>CM066315.1:11539569-12978319 GCA_033807775.1 Saussurea involucrata
AGTGAGGTATTATATTTACATGAGTATTATAATGTGTTATAATACGTTGGCCGGGTTTAGGACCGGTGTGTTTGGCTATAGACTCCGTATAGCGTTGTTTGGCTGTAAATGTTGTACAGCGTTATATATTATTAGTTGGCTTGCTACCACTAATATGGCCAGGAGGAATGAAAAGGGAAAGTATAAGATATGTGAGCTTATTTGGATGTATATGACCGTGTTGCGTGAATTATATGAATGAAGTTGATATAAATGGTTTTTAAACTAACAGGGATTTCTCACTTAGACCATCAGGTCTAACCCTCATTTTGTTTTAAAAATATGTATTCCAGGTGGTGGATCAAGTAAGAGCAAGTAACTAGAGTAACTGATGGATGGCTTGTGTGAAGAATTATAAGATGAAGATTTTGGCTTGTTTAGCAGTTGTATCATAATATTAAATGTTATGTATGTAAATAGTACAAAGATTGTAGTAGAATGGTTTTCTTTCGATTGTAAAAGACTACGGGACCGTACTTGTAATGTGAAGTTCGTTTGTTATATCTATGTTGTGTTACATTATGTGATATGTTGTGTATATGGGATTTGGGTTGTTACAATGACTCAAGTATTCTCCACCCCTGTCGGACCGGAGCATCTTGATCTTCTTGCCCAGTTGGTTTTCTACTTCGTTTTTGAATCCTTTGAACACTTCAAAGGTGTCCGACTTGTTTTTCATCAAATAGATAAATCCATATCTACTGAAATCGTCAGTAAAGGTAACAAAGTATCTCTCACCGTTTCTCGTGGCAGATCTGAATGGTCCACATACATCTGTGTGGATTAAGTCCAACAGATCCTTACCCCTTTCCATTTTTCCTTTGAAAGGTGCTTTTGTCATCTTGCCAAGTAAGCAAGACTCGCATTCTCCATCCGACTTTAAGCCAAATGGTTCCAAGATCCCATCCGATTGGAGCTTGGCGATGCGTTTCTTGTTTATGTGGCCAAGACGATGATGCCATAACAACGATTTATCCAATTCACTATTGGAGGAACCAACATTTAAAGTTAAGTTATTATTATTTCTACCAACACAAATCACACTTTCATACACACCATTACAAGGAGAGGCTTTAAAATAAAACAACCATGTTTATAAACCAAAATGCAAGCATTATTATTATCAAATTGAAATTCAAAACCATCCTTGTACAATGCATGAAAAGAAATAATGTTTCGAGCCATTTCTGGCGAGTAGCAACAATCTAATAACTTTATTGAAAAACCACTACTAAGCATGAGCTCAAAATCTCCAATCTTGGTAACAGCGGCAGTCATCCTATTTCCCATGATCAGATTCAGCTCCCCATGCTTCAACGTTCTACTTCTCTTTAGTCCCTGGAAATTAGAGCAAATGTGAGTACCACATCCCGTATCAAGGACCCAAGAGTTAGAAATCGAAGTACTATGGAGTTCAATTGTAAAAACACCTGAGGTGCCACACCCTTTGACCTTGTTCATTTTCAAGTCCTCCAGATATTTTGGGCAGCTTCTCTTCCAATGGCCCCTTTCTTGACAGTAAAAGCATATGGCCTCTTTAGGGTCACTTATGGGTGGTATGTCAGAAGAATCAGTTTTTCTCTTAAGGCCTTTGTTGCGAGGAACAACTTTAGCCTTTCCCTTCCCTTTGGGATGAGAAACTTTCTTCTTCTTACAGCCACCTTCCCTAATGGCCAGGACAGGAGCAGTTGAGTGAGCAATTTGGGTCTTACCCATACTTGCTTCAACAGATCTCAACATGCCATGAAGTTCCATCAAGGTCTTGTCCATATTGTTCATATTGAAGTTCACTATGAACTGTTTATATGCCCTACTAAGAGAGTTTAGCACCATATCAATGGCAAGCTCTCTTGGAAATCGACACCTAGATTGCCTAACCTGTCAATGTACGCTTTCATCTTTTGCACATGCGCACATACAGGGGCACCGTCCTGTTGCTTACATTCTATAAGCGATTTTACGACTTGGAACATTTCTTGCCTCGCTTGCTCCTAAAACATTTCACAAAGCTGCTCATTTAGTTCAAACGCCCCCATGTTCTCGAAACTCTTTTGAAGTTCCGGGTACATGGACGCCAACATGATACACGCGACTTTTGTGGATTCCGTGAATTGCTTATTGTATTCAGTTACTGCTTCAGGGCTTGCATCATCATTATGTATAGGAAGATCCTCGTCGAGCAAATACTCTTTGTCTTCGTACCTCAAGGCAATTCTCAAGGCACGAATCCAATCCAAGTAATTTGGCCCAATCAGCTTATCTTTACTTAGGATAGAGAGTAACGTAAGGCTGGATGTTGAGTGAGTAGGAGGAGGAATATTTTCAGCCATATGTAGATATAGTTTTATTTTAGTTAGTTTGAAATTTAACCTTTAAAAACAATTATCCAAAATTATTTAACAAGGCTATGATCCATATTTTACTCTATGATGTGAAAAGGGATGCCGTAATCACATCACAAAGTTATTTAGGTAAACAAATGCTATTTGTTAATTTCATTCACTATGAAACTCCTAGTTCTTTTGAGATTCACCGACTTATGTCAATGGCATGTTAATCTCGACTATGCTTATCTTCTATTTGTGACTGGGATGCCGAGGATCACAAACTAGATGGTGAATCGACCATGCAAGAACACATGGACCCCTCGGCTCAAGTACGCTTGAGAATCACGAGTGCCACATCATTTTCGACTATAGTTTCACATTAACGTGTCGGCAAACCGCACACGCTCCGTTAACAAACTATAAGAATATGTGTGTTCTTTTCATGGGTAGCATAAGACTTTCACATTTCTTAGTATATCCTAAACTGGATTTTGTTTTTATACTTCATAGTTAATACTTTTAACTTGTCACATTGACCTATCAAACCTTTTAGGTAATTCCACTAGTCCACACAAGAGGCGGTGAGTATGGTAACGCAGGGCGTTTTAAAAACCATTGACTCATTCGGCAACCATATTATAGGTAACCTCCTTAAATGTAACACCCTAAAAACAGGGCTAATTTAAACCTTAAAAATTTCACAAGTTATGATCATAGAACTTCAAACTTTGATAACCTGGGGATCAAATGTAAAGGTTTTATATATACAACACGTCTAACTCAAATAATCTATTAATCTAATCATACATCATAATCAGATTAACTAAGTTATCTAGTCCTTTGTCCCAAAAGCATCAAAAGAATAGCTAGATCCTCCGTCATCTCTAAGTTTGAATCTTTCCAAAAGTCCTCATCACACATCCCCGCTTACTTCCCGGAGCTTGTACCTGGTAAGAAGTATCAACTTGAACAATTAGGCTTTCGCCTAGTGAGGATATTCAAATCAAATTAAAATTAACAAATAAAATATCAACAGATAAGTCAAACCTGTTTTCACCCATCTTACCGTACAACAACTCCTTCCAACAATGGGAATCTACCCCACTCCCATACTTATGACTAATTCATCTAGCCATAATTTCACTACCAAGAGTTTACCATGAATAATCCCATATTTAAGGTTAATACTCTTATTCAAGAAATTACAAGTCAAAACCTGCCTATTTCTTAATCCGGAAGTAGAGATTACAAATTACTTTATGCCTATCTCTAATCCTCCTTTCACAATTGGGAAATCTCTGATCTTCCCTGTAAAAATGGAAATCTCCGATCTTCCATTCGAAATGGGAATTACAAATCAAAATCTGCCTATTCCACATTTCACATCCTCCCCACCTCAGAATCAATGGCCCCAATGGGATTTAATATATCGCGATACACAACCGGGGCCCCCGATGATTCAAGGTACACTCATCACTAGAAATTACATCCCTTTGGTCAATGGCTAGTAATCGGTTCCCATTAGACCGTACTAAGGTGCCCTCGATGACCAGATGCCTATTTCTAGCAACCGCAACATAATACATAAGTATTATAACTCTTACTATCGTATGTGCATAACATACAATATATTTTACATCTCAAAACATATTCTATATATACATGTATAAAGAATATTAATCTCTCAACATCTCGACTTCTCAACTATCCCCTCTTTGCTATTTAGCATGGGGATCAGTATAGCATAACTCATAGTAATCTATTTGGACTCATTACTGATTAAGACAAGTCCTTACAACTATCGACAAATTATAAGAATCAGTTTTGTCACAGAGGGAGAATTGCGCAACCAACTGTCACGAAATACTCCACTTCTCGCAACCCACAGTAGCGAGATACTCTACTTCTCGCAACCCACAGTAGCGAGATTCTCCCTTTGCGCTACAGAGGCTTGCGAGATACTCAATTCTCGCAACAGTGGCTTGCAAAATATTCACTTTGCGCCACAGTGGCTTGCGCAAAGTGAACATTGCGCGAGCACTGTTCATTCGTCTTCTTCATTTAGCCAGTTCACAAAATCAACTTATTAAGCCTACTACTTTCCAATTAATTCATACCAAAGCATTCAAACATAGTTTAAAACATATATATATCAATTTCAATGGCTAATTTTAAGAAGAAGTGAATAAACTCACCTGACAACTTCTGGACACTGCGTTCTTCACCAAAACTCAGTTCCTCACCTTAATCAACAGCTAAACACATAATTACTACAATTAAATACCTTCCTTACAAGAAATCAGTAAAACAACTTCAATTTCTTACCAAGAAAATCCGATTTCTTTCTTTCCTCATCTTCTTCTTTTCGCTATTCTTTCTCTCGATCTCTCTGTCTAATTTGCAAAAGTGACCGACTCAATACTGAGGTTATCTCAGTATTAGGAAACCCACTTTCCATAAATAACAAATTAACCCCTCAAGTTAATTTTCACATTTAACTTTGCACTTTTTCCAAATTACTTAACCCCAAAGTTAATAATTATTCTTCACAAAATAATACAACGGAAATTCGAGATGTTACAATACTCCCCAACTTGAAAATGATTTCGTCCCCGAAATCAAAACTAGGGAATCAAAAGAGGATATGTAATCTTCATATCCTTTTCTAATCCTAAAGTCACATTAACATCTTAATGATATAGAACCATTGTACTTATAACCACATTCTCAGACCGAAATTTCCCAAAAGATTTCTTCTACAATCACTTCCAGTTCTTGGACATAACGACTTTTCTCATCCGTTATTACTTCAGTAAATGGAATCACATCCTACCAATATAAAGCATGTCATATATCCCTTTCCATTATAGTCTTATATACTTACTCACTTTTGAATACTTCGATAATTACGGCAAATCATCATTACATCCTCACACCACTATCACCCTATGCGACCACATTGTAACCAAGCACTAAAGTGTAGTATATCAAGGGTGATAATTTAATTAAACCTGTAGTATAACTACATTCTTAGGTCCGACTTTTCTATCATTACTTGTCTCTTTTTCCCAACTTTTCCACATACCGATAACATTTTCTCATTACTATACATAACCAAACAGTTGTACCAAAATTCTAACTTAGGGCATTCAACTAAGTTATCTTAAAACGACATACCATCCACAGTTACTACACATTCTTTAATCTGCAACTAATACTTTCTCGGACAATTCTTTCACACATAAGAAGCAACTCTCATTCCTTAAGGATTTTGCATCTATTACACCACAATTTGACTAACACCCTCCTCATCTATGTTAAACTTCCTATGATTCAAAATCATAAACTTACTTAGCAATTCACACAACCAAAATCACTTTGGATAAACACCCACTACTTTTCCGAAATTCTATTCCGATATTAGCCATATCACTACGTCATCTTACAAACCACATGCTCTAACAACTTTATTGACAACTAGTACTCTTCATCTGGAATCCCCGAAAAGACTTCCATCGAATGTTTCCTCTTTCTAACTTCACATTACCTACTAGTTGACACATTTATCTTGGCAATTGATGCCACTATTCATTCATACATTCTTCACCCATAACATCTCACAGCAGACCAGGTCTCTCATGGTCATTCGTACACAATTCAAACGTACTTCCATGTTCTCCCGCATGATTTATTGAGTCTATTTCACTAATATATTCCTCCCCAACTTTAGTTGAACCACAACTCACGAGTATCTAATTAATTTAAACTTACTCGTTTCTTGCTAGTTCTTGCGATTCCAAACCATAACATAAACAGGGCACAATCCCTCACAGATCGACACAGTCTATACACCCACTTCATTTGCGCTTAATACTTCATCCTTTTTAACCCATCCACATCGTAAGTAGAACGCTCATCCAAAAACAATAGTCTTTCACTATTCTAACACCCCTACAAGGTGGTCCTTTAACTTTTAATCTTTCGATTCAAAGCTTAACATTTATAAATGACCTCAAAGAATAACCAATGCATTCACATCATGAAAACTTCAGTTATAATACAATTCATGTAATTTCAACCCCAAGCCTACGTTGCTTATTAAACCGGGCGAATACCCTCAAGACTCAACCGACCGAGCCATCTGCTCAAAGGATCCAATGATCATTTATCAATATCAACTCATGCAATTTAAATACATCTAAATTACATTATGCAACACACGCTCCAAGGCATGATAATCTCACAGCCCCGTCATTGCTACTTTCCCAATGAAGTCAATTCATATATGTATCTATATGTACAAGTATGTACAACTCTTTTATACTCAACAATATATATATATATATATATATATATATATATATCTTATCAAAGTTCATTAGTACCAAAGGTACTAAGAATACAAGATCATCAAACAGTCCTCACACATAAGACCAATACTTAAACAGGCACTTATTTTAAATAAAATGCCATTAAGCACATTACACATCATAATTATTGCACAACCACAATAAACTCTAAAAGCGTATTTTGACCACATAGTTTTCACTGATGCAATAATTTAACCAAAACCTCTTTCACCCGTGATTTATTCGTCAATCACTCAAAAATCCCAAACGTTGGGTGTTTTGCAAGATATATACCATTCTATAATATCCCCAGTCCACCATACAAGATATTGTCCGCTTTACGGATACCTTCTGCATCAGCATACCGGCACCGCTCACGGTTTCGTTTCTGGCCGCACAGGCATACCCTCTGCATAAGCATACCGGCACCCTGCGACGGGCAAAACACGTTTTGCAAGGAAGGTATCCATCCACCCTTATAAGGAGGACTCCGTACCCCTTTCTAGTCAATATGGGATGTAACAGTTCCTACCCGCATATGCATACGCGGGACGCACTTAGAACGTACCCTGTGACAGGAAAATTACCCCTTACACAACTGCCGACTTCAAAGTCAATAATCAACATGTCGATACTTCCTTAACCCATTCTTTAGCATGGGTCCTTAACTGAACCTAATCCTTCTAACATATCATAAGATCACCATAAATTCTTATTTGACGTCGAGGATATTTCCTTTCTGTCTCACCACACTACTCATAGCGAGTTGCTAATTCCATCACCTTGATGACTACTAGTCCTTCCTCCGGACACAACCGTCCCTCGACAACTATATTTCTAGTTTTCAAACAAGGGTATAGACCTTCGTACAACCGACACTAAAATCCACTTTCAACTTTCCCACTGTTCACCTCTCCTCTTGAACACAAATACTTAAACTACAAACATTCTCTCATGATTTTTCCAACACTTCTCCACTCTCGGAGTTCTTTCTCAGCTTATAGTGTAATATTCTACGACCTAGTGAGTTCATAGCCTTCATGCATGACAATGCGATAAATAAATCATTTCACATATTTTTCTTTTTAAAGAACAATACTTGGAACAACTTGGGTATACATGACCCCTAACATTCTCCTAACTCCAATGTACTGCACAACGATCTCGAGAACCGTTTGCATACAACTTTCCGTAAAACTTAATCTTTCTCAACCAAAATGATGTTGTTACGATAGTAATATATTAAAGGAAAATCTTTTCATACTACAAAAAGTTTAAAAGAATTTTCCAACACGAAGCAAGCTAGTCGGTTCTCACATGATATCATCAAGTTAATACTCTTGTTGGTTATAAAGGTTTTTGCTAGCCAACGTTTTCTTGACCGTTTCTACAATTAACTTTTCATGTAAAATACGAAATATTTTGCAAATTGCTAAACCCAAAATTTCATTGTGCATCAAAATGAAATTGTCTCTTTCTTTAAATACACATTTGTACATGCAACTCAGCCTCGACTAAAATTGTTATTTATGCATTTGTTTTAAAATCATAAAAACTCATGTAGCACACTCACTAGGACACCATGCATAAAACCTGTAACACCCCAAAACAGGGGTTAACAAAAACTTCCATAAAACGGAAGAGTGGTACACATTACTAAAGTAAAAATATACCTAATTAACATTACATAATCATTAATACAAAGATTTAGTTAATCATAACTACTATTGGACCACTAGCTTATTTGATCACTACTATAGAAATCAAATATCCAAAGAATGCCGGAAAGTTCTATCATCAATCTTCCAATCTTTATCTCTCTAACAATGATCCCATGCTCACAACCCCGTTCTAGGCCTTCTTGTGTCCGGAACCACTAAAATCTGTAATACATAAAACACATAACAAGTGTTAGGCTTTTAAAGCCTAAGTGAGATTTACACATAGCACATAGAGCATAATCATAGCATGTAGGAATAACAATTCGATACATTCACAAATTGGATTCCATGGAGAAGGTCCATATCACTACCCAGTTACATCATAATCGAAGATATACCTTGATCGATACCCCACGGTATTGTCACAAGGCATAACACAACGGAAAACCCCACGGTATCCGAAGGTATGAATCATTTACACTTACCCCACAGTGTGTAAGAATATATCCTCCAATGCCTACTAGGTGCTCCTCCAATTATGTGAATACCAAATATATTAATCCAAATAAGATTCAAGCATATTTAACATATAACAATGGTCCAACCATTTAACATAATCAATACTACTTCCATGTAGTTCATATACAACCATATGTATCAAATCATATTCTATATGACATCAATAATAAACATCCATGTTTACAATTCAATAATAAGTCCATTTTGACCATTAAGCCATCATTACTTCATTAAGACATATATTAAGCCATCTTCATAATCACATACCAATGATGTATAATCAAACCCAAACCTTTAACACTAACATTATCATGGCAATATAGTTAATGAAACACAATTAATCCTTCATTACTTACTTGAACTCTTCTTGTTTCCCTCTTAACCATTAAGAGCTTATACATCAAGATTTCTCATTAACCATACCAAAATCAAGATAAAGAATGGTAGATAAGTGTAATACAATCAATTAATTACAAGTTACTCACCTCAATTCTTCAATTAGTATAACCCTATCTTGAAGTCTTGAACTTAATTTCTCCAACAAGAAGATGAATAATGCAAGCCCTAATTGAAGTTTAGTTGATAAGATTCATATAACACTTACTTGTATTAGACTAGGATTAAGAGATGAAATTACCTTAGGTTAGATGAAGGAAATTCGTCTGAGAAATATGGAGCAGAAGTGAAATTCGGTTTTGAGAGTTCTAATAAGAAAGGATAGATGACTAAGGGTAAAGAGGTGGGTTTAACCCCCTTTTGGCACGTCAGGAATTCGGCGCCGATCACCCGCGCCGATGCATCGGCGCCAAACCATCGGCGCCGGGTTCTGTTTGCTACACTTCTCAACTTCCACCGATTTAGCCGTAACTTCTTCGTTAGAACTCCGTTTTTGTTCCGGAAAGAACCGTTGGACTCGTATTCAAATTACCCATCCAACTAATCCATAAAATCTAATATTTAACTTTATCATCTATTTTTCATTTATTTCCTTAAGGAATAAACTTACTGATTTCTATCGGGAGTTCTCAAATAATAAGTGACAATCACGGAAATTACTTAGGAAATCAATTATAATCTAAGAAGTCAAAATATAAAGAAATATTATGACTATTTTTACTCACAAGGATTTTCCGGGTGTTACAAAACCTTACTCGCAAATGAAGGCTACTCACTCAAACAAGGTCAATCGTTTTACTCACATCACTTAACATTGACACTTTACTTCCGACTAGTGGTCGTTCTACCGACCTTGTAGCACTTGCTATCCATGCATTCCACGGCCTACTTACTCAACCATTTCATACTATTTCCGTTTTGACCAATAATCTTACATTCTATTTCCACACCTTTCAATCCACCTATTAAAGGTTGCCTCGGCGGACTTTCATGAGTCTCGCCAGTTCCAGGTTGTCCTTCCAACTCTCAATTATTTACTGATCTGTCCTCCAAAGAATTGAAGGACCTTGGTGGTATTTTCGCCATCATTCTACTATAACACATAGGGATAACCATAAGAAATGGTTATACGAATATAGACATACGAAACGTACTTTACCGATCATTAGTCACTGTAACAATTTAGAAACAAGCATGCTTGCGTAACAATATATTCATAATAACAGTAGCTAATTGAAATTGTGAATATATTATACATGAGAATCCTCGTTACCATTATCACAGTACTAATTTCACGTATTTCCGTCGACTCTAAGACTATCCCGTCTTAGTACTTCTACCCAATCTCTCAAATCATATCTTAATTCATCTCAGCTTAAGTCTAAGTATCTCCTCAGCATACTTAGTTCACTTAAACTAATGCTCTGATACCATATTGTAACACCCTAAAAACAGGGCTAATTTAAACCTTAAAATTTTCACAAGTTATGATCATAGAACTTCAAACTTTGATAACCTGAGGATCAAATGTAAAGGTTTTATATATACAACACGTCTAACTCAAATAACCTATTTGTAACACCCCGCTTACCACGACACAATATTGTCCGCTTTGCCCCACTGGCTCACGGCTTTGTTCTTGGTGACCTGGCAAGGACTTCGCAAGGACTTCCCAGGAGGTCACCCATCCTGGTACTACTCCCACCCAAGCACGCTTAACCACAGAGTTCCCAAGGAACCCGCATGCTTGTGGCCCCAAAACGCGTTGTGTCTGGTAAGGCCAAGGTTTACTAATATACCCAGCATCTCTCCTGTCTACGGCCGATGTGGGATATGCCTAAGGTGTTACACTATTAATCTAATCATACATCATAATAAGATTAACTAAGTTATCTAGTCCTTTGTCCCAAAAGCATCAAAAGAATAGCTAGATCCTCCGTCATCTCTAAGTTTGAATCTTTCCAAAAGTCCTCATCACACATCCCCGCTTACTTCCCGGAGCTTGTACCTGGTAAGAAGTACCAACTTGAACAATTAGGCTTTCGCCTAGTGAGGATATTCAAATCAAATTAAAATTAACAAATAAAATATCAACAGATAAGTCAAACCTGTTTTCACCCATCTTACCGTACAACAACTCCTTCCAACAATGGGAATCTACCCCACTCCCATACTTATGACTAATTCATCTAGCCATAATTTCACTACCAAGAGTTTACCATGAATAATCCCATATTCAAGGTTAATACTCTTATTCAAGAAATTACAAGTCAAAACTTGCCTATTTCTTAATCCGGAAGTAGAGATTACAAATTACTTTATGCCTATCTCTAATCTTCCTTTCACAATTGGGAAATCTCTGATATTCCCTGTAAAAATGGAAATCTCCGATCTTCCATTCGAAATGGGAATTACAAATCAAAATCTGCCTATTCCACATTTCACATCCTCCCCACCTCAGAATCAATGGCCCCAATGGGATTTAATATATCGCGATACACAATCGGGGCCCCCGATGATTCAAGGTACACTCATCACTAGAAATTACATCCCTTTGGTCAATGGCTAGTAATCGGTTCCCATTAGACCGTACTAAGGTGCCCCCGATGACCGAATGCCTATTTCTAGCAACTGCAACCGCAACATAATACATAAGTATTATAACTCTTACTATCGTATGTGCATAACATACAATATATTTTACATCTCAAAACATATTCTATATATACATGTATAAAGAATATTAATCTCTCAACATCTCGACTTTTCAACTATCCCCTCTTTGCTATTTAGCACGGGGATCAGTATAGCATAACTCATAGTCATCTATTTGGACTCATTACTGATTAAGACAAGTCCTTACAACTATCGACAAATTATAAGAATCAGTTTTGTCACAGAGGGAGAATTGCGCAACCAACTGTCATGAAATACTCCACTTCTCGCAACCCACAGTAGCGAGATACTCTACTTCTCGCAACCCACAGTAGCGAGATTCTCCCTTTGCGCTACAGAGGCTTGCGAGATACTCAATTCTCGCAACAGTGGCTTGCGAAATATTCACTTTGCGCCACAGTGGCTTGCGCAAAGTGAACATTGCGCGAGCACTGTTCATTCGTCTTCTTCATTTAGCCAGTTCACAAAATCAACTTATTAAGCCTACTACTTTCCAATTAATTCATACCAAAGCATTCAGACATAGTTTAAAACATATATATATCAATTTCAATGGCTAATTTTAAGAAGAAGTGAATAAACTCACCTGACAACTTCTGGACACTGCGTTCTTCACCAAAACCCAGTTTGTTAGATCTGAAGTTTTGTCAATAAACCAAGTGTTGAAGATCTTATAAGAAGACTCAGATGTTCTGAGTAGAGAAGTCAGAGGTCTGACTGTGAAAGCTCAGAAGTATTGATAAGAGAAGTCAGAAGTCTGGGAAGAGAAGTCAGATGTCTGAGTTAAGGAGTCAGAAGATCTGAGAAGCGTTATCAGAAGAATGTTCAGAAGTTCTGAACTACCTGTTCAGAACTTATGATGAGATACTTTACTTAGTATTTTATAAACTAATTAGGACACGTGTTATGTTCTTATTAGTCTTTCTTATTTGTACTGTAGCTTTAAGATTTCCGTTGCAGTATAAATAGTAGTTAGCACTACGTTGCTAACTGATTGATTTTCTCGTAATTCTTGTATTCATTCTTTGTAATCTTTGAGATTCTCTCTCTCTTAGATCTGTATTTCTGTTCATCATTGAATACAATTGGGCTTGATCATACAACTTCTCAATTACTGCTTTCTATACTGATTGTAAGAAAAGATCCTGTACTTTCAATTGGTATCAGAGCCAATCAACAAACAAATTCGTTCAAGATTGTTATCGCGAAGATCGATTGATCAATTTCTTGAAGATTTCTTGATTCATTCAAAATTCGATTCCGCTGCTAGGGCTAGTTCTTGAATTCTTGGCAATTCTTGAATTACCTGTTACTTTTCGATCAAGAAACTCAAATTTGTCTTTCTGTTGAATTTTCTTACAATCATGTCTTCTAAAGAATATCTAGCCATGGGATCCGAAACCAAACCGCATGTTCTTATACCAGAAGAGTATCAGCAATGGAAAACTCGTATGATCCAATTCCTAGACAACATCGATGAAAATCTTATGATCTCTATTCGAGAAGGTCCAATTGAAGTGTATATCGATGTCGCTGCAACCCCTGCTACAGAGACAACTCCAGAAATTCCAGCGACCAGGGTGAAGAAGAATTATTCCCAATACACATCTGAACAAAAGAATAGGCATGCTATCGACAAAAGAGCAATTACTTTGATGACTTTGGCTGTCCCAAATGAGGTTCTTAACAGGATTGACAGTGGATCATCAGCTAAAGAAATGTGGGACGAATTGGAAAGGCAGATGTTAGGAACTGTGAGATCTATTCAGGCAAAGTTAAATCAAAGCATAAATGCTTATGAAAGGTTTAAAGCAAAAGAGTCCGAAAGTTTGACACAGACATATAGTAAATTTTGTACTATTCTAAATGATTTGAGAAGAAATGGACTGAAGAAAACTAAGTCAGAAATAAATTACAAATTTCTGAACAGTCTAAATTCAGAATGGTCATCATTTGCCATAAGTCTGCAAATGAACAAGGATATGTGTGAAGAAGACTTAAATGATCTGTTCTGTGTTCTTAATCAACATGAAGACTCTGTCAAGTTAGTTGTGGAAGAGAAGAAAAATGTTGCTGATCAGTTAGCATTCTTATCAAAATCCAAAGCAATCAAAGCAACCAAAAAGACTGCATATCTATCAGAGATACCAAGTCTGGAGGAATCTGAAAAGGAAGAAGGATCAGAAGATGATGAAGATATCAAGATAATGGCTGAGAAGCTAGCTTTGCTGACAAATACTTTCAACAAAAGGTATGGGAAGGGTAGATTTCAAGGAAATTATAAGAGAGTTGGAAGTTCAGATTATAAGAAGAAAGAAGACAGAGAAGAAAATAAGATTGAAAAGAGAGTAGAGAGAAGTGAAGAAAACAAAGAAGAGAAGGAAGAGAGAAAAGAAAAGAATCTGTGTTTCAAGTGTGGAAAATCTGGCCATTATGCCAAGGATTGCAGAGTTAAAGTTGTGAAAGATTATGAATACTACACCAAGAAGGCTCAGCTTGCAAAGAAGAGAGATGATGAAATTGCGTTATTGGCTGAACAGGAGAATTGGCTGTACTACACTTCTGATGAAGATGATCATATCAACTTTCCACAGATGCGAAGCTATATGGCAAAAATGAGGAATGAGGATGATTCTGATTTTGAAGATGCTGATTCTGAGTCATCTGCTGAGGTACATTCTTCATTTGAAATAGAGTTAATGACATAGATTGGTGAAATGAAAAATGAATTTGCTAATCTAAGAAAACAGATAAAAGGAGAAAGAAACTTGGTTAACAAGTTCAGAATTGAAAAAGAAGTAATAAAAGAACAATATGAAGAATCTGAGGCTGAGAAACAGAAAGTTAAAAATGAAAATTCTGAATTGTTGAAAAAGCTTTCTGAACTAAAAGTTGAGTTTTCAAAAATAAAAGATGAAAAAGGTGATTTACAAATAAAATTTGATATGTTATTTGAGGAAAGAAAGAATTTATACACCAAAATCAAAGAATTGGAAGATCTGAATTTGAAAAGGGGTCAGACTCAGCAAACATTAAATCTTTTATTAAGCAATGTTAAAGATACAAGATTTTACAACCCAAAGAAGGGATTGGGATCGGAAGAAAATGTCATTTTAAAAAGAGCCCCAATCAACTTGTTTGATGTTGAAAAACTTCAAGCTCCTAAGCCAAAAATCCCAGAAATTGTTGAAGTTTTCATAAGACCTGCTAGTTCTATAACAAGTTCTGACAATTTGCAAAGACCAAACTCTAAAAAGTCAAATGAGAAAATTTCTGAATCTAAAACAGAAAGTCAGTGGTTTCAGAAGAAAAGGTTAAGAAAGAAGTTTCTAAACCAACAGAAGATAAGCCAAAATACAATGATGCTAAATTCAAGTATGATTCTTTAAATGACAGCTACAAAAATAAAAAACCAAGTTTTTCATATCATGATATTGAGAACATATTTGACACAAGTAAAGATTCTGAAACAGTCAATCAGAAGTATGAAACTTCTAGTCAGAATTCTGAACTTTGTAATCAGAATTCTGAGTCTAAAGATCAGACATCTGAGTCTGTAAATCAGAACTCTGACTCAGGTAGTCAAAAGTCTGAGTCAACTGGATTCTCTGAAACAAAGTCTGATGAATTTTTAGAACTTGAAAAGAGGTTTAATCTTGTGAGTCAAGAACTTGAGGACTTAAGGAAAGCTTATGATGAACTTGAAAATGATTACTGTGAGGTGGATATTAAACTTGAAGAAGCTTTGAAAGAAAAGAATATTTTCATTCAGAAAATAACAGAGCTTGAAAAACTGAAGACTGAGTATGATCTTTTTAAAATTAATGCTCTAAAAGAAAACGATAAATTCTTTAATGAATCAAGTACATATGAAAAAGGTGAATCATCTAATTCTTCTAACAAAAAGGAGTTGAATTTTTCAGAAAAAGAAGAAAGCAAAAGGAAAGATGATCTTGCAAAGTTGAATGATCTGAAAAGGGATCTTGAGAAGCTTAGAATGAAATCTACTTCTGAACTCAAAGCTAGAAATTCTTGTAATAAGGGCAATTGTACTCTGAACAGTATCAATAAAAATGAAATGACCTATGTTTCAGATTTATTGTCACTTGCAAAGAAAAATCTTGTTTGTGTTAGATGTAAAAATGATTCATTCCAATATTCTCATAAATGTCAAGTCAAAATAACTTCTGTTTCATACATAAGAAAAGATAAACAGAATTCAGAAAAGAAAAATGTTGATGTTCTTCAGAATACCGAAAAGAAGAAAATTTCTGTTCCTCAGACCCAGAAGAAAGAAAAGATAAAAGAAAAGAAAGTTGAAAATGTTGCAAAATCAAAAGGTACAACTTTCAAAAAGAAATTGAACAAGTTTGTAAGCAGAAAATGTTCTGACTTCATAAAAGTTCAAGGAAAGTGGTGTTTGAAGAAAGATTTTGAGTGGAAAGTAAAAGGTACTAATGTTAAATCCAATGACAAAACTAACAAAGATGGACCCATTCCAAAATGGGTACCTAAAACTAACTGATCCTTGTGCAGGGCTGTCATGTGTGGTTTTTAGATTCAGGAGCTTCAAGACACATGACAGGGCAGAAGTCTTTTCTATCAAACTTCACAGAAAAGGCTGGAGGAGCAGTAAACTTTGGAAATAATAGCAAATGACAAGTCAAAGGTTATGGGGATTTAACTAAAGGGGATCTGACTATCCAAAAGGTTTTCTATGTTGAAGGACTATAACATAATCTTTTCAGCATAAGTCAGTTTTTAGACAGTCTTTGTCAAATAAAATTTCAAATAACAGGTTGCATGATTTTAACTGAAAATGATGTTAAAGTCTTCTGGGCCAAAAGACATATGGACTTATTTGTGGTTAATTTTTCAAAATTGAAAACATTAAACACAATTTGTCTTTTATCAAACTCAACTGCAAATGAATGCTGGCTTTGGCACAGAAGATGTTCTCATCTGAATTTCAAAGATCTTAATAATCTTGTTGCAAAACATCTGGTTAAAGGTTTACCAAAGATTAAATTTGAAAAAGAATCGTTATGCTCAGGTTGTGAAATGGGCAAGATGAAAAAGAGTTCTCACAAATTAAAAATGGACTCATCTTGCAAAGCACCATTAGAAATGATTCATACTGATCTTTGTGGTCCTATTTCAGTTCAGTCTATGGGAGGAAAGAAATATATACTTGTAATTGTTGATGAATACTCCAGATACACATGGGTTGAATTCCTAAGAGTCAAGTCAGAAGCTGCTACAACACTGATAAACTTTATCAAGAGGATTCAAGTTCTCTTACAACTCCCAGTTCAGAAAATCAGAAGTGATAATGGAACAGAGTTCAGAAATGAGACTCTTCAGAATTTTTTAGAAAGTTCTGGAATTTCTCACAATTTTTCAGCTGTCAGAACTCCTCAACAAAATGGTGTTGTTGAAAGGAAAAACAGAACTCTAGTTGAAGCTGCGAGAACAATGCTGGCTTATTCCAATCTTCCTACCTTCCTATGGGCTGAAGCAATTGCAACTGCTTGTTTTACACAGAATAGAACTTTAATCAATAAGAGATTAAATAAGACTGCTTATGAACTGATAAACAAAAGAAAACCATTAATCAAATTCTTTCATGTTTTTGGTTGCAGGTGCTATGTCCTTAAAGACAGAGAAAATCTTGCCAAATTTGATAAAAAGGCAGATGAAGGATACTTTGTTGGTTATTCTTTAACTTCCAAAGCATTCAGAATCTACAATAGAAGAACCAAAAGGATGATGGAAAGCATAAATGTAACTTTTGATGAAGCCAGAATGAGGACTTCTGAACAAGACAGTTCAGAACTCATGCAGAACAAGACAAAAATGACTTCTGATACAAATTCTAATCCTATTTGTTCAGAACTCAATTTACTGTTTAAGGATGCTTTTATTGAACTAATTTCTGATTCTTATGCAGAATATGAAAACTCAAAGATGATCAAAGAGATGAAAAATAAAACTCCAGAAATAGTTCAATCAACTGTAATTTCTGATAAAGGTCCATCTGAGGAATGTCCAAATCTGATAAATACAAGTAATGAGAATTCTGAACCATGTATTCAGAATTCTGAACCATGTATTCAGAATTCTGAACCTTGTAATCAGAATTCTGAACCTTGTAGTCAGAACTCTGGTCAAGTTACTCAGAAGTCTGACTTCATTGCTCAGAACCCAAACTTGGATGCAACTCCTACTCATACATCAGAACAAGGGGACAGTTCAGAATTACAAGCAATCATTGATGAGAATGATGCAAACAACAATTATTCAGAGATTGATGTACTCCCTAGTGCAAATAAATGGACTAAAAATCATCCTATTCATCAAGTAATAGGTGATCCATCAGCAGGAGTGAAGACTAGATCAGCTACAGCAAATGAAGCAATGTTTGCTGGTTTCTTAAGTGTGATTGAACCAAAGAAAGCTAATGAAGCCCCAGAGGATCCAGACTGGATTTCAGCAATGCAAGAGGAATTACTACAATTTGAAAGAAATAAAGTTTGGAGACTTATTCCAAAGCCTGAAGGTAAATCTATTATTGGAACCAAATGGGTGTTCAGAAACAAAAAAGATGAATCAGGTGTTGTCATCAGAAACAAGGCAAGATTGGTTGCTAAGGGATACTGTCAACAAGAGGGAATTGATTATGATGAGACATTTGCACCAGTAGCAAGAATAGAGGCAATCAGAATATTTTTGGCCTATGCTGCACACAAAAACTTCAAGGTGTATCAGATGGATGTCAAATCAGCCTTTCTAAATGGCAAACTTAATGAAGAGGTGTATGTCCATCAACCTGAAGGTTTTGTTGATCCAGAATTCCCTGATCATGTTTATATTTTAGACAAAGCTTTATATGGTCTAAAACAAGCACCACGAGCCTGGTATGACACTCTTACTAAACACTTGTTAGGTTCAGGGTTCAAGAAAGGTAAGATTGACACAACTTTGTTTTTAAAGAAACAGGGTGATGATTTAATTCTTATTCAGATTTATGTTGATGACATAATATTTGGTTCTACCAGTCCAGAATTATGTGACAATTTTTCAAAAATCATGTCATCTGAATTTGAAATGAGCATGATGGGTGAGCTAAATTTTTTCCTTGGTCTTCAAGTCAAACAATTACCAAAAGGTATTTTTATAAATCAAGGAAAATATGTCAGAGATATTCTGAAAAAGTTCAAAATGTCTGATTGTGCTTCTATGAGAACTCCAATGGCAACAAACATAAAGTTAGATGCTGATCTCAAAGGAGTTTCAGTAGATACCAAACTCTATAGAGGCATGATTGGATCATTACTTTATCTGACTGCAAGTAGACCAGATATTATGTTTTCTACTTGTTTCTGTGCTAGATTTCAATCTAACCCAAAAGAAACACATATGTTGGCTGTCAAAAGGATTTTAAGATATCTCAAAGGATCACCTGATCTAGGTTTATGGTATCCAAAAGAAACTGATTTCAAATTGACTGCCTTCACTGATGCTGATCATGCAGGAAGTAGGTTGGACAGAAAGAGTACATCTGGTGCTTGTCACTTTTTGGGAGATAAAATAGTGAGTTGGGCATCAAAGAAACAGAATTGTGTATCCACTTCAACTGCTGAAGCAGAGTATGTTGCTGCTGCTGCTTCATGCTCTCAAACCTTGTGGATGAGAACACAACTCATGGACTATGGATATCAACTCAACAAAATTCCTATCTATTGTGACTCAGAAAGTGCAATTGCCATTACTCAGAATCCTGTTCAACACTCAAAGACTAAGCATATAGATGTGAGGTATCATTTTATAAAGGACTATGTGGAAAAAGGAACTATAGAGATGTACTTTGTGCATACAAAGTATCAATTGGCTGATTTGTTCACAGAATTACTACAATTAAATACCTTCCTTACAAGAAATCGGTAAAACAACTTCAATTTCTTACCAAGAAAATCCGATTGCAAAAGTGACCGACTCAATACTGAGGTTATCTCAGTATTAGGAAACCCACTTTCCATAAATAACAAATTAACCCCTCAAGTTAATTTTCACATTTAACTTTGCACTTTTGCCAAATTACAAACTTAACCCCAAAGTTAATAATTATTCTTCACAAAATAATACAACGGAAATTCGAGATGTTACATTAAACCCCCTTAGAGTGCTTATAGTGAGTATGCCTAGTCTCGGTTTGACTATCAATGTATAATTTAATTATATATATATAATTAAGGTCTAATATATATATATAAATAAATTGAATGGAATTTTAAACAATTTAAAATTATGATTATCTAATTAATTCTAATTAACCATGTGAGGGCACATTTAATAATTAATATAATCGTTTTCATATAAATCAATCGAATGGAATTTTAAACAATTTAAAGTTATGATTATCTAATTAGTTCTGATTAACCATGTGAGGGCACATTTAATAATTAATATAATCGTTTCCATAATTAATTCCAATTAAACATGTGAGGACACATGCTAATAATTAATGTAAATATTTGACATACAATTTATATTCACTATATATAAATAATGTTAATGTTTATCTTACAATATTATTCAACTTAAATATATTTATATAAGATAAGATTGATTGGAATTTTAAATAATTTAAAATTATGATTATCTAGTTAATTCCAATTAACCATGTGAGGGCACATTTAATAATTAATATAATCGTTTCCATAATTAATTCCAATTAAACATGTGAGGACACATGTTAATAATTAATGTAAATATTTGACATACAATTTATATTCACTATATAAATAATGTTAATGTTTATCTTACAATCTTATTCAACCTAAATATATTTATATAAGATAAGATTATATATTCAATATTTGCCAAAATTGTTTATTGTTGTGTTTTAGACAAGTTAGGAAACTAGCCAAAACCAATTAGGGTATAACATTGCATAAAAAAAAACGACTACCCTATACCCTTTTGGGACTTCGATAAAACTTAATCGCTAATAATACAAACTTTTTATGCAAGTAAAAATTAGTTTCCAAAAATTATGTTTTGAGGTTATGACCATGAAACCCTAACTTAGGGATTAAGCAATCCAATGGCCACAAAAAATTGAAATCGATTTTGTAGCCTCAAAACCCCAAATTTCGAAAACCCTAATCCAACATAAACAGTTTTGCGAATCAAATTGAAACACTTTTGAGATAATATCTAAGAACAATGGCTCTAATACCACTGTAAGGTTTTGAGTAAACATACAACCACATGATATAGGCAACGGAAGCATATTTTAATTTTTATCAGCAATGGTTATACAAACTATCAACCTATATGAATACATGCGTTCTAGATAATTAACTACAAAAGATTGAATCAAGAACACTTACTTGTTTATTGCGATTGTCGAAAACCACAATGATGAATCAAACCTTTGATCTCGCTTCTTGGATGTCAAGGACCAATAGTATGAATCCCTCTAGTGGCTCACACTTAAGAACACCAAATACCAACAACAAGAAGATGCTTAATCACTAAACCCTAAATTAGGGTTTACGATTTTGGGAGAGGGAGAAGGGAGATCGACGACTCCAAGAGAGATTGAAAAAACTCATTAGGGTTTAACCCCTAGCAGTTTATTTATAACCCTCTATTTTACACTTAACCCCTTGAACCGATAAGCTTGTTAAAACTATTTTAACCAATCAGTCCCTGCACTTTATATAATTAATCTAATTAATTATATTGCAGCTTATCATCAATTGAACTAATTGCTTTAACTCCCTTTAATTCTTCTGATTGTTTATTTTGGGTCTTAGGGGCAACCCAAAAGGACCCTGCTATTATTAGAAATATTACCAATAGTTAATGACTCTGGACACTATATCCAACATATATTTTAGGTATTTAAATTTAAAATCTATTAATTAATTTGAATTAATCTAATTATGGTTAGATTTCCTTAATTTTCTCCACATTATCTCAATCTCTCTCTCTCTCATTCTCTCTATTCTCTCTCGCCCTCTCTCAAATTTCCGTCCACCATGATGATCCAAACCACCGGCGACAGAAGGTGGAGGAAGTACGGTGATCAACCGCTACCAGCTTTCGTTTTCCGACGGCTTTTTGTAATTTCTTTAACGAAACAGAAGAACCGTAAGAAGCACATCCACGTGAGCGTCGGTTACGGCGTATCTGAAAACACCGCAAGCATCCCGGAGGTCGTGGTAACGCCGCAGGAATGCACCACCATATCGATTCATATTCTGGGTTTCATATCGATTTCATATCGATTCTGGGTTTCATATTGATTTCATATCGATTATGGGTTCCAATCGATTATGGGTTTCATTATGATTCATGATTCTGGGTTTCATATCGATTCTGGGTTTCATATGATTCATGATTCTGGGTTTCATATCGATTTTCATCTACTAAAAAACCGTTTTATGAAAAAACTGTTTTTTTCTCCTATGAAACGTGAAAATTTCGAAAAAACGGTTTATGAAACTTAAAAAACTTGAAACTTATGAAAAAAACTGTTTATGAAACTCGCAAAAATTATGAAACTCGCCGGAATTTGGGGGAGGTCGCCGGAGTGGGAGGAAGTCGCCGGATTGGAGATCGCCGGAGTGGGAGGAGGTCACCGGAGTGTAGGTCGTCGAAGAGAGAGAGATGAAGATAATTGAGAAAATTAAGGAAGTTTGTTTGTTGTTAAAATTATGAATATTCCTAAAATTACGAATTTGGAGAAAAAGACCCAAATACCCTTGGTTTCATAAAATATAATGGTTTCATAATAAGGGGACTCTCTCTCTCTCACTATATATATATATAGGGAGAGGTTCAAATGAGAAGTGATAAATATTTGAGAAATAAAGAAGTGATCTTAGCCATTCATTTGGTCAAGATCGACGGCTTTGACCGAGAAGCAGCGGATAATTCTTCGCGTGGTCTGCAGAAGATAGAGGGGTAGTTTCATAAAAAATACACTGGACGAGTTTATATATGAATCTGTGTGTTCATATATGAACCTTTGTAATTCACATATAAACTCTTTTTAACTAATTCATATATAAACCTTTGTGATTCATATATGAATCAATTAATTTGTTCATATGAGAATTAGTTAAAAAAATTCATATATGAATCACAAAGGTTCATATATAAACACAAATATTCATATATGAATCAGTTAATTAGTTTCATATATGAATCACAAAGGTTCATATATGAACACAAAGGTTCATATGTGAATCAGTTAATTGGTTCAACTGATTCATATATGAACATACAGTTAATTAGTTTCATGTATGAAAAACAAAGATTCATATATGAAAAACAAAGATTCATATATGAAAAACAAAGATTCATATATGAATTAGTTATAAAGAGTTCATATGTGAATTACAAAGGTTCATATATAAACGTATAGTTCATATGTGAATCACACAAATTCATATATGAACTCGTCCCGTGTTTTTTGTAAAAGTTACGAAATTGCCCTTCTATTTTAGGAACAGCCGCAACTTTTGACCAGTCAAAGCCGCAATATTTGACCAATTATAACCGATCTTGACCGAATAAATGGCCAAGATTACTTCTCTATTTCTCAAATATTTAGCACTTGTCATTTGAACCTAAGGCTATATATATATATATATATATATATATATATATATATATGGGCTTAATCAAATGAGAACTTGATAAAATGTGATAACTGTGAGATCCAATCTCGTCTACTCATTTTAATTAATTAATTTTCTTTAATTAACTAATAGGTGAGGGTATTTTAGTAATCTTATAAATCAAATATAATATACTTTTTTTATTATATCGATTAACATGGAATTGTAATCTGATTGATTATCTTTCCTAAATTATCTCTAACAAACTGATTTGTATCATATACGTTTTTATTTCATGAATCATCTTCTTCATTGACACAATCGATTCCTACTTTCAATTCTCCTTCTTTTTACATCGACGACCCTGGTTCTGCACCCATTATTCTTCGACCTTATTCCTGTTTTTTATATTTTATCCATTTTTGCGATTAGATGGATCCAGGAAAAAGTGTTGTTGTTGATGATTCATTGTCGGTTGAATCCGATGAAGTTATAGCATCTGATATGGATGTTAGTTTATGGCAGGATCCAGATGAATTTGATATTGGTATGTCACCCTACAAGCCGAACGAAGTTACCTGTAATCAAGAATCACAGTACATCCACAAGTGTTTTCTCGACTCTGGCGGACAAGGTTACCTCGAAGACTCACTTGGTTTCGACTAGCAGTCTTTGACAGACGCAATCGAAGGGATGAACGGTCAGAGCCTTGATCCATTAAACGCAGATCTGAAAAATCGAAGGCCATATTACACGGTATTTTTTTCCCCAATTAATATGTTTGAAGATTTGTGTAACACTGTGATATTATATAACAGTGCAGTTAATGTTTGAAGATTTGTGATACATTGTGATATTATATAACACTGCAGTTAATGTTTGAAGATTTGTGTAACACCGTGATATTATGTAACACTGCAGTTAATATGTTTGAAGATTTGTGATACACTGTGATATTATATAACACTGCAGTTAATGTTTGAAGATTTGTGATACACTGTGATATTGTGTAACACTGCGGTTAATATGTTTGAAGATTTGTGTAACACTGTGATATTATATAACACTGCAGTTAATGTTTGAAGATTTGTGATACACTGTGATATTATATAACACTGCAGTTAATGTTTGAAGATTTGTGATACACTGTGATATTTGATGATACCAAACGGTGGTGGCGACGATCGATCGATGTTGTGATACCAAACACCTTGACGATATCAAAAACCTTGAAGATGTTGTGATACCAAAAAACCTTGAAGATCGATGAGAATGTCAGATTGGTTTTTGAAGGATTTGTTTCAATCTTTTTATTTTATGTATTTTGATTCAATTCCATAATTACAGGAGCACGCCCAAAATAGATCATGTTGAATCACAATATTGTTTGACAATTTTACCCTTTTGATTAATTTTATTCTCCTGATTTTATGCTATTAAATGCTAATATTTAATTATTTTTTAAACCATTGATTATAAAGATAAGTGGATGAGATTGGATCTCACAGTTATCACCTTTTACTAGGATCTCCCATGAATAGGCCCCTATATATATGTATATATATATATATATATATAGAGAGAGAGAGAGAGAGACAGAGAGTGAGAGAGAGGGGAAAGTTCAAATGAAAACTCAAATTCAATTGTGAACGTGAGGACGAAACTTGGTCTTTCCATCTCTATTGATCCAATGACTCATATTAAATAGAGTTTTAATTGAAATTATTAATTAATGTGATTAGGGGTAAAAAGAGAAGATAATTTAAACTCACGTCTACCATATTTGACTTTTTATTTTCTTTTTTAATTAAAAACTTTTACCCCCTTAAAGTTTAAAATAAATTATCTTAAATATTACTAATATTTTAATCAAACAAATTACATCAAAAAAACGAGAATTCCGTGCTCTTCGATATGACATCCACCTCGATATAGTTTTTTTTTGTTTTAACCGTTTTTACGTGAAATGTCATATATGTGTTATATTCATTATGAATATTTATGTAGTCAAGTGTTTATAACATCTCGACACCGTAAGTCCGTAACTCGACATCACCTTCTACAACACTTTCTTCAACGTCCTAAGGCATCGTGTTCTTCATTACCGTAACCCAACACCCATCGAGATGAATCGGGAACCTATCGAGTTTCGATTGTGAACCGAGGAACGAAAGAGAGTGCGCCACGTCTCCACACCTTCACAGGTCACTCATGTATTATTCTTCATGAATAATGTATCATTCAGTATGAATAATACATCATTCAGGGTGAATAATACACGATTCACGAATCGTGTATTATTCACCCTGAATGATGTATTATTCATACTGAATACTGTATTATTCATCCTGAATATTGTATTATTCATCATGAATAGTGAATGAACGTTCACCTTTGTTATTCATACTGAATGTAGACACCTGAAGATGTGCATACATATTCATAAAGAATAAAACCAAGTCGCGGTTGTGAATCGGAAAACAAAAGAGAGTGTGTCATGTGTTCACACCTTCATGGGTCATTCATATATTATTCATCATGAATAATGTATCATTCAGGATGAATAATACAACATTCAAGGTGAATAATACATGATTCATGTTTAATAATACATGAATCAGAAATTCGTGTATTATTAATCCTGAATGTTGTTGTTGGAAATATATTATATTTGGCCAATCTTGACTTTGGGCTTATTTGTAATATTTCAGAAGTAGATATGAAATAAAGGGTTGAAACTGAAGTTCAAGGGCTGAAAAGAAGCGTTGCTGAATCTAATGGATGGCACCTCATATGTGGATAAAGCTGAAGGGTAGTGGAGTCATTCCAGAGAACTTCAGGGGCTGGAGTGTAAAATGCTGATACTATTTAAAGGATGGTCTTCTCTCTTTGAAAGAAGATCAGATTTTATTTTCATCTTTTATTCTAGAGAATTCTATTCTTCTTTCTCACAATAGTTTAGGGTTTCACATTTTGTATTGTTCTTAAGGTTGGTTTTAATAATAATGGAGTTATTTCTTTCAAGATGGTATCAGAGCTTCTAGGCTCGCATCCTTGAACTCCATCGTCCTCAACCTCAGGTACATCTCGTTCTGGTTTGTAAACTCGTTTTCATTTCCTTAGTTTTCGGAGTTGTTGGAGAACAATGATGCTACAGACCTAACGAAACCAAACGTTTATGTTCCTGCTGTTGCTAGGCTCCTGTTTGAACTCCGATTTCCTTGTTAGAATCGTTTTTTTTACTTCACAAATCAAGTCCAGCCGAGTGTATTTTTGGATCCGCCGGCTGGAGAATCAGTTAAAACCCTAGTCGGTTCTTCTTCTCTTCTTCTCGATTTTACAGGGTCAATGATGCTAAATCGAGCTAAATCGGTTCGATGCTAGACTCCAATCGAGTGGTTTATCACGTGGTTTAGAGAAATCTTCTAAACACATCAGATCTGTTGGTTTTCGAGTTTCAAAATTATGCAATCTGCTAGTTTTTAAAACACCACAGATCTGTTGTTTTTTTAGTTTCATTGAAAACAATTCATATCCTTCACATAAGCATCGATCAAGGTTCAACACAGGGTTCAGGGATCGCATAAGCTACCACGATCGGGGCCTAACGGACACCCTCTCGGCTACACCGGAGTCCAAGTGGACCACATGTTCCTTCATGTAGGAGGAAACGAATTCCAACCTACAAGCTAACCTTCATATGCCCAAGGGATTATCAAATCCCCTGGTACCCTGACCCCACCGTGTAAACCGACTCCACATAGCATACACATAACATTTCGAAATCATGTTTAAGAAAACATTAGGCATTGTTTCATTTGCTGAGTAAACATGCAAAACATGCATAACATTTATAAAACGATTCATGCTCGTAAAAGAAACCATATTAGTAAAACATAGTACGTCATAAAAGGGTTGAGAGAACTCACCTTAGGTTAATGCTAAACGCACTCTTTAAATCTCCCCAGCTAATCAGATCGAACACCTATGGGCATTAGATTCGTATCAGATCAAACGGTTCGACCTTACTGTCCGATTACACTTTCCGGACATCAATACTTTCCGGATATCGGAACTTTCCGGACATTCATACCCGGACGCTAGTCCTTTCCGGACAGAACTACCCGGACACAACCATCCGGACACTAAAACCTATCCGGACCCTCCTTACGTTCGGACACTTATGCAAAACACCCGGACACTTACTAACCCTACCCGAAAACCCCCACTGTCCGGACGGGGCGATTATCCGGAAACCACGTGCTGTGCGAAAACATAAATCTCAAAGTGATTAATAAACTCGATTTCAGCCATTTATTCGATTAGACAACCATAAGGGTTCATCCACCAGTCTTAGACACTCAATTAATTTCATTCTTAACCACCAAATCGTCATATTAGCAAAGAAACCCATAATACTCAAAAAGGGTTGTTTAGGAGAAAAGCTTAGCAATCCTAATAGTTTTCACCCACAAATCTGGAACAAGATAGAGTAGGAACTTGCAAACAACATAAGAAAAAGAGTCTAGCTGATTACCTTGACAGATTCCTTCTTTAAGCAAGAATTCCCACTTTATCTTCTTCTTCCTCCTTTCTTCTCTTAGCCGCCAAACACAAAGAACACCAATACTGATTTTAGAAATAGAGACTGCCCTAGGGATTTGTAGCTATTTATATTTCTCATAAATTGCCAAAAGGTCCCTCAAGTCCAACTTTCATTGTTTAGACTTCGGCCACCAGTCTTTCACCTTTTCTATAAAAACTCGGTCGTTACAAATTTATTCATGTTGCAATTTGCAATGAAGTTGTTTCTATGGCTTGAATTTGTGGTGGAAGCTTACCAATGAGTAACCTTCCTCTGTTTTTTTACCCTTTCTAACTGTGTTTATGATTAATGAATAAATCATTTTTGGTTTAGTTAGAGGGCTAGTCTTTCCTCTACCATTTTTTCACAACTATTTATTCAGCATACTGTTTGTCATAATTCTCCCAGCGGACTGATCATTGTCATATTCTTGGTGATGCATTATACATTTATATGCATGTTTATTTCAAGTTGAATCATCATCTTCATTGTGTAGCAGCTACCAACATTATCGTATGGCCAAATTGCTTAAACCCATTTGTTTAAATTGCGTAGCTTTTTCCTTCTGGAAATATATATATATATATAGGGACAAGTTCAAACAATAAGTTAAACAGTTTGCAAGAAGGCGAGAAGTCTCAGTATCATATGATTACACGCATGATACACAAGCTTAATCATAAATGATTAAACACATGTTGCATTGACAACACATAGACGTTTAATCATATATGATTAAACACACCTAAAGGAGTGTAATCATATATGCTTTTGAGATTTCTAGTCTTTCTCGCAAAATGTTTAACTTCTCGCATGATCATTCCTCTCTCTCTCTCTCTCTCTCTCTCTCTCTATATATATATATATATATATATATATATGAACAATGGGCATATCACTTTCTCTTTAATAGGCATCTTTTGCCAAGTGCATATTTGCAGTTTATCAACTATAGCTACCCACCTACCTACTTACTATTACTTGGATGGTAAGTAGATGCACATGATCCTTATATAACCTTAATTATACATGTGCTCCTTTGAGACATGATTTCCTTCCATTTTCTTGATTGTAGAATGCTAAGATCATATTTGCACTTAGATGGTATGTTCTCTTATCCAAATATTTGATTATTATCTTATTCTTTTGTTTCTCTTTGCAGGCTATGTCTTTTATGGTCTTTGAAGTAGCAATTGTGTTCTATGTTTTGTGTATAAGGTTAGAAGAGCAGAGCTTCTTTAACGCATTTGTATTCTTCAACCTCTATTTTCAAGCCAAGCGGTCTTTGAAGAAATGTCAGGATTGGACTTGATGCTTTGCGATTGGTTTGGAGACCGGGACTTCAGGCTTTTACCGAGTAGATAAACAAATACTATATCGCTTCTGTTCTAGCTAGATTGATACGTTTTGTTTTGAATTTTTTTTAGTTGGATGTTGATATTTTTGTAATTTTACACTTTTAGTAGTTTATAATATAATTTTTTTTATTTAGGTAAAGTTTATATTGCACATTTGTAGTTTTAAATTTTTTAAATAAAAACTTCAGGCCCTCAAATACAATGAAAAAACACATGTTTACACGATTGTTAGGCATAATCGTGTGATAAGATGAGACTTTTTTTACACTTTTGAAAAACCGTGTAAAAATGTCACATTTTTTTCACACAGTTGCTAATCAAAAGCGTGTAAAAAGGTCATATCTTTTTACACGGTTTGCTTAACAATCATGTAAAATGATGTGATGTTTTTACATGGTTTTGCAACACAACCGTGTAAAAATATCCTTATTTTACACGGGTTTTTCACCTTTTTACACGGTTTTGCAGCACAATCGTGTAAAAATATCCTTATTTTACACGGTTTTTTTCACCTTTTTACACGTTTTGGAACCGTATAAAAAAAGAGGCATTTTTACACGGTTATAGAATCGTGTAAAAAGGCCAGACACTTTTTTACACGGTGGGCTTTTACACGGTTTCAAAACCGTGTAAAAAGGCTTTTTTTGTAGTAGTGTTTGCCTCAAATTTGTGTTCCTAACTTCTCGATAGCGGTTGTTGCGTTTTAATAAAATTTGATGTTCCAAAAAGAAATATGAAATGAGACCATAACTCAATTTATGATGAATAAGAAAAGGATCATAGCTCAACAATGAAGTGGGTAAAAATCAACCATGAATATAAACTCTGAAAATTGAAAACTAAATTTTAATAATTGTATTAGACGGTATTCATACATAGATTACTATAGTTGTATACAAACTCTGAAAATTGAAAACTAAATTATAATTGTCTAGGTCCCCCTTAATTATACTAGGGAGTAGGGGTGTTAAACAAAACTGTTGGACCGTTCAAATCATTCGAACCAAGTCAATTCGAACCGTTTTTGACGGTTTGAGCGGTCTGGCAGTTCGGTTTGATCTGAAAATAGCCAAACCGTTAAGTCCGGTCTGGTCTGCGGTTTGACTCTTTTTTTGAGTGGTCTGGACCGAACCGACCGTAAAAAATACACATGTTTTAATCATGAATTGTTTTTATGTCGTAGACTCAACTTTTATGGGCCCAATTAAAAAGTTCCTTAAAGACATTGTGTTTTTAGTTTTCATTTTTTGAATTGATTCGCGTTTTCTAAATTGACAAAGTTTTGAAGTCCGTAAAAACTCAAATCTAAGTCCTAATCGTCCTTCGATTTGTATTTGTACTTTTATATATAAATGTTTCTTTTAAAGTTAGGTATACTATCGGATATAGATTTTATATATTTTTTTGCTGTTTAAATCCCATAAGAGGCCTAAACCGGTCAGACTCTATCGTCTTTTTGTGGTCTAGTTTGACAGGTTTGTCACTTGGTACCAAATCGCCCGGTTTTTGAATTTTTTTATGTTTGTGATTTGAAGGGTTAAACCGCCCAAACCATACCGCAAACACTCTTGCCAGGGATGTCAAAATGCTAGGTTAAATATTAATTTAGAAAATGCAATTTAACGTGAGTTAGGACCAGTAAACGTAAATTATGACACGTTAAGATTTGAATTTATGGTTTAAGGTTATGAGTCATGGTTTGGAACAAGGTTAGGGTCTATTTTTGCTACAAATGGCCATCGACTAGGTCATTTAGTTAAATAAAATGAAGTCAATAATTTTCAGTTATGATCATAATATTTAAATAAAATTAAGTCAATAATTGTCAAATGATCTACCTTTAATTAATGTCCAACATTTTGCTTTTGATGTAAAATAATCTAGTCCATCAAAGGGCTTTTAATCAAAGCATGTGTAGCCCAGTGGTAAGGTAATATCCTTGGGGGGTCAGTGGATGGTATCCCTGACTACCAGGGTTCGAATCCCGTGGTAAGCATGTCTGAGATACCCGCCTAACCTCTAGTTGGGCCGTCCTTAGGTGGTCCAGTCGAAGACTGGGCTATCGCCCCAGCCCAATGTGGTTGGGAATAGGCCCAAGCGTAAGCTGGGCTGCGGACGCGGCAGATTAGTGGGCTGCCCTTGGATGCCCGATACCGCCGGGACGGTGTGCGTGCGTGTGTGCGTGTGTTCGTGGTAGTCGTTCGTGGGTTCGATGCCGCATTGCCGTTCAAAAAAAAAGGGCTTTTAGCCTAACGGTGTCGAAAAATTTGGCCTTGTAGAAGGTTATGAGTTCAAACCTCACAAACAATGAAAAGAATGTATGAGTTTATTTATTGGGAAATTAATTAAAATACCCTAAGTCAAACCAAGTGTTACCAAAATACCCAAAATCTCACCCACTTTGCAAAAATACCCATTTTTTCCGCGATGGGAGCCCGCGATCGCGGGCCAGGGACCATTTCTGACACTTTTTTAAACTTGCAGGGACCATTTTTGAAAAATGGAATCCCGCGATCGCGGGCTCATCCCGCGATGGGGTACTTTTTGTGACTTTTCAATTGCAAGAGACCATTTATGAAAAATTCACCCGCGACACTATTCACCCGCGTTTGACACTATTCACCCGCTTTGGTCCAATTTATGAATTTGAATTGGAATGTTACACTTTCAACCCCTATACTTATTTACTAAATTTACTTTATACCTTTTACTTTCATTATTTTAATTTTACATTTAACACATATAATCGTTTATTAACTAAAATACGTTAAAAAAATACGTTTTAATTTTAACAAATTACACCATTATAATCGTCTCTTCGATACGTTCGAAATGAGCCCAATCTTGAATTTTTTTGGATTTATATATTTTAATATATATCATATACAGTTATACACTACGTAAAAAAATATTTTTTATATTTAAAATTCATACCCTTATAGTTAATTATTTAATTTATGGTACATCTCTGATTTTTTTTTTCAATTTTGTTTTACACTCTTATCGCATTAACATAATAATCATATATTAACTAATTCATTAAATCGTTTTAAATTATTATTATTTGAATGTGTTTATAGATATCGTGAATGGCAATAGGAGAAGGTGAAAATGGGTATTTGGCGAATGATGATTCATGTGTGTTTGGAGCTGAAGTATTTGCAGTTACAGAGTATGCACAAAATGATCGATGTATATAAACACATTCAAATAATAATAATTTAAAACGATTTAATGAATTAGTTAATATATGATTATTATGTTAATGCGATAGGAGTGTAAAAAAAATTGAAAAAAAATAAGAGATGTACCATAAATTAAATAATTAACTATAAAGTTATGAATTTTAAATATAAAAAATATTTTTTTATGTAGTGTATATTTTTTTATTAAAATATATAAATCCAAAAAAATTCAAGATTTGGCTCATTTTGAACGTATCGAAAAGACGATTATAATGGTGTAATTTGTTAAAATTAAAACATATTTTAACGTATTTTAGTTAATAAACGATTATATGTGTTAAATGTAAAATTAAAATAATGAAAGTAAAAGGTATAAAGTAAATTTAGTAAATAAGTATAGGGGTTGAAAGTGTAACATTCCAATTCAAATTCATCAAATTGGACGAAAGCGGGGTGAACAGTGTCAAACGCGGGTGAACAGTGTCAAACGCGGGTGAATTTTTCATAAATGGTCCCTGGAATTTTTCAAAAATGGTCCTTTGCAATTGAAAAGTCACAAAAAGTACCCCATCGCGGGATTCCATTTTTCAAAAATGGTCCCTGTAAGTTTAAAAAAGTGTCAGAAATGGTCCCTGGCCCGCGATCGCGGGCTCCCATCGCGGAAAAAGGGGTATTTTTGCAAAGTGGGAGAGATTTTGGGTATTTTGGTAACACTTGGTCAAACTTAGGGTATTTTAATTAATTTCCCTTATTTATTTCCGTATATAAATATTATTATATACTTTAAAAAAGAAAATCATCTCCCATGTCTTAAAAGTAGATTAGTGAGGTAGTGATTCAAAGGAAGTCCTTTAGTTAAATAGCCCAATATATCTTTATGGGCCCCTTTTGTGTTTTAAACACTACATATTAACATTCTTGTGTGGTGACATGGAATAATTGCTTTAATAGAAATTACCTCAAAGTTCAAATTGATTAGGCTTGCCATGGAATAATTTTGCTCTGATTAGTTTGCCCATGTAAGATATAAGAGCATTTCCAAGAGCTATGGTATAATTTTTCTAAAATAAAGTATAAAAAATTAGAATCTCAAAAAAAAATTACATCCAACTACAGCAGCTACTCTATTTTAACAATTCTATCATTGAATATATTATTAAAATATTTAATACATTTAATAATATATTATTTCTCTCTCTAAACACACAACTTTAATGCCTCCTATTGGTGAAAATGAATAAAAGATTATGTCTCTCTATTAAATATAGAGTTTAGAGATTTCTCCAAATTTGGAGTTTTTAACATTCTCTCTCTTCTTTTCTCTATTTTAGCATATGATATAGCATAGCTGTTGGAGCAAAAAAGTTGCTAAAATCTCATTTTTTTCTATTTTTGCATAGATGTTGGAAGCTTCTCTAAAATTTCTCCACAATGGAGAATCAAAAGTCAAAATCCCTAAAAAATTATATTCATCTCCAACAGATTCTCCATTTTAGAGAAAAAAACAATGATTATAATATTAAAATATTATATTTATCTATTAAAATATTATTTCTCTCTCTAAATATTATTTTTCAAAGATTTCTATTGGTGCTTTCACTAAGTAATCATTTTTGGGGTTAACTACATATTTGGAGAAAAACTTTTTCTCTCTCATACTTTCTCCATTTTGGAGATAGTTTTCGGGAAGCCGTTGGAGCAAAAAAACAACCCAAAATCCCTATATTCTCCATTTTTTTCAAAATGGGGAAACTGTTGGAGATGCTCTAAGAAACGTGATTGGTTTTTATTGATACAAAATTAGAGCATATTTTTTTATTTAATATCGCAAGAAGTCTTAACAACTGAATATTTCGTATTAAACAAATTACATAAAAATGCAACATATTTTCTTTCGATTAAAAACTCAAAAATGACATCTCAAATAAAAGATTTTATTTACATATAAGGATTTAATATTTGTATTTCTAAAAAAAATCAAGCCAATGACGTGTAGTTCAGTTGGTAATGGGTGAGGGCATCTTTGTACAAAAAGCAGAAGGTCTCGGGTTCAAACCCAAGACACCCCATAGCCACAACCACTGAGTGAGTCAGGTATGCCTCCCACATTATGAATAGGCAGTCGATTGTGGGCCGGTTGGGGTTGCCTGTATCAACCTTTTTGTACAAAAAAAAATTCTTAAAAAAATCAAGAATTTTTACAATATAAAATTTAAATGTCCTATAATATAAGTATAGGTATAAATCGCTTTTCCGAGCGCCGAGAGGTGTGATTCGTAAACTAGAGAGCGTGAGAGGTAACTTCTTTTGGGGGGGGGGGGGGGGGGGGGGGGGTTGGGGGGAACGACTCAAACAATAAAGGGATTTCTTGGGTGAAATGGGAGAGGGTCATGAGAGATTTCAAGAGAGGTGGTCTTAGTGTCGGTAGTTTGCAATCTTCCAATTGGGGGTTGTTGGGTAAGTGGTGGTGGAGGTTCGGTTTGGAAAGCGAGTCGCTTTGGGTTAAAGTGATCAAGAGTATCTATGGAAGAGGGGGAGGGTTGGGTGAGAGTACTCATAATGGAGGGGGAGGGAGATCGGTGTGGTGCAACATCATCAAAGTGGGGAATGAGCTAGAGAAGTTAGGTATAAACCTTGCGGGGTCGTTTGGTAGAGAAGTAGGTAGGGGGGGGGGGGGGATGAGACTCATTTTTGGGAGGATAGGTGGGTTGGGAGTAAATCATTAAAGGAAAGGTTCAAGCGACTTTGGTGGCTCGAAACGAATAGAGATAGTTTGGTATCCGAAAAAGGGAGGTGGGTGGGGGAAGAATGGGAATGGAGTTGGTGTTGGCGGAGGGAGCCGAGGGGTAGAGAGGTGGGGGAGCTAAAAGATCTAGAGGAGATGCTACAAGGTTGGAAACCAAAATTAGGGGTGAGGGATAGAGTGAGGTGGGTGGAAGGGGGTGACGGGGAGTTCACGGTGCAAGAACTCAAGGCTATCATAGACGAGAGGGTGGCGATTGGGGAGCAATTTGAGGAAACTATTTGGTCAAAAGTGGTGCCGAAAAAAGTGGGGATCTTTGCTTGGAGGGCTAAGTTAGGAAGGATCCCAGTGAGGTCGGTCCTTGATAGGATTGGGGTGGACTTGGGGTCTACGCTTTGCCCAAGATGCGGGAACGAGGTGGAAACGGTGCAGCACGCCTTGGTACAATGTCATGATGTTGCCAAAGTGTGGACTAAAGTGTTGAAATGGTGGTCATATAGGGATGAAAACGTAGGCTCTTTGCAATAGTTATTGAATCTCAACTTCACCGAGTCAAGCAGGATTAGGCAACCAAAATTATGGATGGAATTGGTATGGTGCTTCGCGTATTTCATATGGGGTCATCGAAATCATGTGGTATTCAAAGGAGATAAAAGCAAATTGGAAGATCGAGTGATGGAATTTCAAAGACGTTGCTTCGAATGGTTCTCAAGAAGGTTGGGTGGTTGGAGATTGGACTAGACTTTATGGTTGACAAACCCACAACAGGCGCTGACCTCATCCAAACAGTATGTTCGTGAAGCTCGGGAGGGTCGTGCAGGTACCTGAGGGGCTAACTGTAATTGGGTGCTGCGCAGACTTCTGGATCAGGTCTGTATGGGAGCAGCAGCTGTTCGTAATCAAGGAGGACTTAAAAGTGATTGGGTGCTGCGCAGTTTTCAGGATCAGCAGGTAACGAACGTGGGCAGTGGCTGTTTTGGCAAGCTTTAGGTCACGAAGCAGCATGACCTTCGCAAGGTCTGTTTGGGGACAGCTGCTACTCCAATAAGCCGCTGTCCCTGGAACCTAATCGGAGCTGTTTTGTCACAGGTTAGGGGGCAGCAGCGGCTCATTAAGCTGCTGTCCCGGTTAAGTTCTAGCATTGTGGTGCGTAGTTGAGTTCGGTAGGTAATTGGTTTATTTCTGGCAAACCGATGTCCTGTTCTTTGTGGTCGGATTGGGTGTATTTGGTCTCTCGTGTGCTCAAGTTGGTTTGGTAATAAAATTGTTTTTCCTTTCAATTTTTTTTTTTTTTTGAGTTTGTTCCATTTTTACTGGTCAAAAAGAATGATAATTTGTAATAAAAAGTGGGAGGCCCTCCCAGAGTCCTAAATGGTTAAGAATAAGAATGCACCATTAGTTGGTCGACACGTATGTCCGTAAAGTACTTTAGTTTTAAGGTTGGGGCTGACGTACTGGTTTGGTTTCCCACTCTTCCCTAACACAATTTACTATGTACTTTTTCTACTTAAAATATTCGTAACAAAACCCTAGGATACAAACGCAACTCTTCTACATTGACATGGTGTCTTGTGTACGTTAACCTATGTTAAAATTGAGAGAAATTAATTAAAATACCCAAAGTTTGATCAACTGTTACCAAAATACCCAAAAAAAAATTCATTTTGCAAAAATACCCAAAATACCCGCGATGGATCCCGCGATCGCGGGCTAGGGCTGACGTGGCACGTATTTTGGCCCCAAATGCCCCGCGAAGCCCCTCAACTTTGGCCGCGGTGCACTTTTGGTCCCTGCCCGCGATCGCAGCCCGCGATGGGCGAAAATTTACACTTTTGGTCCCTGAAAATTTACACTTTTGGTCCCTGAAAATTTACACTTTTGGTCCCTGTACTTAGACGAATCTTGCATGCTTTTACTGTTTTTTTCCACAATTATTGTACTTTGAAGACCGATTTGTGGTTGAAATTCATTTGCATGTTTGAGATTTCATCCATAAATATCAGTAGTATGCAATTCACAATTCACACTTCCTCTTGCTTTCTTTCTTGATTTCTCTCTTGCTTTCTTTCTTTGAATTGATTTCTCTCTTGATTTCTCTTCTCTCATTTCATCCACAAATGACATCGTCATCAAACCCTAAGTCTACTCCTGAAAAAATGCCACCTCAAATCGAGGTCGCTATAGCAAAAAAGGAAAAGGAGATAGATGAACTAACAGAAGAGTGGAAAAAAATGATGGACAGGAAGGCAGTCCATTTGAGAAAGATCGAAGAGGAAGACAGGGAGATCAAAGGATGAAAGGGGATATAAAAGCTCGGGAGGCTCGTGTTCGTCGAGAACAAGAAGCAATTCACCATATTCTGCAAGACTTCGCAATTATTCAAGCGAAGGTAAACGAGAAGCAAGCTTGGATTGATGAAACTAAATCAATTTTTAAGTAGGTGGTGGTTATATTTTTTGTTTTGTTTTGTATTTTTTTTACTGTGTTGTTATTTGTATTTTTTTTACTGTGTTGTTGTTTTGTATTTTTTGTTGTTGTTAATTTCTCTGAAAAGTAGTTTTTAAGCCGCTGAACCACGGTTAGGTTGGATACATCATGCAAGGTCAAGTCAGAGGTTACCTCATTCGTGGGCCTACTCCTCTTGTAGAATATATGACAACCCTCAACTCATTTGCTAAAGTGTGTGCGGGTTGTGGTACACAATGGCCATACGTGGTTGCAAAAGCAGAAGCCGTTGAAGAAGGGTCAGAAAGATTGAAGATGAAGAGCTTGTTGGATGAAATACAAACTAACTGTGTTATCAATGTTCATTTAGAAGCATATGTATGTGTGTGTATATATATAATATGAAATGGGGTTTTGACAAGTTGGTATCACTGGACTCATTTAAGAATTGTGAAAATGGGTATTTGACGAATGATGATTCATGTGTGTTTGGAGCTGAAGCGTTTTAAACACACATGAATCATCATTCGCCAAATACCCATTTTCACAATTCTTAAATGAGTCCAGTGATACCAACTTGTCAAAACCCCATTTATAAACAATTCTACCTTCTCCTATTGCCATTCACGATATCTATAAACACATTCAAATAATAATAATTTAAAACGATTTAATGAATTAGTTAATATATGATTATTATGTTAATGCGATAGGAGTGTAAAACAAAATTGAAAAAAAATATGAGATGTACCATAAATTAAATAATTAACTATAATGGTGTAATTTGTTAAAATTAAAACGTATCTAATATGAATATATAAACAGACATGTGTACTCAGAGTTAACATTCACTGCCATGGATGCAAGAACAAGGTCAAGAAAATACTAAGAAAAATTGAAGGCCTCCTATTTTCTTTATGTGTGTAAATATATAATACGAATATATATATATATCATTTACAAACTAGCTGTGTTATCAATGTTCATTTAGAAGCATATGTATGTGTGTATATATATCATTTACAAATTAGTGTTTAGATCAACAGTATCATAAGGGTTTGTTCCATATGGTTCAAGCTGTGACGGGTCCGGGGTGTGACTGACAGAATGTCTCCTTGGCACGGTTGAAGGGGCGGGATTTGGACACTCTCCACGAGTGTGTCCTACGCATTGGCACCGAGTACATCTTCGTTGTATCGAACTTTCACCACGTGATGGACGTCGGTCGTTCTTTCTCGGTCTCCCGGCCCTGTTCTTATCCATTAAAGGTGGATAGCATGGTGGAAGCGGGTCGGGTGGATACACCCATGCTGCAGGGGGTCCAGCTGGGTTTATTACCTCCACGTATGTTTTCCGGTAATATTCGGACGTGAAGAAAGGTACAGCCAAGTCGCTGCAATCTGTACGACCCATATATGTTGCTGCAGCGATGGCATGGCCGCACGGTAACCCAGATTTATCCCATTCGCGACACGAACAAAGGTGGTCTTCCATATTCACAATCGCGTGAATATAGTCATCATGCACCTCGTACTTCCCATACCCGATTGCTCTTACCGGCCATGTCGCCGCACGACGCGCCCTGTACTGAACGATATTCTCCGCCGTTGGTGCGAGTGCATTTTGTATCTTAGCTCCTTTTAGGCGTCGAATTTGGTACCACTCTTGTTGAAAGGCCCGAAAGTAGTCCATAAGATTAACAATCGGACATCTACGCGCAAAACGGGAGAGTGCATTCACAGACTCTGCACTATTCGAGGTCAGAATGTCATACCGTTGTCCAGGAAAATGGGCCGCGGACCACCTCTCCGGTCCAGCATCGTCAAAGACTTTGGCTTCTTCCTTGACACTGTATCGTAGCATATTCATGTACTTGTTAAACTCCCGATCCGTATATGCTCTGCATGCCGCCCAATAGACATCCTTGTAAGTGGTAATACGTTTGTCCTTGGATTTGGCGTTCATCTCCAAATGTCGACAGCATATGGCGTGAGGGGCGTTTGGGTACATGGCAGAGATTGCGGCGCTTATGGAAGGAGCCCTGTCAGACATAAACACCAACCCTTGCGGGTCTCCGATAGCTTGTCTCAACATGGACAGAAACCAAGTCCACTCGTCCCCGGTTTCGGACTTGCCTACGCCGAAAGCTACTGGAACGATGGAGTTATCCCCGTCCATGGCAACCGCCAGGAACATCATACCCAAGTAACGGCCCTTTAAATGGGCTGCGTCTATTATCAGGACACGACGTAGATTTTCCAGAAATGTGCGGATCTGCAAAAACATAGGTTAAAATGTTATAGTTTATAATGTGTAAACATATGACGTGTTAAAATACGTACCGCGGGTCCAAGGGCCACGAAGCACATCTCAAACCGTCCACGTGAATCGGTCCGTAGCTGCGTGACAGTACCAGGGTTCTGCATCTACAAATTATATAAATATGTCGGGAGTCGTTCATACGACTCCTCGAACGTGCCTCTCACCATAAACGGTGCATGGCAGCGCGCACGCCACGCTTGGTGGTAATCAATCGTGACGCCGAACTGCCGGTGAACGTCGTGGACGATGTCCTTTGGACGCAATGACGTGCTAACATCAAGAAATTTGTTTTTCAGGATCGCACCCAAAGTCTTTTTGCCGGCTTGTTTGTGGTGGGGATTAAGTTGCGTCCTCGTACAAGTGTGTACGTCGTGCAACTTTCTAATCATTATCGCCCCTCCTTTGGGACCCATGTGAATCGCGTACAACCTCCACTCACACTTTTCTCTAGCACATTCAACTACGTATTTGATTTTGTCAGATGCCCGCACGCGACTTTGGAAACCCTCTTCCAAGAACTTGAGTCCGATCTGACTTGCTAAGAGATCCTTCGAATCGAATATCTGACCTGCTGTTAAACTTTCGCTACGAATATAAGGTGTAGGTTCGTAGCTTTGTGTCTGGGTATGGGAGTCTGGAAGAATAGGGGGCATATCAAAAAAGTCATTTATCTGACTACATGATTTTCTACTAGGGGTATATTCTTCGTGATCATCATTATCGGTGTCTGATCTGTCTATTTCAGAATTACCCGTTCTAAAAACGTGGGTTTCGTCATCAGCAACTCCAGCAGTACGCCATTCGTGTGGTTGTGGTGATGGTGGTGGTGGTGGTTGTTGTTGTTGTTGAGAATCAGGCTGCTCTATTTGGAGGTCTTCGTCGTCGTCACCGTCGTCGTCACCGTCGGATACGCCGGGATACACAAAGAGTAATGGGGGTCTTTCTGAATCGACTGCAAGGTGCAGAAAAGTAGAGATATCCCCATCGTTGGATAAATCCACAAATGACCCATCGCCATTTTTAAACACTAACTTGCAAATATCAGAAGAGTTGATTCCACATTTTTGCATGGCGTATGCAACAAACTTCTGATAAGTATAGTTTACTGACACTTTTACACCATGCTTAGATTTATAAGCAAAATTCCACTCATTGTTATCTTGCACCCATTCACCATCAAAACAGAAATATAGCTTAGCTTTTGCAACAGATGAACTCATTTTTTCAGTAGTATCTCAAACACAAAATATTGCAGAAAGAAATATTGCAACAATGAAATCGTTGTGTGAGAATTATGGCTTGAATTTTACGTATATTTATGAATGAAACAACCAACATATAAGAAAACCAATCTCTCATTTCATCCACAAACTGATATTCCAAAAACATTGATTTAACATTGATTGAAACATGCAATTGAATTTCAACCACAAATCGGTCTTTAAATTGCAATAATTGTGGAAAAAAACAGTAAAAGCATCAAGATTCGTCTAAGTATAGGGGCTGAAAGTGTAAATTTTCAGGGACCAAAAGTTGAAAATTTCAAGGACCAAAACTGTAAATTTTGGGCCATCGCGGGCTGCGATCGCGGGCAGGGACCAAAAGTGCACCGCGGCCAAAGTTTAGGGGCTTCGCGGGGCATTTGTGCCCAAAATACGTGCCACGTCAGCGTATCCCGCGATCGCGGGACCCCATCGCGGGTATTTTGGGTATTTTTGCAAAATTGAAAAATTTTAGGGTATTTTGGTAACAGTTGGTTTGACTTTGGGTATTTTAATTAATTTCCCTATTTTAATTATCAATTAGTATTATTTTTTAATTATTATTTAATTATTTTTTCATGTTGTATGTAACGGTTATTTAAAATTATAAGTTAATATACTTTTGTATGTACTTTTTGTTTATATATACATACATACGTACTACATATAAATATATATTTGTTTTGTTTAAATTTTTTATTGTTTATATATTAGGTTTGAGTTTCTATTTACTTATATATATATACCTCATATATACGTATATCATACATATATTTATATATATTCTATTCAATTCTTTTGTCTTACTTATATATATAAAAGACTCTAAGTCCTTTATATATTTTTGTTGTTGTCATCTTGAAACTAATTAAGAAGGACCCACGAGAAATGGGGACCATAAAAGTTACATCCTTATTATTGTAGATAAACCTTGATATGGACTGGATTCTCGATAGTGGTTGCACACGTCACATGACCGGAAATAGCAATCTCTTTTCATCATATGAGTCATGTGATGGTGGACAGGTAATTTTTGGAGGAAATTCCAAAGGAGAGATAATTGGGAGAGGTACAGTTTCTTGCAATAATGTTAAATTTCTTGATGTTAATCATGTTGATAATTTAAAATTTAACTTGCTAAGTGTTCGTCAACTTTGTAAAAATGGTATAATCGTTATCTTCGAAGAAGATTCTTGTAAAATCTTGAAAAATGGCAAAGTTCTTTTAACGGGTCTTGTAAAAGGAAATTTATACATTTGTAAAACTCTTGTAAATAAAAATGTTTGTTTATCGTCCCTTTATGATAATTCTACTTTATGGCATAGACGTTTGGGTCACGCTAATCTTAGATTAATTCAAAACTTAAAAAATAAGGAGCTTGTGAGTGACCTTCCAAAATTAAAGTTTGATAATCATTTTTGTGATGCTTGTCGTGTCGGCAAACAACATCACGTTTCTCATAAATCAAAAAATGTGATTTCAACTCAAAGAGTTTTAGAACTTTTACATATGGATCTTTTTGGCCCTATGGCGATTCAAAGTTTTGGAGGAAATTTTTACACTTTGGTTATTGTGGATGATTATTCCCGTTATACTTGGACTTTATTTTTGAGACATAAAAATGAGGCTTTTGAAAAGTTTAAAATTTTGGGAAAACGAATTCAAAACCAACAAGGTTGTACGATTGTTTCCATACGTACGGACCATGGACGTGAATTCGATAATGATGTCCAATTTGGTGCCTTTTGTGATAAACATGGTATAACTCATAATTTTTCGGCTCCTCGAACACCTCAATCTAACGGAGTTGTTGAAAGGAAAAATAGAACGTTACAAGAAATGAGTAGAACCATGCTAAACGAACATCAAGTTCCCCAAAAGTTTTGGTGTGATGCCGTTGCTACCGCGACCTATGTGCTTAACCGTGTCCTAATTAGAAGTATCCTAAATAAGACACCCTATGAGCTTTACCGTGGTAGAAAACCTTCCTTAGCCCACCTAAAAGTTTTTGGATGTAAATGTTTCATTTTAAACACCAAATCCTATCTAACCAAATTCGATGCCAAAGCCTATGAGGGAGTGTTCCTAGGTTATTCTTGGAATAGCAAAGCCTATAGAATCCTAAATAAGGAGACCATGGTTGTAGAAGAATCCCTAAATGTTAGCTTTGACGAGAGTCCTCCCAAACCGAGTGCACCCTTAGCAAATGACAATATCCGTGAGGGAGAAGTCTTAGCCCAACAACTTAGTACCTTGGATTTAGGTACCCAACCTTCCACAAATAATATTGAATCTAGTGATGCCCCTCCGTGTTTTATTCCGCAAGGTGTAGATGATCCTAACCTTAGAACCGCTCGAGGCCATCCCGTAGATCAAATTATAGGTGACCTAAACCAAAGGACAACTAGATCACAAATCCATACCCATTGTGCTTTCCATGCCTTTATCTCAACCATAGAACCTAAAACCATAGATGAAGCTTTAGGAGATGAGGATTGGATAATGGCCATGCAAGAAGAGTTAAACCAATTTTCTAGAAATGATGCGTGGGACTTAGTTCCTTGCCCTAGTAGTCAAACCATTATTGGCACAAGATGGGTCTTCCGTAACAAGGTAGACGAGAACGGTGGAGTCACACGAAACAAGGCACGTTTAGTTGCCAAGGGGTACAATCAACAAGAAGGTATAGATTATGATGAAACCTTTGCACCGGTTGCAAGGTTGGAGTCTATTCGAATGCTTCTCGCTTTTGCAAATGCTAAAGATTTTAAATTATTTCAAATGGATGTTAAAAGTGCTTTCTTAAATGGTATTATAAATGAGGAGGTATACGTTTCTCAACCTCCCGATTTTGAAAATTTTGAAAATCCGACACATGTTTATAAATTGAAAAAGGCGCTTTATGGTTTAAAGCAAGCTCCGCGTGCGTGGTATGATAGATTAAAAACATTTTTAATTGTAAGTGGTTATATTATGGGTAAAATAGATAATACTTTATTTGTGAAATATGATCAAAATGATATTGTAGTTGTGCAAGTATATGTTGATGATATTATTTTTGGTTCCCCTAATGAAAAACTGTGTAATGAATTTTCTGCGAAAATGACAAGCGAGTTTGAAATGAGCATGATGGGAGAGTTAAAATACTTCTTAGGATTGCAAATCAAACAATGTGAAACTGGTATTTTTATTAGTCAATCTAAATATTGTAAAGATATGTTGAAAAAGTTTAACTTTGAAAATGTCAAACCCGTTGAAACTCCAATGACCACAAACTTACAATTATCTCGTGACGAGGAGGGAAACGATTTTAATGAAAAGATTTATCGTGGTATGATTGGTAGTTTATTATATTTAACTGCTAGTAGACCTGATATTATGTTTAGTGTATGTTTATGTGCTCGTTTTCAATCTTCACCTAAACAAACTCACTATGAAGCTGTCAAGCGTATTTTTCGATATTTACGAGGTACTACTAATCTTGGCTTATGGTATGCAAAGAAACCCGAGTTAGAAGTAACGTGTTTCACCGATTCCGATCTTGGTGGATCTATTGTTGACCGAAAAAGTACTAGTGGGGTATGTGCCTTTATAGGTCTCTCACTTGTATCTTGGTTCTCTAAGAAACAACAATCCGTAGCTTTGTCTACCACCGAAGCGGAATATGTAGCCGCCGCAAGAGCATGTGCTCAAGTCCTTTGGATGAAACACACACTTACCGATTTTGAGGTACACCTAACCAAAATTCCAATTATGTGTGATAACTCAAGTGCCATAAACTTAAGCAAAAATCCCGTGCTACATTCTCGTACCAAACATATTGAATTGAGACATCACTTTTTACGAGATAATGTTCAAAAAGGCCAAATCGTGCTTGAAAAGGTTGATTCGGAAGATAATTTGGCCGATATTTTCACTAAAGCCCTAAACAAAACTGCGTTCTTTAAATTAAGGCTAGGTTTAGGCATGCTTGAGTATAACCATTGAGAAAATGCCAACTCTCAAATGTTTCATATTTTGAGGGGGAGCATCTTTCAAGGGGGAGCATAGCGTCTTTCCTAACCCTTTTTGCTTTGACAAAAGGGGGAGAGAAACCGAGTATGCTCTCCTGTTTAGCGTTGTGTTTGTCATCATCAAAAAGGGGGAGATTGTTGGTGCAAGTGTACCCAGCTTAAATATTGTGATATATTTTTGGTACACATAAAATCACATCTCCATATTTATTTTGATGATTACAAAACACACCGCATTCTTTGTTATCTAACGTTTTATCCAAGTGTACAGTTCTTGAAGAACACAAAGATTTTATCTGAAGGGTTCAAGACGGAAGTTTTTACGTCGTCATTATTATATATATTTAATAATGATAAACACCCTAAAATAATATACCACTTGGATATTTCTAAAACCCAATACTGATTTTAATTAAAACTATTAAAGTTTTATTAAAATATTGTTATATCTTTTTTTGTTTGTTTTGTGGACAAAGTCCATCCAGCTCATCTCTCTTAGCCTCATCATTACCATGATAAGATGTAGGTGTTGTTGTGGACTTCCTATTGGTTGAAAATTCACCATAGTGATAGCCATACCCATCCTATAAATAAACATGCAGGGACGTCTCCAAACTCACGAATTTCACCAATTTATCCCAGCATTTGATCAATACTCTGCTGCCTCTTTTCTCACTTAAATCACTTATTAAATTTATAAAAAATATTTTTGAGCAAGAAATCTTGAGTTGATAGCAGATTAAAATCTCTCGATTAGTTGAATCAGCAACACAACTCAAGTGATCAATCTCTCTAAAAATATCCAAGTGATTAACATTATACAAGAGTGATTATCATATTAAAATTATACACCTCTTGTAAGTGTTTGAATAGAGTGAGTGATCCATAGAAATCTCATCAACTGAAGTAGAGATATCCGTGATTATTTTTTGTATTAAGGTTTGTGTTCTACCGTAAAGAACACGTTCTTATTGGATCTCCGAGAAGTGTTTTCTCGAGGTGGACTAGCCAACCACGTGATTGGTGAACCACTTTAAAATATCGGTGTCAAGTATTCTCTTTCCTTTATCTCTTTATTTTTACCGCTGTGCATTTAATTATATCTGTTTATATAATTGTTGTATATTTATTCTTTTATACTCTGTTGTATTTGTACTGTCTTTTATACCGTATTTATTTATAAAAAGAATTTTTGAAAGTAAAAGTTTTTAAATACAACCTTACCCCCCCTAGGTTGTCTAACAATATACTCTAAAATATTTTCGAAATAAACGCAATACTCTAAAATTAAAACAATATTTTAAGATAAACACACACTCTAAAATATTTTCCAAACAAACACATAGTCTAAAATAAACACATATATAACAGCATGTATTTTAAAAAATATAAAACTACAACGGGGTTATGAAAACTTACCTGACGAGCCATGTCCGACTTCTAAAAACACTCACGAACCAAGTCGAGATCTGAGCGCGTAGGTTGCACGATCTGTTTGAGAGAGTAGAGAGAAAGTTTGAAAATTGTGGGGTTTGTGGTCCAAGAAGGGGGGGGGAGGTTATAAGGTCGTGATCGAGGTTGGGGTTGGTGGGGGCATTAGTCGGCATTAAAAACTAGTGTTTCACCTCAGGCCGACACGTGGCGCGACAAGTCCGCGATCGCGGCCTGGGGTCAAAAATGTAATTGATCTTCGCGGACTCCAGGGACCACAGTTGTAAACTTAACGTTTTTAGGGGGCTTCGCGACATCCGCTGTAACACCCCGAAATTCCCATAATTAATGTACTATTATTTTTGGGAAGAATGTTTAAGATAATGGAAATATTATTTTAAATGGATTGACGATAAGGTAGAATTTGTAATTGACTCAAAGTCCAGGTAAATTGTGGAACTTGAACTTGGAGGTGGATTTTGTCAATTGTTGAAAGTTGAGTATGTATTAAAGGTTGGAGTCGGCTCCGATTGAGAAAATATCTCAGTTTGATTTTGGAGTCGGTTCTAAAGAAGACTGAGAGAGAAAGATATCCAAAATCTGCTTCGGTTCTGATTTGGTGTGAAAAGTTGAACGAGAATCGATTGGAACTGCAGTATGTGTTCGAGTTCTTAACCTAAGGTGGGTTCATCTCTTCTTCTAACATTTGCAGTTAAATCAACTAAAATAATTGATTATAAACCGTTTATATGTTGTAGTAATTATGTATTGGAATGAAAATGATTGGGAAATTGATTGAGATGAGTTTTAAATCGCAAAATCGATGTGCAGTTCGAATAGTCCGGAAGATGAGTACCAAATTTGGTACCGGAGTCCGGAAGGTACCGGAGTGGTACCGGATTCCGGATTGGTACCGGATCCGAAGTGAGTTCCGGATTGTACCGGATTTGGTACCGGATTTCGGAAGGTACCGGAGTGGTACCAGATTCCGGAAGGTACCGGAGTGGTACCGGATTCCGGATTGGTACTGGATCCGAAGTGAGTTCCGGATTGTATCAGATTTGGTACCGGATTCCGAAAGATACCAGAGTGGTACTGGATTCTGGATTGGTACCGGATCCGAAGTGAGTTCCGGATTGTACTGGATTGATACCGGATTCGGGTAAGTTCCGGATGGTACCAGATTAATACTGGATTTCAGATAGTGTCCAGATGATTTTAGCGGATTCCGAATGGATCTGGAATTGAGGTTCCTGAATTGGGACTTCCGGATTGTGATACCGGATACCGGATGGATCCGGACTTGAGAGTCCGGAATGCTTTTCCAGATTGAATTCCGGAAGTGTTAAGTCGCCGAAGAGGGACAATTGAGAATAAGGATATGATATTATTTGCGATTCTCAGCTTTGAGAATATGATATGAAATGTTTGGTGCATTCGAGTAACTATGCATGTATGCTAGTAAGTGTAATGGATCCATAGGCACTAGTATTATGTGATCACGTAGAATAGGCATGACGCTAATCGTAATTCCCGTTGATTTGATAAATGCGGAATAGGTCGGGCTCTAATGGTAATTCCCATTTAATGTTATGATGTGATGAACGTGGAATAGGTCGGGCTCTTAATGGTAATTCCCGTTGACCTGAAATGAGGAATATGCATAAAGTAAATTGTAATTCCCATTTCGTAAGGTGATGTGAAATCGTGGAATAGGCGGGGCGCTAATCGTAATTTCCGATTTCTATTGGAAGATAAGGGATAGGCCGAGCGCTTAATGGTAATTCCTACTTCCACTTCAAGGAGGAATAGGGAAGGTATAATTGCTATTCCCGTGTATACTTGAAAAAGAGGAATAGGCAAGGTATAATTGATATTCCCGTGTATCCTTGAAAAGGAGGAATAGACAAGGTATAATTGCTATTCCCGTGTATCCTTGAAAAGGAGGAATATGCAAGGTATAATTGCTATTCGTAATGGAGACGTGGAAACGTGAAATAGACAAAGTATAGTTTTTGTTTTCGTTTTCTATTGGTAGATTAGAAATATGCAAGATATAGTTGCTATTTCTACTTCCATTCCAGGAAAAGGCATGACGCTTTAATTGTAAGTTCTTGGACATGAGCTGTAAACTAGAATCCGTGGTGATTCGTAGTGGCACTCTCGAATATGATACTATGACATACTCAGTGTTGTCATATTCATGGAATCAGATATGATTCCCGGCATCGAAGGATGTGGTGTGTACAGTAAGAAAGTTGGGACCAGGTTAATGTAAATGCTTTGTTACAATGTTGGGTTCAAAGCTTTTAAAGAGTTTGATTTGAAATTGGGATGTTCTCACTAGGCGTAAGCCTAATCGTTTCAAGTACAATTTTCTTACCAGGTGCTAACTCGGGATGACATACAAAGGGATGAGTGTCGAGGAATACCAAAGTTGTGCTTTCGGATTTATGATGGTAAATTCTGATAAATATAAGGTTTAAGTTTATTGAGAATTTCAGGGTGTTTCATCCGCGGACAAACATCGCGGACTCAAGGGTTAAAAATGATTTTTTTTTACCCCGAGTCTGCGATCGAGGGGTATTTCCCGGATTTTTTTGGATATATTGGTAAAGTTGGAGAGAGTTTAGATATATCTGTAAGTGAAAATTGAAGACTTGAAGTTAGGGTATTTTAACTAATTTCCCATTAAAATATCCCCAAGTAAAGTTTATATTTGCTTTTGGAGAAAAACTCAAAATTGAAATTGTTGTACTTGTCTTAAAATTGAAAAATATAATAAAATTTATATACAAAACACATTTCAAAACAAAGAGTTTGTACAACATTTAATGAGATCTTGATGTCGATTTTAACCAACCTCACAGGTAATGCACCGACATTTTTATAGCATGGTTTTTGGGTCAGGACATTCTTTATAAAGTATTAGCCACAACTGGGCTTGTGTCGATCTCCTGAATCACCTTCTAATGCAAATTCCTTCCCCAAGTACGCAACAACCCTTATGTAACCATGCATGTTAACCAGTCTATGACAATGTAATATATTATATATATATATATATATATATATATAGAGAGAGAGAGAGAGAGAGAGGCGAACCTAAGAATTTTGGTGATGAGGGTTGGAAATTAAGGCCATGATCATGTAATTTATATATTTATTTAGGGGGATTCACTATAACTTTTTATCTTTTGGATGAATCCCAAAGGTTTTAGAACCCGAGAGTAGATTCCACTTTTAAAACTTAACCACCAACACATCCTTAAGAAATAAGAAATCAATCATCAATATATATATTAAAGGAAAAACTACAAAGAGTGACTTGGCATCATGAGATTTGAGTATTCCTCAAATCTTGAAATGTGGTTGCGTTTCATCATCTTACATTAGTGAAAAGATGAAAGTTTTGAAGTAGAAAATGACTATAAGAAAGAACGGATAGATTCTTTTGTGTCAACTCATGTGATTGACTCATTTAACTAACCCTACATTTGCATCATCCTACATTGGTGAGAAGATGCAAGTTCTAAAGTATGAAGTGTGTATAAGAAAGAAGGGGGGATTGTTTTTGTATCAATTCATGTGGTTGACTCAATTTAATCTATCTTATTTTTGTAAAAACAAACTTTTTATATATAACAAATAATTAAAATAATACTTATGTGATAACTAATAAAGTTTCATTTTACATTACCCCGATAAATTAATATATATATATATATATATATATATATATATATATATATATATATATATATCAATCATCAATATATATATTAAAAGAAGAACCAAAAGAAACTGAGGTGACATCATGAGAGTTGAGTATTGAGGTATTGGTGAATTGTGGTTGAATTTGAGATATCCCACATTGGTGAGATGTTGAAATATTGGAGTAGAGTGATATGTATAAAAAGGATTGATAGGATGTCATTTGTGTCAACTCATTGGGTTTGAGTTATAAGATTATCTTATTTGGATGACCTTATTTTTGTGAAACAAATCTTATTATATAAAAAAATTAAAGTTAGTTGTGGTTGAGGTTTAAATATTGCACATTCGTAAAAAAAATGTAAGATTGGAAAAAAATGTATGGAAAAAGCAATCATCAATATATCAATATATATATCAATATATATATATATATATATATATATATATATATATATATATATATATATTAAAAGAAGAACTAAACGGAATTGAGGTGACATCATGAGTATTGAGGTATTGGTGAATTGTAGTTGAATTTGAGATATCCACATTGGTGAGAGGTTGAAAAGTTGGAGTAGAGTTACAAAACAAATCTTATTATTAAAAAATAAAAAATTAAAGTTAGTTGTGGTTGAGTTTCACATTGGTAAAAGTCAACATCAATCTCTCTCTCTCTCTCTATATATATATATATATAAATATAGGGAAAGGTTCAATAGAGAAGTGCAAATATTTAGAGAAGTAGAGAAGTAAAAAAACACGGGTCCGTTCATATATGAACGTTCATATAACAGTCATATATGAACATTCATATATGAACGTTCATATATAAACAGTTATATATGAACGTTCATAAATGAACGTTCATATAACAGTCATATCTGAACGTTCATCTGAACGTTCATATGTGTCAGGATCGATTCTTAACAAGAATTAAACTTCTTAGAAGCAGAATTTAGAGAATCTTGCGGAATAGAACTCTAAATCAATTAAAGAACAATCAATAGAAATTCAATAAACTGTATATATATCAAACAGTTATTACTCACAAGTTTTACACCAAACCTCAATCTTGTTGAACAGGCTCAACAAGACGATTTCTACTTCTCTAGAAATAGGATCTATGATCTTGAGGTTAATTCACTCTTGAATGAATATCGACTTCTGTATACTATCTATCTTCTGTTTGCGTATATCGTTCTCTTATAATAGCTATCTATCAATACTAAATATACAAAAGTAATTACAAGATAACTATCAAAAGTAAATTGATCTTCTGAATCTTCGTTGAACATATCTTGATCAATTCCTTATTTGTCTCCAAAAGCATCGCATCCCAAACTTATCAACTCAGCAGTATTAATGATGATTTGGCTCAGCAGCATTAACAACCTTCAGCAGTATTAACCTTCACAGTCTTCAAGCAGTAGTAACTCAGCTCAGTAGTACTAACCATGTCTAGCAGTAGTAAATTGGTCTAGCAGCACTAACTTCGTCTAGCAGTACTAACTTCGTCTAGCAGCAGTAATCTCTTCTAGCAGTAGTAATCTCTTCTAGCAGTAGTAATCTCTTCTAGCAGTAGTAATCTTGCCCAGCAGTAGTAACGAAGAACTGGCAGTAGTAATGTAGACTTAGCAGTACTAACCATACTTAGCATATCTTCAGTTCCCAACAATCTCCCCCTAACTTGACTTTTAGGAAAAGAAGTCAAGTTCTTCAGATGATGCTTCCAAAACTTAGTCATCATGTACACACAGATTAGGACTTAAGCCTAGACTCTGATTGAGAATCCTCTTTACCAAGAATCTTCCCATTGCTGAATCCTTGTTGCAGGTCAGCTTAGTATGTAACATTCCTTGCAGCCTCTTCATGCTGTGATTGTATATTTCATCCACAAGATAGTATTCTTGAGTTGCAGAGTCAAGGGAGATGACATATACTCCACAGTTTTCATAGAGCATCCAGTTGGTAATGGCTTGAAACTGTGTGTTTAACCTATGCTGAACTGCTTCAGGTTTGAACATTTGGCACAAGAATTCAAGTACCATTTTAGAAATTGACATCCCTTGCTCAGTCAGCATGTTTTCATATATCTTCATCCCAACTTTGAACATCTCTTCTAAGTCTGATCTTGAGCAAGTTCTGACAATTTTTCCCCAAGTAGAAAAGACTTCAAATTTTCCATCTGCTCTTTTTATCCTAATGAACTCCTTTCTACCATCTTTCAAAGTGTCCCAAAAGATGATTTTAGGAGCCTTAGATGATATTGGTTCAGCCTGAAGTGGAATTGGGTTAGAGTCAACACTAGTAATGTACAAATCACATTGGGCATCCGTTTGTGATTTCACATTGCCTGATTGCCCTGATGGAGTTGCCACTTCTTCTTCAGCAACTTTTCCATCAGATTTTTCTTTCACTGTTTCCTCCTGGGCCTCTTCTGCAGATGACTCCACCCTTGGCTTCTTTTCATTTTTCTTCTTTGAAGTTATGGGCTGGGTTCTTGGTCTTTTCTTTGACATCATCTTGGTTCTTTTAAGAGTTTTGACAGCCTCAGGAGTTGGTTCAGCTGCTTTAAGTTTTTCAGCAGCAATAACCATTTCTGCTGCTATGGCTGTTACTGCTTCTCTTAGTACATGTAGTGATGCTGCTTCAATATTGTTCTTTACAATCCAGTAAATTTCTTCATCTATTTCAGCTTGAGTTGTAGTTACTGCTTCCTGCTCAGTTTCTGCAGCTTTGACTGTTTGGCCTTCAGCAGCATTAACAGTTTCTGCTGCTTGTTCAAACTCAGCAGCATTAACAGTTTCTGCTGCTGTGGTTTCTGCTGCTGTGGTTTCTGCTGCTTTGGTTTCTGCTGCTTTAACACACTCTTCCCCCTTTTCTGTCTCACTGGACTCCCCCTTAAACTGTGCATAGTCCATTTCCATCTCAGTCTCTATGTGAACAGTCTCCCCCTCAATTTGTGGACCCTTCAGTTTCAGTTCTGCTTCTGACTCTGACTCCCCCTTTTTGGGAGCATCATCAGTTGAAGGTCTTCTTCTTAGCACAAATCTTGCCTTTTTCTTTTTGTTCAGCAACTTGGTGACCATCTTTTTGAGCTTCTCAATTTGAGACTGTTGGTAGGTGACCACAGTCTTAAGTTGCTCAATCTCTTTCTTTTGTGCCATAACATCCAAGTTGATATTCCCTATGGTTTCCATCAATTCCTCATAGTTATATCTATCCTCACCTTGTTTAGAAGTATTTACCTTCTTTAAAGGATCCTTGGAAGTTTCAGCAGAAGCCTTCTGCCTAGCAGAAGCACTACCTGCCCCCTTGGTTTCTTGGCACCTGGGTCCTCCTAATGATTTCTCATTTAGAGTTGCCATGGGGAAGGTCTTATTTATGTTACCACTGTCCTTCTCTGTGCTAGCAGAAGTAGTGGCAGCCTTAGCACCCATATGGTCATCCTTCTCCTTAGAGACCACCTTCTTGGGGTTGGGAGACACCCCTGTGGTTTCCCTGTTGATATTCTCAATTGGAGAATGCTCCAATTGAGGGCTTAAAGGCTTAGGGCTTTGAGTAGGTACATCAAGGGAAGGAGCCTTGTGCACCTTTCTTCTTTGAAACCTTTTGGTGATTGTGGGAGTGGGCTGTTCAAGAATGGACTGAGGGATGTCTTTTGAGATGGAAGGTTGGGATTGGTCATCAGTGGGTTGATCTAATGAGGGCCTTGATCCTGATGCCATACCTTCAGAGGGGTGGGACACAACCATCATTGTAGAGAACAATGGTGTGTCAACTCCTTCCGAGTCCCTAGGAAGTCTTTTCATATTTGAAAAAACCTTCCCTTTAGGGGATTTGGGTACATATACCTCAGGAAACTGAGGTAAGTCCATCAATTCCTTGTTAAGAACTTCTTGCACAAACCTTGGATACATGAAAAAGGTCTTTTTAGATTCCAAGTTTGATACAAGATCATTAAAGATCATTGCTGAAAAATTGTACTTTCTGGCAGTGGATAAGCAGACCAAGGCATATGCAATGGGACTGCTGAACTCACTCCATCCAGTAGTTTTCTTGGAAATACAGTGCATCAGGGTATGAACAAGAAATCTCCATTGGTTGAAAATTTTTGACTTGTAGAATTTAAAAACACCAATGGGACCTTCATACCCCATTCTTTGTAAGGTAGAAAAGAGTTCTTCATTAGGAATAGAAGATATACCTGAAGCATCATTCAACTGAAGAGAGATGCGAATAACCTCTTCAGTGACTTTCAAGGGTTTATCACAGACCCTTGTTCGAATGGTTTTCTGCCCTTCTTCGACACTAACAGTGGCATTCTCCCAAAATTGTGTCTGATGTTCGATATAGATTGTTGGGCTCACCGTTAGGGCATAGGAGATGTGCGAGGATTTGAGAAAATCGACTATATCGTGGAATCCCGCAGCTTGTTTCGGCTTCTGAAGCATGGCTATTTCATTGTGCTCATCCACAAACTCCATGATTCCGGAGGATTCTTGAAAGAAAAGCACAGGGATTCTGGGAGACTAGGTTAGAACGAGAGAGAAGAAGTAAATGCGAAGAGTCGTTATGAACTTGGGCGGGCAAACAGGGGTATTTATATGCCCTAGATTAAAAGAAGCAGTATTAACTACCTCGCAGTATTAACTACCGAGCAGTATTAACTGCCAAGCAGTATTAACTACCGAGCAGTATTAACTGCCAAGCAGTATTAACGACATAAGCAGTATTAACTGCTGAGCAGTATTAACTACAGGGCAGTATTAACTACACAGCAGTATTAACTACCGATCAGTATTAACTACCTAGCAGTATTAACTACCAAGCAGTATTAACTTCACTAGCAGTATTAACTACTGAGCAGTATTAACTACCAAGCAGTATTAACTACCTAGCAGTATTAACTACCTAGCAGTATTAACTGCACTAGCAGTATTAACTGCACTAGCAGTATTAACTACTGAGCAGTATTAACTACTAGAACAGTATTAACTACTGAGCAGTATTAACTACACTAGCAGTATTAACTACTGAGCAGTATTAACTGCAAAGCAGTATTAACTACACAAGCAGTATTAACTACTGAGCAGTATTAACTACTGAGCAGTATTAACTACTAGAACACAGGCAGTAGTAACTCTGCACTGTGCATCACTTGTCAAATCCTCAAATGTCAACTTACACATCACTTTTACCACTTCTCTTATCTTCTGCAGGATTATTTTCAAAAGTAGCATGTCCTCCATCAATTCATTGGAAATATTGAAGGCAGGCCATGTTACCTGTCATGTGCCTAGAGCAACCACTGTCAACATGCCAAATGCTTCTTCCCTTAAGCTGTTGGCTGCCCTGCACATCTGAGAAATCAATTAGTTTTTGTTGGGGACCCAAGCCATAGTGGTCTTGGGTCTCCCTTGATCATCAAAATACTTACATTCTGTTTTGATGAGCTTGTCAAAGTGAGGAACATCAGTGCTTGAGTACTTTGTTTTGATGACAGGTCTAGAAGCAGTACTAACTGATGTAGGAGTGCTAACTTTGGCAGCACTAACATTGCTTCCAGAAGTACTAGCCTTCTCAGCAGTATTAACTAACTTAGCAGTACTAACACTAGAAGCAGTATTAATTGTTGAAGAAGTACTAACTGTGTTAGCAGTACTAACACTGCTAGTAACATTATTGCTTCCTGCAGTACTAACATTGTTAGCAGTACTAACTGAGTTGGCAGTATTATCATTAGTACCTTTAGGCATCCATACTCTAACACTTTTTGTTTCTGCCTTTTTCATGTGGCTTATGGTTTTAGCTTGTTTCTTTGCCACAACCTTCCTCACAGACTTTTTATATCCCCCACTCTTTCTGTAACCAGCAGGTTTTTGAAAATATCTTTGAGCATTAAACCTTTGGTTAACTGGATTGAAATAACAGTGTTTGGCTAAGTGATTTAGCTTACCACAGATGAAGCAAGGTTTTGGCCTGTTGATTCTGTTCAGGTCAACTCCTTGTCTCATAGCCCACTGGTTATTCCAGTTCCTTTGATTTCCCCTCTGATTATCATGTTTTTGGGGCTTGAGCTCTTGAGATTTCTTACAAGAACAATGTTTACAGGTATTGGGAGCCACAACTGTGGTCTGTTTGTAATGGACTCCCTTTTTCTCTTCATTCCTTTTGATCTCAGTGTTCTTGACACATGTACTCTCACATTCCTCATCAGAGTCTACTTTGTCAGTCTCATCCTCAACAACTATTTCTTTTTCATAAGGATCTATATTAATCTTTAATTCAGGTTCCTTTCTATCCTTGGTCTCTAACAAATCAGACTTAGGAGGTATGTAGTTGTTATTGTAGGGTGGAGGTGTGGTATTGTATCCTATCCCTACTTTCATCTTGTCATGGATTTGTGCTTTAATGATGGTGTCCATGGTTTTAGAAGCACAGGTAAACTTTTCAACATCAAGTTTAACCTTTTTAAGCTCTTCTTTTAACTTCTCATTCTCCTCCCCAGACACTTTCAGCTTAATCTCATACTCATTCTTCTCCCACTTCCAATAGTTAGTATCATAGTGGTGTTGAAGTTCATTAGCTTGAAAAGCTCTAATCTGTTCCTCAAACCTTTCTACAATCCTAACATAATCTTTCAAATCTTTCTCTAGCCTCTTAAGGTCATCACACATACTCTGATTGTGATCCCTATATCTTTTAACAGCATCAATGCAAGCTTGAGAACAGAGTTTAGATTGTACCTCAGTGGGAATATCAGATACTTCTGCCATAAGAGCTTGATTCTGACAGGCTTCTTCAGCTTGATCACTCCAATCAAATCCCATTCCTTGTTGAGAAACAAGGGCTTGAGAGGAGCTTCTGTTTTGGTTTCCATTTGGAGTCTGTGATCCTCCACTTCTGCATTCTATGGCAAAGTGTCCCATCTTGTGACACTTGTAACACTCAACCTTGGACTTGTCAAAGCCTGCACCATCTTCTCTTCTCTGGGAAAAGTTGTTTCTCCCAGTCCTTTTGATGAATTTCTTCACCCTCATTGATAGCATAGCCATCTGCCACTTGATGTCCATCTCTTCCAGATCATCAGCATTGATCTGCTCTAAATCATCATTGATTAGAGAAGAGTGAACATGACTAGAAAAGAATGCTTCTAGTACAGAATCTGTAGTCTTCTCTTGATTGGTTCCACCAGCAGTATTAACAGAACCTGCAGTATTAACAGAATCAGGATTAGCAGCAGTATCAGAGGATGAAGATAATAAAGCAGCATTATAAACAAATCCTGATGGCCTTTTCTTGGCTTCAACTTCAGCCTCAAATACTCTCAGATCATTGTAGAGGTCATCTAGCTCTTTGTCCTCCAATTGGTCATTCTGTCTGAATGAGACTGTGTACATGGTCCATTTTTCTCCCAATGATCTAAGGAACTTTCTATTGACATCATCAGCATCCATGTGTACACCCACAGTTGCTAATTCTCCAATTAACTTGTTAAATCTGTCAAAAGTTTGAGTCATAGACTCATTCTTTGCAGACATAAAGTTTTCATATTGTTGCCTGAGAATAGCCTTTTGATTTCTCTTTGTGCTCTTTGTTCCAGTAAATCTTTTCTCCAGAGCATTCCACAACATCTGTGCATCTGTGCAGTGTTGGAATTGATGTTGGTACTCATTAGGAATAGCCAAAAGCAGAGTGCTTAAGGCCTTCATCTCTGTTTGTCTTACTTTCTTTTCAGCATCTGTCTTGGGAGGAGGTCTCTTTCCATCTGCTCCAATCTTTCCTTCATTACATGGGCCATTTTCTATGATGTCCCATATTGCATAATCAGTAAGAAGAATGTACTGCTTGATTCTTAGTTTCCACATGTCAAATTCATTGGGTTTGAGCATGGGAACCTTTGAAACAAGAGTACTGTGAGAATCCATTGAATTGTCCATAGCTTCTAAGATACCAAGGCTCTGATACCACTTGTCAGGATCGATTCTTAACAAGAATTAAACTTCTTAGAAGCAGAATTTAGAGAATCTTGCGGAATAGAACTCTAAATCAATTAAAGAACAATCAATAGAAATTCAATAAACTGTATATATATCAAACAGTTATTACTCACAAGTTTTACACCAAACCTCAATCTTGTTGAACAGGCTCAACAAGACGATTTCTACTTCTCTAGAAATAGGATCTATGATCTTGAGGTTAATTCACTCTTGAATGAATATCGACTTCTGTATACTATCTATCTTCTGTTTTCGTATATCGTTCTCTTATAATAGCTATCTATCAATACTAAATATACAAAAGTAATTACAAGATAACTATCAAAAGTAAATTGATCTTCTGAATCTTCGTTGAACATATCTTGATCAATTCCTTATTTGTCTCCAAAAGCATCGCATCCCAAACTTATCAACTCAGCAGTATTAATGATGATTTGGCTCAGCAGCATTAACAACCTTCAGCAGTATTAACCTTCACAGTCTTCAAGCAGTAGTAACTCAGCTCAGCAGTACTAACCATGTCTAGCAGTAGTAAATTGGTCTAGCAGCACTAACTTCGTCTAGCAGTACTAACTTCGTCTAGCAGCAGTAATCTCTTCTAGCAGTAGTAATCTCTTCTAGCAGTAGTAATCTCTTCTAGCAGTAGTAATCTTGCCCAGCAGTAGTAACGAAGAACTGGCAGTAGTAATGTAGACTTAGCAGTACTAACCATACTTAGCATATCTTCAGTTCCCAACAATATGAACGTTCATATATGAACGTTCATAAATGACTGTTTATATATGAACGTTCATATATGAACGGACCCGTGTTTTTTTACTTCTCTACTTCTCTAAATATTTGCACTTCTCTATTGAACCTAAGGCTATAAATATATATATATCTTTATATATATAAAAGAAAAACCCAATAGGAATGAGGTGGCACTATGAGAATTGAGTATTCTCAAATGGTGGATTGTGGTTATGTTTTTTTGAAAGGCAAGCATATCAATACCATTACCAAGAAAAAATATAATACAAAACCAAAACACAACCAAAACACCAAAAGGATTGCAAGGAGTAAACCAAGTATCAAACCTAAATACACCCAGAACTAAACAGAGATCAACCAAAACGGAACCAACGACCGAAAAAACTACGACACAAGCCGCGAACCGCAACAGCAGAGACGAAACAGGGACGAAGCAGCAGCTATGATTCCTATGAACCAGCAGGTTACAGCTGCACCAAACAGCAGCATAATGCTGCCAAACATCAGCTTAATCTGCCAAACAACACCTTATTGCTGCCAAACAACAACTTAATGCTGCCAAACTGCACCTTGCTGCTGCCAAACAGCAACTTAATGCTGCCAAACAGCACCGTGCTGCCAAACGACAGCTTAATGCTGCCAAACAGCAGCTTAATGCTGCCAAACGACAACTTAAAGCAACAACCAAGAAAAATGATTTGGCACCATGAGGTTTGAGTATTCCTCAAATCTTGAAATGTGGTTGAATTTCATCATCCCACATTGGTGAAAAGATGAATGTTTTGAAGTAGGGGTGACTATAAAAAATGTGGGATAGATGTTTTTGTGTCAATTCATGTGGTTGGCTCAATTTAGCTTACCCTATTTTTTCATCATTCCACATTGGTGAGAAGATAGAAGTTTGAAGTATGAATTGAGTATAAGAATGGAGGGGTAAATGTTTGTGTTAACTCATGTGGTTGGCTTAATTTAGCCTAACCTATTTTTGTTAAAAAAATCTATATATATAACAAATAACTAACATAATGCTTTTGTGAGAACTAATAATGTTGAATTTTTTACATTACCCAATCAATCAATGTATCAATATCGATTAATGTCAATATATATTGAAAGAGAAACCAATGATAATAATTTGACAAGATGATGTTTGAGTATTCCTCAAATCTTAAAATAAGATTGAGTTTCAGCATCCCACATTGGTGGAAAGATTATAGTATGGAATAAGATAGTGAGTATATAAAAGAGGGTGATGAAAGGTTTTGAAATCTATAACCATGGTTAGGATCATCACCAACCAAATGGTAAAAAAATTAAGTGCAAAATTAAAAGTGAAACCAATGACGATGACTTCGAACCACGAGGGATTGGTTATTCTTAACTCTTGAAGTAAGGTTGATTTTTATCATCCCATATTTATGGGTATATGATAGTTTGAAAGAAGATGATAGGTATTAAAATAGGGATGAATTGTTTGAAATCTATAACCATGGTTGGAATCAAAACAAATATAAAAGGGTGATAGAAGGTTTTGTAATCTATAACCATGGTTGAATCATAACCAACCAAATGGTATAAAAAGTTGTGCAAAATAAAAAATGAAACCGAGAATGAGCACTTGGAACCATGAGGTTTGATTATTCCTTAAATATTAAACCAAGGTTGAGTATTTATCATCCCACGTTGGTGGGATATGATAGCTTGGAAGAAGATGATAAGTATTAAAAGAGAGATAGATGGTTTGAAATCTACAACCATTGTTGGATTCAAAACCAACAAAATGGTTAAAATTATAGTGCATGGTTAAAATTATAGTGCAAAACTAAAATAAAAACCAACAATGATGACTTGGGACTATGAGGTTTGAATATGAGTGGCTTTGTGCAACTTACAGACATTTTAACTGTCTCATTCGTTGATTCAGGGTTACAACTTTCATATTATCTGAATTTGAAAAGATTCGGATAAACATTTTTGGAATTGACGGTTAAACAAATCAAAAGGAGGGGATTGTTCCTGGTGTTCAAAGAATGTTGAAATTGAACAAGAGTTTTGATGATCATGATGCTCACAATCATAAAAAAGGGGGAGAAATATCTAACAGAAGAAAAGAGGGAGATAATTCGAATATGTCAATTTCCAAGAGTCAAAGAGATATTTGTCAAAGTCAAATATAACGAGTCAAAATGTTTCGAAATGAATCGAGAAAGGTCAAGGTTCAGAGATCATTAGTGTTCAAGAGATGAAGATACAAGTACAATTGGTTCTTAAAGATAATTCAAGAATGTTGTCAAAGCTCAAACCCAGTTAAAGCTTAAAGATTGTTCAAAGACTGAAGAATTTGTCAAAATTCAAAGCTGCAAAGATCAGTGATACAAAGATATAAAGATTTTGTTTTGAAAACTTTGATCAACGCTACACAGATTTGAAGTTCGTGTTTCAAGACTTTGTGACTATTTGTTTCTGAAGACCCTAATGAAGTTTAAAGTTGTCAATGTGGATTCTTGAAGATAAAGCTTATTTGAAGATTCCTCAAAGAATTTAAAGTGTTGAAGATCTGAAGATTAAAGAACTGCTGACTGTCATTATAAATTTTTTAAATCTTGAATCCATAGGGGGAAAATGTTAGTACCAAATGTATTCAAGATTTAGGGTTGTTAGTGCTTATTTTATGATTGTACCAAGTAGAGGGGCTTATTATGTGTTTGTTCCAAACTTGTCTCAAGTATATAATGTTTGTTGTTTTCCCTTTTGGGATTTAGGTCATCCATTTACACATAGTAGCCATACATAGTGTTCTTACATTCCAATCATCATTGTTAGTTATTTTGATCTTAATGAATATATAGATGACTTCTTGCATTATGACTGTTCATTGATTACTTGTTCTGGGATCACAATTGGTATCAGAGCTTGTATATCATTCAGATCAGATTAGGATATTTGTGGTTTTTGCAAAAGTTGAGTGTTCTTCATATTTTTCATCTTTTTGATTGATTTTGACCATTTGAGTTCTTCAAATGGTTCAGAATTGATCAAGGTGTGTTAGTAGACAATACCTGAGTGTTTTCTTTCCGCAAAATCATTAGGTTTAGGCTCAGATTGTGCAAATACCATATTTTCGGACTTTGTATTTTCTGCACACTATTTTGGATCGAAAAACCATTTTCTGTTGGTTTTTGGACAAAACTCGAAGCATTAAAGTTGTTCAGAATACTCTCGCGATCTTACCCACCGATTTTCAGCTCAAACCGATAAGTTTTGAAGAATCGACTCAAGAACACTTGAATCTTCATACTTATCTCAATCCTCTATGTTCATCATTATCGCAGTGCACAGTATAATATCGCAACTGCCACCTGCGATAAGACTATTTTATCGCAACCTCGATATTGCGATAAGATTCTCCTTTGCGATAAAGTGTGTGTTGAGATAAACTTTTGGTTGCGACAAGATATTGGTTGCGACAAGATATTGGTTGCGACAAAATTGTGTGTTGAGATAAGAAGTGAGTTGAGATAAGAAGTGCGTTGAGACAAGACTTTGGTTGAGATAACAGTGTGTTAAGATAAAAGATTGTGTAACGATTAATTCCTAATCAGATCAGAAAGATACTTTAAGATCATTAACAAGTAATCTAATATGACTGCAAGAGATATTTTGCTATTGGATCAAAAGACAAACTACCGGTCCTATTTCCAAAGGATTTCAAAATATGGAAAGATAGATTTCTTGACTATGTGGAACGACAAGAAAACGGTGCTCGTATTCATGATTCTTTAATAAAAGGGGTACAACAAGGTGTTTTTCAAACAGATCCAGATGGAATAGTTACAAAAATTGATCCCAAAGATTACTCAGGTGATGAACTAATAAGACACAAACCAGATAAAGCGGCTAGGTCACTGGTTATGCAAGCATTAACTAATGACTTATACCAAAAGGTTGATAGTTTGAGTGAAACTGGGAAAGGGATGTTCGATGAGTTGATCAAGCTGTATCAGGGTTCAGAGGTGGAAACTCAAATGAGAATCTCAAACGTCATTAACAAATATGAGAACTTTAAACAGAAAGAGGGTGAGACTTTAGACAATGCATATGACCGTTTCACCACCATTCTGAATGAACTCAACAGATACAAGATAAAGAAATCAATCATCGAGAATAATGTGAAATTCTTGAGCATGCTTCAGCCTGAATGGAAAAAGTATGCTCATAGAATGAAACATCATTCTAGGTTGGATTCTCTACAACTGCAGGAGATGTTTGAAACTCTAAAACATGATGAGGATGATGCTGAGATTAAGCGGGAAAAGTTGAGAAAAAGGAGAAAAGGGTAAAAAGAAGACAGAAGTGCCCGAGAAGAAAGAAGAGGATGAGATTGAGAGTGAACCGATAGCATTGATGTCCAGTAAGTCAAGAATGTATGCTGACAAAGGTAGAGTATTGAGACAGAAGATTATGGGATAGCCAGTGATGATTTAGATGAGACAGAAAGCTTGAAACATGCAATGATACTTCTAACTAAGGCCTTCCAGAAGAGATTTGTGAAAACTCCGGGATCAAACTATCAACGTTACTCATCCGGTCCTAAAAACTTTGAGCACAAGAATCGGATTGAGTCAAAGAAACAGTTTGATGATCATAAGGAAGATGTTAAGAGGTTGGAGGTCAAGAAGTTTGTTGAGAGAAAGGATGAAGAGCAAAAGTGCTATAATTGTGGGAAGTCCGACCATTTCGCCAAAGAGTGCTGGAAACCGAAGGTAAGGGATTCCGACTATTACAAGCAGAAGATGCTGTTGGCAAAGCAAAAGGAGTCAGGAATTGCACTGCTGGTTGAAGAAGAGTATTGGTTGGACCAAACTGATGATGAAGGAGAAAAGGAGACGGTTGCTTTGGCAAAGATGTGCTTGATGAGCAAGGAAGGTGAGGATTCAGAGGCCGATGCGGCGCCTGAGATAGACGAGGTAGATTTCTGCACTATTAATCACTATGCTAATCAGTTTAAAGTCTTCCAACTAAAACAAGATGACTTAAATGAGAAACTAAAAAATGCGCATAAGATAATAGAATCTCAAAGACAGCGAATCACTGAACATGACAAGTTAAGTCATGCGTTGAAAAAGGAACGAGTTGAGAACGAGCAATCTCGAACTTACTTTCGAAACAGAATGGATGAAATGGCTGAAAAGGTAAGAATTTCTGAAAATAAACACACCAAAGAATTTTAGATATTACAATTCGAAATGGGGATTGGGATACGACAATCCCATTACTTGGAAAATGCTTTGAAAAAGGCACCGTGCCTTTACAAGTTTGAATGGCTTCACCTTCCGTCCTTGAAACCTAAATACAAAATCAACTGCCTAATCAAGAAGAACATGGGGTCGAGGAAGAGATTAAGAGAAAGACAAATGTGACAATGCAACTTCCTTTTATCTACGAAAAGGGTAATAGGAAGGCTTTGGTTTGGAATTGGAAGCAAACCTTGTCTAATGACTATTTCCAGAGCTATGATGTTGAAAAACCAAAGAAAACTGAAGCAAAACCCGTTTTTGAAGGAAAAATATATTATCCTTCTTTGGTACTAGAACAGAAGCTTGTCGATCTTGAGTTAAATATCAAGAGCAAAATTGAAGAAGTCAGAAATGACGATCAACTTGCTTTTGATATAGAAAAGGAAGTTATGTTCACGGTCATTTCAAATGGTTTAAAAGAGATGAAATCCAAACATAAAGAAATGTCTGAAGAAAAACTTTTAAAAGAAAAACATTCTTCAGAGTCAGACGTTTCTTCATGTAAAGCTTTCATGGGAAATGCTGTTTTTAGGAGTTTGACAGTTGATGACCAAGATGATTCCGAATCTTGGGATTTGGAAAGTCAATATGTTGAAGCTTCTCCTAAAATGCATTTTTATACAGAAGAAGAAAAAGCTTTCAAAAAAGAACAAAATAAATTCCTCTATCCAAAGTCCTATGGTATCTTTCATACATCTTTATCATGTGATGGTTAGTCTGATTGTAATCTTGACAATATTGAGATTTCTTGTGATGGGAAGGGTAAGAAAGCACAACAAAAAGATGTTCAATTTGACTTTGGTGCTAAACTTCCGGATCATTCTGACTTTTTGATCAAAGAAGAGGAACCCAAGAAGAATTTCTTAACAGGGGAATCTTCTAAATCTGTTGAGAAAAAAAAAGAAAAAGAAAAAGAATAAACGCAAGTCTAAATCTTACCGAACTCAAAATTCCTACGCTTACAATTCTTATTTTGATGGCATTTCAGATCGTTATATAAGTAACAACTCACGCCTAGAGTGGAGAATAAAGGAGTCCACACAGGATGTGGCCCAGAGAAAACCATCTCATGTCGCTTTACATTCCAAGAAAAACACTTTTGTTTCTACTGTTAGTAATCATGCTGTTTGCAACAAACAAAAACTTGTTATTCCTTACAAGATTTCTTCAATGCAACAACTGATTAATTTAGCACATGATCAAATTTGTTGTTCTTCATGTGGTGTAGATGATTTTATCTGCAAGTCTGATTATTCTTCATGGTTTGGTTATAACTTCTATGGTTCTAATCGTTTTTACACAAATAGATATTATAACAACAACTCTTCAAAGAAACAAGCTAACCCAAAACTAGTTAATTCTCTTAACCCCAAAAGGACCCATTTGGAAATGGGTACCTAAAACTGTTTAAATTCCATTTTGCAGCCCAGTCATGTGTGGTATTTGGATTCCGGTTGCTCAAAACACATGACTGGTAGAAAGGAGCTGCTGAGCAACTTTGTGGAAAAGAATGGAGGGAGAGTTAAATTTAGGAATGATCAGTATTCTCCAATTTTGGGATATGGAGATATAATGAGAGACAACGTCAGAATCACCAAAGTTAATTATGTTGAAGGCTTAGGGCATAACTTGTTTAGCATAGGTCAATTTTGTGACAAAGATCTAGAATCCATTTCAAGAAGACCCGGTGTACAGTTCTAACCGAAGAAGGAAATGAACTTCTAGTTGGTTCGAGGAAGTCAAATCTTTACACTATTGACCTATCAAAGCTTAAGCCAAAGAATGACGTGTGTCTGATGTCTAAAACATCGTTAGAGAAAAGTTGGTTATGGCATAGACGACTATCTCACCTCAACTTACGTTACATTCAAAAACTGACGTTGGATGATTTAGTTATAGGTCTACCGATTCTGCAGTTTGAGAAAGACAATTTTTGCACTGCTTGTGAGAAGGGGAAGATGAAGCGAGCTCCTCACCCACCGAAACCCGAGACCAGCACACACAAAGCTTTGGAAATCCTTCATATGGATCTCTGTGGTCCGATGAAGACTCATAGCATAAGTGCAAAACAATACGTGTTAGTCGTCGTCGATGATTATTCGAGATACACATGGGTCAAGTTTCTACGATCAAAAGATGAAACACCTGACTTGATCATCTCATTAATCAAACATCTTCAAGTGAATCGTCAACAAACAGTTCAGACCGTCAGATCAGATAACAAGATAGAATTAAAAAACAAGACTCTTGATGATTTCTTTAAGTCATTAGGAATATCTCATCAATATTCTGCGGCTAGAACACCTCAGCAGAACGGAGTCGTTGAAAGACGAAACCCCACACTAGTTGAAGCCGCCAGAACGATGTTATCTTATACTTATCTACCTCTGTTTCTGTGGGCTGAAGCTGTATTGACGGCATGCTATACACAAAACCGTTCAATTATCCATCGACGGTTTGGTAAAACTCCATATGAAGTGATTAACAATAGAAAACCTGTAATACACTACTTTCGTGTCTTTGGGTGCAGGTGTATCGTGCTGAACGATAAGGACAACTTGAAGAAATTCAGTCCTAAGGGAATCGAGGGCGTCTTTATCGGATACTCGCTCACATCAAAAGCGTACAGAGTCTATCTCAAGTCTTCCAGAACTGTGATGGAAAGCATAAATGTCAAGTTCGACGAAACCGAAGAAATGGCTTATGTGCAAAACAGTACAGAACCCGCAATATCTGGAATACTAGCATTTGGACAAATCCGTCCAATGGTGACTAGGACGTCAAATAAGGATCAAGCTTCCACTTCTAACTCTAATCCTAACGATCTTGATTTATTGTTTGAACATTTTTACGATGATTACTTTGGAAGTAATAAATCTTCTTCATCTGTGAATGACATGAGTCAAGTTGCTACACCACCAGCTCAAGCTACAATGTCAGGATCTTCACTGGTACTGACTACTCCTACAAATGGTGCAACAACTCCTGCATCGTTTTCAAGTAACACACATATGACATCTCCACAAGCAATACAACGTGAATCTACGAATGGTGCTTCTTCGTCGGGTACAACCTTCAACGTCAATGGTGAGGATTATGCTAACATACCTGAGTCATCTTTCGAAGCAGCTCCGGAGGCAGTTCCTGTTGACTCTTCTGTCAACGAACCAGCCCCACAACCGGAACCAACCTTGACAATCGAGTTGAACTTCGATAAAGATCCCACGTTAGTGGATCCCAATGAAGATGCTATATCTCTCCACCCACATTCCACCAAATGGACTAAGAGTCACCCAATTGAACAAATCATTGGTGACGTCTCCGAACCTGTAAAGACAAGATCTGCTACAGCAAATGAAGTCCTTTATGCGCTTATTCTAAGTCAAGTTGAGCCTACATCAGTTCGACAAGCCTTAGAAGATCCGGATTGGATCATTGCTATGCAAGATGAGTTAAACTCCTTTGAGGCGCTGAACGTGTGGAGACTAGTTCCTAGACCCAAGGGTAAAACAGTAATTGGTACGAAGTGGGTCCTGAAGAATAAGAAAGATAAAGATGGGATTGTTGTGACAAACAAAGCACGCCTAGTAGCGAAAGGGTACAGGCAACAAGAAGGGATTGACTATGACGAGACGTATGCACCGGTGGCTCGCTTAGAGGAAATCCGAATGTTTATTTCATTCGCCAGCTTTCAGAAATTTTACTGTCTATCAAATGGACAAGAAGACTGCTTTCTTGAACGGTGTCTTGAAAGAAGAAGTATATGTTTTTCAACCGGAAGGCTTTGTAGACAAAGATAAACCAGACTACGTCTACATACTTGACAAAGCCCTCTACGGTCTCAAACAAGCCCCTCGTGCCTGGTACGAAGTTTTTTCTACCTTCCTACTTGGTGTTGGCTTTGCGAAAGGTAAAATCGACACAACTCTCTTTACGTTGCACAAGAATGGTGAGATTCTTCTGGTACAAATTTACGTTGATGATATTATTTTTGGTTCAACTGACCCCGGTTTATGTACTTGGTTTTCTGGCATTATTATGTCTAGATTTCAGATGAGTATGATGGGAGAAATTAATTTCTTTCTCGGATTACAAGTCAAGCAATTCTCAACACGTATCTTCATCAACCAATCAAAGTATGTGTTTGATATCTTGAAGAAATTCAAGATGGAAAACTGTACCTCAATTGGCACACCTATGGCTCTTGGATCTAAGATAGGTTCGGATCCTGATGGTGTAGATGTAGATGTTAAGAATTACAGAGGAATGATAGGCTCATTAATGTATCTAACCGCGAGTCGTCCAGATATAATGTTTTCAACATGTCTATGTGCAAGATTTCAGGCAAAGCCAAAAGAATCACATCTTGGTGCTGTTAAAAGAATCTTTCGCTATTTGAAGGGGACACCGTACCTAGGACTGTGGTATCCGAAGGGAACGGGTTACGAACTCACTGCATATTCTGATGCGGATCATGGAGGAAGTATGCTAGATAGGAAGAGCACTATGTGCAGTTTTTGGGAGACTAACTCGTGAGCTGGTCTTCGAGGAAGCGAAACTGTGTTTCAACATCAACTGCGGAGGCAGAATATGTAGCCGCGACCAGTTGTTGTTTACAAGTTCTGTGGATGAAGACACAACTCGTGGACTACGGGTTCAAATATAAGAAGATCCCCATCTAGTGTGACAGCAAAAGTGTGTTGATCCAAACCCTCAGTGATTTGATAATGACCCTATCTTAAATACTTGGTGAAAATTGTAAGTAAACAATATGTATCAGAGTTTCACTATCGCTGATAAGTACTAAGATCTTACAGTATTGCTGATAAGAACTCTCGCACTTTTAGATTAAACATTCAGCGAACACTGTTCACCATATCGCTGAGTCTGTTCAGTCCTTATGGTGATCGCTGATAAGTTAGTTGTTTACTTATGATCCCTGAAGACAAGATTCACGTCAACAAAGGTTCTACGCTGAAGTCGAAGATCAAGCTCAAGAACCAGCGACAAGTCTCCTAATGAACTGATGCGGATCAGCGAAGACTCAGATTTGTCCACTCAACGTGAAGTATCAAGTACAAGACTTCAGCTATCGCTGAACTTTATCATTCGCTGAATAGTAAATGATAATCGCTGAATCAACGAAAGCTGATCATGAAGTCCTCCGTACAAAGTACTTTTGTCTTAACCTCCCTTGCACGCCACCGTACGAAATGTCAGAAAAGAACCTCCGAAAATCTGAAATCGTACAACCACTCTGATACTACACTGTTCATTCATGCGGCTACTAAGGTTGTCAACAAAGGTCAATGACATGCAACCAATCCGCTGATGACACGTGTAAAGTGTATACTGAATTGCATTAAATGCATGCAGTATATAATGAGATGAACTCACTTCATTTGAAGTAACTTGCTAATTCTGGACAAGTTCAAATCTCTCAAGATAGGATTTTATTAGTAATCTCCTTATCTTTCTTAGTGCAAGAAAACCTTAGTGTTCCAACTTGTTTAGATTTAGGTTTATCCTTAATCTTGTTTCCGCAACAAGCTGTAAATTGTTAATGATTTATCAATAAACAATTTAGAAAAGTAAAATAGTGTGTTTGTATTCAACCCCCCCCCCCCCCCTTCTACAAACTTGTTTAGGCCTTTCGGGACCAACAAGTGGTATCAGAGCGGATTTGTTTAATCTCATAAACAAGATCTAATCTAAGATATTTCTCTTCCTTGCTATTATCTGAAAATGGCCAACTCAAACACAAACACTCACTATATTGACAATGGTTCTCTTGCAAAAGCCCCTAGATTTTCCAGAGATAACTTCAACTTATGGAAAAATAGGATGACACTCTTCTTAGAAGGTGTAGACCCTACTATACCTTACTATCTTGAAAACGGCCCACACATCCCTGTAACAGTTGATCCTGCGGTTCCAGCCACTGCAACTAGAGCTGCTATTCCAGAAAGGCTGATTCCAAAGGAAATCCATCATTGGACCGATGAAGACAAGAAGAAAGTGGCTATAGATACAAAAGCCAGATCCATACTATCCATGGCCCTTCCTGACGAAGTCTACCATTCCGTCATGAACCTGAAATCCTCAAAAGCCATGTGGGACACAATATGTGTTCAGTATGAAGGAACGTCTGAAGTCCAGGATTCAAGAAAGATCAACCTGGTAAGACAATACGAAAGCTTCATCTCTGGTAAGAATGAAACTCTCTCTGAAGTACATCAACGTTTTAATTGCTTAATTATAGATCTAAAAACGGTTGGTAAGGATTATTCTAACTTTGAAGTTCTGACAAAGTTTTTAGAATGTTTACCTGAAAGCTGGGACAATTATTCCATGTGTCTCAAGCTGTCGAAAGATCTAAGATCAATGACACTTGCTACCTTATATGGCACATTGCTGAATCATGAGCAATCTAGCCATCTTAAGAAGAATCTTGTAAAAGATTCCAAAAGCACCCCTGTTGCTTTAATCTCAGAGGAACCTTCTACTCAGCGACCCGTGGTCACTATCACTGAGTTAGAAAGTAACTCTGAAAGGTCATCAGATTCTAATTCTTCAGATGATGAATCCTTGGCTCTCCTAACTAAAAAGTTCAGAAGATTCGCCAAGAAGAAAATGTTTAGAAAGAACAAAACTCTTTCTATAGCTGACAAGCCTAAGTCATCAGCTTTTGTTGATAAGGCTACTGCTACTTGTTTTAACTGCGAAAAGACAGGTCATTTCGCTAACGAGTGCAGGTCAAAGAAAATCATGAGACCTTCAGCTTTTACAAAGAAATCCTTTGTTCCAAGGAATAAAGACGACAAATACTTAAAGCTGAAGGAGAAGTATGCAAAGCTGAAAAGCTTTAAGAAGAAGGGAAAAGGCCTGATGGCTGACTATGATTGGGCTGCTTCTGATGAAGAAGCCTCATCATCTGATTCTGAAGATGATGAAGCAAATCAATGTCTCATGGCCAAGATTGAAGAAGAGGAAGAAAGTTCAGACATTCCCTCCACTTCAACATCTGCCATTCAGGTATCACCTTCCTTCTTTACCAATATTGTAAATATTGATGAAGCTGATAGTCTCCGTAAAATCGAACTACTGACTAGAAGTTTATACGAAGCCATGAACGGCAAAGCTGTGGTTGAAAACCAAAATCTTGATCTCGCTGAAAAGCTTAAAAATTGCCACCTTCAAATAGAAAAGCTTTCTAAATTTGAAGAAGATTTTAAAGATCAAGTCCATTTAAATCAGCTAGTCAAAATCGAACGAGCGGAAGCTATCGCTGCATTAAAAGCTGAACAAGCTACTGTTGAAGGATGGTGTAATTCTTCAACAAAGATCACTGAGATAATTAAGGCTCAGATTCCTCTGAGTGATAAACGTGGTCTGGGTTATAAATATGATACTCCAATACCAACCACTGAACGTTCAATGCTTAAATTTGGAACGTTCGTATCCTCAATAGCTGACACTTCTTCATCTCAGTACTCCTCTTCGATTACACCAATCCCTGAGGAAACTCCTACCTCAAAAGGTAAGGAGAAAATGGTTTATTCAAAACCTACCTCTGTCTCTAAAGATAAAGGTAAAGGAATTGTAATTTATCAAAATCCTCAGAAGGGTACTTTAGTACCTAAGCTGAATGCTTCCAAAGCCTTAGTGATTCATTCATCTGGTTCTAGAAATCAGACCTCTGGATCAGTTCAGCGACCTACTCCTAGACTCAGAGTAGATGTCCTTGGTAAGAAATCTGAAGAACTGAATGTTCGTCCTATTTCAAAAACCAATAGTGTACTTGGTGCTGGCACTTCTAATTCCAAATTAAAAGCTCAGCATTCAAGTGGTCCTAGAACTAATTTTAGTTATAGGAAATGTTATCACTGTGGACTTACCGATCATATTGCAAGTAAGTGTCCCACAGCCACCAAAGCTGATAAGATAGCTAAGGTGAAGATAGCACCCAAGAAGACCAAACCAGTTGCAAGTCAGGTCAAGGTGACTCCTACCTCTGAGGTCAAGAAATTGACCAAAGTGAAGAAGGACAAAGCTGAATCTTCAAATGCTGCGAAGACTGCTGAACCCATTCCAACCTCTTCCACTGACAAACAAGTATACATGGCGAAGTGGGTACCCAAGCAAAACTAATCTTCCTTTGTATTGCAGGTTAAGAAGGGTATCTGGTATCTCGATAGCGGATGCTCTAGACACATGACTGGAAAGAAAAGCCTGCTCGCTGAATACAAGGAAGAGAAGGGTCCCTCTGTGACTTTCGGTGGAAATGGAAAAGGACACACCCGAGGGTATGGTGTACTTTCAAATGGTACAACATCCTTCAGAAGAGTCGCATATGTTGAAGGGCTGAAGCATAATCTTCTGAGCATCAGTCAGCTTTGCGACATGGATAACAAAGTGATTTTCACTAAGGAATCCTGCTTTGTCTCTGACAAAAAGGAGAAGATAGCTCTCAGCGGTTATCGTTTGGAAAATGTTTACGTTATAAACATGGACTCAACAACCACTGAGAACTCCTGTTTCTTCTCAAAGGCATCTTCTGATGTCAACTGGCTATGGCACAAGAGGCTCTCACATCTCAACTTCAAGACACTGAATACTCTTTCATCCAAAGAGTTAGTCACTGGTCTACCTCAACATTCATACGCTAAAGAATCCTTATGTTCAGCGTGTGAAAAAGGGAAGCAGACCAAGGCAAGCTTTAAGTCCAAGCAAGTTTCCTCAGTGTCATCTCCTCTTCAACTACTCCATATGGATTTGTTTGGCCCCGTTAACAAACAATCCATCGCTGGAAAGAAATATACGCTGGTCATAGTTGATGAATTCTCTCGTTACACATGGGTAATGTTTCTCCGTTCTAAGAGTGACACCCCTGAAGAACTCATCACCTTTGTTCGGAAGATGGAAACTCTGAACAATATGACTGTTCGCTCAATAAGGAGTGATCATGGAACTGAATTCAAAAACAGTTCTCTTGATTCCTTCCTTGAGAGCAAGGGTATTTCTCACAACTTTTCGTCAGTGAGAACACCACAACAAAACGGAGTCGCTGAAAGAAGAAATAGAACAATTATTGAAGCTGCACGTTCAATGCTCAGCGATTCTCACCTGCCTACTCAGTTTTGGGCAGAAGCTGTCAACACGGCTTGTTTTACGCAAAACAGGTCGCTGATAGTCAAAAGATTCAAAAAGACAGCCTATGAACTTTTTCATGGGAGAAAGCCTTCAATCAGCTTTCTTCACATCTTTGGTTGTCAGTGTTTCATACTGAACAACAGAGATGCCCTTGGAAAGTTTGATCCTAAGGCTGATGATGGAATCTTTCTTGGATACTCCTCAGTTTCCAAAGCCTTCAGAGTCTTCAATCGAAGAAGACAAACTGTAGAAGAAACTATTCACGTCACGTTTGACGAATCCCGTTCAGCGAACTCTAAACCGAACGCTGATACAGAATAACTGAATCAATGGATGTTTTCTCATCTTTGTGATTCAAAAGATGTTCCCACTACTCATACTCATACAACTGAAAATGATGGTCCTACTATCATTCCCAATATGCAGAATAGTGAAGCTGAAACATCTTGGGTCTCAGCTGTTCCTATAAACACTATACCCGCAGTTGATCCAAATGTCTCAGAAATTCCATCTATTTCTCAGCAATCAGTGAATGAAGTGACAAATGCAAGCATTCCTCTCTTAGCTGATAATCCAGAAGTAGCTGAAGCCTCATCTTCAGTTTCTCCAGTTCAGACTGAGTCAGCGACGCATGCTCCGGCTCAGCGATGGACTGTAAATCACCCAATCGATCAAATTCTTGGTGATCCCAACGCTGGTATTCAGACTCGTAGAAGTGCAGGTAATATTTGTTTATTTGTTAACTTTATTTCTCTAACTGAACCAAAGAAAATAGATGATGCCCTCAGAGATCCAAACTGGGTCAGCGCTATGCAAGAAGAGCTGACTGAATTCGAAAGAAACAAAGTTTGGAAACTTGTTCGGAGACCAACTGACAAAACAGTGATAGGCACTAAGTGGGTCTATCGAAACAAGTTGGACGAACATGGTACTGTAACTCGCAACAAAGCTCGTCTTGTTGCTCAGGGATACAGACAAGAGGAAGGCATAGATTATGACGAAACCTTTGCTCCAGTAGCAAGACTTGAATCTATTCGTCTTTTCTTAGCATATGATGTACACAAACACTTCACTGTACATCAAATGGATGTTAAGTCAGCGTTTCTAAATGGAAAGCTGAATGAAGAAGTTTATGTGGAACAACCTCCAGGATTCTCAGATCCTAAGCGTCCAGGTTATGTTTATAAGCTGGATAAGGCACTTTATGGCTTGAAGCAAGCTCCTCGTGCATGGTATGACACTCTTTCTACTAATCTCCACCTTGAAAAATTTGAGAGAGGTAAGATTGACAAAACTTTGTTTTTTAGAAAAATAAAAGGTCATATCATTTTAGTTCAAATATATGTTGATGACATTATATTTGGTTCTACTAACCCTGAGCTTTGTACTCGTTTCGCTGATAGAATGAAAGATGAGTATAAAATGAGTATGATGGGTGAACTAACATATTTCCTTGGTCTTCAGATTAAGCAAACTGAAAAAGGAACTTTTATAAATCAGGGAAAGTATGTTAAAGATATGCTGAAGAAATTCGACTTAACTGAAAGTTCAGCTATGAAAACCCCTATGGCACCACCGCTGATACTTGATAAGGACACAAAGGGTGTTCCTGTCAATGTCACGCTGTACCGTGGGATGATTGGCTCACTACTGTATCTTACAGCTAGCCGACCCGATATTATGTTTGCAACATGTCTGTACGCACGATATCAAGCTGAACCTAAGATATCTCATATGAAAGCTGTAAAGCGAATCTTTCGATATCTTAAGGGTACAGCGAATCTAGGTCTTTGGTATCCCAAAGATTCAGGATTCGATCTAACCGCCTATTCAGACAGTGATTTTGCAGGTTGCAAAATGGATAGGAAAAGCACCACAGGAGGATGTCAGCTCCTGGGTGGAAAGCTGGTAAGTTGGACTAGTAAGAAGCAAAACTCAGTGTCCACTTCCACAGCTGAAGCTGAGTATGTAGCCGCTGGAAGCTGCTGTTCTCAAGTCTTGTGGATGAGAAATCAACTACTAGACTATGATCTTCAGCTCTCCAAAATTCCAATCTATTGCGACAGCACAAGTGCCATCGCTATAGCAAACAATCCAGTGCTACACTCAAAGACAAAACACATAGAAATCAGATATCATTTTATCAGAGATCATGTGATGAATGGTGATATAGAACTTCATTTTATCCCAACTGATTATCAGTTAGCTGATTTGTTTACCAAACCTCTTGATGAGACATGATTCAACTTTCTCATTAGCGAGCTTGGAATGCTGAACTTTGAAGGATAAATCTTCAGCGGTTCACATTTAATCAGCGATACGTTTATACATTCTTGTATAGGCTCTGGATAAAATAAACATGTACAATCCATTTCATCATCTTCTCTCTGAATAAATTGGGTTAAACTGATATCAAGGTATGTTTTCTCTGACAAAACGCATGAAAATGCAAGATTTCAAATTCTTTCATCGCTGAATATCTCTTCCTTAACAGCGATATTTTGAAATTTCTTAAAACCCTCACTGATATTTCTATTCAGTGCTTCATATTTTCCAAAGAGTCCCTGAGTTTTTCTTTCAAAACCTCAGAGACAACGAAAGAATGTGAAAGGACAGTTGTGACGTCATTGCAACGGATAACACCAGGCACGCTATTTTTCTGACACACGTTTGCACGTTTCGTTGTCTATCCAATCAAATGCAAACACGTGTCCGTGTCATGATGAAAAACTTTCCCGCTCAAGTTTTTCTCTCTCTACTCTCTTCCTATATAAACACTCTCAAAGTTTATATTTGTCTTTTACGCGAATCAATCTTTCTCCGCAAGAAAAGAACACTGTTGCATTTTGTGCTCTCAATCTTCAAGAACTGTTCATCATCTTCTTCATCAAACTCAAGGTTATTTTGTTCTTATCTATTATCAAATGCGAATAACTTGTTTTCGATCTTATCATTGTTTTACACAAGATCAAACAAAAGAACTCAAAAATAAAATCATTTTCTTTCATGGTTTTATAAACACAACCATTTCATGGTTGTTCTTCAAGTTTTAAATCTAAAATCTTAAACTTGTTCTTCTTTCGTATCCATTTTATTAAAAACTGGAATACAAGGCTTATAGGTGTTATATTCGTTTTTTTTAAAAAAAAAAAAAAAACAAGAAAAACCCTAATCTTCATTAAGACTTTTTTGTCTGAATGAAATGGACAAAATTCAAAAAATCTTAATGGAAATTTTCTTTCCACATTAAGATATTTCTTATTTGTTAACATCTTTGGTTGAACTGATAATACAGTGAAATGGCAACTTCAAAGCTGAATGTTACCGCTGAGTCCATCTCCGCTGATTCTGAGGAACTGGAAATCACCAAAGCTCCTCAGGTTAAGTTTGAGCTGGATCAACTAGACTGGACAAAGGCAAACAACCTCTCAGCGCTTCTCGAGTTTCCTCCTCGGAAGCAGGTATCCCATCTAGACGACGCTGTAAATTTTTTGAAGAATAGCCCCATCTACACAGCACTGACAATCACACCTCCTGCCAGTCAGCGTCTATTATCCCAATTCTGGTACTCTGCCAGACACACCGACCTACCCTCCGCCAAAGATCCATCTAAAACCATCGACTGCATACTCAGCGATACTGAGTATGGCACCATCAAGATAACCCCCGCAATAATCCGCAAAGCTCTAAAATTCCCTAACGCTACCTCAGAAAATCCTTTCATTCCATTTCCTGACCACAAGAAGCACGCTGACAGGGAAGAAATCATTGCTTTCCTTGATGCGATGGGTTACATCTGGGAGACCGGAAGAGACAAGCTACCTGAGAAGAAGCTGACGCTGATAAAGAAATCCAAGATGCCCAGCGAGATGAACTTCATCTTCGCTCACCTGATCAGCTGCATGACAGCGAAATCTGGATCTTCTGATCAAGCCGCTCAACCTCAGCAGGCCATGGGTTACGCACTGCTGAAAGGTCTCAACATTGACTGGGCCTCCATCATCTATGAAGACCTCATTCAACGTGTTGATTCTGCCGCTGTCCGACCAGCATGGGTTCCTTACCCACGATTCATCAGCGCCATCTTTCAATATGGCCTGAAGGACAGCTATCCTGAAGAGGGTGATCTGAAACTCTCTCAGATTGGCCCTAAAGTTCTCGACTTCAAGCCTGTCGCCAACGAGGTACGTCTCTCTACCCTTCTCACTCTACTTAATTCTCCGCTTTCTGTGGCTCCTTCAGCGACAATACCTCTCGCTGATTCCCAGGCTACAAAATCCATTCCTTCTAAGAAAAGGAAACAATCTCTTACCCCTCTTGATTCCAAAAGGATCAAGAAAACCAAGGAGCAACCCCAGCAATTCCATGCTGAAGACTCCTCAGCTCATTCTGAAGAGCTGAAGGAAAGTTCTGTGGTACGCTCTGCCACACCAATTCAAGCCATCCCTTCTAAACCTACTTCAGCGTCCCTACACGCTGAGGTTAGAACTTTGGAATCTACCCTACCTTCTTCAGTCTCTCAAAAGACTGATGAAGTACTTCTCAGCGAATCCAACGCTGAACTTGCAACCCAACCCCAATTCTTATCCTTCGATCATCCCTCTACTTCTTTGGACACTCCTCCAGTTAAAGCTGGAGATGCCATCATACAAGAAGCCGTTGAAGCTTCTCAGTGAATGACGAAGAAAGGACCTGCAGAGATCTCCATCCCTCACGGAACTTTTGAGGGAGATATGGAACACTATGGAGGGACTCGAAACTTTGATGAGTTCGTCAACGCTCCTGCAGGTACAGATCCCACCTTAAACACTGTAACTAAACCTGAAACTTCTGAGCTTTCCTTTGTTCACTAGTACTTATATGTTACAGGTCCTTATTTGGGAGACATCAACCAGTCTCTGAAGTCCATGGAGATGAAACTTACAGATCTCACCACCGGTCTATCAAATAACTCTACAGCTGTAACAAACGCTGGAGAGAATCTGACGAAGCTGACTACTGTGGTGGAAAAGAAGGCCTCCTCTGATGACATCAAAGACCTTGATAAAACTCTCGCCGACTTTGCCAAAGTGCTCTCCGACATCTACACTGACTACACCAACCTCAAATCGTCAGTTTCCACCGTTTCCAGCGAGGTTACAACGCTGAAGAAATCGGTTGGTACACTCGAAGGTGATATGTCAGTGGTCAAGACCGACTTGGACTCAGTGAAGACCGACCTTAGTTCTGTCAAGACAATGATCGAGATGCTGGTGAACAAGGCAAACAATCCAGCTCCTGCTCCGGCCCCTGCACCTATTTTGGACTCATTCACCGCAGAGGATCGCCAAGAGTTGAAGAAAATCACGCCTGCTATTTCTGGCCTAGAAGACAGAATAGCTAAGCTTGAAGGTTGTGTGAAAGTCTCTGGCCCAGAAGACAGAGACAACACCAATGCTGAATCTACCCATTCCTCCCCCGCCCATCATGAGAAAGAGGGGGGGAAGAGCGCTGAACAGGAGAAGAGCGCTGAAGATCAAAATAAGAGCGCTGAAGACCTTTCCCATGATGAATCTATCAGGGGAGAGGGTAATGAAGATCTGATTACTGGACCTCAGGGAGATGAAAACCCTGAGGGAACCGAGAACCTCGCCTCTGTATCTGAGGGGGAGCAACTCGAAGAAGATGCTGAGGAATCCGAAGCAGAAGAAGACGAAGACATCGACATCCCTGAAGCTGAACCATCCTCCTCTCCAAGGAACGATGATAATGATGATGATGATGATGACGAATTCTTTGTCGTCAAACATGCTCCTCGAAAAGCTCTTAAAGGGATCGTGATAACCGAATCCACAGGGGAGAAGACAAAAACAAAGACAAAGCACTCAGCCTCTGGCGCTGAGAAAAGCAAAGACAAAGGCATCGCTGAAGATGATAATCTGGCGATCCTACTTGCAAAGCCGATTTGTCAGGTACACTAAACTTATTTTTCCTTCCCTGATCATCTCTGAACAATCAGTTATCCATTCCACAAACACCATACACATCCACATTTTTTTTCTATCTTTTCTACCCAAGTTCTTCTACCCAGTTCTTATTTGTAAGATCGATGCGTTTCAGCTAGTCCTCTCCCCTGTTTGAGGATATCGCTGAAAGATCTTCTATTGCGACTTCACCAATAATTCCAGCTACCGCTGAAGACATAATCCCAGTCTTAGATTTAATCTCTGAGACTGATGAATCAGAAGAACAACCTCTCTCGCACAGAAACAGACCTTCCTCAGTTCCTCAAAAGCTGAGTGAAGAAGATCAAAAGAGGAGAGAAGAAATGATAAAGCCATTCGAGGATCAGCGAATCATCCTAAGGCGCGATCAACTACCTTCAGTTCCTCCTAAGTTCAGAATTTCAAAAGCTGAATACCAGGATCATCTCAGAGCTGAACGCCTCATCGCTGAAAGGAAGGAAGCTGAAGATAAAGACAGAGAATACGCCATCAAGCTCACTCAAGAATCTGTCAAAGACCCCAAGCTGAAGCGTATTCCCATTCAAATCCAACGAAAGCTTTGGGAACAAGCCCAGAAGATCGTGGAAAAGAAAGCTGAAGTTTCTCAGACCACCCTGATCTGGTGTAAAGAGAAAATCCACTTCAGATATCGTCCAGCGAAGATCAACAAGGTATTCATCTCTGGAAGAACCTCCATAGGAGTACCTATTGTTGACATCAAACTGTTCAGAGAAGATGGCTCATCTGAAACCTTTCGTGCTGACACTGTAAAAAGGTATGGTCTCTCTGAATGGCTGGAGATGAGGTTAGCTATCCAACCATCAAAATCTAAGTACAAGGATCATTTCGAAAAGCTGATAAACAGACAGATCGATTTGATATCTTCTTGTGTGGATATTCCTCCTGTTCCTGATCTAAAGCCGAAAAGAAAAAGGGGCTCACCAAAGAAGAAACGTCAAGATTCAAACTCAGGTCCTGTCATACGAAATGAAACTGGAATTGGTTTCTCTCGCGCTGAAGTACTTGGTCCTGATCCTGATCTATCTGCCCTTGACATCTCTTTGCCACCATGTGAACTTTTCGTCCCTGGTAAAGTCATCAGTAATCCTTATGGAATATTCTTTCTTGACTACGACGGACGTAAATGCTTTCAACGGATCGCTGAGCTTCCAATCACTCCAATCGAACAGCTCAGAGATCTCATCTACTGGTGCGACTTCAGAAAAGACATTCAGGCACGACACCTAAAACCCTTGATTTTTGAAGCTGCTCTGAAGCTAAAGAATAAAGGAGAAAAGGTTCCTGACTGGATAATTCCAACTGAAAAGACAACCCTTGATGAACTTCTCATTAAGGAAGAACCCTTTGAAGGCTGACAACAATCACCAATTTCTCTATTGTATCAGTCATCCTTCAGTACTTGTAATTTATTTCGCTTGTACTTGTAATCTTTCTTATTCATATTGTAACCTGATTCAAAGATTTAAAGAAAGATTTCAGCGAATGTACTTTACTCCATCAGTACTGAAAAGATCCCAGAAAACAGTAAAAGGGACAAATATTTTATGAGTTCTTTTTATCCTTATGTTTTCATTAAATAGCAATTTTCTTTGTTGCTATGTCATAATCAAATAGGGGGAGATTGTTGATCCAAACCCTCAGTGATTTGATAATGACCCTATCTTAAATACTTGGTGAAAATTGTAAGTAAACAATATGTATCAGAGTTTCACTATCGCTGATAAGTACTAAGATCTTACAGTATTGCTGATAGGAACTCTCGCACTTTTAGATTAAACATTCAGCGAACACTGTTCACCATATCGCTGAGTCTGTTCAGTCCTTATGGTGATCGCTGATAAGTTAGTTGTTTACTTATGATCCCTGAAGACAAGATTCACGTCAACAAATGTTCTACGCTGAAGTCGAAGATCAAGCTCAAGAACCAGCGACAAGTCTCCTAATGAACTGATGCGGATCAGCGAAGACTCAGATTTGTCCACTCAACGTGAAGTATCAAGTACAAGACTTCAGCTATCGCTGAACTTTATCATTCGCTGAATAGTAAATGATAATCGCTGAATCAACGAAAGCTGATCATGAAGTCCTCCGTACAAAGTACTTTTGTCTTAACCTCCCTTGCACGCCACCGTACGAAATGTCAGAAAAGAACCTCCGAAAATCTGAAATCGTACAACCACTCTGATACTACACTGTTCATTCATGCGGCTACTAAGGTTGTCAACAAAGGTCAATGACATGCAACCAATCCGCTGATGACACGTGTAAAGTGTATACTGAATTGCATTAAATGCATGCAGTATATAATGAGATGAACTCACTTCATTTGAAGTAACTTGCTAACTCTGGACAAGTTCAAATCTCTCAAGATAGGATTTTATTAGTAATCTCCTTATCTTTCTTAGTGCAAGAAAACCTTAGTGTTCCAACTTGTTTAGATTTAGGTTTATCCTTAATCTTGTTTCCGCAACAAGCTGTAAATTGTTAATGATTTATCAATAAACAATTTAGAAAAGTAAAATAGTGTGTTTGTATTCAACCCCCCCCCCCCCCCCCCCCCTTCTACAAACTTGTTTAGGCCTTTCGGGACCAACAAAGTGCAATTGATATATCAACTAATCCTGTCCAACATACAAAGACGAAACACATCGACATCAGGTATCACTTCATCAAAGATCATGTTGAAAAGGGAACAATTGAACTTTACTTTGTTACAACTGAATTTCAACTTGCCGATCTTTTCACAAAAGCCTTGGATGAAAAACGATTTAACTTTTTAGTATCCAAGCTTGGCATGTTGAACATGAAAGTCTAATATCTTATATTGATCATATAATGGATGGAAATATGTGTATTTCAATCTAGCTAACTTCTATCTAGATTGATACATTCAAATTTTCATCACATTCTATTCTCAATAAAAGATATTTAATTTTCATGTCTTAGTTGTTTTTCATTGTTTATTCATTTTGTTATTCTATGTTTGTTATGAAACCTGTGTCTGCATAAGGTGTGTTCATAGTCTCAGGGGGAGTATAGTACATGATACATGCACAAGAATAGGGGGAGTGTGCATAACAGACACATCTTGTACGTGTTGATCTCATGTGCCCATTGCTTGAAGACCACAAGGTAAGTATTCTAATTTGTTTTTCACAAACTCTTAAATGATGAAAAACAAAATTTTCAAACATACTTGCATCATTTAAGGGGGAGTGAAAATACTTCAAAAAACCTTGAGTGCTTAAATCAATTGGAAGTTGGACATCTTCCAATGTGATAAAATATTTTGAGAAAATTTTACTAAAAAATGTCTAAGTGTTACTGATATCGCAACCCATTAATGGCAATAACATGGTGAACAGTGGTTTATCGCAACCCTCAGTTGCGATGAAACCTGGTTGCCATCTTATCGCAATCCATTTGTTGCGATAAAGGCCGTGAGCAGTAACTTATCGCAACCCATATGTTGCGATAAGGTTGAACAGGTTCTCGCAACAAGCCCATTGCGATATACTATGAGCTTATCACAACCTCTTTCTTGCAATAAGCTGACACTGTGGCAGGTCAAGCGTTGGACCAATCACTTGATGCCACGTGTCACTGACCTTGAAAATCGTATAAATAGGGGAGGTTTTCAAACATTTGTCTTTTTCACACTCTCAAACCTCTCTCAAACTGCTACTGTGCTCTCGATTTTCAAGGATTTTTTCGTGTTTTTGGTTGCTACCATTGACCATTCCACTAAGATTGTATTCGAGGTATGTATTCCAAACTCTTATTCGATTTCATCCATAAAATCTCATTTTACAACCGTTTTTAGGGTTTAGGGTCGAGTCTTTTGGTATTCTGCGATTAAATCTATGTGTTTGTGTGTTTTTGAACTTAGAAATCATAGGGTTTTTCTCACGGGGTCACTGCGAACCTAGTAGTGTAGGTTTTAACATGTTTTGAGCGAAAAATAGTTTTCTGGGCTTGAACACTTAGGAAATTTTTCAGTGTTCAAGCTTATCGCAACGTACTTGTGTTCTTGAGATTCATCTTTATCGCAACCCTCTGTGATTCATACTTATCGCAACCTATTAGTTGCGATAAGATCTTATCGCAACCTATGAGTTGCGATAACATTTTCTCAAAACTAATGTGTTGCGATAACACTTCCTCGCACCCTTGTGTTGCGATATCATTATGCATTGCGATAAAACTTTGTGTGTGTTGCGATAAAACCAGGACTTGGGAATTTTATTGACAATTTTTTACAGAAAAACCTGTTTTTGGCACTGTTTCTAAACTGTGAATGGTTCAGATGGCTAACCGTGATGGAAACTCTTCAGACGAGAACACCGTCATCCCATCGCACCGTTCATCCCACCCTTCTGTCAATGCCCAAGACCGTGACGAGGAAATTCTCCCACATAACCAATTCCTGAAAAAGTGAAGACAACAATCACCACCTTGACCTCAATGTGGTGTTTGACTACCAAGTTATAGTGGAAATACTTCGTGGCCATCCCCTCCGAACCGCACTCACTAAGGTTGTCACTGTGCCCGTGATCTACCTACAACAATTTTGGGCCACACTTCAGTATCACCCAAATCACCGAAGGGGTGCACATTTCAGAGCCAAAGTCGATCATTTTGATGCACGCATAACCGTTAGAAGACTTCGCCGTGCACTTGACCTACCGTACAGCGAAAACTTCGAAGACCCTATTCCCGAGGAACAATTATTCGCTGATATCCAGAGTCTCGGATATCAAGACGCCCGAAATCCAATTCTAAGAGGATCATCCAAATTACAACGCCAATTCCTACCGAGGATTTGGTATACCTTATGTTCGATCATCAACCGGTGTATGACATTGAAGCACATCGGGTTGGATAAGTGCAACATCCCGACACTGCGAATGTTCCATGCAGTCGCCTTCAACCGTAACATCGATTTCGCCATCATCTTGTGGAATGAGCTAATAGAATTGGTCGAGGACAAATTCCGACCTCACAAGAACCGAAACTTCGTACCATACCAACGCTTCTTCCAAATCCTGATCCATCAAATTATGGAAGACAATCCAGAGATTCCACGCCGAGAAAATGCACCCAAAGGCCCGAGTCAGTGGATGCACTACCTGAAGATGCCGAAGCACATCGACTTCGCCCACGTTGCGGTCATTCCTGAAGCTGTCTTAGCCTATGCCGACCAACAGTCCTGGGTAGTTAGGCAATATAAGTTAGAGAACGCACTAATGGTCAATCCAGAACCGGAGGGACCTCCCCAACGTGCAAACCAGTTAGGTGGTGAGGGTCCAAGAGTCGAGGGGGTTCAGAAACAAGGGGTTCCTGAACAAAGAGAGGTGAGGCGTACAATAAGAAAGAGAGTGGGGAAGATAAAACGGACTGTTGGCCAGGCATCCACTTCCCGACCGGTACAACCACCACCTCCACCTCCGCAAATGAGAATATTTGACGATGACGTATCATGGAATTCAGCTGATGCCGCTGCTGCATCATCTGACACTGATGATGTACCCACACACCCTCCACATGATGTAAACGATGATGACTCCGACTCCGACCACGATTCAGACGCAGATCTTATTCCAAGACATGTGGGTCGGAGACAACCTATTGAGAGTTCCGATGCTGATTCCACATGAAACATCGAACTCTCCGATACACATGACGATACCGGAGACATTAGGCGGGAAGAGGGAGTTACAGTAGAAAATGTAAATGTGAGCAGTGAGGAGGCGAGAAAAGAAATGGGAGAGAAAGAGATAGAGTCGGATAAAGTTTTAACTACCGACTCTCCCCAAACCGATCGAAGCCGGGTAGCCACATCTACTGCCAACGTGCGTTCGTCGCCGTTGCGCATTGAAACAGAAATGGTGGACCCAGCCATGCATAGCACAACCCCTCCAAGCCACTCATCGGTCTCTCAACAGGCCGGTGTTTCATTTTCCATAGGGGATTTAGCACAAACTCTATCGGCTACACACTCGGTGTTTGTCGGTATTGAAACAGGTAGGCTCCCGCCCCGGCCACCAACCTTCTTTCATAGCACTTCGAGTCTAGAGCCCTTTGGAAGAACATCATTTCCTAGGACACGTGCAATAGTACAACAACAAATTGTGGGCTTCTGTGCCCTAACCGGAACACCCAGAGCTAGGCCGCCATTCGTTGGTGCCTCGCGAGGACAGGGTGGAAGTCTTGTCATGGTCAACACTATGCCAGCCATGATCACAGGCAGTATGGTTGCTACAACTGCTACTTCAACCAGTAACCTACGTGGTCCGGAGGTTAGTTCCATATTTCCCAATTTTCCACACGAACAGGTTGTACGAATGCTTGGCCCGTATCCGCACTTTATTACTCTTCCACTACTGGCGTCTGCTTTAGGCGCTATCGATTATGCCTACACGCAACACCGTCAGGCCATGCAAAGTACGGTTGACCGTTTAGCAAACGAAGTGAGCAGAGCCATTAAGGGCAAATGAATTGCTGAATCGTCATCAACTCCTCAGGATCAACCATCCAGCGCACAATCTGACCAACAACCACCACCATCAGTTCCGTTACACCAAATCCCAACCAGCCAACTCAAATCAGAGCTGTTAGCCCGACTCTTAGCCCAAGGCGACTCTAATACGGCTGAAGAGGTAGACCTAGTTGGATTACTACGCCAACAAACCCAACCTAAATCTCAAACATCCACAAGCGCTGAATATCAAGCCTTAAACAACTCCATCAAAGAGATGACTAAAGCCATAATTTCCTGCTACCAATCCTTATCCTCCCGAATCACCGTAGTTGAACAAGCGTGTGGAGTCCAAGCTCAAGCCTCACACAAAAGAAGACATGATGATCAGGATGATCCTGATCAGCATGAGGGGGAGAAGAGAGCACGGGTTGGAGAAACCAGTGGTACATGTACGGGAAATGAAGGGGGTTCAGTCAGTGAACGTGTAACGAGTGAAGGTGGAACGACGACTGATGTGGTACAGGTAGATGATACTGAAAAAAAAGTTCTAGATGATATCATAACTGGGGTTGAAAAGCCTTCGTTTGTTGACAATAGAACGGAGGAAGAGCGGATGGCCGACGATATGTTCAACGACATCATCTATATAGATTCGGAGGAAGAGCCGGAAACGACCGCTTTTAAAATTAAAGAAGAGATAGATGATGCACTTGATGAAGAATTTGATAATACCGGGGATCAGGATATGGGATTTGAGTCTGAAGATGATGTTCCTCCACCACAACAACCAGCAGATCAGGGTACAAGTACTTCAGCTCCACCGGCACGGGTAATTTCCGATGGTAAGATCAGAGATCCAGTACTTGAGGCTGAACTTAGAATCTACCAAGAGGTTATTGATGCTGAGCCGAGGTACGTGGCCACAAGAGAAAGGGTAAGGATATTGATTCCCTTCCAAGAAAGCTTAAGGAAAGATTTGTTCGTAAAAGACGTTCAGAGAATAAACTTGGAGAAAATTACGGGATAGAGAACTGGCAATCACTTGAGAAGATCGAGTTTCTGCATGTTATGGGCAACAATGGCAGAGAAACACGTGCTGTCAGATCAGACAATATAATAGTGAAGGTGCTGAAGGTTGAATCTGAAAAGCTGCTAAATGTCTGGTATCCTGAATTCACAGTTTTAATATCTGATGGTTCTGAATATGTGCTCTCCGAGGCTGACTACAAAAGTTTAAAGCTTGGCCACTTTCTTAGCCTCTACAATGCTTTAGCCACCCTCCCAGAGAAGAAAGTAGAATGGTCTGCCGCGTATCAGAGTGTTAAAAGATTCATACGGAACATTCTCAAATTCTCATATATTACCGAATTTCAGATGGCTCTTGAGTCACATCAAACCCATGTGAACCTTAGAATTCCAAACCGACGTCTGCTCGATATTCAAGGTATTCCTGCTTACACTGTACTGAAGAAACCAGAGCTCGGAGTTGTCTACTTAAACCTAGACTCAAAGAAGAGATTTATGAGAGTCATTGACGTCAACAAGTTCAGCGATGGTACATTCAAAATGGTTATGATTCACCTGGAAAGTAAGCTACGTCTGGATGAAAGTGGAGAGGTGAAGCTCAAAGACAAAGAAAGGGATCTGATCAAACAAGTGATTGAAGCCATTACCTATCAGAAGGAGTACCGAAATGCACTGCGGAGGTTCGAGATCATCTTCAGTATTCGGAAGAAATTTGTGACCCCGGTAGACGTCTAAATCTTTTGCCTCTACATTGGTACAAAGGGGGAGATTGTTAGTGCTTATTTTAAGATTGTACCAAGTAGAGGGACCTATTATGTGTTTGTTCCAAACTTGTCTCAAGTATATAATGTTTGTTGTTTTCCCTTTTGGGATTTAGGTCATCCATTTACACATAGTAGCCACACATAATGTTCTTACATTCCAATCATCATTGTGAGCTATTTTGATCTTAATGAATATAGAGATGACTTCTTGCATTATGATTGTTCATTGATTACTTGTTCTGGGATCACAAGGGTTATTGTGAAGAGTCAACAATAGTCAAAGTAAATGTAAAAGGAGTCAAGGTCAAAGGTTTAAATAGTATTTTGTAAGGGTTTGTGTGTGTAGCACATTTAGAGAGGAAAGCATACGTGAGTGTGTGTGTGTGAAATGAGAGATGACCCTCTGTAGAGAGAAATTAGATCCCATTCCAATCTTGTATCAATTCTCATCTCTAATCAAGTTCTATTGTGTTGATTCATTGTTATCTGGATTTCTCAGGCTCCCATACCGCTAGGCCAAAGGCCCTTTGGTTTAAAAATATGTTTTCATTATATATATATATAAAGTAGAAGCCACAAAGACACTACCAGAAAAACTCAAATTTTTGACGAAAATTACAGACGGATACCAGCCGTCGGTAATTACCGACGGATTACCGACGGATTTCATTTAAAAAAATAAAAAAAATAAAAAAATAGTTATCCGTCGGTAAGCCGTCGCTAATTACTGACGGATTTAAATCCGTCGGTATTTAGCGACGGCTTACCGACGGATTAGTTAATTAAAAAAAAGTAAATAATAAATAATCCGTCGGTAATTACCGACGGATTACCGACGGATTAGTTAATTAAAAAAATAAAAATAAAAAATAAAAAAATCCGTCGGTAATTACCGACAGATTAGTTAATTAAAAAATAATAAATAATAAATAAATAATCCGTCGGTAATCCGTCGGTAATTACCGACGGATTAGTTAATTAATAATTAAAAAATCCGTCGGTAATCCGTCGGTAATTACCGACGAATTAGTTAATTAAAAATTAAAAATTAAAAATTAAAAAATCTGTCGGTAATTACCCACTTCCCTCCTAAAATCCCAATTTTTTTGAAGTATTCCATTCTTTCCCTCTCAAAAGCCCTAATTCATTCGCTCCATCCCTTCACTTCAACCCTCTACGACCGCTTCTTCCTTCAGCCTTGGCTTTGAACTTACATCGAAGGTAAAGAACTCAATGATGCAGATGCTTAGATGCTCTGAGGCACCCATTTCTGTGTGGACTGAGATGGCGAGTAAACCCATCTATGGACATCATCAGATGGAGCTTGGGATCAACTGCAGTTAGAATTACTGAGGAGTACATATATGGCCAGCAACAGGTTTGCTTCTTTAAATAAACCTAGCTCTATCTTGTAATTTTAAGAGGAAATGTTTATCAATCATCTCATTTTATCTGCTTACTTTCACCATTTTCCACCATCTGTGCACTAGTTTTCTCGGTATCAAATTGCTTTGTAACTGAAATCAGATGTATCTGGAACCTTCAAGTTTACTAACCACACATAATTAATTTGTAATCTTTTTTAGCGCATCCGACTTGCTCACTTCCTCGAGTTAATGGAGATGTTGAATCCTTATTCGAAGCCAAAGGTTAATAAAAAAAACATTTCTCTCTTTTGGTATATTTTTGTATATTTCATAAAGATTTTTGTATATCGCCTACAATCTATGATTTCGTTTTACATCTATGTTTTCGTTTTACATCATATTTTCATTTTACACCTATGTTTTTGTTTTACATCTGATTCGTTTTACAGTCGCCACCAGTCGCCACCACCACCAGTCGATGTCGCCACCACGAGCCACCATTACTGAAACTGCTTAGGTTTTGGTCTCTGTGCCGAATCTTGGTAAGACGCCTCTTCTTTTCTGGTTAAATTACTTGACCTAAAATCGATTTTTTTGCTTTTAAAATCGATTTTTTGCTCCTAAAATCCCCTAAACCTGACCCTATATATATATATATATATATATATATATATATATATATATATATATATATATATATATATATATATATATATATATGTGTGTGTGTGTGTGTATAAATGCAGTCTCAAACTTGTTTGATTCTTTTAGTTCTTTGAAGCTGATATGGTATTGGCATGAATTAGGTGGGAAATACAGCAGGCATAGATAATGAAGCTGCAAGTTCAATGATGCAGAAGTTTTGGGACTCTGCCATGGCAATAACTCCTGTAGACGATGAAGATGAACTAAGGAGGTTATTAACTGTGTTGTTATCACATTAACCCGACTATAATTTACTGTTATATATATATATATATATATATATATATATATATATATATATATATATATATATATGTGTGTGTGTGTGTGTGTGTATAAATGCAGTCTCAAACTTGTTTGATTCTTTTAGTTCTTTGAAGCTGATATGGTATTGGCATAAATTAGGTGGGAAATACAGCATGCATAGATAATGAAGCTGCAAGTTCAATGATGCAGAAGTTTTGGGACTCTGCCATGGCAATAACTCCTGCAGACGATGAAGATGAACTAAAGAGGTTATTAACTGTGTTGTTATCACATTAACCCGACTATAATTTACTGTTTGGTTTTCTTTTGTTTACTGTTTTATATTATCTTTATGTTAACCTTATCTTATTTTAGTATATCTTTTTAATAAATTCAAAGACCTCCCACAGGCCACAATGAGCACAACTGTGAACATTTCATGTTGTAGTTCTAACTTCTAATCAGTGGAAATTTAGGGGTTTTCAGTGATAATTTTATCTATAAGATCTGACATGCCATTGATTCTTTATGGGTAGAGAATGCTGCTCTTATTTTAGCTTTTTGTCTTTAACTTTTTTTTCTTTGTTCTTGGATTCATATGTTTGGATTTGCTTTGTTTTCTCTTGGTGCATTTAAGTGAGGAAACAAATCAGGTTTCTATGGTTTCTCAAGATACAGTATAGCTTTGACAAAAATAAAATAAAAAATGGGTTGTTTTTATAGAGAACCTAAGTCTATATCAAGCAATAGTTTTGACAATGTGTTTCTGGTTTCTTTGTTAATGAGCATGATTCACTGGCTACTTGGATTTGTTTATATATTGTTGTTGGTTTCTTGATTAATGTCAAAATACAAAATAATATGCAATCCTTCGTTGGGACAGCAAGTTACGGGTCTTGTGAGGTCAGATCTTCAGGTGATTGATCACTTTGTCGTTGGGTTATTGTTGTCGATATCAAGAATTAGGAGGTACCGTGAGAGCTCAATGGGAGCACTCAAAACAACTCTGACCACTACTTACAAGGATTACAAGTTTTCCAGGTACATGTTTCCACATTGTAAACGATACATACCCATCAACTGATTTGGTTATCAGTTCATATTTTGGTGTGGAATGCATTGATTGTTTTCATGTTGCTTGAAATTTTTATTTCCCTATAGTTTAGTCTTTGCGTAGAATTGTTATCAATGGCCTGTGTTACACATCATAAAGATCTATTTCTTGCCATTGTGTTTGTATTGGCATGAGTTGCATGCCATAACATAATGATTGATTTTTGTGTTGGTTTTGTTATGAGTGGCCCAGATTATATGTAAGAGATTCATGTCTGATCACTTAGTAACTATGCATATTCTTATCAGTTGAGATTCTTGTTTTTACTTTCATGGATTTTCATTCTTGTGTAGGCATTGCAAATGACTACCTGATGGCTTAAAGGAGGAGTATCTACAGAATGCCATATTGACAGAGAAAGCAGTGCTAAAAGCTGTATTTTTCTTCTCCATTGCAATTTATTTATTCTTTTAATTAATTTACTGTCACACACTCCTTGTGAAGCACCCAACATGCATGACACCTGATGATGAGATTTGGCGTGATGCCCAATTTGTTTTCCCAGTCATTACAAAGTGGTAAATACCATAAATGATGATCAAAATCCACTAATGAAGTTAGCAACAACATGATCTACGTCTTACTTAAACACAAGAATGAAAATCCACGTAATTTGTCATATGGGAGTCGTACAGAGAAGGTTATCAACCGTTTCTTGCAAAATCCTCTTGTAGAAGGTGAAGCCAAGAATGTTAAGGTAAGTAATGTGACCTAATAATAATAATAATGATTATTTTTGTAGAGAAAGAAAGCATGTCTAATGTATTTAGTGAGTGTGTTTGTAGGTTGGTCAATTGCACTCTGAGAATGAGATCATCCAATTGGTATTACAATTCACGATCCCTCGCCTATATATATACTGTTTAATTTTGACATTTCATTGTTCCAAAATTAATTTATGAACGGGGTTGTGTTGTAGGTCCTAAAACAACAAGTTGCTCTTGAGAAGCTTAAAGAAGAGAACGACAAGGTTCGAAAAATATTAGTCCAAGACTTGAAAGTTTTACCTGACAAGTTCAAAGTCAACATAGATACAAATATATATATGATACAATAGTGTTATTTTGTATTAGGATAACTAACATTGTAATTAGTTTACGGATTTGGGATGATATTGTATTAAATACAATAGTGTTTTGTAATGGTTTTTGCCCTGAAATTACCGACCTTTTCTGCACAGGTTTTTTGTACAGTTTATTCTGTATTTTTAATTTTTTTTAATTAAAATAAACATTACCGACGGATTACCGACGGATTTGCCGTCGGTAATTTTTACATAATATAATTTAATATTTAAATTGATTTAGATTTAATTTAATTTAAAGAAATTACCGACGGCAAATCCGTCGCTAAACCGTCGGTAAAGAGGGTCGTTGGTAATCCGTCGGTAAATACCGTCGTCGGTAATCCGTCGGTAAAGGATAACCGTCAGTAAACACCGCCGTCGGTAATTCGTCGGTAAAGGATAACCGTCGGTAATTTGTCGGTATATGTCGGCGTCGGTGATCTGTCGGTAATCCTGGCCGTCGGTAATCCGTCGGTAATTCAATTACCTACTACCAGGTTATTTCCGACGGCGATTACCGACGGATTATCGACGGATTTGACCGTTTACCGACGGATTTGGCCGTCGAAAATTTTTGTTTTTTTTTGTAGTGAGAATGAGGTGACATTATAAGGAATGAGTAGTCTTCATTTCTTGAGTTGTAGTTGAATTTTGTATATCCCATATTAATGGAGAGATGAAAAATTGACAATTAACTGTTGGTATATGAAGGGAGGTTGAGATGCCTTCGTGGCAACTCATTGGGTTAGCTCCAGTTTGCCAAACCTTTAAATTCACGTGGTTGGTTTATTTTGGTTACCCGATTTGGCTCATTTTTGCCGATCTGGATTGACTCATTTTGGCTGACCCGAGTTGACTCATTTTAACCATACAAATTAAAATTTCATTATAAAATTTAAAATCTTGAAGTATGATGTGATTTTGGTTATCCCACGTTAGAAATCTTTAGTTTGAAGATTCCGTTGAAAATGTAAACGTTAGTTGGCAACATAAGATGTGAGTAATCATCAAATCTTGAAATGTGATTGAGTTTCATCATCTCACATTGATAAGAATATGATAATTTTGAAGTAGGATGCGAGTATAAGAAAGGACGGGTAAAAGTTTTTTTGTCAACTAATCTGGTTGGTTCAATTTATCATACCTTATTTTTGCATCATCCACATTGGTGAGAATATATAAGTTTTGAAGTATGAAGTGAGTATAAGAAGGAAGAGTTGGATGTATTTTTTTCATCTCATATGGTTGGCTCTAACCGGAACACCCAGAGTGCCACCCTTTGTTGGTGCGTCACGAGGATCGGGTGGAAGTCCTGTCATTGCTAACACTATGCCAGCTTTGAACACAGGCAGTACGGTTGCTTCAACCGATACTTCAACCAGTAACCTAAGTGGCCTGGGTGTTAGTGCTGAACTCGAACGAGCGTTTAGTTTGGTTGGCCCTCCTCCGAATAGATTCGTGCCACTTACTCTACTAAAGCATTTCGTCAGATCTATCGACAACACATATCAGGCTCATACTGACAAAATGAAAGCAGAGTTTCAGAAATTACGTGATGATGTAATCAGAGCGGTGAAAGGTAAAGGACCGGCTGAATCTTCTACATCTGAACCTCAACCGACTAGAGCCGAACCCGTTCAACAAGATCCAACATCGATCCCGTTAAATCTTGCTCCTGAAGATCTACTCAAGTCAGAGCTGCTTGCACGACTTCTTGCCAAACACGATCCAAGACCAGGCGAGGATGTCGATCTTATTAGCTTGCTTCGTCAACAAACCGCACCTCCACCTCCACCACCGCCTCAAGCTTCATCAACCACCAATCCACTGCTTGTTCCCCAATTTGAGCAGCTAAATACCCCAATCTCCAACATGGCAGATTCCTTTTTGGCTGGCTTTCATTCGATTGTCAAAAGGGTCGAAGTAGTCGAACTGGCTTGTGGTGTTCAAGCTGAAACCGCTCAGAAAAGAAGACATGATGATCAGGATGATCCAGATCACCATGAGGGGGAGAGTACAGGTACAGGTACAGGTGTTGGAACAAGTACAGTTGCTGCTTCTGAGAGCACTGCAGTAGAGAAAGAAACTGAGACATCATCCGGTAAAGCGTCCGAGGATACAAGTAAAGGAGCCACTGACTCAGAGAATCTCGATATTCTAGCTGATGTCATAGCTGGGGTTGAAAAGCCTTCGGCTAGTGACAATAGAACAGAAGATGATTGGACGACAGACGTTATAATCATAGATTCAGATGAAGAGCCCGAACGAACAACGGTGCAGATCAAACAAGAAATTGCAAATGTGTTTGATTCTTCTGATACTATGATGGTTGCTCTAGATTCAGAGACTGAAGCTCCAGGATCTTCTATTCAACAAACAGATACTTCAATAACTCCAGCTCAAGCTCAAGTAATTCAACCGCAAGCTCCGATCGTTATCAACCTACAACCTGCTGAACATCTCAGAGATCCAACGCTTCAAGCAGGAATCAGACTTCTCCAAGACATTATCCAGAATGAACCAGGATTTGTGGCGACTGGCCTACGAGTCAGAATTATGACTCCCTTTCAGGAAATCTTACGAAGCAATATGTTTGTAAGGGTCATGCAACCAATCACTCGGGAAAAAGTCTACGGGATTGAAGACTGGCCAGAAAAGCACAGAACTGAATATCTCTATTTCATGAGATATGAATCTCTGAACGCCAATGCAATAAAGTCTGACAAACCGATCAGAAGAGTACTGAAGATAGAATCGCGAAAGCTTTCAAAGGTTTGGTACCCAGTGTTTACCGTTCAGAGATCAGATGATTCAGAACTAGTCTTTAATGAGGCAGATTTTCAGAAACTACAGCTCAATGACGTTTGCAACTTGTATGAAATCCTGTCTCGAGATCCTAAAAAGAAGGGAGAATGGTCAGATGCTTATCAAAGTCTGAAGAGGTACATGAAGAACATCCTGAAGTTTTCATATCTTAAGGATTTTCAAATGGCCTTGGAAGCGCGTCAAGAACGAGTCAACATCAGACCTCCGAATCTAGATCTGGCAGATATTCAGAGTGTTCAAGCTTACACCGTGCTGAGCAAACCAGATCTTGGAGTTGTGTTCATTGACTCAGCCTCAGAGAAGAAATTCATGAGAGTCACTGATGCAAATAAATTCAGCGACGGAACTTTCAAGATGATTCAGATTCATCTAGTGAGCAGATTACGATTGGATGCTAAAGGAGAAGAGAAGCTGTCGAAGAAACAAAAGGCGTTGATAAAGGAAGTAATGGATGCCGTCAAATATCGAGTAGACTACCGGAACGCGCTAAGAAGATTCGAGTTGATTTTCGGGCTTCGGAAGACACAAGTGGTTCCAATGAATGTCTAAAGCTTATGGCTCTACATTGGTACAAAGGGGGAGATTGTTAATGTTACATTATCTTGTACCATGTAGTATTATAGTTGAGGGACCAAATGTGACATGTTGTCAAACTTTGAATAGTATATATAGTATACTATCTGTATTTTTAGGTCATAACATACAACATACAAAATACACACACCTCTATCTTCGCAACCTCCTTCCACTTTGTAAACCTCTCAACCTTCTGTGAAGTTGTAAGCTGCAAGTTCTTCAATCATATATAGAGGTGTACTTCTTTGATTCATATATCTTGTGTATTTACTCTTATTACTTGTCATTGTGGGATCACATGGATTGACTCATTTTGGCTGACCTGAGTTGACTCATTTTAACCATACAAATTAAAATTTCATTATAAAATTTAAAATCTTGAAGTATGATGTGATTTTGGTTATCCCACGTTAGAAATCTTTAGTTTGAAGATTCCGTTGAAAATGTAAACGTTAGTTGGCAACATAAGATGTTAGTAATCATCAAATCTTGAAATGTGATTGAGTTTCATCATCTCACATTGATAAGAATATGATAATTTTGAAGTAGGATGCGAGTATAAGAAAGGAGGGGTAAAAGTTTTTTTGTCAACTAATCTGGTTGGTTCAATTTATCATACCTTATTTTTGCATCATCCACATTGGTGAGAATATATAAGTTTTGAAGTGTGAAGTGAGTATAAGAAGGAAGAGTTGGATGTATTTTTTTTCATCTCATATGGTTGGCTCTATTTAGCTCACTCTATTTTTGCAAAAAAAAAACTATCTATATATATTAAAACAATTAAAGGAATGTTTTTGTGTTAACTAATAAAGTTGTCTCATGTTTATTTGATGCAAATTATAGGTTTGACTATTTTTAGTTGAATCATATTTTGGAAAAAAATAAAAATTTCAAACCCTTCATAACAACAATACTGATAGAGTTGTGTGACATGTCGTTTGAGTTCAAAACATCATAACAAAGTTATTATCGATACATATGAAATTCTTCGTAACAACACATTGTTATCAATAAATGAAAATGAAGCACTTATGGAAACACATTTTTCATTTTAAAGTGTATCTTATTAATAATAATCAAATAAAGAATTACGTTTTATGCTAACTATGACAATTAATTTTTTAAAAACCTTAGTATTTGATTAATAGAATTTTGCCTCGCTCATTCGTTCCTTTCTAGCTTTAACGAAAAATAAATAAATGAATTACTTACTTATATGACTCAACTATTAAGTTGTTCGAATGGATAAACTCATTAAACCATTAACAAACGGCTAATGCGTCGAGTTTTTCAAAAAAATATGCCAATTATTTGACAATGGATTATAATAGCTTATATTTGTTTCCAAAAAAAATCTAAATTTCATTGAAACTATGACATCATTGAGCAATTAATTCAAGTCATTAAAAGTAACAAATCAATGATGAGCTACATATAAACTAGAGTAATTTATTAATTAAAATGCCCCAAGTTAGTTTCCGTACTTACTAAAAATCTAAAATGCCCAAACTCTCTCTAATTTAACCAAAATATCTAAAAAAAATCCGTGAAATACTCCGTGATCACGGGCTCCTTTAAATTGTATTGCTTCGCGGACCCAATTGATGTGCATCGCGGAAAATTCATGAGCATCGCGGAATCATTTTTATGTGGATTGTGGAGATATTCATCTCCTTCGCGGACAAAAATGCCTGGTTCGCGGACAATTTCAAGGGTGTAATCCAATTTTTTTTATTAACGACTCGTGATCATGGGGGTATTTTCACTGATTTTTTGGTTATTTTGGTTAAATTGGGGAGAGTTTGAACATTTTAGTAAGTCATGAGTCAAAGTTGGGGCAATTCAATTAATTTATGTATAAACTATGGTCTGCTACTAATTAAGCAATGCGAAGCTCCATTTATAGTTTTTGGTTAAATGAAAAACTTAAATGGAAACTAAAAAAGACCAAAAAAACTGTGTCTGGTGTATCATAATTAAAGTTATTTTCTTTTTTCGTTAACCAACCATATTGTAAAGAACAATGTCCGGCTCTCCTGTCATTTTCTAGTGGTCTAATATGTCAAAAATATGATATCCATCAAACTTTATTTGATATGTATACAACTCAAATAACGAATGGTATTTATTTTTTTGGGGAATTTAAAGAAGTAATTCCAATCAAGAAATTAAAGTACAAGGAACCTAAGAACTATCCACAAAGGAACAGGTTCTGCTGCCGACAAGTGAAGGAAAGAAGAAGAAGAAGAAAGAAAGGTAAGAAATCTATTACTAGGTACAACCATCTGCACCAGATTTATTCCAATATATGCATTTATTTATATATGTTTCCAATTAATTAATTGAAAAAATTAGGCAAAAAGAATGGGTAGAGGAAGGGTGGAGCTGAAAAGGATAGAGAATAAGATAAATCGACAGGTGACATTTGGAAAAAGAAGAAATGGATTACTGAAGAAGGCTTATGAGCTCTCTGTGCTCTGTGATGCTGAAGTTGCTCTTATCATCTTCTCCAATGGTGGCAAGCTGTTTGAGTTTTGCAGCGGCCCTAGGTACTCTCTCTCTCTCTCTCTCTACATATACACACATATATATATATATATATATATATATATAGTTATATGATCATAAATTATATTTTGCAAATCTTTTATGTTTGTTTCTGTTAATTTGTTTCATAGTCTCTTTAAGGTCTGTGGAATAATTGAAATTGGAGAAGATCCCATTAATAAAAGAAAAAAAATGATTTATTTATACAAAAACAGTTTAGGGTAATAAAATGCATTTAGGGTAACCACACCAGAGGACCAGTGAGGTGTTCTTCTTCCTTCTGATAGCTTATAATAATAATAATAATAATTATGAAATTTATTTTCGATAAAAATTAGTTTTATTTTTTGAAACGGCAGCCATATATCATTAATTAAAAAGCTAGCACAAGAGAATTACAACACCCCGAGACAGTCGATTGGGAGAAACCTCCACAACGACTGTGTTCTTGTTCATGTCCCTTTTTTATTTTTTGAATTCTACCTGGTTTTCTCCTTCTATTTCTTGGTATTGGGATGATTTTCGTTATTATACATTGAATAACGAATCTATATATTATTTATCTTCAGTTTTTGCTACCAAAAGTTAATAAAATTGATCGAGATCTGAGTCAAGAAAGAAAATCATAGTCAGATCATTTGTCCAATGGTTGCTAAAGTGTGTTCACGTTCAAATTTGCATAGAGTGACTTCAAAATAATAAAGCTGCAATTTTATTTCCCTTGGAAAAGATCTGGGTATAAACAAAAAAATAGATTGTTAGTATCATAGTAATAGCTTTCATATTTGGTGATATAGAGCAGTATTTTCAAGCATAAAATCACACCGTTCATCATTCAGAATTAAGCAAGAATTTTTGTTGATAGTAGGCTTTTTTTGGAAAGGGTATCCTAGGCATAACCCGGACTAATCCCTGACAATTTTGAAACTTAAAGATGTCTTATCAATGTTGAGGACGCCTGAGATCGAACCCTGGGCAGATGGGATATTCCACCACATCACCTAGGGCGATCAACCGCTGCGCTACAACATGATAGACTTGATAGTAGGCTTTTGTGTTGGGAATTTGAGTCCATCAAATTTATGATAATATTAGTTTTGGATCTCAAGCCAATTAATATTAAATACCTATATTGATGTGTGTGGTAGAGTGAGTTTCCTAGTTAATCTACAACCTACCTGAGAGATCACATCCATGTGGATTGGGCCAAAAACAACATTTTGGTCTAATAAAAATCCAATTCAGGTTGATGGTTTACAAATAAACTACATCTATTAATAAGAATATAAGATATGTATAGTAAAGAAACAATATAGATGTTTCCCTTAGAATCAAAACCCGTTAATTGATTACTTGTGTGTCGTAAGTGATCTTCAACTCTTCCGACTTCTTCAAACTGATGAATCTACGCGTAAGGATAGAAGGTTGTTCAACCCCTTTTGGTGCCAATAGATGTTAATTACTCCATTCCAAGTCCAACCACTCAAGACTTGGAACAAGAGCTGATGAATAATATATGACATGGTAATGTTAAAACAATTTAATATAGTTCCTAACTATAAAACTCTTAATTCAAAACTTACTGAATTAAAATTTGCTAGGGATGTCACCAAAATTTGGTACTGGTTCTTATGCCATTAGCTAGCTAGGTTGAGTTTTATCTCACTTGCACATTGTGCCCTTTATATTGGAGTCTCGCTATCCCAATATTATCTGGCCTCATGAACTCCATTTACGTACAGTATGCTCACTAGGGCCTCTAACATCGCAATATTTATATGCGATGCACTAACCGCATCAGGTTTCACTCTCCGGTTTGGCCAACCTAATTTATGGCTACATGAGGCTCCTTTTGCTCACATAAGTCCAAATACATACCCCATGAAACATACAAAATCACCAAAAGGCAACAACATAAAATCCTTCAAACATAAAATACAACAAAAACATATATATGGGACTTGCTATCTATCTATCTATCTATCTATCTATCTATATATATATATATATTGTTTTTAGCGGAAAACACAAGTATTTTATCTAATGGAGTGTAAGGGGATCAATGGACATGCACGACATGAAAATGTGGATATAACATAGAAGAAATCTATTTGTAAGTAGAAACCAAAAAGAAGGCTCGCCTTGTGTATCCTACTTTGCAAATCATTCCCCAATACAATCTCAGGACCTTCTACCACAGCATGCCACTTGTTTGCAAGCACTTCTTTCCATGAGTATCCTTTCTTGGCCAAAATGTTGGATCATAATTTACTCACCAGAGCAGTGGTTTCACAATCAGCAGACCACAATGAGTCGTTAATGATTTTGGCTCTTTCTTAGTTTGATCTTGGAAGCCATAAAATATGCACTTGAAACTAGCTAGTGCTAAACACAAGGCATGAGCATGAACACATTAACCAATAGTAATAGGGAAATTGTCGTAAGTTGGGGTTTTCATGGATGGAAACACGCGTATATCTTACCTCCCAGACCCCACCTCAGGTATTCGTTTGGTTTGTTTTTAAAAGGGAAATTGGATCACCAAACACTTACATATACATACATACATACATACATACATATATATATATAGGGTCTGGTTCAAGGGAAAACCTCAAATAAACGAAAAACTAAGGAACACTCTGGTAGCCCTTCATCTGAGCGGTATGCACTTGTGCATACATGTTATTTGTAACATGCATTTGTGCATATATGCACAAATGCATAATGCACTTGTGCATAAAACCAAAAAGTCAACTATTTACCTGTATGCACAAGTGCATACCGTCCAGATGAAGGGCCACCAGGGTGTTCTTCAGTTTTCCGTTTTTTTGAGGTTTTCCCTTGAACCTCTCTCTCTCTATATATATATATATATATCAATTTCACTTGTGCTACTAATACCGTCCTTATCTATCTGCTGGTTTTCATATTGTCAATTGCTAATATGAAACATGATCCCAGAGAAAAAGCATACTGATTGCTAATACCCCTAGAGTCCTACTGTGTCAAATGTTTAGTTGTCTTTGTGCATAGGCCTACTTTGTTGCACATCATCAAACTGAAGCTGATATGTGCAATATACGAACAAAGATACATACACTATTTAATTATCCCATGTAAATTACAATGAAGTAGAGCTTGAGCCTAAACTGTTAATTAAGAGTGTCGTTTTTTTTTTTTGAAAAGGCAATGCATTAAAAAGCTAGCAAGTGGCTAGCAACAAGTTACATGGCTTCAAAACAATTAAGAGGAGAGATTCTCCAAACGCCTACATCTTTAAAGCACTTCTTATTTCGCAACACCATCCATCTAAACGAATTATCAATAATGTTATCGAACTGCTCTCTCCGGTTTTGCCCCGTTCCCGCAAATACGATCATGTTACGAAAGCACCATAATGAATAACATACCGTAAAAAGAATTGCTTCGAGACATTTACGTTTCAAAGAAGAGCCCTGAACCGCTCCTATATCTTCCGTAGCCGCTGCTAACGATGAGTATGTGGAGAACGGGTGCTGCCGCCATCCTTGAACTTTCCTCCATACGGCCACCGCAACTTCGCAAGAAAATAAGATATGATCAATCGTTTCCGTCTCCTGCTTACAGATGGAACAAACAATGTTATCTAAGTCTATACCCATGTTTGCAATCCTCTACTTAACTAATGAGTGTCGTGACAACCCTTATAAGAGCAAAATAATCTATCCGGTGGCACCGGGGATAATAAAACTAATGATCACCACCAATATATTAAAATGAAAATTATCAAACAAATAGATGTTCTAGGTTGAAGCCTACACTTACAGTTAGATCGTAGAAAACCCGATTGTGTGGATATGTTATCCTGAAGACTGTATCAAAACTTTGTAATGTCGGTTTTCTTTTGCTAGCGTTTTAATGATATTGATGGTTGCTGTTTCAAAAAAAAAATATAGTTAGATCGTAGAAAATTTCCAGCGGTGTGTCAACAACGGATACTTAATGTCATCTATATAATTGAAAGCCGTTTTCATTGTCATGGGTCGAAATCAATCTTTAATTAGTATCCAATTTCTTAATTCGTATGTCTGATGAAATATAGTTTTAAAATAATTGAACAAATTACTAAGGGTATAAAAACAGTTTTAACTGACTAGTCTATCATATGGTTCATTGTCTAATAGAACAAGTATATATTAATCTACTATGGGAATGAAGTACTCGTATATTCATTTTACTACCTGTGGCGGGTGATTATACCCTAGTAGATAAAGAGGAAAACATTAGTTCGTTTTTCTAAAATGTACATCAAGGACAAAAAATGTGTCATACTTTATATGTTAGGAAACTGGGTTTTGGAGATGATAAAGGACGGGATAATCTCAAGACTCGTGTATAGAAAACACTTTCCAAATATAATAATTCGACCCTATTAACCTTGGGTTCACGAATTTCACTTCTTTCTCTCATTCAAAACCTATCTGTATTGGGATAATTCTTGAGTTTTTCTCTTTTTTTCAAAGGCCGTGAATCTTTGAACATTCAAGGAGACATCTCTGTACACACACGTCCATAGATAAGAGGCATCTCTGGACACACACTTCCAGAGAGAGATAGGATACATCTTTGGACAAACACGTCGAGAGATAGAACTTAGCCCATCCAGAAATAGGACGTGGCTCAACCAGAGATAGGAGTCATCTTTGGACTTAACTTGTCCAGAGTTATGCTTTGTGCGATTTTACTAAGTCTAGATACTCAGGTCCAAAGCTCTGTATACACCACCAAGGGGCTTTACCTCTTGGAACCCAGCTACTCCGCTAGGGCGCTGCCCCCTTGACCCCTACTTTATGACGATCTAAGGTGATAGGAGCAACATTAGTGAGTGTCCATTCCGCACCTCCTAATTCATGTATGTTTGCCTCATCACCTTTATCGATCTCAAGTAAATTACAACTACACCAAAATGATTGATGACACTAAAGTCACCAACATTTATAGTAATGAGTAAATAGAAGATAGGGCTAACCGAGGTTGGGTTCCGGTGAGAAGTTAAGGTTAACGTGAGAAGCGTGAGATGTGGTTATCAGCCGTTGGATGAGAAATGGACGCACATTAATTAGGATGAGATGCACATTACCAGGGTGTTCCTCAGTTTTCCATTTTTTGAGGTTCTCCCTTGAACCTGATCCATATCAGCTATTTAAACAAGTCAATTCGACCATGCATATGAAATATCATTAACCCAATGTGGTGCATTAATGATATCATTTATAAATTTAAGTAAACATTTAATCCTCAACATGGCTTTCTCCAAGCAAACCATGCAAGTACTAGCATCCTTTTTACCTGACTTCTAACTTTTTAGATTTAAAATAGTGGGGAACTTAATTTCTGACGTTAAGTGTTTGGAAAGGGTATCTCAGGCACAGCCCGGATTAATCCCTGACAATTTTGAAACTAAAAGATGTCTTATCAATGTGTTAAGTTATGAATCGATAGAATTAAATATTATGATAAAGGACTTTTGTTTGACCTTATTTGAACGTAAAATGGAAGTGGTAAATTAGAATAATTAATCCAAGGATTCTAACCTTTGAACATCACATATATATATATATATATATATATATATATATATATATATATAGAGGCTCCGTAAAATGCAAACCTTGCATTTGTTGCACCCCTTACAAACCACAGTCTGCATATGTGCAGACTGGTTCTGCACATATGCATATGAATACGTGCAAGAATATACATATAATGGACATACATTCATATGCGACAATGCATATATGCAGAACCAGTCTGCACATATGCAGACTGTGGTTTGTAATGGGTGCAACAAATACATGGTTTGTATTTGATTTGTACCCTCTATATATATATATATATATATATATATATATATATATATATATATAAGTTGTCATGTTATGAGTTATGACCATGATATTATTCATCTTTGATCAGATCTTTCATGTATTCACAAAAACTGAAGAAAAGAAAACCAAATTATTGCAATATATTATAGTTTATTCATCTGTGACCAGATCCTCACAAGCTCTGCATGCATAGATAATTTTCGACACTTAGGCCATCCGTACCCTAGGTTCACAACCTGTTGAACCATCTGCGCCACATCTGCCCCACATCAGCTTTTCACTTTAAACCCTCTTGAACCTTTTTGAACCCACAAATCCCGTACCCCAACCTTTTGAACCTCTTGAACCCACATGTCACCTCATCTAATTTTTAATAAAAAATCATAACATTCATAAAAATAAAAATTACAAAATAAAATTAAAATTAAAAATTACAAAATAAAATTAAAAATTACAAATAATAAAACATTACAAAATGAAATTACCAATCATGTTTTTGTCGAATTCTCTCTTTTCTCGCCAAAGTAGCCTTCAAAGCAGCTCCCGTAAGGTGATCGTACGGTTGTCGGGCGGCTCTTTTTTCAAATTTTTTCTTTTTTTGGTTTTGCGTTGGTGACGGGCTTGGTGTTGGGCTTGGTGAATCCGACCTCGTCGATCGGTTACGACGGGGTGTGGGTGGGGTGTTTGAATTCATGATGAGAGAAATTAGAGGATTGAGAGTGAAAAACGAATTGAGAGAATTTAGAGGATTGAGAGAATTGGTGTGAAAAATGGATGAGATTTGAGGTTGATTTATAGCGTTTAAATTGGAAAAAAAAAATTCCAAAATAGCCGTTGAATATGTTACCGTTGGAATTTAAAAAAAAATTGATTTTCTCTTCGGGTAGGAGCGGGGTGGGGAACCCGATCGCCGAGCCCGAACCCCCGAACCCGCTGAACCCGTCCATGGCATACCCGAACCCGCTGAACCCGCGGGCGCCACCTGGCCTTACCCGCTGGGGGTACGCAGGGCCTTTGGGAGCAGAATTCAGACAAAATCCACAAAGTTTGTGGGCAAGAGAGGCCTACTTTTACTAGATATGGGATGCACTGCAAATGGTGCTTATCAAAGTCAAACAATCACTTAATCAAATCATGTCTTAGCAACAGTGACATGACTTGTCGTGAGTTACAATCCTTTATGTCTTAATAAATGGGAAATGATACTGACATCCCCATTGAGTGCCTCCTTCTTGGTTAACAAATCAATAAATGGGGATATCCCGAGGTCAGATTATGAATTATTATTAATATGAATCATTGGAAAAAATTTATTTGAAGGCGTGTGATGTAGATTCATATCTTTTTACCAATTATTCACATACATATGCAAAATAATTGTATATGTAAACCAACGTTTCTTATTTGAACCTTCATGTATCATCCCATCTAGGTAGCCTTAATATATATATATATATATAGAGGGATAATAAATTGTAAACCATCATTTTCGTGTAAAAAACCCTCGATTTCATAAGTTTTTTTGATGAAATTTTTTTATGGAATTGTTTATTTTGATGAAATTATTTTATATCATTCATTTCTTGATGAATTTTTTTATGAAATTTGTAGTTTCATAGGTGAAAACGAAAATATATGAAACAGTTTCATAAAAATAAAAAAAACCTATGAAACTACAAATTTCATAAAAAAAAATTCATCAAGAAATTAATGATATGAAACAATTTCATCAAAATAAACAATTCCATAAAAAAATCATCAAAAAAACCTATGAAATCGACAGTTTACACGAAAATGATGGTTTACAATTTAGTAGGACTCTATGTATATAATATAATATATTAATCATAATATAATGTCTTCCATTTGGTTGATGTAAACTTAAGAAAAATGTAAGGAGGGCCCATAGAAATACATAATGGAGAAAGAAAAAGAATAGTTCATCTACACGTCCATTATGCACATGCATACAATACATGTGTAGATATATACATATGATATAAATACATATGATATATGAGAGAATTTTAAATACAAACTATTTCATTTATATAAATCAATCTCAACGGTCCATTTAATCTAATAAATATATGGTTTTATAAATATCTCGATTGTTTTATAATATAAAACAATGATCTTTATTAATGAAATCAAATCATATTAAATGGGGGAGGGGGACATTGTCCGTAGCTAAATATTCTAGGATTTATATATCAGTTGCAATGAACATGAAGGGAAAATATAAGGAACAAAAACCCTAAAAAGCTACCGTGCATATCACATAGAGTGAACAGGACAAACGGAAGGGGACCTCTTGGCCTCTCTGAATCTCCAATTATGTTCTAAAAAAGGGAAATTGACTCAAATAGCTAAACCAAACTTAGAAATTGGTTTTTTAGTCAAATTTCTTCTAAATTTACACAAATAGCCAACGAGCCAGCAATACGCAATCCGCACTCCAGGTCCCAAACTGTGGACCTAGGACACGTGTCGACTCCCCATCAACCCTAATCAGTTTGATTTTTAGTTTTTAAGCTAGGTCCGCAATTGCGGATGCGGATTGCTGACTCATTGACTATTTGTGCAAAATTGGTCGAGTTTTGGCTAGGAGACCAATTTCTTAATTTGGTTTGGCTATTTGAGTCAATTTCCCATTAATTTTGATCCTTAATCATAAACTATCCTTCAATGTTTCTTGGTGGAGGAAAACTTGTGTCAAAGGAAGATCAACTTGATTAGGACACATAAGTAGGATCGGCTTAAAACGCTACATGATCATGAAACCCAAATTTCTTTAATTTGTGATATTTCCATAAGAAATGATTAAGATGTGCAAGTGGAGGTGTTGCCTAAATTATGCATGAAGATGATTAAGTTTTTTGAGTTTCCTCATCTAAAGATGAAAGCTGTAACCACTTATGTTTTTAGGTCCATAAATATTTACAGCGTTTAACTTAATTTAGACCAGAATAGGAGCATATATGGTGCAATGGTGTATCCGAACAAGCTAAGCTGTTAATCCCTTGAAAAAGTTTATTGTTCAAATTGGCAAAAGAATGAATGTAGCCCAATTTCAAGAAGAGCATATTACAACAACTACAATCAACAGCATCTCTCACTCTACTTGTTATCTAGCATGTCCAAGACTCTTGAAAGGTATCAAAGATGCAGCTATGGTGCAATGGAAGATAACCATCAAGATCAACATGCACAGGTAGCGTTTCTATCTTTAATCTTGCTCTACTGGTATATTGGGTCTTCTTATTTTAGTTTTATTTTATGTCCAGTCAAATTAATAGTTAAAGTAACTTCTTTTGGTAACTGCGGTGTTTAGAGGCTATATGGAGTTGTAGAAATAGGGCTGCCTTTGAAAATATAGTGCCAAAGATGGATGTTACCTTTGAGGCGATTATTGACAACGCTTTTAGATGTAAGTTGTATAGGTTCAAAACGAGCTTGAAAGATGTGTTAGTTTGGAGAACCTCTCCTTTTCGTTGTTTCGAGCCTTTGTAATTCCTTCCGCTAGTTTCTGGCTAGCCTTTTAATGAAATGCCGTTTCCAAAAAGAAAACCGTTGGTCACTTCAAGTACACGGGCTTAAGTCCACACCCACATACAACCACGCAAAAATTGCCATTGTCAACAAGAGATACATGCTACAATAGAATCAAGTCTAAAGTAGGCCAAAAAAATGTGTAGGTGTCCTAAATAGATTGATTTATATGACTTACGTTTATAGGACCAAACACTTTGCTTCATATGTAAAAGTTTTGCAATAATTTATATGACGTTAACAAGTTTTTGAGATATATTTCGAATTAAAGCGTCTCATTAATTAATTTTTTTATGACATTGTTTTTAAAAATGTCTCATAAAAATAAATGTGTTATGAAAAGACTTGTTTATAGGAAGTGGCTTGTTAAAAAACTAACAGAGCATTTTATTTAAAAGTGTTACAAAAAACTTGTTAAGACATTCAAAAGCGTCCAATAAACTTATTACAACGCTTTTACAACGGATGTACAATCGTCTGATTCTTAAACTTAAGTCCTATAAAACACTCTATTAGGACACTACGACATTTTTGGCGTCTTATAAACCCGATGACTAATTATTGCCATAAACCTTGCAGAACAGCTATCAGGAGTATTTAAAGCTTAAAGCCAAAGTTGACATTCTGCAACAATCTCAGAGGTACTTCTAGTTACATCCAGGGACACAATCCATTGATTATTTATACTGTACAAGTGATGGAAGAACATAGAATGGGGAGATCAAGTAATGCCTCAATTAATTTGCATGAACCAAATCTAGCTTGAAACATATATATGGCAGGTCCTCCTTAGGTATGCTTATTAGGATATTGTTAATAGCTAATGAATATAGATGTCCATACAGGCATTATTTTGGAGAAGAATTAGAGCGGTTGGGATCAAAGGAACTTGACCAGCTTGAGCGTCAATTGGATTCATCACTCAGGCAAGTCCGGTCGACCAAGGTACACATAAATCTCAATGGGTACTAGACCTTCAAGGTTTCTTGTGCTTTCTCTCCTTTTCCTTGTGCATAGTATTGACGTTGTTCAAATGTTGATTGCAGAATCAGCATATGCTTGATCAACTTTCAGATTTACAACAGAAGGTAATTAATCCCCACTATGAACCCCATCCCTAAATGCATTAAACTTCTAGTTTTTATCACCTAGAAACAATACATAAAATGGGTTTTTATGAATTTTACCTTTTAGCAGGTTTCTATTCCTTCCGGCTAGCCTTTTAATGAAATGCTGTCTCTAAAAAAAGGCAGGTTTCTATTTGATTTGGGGTATATATGTATATATATATATATATATAATTCTTTTTTCCAAAATCTTTATTCTCTCGATCACTTATTACCTTTCTTTATGCTTAATACATTCTAGAATCTAGATTAGACTGATATACACTCTACATTTAACCTTTATAACTATTACCCGTATAGTATCTTTTCTTGAACATCATACACTCTTAACAACTTTTGAACCCTACACTATTTGGTTCCAGAAACTTTCCAAGTATTAGTTGAGACAAAGACCACTGCTAACATGAGCTAATAATTAATGCAAAAACGAGTTTAGTCGCTAGAGATATTAGATATACGGCAGGATTGGCTCATGCCTACAAAAATTTCCTTGGCCAATCAAGAGACCTCATTGAAGCCCTCCAAAATGAAAATGGTGTATGATTAATGCTAAGGGTTTGCATGTGATCTACTCTTGCTTTATTGTGTTTTATATAAAATGATGCATTTGTACCATATGTGCTAAGTTCTAGATCTTATTGTGGAAAAAACGTTCTGTTGGGTTTTGGCTAGGTGTAAGGGGAGTGACAAAAACTCGATTGTGTGGAGAAGTTATCCTAGGGACTGTTTTAGATCCTTGTAATGTCGTTTGTTTTTCGCTAGCAGCTTGCTAGCTTTAATGGAATCGCTGGCTGTTGTTCAAAAAAAAAATATGTGCCAAGTATATATTGTCGAGGTAGCATCCTAGCAGTAGGCAATATGAACGAATTCAAGATGGCCACTCTCATAAATTTCATCACATTATTATATATTTATCTACTTTGGGTTCGACTAAATAATCAAAAGAAGAAGACTAAAAAGGTCTTAACTTTTAAATATGTTACAGGAACAATCACTGTTGGAAGTTAACAAAGCCCTAAGGAGTAAGGTATGAATGAAACATTGATTGTTATTCTCCATTTCATCTTCAACTTTAGGAAATTCAGGAAAGAAAGATCTTGTTATTTGTTCAACAATATCTGATTCTACTAGAACTCTAGCAAGTAGGACTTACACAAAGTTTGTACATAGAGCTTTTGGGCAGCAGCCATGCACAATGGCAGCTATCTTTTATGTGCATAAGAGTGAATCAATTGACTTTTGGTTTAAAATATGATTGCTGAAGGGCATCACTGCTGCCCATCCACAAATGAATTTACATATAATGCATATTCTTATTATTTGATAGTTGGAAGAAAGCACTGCAGCCTATCAATTATCATGGGAAGCCCACGATCGCAACTTTGAGAACAGACGATTGCCTGCTTACCAGGAGGGTTATTTCCATCCTCTTGATTGCAATAACAATTTGCAAATCGGGTACTTTTCACTTACTTATTAAACCTTCCAAATTTTATTGTTCAATAATTTGAATTCGTTGACATTCTAAATATTGGTCTATTTTTGCACTTCAGTTACACCAATGAGGCACCAAATGATGAAATGGATGTTCCAAGTACATCGCAAAATGCTAATGGAGTTAAACCAGGGTGGATGCTTTAACTAATTATCAAATTATCAACCAAAGAAGATCCTCAGTGATCTTATATAATATATATATATATATATATATATATAGATCATGCATAGTATATTCTCTTGATTCTGGTTTAATAAAGTAGTTATGATGCTGCGAAAATTGTGTTGAATAAAAACAAATAAATAGGTATTGTGTAGTTTGTGCCTACTTAATTACTTTGCATTGTTCTTGTATCATAGCAAGGAAGTATTTCTCTAGTGGACAACAGAAGTTGAAGTACTTATTCGAGCTTAATTACAGAAATGTGATGTAACAATTGAAATTTGTGGAAGTTGGAAAGGGACTGTTGATCTGACTCTAAGAATTTTTTACTATTTTCATGGTTAGATTCATACGGTTATCACTTTGTGCTATTAGCCCATGCTAGCTTGGGTATTATGCGCTTTGGTGGTGGACCGGTGGTGATTGTCTTTTCTTGTGTTATTTGCTTAGTTCTTCATCATCTTGCGTGTTGGTATATGCTTCTTTTGATGTCATTGCGCTACAAAAGATGTTGGGGTTTTGAACACCACAAAGGTTCAAAAACAAATAAAGTAAGGAAATTTATTCAATGACAATTAAGTATATGATGTCAACAAACAAACAAACAACCAATGCGAAAAAAGTAGGATTGAAAACACATGTTTTAAGCCCAAATTAAAGACTATTGAAACAAACAACCAAATAATTGTGACACTCAAAGCACAAAAGATTTACGTGGTTCCACCACTAGAATGGTGATGACGCACAAGGGAAAGAAGAGGAACTTTTATTGATGAAAAATACCTAAATACCGAAAAGAAATGTCAAACCGAAACACAAAATTGTGTTTAATCTCTCTCAAAGTCTTCTTAACTCAAATAAGAGTTCATAAGCTCTCAATTTCGTTCTCTACTTGATGGGAACTCAAGGAAGTATTAATAATAATCCATAGGTGGAATTCCAATACTAAAAACTAGAAAAAAGAGAATTAGCATCATGCACGGGCAAACTTGATTATAAGGTGTGGTCGTGTCTGAAAACATAAAAGTTTTTGTTAGGACACAAAATGTCCTAATTATATGATAGTTTTTTCAAGGTTGAAATATAAAGAGTAAGAGCTTATTTCAAGGGGGGGCCTAGACTATATTTGAAGAATTGCATCGCTATGGTTTTCTAAAGAAATCAAGGGGGAGAGGAACTAAAGATTTGAAGATCTTTCGAGAAGGGTGATTCCTTTACAAAACTATAGGGGTAGAATGTTAGGACACAAAATGTCCTAATTATATGATAGTTTTGTAAAGGTTGATATATGTAATAATGGGCTTGGGTTTAGAAAATATGTGTAACACCCCTAAATTTTAAGAAAAACTGGATTTTGGTCTTGCGGACGTCTGCATGGGCGCAAGGTCGGACGTCCGCGATGCACGGAAGTCCGCGGGTCATCCGCGGAAGCAACAGAGAAATGTGGGATTTCGGCCAGGGCAAGCCGGACGTCCGCATGGGCGCAGGGCGGACGTCCGCGATGTGTCTGATGAGATTTTGTTTGTTTTTATGCCTTTTCCCTCTCTCTTCCCTCGCTTCATTTACAAACCCCTAAATCAGATTCTCTCCCTCTCCTCACTCGATTTTCCTTCCCTCAAAACCCTAACTCCCCCATTTTCTCCCTTCCATCTCCTTTTTCTTCAAGAATGCCAAAGTGGGTTGATGAACCAAGCTTCTAAGGTTTCAAGACTTCAAGATCCTCATCTTCTTCATCATTTTCCACCATTGTTGAGTTAACTCGGGACTTTCTTCAAAAACCCAATTGTGAGTTCATATTCACTTCCTAAACCTTTATTTTGGTAACCTCAGAGATGTTTTGTTGATGGATTCAAGTTGTGGTAAGGTAATCTTTTTCTCTCTTCATCTATGGAAATTAGGGTTTAGTATAAGTTGGGGTTTTGATGTTTTATGTTGGGAAATGATTCTAAGTGTTTGGGAATGGTTCTACATGTTTGGATCTGAGTATTTATGGTTGGAAACGTTTGGATCTAGGTTTTTGGAGGATTTGGCTTGAAGATGCAAGTTTCTTCAAATGAGCTTACGTTTGGGGAAAATCTAGATTTAGCCTAAATCTAGCAAAGTGAGTTCAAGTTGCTTTGTGAAAACTTTGTACATGCCAAAATGTTATTTTCCAAGTATTTATGTGTTTTACATGAAAATTATCAATGGTTGAGTTTAATTGGTGGGTTTTGACTTTTAAAGTATTTAACTTGGTAAATATTGTAAAATACCCATATTTGGGATTTTTTTGGGAAACTTGATAGATAAATCATAAATGAAAATGTTTTGATGAACTGTCTTATATATGGAGTCTACTTGACACGAAAAATGCATTTTAGTATAATTTTGGAAATATGCATATAGTACGTTATGGGACGATTTGAAAATGTAACGGTGTGAGTTCCTTGAAAAAGAGGGTCGTCCTAACCCAATGATTGTTTCGGGTTTTCAGGGATTTGAAATATTTATTGGCAAAAGTGTGTGTTGCTACGTTTAATCTCATTTTATGACTTTTCATGAATTATCTTTTGAGTCAGTTGAGCTTATGGCTCGGTATTGGATTTTGTTAAGTCTTGAGGACAAATGTCCAGTTTTGATAGCTCAAAGTCGAGTTTTGATCATGATTTACGTTATTGGGGAATTGCATGCTTTGAATGCACTTGTTTATTCATTTGGGGTCGTGTAATGTTTTAGACCTTATTAGCTATGGATCCATAGACATTTGAGTTTTTACGTACAATGATGAGACGCTAGTTTCTCTTTCGTAGCACGGAATAGGCATCGGGTTCTATGGTAAGTAAGGCGTGGGCCTATATGGTCGGGCGTCGTCCCATGGGTAGTAAGGTGTAATTCCATATGTGTTTGGCACGGGATAGGCATCGGGTTCCATGGTAAGTATGGTGTGGGCCTATATAGTCGGGCAACGTCCCATGGGCAGTAAGGTGTAATCCCAAATGTGCTTGTTTTGTGGATTTGGAGTGACCCAATGTATAGACCTGTAGTGGTTGAAGTTGGGGGCTCCCAAGTCTCGCGGGCAATAGATCTGGAGTGATTGAGCTCAGTTTACGATAGTAGTCCACGTGTTTGTTTTGTTGCATAGTATGTGACCCACTTTTGTGTTCCGTCACGTGCGATGTAAACGGGCCTCCCCCGTCACCGAAAGGTGTAACGTTGCTTTGGGTATTCGTTTTTATCCATGTTTTCGGTGACGTATCATATTTATATGAATCGTTTTCCACGTTATATGAGTTATGGGTTATGCTTTATCCATGTTTGGGATGTTTGGAATAATAACGATTTATTTATGAATTCAATCATTTTGGAAATCAAATGCTATTTCACTTTTCATGTTGGTTTTGGAATGAGTCCGTTTTGAGAATCATTTTATACTAAAGCTTTCAGTACGGGATTTGTGTGTGTTGGAAAAATGGGTGATTTGTATCTAAGGTAAATTCTTTGAACTCATGACATAAATTGTAGCTCTCTCGTTTTATAAATTATATGGTCATGATAAAACTCTTGAACTCACTAGGCGTTAGCCTAACCCTTTTTATTTGTCGGCATGTGCAACAGGTTCGGGTTGGGAATAGCTTTAGCTACACTGTGAAAGGCCGAGTGCTAGTAGTGTGCTCGAGAGATGAATTGGTTAAGTGAAGTCTTCCGCACTCATCTTTGGGATTAGCAACTTGTCCTTGGGTTAAGTAATACCCGATGTGGTTTTAGTTTTTGTAATAAAGTTTGGGTGATAACTTGTTGAGGTCAATTATAGACTTTAAATTGAGGTTTTTCCCTTATTAGTTTATAGGGAGAAATTTTGTTATATTGATGTATTATCGAAAATTTTATTTAGTTGCTCTTTCCCAATTCGAGGGTGTTACAAGTTGGTATCAGAGCATAAGTTTGAGAGAATTAGGTGTTGATTATGGATACCTAGACTCAAACTAGCGTTCTTTTAAGTGAGTGAAAGTGAAATTGCACTATTAGGCACTTTAAGATAGGATGTTTTGAGACTGATGGAGTCACTAGAAACGAGAGTCACGTCAAGAGTAGCAAGGATAACCATGTACGGTACGTTCATAATTACACATGGCCAGTGTTATGGTGAACCTGCTAGTTACATGTGCATACTTGAGTTACTTTAATGTGATGACCGTTGGGGTAGTGAAGAAGTTTCTAAGCAAGTAGTCGTTGGAAAAGACTGACGATTTTAGTATTAGTCACTTAGGGTGACAATAAGCATGATAATTGCTTTAAGTGGACCGTTTCGGGTCAAAGTTGATGGTTGGATTAGAACCATAGACTTATTGAATCGACTTTGATTCGAGGAGAAATCGTAAGGTTAACCGATGTAATTCGCACAAAGAGGTGATCAGAGTTCTCCGGGTGTGACACACAACATGGCAAACGTCCGAGTCAGTATGAATGCCACGCTTGATTAGGTTGTCTTTTGTGGCTAGTCTTTCCCGAAGCACCCGCCATAAATGCAGACAACAAAACGAAGCTGCTTCTAAAACATGTCCTAGAATAGAAATCGAAACAATATATATATATAGGGAAGAGTTCAATTGAGAAGTCTAAATATTTTGAGAAATAGAGAAGTGATCATATCCATTGGATTAAATAATCCACGGTCAAGAAATTCGCGTTACACCTGATTAATGCGCGCGTCCACATTAATTAATAAACGACGCTCAAGGGTATTTAGGGTAGTTTCGTAAAAAATACGCGGGACAAGTTCATATATGAATTTGTGTGATTCATATATGAACCTTTGTGTTCATATATGAACCTTTGTAATTCACATATAAAATATTTTTAACTAATTCATATATGAACCTTTGTGATTCATATATGAAGCTTTGTGATTCATATATGAATCAGTTAATTTGTTCATATGAGAATTAATTAAAAAAATCATATATAAATCATTAAGGTTCATATATGAACACAAAGGTTCATATATGAATTAGTTAAAAAAAGTTTATATGTAAATTACAAAGGTTCATATATGAACACAAAGATTCATATATGAATCAGTTAATTGGTTCAATTGATTCATATATGAACCTACAATTAATTAGTTTCATATATGAATCACAAGATTCATATATGAATTAGTTATAAAGAGTTCATATGTGAATTACAAAGGTTAATATATGAACGTATAGTTCATATGTGAATCACACAGATTCATATATGAACTCAGCCCGTGTTTTTTGTAAACGGGATGACTAATTACCAAAATACCCTTCCGTGTTCAAAATCAGCGCATTTAATCGAAGAGTCACGATCACTTCTCTATTTCTCAAAATATTTAGACTTCTCAAATGAACCTAACACTATATATATATAGAGAGAGAGAGGGGGGGGGCTTCTTTTGAAACCAATCCTAAATGATGAAACCGTGTAACCTAATATCAACCATTAGATCATTAGCCATCCGTTAATTAGATTTAAGGGTAATTACGACTTTTTAACATTTGGTTTTTTTTTGCAGATATTAATGAGGTAGTTATTTTTGGATAGATTCGGTTTCCCGAATTTCATGCAATCAAGATTATTTTTTTGTTTCATCCCATATCATATCAATTTTCGATTTGTTTCTGTTTTTCGTTTTTTTGCATCTGTATTAAAAAAAAATCACATGCTTAAGATGGACGATGATGTTTTGAATTCTGCGATAGACATTGAAACCAGAGCCTCGTCTGTGTTTTCATAGTTCATTGTCGAAGAACATGATACGGATGAAACGTCGAATGTTATGGGGGTGATTGTTCTAAAGAAAACGATATTGACGGGTTTATCGATGATGATGTTCCAGAATCCGGTGAAAAAGATGATGGTTAGTAAATTTTCGGCATGACTGTCACCATTAAGATGTGTAACTTGTATATATGAAATTATTAAAAGAATTTCATATCGTTTGTAAATGTTGAAAATATGAAACAACATTAACCAATGATGCGATTTTGATTATTTGAGTTTGTTATATATATATATATATATATATATATATATATATATATATATATATGGTCTCGTTCTTTTGTTAACCGTCTAATTAGTGTTAACCATATTAACTTTTTTGGACCAATAGGAATCAAGATAGGTTACTGGTTTGATAGGGGTAGTTTAGGAATTTCAGAATTTTAATTATTTATGGGTTATTTACTTTCCTAATTTCATGCACAAGATATTTTTGGTAGTTATTAATGATAATCTTAATCTTTTAAAACCAATTTTCATTTTTGGTAATTATTAATTATAATTTTAATCATCTAAAACCCATTTTCAAACATAATCTTCATCTTCACGTTCTAGATATTTTTTCACGTTTTTTTTGCATAGATGCACGATTTCAAACTACATATATGCACATCATAGAAATGCATATATGCACATCATAGAATTGCATATATGCACATATTAATACTGCATATATGCATACCTTAGAACTGCATATATACACATCATAGAATTGCATATATGCACATCAGTTGAATATATGAAGATAAAAAGTGCATATATGCACAACTATAAATCTGTGTAAAGCTGCATATATGCACAAACATAAATCTGTGTAAACCATAAACGTATGTAAATTTGCATATATGCATAACCATAAATTTGTGTAAACCATAAATGTATGTAAACTTGCATATATGCACAACCATAAATTTGTGTAAACCTGCATATATGCACATATGCACAGTGTATGTGCATATATGCACATCTGTTGCATATATGAAGATCTATAAAGTGCATATATGCATTTAAAACTGCATATATTCATATCATAGAATTGCATATATGCACTTCTTAGAATTGCATATATGCACTTTAAGAACCATCCAACGGCTCAACCTAATTACTCTCCTCCTTCATCCCCTCTTCCTCCTCACTCTCGATTATTATCCATAATCTCGATTATTATCCATAATCAAATCTACTAAACAATGAACAAACAAATTCAACAAAAAAACCACTTTTATTTTCACTAGAAATCACAACAAAAGGAAAACGATTTCACATGAATATTAACAAGAAGAACTAGCAGTAAGAACATTAAAAACCTACTTAAATTTATTTTGAAACAGGAAGATTCCCTAAATCATTTGGAATCGTCGATCCTGATTATATCCTTCAATCGGTAGTAATAACACTGAATTGTCGTACAGCCAAGAGGATTGTGACATGTGGCAGATGAGGAAAGGCGTGGATCTTGAGGAGGCAAATGGTGTGGAGCAAGCTTTACCGCAAGGTGGGTCTTTGTACTTGAAGCCGGGAGAGGCTCGTGGGTTCTATTGGCAGACATGGCGGCACTGGCGGCGGCAGAAGGTGACGTGGAGAGGGCACAAGAGGCGATGGCGGTTGCATTGTCGATAATTCCAGACAACCGGATGTGGTTCTCACGGCGGCATATGTAGATGTGGTGCGTGGAAAGAGTGAAGATGCGGTGGGGAAGTTGAAAGAATGCAGGCATGTTATATTTCAATGATGGAATAGGTAAAAGGAAAAGGTTATCATGTCCTTAAATGTAGGGATTGAGTTAATTGTTTCCTTAAATGTAGGGATTGGGTTAAATGACAATAATAACCCTATGCATATATGCTGCAAGTGAAATCGGCCATGCGTTTATTTTAATTATGAATTAAAAAATTCTTTTAATCTTAGCCATTGATTTTGATGATTAACGGTCTAGATTAGTTAATACAGTTAACACTAATTAGACGGTTAACAAAAGAAGGGCTCTCTCTCTCTATATATATATGTGTGTGTGTGTGTGTGTGTGTGTGTGTCGGTGAAAAGTTGAGCTTATTGTAATAAACGTGTGAAAATGGTTATCAATCGTTAGATGAGAAATGGATACACATTAGGATGAGATGTACCGAGATGAGATGAACCAAGATACGCCGGATCAATTCTCTCCTAAGACGTATAATGAAATGATATTTGAATAAAAGTGATTAACAGTTCAAATACATTTCTCGCGCTTCTCACGTTAACCTCAATTTCGTACACGATCATTCGCCTATTATATATATATATATATATATATATATATATATATATATATATATAGGACGGTAATCAAATGAGAACCAAAAATAGGTTGAGAACCGTGAAAACCGATCTAAGCCATTAATTGAATTTAATCTATGGACATTTTATAGGCAAATATAAGTTGAGAACCGTGAGAACCGATGAATGAAACTTTATGTTTTTAAAACCATATGATCAAAACCAAATTACGACTTAAATCGGTTCTCAGAGTTTTCAACCTATTTTTGGTTCTCACATGATTTAACCCATATATATATATATATATATATATCAAAGTAATTTATCCCGTAAAACCTTAATAATTTATCTACTCTAAAATTCAACTTTAATAACTTTCAACAAAATTCAAGGATAATTTTTGCATCTTTTTATTACTTGAATCTTGATCATAACTATAAGTAGTACAACAAATCTATACTACATTATGAAAGAGCTGTTATGGTTGTCTTGAAAAATTTAAAAGATGCACACTTTAAAAAAAATTACAACTTGTTAAGCTATGCACAACCCTTCACACCTATTTCCTCCAATTTCTTCATGTTATTTTTTCCATTTAATTTATAAGTTACACTTAATATTTTTATAATTAGTTACTAAATTTAGACCCTTATCATATTAATATAAATAATCGCATATGAACTAAAATGCATTAAAAATACATTTTTTTACAAATTATACAATTGTAATCGTTTCGTCAATGCCTTCAAAATGAGCCCAATATTGAATATTTTTTGAATTTAATCATATTATTAAATATCATGAATATATACAAACTAATCTGTTTTATATTCCTTACGTATTCATTTTTTTATTTTACACCGTTATGATATTAAAAATACATTATAAAATGCATCTTTTTACAAATTATATTATTATAATCTTCTGCCAATAATTTCAAAATAAGTTAATTATTGAATATTTTTAATTTAATAATAGCGTATAAAATATTATAAATACGCTTTTGTTTTATATATGAGAGAGAGAGAGGCTGAGAAGTTGGTCAATTTACAAAAAGTGCTCAAATAACCGGATTACGTGTAATTATAGAGTAAATCACATATGAAACAAAACGCTTATTAAGAACACACGTGATTTGTCAACACGACCAAGGTCGCTTGAAAAGTCATGGGTCTATAGTATAAATAGGTTGATTTAAGTAAAAAGATTAATATCGTGAGAGTGTAAGAAATTAGAATTCATATGTTAATATTTGAAAAAAATCGAAAAAAATTATATAAATATGTATATATGAATCGACATTACAAATTATTCATATATATCGGTTCACATATGTAACACCCTAAAATTTGGGCTAATTTAAACCTCAATTTATAATCAGATTTAACATAAACTTTCTAAACTTTATACATAAACAGAGATTTAATCTTGAGGATCATATTTACAAATATAGAATTCTTCAAATAACCTATTAATCTAATCATGTCACTATAATCAGATTAACTAGATTATCTAAGCAATCTATCAAAACTTCATTATTAATTAACTTCTCCGCTAATCCAAAAGCTCTCGTCCCACATCCCTTTATTTCCCGAGCTAGTACCTGGTAAGAAAACATCATTTGAAACGATTAGGCTAACGCCTAGTGAGAACATTCGGTTTCAAAATAGTATTTGTATAAATCAATGTAAACAAGGCATAATAAACCTGGTTTACCCTTTTTCTTACCACACGCATAATCATCCTTTGATAACGGGTTAAACCCGGTTCCATGACTACGACCTGACATTAAGCCAGTCATTTCTCATGTTCTAATTCCATGACTACGACCTGACATTAAGCCAGTCATTTCTCATGTTCCAGAGCCGCACTACGAATCTTTACAGATTCTAGATTAATGCTCTTATCCAATAAATCGCAATATACACATGCCCATTTCTTGGAAAGGAAATAGAGATCGCAATATACACATGCCCATCCCTTCTTTTCCTTAGAAATCGGAAATTACGTTTATTCCGCAGTTTCTCACACACATCGGAATAACGATTAATCCTCATCTATTCCACGTGTTCATAACCACTAGTGCCTATGGATCCATTACACTTAAGATAGATTCCTCATAGCAATCGGTATGAGCAAATCACATTTACACCACATAGATTCCTCATAGCAATCGGTATGAGCAAATCACATTTACATCACATAGATTCCTCATAGCAACCGGTATGAGCAAATCACAATTTTAAATCTCTCCTTCTTATCATACTAGTACTTGACTCATAATTAACAAATCATACTCAATCCCATGAGTATGATTATCATTTAGAAAATCATATCATCATGTCCAACACTCAACCATGAATCATTACAGCTTCTATTTATCGGTCAAGCCTAAAGACTTACATTCAATTACCATACTTACTTCTTGGAATAGAAACAGAAATAGCAATTATATATTGCCTATTTTTAATCCACCGGAAACGTAGGAAATAACACTTACACTTCCTCTAATTCATATTTCCACATTTCAAATACAAATAGCAACTCTACTTTTCCTATTTAATTATTCAGCCTGAATAATATCAAACCAAAACAATCTTTAAACCTAACACACTACCATTCCACTGTAAGTATGTTCAAGCTACTAGGATTGCATTTCAATTCCTAAATCGTACCCTTCCAGAAGTTAGCAAAACCTAAAGTTACTGGGTGCTCACAAGTGACCGGACAACCAAAGTTTCCGGACACCTCAAACTATCTGAATGACACAACTTTCCGGATATTTATAACTTACCGGATACACAAATCTTTCCGGATACACTATCTTTCCGGATAAATACGCCTTTCCGAATACTTACCGGATATACAACTTTCCGGATACAATTCTCACCGGGTACATATTTAGTCCGGATACCGTCCGGTAACTACTAAAATAAACAACTTACCGGGTAACTTTGCCTTGTCCGGATATCTTAACACAGGGGTTTTCGGATGCTTCATCTACCGGATACCAACAAAGAGAAACTACCGGACACCTTCAAGTCTGTCCAGAAACTTCGATCTGATTTCTAAAATTTCTAGCCAAATATCGATTTCAACCCATTTCTTCCAAACCAAACATACCAGTACTTTGTAAATAAGTTTTCTAACATATTCCAAACATTAATTTCATGATTAGAACAATTTACATAAGAAAAGTAGAATGAACTCACCTTAATGAATGTAACCCACTTTTTCTGCAAAAATCAAAGATTCAAGACTCCAAACAACTATCAACGATTCTAGAAATATGCAGATATGTTTAAGACTAGCAACAAAACATAATCATAAACTCAGATTTCTCATAACATTCAAAAATCGTCATAACCCAATTTCTAAACCCATAGAAACTTTAGCTACAAAAATGAAGAATTTAGGTAAGATAAATACATTTGTTTCCTCAGATTGTTCCTAAATTCCAACTGAATAATCCAGCTTCTTCTTCTTTTCTTTCTTTCGATTCTCTCGCTCTCTTTGGCGTGAAGTAACACACACACACACACCAAAATAGAGAATGAACAAATATCTCCATTTGCCTCCTTTGTAACAAATAAGGCGGTGGTGATGACACCTCTTTCATCATTTTAACCAACTAGTCCCTCAAGTATCATCAAATGACAATTAATACCCTTCAACTTATAAATTAAAATTAAAATTAAAGTTTATCCCTTAACTTATAACTCCGTAAAACCAAATAACGTAACTTAATCGGGGATAAACTCTAAAATTAATCTATCCAATAACCAAGTATTAAAACTTAAATAATTATACTCAAATTATTTAGTAAACCCAAACATAATCCATTTATAAAAAATCGAGATGTTACAACATATCTATACTATATTATAAAGCATTTATGAAAAACTCTTAAAAACAACTAATAAAACTTTATGTACCGTTTTTAATGCTAATTACTTGATTAATACTTATCTCTAACAACTTTCAAATTCTTAATCGTGGACTCTTACTAATTAATCTTTATCTCTAACCACTTTCAAATCCTCAAATCATAAACTCTTTAAAAAAGGTCAATTTTTAAACAAATTTATAAAAAAAACATTACCGTTTTCTCAAAATCACACATTAAAATAAATTAAAACATTAAAAATCAAGATATATCGCGCTGCATTGCGCAAGTAGACTTCTAGTGCATCTACAAATGATGTTTTGAATGATTCATATATATATATATATGTGAATTTTTTAATATTTCCTTCTTATTTTATCATGAAATTTAATTTTTTTATTTTATTTGAACCATATTCCAAATATATATACAGACTCACATATGAAGGATCGTATAAGAAAGACAAAAAGAGAAAAAAGAGAACACGAATAAATGACTAAAATGCAAATCACTAGTAAAATAAAACGTGAGTTCAAATGGATTTTTTCCGGGTGAATCATTTACCGAACAAGTGCATTATAAGGTCGACAAAGTCATGCGATATGAACCACAAGGGTTGTGACGTACTGGTTAAGGTCTTGGGAGATGTGGTAGAATATCCATCTGCCCACGGTTCTAATCCAGACGTACACAACAATTGTGGCCACTGAGTTTTAATAAGGGCTGATGTCTTACAGTCATAATTTGCCAAGAGATTAGTTTAGACATAGCCTAGGACACCCTTTCGAAAAAAGTCATGCAATATGTTTTTTTAGTTGAATTCCATCCTTTCATAAGTTTTAAGTTTTTTGGACTATTCGAGGGAAATTTTTGGTCTTTTTTCATGATTACTTTTCAGAGAATTTTTAGATTTTTATTGATTTCAATGTTTTTTCCGCTTTTTGATTGATATTTTTATACTTTTTAATGTTCTGAAACACCCTCAAAATTTAGTCGATATACCTTTTAGGCCATTCGTAGCGCCTCGGGCTCGGGCTCGGGCTCGGGCTCGCCTGCGGGCTCCTGCGGGCAGCGGTGCGGGGTACGCGGGCTTGGGGCTCGGGCTCGGGGTGCGGGTTTGAAAACCCGATGAACCCGAGCATCTCCAACGGCTATTTCCTGTTTTTTTTAAATCTTCAAAATAAATTCTCCCAAACGGCTAGTTTTATAAATAAATAAAAATTCAATTTAATCCCACTATATATATTAACCCTCAACCTCTTATTTTTTCACACCAACAATCTCTCAAACTCTTTCAAACTCTCTCAAATTCTCTCAAACTCTCTCAAATTTCATCATGAATCCAAACAAAACACCTACATCCCGTCGTTACCGACCGGATACACCACAACCGCAAGAAGACCCGGAGCTTGGTTTCCAAGCGTTTACACAACAAGGTTATCGTCCGCAATGGTCGCAACAATATCCGGCACAATGGTCGCAACAAAATCCGCCACAATATCCGCAACAATTTCCCCAACAATTTCACCAACAATTTCCTTACCAATTTACACGTCCCGGTTTGATTGAACAAGGTTTTACTCCGGCCAACTACAATATTCCTTCACCCGCAATCAATCTCGCCGACGACATTGTTCCGGAAACCCAACATACTAGCCCGCACACACCACAATCCATCTACACACAACCATCAAACCCGGAACCATCAAACCCGAGACCATCGAGAAAAGGAAAAAGCAAACAATATGAAAATAGAGCCCCCAAACAGATGTGGACTAACGAGGAGGAACTCGCGTTAGTGTCGGCGTGGGTTGACGTTTCGGAGGACCCCGTTATCGGTAACGCACAAACCCATGGTAATATTTTTATTGTTATTATTATTATTATTATTATTATTAATATTATTATTATTATTATTCTTGTTAATATTCTTATACTTGAATTTACATAAATGTAGAAGGTTTTTGGACCCGAATCGGGGAAGTGTTCTATAGTTTGATGGGTCCGCCAATTATAGAACAACTCATCAACTCAACACCAAGTTCAACGACCTGAATAAAAAAATTGCTCTTTTTGGCGGCATCTACAACAACTTGGTCAATAATAGATCAAGCGGAATGAGTGATGCCGACATTTCACGAGTGGCACACGAACGGTACCAAGCACAACAAGGGTTTGCTTTCTCTAAAGAACAAGCTTGGGAAGTCCTCAAAAAATGTCCAAAATGGGGAGTCGTTCCAACGATAACGACAACTTCATCGCGGGGTTCAAAACGTACCAACCCTTCCAATGATGACGATGACGACAACTCCATCGAGCAACTTCAACGACCCATCGGGAGAAACAAGGCAAAAAAAGCATCAACGAGTAATACGTCCGGGTCGAATACGAACGAAATTGTTACTCAGTTGTTGACGACGTTCAACGACAAGATTGATGATACAATGGAATACAAAATGAAAAAACTCGATCTCGAAATCGAACGCTCAAAACTCGAACGAGATAGGTTGGAACAAGAACTCGAAATCGAACGCTCAAAACGATTTGAGAAAGACTTCGAGTTTTTCATGACCTCGCATGATCACCTTACGGGAGACGTTTTGAGGGTTACTTTAAAGAGAAAAGAGCAAATTAAAAAATTTCATAATTGGTAGTGTTTTGTATTTTGTAATTTTTATTTTTAATGAATGATATGAATTTTTATTTTTATTATTTATCTTATTTTTATTTATTCAAAAATATATAAATATTTTTATTTTGTTAAATAATTAAATGTATAAATAAAATAATTAAAAAAATTATGTGGCACTGATGTGGCATTGAGGGCTTGAGGACTTTTAGTTATGCGTTGGGGGTGTTTAGGGCTTGAGGGCTTAGCTGATGTGGCGTTGATGTGGCGTTGAGGGCTTGAGGGCTTTTATCTATGCGTTGTGGATGGCCTTATATTTTAAAACCAATCTTGCTTACAAAAATAAGTGTAGCAGTGTCAGTACGAGAGTACGTTCAAACATATATAGGTCCGCTTCTGTATTCATATATGAATAATTTTTCTTATATTTTTAATTCTTCTATTTAAAATTTCCATGTGTATATAGGTATACACATGTGTATATTTATATGAAGGACTGTGCCTATATATGTTTAAAGGATGTCCTTTGAAACCTATATTGGCGTATGGAAAACAGACACGTAGCACGATGACATTTTTAAAAGTCAAAAGTACAATTATAATAATTTTGTATTCCAACGCCAAAAAAATGCACCAAGTCACCAACAAATCACTGACAAGAAAGCTCAATTAATTAATTTAATAATTATTATTATAATAAGTCGTTCGTAGGGTTTTGACAGGCATTCCTTCTAAGACTATAGCATACAACCCCATCTAACCCACACTTTTTCACTGCCACATCAGCGTCACATCATTTTTCCCTTCCAACCCATTCTAACCCACAAACCCCCACATCCATCCCACACCACCATCCCATTTTATTTATTTTTATTTAATCTAAAAAACAATAAAATAACAAAAAAGAAAAATATGGTGAATTATGATTGGTTTATTTTTCATTGTGGCCCACATCCATTCCAACCCCATCAGGGTTGCCCAACCCCATCCAACCCCATCCCCATCCAACCCCAAGGGGTGTGATGGTGTTTCATCCAACCCCATTCAACCCCATCCTCCCGATGCGGGTGGTCTAACCTTCCTGACAGCATCCACAATTTCATTAAGATTTCATTTGAATTGTAAAAGTGGCATGTAGAATTGCTAAATTAGAAATTGTAGTGGTTGTGAGTATGATTGCTAAATTAGAAGTTGGTTTTGGCAATTTGCAAATGTTAAATCAGTACTTTTTGCTGATGTGGCAGTGAATAGTATAAGAAATTGTAGAGAACAATTTCTAAATTAGAAATTGACTTATGTCAAATCATGTTTTGTGATGTTTTGTAGAGAATATTTAATTGTAGTTTTGTAGAGAATATTTAATTATAGTTATTTAATTAATAAAATATTTCATATTAAATTATTGTAAAAAGTATTTAATTGTAGTTTTGTTGTTATTTGATTAAAATATAGTTTTTATGATGATGTGTCAATTTAGAAAGTGGGTGAAATTTCATTGTTGTGGGGGATAATTTCAAGATAATTGCAAAGCTGATGTGACGCTGATGTGTCCCATTTGCAATTGGAATAAAATTTCATTGTTGTGGATGCTCTTAGACCAGTGTCTCCAATAGATTCTTTATAATTTTTCTAAAATAGAGACTTAAAAATCAAAATCTCTAAAAATAATTATATTTAGCTTCAATAAATTCTTTATTTTAGAGAACTCAACATCCATTGTATTATTAAAATATTATTTAAATTTATCATCCCAATACATTTAATATATATATATATATATATAAAATAATGATAACTCAATCCTATTGGAGGGTATGAATAAAAGAGTAATTTCTCTCTCCATCTAGCAAGTTTTAGATAATTCTCTAAACTTGGAGCTTTCTCTATTTTAGAGAACAATATAGAAAAATTGTTGGAGCAATATAGAGAACATAAATGCATTTTTCTCTATTTTAGAGAAGCTGTTGGAGATGCTCTTAACCATTAGTTTTTAAAATAGAGAAATTAATGGAAATGCCTCAAATTTGATTTTTTCTTACCCAAATGCCCTCAACTCTCTCTCATTTAATCCAAATACCCCAAAAATCCGCAATGATCCATGTGATCGCGGAATCCCTTTAAAAAGTTGGTTTCCCCCTGAAAATGACTTCGATCACCATGAAGTGCCCGTGATCCCCTTGAAGTGTCCGCGATCGAGGGGTGGTTGTTCGCGATCGAGGGGTGGTTGCGATGGGGTTGGTTTGGGTCCTCGATTATTGGTTTTTCAAGGGCTCCGCGATCGAGGGGTGATTTCGTGGATTTTTGGAGTATTTTGATTAAGTTGGAGAGAGTTGGGGCATTTGGATAACGGAGGACGCCAACTTGGGGCATTTCAATGAATGACCCTTTAAAATACCCCAACAACCAATCAACACTCGACACGCAACATTTGTCAACCACGTGGTTTCACAATACCACCTGGTTTCAAGTACGTCATCGCCTAATGAATCTATCACCAAACTCCCATCTTTTTCTTGATTTTTTCCATGTGCATGCTTTCTTACCCAATGGACAAAACCCTATTTTATTTGGGTTATTTTACTTAAATGATCAAATTGATAATGGGTTTTTAAAAAATAGTTAATTAGCTAATTTTCTTTAAATGTCATTTGATCATCAAATCTAACACTATAAATCTATTTTTTTCAATGTTAGACTTTTTTTAATCATTCATGATTTAATATTAAAAAAGGAAAAAAAATTGCAAGTCATCTTTTAGAAACGTAAAACTTGTGGTTTTGGTTTAAAGAAAATATTTTATGTAAAATAATTGTAGAATTGCAAACTTACTTTTTAAAGGGGTGTTTGGGATTGCTTATTTAAAGAGTTTTTTTGACTGCTTACACCGGTGATAAGCATTTTTTGATAAGTCAAATGATTTTAACTTATTGAAAACAACTTATCAACCTTGATACCTAAATTACTTTTTATATAAAACTCCAAATTGACATTGTATAAGCATGGGCGGAGCCACCTTGGAGCCAGAAGTGGCAGTGGCTCCCCCTCATACTTCAAAATAAAATTTGATATACATGTAAACCTCAATTACCCACTTAAAAGTAGTTTATTTATTTATATTAAGTTCTTCCTTTTCTTCATTTATAAATGCAATGTTTTCTAAAGTTTCTACAATAAACAAGTAATTTTATTCAATTACACAATTTTTTTTACTATAAATTTCATGTATTTTCAAATGGTTTTCTTATTTGCATGGTTATTTGTACACATCTTGTATTTGTTTGTATAAGTATAGATATAGTTATGTTGGTTGGGTCACTCATCTTTTCAACTCTTTTTTACAACTATTTTCGGGACAAATATATAATTAAAAAACATATATATATATATATATATATATGGCAAAAGATCGTATGAGAAGCATGAGAAGCGGAATTGAACCGTTGATCACTATTAATCAAATGTCCTCCTATGAATTGTGGCTTAGAAGAGAATTGATCCAGTGCATCTCGGTGCATCTAATTCTAATGTTCGTCCATATCTCAACGGTTGATAACCACTTCTCACCAAATTTAGCACTTCTTATCGGAACCCAACCTTATATTTAAAAAGGCTTTCTCGACCTTGAAAATTGTGAATTTTCTTACATTTTTTCTAGGCACTCCCTGGATACGTTTTCTGGCTCCGCCCCTGTGTATAAGCTAATAAGCACTTTTATTAAAAAAATATAATAAGTTGATTTAAATAAGCAATCCCAAACACCCCCTAAGTGTCAATGGTACAGAAACCGCATGTGTCAAAATCTCAAGGTCTAGCAATCCTTAATTTTTTCACGTGTCATCAAGCCCTAAACGTAGACAATGTAAAATGTAGAACTCTAACTTACTTTTTTATTTAAAAAAATGAATACTTGATTGGTATGCAACATTGAATTGACATCTACTTTCCCTTTCTCCATTTTCCTACAATAAATACATTTTATTGATTTTAATAATATTTTGAAGTCCCACACGGTAAAAGTAGTAAAAACATTTGTAATAACCGTGTCCAAAAAGGAAGGGTTCCAAGTTTTGTGGTGGATTTTTTTTATAAATGGAAGTTGAGGGTAGTATTTTGTAAAATAGGACAAGGTATATAATGGGCACAAAACCCTAGAAACATTCCATTTTGACTGATTTAGAGTGTGTGTGTCGGCTGTGTTTTGGAGAAAGAAAAGGGAGAAGGGTTTTTTTGGAGCTCTTGTGATTTTTGGAGAAGAAGGAGCTTGGTGCTTGGAAATCTAAAGCCAAGGTGTGTTTGGGATTCGAATTTGCAGCAGAAAATCACCAGGTAAACTCTCATTTTAATCTCGAATCTGTGGTTTGATTATCAGAATGGTTATTTTGGGGTTTTGGTATTGAAAGTGGGTTATGAGACTAAACGGGAGAGTTTGGACCCTGTAGTGTGATTTAGCTGCTAGGATTTCAGGAACTTTTGAGGTTAATGACTCTGGTATTGCTGCAAATCTTCCTTTCGAGTATTTCGATATATTTACTTAATTTCAGCTCCAAAAAGGGAACAGGTCGACGTCCGGAAACCTCCCTGGACGTCCGGACACGTTGTTCAGATGAAGGTTTCCGGGTAGGTGTTCGTCAGTCGGATGTGTGTGTCCGGATAGGAGTTGTCCGGATGTGATGTTGTCCGAATGGAGAGTTGTCCTGGTATAGAGTTGTCCGGGTATCGAGTTGTCCGGGTATCGAGTTGTCCGGGTATCGAGTTATCCGGGTATCGAGTTGTCCGGGTATTGTGTTGTCCGGAAAAGGGGTGTTGTCCGGAAAAGGGGTTTTGTCCGGATAAGTGATGCAGTTGGCTTATGCGTTTTCATCCTTTCGCCCAGGTAGGTCGTTTGGAAGTGCGAGTCAGAGTAGGAGAAGGACGTAAGCAAATCAGGTGAGTTTTTCTAGCCAAAGCTTGATGGTACTTGTTTATTTACTTGTACGAGCATGTTTACTTAACGTATGTGCATATATGTTACTTATGCATGATGTGAGCTATATGGGGGGTGTGTCCCATACGATCTGATGCGGTGCTTATGGGGGGTGTGACCCATATATGATGGTATGACGCTTATGGGGGGGTGTGTCCCATATGTCATAGTGTGATGTGTTATGGGGGGTGTGTCCCATATGTTATTTGCCAAACTTCATATTGATTTATGTTTCGCAAAGTTTTAAATGATAAATGTGGTGTGTTTGTAACTGAGGGATCTCACTAGACCTTGTGGTCTAACCCTCGCATTTTCAAAATCGAAACCCTTTTCAGGTAAGCAGGTTAAGGGCAGTTCCTCTAGTGGTAAAGAGAAGGCGTGAGAGCGGGCATGGCGTAGCATTAGAGGACTTCCTTTACATTTTTGTTATTAGAAACTCTCAGTTGTATTAGGGTTATTCCGCAAACCCAAGTTTTGTTATTTTGATGGTGTGAACCTTGGGCCAAGTTTTGGCGATATATCATTATATATGTCTTGTTTTGGGCATGTCTTGGATTGGGTTGTTACAAATGGTATCAGAGCCGTAGTTTAAGGGATTTAGGTGACCGGATGGGCCTAAACTTAAACTGTAGAGTACAACTGAGAAAATAGGAAGGCCTAGGGAGACCTCACTGGGATGCGTACATAATAGGGTGGTGAAAAACTATCATGTAAGGTAAGTTCGGGATTACACCTGGCCAGTGTAATTGTGAATTTACAGGTACATGACGGGGATCACTCTTGCCTTGTTACTTTGGGGCGGTTGTTAATCTATATTTTGTGTAATGTTTCAGTAGTTGAAATGTCAGAACGGAGTTTGAGGAGTAAGTCTGTGCCGGCGAGGGAAATCCGCGTGGAGGAGATTTTGGAGGGTGGATCGGTGGGTTCTCCGAGACAACCGGCTACCCGCGGGAGAGGCGGAGGCCGTGGAAGGGGTCGGGGAAGAGCACCCCGACGAGCTGCCACCCAGACTGGGAATAGCGGGATGGCGACCAGAGGTAAGAAAAAGGCGCCGACCGTCCGTCGGGCTAAGAGTGCGGGAGCACCGGAGGTACGCAAGCCGACCCAATCTGAGAGTACCGCTTCAGGGAAAGAGGGTCCGAGTCTGGACCGCAACCAGGCTTTTGTGACGGAAGAAAAGTTTACTGCTGAAATGGGTAAACTGCAAGAGACTTTGCAGGCATTGCTGAAGCATCGTACTGGGTCGACATCGGAAGGGCAAACTAAAAGTGTGAAAGAAACTGAGGCTGAAGCATCCAAATTACCTACAACTGAGGTGGGGAGCCACTCCCAAGTGACCCCATTTGTGACAGGAGAGTCAAAGTCTGTTAAGGGGTGTACCTTCAAAACCTTTATGTCTTGCAAGCCTCCATCTTTCAGTGGGGAAACGTGACCCGGTGTTAGCAATGAGGTGGGTTCGGGAGATGGAGCTGGCGTTTGACACAAGTAAGTGTGCTGAAGGAGACAAGGCGCTGTTTGCCATGTCAATGCTGAAGGCAAATGCTATCTTTTGGTGGGATGTGGAAACAGGGGGTAAAGGCTCGGAAGTGGCAAAGAAGACATCGTGGGAAACTTTCACTGGAAGGTTCCTAGCCCAATTTTGCCCGTTGGCGGCAAGGAAGAGATTGGAAGAGGAGTTTATGGGACTTGAGCAGGGGTCGATGTCTGTGCAAGAATACACTTCTAAGTTCATTGAAAAGGCACGTTTCGCTGAAGTTTATGTACCTACTGAGGAAAGACGAGTTGAAAGGTACGTGTGGGGACTGAAGAGCAGTATAAGAGAGCTAGTGCAGAACCGTGGCCCCGCGATGTTTCAAGCGGCGGTCGATGTGGCAGAGTTAACCGAGAAGGAAAAGAACCGACAGATGTCAGAAAGGAGTGTGGATAAGAGGAAGTGGGATGGACCCGTGCGGGATGTGAAGAGATCTAAGACCTCTAGACCCGAGTTGCGGGGGGGACCGAGGTTCAGTGACAGACCGTGTGGGAAGTGTAATAAAATGCACCGTGGAGATTGCTTTGAACCTGATGGTTGTTATAAGTGTGGAAAACTGGGGCACATGGCGCGGGAATGTTCTAGCCCGAGAACGTGTTACCAGTGTGGCTCTCCGGATCATATCAAACCTGATTGCCCGCAGTTGAGGAAGGGATCTTCTGGTGGTTCGGGAGGGGGTCAAGGAGGAAGAGGTGGAGAAAAGAAGGTGGAACCATGCCGAGTGAGGGCTAGGGCTTTTCACATGTCAGCGGAAGAGGCGGCTGATGAGCCTGACGTGGTATCAGGTACATTTCTTGTTAATTCGAAGCTTGCTAAAGTGTTATTTGATTCGGGTGCAAACCGTTCGTTTGTATCGCCGACCTTTGCTCAGTGTCTGTCTGTGATGCCTAAAAGGTTAGAGTGTGGTTTTGAGGTTGAAATTGCAGACGATAGTTGCGTCTTGGTGAAGGAGGTGTATGAGGGGTGTAGTATGGAAGTAGAGGGTCATACTTTTCCCTTACGCCTATACCCGATGGGTATGGGAGAGTTTGATGTTGTGGTAGGAATGGATTGGTTGGCTAGTAATGATGCTAGCATTTTGTGCAATAAGAAGATGATACGTATCGCATTGCCGGATAAGTCCGAGGTAGTGATCTATGGGGATAGGCGTGAACGTAAGTCCTGTCTCATCACGGTGATGAAGGCGAGGCATTGTTTAGAAAAGGGGTGTCAGGGTTTTCTAGCATATGTGTTAGACGCTAAGAAGGAGAAGAAAAGTCTAGAAGACGTCCCGGTGGTGAGTGAGTTTCCGGAGGTATTTCCGGATGACCTGACGGGTTTACCCCCGGATCGACAAGTCGAGTTCAGAATTGATTTGATGCCCGGCGCGGCACCGATAGCGCGTGCGCCGTATCGGTTGGCACCGGCAGAGATGAAGGAGACGATGACTCAGTTGCAAGAGTTGTTGGATAAGGGGTTCATACGCCCTAGTTCGTCACCCTGGGGAGCACCGGTACTGTTTGTCAAGAAGAAGGACGGATCGATGCGAATGTGCATTGATTATCGCGAGCTCAACAAGGTGACGATCAAGAATAAGTACCCGCTCCCGAGGATCGGCGATTTGTTTGACCAGTTGCAAGGAGCAAAATTCTTCTCGAAGATAGACCTGAGATCTGGCTATCATCAGTTGAAAGTAAGGGAAGAGGATGTGCCGAAGACGGCTTTTCGTACGAGGTACGGGCATTACGAGTTCTTAGTCATGCCCTTCGAGTTGACTAATGCTCTGGCGGTATTCATGGATCTGATGAATCGGGTGTGTAGTGCGCTGTTAGACAAATGTGTGATTGTGTTCATCGATGACATCCTCATTTATTCCAAATCTGGAAGTGAGCACGGAGAGCATCTTCGCTTAGTGCTAGACCTGTTGCGACGAGAGAAGTTGTTTGCGAAATTCTCTAAGTGCGAGTTTTGGCTTAAAGAAGTCCAATTGTTAGGACACGTGGTGTCGGAAGATGGTGTCAAGGTAGACCCGACTAAAGTGGAGGCCATTAAGGGGTGGGAGACCCCGAGATCGCCATCGGAGGTGAGAAGTTTTCTTGGGTTAGCAGGCTACTACCGGAAGTTCATTCAGGACTTTTCTCGGATAGCTACGCCGTTGACTGCTTTAACCAAAAAGAATTCTAAGTTTGTGTGGACTAAGGCCCAGGAGGAGGCGTTCAGCAAATTGAAAGACAAGTTGAGTAGTGCTCCGGTTCTATCCTTGCCTAATGGAACCGAAGGATTTGTGATCTACAGTGATGCGTCCAAGTTGGGGCTAGGGTGCGTTTTGATGCAAGACGGAAGGGTGATTGCCTATGCATCCCGTCAGTTGAAGGAGCACGAGAAGAATTATCCTACGCATGATATGGAGTTAGCGGCGGTGATTTTCGCGCTAAAGATTTGGAGGCACTACTTGTACGGGGTTAAGTGTCAGATTTATTCTGATCATAAGAGTCTCCAGCATTTGTTTGATCAAAAAGAGCTGAATATGAGACAGCGTCGTTGGGTGGAGTTGTTGAGTGATTATGATTGCGAGATCCTTTACCATCCAGGTAAAGCGAACGTCGTGGCCGACACCTTGAGTCGGAAAGAAAGAAGAGAGCCAACGAAAGTGGTGGCCTTTCGGATTGAAATGGTTCCTAATCTATTCGACGAGATCAGGAAATTTCAAGAGGAAGCTCTAGTAGAGGAGAAGTGGAAAAGTGAGAGGATTGTCGGCTATGTGACATCCTTGAAGTGTGAAAAGAGTGGGGTGAGGTGTTTTGGAAACCGAGTGTGGGTTCCTAAGTTGGGAGGTCTGCGTGAGCGGATCTTAGAAGAAGTGCATAAGTCGCGATATTCTGTTCACCCGGGTACTAATAAGATGTATCGAGACCTGAGGCAACTGTATTGGTGGCCGGGGTTGAAGAAAGATGTCGCGTACTTTGTGGAGCGTTGTGTAACCTGTTTGAAGGTCAAGGCAGAGCACCAAAGGCCGTATGGAGAAATGCAGCCCTTAGAGATTCCAGTATGGAAGTTGGACTGTATTACCAAGGACTTTGTAACAAAGTTACCAAGGACCCCGAAGGGTCACGATGCTATATGGGTGATAGTTGACCGTCTCACCAAGTCGGCTCACTTTCTACCTATTCGGGAGAGCGACTCGTTGGAGAGGTTGTCCAAATTGTACGTTAACGACGTAGTGACGAGGCATGGAGTGTCGTCGTCCATTATCTCCGATCGTGATAGTCGCTTCACGTCGTCGTTTTGGAGGAGTCTGCAAAGGGAGTTAGGCACGCGGCTTTGTTTGAGCACCGCCTATCACCCTCAGACGGATGGACAAAGCGAGAGGACTATCCAGACCCTGGAGGACATGTTGCGTGCATGTGTGGTAGATTTCAAGGGTTCGTGGGAATCCCACCTACCGTTGATCGAGTTCTCGTATAACAACAGCTATCACGCCAGTCTTCAAGCGGCTCCGTTTGAAGCGTTGTATGGGCGTAAGTGTAGGACGCCGCTGTGCTGGAATGAAGTGGGAGAGAAGCAGTTGGCAGGACCGGAAATCGTGCAGTTAACTGCCGATAAGATCAATGTGATCAGGGAAAGATTGAAAGTGGCTCAGGATCGTCAAAGAGCGTACGCGAATAAGAGAAGAAAACCAATTGAATTCGCGGTGGGGGATAAAGTGATGCTCAAAGTATCACCGTGGAAAGGAGTAGTCCGATTTGGAAAAAGGGGGAAACTAAAACCAAGATACGTTGGACCTTTCGCCATCACCAAGCGAGTGGGTGAGTTGGCATATAGGTTGGAGTTGCCGGAGGAGTTAAGCAAAATTCATTCGACGTTTCATGTGTCGAACTTGAAGAAATGTTTGGCCGAGCCTGATGTGGCCATTCCGTTGGAGGATGTCAGTATTGACGAGAATTTGACGTTCGTGGAGGAACCAATAGAAATCGTGGACAGTAAGGTCCGGAAGACGAGGAATAAAGAGGTTCGTCTAGTAAAGGTTCAGTGAAGATACCACGAAGGGAACGAGGCTACGTGGGAGGTGGAATCGGAAATGAGGACCAGGTACCCCCATCTTTTCGAGAATGGAATTCCGGGGACGGAATTATTTTGAGGGGGGAGTGTTGTAGTAACCGTGTCCAAAAAGGAAGGGTTCCAAGTCTTGTGGTGGATTTTTTTTATAAATGGAAGTTGAGGGTAGTATTTTGTAAAATAGGACAAGGTATATAATGGGCACAAAACCCTAGAAACATTCCATTTTGACTGATTTAGAGTGTGTGTGTCGGCTGTGTTTTGGAGAAAGAAAAGGGAGAAGGTTTTTTTGGAGCTCTTGTGATTTTTGGAGAAGAAGGAGCTTGGTGCTTGGAAATCTAAAGCCAGGGTGTGTTTGGGATTCGAATTTGCAGCAGGAAATCACCAGGTAAACTCTCATTTTAATCTCGAATCTGTGGTTTGATTATCAGAATGGTTATTTTGGGGTTTTGGTGTTGAAAATGGGTTATGAGACTAAATGGGAGAGTTTGGACCCTGTAGTATGATTTAGCTGCTAGGATTTCAGGAACTTTTGAGGTTAATGACTCTGGTATTGCTGCAAATCTTCCTTTCGAGTATTTTGATCTATTTAGTTAATTTCAGCTCCAAAAAGGGAACAGGTCGACGTTCGGAAACCTCCCTGGACGTCCGGACACGTTGTTCAGATGAAGGTTTTCGGGTAGGTGTTCGTCAGTCGGATGTGTGTGTCCGGATAGGAGTTGTCCGGATGTGATGTTGTCCGAATGGAGAGTTGTCCTGGTATAGAGTTGTCCGGGTATAGAGTTGTCCGGGTATCGAGTTGTCCGGGTATCGAGTTGTCCGGGTATTGTGTTGTCCGGAAAAGGGGTGTTGTCCGGAAAAGGGGTGTTGTCCGGAAAAAGGGGTTTTGTCCGGATAAGTGATGCAGTTGGCTTATGCGTTTTCATCCTTTCGCTCAGGTAGGTCGTTTGGAAGTGCGAGTCAGAGTAGGAGAAGGACGTAAGCAAATCAGGTGAGTTTTTCTAGCCAAAGCTTGATGGTACTTGTTTATTTACTTGTACGAGCGTGTTTACTTAACGTATGTGCATATATGTTACTTATGCATGATGTGAGCTATATGGGGGGTGTGTCCCATACGATCTGATGCGGTGCTTATGGGGGGTGTGACCCATATATGATGGTATGACGCTTATGGGGGGTGTGTCCCATATGTCATAGTGTGATGTGTTATGGGGGGGGGTGTCCCATATGTTATTTGCCAAACTTCATATTGATTTATGTTTCGCAAAGTTTTAAATGATAAACGTGGTGTGTTTGTAACTGAGGGATCTCACTAGACCTTGTGGTCTAACCCTCGCATTTTCAAAATTGAAACCCTTTTCAGGTAAGCAGGTTAAGGGCAGTTCCTCTAGTGGTAAAGAGAAGGCGTGAGAGCGGGCATGGCGTAGCATTAGAGGACTTCCTTTACATTTTTGTTATTAGAAACTCTCAGTTGTATTAGGGTTATTCCGCAAACCCAAGTTTTGTTATTTTGATGGTGTGAACCTTGGGCCAAGTTTTGGCGATATATCATTATATATGTCTTGTTTTGGGCATGTCTTGGATTGGGTTGTTACAACATTTTTACTTTCTCGTTCCTTCAAGTTGTAGTTTTGGTACTATTTGTTTTTTGAACAGCAAGAAACAAATTTTATAAAATTGAAACCAGCAAGAAAAAAGAATCTGAGAAGCATAAAAGAGGGTTATAAGAGTAAAGAGACTCAAAACTTAGCATCGAAGAAGGGATAAATAGAAAGCACCGAATATAAACATGATTACGATAGAAATCGAAGAACAAATAAATAATCTTAAACATAATCCAAAGCGAGTAGCATGCGACTTAAACCACAGGAATAGTGGACCTATATATATACACACATAGCAGTGTTAAAGTTTATTAGTGTTTCTATTTAGACCATCTTCAACCCATCAATAAAAACACTAAAGCCACAAAAATTGAGGTGTTTTCTTTTTCAACACCACACTAAAACATTAAAAAGAAAAATGGATGTCAATAAATCTGACATCTATATTTGAAGGTATATAAAGTATACCTTTTGTTAGGACACAAAATGTCCTAATTATAAGATAGTTTTGTAAAGGTTAATTATTGTAATATGAGCTTAGGTATATGAATTATGAGCTTGGGCTTAAAGGTGTAATTGGTGGGTATATATAGAATATGTGTGTGTAATTAGGATTAAGAGTAATCATTGCAATGTAGACCTCCATGGTGTTTGTGTGTGTTCTAGAGAGAGATCCATTCTCTCTCTAGGTTGCTTTCATCTTCAATAATACACCATATTCCTCTATATCTCATCTTATTACTCAATCTATCCATTATGTGAATTGTTGCTTGTTATTATAGGACTAACAAGTGGTATCAGAGCCAAATCGAAGAAATCTTTCATCGATACGATCTTTCTGCAACGATTCACGATTTACAGCCCATTCATTGATGAAAAGTGAGTTTTTGATGCTTTTTATGCGTATAATTGCGTTTAGATCAACGCTGATTGCTTAGGATTGATTGAATAGTGTTTCTGAATATCATACGATCATCAGTCCATCATATTTTGATCGATTTTGACATTTTTAAGCTTTCTGTTCGATCTGAGTTTTAATGTTCAATGTTATCGCACATAGCCATGTTCATCTTCCTCGCACTTAGAAGAGATCAGTATTTTATCGCGAGTGCCTGTTGAGATAACATTGGTTTATCGCAACCTTCTTGTGGTGAACAGTATTTTATCGCAAGTGCCTGTTGAGATACCATTGGTTTATCGCAACCTTCTTGTGGTGAACAGTATATTATCGCAAGTGCCTGTTGAGATAACATTGGTTTATCGCAACCTTCTTGTGGTGAACAGTACTTTATCGTGAGTGCCTGTTGAGATAACATTGGTTTATCTCGTCCTTCTTGTGGTGAACAGTATTTTATCTCAAGTGTTTGTTGAGATAAAACTCATTTTTTTGTCTTTTATCTCAACCTCTTAGCTGCGATAAAATTTTATCGAGTGGTTGCGAGTTCCTTTGCGATAAAGAGTGTTGTTTGATATAAAGTGTGACATCATTCTTATATTTAGTTTGTCACATACTTCTAGCAACTGTCAAAGTTTAAAAGAGCTCAAGTTTGCCAAGATTTTCAGAAGGTGGGTGTTGGAATTCAGTCTTTGGTTGAATTGGATTAGACGTTTGAGCATTTGCAATCATTATTCTGGAGTTTTGTTGACGATGCTAGACCTTTGAGTGCTCTTAATCATTCTTCTGACCTGATCAATCAGAATTGTGAGTGCTTGCAATCATTGTTCTGGTGCTTTGGTTGTGATTCAGACTCTTGAGTGCTTATAATCATTCAGCTATTTCTTGAAGATTGAAGTTCTGGATTTTCATCATTCAGTGTTCTGATATTTTGGGGATGAGCATTTTTCTACAGTTGATGAACAATGTTACTTGTGAAGTTCTTCTAAACCCTACCTTGTAGTGTATGCTTCATTATGTTTCCTCCTTTGAGCAAATCCGAATCAAGTTCTTAAGCTGAATTCCTATTCAACTCGCGGTTTATCGACGGATTTGGTGTTATAAACTGAGATTGCACTTGGTTTGTCACGCAACAACTCGCTCGTTATCTTTCTTGTGAGTTTATCGGCACGAGCTAGAGTTTCAACATTTATAAAGATGTTTTTCGTGCACTCGATCGAGGTTATGGCGCACATCGAATCCGATTTTTCAAAGTTGAAATATAAAGAGTAAGAGCTTATTTCAAGGGGGAGCCTAGACTACATTTGAAGAATTGCATCACTATGGCTTTCTAAAGAAATCAAGGGGGAGAAGAACTGAAGATCTTTCGAGAAGGGTGATTCCTTTACAAAACTATAGGGGGGGATTGTTAGGACACAAAATGTCCTAATTATAAGATAGTTTTGTAAAGGTTAATTATTGTAATATGGGCTTGGGTATATGAATTATAGGCTTGGGCATATGAATTATGGGTTTGGGCTTAAAGGTGTAATAGGTGGATATATAGAATATGTGTGTGTAATTAGGGTTAAGAGTAATCATTGCAATGTAGACCTCCATGGTGTTTGTGTGTGTTCTAGAGAGAGATACATTTTCTCTCTAGATTGTTTTCATCTTCAATAATACACCATATTTCTCTATATCTCATCTTATTACTCAATCTATCCATTATGTGAATTGTTTCTTGTTATTATGGGACTAACACCTTTAAAATCAAATAATAATATTTTATTCAACTTTAATAATTATATATAATATAATAGTTTAATACATTAAGTAATATTATTTTATTACTATTATGACATTAAAAATGTGTTTTTTTAGTGTGTAGTTGCAGTTGAGTTTTTTTTAATGTTTAAAGAACCCACCATTTTTAGTATTATTTTTTTAATGGTTAGATTGAAGATGCTTGTAAAAATATCAGTCTAGAACTTTAGTACTATAACCATCAGCGGCAAGGATTATGGAAGAGGCCAAACCAACCCAGGTACACCACAAGTAGATACGGTTGGAGTAGCAGATCCTATAGAAACAAAGACAAAGCCCGAGGCAGATAGATCCAGACGCGTACCTAGGTGGCGCAGCATCCCTTCGAGTTGCTTGCCGCCCCTTTTCTCCTTTCTCCCTCCTCCGGTCGCCTCGTTACCTTTTTTGCCTTCTCACATTGACTTCTTTCCGCTTTTTCACTTCTTTTCCTTTGATTCAGCTGTATTAGTAGCTGATGATTCCTTTTTTCCAAGTGTGTCCGATTGGTATCACTCGCATAAGACTTTTCCTTTATTTGTAGCGGCCATGTGGCATAGTCCATCTTTTCCTTATCTTTTTCCCTCAAAATAGAATATATACTTGCCTTTGTACTGATTTGAATATATGTAGGAAGGCTTAGTGGAAGGGCGGCACCCTCTGAAGAGGTGCCCGAGGGGCACGGTCTCTGTCTTTGACTTGGCCTTCGGCCTTGAGAACACAATGATTTCAGACTTTATCTTTTCCGAGCCTTACTAGGCGCGTATTGCTTTCTTGTCTTTTTTAGCTTGAGGTCTATATAGACGATCTGACTCTTTGTCAAGTGAGAGTCAGAATTCTCCTATTGTGATAGCGGTTAGTGGAACGTGCAAGATAGGGCCAGCTAGGCGAGCAGGGTCAAGAAAGAAAAAAAGTCGTAGGCAGAGATGACTAAGTGAAGAAGGCCCTACCCCTTATTCATTCAAAAAGGGAGTAGCAGAGAGAGACGTTCCCGAAAGGCACCTATCCGTGGGAGACAGAAGATGAATGGGGAGCCGACTAGAAGACAGATAAAGGAGCAGGCTGGAGCGGGGCTTTAGGAAGAAGGGGGCCGGAGATGGACTTGGATGATGGAAAAAGCGGTCTTCCTCGCTTGCTCCAATGCTTAATCAGTCAATGGAAAATTGCTAGCGATCTCAGAAGCACAAGGAAGCAGAAGAAAGAAGGCCCGCCAGAAAGAGGGGGGACCCCGGAACGATGTATGAAAGAGACTCTTGAAAGCTATCGAAGTGGACAATAGAGTGCTGCTTCTTATGAAAAAACCCTCAATGCTGTGTGAAAGAGTGGCGGGGAATGACTGGGCTCAGGAGTCAAGTCAACATAGTGTGGAAAGTGGGGTCGACCTTCTAGTGCCTTGTAGGGAAAGAGAGGTTCTCTAGGCAGATAGAGAAGGAAGGGCCAATAGAGAAGAATGTTGAAATGAGAGTTGCATTTAGTAGCGCCGGCGCCTCATCCAAATGAGACTTGGAAAGCGAGATAGGGCCTAACTGGGAGGCAGGAAGAAGACTACACGAGTGGTTCGGGATGGAATCTCTTTGACTTTCTGGTGCCATAGCTTCGACTCCACCCCAGAAATAGTAATAGGAGGGAGCCGCTACTTCACCGGGAGATCGTGATGAGGCAAAAGGGGGCTTTATTAAAGTCCTCTGGGTCGTCCACTAAGTGAGTGAAAGAGGTCTCATTGGGAGAATTGGGAAGAGAGAAGGCCAGCCTCCCACTATGTGAAAGAAGAGCTTTTTCTCTCATATTCACTTCTATAGAATATATAGAATAGGTAGTTCGCTTAGCCGCAGCTGAAGCCATAGATCTTGCCCGGGATGCTCCCAAGGTTCATCGGGACATTTTCTTCAACAACTGAACTATCATCACCGTTCTTAAGCCTATACTTGTTTGGGGGTTCCAAACCTCCTCCTATTGCCTTTACCCAGCGGCAAGACGCTTAGTTTTGTCGGAAAGGGAATGCTTATTCCCCTCTACTGTGCGGGTGCTAAGACTAGGCGAAGAATTAAATGAATCAGTTCGCTTGACCAACCCGAGCCTTCGAGCCTATAGTTCTTCTGATTTGGCTAACATCCTTCGATGACAAGCCGACCGAAGGAAGACGCACCGGGAGCCTACTTCTATCTCATCAGAAGCAGGCGCATAGGCTATAGAATATAGAATCCCACCTTCTACTCTATCAGCTACTCTAATTTTGAGTTGGTCATAGGTTGACAGTTTTCGGGGCTCACTTTGCGCGTCAGAACTATTGGAAGACGAAAGAGAACTTATTTAGACGAATAGTGTGCCGATGCCATTACCCCCAAAAAGCCTACATTAGCAGTGCGGGTGAAATCAGACAGAAACCAAGTCCAAGAAGACCGAGGAGGCCCTGGGGTAATAGAACAAGGGAGGAAGAAAGTAAGGAGCTTCGGCTCCAGTTCCGCAAAGGTAGACTTTTTCCAGGTTAGCTAGAGAGAGCGATATTCATCTTTTATAGCTTGTTTACCGGAGGCCTCGTTTTCAGGTTTGATAGAATAAAGAAGTAGAATAGATCTCTCTTCTTAAAGTATACAACACTTCCCGCAAGGTTCACACCGCGGAAAAGGTTAAACGTCGTCTCTGTCAAATAAGCTATGATACTCTGGTAATACCTGTTGCTGATCCTCATCTTGTACTTGTGAACAGCAGCAGAGGCCGCATATGATAGGTTATTCCAGAATCAATGTGAATATCGCCGAATAGGAGACTTCGTTGCACAATCGTGAGTCCCTTGAATATAGAGACAAGTTTTACTTGTAAAAAAGACGTGAGTGTCCCTAAAACTATGCCCTTGTTCTAATAGTACAAGCTCGCTATAAATCCAGTTGATAGTATATAGATAGAGAGTCCCTAGCCCGAGAGACTAGTTCTCTCCAGTGTCTTAACTATATACGAAAGAGTACGATAACAGGCCTTTCAGTGCCATCGAAAGAGCCTAACGCCTATATCCTACCAACCTCAATCTGCACGTCCGAAAGGGACCCTCTAATTCTATCATTCAGAAGCCTCAGGACCGTATCTATGAGGGTACAAAGATTTTTTTGAGGCTAGCAACCGATAGCAACTGTAGCATTAGGATCGACATTGGAAGATTTTCGGGTTTCAAGGTCATACTTAAACCGTATGATCCTTATAACTCATGATAGTTTGACTAAGGAAGCATGCATTGGAGCTTACTTGTTCTCAAAACAGGTGGTCAGGCTAGTACGGAAGTCGGGATTTTTATTCACATCACTGTATCTAAAACAGTGTTCTTCATCCCTTCAGATGGCTTACGGAGGTATTCCGAAGCCACCCGAATTGTTGCCTGTACCAGTCTCCCTCAATCGATCAGGGTATCCTCGTATCATCCCTCGATTTCATCGCCGGATGATGATGCGGAAGGATGACCGGGCGGACGTTTTAGTTAAGCTCGTCTGCGCTTTCCACTGTAATCTAACCCATCTTTATGCCTACTTACTCTGTAGGAAGTCTCATAGAATCATAGTTGAAAGTACTGATAAAACATAGTAATGATCTTTGTCCTAAAGGGAGAAATCAGTTAGGTTCTTAGTAGCAGTGGGTATTGGTACTTCCAACGAAGTCAACTTAGATAAGGTTTTAGCTATGGTATCCTCTCTTTAAAGTGAAATCAGGATGTATTTATTATTTCTATTTGAGTTGCCCCTTTCCTCTCTTTCCCTTTGATCACCGACCCTGACTTTCAATCTTGGCCTTGTGATCCTTCCCCCTCCCCCCTTCCCGTGGTTGAGAACCCTTGCCTTTCTTACTAGATTTCCTGTTGATGGGGAGGCTTGGCAAAGAAGCTTGTGTCGGAAGAGAAGTGGAAAACTAAGCAGTTCGGGCTTAACTTGAACCTGATTGCCCTAGTAGGAGTCAGAATAAGGTTGAGGCTTGTCTTCAAGAACTGACATCTCGGATCTTGCCATTGCCAGGAGCATGGATGCCGAGAATGCCCTCAGTCTATGTCTGTCTATATAGATAGGCTTTCAGAAAAAAAAGGAAAGTAAGCCGTAAGCCAAAAAGAAAGGCTTTTAAGGATCTTCGACTGCTTATAAATAAGCTAATAACAGATCTTTTGCGTCTTTCGAGATGACTCCCTTATTTCCTCCTTAGGAGCAAATCTCTTCTTGACTTGAAAGCCTTCTTCCCGTATTCCTCAACCTAGGATAGATCAATTGACTGTGTAAGCTCTCTAAGGTAGCTATCTATCTTTAATGAGGTTCCTAGTGAAGTCATTATAATCTTCCCATGGTTCTAACCGGACGCTTATACTAGTGACATTCTATCATCCTGTCTCACTATATCAAGATTAGTAATACCTTTCATCCTAGTTGTTCTCTTTCCTCTAGGCTAGAGAATATCTTCTTTCTAGATGTATTTATTACTTAAAGCACTGGGAGAGAAAAAAGTCCCCTACCAGCTAGTCTGCCTGTATAGAGTAAACAAGATATGTTGCGCTGGTACCCTTCATAATTGTTTATACAGGGATACTACCACCATATCGATAGATTCCTTGACTTCTCGCTGCTGCCTGTCGCTCTTTAAATAGGGTGGGGCTTCTGGTTATGAGACAAGGGTAGGCCCTAGAAAAGCCCTAGAAAGACGTTTACAAAGAAAATTTGTAAGCTAATATTCTATGCCGGGTTCTATGGAAAGATTACTCAGCGGTACGATATCGTCTACTGAGCCCACTGTTTCATAGCGATTGTCTCATTTCTAGCGAGCCCAAAGGGTAAGGCACTGACATTAGTAGAGGAGATACTGATCAAATAGGCGATAGAGTACGATACAATTTGTAGATAGAGTACTCTAAAACCGATCGTATACTCTTTTGAAAGTGGCAAGAAAATCCCAAGCGAAAAAAGCTAAACGAGAGCATTATAGAATACTAACTAAGAAATGACAACCCAAAGCAGAAATTCAATTTGGATCACAAGGAACCAAAGACGAAGTATGAGCACTTTTCACAATTATGACCTAATCCTAGGGCAGAGGGCTAGAATTAATCCAACACGGCAAGGTTATTTAAATAAAAATACGCTACCTTTAGGGGTCAGTCCTAATCAGTATTTGTTTGACCAATACAAGCAGACGAATCTAGGTTACCCTAGGTTGAAAAAACTCTTTCCTTCTCTTGCTATAAAACCTAACAAAGTAACCCCTCCGATTATCAAAAAACATCCTATAGAGGGTATGATGAAAAAACTTACTATAGAAGAGAAGAAGCAGGCTATAAATGATTTTATTGATTTTAAAAAAATAGATGAGATGATACTTCAAGGGGAGGATGAGTTACGTATAATGAATATAGCTTTCCGTGCCCTTCCTTGTCATGTCGATTACGAGTTAAGTTCCTTTCTAATCACTCGTCCTGCAATATCTAATATGTTGCATATTTTGAAGTCTCTAAGCATGCCTAAATTGAAGATCCCTCTTTCTTCTGAAGGAGTTGAATTATATACCCGATTAGGCACTGGTTTGCGCGGTTTGGTAAATAACCGCAAGAGGGTTTTGATAGAAAGTCTCATATTTTATAAAGGGGAATTTACTCGTATTTTGGTATTGGTAAGCTTGGGGTTTGGTTGTACTGTATGGTACACGGTTACTCCCGGTGTTGCTGGTATGGCTCCTCCTACAGAACTCTTCCCTACTGATGTTGATCACGTAATGTTCTTCAGAGATTCTTTCGTTCATCCTCAATTTAATAAAATGTCATTTATTGAGACTAAATATATTATAGGCGAACTTTTCAACGCCTTTGAGAATTTCTATCCATTCTCTCAGATTGATATTCCTGTACTAGAAGTCAGAGTACTCCTACTCAAGCTAGCAGTAGTGCCAGTACTTCTCAAATGACCATTCCCGATATAGGAAGTTCATCTCAAGCTAGCAGTAGTGCTAGTACTTCTCAAATGACCCTTCCCGATATAGGCAGTACATCAGAAGCTAGCAGTAGTGCCAGTACCGCTCCTCGGTTAAGTGAAAATCAAAGATCTGCTATCCAAATTAGCTGTGATGATGTCCATAATTGTAGCTAGCGGTGTACTTATGTCCGAGGTTCCTAAATTAGTGGATATGATGATATGATGATGAGATATTGGATGGCAAAAAAGGTATTAGTTAGACTATCACATAGGGATGAGCAAATCGGACCGATTTCCCGAACCGAACCGGTACCATGTATTCGGTCCGGTTTTCGGTTCCATATAATCTTCAAATTCGGGATTCGGTATTCGGTACCGGGAATTTCCCGAAAATACCGAAACCGAACCGAGAATATTAAAGGATAGTGTCTTTTAAAATTCTTTGATTTGCGATTGGTTGTGATACATATTTGATGTTCTTAATAAGTCAATATCATATATATATATATATATATATATATATATATATATGTGTGTGTGTGTGTGTGTGTGTTTGGTTGGTTGGTGGGGAAAAAATTATACAGACCCGAGTTAAATGAGAGGTTGATTTTGGCTTAAACCATTTTACTTTCTACGTATATATGATATGCACTGTGGCGAGCTTTTGAATTTTTGATTCTCTGTATGTGGGTAACTTCCTATTCAAAAATTGAATTTGGTTAATTGACCTCCTTTTCTAGATGATAGGTTGAAGAAGCATTTCTAGGAGGAACAGTAAGAGTGACGGTCACTTGAATTCAGTGTGAAAATATCAATATCTCTCTATGATGCTTTTTATTTACCTAAAAAATCATATTATATATATATATATATATATATGGTTGGTTTAGTTGGCGAATGTATCACACAAAAAAAGGAGAAGGGAATCATTTAAAAAAATTCGGTCCTAAATAGTGCTAGTACCGAATTTCCCGTTCCAAAACCGAAACCGAACCGGTACATACGGTTCGGTTTTCGGTACCGGTTTTTACTCCCAAAAAATTTCGATACCACACGCACTATAAATATTTTGTATAAAAAATTCACGAAAAACATCAACGTCACACCATGTCCATCGTACCAACATTAATTTAGTTTGTCTCATAATATGAACTCGCACCAAAAAAACTTAAAATATTACATTCAAATGACAAGAGTTGAAGAAGATAAAGAGCACGAATAGAATAGAAGCCCATCATCTTTTCTAATCATCTTTTCTATATATTTGGGTGTACGAATGTGGATGAATTTAGTAGTGACTCCAAATGATGAAAGGAATCCGTTCACATGCCTTGTCCTATAACTCAAATTTTATATTTAATATATAAAACTTTCATATAAATAAAAAATAAAATGAAAAATTGATCTACCAAGCATCCATCTCACAAGTTAATTGTTAGGACACAAAATGTCCTAATTATAAGATAGTTTTATAAAGGGTATTAATTGTCATATGGGCTTGGGTATAGTGTTATGGACTTGGGCTTAACTATGTAACAATGGGGTATTTATAGAATAGTGTGTGTAATTAGGGTTTGGAAGAATCATTGCAATGTAGGCTAAGGTGTATGTGTGTGTAAACTAGAGAGAGATCCATTCTCTCTCTAGGTAGTTCTTCATCAATAATACACCACTTTGTCTATTATCCCTTCTTGTTACAATCTTCTATCATTATTAGGGATGGAAACGGGGCGGGTATTAGGCGGGTAATGCATCCCCCGTCCCCAACCCCGACCCCCGTTTAAGCCCCCCGTCCCCGTCCCCGCCCCGACTAATTCTCGACGGGTAAGGGGAACTCGTTGGGTACCCGTTTACGAAAAAAAAGCTATTTTTAAAGAAAATGAAATTAGCGAGTTTTTAATTTTTTAAAACAAATAAATAAACCTCAAGTTTCAAAAACATATAATGATATAATCAACCATGTGTAATCATAGTTCATGATAAATTTTAAAGTATAAAATTATCAAACAATGAATAAGAAACTAATTAAAGTATATATAAAAATATATATCGAGTATTAATAGGGGCGGGTAATACCATCCCCGACCCCGACCCCGAACCCGCTTCGGGTATGAAAAACATTACCCGTCCCCGCCCCGTTACCCGATTAGCCGGGGAATCCCCGCCCCATTAGGGGCGGGTACCCGTGGGTACCCGACCCGAAGGGTAGAATGTCCATCACTAATCATTATATGAATCGTTGTCTTGTTCAAATGGGACTAACAAGTGGTATCAGAGCCAAAATCGAAGAAATCAATCATCGATACGATCATTCTGCAACGATTCATGATCTACAGCCCATTTCTGTATGAAACAATAAGTTTTCGCGGTGAACAGTAATTTTCGGACTTTTTGTTGCACCCACTATTTTGGACAAAACTTGAAGCATTAAAGTTGTCCAGAATACCAGTGCAAATCTACGTACCAATTTTCAGCCCAAACAGATCAGTTTTGAAGAATCTACTTAAGATCATATGAATATTCATAACTAGGGGTGAGCATCGGAACTGGGTACCCGCCTTTGGAACCAGAACCGCTCTGGAACTGCCGGTTCCAGAACCGGAACCGATGTGATTGGTTCCGGTTCCTAAAATACGGAACCGATTAAGACTGGTTCCGGTTCTGGTTCTCATTTTTTTGGAACCGTTACCCGCTGGGTACCCGGTCCCGATATTTTTTAATAAAAATTATTTATATATTTATTATATTTAAATATTTAATGATGTGGTATTAGTTTTGTATCTTTATTAGGTGTTTTATTCGTTTTCATCCAAGTGTTTTATTTGAGGTGTTGACGACTTGACGTAAAGACGTGAATTGCTATGGAAGTCGTTTTATTGATGTCAAGACTCAATACTCGAGAGTTTCTAATTTATTTATGTAATAATTAGTTTTTATCGGATTATTTTTCACCATTTATTGTATTTATTACTTTATGTTGGTACTTTATAGTTTGCAATAGACTTAAAATTACAATTTTATTGTATGAATTGTTAAAAAATAAAATAAAAAAGTTGACATTGGGTACCCGGAACCGGTCCCGGTTCCAAAATATAAAGAACCGATGTAAGCGGTTCCGGTTCCTTCATTCTAGGAACCGCCGGTTCCGGTTCCATGAATTTTAGCCGGGTACCCGGTTATGCTCACCCCTATTCATAACTATCGCAACTCTTGGTGTTCTTGAGTATTCATAACTATCGCAACTAGCTATGTTCATCGTTATCGCAACTCCAGCTCATGAACAGTAAGATATCGCAACTGTCCTTTGCGACAAGCTTGTTTTATCGCAACCCACTTCACATGAACAGTACCTTATCGCAACCTTCTGTTGCGATAAGAATCATTTTTGAGTTTTATTGCAACCTCTTTGTTGCGACAAGATTTCCTCTTGCGACAAAGTTGCTTGCATACTCTGGGTTGCGACAAGTCTTGTGTTGCGACAATGTGTTGGGTTGCGACATAATTTGAGTTGCGACAAGTGTGGGATTGCGACATAATTTGAGTTGCGACAAGTGTGTGGTTGCGACAAGGTTTGAGTTGCGACAAAGGGTCTTATTGCAGATATAGCGGAACCCCCGTGCTTAGTCTCAAGAGGGGGGAATTGTTCATGGTGTTTAACATAAAGCGTGTGTGACATCATTCCCATATTTAGGCTGTCACATACATATTGCAACTGTCAATGTTTAAAGGAGCTCAAGTTTGCCAAGATTTTCAGAAGATGGGTGTTGGAATTCAGTCTTTGGTTGAATTGGATTAGACGTTTGAGCATTTGCAATCATTATTCTGGAGTTTTGTTGACGATGCTAGACTTTTGAGTGCTCTTAATCATTCTTCTGACCTGATCAATCAGAATTGTGAGTGCTTGCAATCATTGTTCTGGTGCTTTGGTTGTGATTCAGACTCTTGAGTGCTTATAATCATTCAGCTATTTCTTGAAGATTGAAGTTCTGGATTTTCATTATTCAGTGTTCTGATATTTTGGGGATGAGCATTTTTCTACAGTTGATGAACAATGTTACTTGTGGAGTTCTTCTAAACCCTACCTTATAGTGTATGCTTCATTATGTTTCCTCCTTCGAGCAAATTGGAATCAAGCTCTTAAGCCGAATTCCTGTTCAACTCGTGGCTTATCGACGGATTTGGTGTTATAGACTGAGATTGCATTTGGTTTGTCACGCAACAACTCGCTCGTTATCTTTCTTGTGAGCTTATCGGTACGAGCTAGAGTTTCCACATTTATGAAGATGTTTTTCGTGCACTCGGTCGAGACATTGAATCCGATTTGTCAAGGTTGAAATATAAAGAGTAAGAGCTTATTTCAAGGGGGAGCCTAGACTACATTTGAAGAATTGCATCACTACGGTTTTCTAAAGAAATCAAGGGGGAGAAGAACTGAAGATCTTTCGAGAAGGGTGATTCCTTTACAAAACTATAGGGGGAGATTGTTAGGACACAAAATGTCCTAATTATAAGATAGTTTTGTAAAGGGGTATTAATTGTCATATGGGCTTGGGTATAGTGTTATGGACTTGGGCTTAACTATGTAACAAGGGGGTATTTATATAATAGTGTGTGTAATTAGGGTTTAATTTGGAAGAATCATTGCAATGTAGGCTAAGGTGTATGTGTGTGTAAACTAGAGAGAGATCCATTCTCTCTCTAGGTAGTTCTTCATCAATAATACACCACTTTGTCTATTATCCCTTCTTATTACAATCTTCTATCATTATATGAATCGTTGCCTTGTTCAAATGGGACTAACATTAATTGTATAAGACCATCTTTAACGGGGTCATTAAATCTTACACTAAATACTAAATTTGGTGTAATACTATTCCCATCTTTAATAGGGTCTCTATTTTTCACGTTAAATTTAGTGTAATGAATAGTATTAAACTATATTTGGTGTAACACTATTCATTTACATTACTTTTTACACTACTTTCCACATCACTTTAAAAAATAATGTTACCCATTGAAAAAAAATTACTATTAACACTAAAATTTATACTACTTTTAAAATTTAGTGTAAAATATAAAGTGACCATTGAAAATGCCCTAAAAAGGTACGTAATACTCATTTTGATCTTGAAAATTCAATATTGAGTGAATTACTGTTTTGGTCCCTGTGGTTTGTCAAAAATTACGGAATTGATCCTATAACTTCAAAAATTACAATTTTGGTATCTGTCGTATGCATTTCGTTACGAAATTGGTTCCTCGAGCGGACGGCCGTCTATTTCCTCCGTTAAGCTCGAGGGTAAAATGGTCTTTTTATATATTTTTGTTTCTTTTAACATTTTTAATTAACTATAGAGTAAATTACAGTTTTGGTCCCTTAATTATACCATTTTTTATTTATTTAATTTTTTTCTTGAATCTTCATCTTCTCCAAGAACATGAAGAACCTCCGATATACCTCCAGATCAGAAAATAAAACCAATCTCGGATGAATCGGAAGCAATACCAAAAGCATAAGTTGTTTTAAATAAGCAACCCAAACAGCACCTTGTATATATATATATATATATATATATATATGTGTGTGTGTGTGTGTGTGTGTCTAATAACTTTGTTGGTATCTATGATCTGTGTATTATGTGTCTGTATACTGATTTTTTCCTCGTCTGATGAGATACTCATTGAGGATGGATACCTGATAGGTTGTATAACCTTTTCTTTTTCCTTTATCTTTTTTCTCCATCTGTAACAAATAATTTGTTAAGATTTCTAGATAACATATCTGCTATCCCATTATCTTTTCCTTTAATATGTTCAAAATTTATTTTGTAACCACATCCCTGTATAATGTTTTGTAAATTTATCCATCGTGTCTTATTTACTTATTTACTTTGATCATTTTTTATAAAGCGAACTATAGCTTCACAATCTGTTCTGACTTCTGACTGTGAATTCTTTTTGTAAAAAGATTTTGAATTTTTCTAGAGCATTTATTAATGCTTGGATTTCGAAATCTAGGCTTGTCCAATTCATACCAATTTTGTAAAAATTTCCACTGGCATATGAACAAATCTTTTCTGTTTCTTTTGTATTATATTTATTAGGTTTAGAAAGAAGAACGGCTCCCCATCCTTCTTTACGACCATCAACCTCTATAATTATATAATCTGTAACTGATGGTAATTCCAAAGGTTTAATATTTTTTACTTTTTCTTTGATTGTTTTTACAAGTTTTATGTCTTCTATGTTAAAATGTTTTTGACCATTTTTTTTTGTTTTACTATATAAAGGTCCTACTAATTTTGAAAGATCTGGGATGAATTTTCGAGCATAATTTACCAGACCTAAAAAAGCTTGTATTTGTTTTAAACCTTCATTTTTTTCTGGAAAATCTAATATTTTTGTAGAAATATGTGATTGTAATTCTATCTTTCCATTACCGATTTCTAGGCCAAGAAAAGATATTTTTCTTTTAAATAGATCCATTTTTCTTTTGGATACTACTATACCATTCTTCTTTATTTCTTCAAATATCTGTTGTAGGTGCTTTTCATGTTCCTGTACTGTTTCGCTGGCAACCAATATATCGTCAATGTATACTAAACAAAACTCATATTTAAGAAATATACTGTCCATGAATCTTTGAAATATAGATGGTGCGTTCTTGAGTCCAAAACTAAGAACATTCCATTCATACTGTCCTTCTGAACATGTGAATGCTGTCCATGGTTTGAAGGTTTCTTCAAGCTGTAACTGATTGTATCCTGACTTTAAGTCAAATTTTGAAAATATTCTTTTCTTTTGTATGAGATTTAGCAATCTGTCCTTGTTAGGAATATTATACCCATCATCTTCTGTATTGTCATTAAGTCTTTTGTAGTTATATACTATTCTGGCTTTTCCTCTTTTTATTTCACCGTGATTTCTTACCATATTTATTAGGTTTAGAAAGAAGAACGGCTCCCCATCCTTCTTTACAACCATCAACCTCTATAATTATATAATCTATAACTAATGGTAATTCCAAAGGTTTAATATTTTTTTACTTTTTCTTTGATTGTTTTTACAAGTTTTATGTCTTCTATGTTAAAATGTTTTTGACCATTTTTTGTTGTTTTACTATATAAAGGTCCTACTAATTTTGAAAGATCTGGGATGAATTTTCGAGCATAATTTACCAGACCTAAAAAAGCTTGTATTTGTTTTAAACCTTCAATTTTTTCTGGAAAATCTAATATTTTTGTAGAAATATGTGATTGTAATTCTATCTTTCCATTACCGATTTCTAGGTCAAGAAAAGATATTTTTCTTTTAAATAGATCCATTTTTCTTTTGGATACTACTATACCATTCTTCTTTATTTCTTCAAATATCTGTTGTAGGTGCTTTTCATGTTCCTGTACTGTTTCGCTGGCAACCAATATATCGTCAATGTATACTAAACAAAACTCATATTTAAGAAATATACTGTCCATGAATCTTTGAAATATAGATGGTGCGTTCTTGAGTCCAAAACTAAGAACATTCCATTCATACTATCCTTCTGAACATGTGAATGTTGTTCATGGTTTGAAGGTTTCTTCAAGCTGTAACTGATTATTGTATCCTGACTTTAAGTCAAATTTTGAAAATATTCTTTTCTTTTGTATGAGATTTAGCAATCTGTCCTTGTTAGGAATATTATACCCATCATCTTCTGTATTGTCATTAAGTCTTTTGTAGTTATATACTATTCTGGCTTTTCCTATTTTTATTTCACCGTGATTTCTTACCATAAATGTTACGGATCTGGGAGAACTTTCAGATTTTCTAATTAATTTTTGTTCTATCATTTCTGGTATTTGTTTTTTAAATTCTTCTTTATCTAAAGGGCTATATGCTATGTTAGCTGTTCGGATTGTTATATCAGGGTTTTTTATTTTGAATTTACATATATGTTTAACTTTTGAATCTTTTATGTCTTCTCCTATGAGTCCTATCTTTTCTAAATGTAAAATAGTAGGGTGATTTATACTTTTTGTAATTTCTATTCCTTTTTCTAATTCATGTGTTAGGAAATCTGTGAGTAATTTTATTGATTCGTTTTCAACGAATGTTTTATTTTGGTTGTTTTTAAAAAATTCTAAGTTACTTTGTTTTCCACGTTTTTGAGCGAATTATGATGTATTTGTATACCTAAGTGTAGGAAAGCTGTAAATATGTTTACTTAATGTAATACAATTCCTAGTAATGTTGATAGCACCATTTAATCCGAAGATAAAATTTAATCCGAGTACAAAATCTGTTGATTTTATATATTCGGGATTTATGTTTACTTGTGGTATTTCATATTTAATACTATAATTTTCTGCAAAATCTAAAAATTGTATTCCTGTTGGTTCTACATAGTGTGTAATTGAGATAAGTCTACTTTCAATTGTTCTAGTTACTAATTTATAAGGTAACTCTTTATGGTATTGCTTAGGAATTAATGTATATGACACTACGCTTTTTGTTGCTCCTGTATCCACTAATGCTGTTAAATCAACAAATTTATTATTGTCTAGCCATAATCTACATTGTATATTAATCATGTTTGTGAATCCTTTTGTTTGGATATAAGTATTCTCATATTCTTCAGACATTTTAGCTACGTTGATTTCTTCGACTTTCTGTTTTTTCTTTTCTACTATGTCTTCTATATGTTTTAATTTTTCTTCTATATTGTTAACTTTTAGTTTATGTAATTCCGCTATTATTTCTAGTTTTTCTATTTTTTTGAAATATGTGTTTGTGTCTAATGTCTTATTTATTTCTTTTGTTATTGTTATTTCTTGGTTAAATAACTTTTTAAGACATAAATAACATATTTCTTTAAAACAGATGTTGCATTGTGATCTTTTGTCCATGCTAGGGTAATATCCACAATTATAGCATTTTATATAGTTATTGCCTCTTTTGCTTGTCCAATTGTGTTCACATTCCATTTGTTCTGTATTAACATATGTATATGTGATTTTTGTTAAATTTTCTTCATCTCTATCACTATATATGATGTATACTGATTCATTTTCAGAATTATCTGTTTCTAAGGATTCTATCTCGTAATCTCCTATTTGTTCTACTAGATTACTTCTTTCTGTGTTTTTGCTTTTATTAGGACATTTGTTAGCTAAATGTTTTTCATCTCCGCAGATGAAACATTTACATTTTCGTGTTTGTGGCTTTCTGACATATTTATTTTTATAATAAGGTTTGTACCCTTTTTGGTATGTTGTACTTTTTCTCAATTTTTTCCTTTTATAATGACCATAAGCTTGTGGTGTATAAATTGTTGTTTTACAAAATGCTTATGCATTCTTTTTTAGCTGTTCTTGTAAAGCAACTTCTTTGCATCTATCTTCTAATATTTTAAATGTATATGTTATTCTAGGTGTAATACCCCGGGTAAGTTCGTTAGTTAAATCTTAATTCTGTTAAATTTATCTAACTCTATAATTGGTGTTTAGGGTATGTATGGGTGAATTTATAAGTTAAAGGGTGTTTGGGTCATTATGGTATAGTTTAAGCCAAGATTGGGAATTTGGTCTAAAATATAAATATCTTAAGAATCCAGATATTTTCATAAAAATCAGATTTATCAGTGTGTGAGTGTGTGTTTGGAGACGAGAAGAAGCAGAAGAAGAGTTCGTACGGTTAGGGCTTCAATTGGCTTGGTTGGAAGCGATTTTGAGGTAAGTCATTTATGTTTTATGTTTATAATTAGTAGTATTAGACTTCTATCGGATTAGAATGTTTAATTTGTAGTTATATAGGTTTAATTTGGATCTGGGTAAAATGGAACCGACTGTGTTCTTGAGAGTACCGGTATATTTCATTGAGTACCGGTAGTGCGGAGTACCGGTAGTGCGGAGTCCCGGTATTATGGAGTCCCGGTACTGTGGAGTCCCGGTACTGTTGAGTCCCGGTACTGTGGAGTCCCGGTACTGTGTGGAGTTCAGATAGTTTTGGGTAGTGTCCGGATATAGTTTCTGGAAGTATTTTTGAGGATAAGGGTTAGATAGATTTATCTACAGTTTTATGTGTTCTATCTGGTAAAGAGACGCTTGTATTTAATTATTTCAGATCTTGAGAAATTGGGTGAAGGACTGAATCCTTTTGAGAAGAGCTAAGGAAGCGTGTGTTAAGCTAGCAGGTGAGTTTTACTTTAAAACGTTTTCAACTGGAATACATATATATCTGTGTTTATATATATATATGAGATGGATTTGTGTGGATCGAGAATGTGTGGAATATATATATATATATATATATATATATATATATATGTGTGTGTGTGTGTGTGTTTATATATATATGAGTTAAATATGTATGATAGCGTGGTTGTATCATATATTGAGATATGATTGAGTTTATGCTTTTAAATATAATATAATGAGATATTATATTTATGTAAGTATTACACTACACGAGAGCACGCCGAACTATGCCGGTAGAAGTGTTGGTCGTAATTGTTGTACGGCGTTGTGGGTCGTAGTTGTCGTACGGCGTTGTTGGTTGTAATTGTAGTACAACGTTGATTTATTAGTTGGCTTGCAACCAACTAATATGGCCATTGGGAACGAGGATGAGGAGGAGTCGAGCACGATGCACGAGTCTTGATTGGTATTTAAATACGTGTGGAATGTTTATATTTTACGAAAGGATTACCAAAGGTTTATCTAAACTATTTTGATATAAAGGATTTACATAAAAGGTTTTATAATGATTTTGGAAAGGATCGGGATTAACACACTAGACCCGTTTGGTCTAACCCTCATTTTGTTTTCAAAAATATGTTTTCCAGGTCGAGGAATTGATAGCGGCAAAGGAAAGAATAAGGTGTAGGCTGCCTCCGTTGATCGATGATGTTTAAGAAGCTTTTATATATTTTGTAGTTTCAAGACTAATGAGACTGTACTTGGTTTGTTATGTAACTTTTGTTGTAAATCAATTATATGTATGCATGTTATGTTATATGATGTATGTTATGGGATTTGGGTCGTTACAAATGGTATCAGAGCCCTAGTTTAAGGGATTTAGGTATTTGTATCTATACCTAGACTTAAACTGCATGTGAAGTAGGATGTCCCTATTATTGTAGAACCTTGGGATATTAAGTATAAAAGGTAGAAGGAACATCATGTAAGGTAATTTCATATTACACCTGGCCAGTGTAATTGTGATCTTACAGGTACATGTTTGAACTGGAATACCTTGTTATATGGGGTATGTGATTATGTGTATATTTACGTTGTTTGAATCTGCAGCATGGCAAGTGGTACTCGACAAACGAATCGAGGGGGAAGAGGTGGAGATAGAGGTGGAGGCAGAAGGGGAGGTAGAGTCCAGGGGCGAGGTGCTGAATTTATTACAAGAAATGACTTAATGGCTGAAATGGGAAGACTACAAACCAGTATACAAGCAATGTTTGACCGAAATCGTCACAACGAAGCTGAAACACCAGACCCTGGACTCGAAGACGAAATACCAATCATACCGACTGTTATACCAGTACCAAGGAGGTGCGACTACAAAATGTTTTTAAGCTGTAAACCTCCGACCTACTCAGGAGACAGGGACCTCGTGAAAGCGATGAGGTGGTTGAAGGAGATTGAAGCTATCTTCAAAACTAGTAAGTGTGCTGACGAAGATAGAGTACTATATGGAACCGCAATGCTAAAAGCTGATGCCCTATTCTGGTGGGAAGCTCACATAGATTCCCTAGGGTCGGATGTATACTCTACTTTTACTTGGGACGAATTCACAACAGCATTCAAAGGACAGTTTTGTTCTCAAGCAGCAGTTAGACAACTGGAAGAGGAGTTCATGAACCTACACCAGCGAAGTTTATCGGTTAGGGATTACACTGCTCGTTTTCTAGAGAAGTCTCGCTTCGCGGAGTACTACGTTGCCACCGAGGCACTGAAGATGGAAATGTTTATTTTCGGGTTGAATTCCGAAATTAGAAAGCTAGTGATTGCAACAGGACCCGATACCTTCTCAGCCGCACTAAATGTCGCGGAAAATGTGGAACATGATAATAAGAGAGACGTTGGTGATAAGAGTACTGGAAAAAGAAAATTGGAAGAAACGGCGTACGATTTGGAGGAATACGAATCCCCGAGGATTGATAGTCATTCACCTTATAGATCAATTGAAAGACCATGTTTTTAATGTAACCGTATTCATCAAGGAAACTGCTATGGTGATTCCCAAAATTTCTATAGATGTGGAAAGATTGGCCATATTGCGAGAGATTGTCGGGTAACTCGATACTGTTTTGTTTGCAACTCCCCTGATCATATTCAGTCAGACTGTCCACAATGGAAAGTACAACAGGGTAGTATAACGGGGAAACCAACGAATGTTAGGTCGGGAGAAATAGAAGGGTCTGGGGAACCGAAAGCAAAAGGCCGAGTATTCCAAATGACAACACAAGAAGAGGAGGAAATTCCCTGATAAGGTTACAGGTATATTTCTAATAAACTCTATATGTGCTAAGGTGTTATCTGACTTCGGTATTGATATTCCCGTGCTTTTGTTGTTTATCTGTGTTAGAAATATAAGTGGGTGTGGGGTGTCTATTCAGTTAGTTTCTACGGTTTTGATTGAGTTTGAGGTAATAGTGGAGGTTAAGTATCAATATCTTTCGTCTAACCGAATTCCGGGACGGAATTATTTTAAGGGGGAGATGATGTAATACCACGGGTAAGTTCGTTAGTTAAATCTTAATTCTGTTAAATTTATCTAACTCTATAATTGGTGTTTAGGGTATGTATGGGTGAATTTATAAGTTAAAGGGTGTTTGGGTCATTATGGTATAGTTTAAGCCAAGATTGGGAATTTGGTCTAAAATATAAATATCTTAAGAATCCAGATATTTTCATAAAAATCAGATTTATCAGTGTGTGAGTGTGTGTTTGGAGACGAGAAGAAGCAGAAGAAGAGTTCGTACGGTGAGGGCTTCAATTGGCTTGGTTGGAAGCGATTTTGAGGTAAGTCCTTTATGTTTTATGTTTATAATCAGTAGTATTAGACTTCTATCGGATTAGAATGTTTAATTTGTAGTTGTATAGGTTTAATTTGGATCTGGGTAAAATGGAACCGACTGTGTTCTTGAGAGTACCGGTATATTTCATTGAGTACCGGTAGTGCGGAGTACCGGTAGTGCGGAGTCCCGGTATTATGGAGTCCCGGTACTGTGGAGTCCCGGTACTGTGGAGTCCCGGTACTGTGTGGAGTTCAGATAGTTTTGGGTAGTGTCCGGATATAGTTTCTGGAAGTATTTTTTAGGATAAGGGTTAGATAGATTTATCTACAGTTTTATGTGTTCTATCTGGTAAAGAGACGCTTGTATTTAATTATTTCAGATCTTGAGAAATTGGGTGAAGGACTGAATCCTTTTGAGAAGAGCTAAGGAAGCGTGTGTTAAGCTAGCATGTGAGTTTTACTTTAAAACGTTTTCAACTGGAATACATATATATCTGTGTTTATATATATATGAGATGGATTTGTGTGGATCGAGAATGTGTGGAATATATATATATATATATATATATATATATATATATATATATATATATATATATATATATATATATATATATGTGTGTGTGTGTGTGTGTGTTTATATATATATATATATGAGTTAAATATGTATGATGACGTGGTTGTATCATATATTGAGATATGATTGAGTTTATGCTTTTAAATATAATATAATGAGATATTATATTTATGTAAGTATTACACTACACGAGAGCACGCCGAACTATGCCGGTAGAAGTGTTGGTCGTAATTGTTGTACGGCGTTGTGGGTCGTAGTTGTCGTACGGCGTTGTTGGTTGTAATTGTAGTACAACGTTGATTTATTAGTTGGCTTGCAACCAACTAATATGGCCATTGGGAACGAGGATGAGGAGGAGTCGAGCACGATGCACGAGTCTTGATTGGTATTTAAATACGTGTGGAATGTTTATATTTTACGAAAGGATTACCAAAGGTTTATCTAAACTATTTTGATATAAAGGATTTACATAAAAGGTTTTATAATGATTTTGGAAAGGACCGGGATTAACACACTAGACCCGTTTGGTCTAACCCTCATTTTGTTTTCAAAAATATGTTTTCCAGGTCGAGGAATTGATAGCGGCAAAGGAAAGAATAAGGTGTAGGCTGCCTCCGTTGATCGATGATGTTTAAGAAGCTTTTATATATTTTGTAGTTTCAAGACTAATGAGACTGTACTTGGTTTGTTATGTAACTTTTGTTGTAAATCAATGATATGTATGCATGTTATGTTATATGATGTATGTTATGGGATTTGGGTCGTTACACTAGGTCCTATACCTAGATTGTTTTGTTCACCATATGTTTGTTTCCATGTTTCATGTATATTTTTTCCTAAATCTCCTGGTAATTTTATAAAATATTTGTCGCATAAATTATCATCCATTGCTTGTCCTGTTTGAGATAATAACCTTGAAAAGTCTATTGTGAATTCGTTTATATACTTCATATCTGCTATACTTAATTGTTTTAAGTTTCTGATTGCAGTGTCTTGTATAAGGCTATTGTTTTTGGCTGGATCAACTCCTAGAATAAGAGTTCTTATTTGTGATGTGAAGTTGTATGGATTTTCTCCTAGGGCTTTTAGCCTATTTATTTCATCTGGGTCTTGGGCTTTTTTGCTTTGCCAAATTCCTAGAGATATTGGGCCTAATGTGGTTTCTAAATAAGAAAACATATCCATGCTATCTTTTTTGTTTGTTTCCCACATTCTTACAACTGTCTGTTCCCATATTAAGACTTCATCTATCCACAACTGTGGTTTTTGTTGTTCCAATAGTAACATATTGCTACTAAATATGTTTCCTATAGGTAATCTGTTGCCTTTTCCTACATAATTCAACTCTTGTTGATAGCTTGTAGAGGGTTGTAACCAAGATTCTCTTCCTGATGTATCTCGTGTAGAGGTTCCTGTTTCTCCCCCGTCTATTTTTGGCATTTTTCTTTTATATGGATTATATGGACCATACATATTTTCATCCATAAAATTTTTGGTCTTGTTTGTAAAAATTTGATAACATTGTTTTGCCTTGTAGAATATTCTCAACTAAAGGTAAATTATAATAGTTTTGTAGGTTTTTGTAGCTTTCTTCATATGTCATTCCTAATTCTGTCATACACTCAATGATCATATCATCAGTTTCTTCTTGTATGTTTAATTCTGTGAATTTTCTATTAATATTTTGTTCTAATGTTTTGTTAGTTTCTTCTATTTTAAACCTTGTAATTTCTTCTTCTTCTAAATAATCTATTAAACTGTAGTCAAATTCTTCTTCTTCGAATTTGTCAAATCCTATTAGAGTTTCACTATCTTCATTTTCTGTATCATAATTTGGTTCTGTATCATATTCTATATTCATAAAATTATATTCTGTTTCTTCGTCATCTTTATTGTTAGATGACTCTTTTTTAAAGTCCACAAATCTCAAGCTTTGTGATCCATCATTATCTTCATATATATAACTTCTTTTTGGTATTAATATTTCGTCTTCTTGACCTTTTAAGTCGTTTAATTGCCATTCTAATCCTGCTAATTCTTCAGTATCTATTTTTATTGGGTCTATCATTTGTATAGATTTTGAAGCTATTGTGTTTACAATTCCTTCAATATTAACCTTGTATTTCATTCACGACCTGTTGCTAGCCTTTCCTAGCACTCCTATGCTTATTACTATATTATTTCCTTCATAATTTTCGTATCCCTTTGTTTGTAGAGCTATTTTAATATTTTGTAGATCATTTATGTCTTTTAGAATTCCTGGTGTGCAATAAAATAACGCTGTATTTTGGCTAAGCTCTATTTCCATTCCTGAAATTATTGCCTTTTTTAACTCTGTTTTCCAACTTTTGTCTAATAATAGGGCTAATAATTTTGTCCCTAAATTTTTTCTGCCTAATGCTTTAATCCCTATAATTACTAGTCCTATGTGTGCAAAATGTTTTCCTGATTGTTTTATCCTTTGTATTGTGTCTGGTGAGAATAAGTCTACTGTTACTGATTTGTCTAGTACTCTTAAACTTTCTTCTCTACTACTTTGGATTAACACTGTATTTATGTTTAAAATTCCTGTTTGATACAATACTCTAGGATTTAGAATATCTAATTGGTGTTGATTATAAAGATTTACTCTATAATTAATTAAAAAAATGTTAATATAAATGAAAAAGGGTAAAAAGACCATATTACCCTCGAGATAACAGAAAAAATAGACGGTCGTCAGCTTGAGGGACCAATTCCATAACGAAATGCATACCACATATACCAAAATTGTAATTTTTGAAGTTATATTACCAATTCCGTAATTTTTGACAAACCACAGGGACCAAAACAGTAATTTACTCTTCAATATTACATTCATAACCAAAAAGTTATTCTAATATTTATCTTCAAATCTATGAAATAATTTGTGTATTTTTTAAAATATATTATTTGGGGTTTGTCCTCGTAAGTTATCAATTTAAGTCACCCCAAAAGGATCTTTTTAGTTATTCTCTAAGGTCATATAAAATTAGTCCATACTAATATTTTGTCAATTTAGAACTTGATATTTTGTCAACTTAATTAAATCGACAAGTTTAAGAATCGGTAATAATGATGACTTTATCGGCATCTTATGGGCACGTTCTATAAAGATTCATTTTAGAGAGATGAATATTTATAGAGGTTTTTGTGACATGAAGTTTCCAGTCATTTTTTGTTACTATACTTGTCTTAAGTGAAACTTATACTCATACCTATTTTAGTTGCTTATTTAGATTTCATTGTTAAAAAGCACCAAACTCGTTCAAAATATTTTATTCTTCTCTAATTGAAATTGGTGTATTCTTGACTTAATACTCTAAACTTTGAAGTCCAAACTCTGTGGATATAATCTCGATATTTTTACCACTTTATTACTTGTAGCGATCATAGTGTCGGTATATACTTGCGTCCCCACTATGGCCACTCTGTGGACAATACGATTTTCCGCTACCAATATGATTATCGAAAAAATTATCATATGTGATAAAACATTATAATCAAGTTGCTACGTATTTATCTTTGTGACGAAGTCGATTTATTAAAGATTATAAAAAATAGGGTTTGAAAACAAACTCAATCCCGGTTTACCGGTTTCTCGCATGATACTATATATATATATATATATATATATATATATATATATATAGAGAGAGAGAGAGAGGGGTATGTGATCATGTGAGAAGTGTCATTTTCTGTGAGAAGTGTTTTTAAACTGTTGATCACTTTTAATCAGATACCCTCCCATGAATTGCGGTTTAAAAATGAATTGATTTGGTGCATCCCAGTACATGTTATGTCGGTGCATCTCATCTTAATGTTCATTCATTTTTATCCAACGGTTGATAAACACTTCTCACACTTCTCACCAAATTTGTCACTTCTCAGTAAAACCAACCCTGAATATATATATATATATATATGATACAGGGAGAATTCGAGAATTAATAAGGGTTTTCGCAAATATTTGGAAAAATAGAAAACGAGCTCAAAAGAAGGTCAAATATCTGGTTCAAACTCCGTACTACAGTCGTTTACGCAACTTGGTCGCGTTCAAAGTCGTGTGGATGTTTTGAGCCATCCTGCACGGATTGCGTTTATCTCTTTATTTCATTATTTTATTTCTTAATTATTTAGTTATTATAATTAGATTATGATTAATATCTAGTTTCCTTTTAAGTTTTAGGATTTATCTTTAGCTAATATTTTATTTAGTTTCCTAGTTGGTTTAGAATTAGGATATATTTATTTCCATATATTAATTAGTTTAGATTATAAATAGGAGTATTTGGTTTCATTGTTAATCAAGTTTTTATCAATTAATAAAAGTTCTTCTTTTTAAGAGTTTTCTCTTAATTTTTCGAGTTTACGTTTAGTAAACTCGTTATCAAAAAGGGTTTAGACGCTTGTCGATCCTTTCGCAAACCTACGCTGCGTCAAGTGGTATCAGAGCAGGAATCACCTGTCTTTTCACCATCAATGGCAGATCGACAGCCGACTGCCAAAGTGGACTTAGCAGGGATGAATGTGGCCTTATCCACAACACTCGCTAATCTGACAGCGGCTGTCAATAAACTTCAACCCAATTTCGTCAACGACAACCGTCGGAGAAGGGACAGGTTTGAAGAACCGGTTAGGGTTCTACGCAATGGTAACCGTAACCGGGTAAATCTTTCGAGTTCTGAATCCGAAGAGGAGGAAGAAGGAGAGCCGAAGAATCTGAGAAGAAACAAAGACGATTATCGTATGAAAACAGACATTCCGTTTTTCTACGGAACTATGGGAGTCGAAGAATTCTTAGATTGGCAAATCAAAGTCGATCGATTATTTGACGTTGTAGAGGTGCCCGAAAACAGGCAGGTAAAGTTTGTTGCTTCCCGTCTAAAGAGTCACGCCGCCGTTTGGTGGGATAAACTGATTGTAACACCCCAAAACAGGGGTCAACAAAAACTTCCATAAAACGGAAGAGTGGTACACATTACTAAAGTAAAAGTATACCTAATTAACATTTCATAATCATTAATACAAAGATTTAGTTAATTATAACTACTATTGGACCACTAGCTTATCTGATCACTACTATGGCAATCAAATTACAAAAAGGATGTCGGAAAGTTCTATCATAAGTCTTCCAATCTTTCACTCTCCAACAATGATCCCATGCTCACAACCCCGTTCTAGACCTTCTTGTGTTCGGAACCACTAATATCTGTAACACATAAAACACATAACAAGTGTTAGGCTTTTAAAGCCTAAGTGAGGTTTACACATAGCACAGTGAGCATAATCATAGCATGTAGGAATAACAATTCGATACATTCACAAATTGGATTCCATGGAGAAGGCCCATATCGCTACTCAGTTACATCATAATTGAAGATATACCTTGATCGGTACCCCACTGTCAGGATCGATTCTTAACAAGAATTAAACTTCTTAGAAACAGAATTTAGAGAATCTTGCGGAATAGAACTCTAAATCAATTAAAGAACAATCAATAGAAATTCAATAAACTGTATATAGATCAAACAGTTATTACTCACAAGTTTTACACCAAACCTCAATCTTGTTGAACAGGCTCAACAAGACGATTTCTACTTCTCTAGAAATAGGATCTATGATCTTGAGGTTAATTCACTCTTGAATATAGAATTCTGTATATTATCTATCTTCTTTTTCGTATTTTTTAATAGCTATCTATCAATACTATTTATACAAAAGTAATTACAAGATAACCATAAAAAGTAAATTGATCTTCTGAATCTTCGTTAAGCATATCTTGATCAATTCCTTCTTTGTCTCCAAAAGTATCGCATATCAAATTTATCAACTCAGCAGTATTAATGATGATTTGGCTCAGCAGCATTAACAACCTTCAGCAGTATTAATCTTCACAGTCTTCAAGCAGTAGTAACTCAGCTCAGCAGTACTAACCATGTCTAGCAGTAGTAATTTGGACTAGCAGCACTAACTTCAACTAGCAGCATTAACTTCATCTAGCAGCAGTAACTTTGCCCAGCAGTAGTAACGAAGAACTGGCAGTAGTAATGAAGACTTAGCAGTACTAACCATACTTAGCATATCTTCAGTTCCCAACAATCTCCCCCTAACTTGACTTTTAGGAAAAGAAGTCAAGTTCTTCAGATGATGCTTCCAAAACTTAGTCATCATGTACACACAGATTAGGACTTAGGCCTAGACTCTGATTGAGAATCCTCTTTACCAAGAATCTACCCATTGCTGAATCCTTGTTGCAGGTCAGCTTAGTGTGTAGCATTCCTTGCAGCCTCTTCATGCTGTGATTGTATATTTCATCTACAAGATAGTATTCATGAGTTGCAGAGTCAAGGGAGATGACATATACTCCACAGTTTTCATAGAGCATCCAGTTGGTAATGACTTGAAACTGTGTGTTTAACCTATGCTGAACTGCTTCAGGTTTGAACATTTGGCACAAGAATTCAAGTACCATTTTAGAGATTGACATCCCTGGCTCAGTCAGCATGTTTCCATATATCTTCATCCCAACTTTGAACATCTCTTCTAAGTCTGATCTTGAGCAAGTTCTGACAATCTTTCCCCAAGTAGAAAATACTTCAAATTTTCCATCAGCTCTTTTTATCCTAATGAACTCCTTTCTACCATCTTTCAAAGTGTCCCAAAAGATGATTTCAGGAGCCTTAGATGATATTGGTTCAGCCTGAAGTGGAATTGGGTTAGATTCAACACTAGTGATGTACAAGTCACATTGGGCATCCGTTTGTGATTGCACATTGCCTGATTTCCCTGATGGAGTTGCCACTTCTTCTTCAGCAACTTTTCCATCAGATTTCACTGTTTCCTCCTGGGCCTTTTCTGCAGATGACTCCACCCTTGGTTTCTTTTCATTTTTCTTCTTTGTAGTTATGGGCTGGGTTCTTGGTCTTTTCTTGGACATCATCTTGGTTCTTTTAAGAGTTTTGACAGCCTCAGGAGTTGGTTCAGCTGCTTTAAGTTTTTCAGCAGCAATAACCATTTCTGCTGCTATGGCTGTTACTGCTTCTCTTAGTACATGTAGTGATGCTGCTTCAATACTGTTCTTTATAATCCAGTAAATTTCTTCATCTATTTCAGCTTGAGTTGTAGTTACTGCTTCCTTCTCAGTTTCTGCTGCTTTGACTGTTTGGCCTTCAGCAGCATTAACTGTTTCTGCTGCTTGTTCAAGCTCAGCAGCATTAACAGTTTCTGCTGCTGTGGTTTCTGCTGCTTTGGTTTCTGCTGCTTTGGTTTCTTTGACACACTCTTCCCCCTTTTCTGTCTCACTGGACTCCCCCTTAAACTGTGCATAGTCCATTTCCATCTCAGTCTCTATGTGAGCAGTCTCCCCCTCAATTTGTGGACCCTTCAGTTTCAGTTCTGCTTCTGACTCTGACTCCCCCTTTTTGGGAGCATCATCAGTTGAGGTTCTCCTTCTTAGCACAAACCTTGCCTTTTTCCTTTTGTTCAGCAACTTGGTGACCATCTTTTTGAGCTTCTCAATTTGAGACTGTTGGTAGGTAACCACAGTCTTAAGTTGCTCAATCTCTTTCTTTTGTGCCATGACATCCAAGTTGATATTCCCTAAGGTTTCCATCAATTCCTCATAGTTATATCTATCCTCACCTTGTTTAGAAGTATTAACCTTCTTTAAAGGATCCTTGGAAGTTTCAGCAGAAGCCTTCTGCCTAGCAGAAGCACTACCTGCCCCCTTGGTTTCTTGGCACCTGGGTCCTCCTAATGATTTCTCATTTAGAGTTGCCATGGGGAAGGTCTTATTTATGTTACCATTGTCCTTCTCTGTGCTAGCAGAAGTAGTGGCAGCCTTAGCACCCATATGGTCATCCTTCTCCTTAGAGACCACCTTCTTGAGGTTGGGAGACACCCCTGTGGTTTCCCTGTTGATATTCTCAATTGGAGAATGCTCCAATTGAGGGCTTAAAGGCGTAGGGCTTTGAGTAGGTACAACAAGGGAAGGAGCCTTGTGCACCTTTCTTCTTTGAAATCTTTTGGTGATTGTGGGAGTGGGCTGTTCAAGAATGGACTGTGGGATGTCTTTTGAGATGGAAGGTTGGGATTGGGCATCAGTGGGTTGATCTAATGAAGGCCTTGATCCTGATGCCATACCTTCAGAGGGGTGGGACACAACCATCATTGTAGAGAACAATGGTGTGTCAACTCCTTCCGAGTCCCTAGGAAGTCTTTTCATATTTGAAAAAACCTTCCCTTTAGGGGATTTGGGTACATATACCTCAGTGAACTGAGGTAAGTCCATCAACTCCTTGTTAAGAACTTCTTGCACAAACCTTGGATACATGAAAAAGGTCTTTTTGGATTCCAAGTTTGATACAAGATCAGTAAAGATCATTGCTGAGAAATTGTACTTTCTGGCAGTGGATAAGCAGACCAAGGCATATGCAATGGGACTGCTGAACTCACTCCATCCAGTAGTTTTCTTGGAAATACAGTGCATCAGGGTATGAACAAGAAATCTCCATTGGTTGAAAAATTTTGACTTGTAGAATTTAAAAACACCAATGGGACCTTCATACCCCATTCTTTGTAAAGTAGAAAAGAGTTCTTCATTAGGAATAGAAGTTATACCTGAAGCATCATTCAACTGAAGGGAGATGCGAATAACCTCTTCAGTGACTTTCAAGGGTTTATCACAAACCCTTGTTCGAATGGTTTTCTGCCCTTCTTCAACACTAACAGTGGCATTCTCCCAAAATTGTTTCTGGTGTTCGATATAGATTGTTGGGCTCACTGTGAGTGCATAGGAGATGTGCGAGGATTTTAGAAAATCGACAATATCGTGGAATCCAGCAGCTTGTTTCGGCTTCTGAAGCATGGCTATTTCATTGTGCTCATCCACAAACTCCATGATGCCTAAGGATTCTTGAAAGAAAAGCACAGAGATTCTGGAGAGTCTAGGTTAGAACGAGAGAGAAGAAGTAAATGCGAAGAGTCGTTATGAACATGGGCGGGCAAACAGGGGTATTTATATGCCCTAGATTATCAGAAGCAGTATTAACTACCTCGCAGTAGTAACTACCGAGCAGTATTAACTGCCAAGCAGTATTAACTGCCAAGCAGTATTAACTACCTAGCAGTATTAACTACCGAGCAGTATTAACTACCGAGCAGTATTAACTACCGAGCAGTATTAACTGCCAAGCAGTATTAACTGCCAAGCAGTATTAACTACCTAGCAGTATTAACTACCGAGCAGTATTAATTACCGAGCAGTATTAACTGCCAAGCAGTATTAACTACCTAGCAGTATTAACTACCAAGCAGTATTAACTACCGAGCAGTATTAACTCCACTAGCAGTATTAAATGCACTAGCAGTATTAACTACTGAGCAGTATTAACTACTGAGCAGTATTAACGACCAAGCAGTATTAACTACACTAGCAGTATTAACTGTACTAGCAGTATTAACCACTGAGCAGTATTAACCACTGAGCAGTAGTAACTGCTGGAACACAGACAGTAGTAACTTCTGTACTGGCAGTAGTAACCACACTTACACTTTTCTTCACTTGGTAATCTGAGGAAAACAGAGCATCCTGAGAAAGAAAGTTAGTAGCACCAAATACAGGAAGAAATATAGGTATAAAAACAGAAAGTCAAGAATTTATTCTAGGTTGATCATGCCCACACTTGTTACCAAAAAGGTGAATCTACCCACATCAAAAGCTTTTGTGAATAGATCAGCAAACTGGTCATTTGTATGAACTTTAGCAACCTGAATTAATTTCTTTTCATTGCAATCTCTTATAAAGTGATACCTTATCTCTATATGCTTTGTTTTTGAGTGTTTGACTGGATTATTAACAATGCTAATAGCACTGTTGTTATCAATGAAGATTGGTGTGTGAAGAAAAGTTACCCCATAGTCCAACATCTGATTCTGAATCCATAGAACCTGAGAGCAGCAGCTTGCAGCAGCTATGTACTCAGCTTCTGTGGTAGATAAGGACACTGTGGTTTGTTTCTTACACTGCCAAGATACTAGTCTTGTACCCAAAAACTGACATCCACCTGAAGTAGACTTCCTATCCATGTTGGCTCCTCCCAAATCACTATCTGAATATGCAAGCAAGTCAAAAGAGGATTCATGAGGATACCAGAGACCTAATCTAGGTTGCCCTTTTAAGTATCTGAATATTCTCTTGACAGCATGAAGGTGTGATTGCTTAGGAGAAACCTGAAATCTGGCACAAACACAGACTGAAAACATAATGTCAGGTCTAGAGGCTGTGAGATACATGAGAGATCCAATCATTGATCTGTAATGATGGACATCCACATCCTCCCCCTCAAGATCTGCAGTGATCTGTTTATGTGTTTCCATTGGAGTGCTTGCTGACTTTGAGTCTGATAAACCAAACTTGTCCAGGATGTCTTTCACATACTTGGATTGGCTAATAAAAATTCCATCTTTCCTCTGTTTTACCTGAAGCCCAAGAAAGAATGTAAGTTCTCCCATGGAGCTCATCTTGAAGCTTTTGTGCATCAATTCTTCAAACTCTTTACACATTTGATCATTGGTGGATCCAAAGATGATATCATCCACATAGATCTGAACAAGTAAAGTACCTCTCTTTCTCCTCTTGATGAACAGGGTCTTGTCAATGACTCCTCTTTCAAAGTCATTTATCAAGAGATAGGTAGACAAAGTGTCATACCATGCTCTTGGGGCCTGATGCAAACCATAGAGAGCCTTCTTCAGCTTGTATACTCTGTCAGGGTGCAATGGATTCTCAAATCCAGGGGGTTGACAGACATATACTTCTTCCTCAATGCTTCCATACAGAAATGCACTTTTGACATCCATTTGGTACACTTTGAACTTCATGTATGAGGCATAGGCTAGAAATAACCTGATTGCTTCAATCCTTGCCACAGGAGCAAAGACTTCCTCATAATCTATTCCTTCTTCCTGAGTGTACCCTTGTGCAACCAGTCTAGCTTTGTTTCTGATTACAATCCCTCTGTCATCCTTCTTGTTCCTGAAAATCCACTTGGTGCCAATTGCTCTATGACCTTTTGGAAGGTCTACCAAGTCCCAAACATCCTGTAATTTGAACTGTAGCAGCTCCTCTTGCATTGCCTCTATCCAGCTTGGGTCTTTCATGGCATCATAAGCCTTTTTGGGCTCAATCTGGGACAGAAAGCAAGTAAGAACAGTGTTAACTGTATTTTGCTGCTCTTGCAACTCTTGGAGTCTGCTTTGCTTTCTAGTCATCATGGGAGATGCAATATCTCCAATTACCAACTCAGGAGGATGATTTTTCTGAGTTCTTGTTTGATGACCAGCTTCCTCTTGTAAGTCCTCATCCAGATTAGACTCATTTAATTCTGGATTTGTTTCTGCTTCTTCAGTCACCTCAGATTCTCTGGAATTTGAACCTGAAGACTGATTTTCCTCTGCTCTCCTCTCTTCTTCATTCTGAATAGGTTCAGTCTCCTCATGGTGTTCACAGAATTCCACAGGATCAATGGAAGGGATTGGAAATATCACAGATTGAATTCTGTGTTCTGATGATGGTGTATCCCTTTGTCCTGCATATACATCACCACTGAAACCCAAAGAATTAGTGAGTGAATCAATGTCAAATAGCCAATTAGGACCTGAACCAATAGGATTTGGTGTGTTCTCATTGCATTTGACATTGTCACTTTCTTCAATTATTCTAGAAGAGGTATTAAAGACTCTGTAGGCCTTACTTTGAGATGAATACCCAACAAGAAAACCATCATCTGCTTTGCTATCAAACTTGCCTAAGTGAGATTTGGTATTGAGAATAGTACAAGGACATCCAAATGGCTTGAAAAATCCAATATATGGTTTCCTTTTATGGAAAAGCTCATAAGGTGTCTTGTTTTTAGGCTTTACAACTAAAACTCTGTTTTGAACATAGCAGGCAGTATTAACTGCTTCTGCCCAAAAAGTAATTGGTAACTTTGAGTCAGCTAACAGAGATCTAGCAGCCTCAATCAGTGTCCTATTCCTTCTCTCAGCAACACCATTTTGTTGTGGAGTCCTAGGAGCACTGTATTGTCTCTCAATTCCTTTTTCTTCACAAAAGGTGTTTAGATCAGAATTTTTAAACTCAGTTCCATTATCTGATCTAATGACTTTCACTCTTTGATTTGATTGGTTTTCAATTTTGAGAATGAAAGATTTGATCAGTCCACTTGTCTCATCTTTAGTTCTCAGAAAATATACCCAAGTAAATCTAGAATAATCATCAACAATAACTAAGCAGTATGATTTCTTGCCAATACTCATCACATTGGTAGGACCAAACAGATCCATATGTAACAGTTGAAGAGGATTTGATATAGTGTTTATCTCTTTGGACTTATGAGAAGTTTTGTGTTGTTTGCCTTTGAGACAAGCAACACAATGATCATCACATGAATATACTTTGGATGGCAAACCCCTTACAAGGTTATTCTTAACAAGTTTATTTATTGTTTTAAAGTTCATGTGACACATCCTTCTGTGCCATTGTGATGATTCATCTAAAGAAGCTTTTGAAACTAAACAATTTAGAGATGAATCAGATGAAACACTTTCCAAATCTAAACAATAAACATTATCCTTCCTTGGAGTTCTCAGAAGTATCATGTTTTCATCAACCACTTTGTATCCAGGAGCAAGGATAATACATTCAGAGTCTGTAAACAATATACTATGCTTCTTGTCACAAACCTGTGATACACTTAACAGGTTGTATCTCAATTGTTCAACATAGTATACATCTTCAAAGGTCATCTTACCCTTTGAAACATCACCCTTACCACTTATCTTTCCACCAGCAGGATTATCCCCAAATGCAACATGTCCTCCATCAACCTTTTTGAAATTTTTGAGGCAGGACATGTTACCTGTCATGTGCCTGGAGCAACCACTATCAACATGCCAAATGCTCTTCCCCTTGAGCTGTTGGTTGCCCTGCACATCAAGATAAATCAGTTAGTTTTATTTGGAACCCAAGCCGAAGTGGTCTTGGGTCTCCTTTGCTCATCAAAATACTTACACTTGGTTTTGATGAGATTTTTAACTTTTGGTACTGCTGTGCTGGAATACTTTGTCAAAATTATTGGTGTAGCAGCACTTGCAGCAGTACTAATAGTGCTAGCAGTACTAACAGTGCTAGCAGTATTAACCTCAGAAGTACTAACAGAGGTAGCAGTATTAACCGAGTTAACACTGCTAGAAGCAGTATTAACAGAGTTAATACTGCTAGCAGCAGTACTATCTGAAGAAGAAGCACTAAAAGTATTAGCAGCACTAACATTGGACTGAATACTAGCAGTATTAATATTGCTAGCAGTACTAACTTTGGAATGATTACTAGCAGTATTAATATTGCTAGCAGTACTAACTTTGGAATGATTACTAGCAGTATTAATACTGCTAGCAGCACTAACTTTTGAAGCAGTACTAGCAGTGTTAGCAGTACTAACACTGCTAGCAGCAGTATTGTTTTTAGTGCTTTTTGGAACCCACATATTATCACATTCCTTTTCAGTTGTTTTCTTTATGTGGTCTTGTTTCTTTGTCACATTTTTCTTTGCAGATTTTTTATATCCACCATTCCTTCTGTAACCACTAGGTTTTTGAAAATATCTTTGAGCATTAAACCTTTGGTTAATAGGATTGAAATAACAGTGTTTGGCTAAGTGATTTAGCTTACCACAGATGAAACAAGGTTTTGGCCTGTTGATTCTGTTCAGGTCAACTCCTTGTCTCATAGCCCACTGGTTATTCCAGTTCCTTTGATTTCCCCTCTGATTATCATGTTTTTGGGGCTTGTTCTCTTTGAATTTCCTGCAGGAACACTGTTTACAAGTATTTGAGTTCACAACTTTGGGCTGTGTGTAATGAACTTCCTTTTTCTCTTCAGTCCTTTTGATCTCTGTGTTCTTGACACATGGACTCTCATATTCCTCATCAGAGTCTACTTTGTCAGTCTCATCCTCAACAACTATTTCTTTTTCACAAGGATCTATATCAATCTTTAATTCAGGTTCCTTTCTATCCTTGGTCTCTAACAGATCAGACTTAGGAGGTATGTAGTTGTTATTGTAGGGTGGAGGTGTGGCATTGTACCCTATCCCTACTTTCATCTTGTCATGGATTTGTGCTTTAATGATGGTGTCCATGGTTTTAGAAGCACAGGTAAACTTTTCAACATCAAGTTTAACCTTTTTAAGCTCTTCTTTTAACTTTTCATTCTCCTCCCCAGATACTTTCAGCTTAATCTCATACTCATTCTTCTCCCACTTCCAATAGTTAGTATCATAGTGGTGTTGAAGTTCATTAGCTTGAAAAGCTCTAATCTGTTCCTCAAACCTTTCTACAATCCTAACATAATCTTTCACATCTTTCTCTAGCCTCTTAAGGTCATCACACATACCCTGATTGTGATCCCTATATCTTTTAACAGCATCAATGCAAGCTTGAGAACAGAGTTTAGATTGTACCTCAGTGGGGATATCAGACACTTCTGCCATAAGAGCTTGATTCTGACAGGCTTCTTCAGCTTGATCACTCCAATCAAATCCCATTCCTTGTTGAGAAACAAGGGCTTGAGAGGAGCTTCTGTTTTGGTTTCCATTTGGAGTCTGTGATCCTCCACTTCTGCATTCTCTGGCAAAGTGTCCCATCTTGTGACACTTATAGCATTCAACCTTTGACTTGTCAAAGCCTGCACCATCTTCTCTTCTTTGGGAAAAGTTGTTTCTCCCAGTCCTTTTGATGAATTTCTTCACCCTCATTGATAGCATAGCCATCTGCCACTTGATGTCCATCTCTTCCAGATCATCAGCATTGATCTGCTCTAAATCATCATTGATTAGAGAAGAGTGGACATGACTAGAAAAGAATGCTTCTAGTACAGAATCTGTGGTCTTCTCTTGATTGGTTCCACTAGCAGAATTAACAGAACCTGCAGTATTAACAGAATCAGGATTAGCAGCAGTATCAGAGGATGAAGATAACAAAGCAGCATTATAAACAAATCCTGATGGCCTTTTCTTGGCTTCAACTTCAGCCTCAAATACTCTTAGATCATTGTAGAGGACATCTAGCTCTTTGTCCTCCAATTGGTCATTCTGTCTGAATGAGACAGTGTACATGGTCCATTCTTCTCCCAATGATCTAAGGAACTTTCTGTTGACATCATCAGCATCCATGTGTACACCCACAGTTGCTAATTCTCCAATTAACTTGTTAAATCTGTCAAAAGTTTGAGTCATAGACTCATTCTTTGCAGACATAAAGTTTTCATATTGTTGCCTGAGAATAGCCTTTTGATTTCTCTTTGTGCTCTTTGTTCCAGTAAATCTTTTCTCCAGAGCATTCCACAACATCTGTGCATCTGTGCAGTGTTGGAATTGATGTTGGTACTCATTAGGAATAGCCAAAAGCAGAGTGCTTAATGCCTTCATCTCTGTTTGTCTTACTTTCTTTTCAGCATCTGTCTTGGGAGGAGGTCTCTTTCCATCTGCTCCAATCTTTCCTTCATTACATGGGCCATTTTCTATAATGTCCCATATTGCATAATCAGTAAGAAGAATGTACTGCTTGATTCTTAGTTTCCACATGTCAAATTCATTGGGTTTGAGCATGGGAACCTTTGAAACAAGAGTACTGTGAGAATCCATTGAGTTGTCCATAATTTCTAAGATACCAATGCTCTGATACCACTTGTCAGGATCGATTCTTAACAAGAATTAAACTTCTTAGAAACAGAATTTAGAGAATCTTGCGGAATAGAACTCTAAATCAATTAAAGAACAATCAATAGAAATTCAATAAACTGTATATAGATCAAACAGTTATTACTCACAAGTTTTACACCAAACCTCAATCTTGTTGAACAGGCTCAACAAGACGATTTCTACTTCTCTAGAAATAGGATCTATGATCTTGAGGTTAATTCACTCTTGAATATAGAATTCTGTATATTATCTATCTTCTTTTTCGTATTTTTTAATAGCTATCTATCAATACTATTTATACAAAAGTAATTACAAGATAACCATAAAAAGTAAATTGATCTTCTGAATCTTCGTTAAGCATATCTTGATCAATTCCTTCTTTGTCTCCAAAAGTATCGCATATCAAATTTATCAACTCAGCAGTATTAATGATGATTTGGCTCAGCAGCATTAACAACCTTCAGCAGTATTAATCTTCACAGTCTTCAAGCAGTAGTAACTCAGCTCAGCAGTACTAACCATGTCTAGCAGTAGTAATTTGGACTAGCAGCACTAACTTCAACTAGCAGCATTAACTTCATCTAGCAGCAGTAACTTTGCCCAGCAGTAGTAACGAAGAACTGGCAGTAGTAATGAAGACTTAGCAGTACTAACCATACTTAGCATATCTTCAGTTCCCAACACCCACGGTATTGTCACAAGGCATAACAAAACGGAAAACCCCACGGTATCCGATGGTATGAATCAATTACACTTACCCCACGGTGTGTAAGAATATATCCTCCAATGACTACTAGGTGCTCCTCCAATTATGTGAATACCAAATATATTAATCCAAATAATATTCAAACATATTTAACACATAACAATGGTCCAACCATTTAACATGATCAATACTACTCCCATGTAGTTCATATACATCCATATGTATTAAATCACATTCTATATAATATCAATAATAAACATCCATGTTTACAATTCAATAATAGGTCCATATTGACCATTAAGCCATCCTTACTTCATTAAGACATAAATTAAGCCATCAACATAATCACATACCAATGATGTATAATCAAACCTAAACCTTTAACACTAATATTTACCATGGCATTCTAAATAATAGAACACAATTAATCCACCATAACTTACTTGAACTCTTCTTGTATCCCTCTTAACCATTAAGAGCTTATTAACCAAGATTTCTCATTAACAATAACAAAATCAAGATAAAGAATGGTAATAAGGTATAATACAAACAATTAGATACAAGTTACTCACCTCAAATCTTCAATTGATATAACCCTAACTTGAAGACTTGAACTCAATCACTCCAACAAGAAAAATGAAGATGAAATGCCCTAAATCAAGTTTAATTGGTAAGATTCATCTAATAGTTGTTTGAATTGAATTAGGATTAAAAGATAAGAGTTTACCTTAATTTTAGATGGAGAATCGCCTTAGAAGAAACTAGCAGAGCAAAATCTGATTTGAGAGTTCTTAAGTGAAAGAATGAATGACTCAGGATAAAGAGGTGGGTTTAATCCCCTTTTAGCACGTCAGGTGCTCGGCGCCGATCCCCGCGCCAGTGCATCGGCGCCACCATCGGCGCCAGCCTCTGTTTGCTTGTTTCTCGTTTTCCACTAATTTGGCCTTAACTTCTTCGTTAGAACTCCGTTTTTACCCCGGAAAGTATCGTTGGACTCGTATTCAAATTACCCATCCAACTAATCCATAAAATCTAATATTTAACTTTATCATCTATTTTTCATTAATTTCCTTAAGGAATAAACTTACGGATTTCTATCGGAAGTTCTCAAATAACAAGTAACAATCACGGAAATTACTTAGGAATTCAATTATAATCTAAGAAGTCAAAATATAAAGGAATATTAGGACTATTATTACTTACAAGGATTTTCTGGGTGTTACAATTCTCCCCCACTTGAAATAGATTTCGTCCTCGAAATCTTAGATTTTAGAAAACAAATGTGGATATTTAATCTTCATATCTTCTTTCAACTCTAAAGTCACATTAACATTTTATTGATATAATACTATTGTACCTATAACCCGATTCCTCTATTACAATTTCTCAACGATTTCTATAAGATTGTTTCCCCATTCCTTCACCCAAAAAACTCATACCAATCGCTCTCACTTTAACAAGTGAAATCACATCATATCAATACGAAATATTTTGTATACATCTCTTCATTTCAAGTCTTACATACTTATTCACAAATAAAAATCTAGAAGGAACAAGGATTCATCTTTCATATTTCCTGAACCTTACTTCTTTCCCCATTATCCGCTCCCCAACTTAGATTTGTAAGCCTCCTTAGAGTAACCGTTTATCATTAAACCTTTATCCGACTATTGCTTGGTCTTCAATACCGTCATCATCCACATCTCAATCTCCAGGTCTCAAAATAACATTAACGTATACTGCTTGAAAATCCATACTCACTTTAAATTGAGCATACTCACCACTTTTGAATACTTCTATAATTACGGCACCCAGCACTACATCTATGACCCACACGTTTCTTCAGTATAAAGTACTACCACTTTCTCACATCAATATCGTACTACGCGACCACATTGCAACCAAGCACTAAAATATTATATATCAAAGGTGCTAATTCCATTGAACCTGTAGTATAACTACATTCTTAGGTCCGACCTTTCTATCATTACCTCCTACGTTAGCATGGAGTACTACCCTCCAATCAATATTTGTCTCTTTCTCCCAACTTTTCCACATACCGATAACACTTTCTCATCTTTATTAAACTTCCTATGATTCAAAATCATAAACTTATTTAGCGACTCACCCAACCAAAATCACTTTGGATAAACTTACACTACCGCTCGACATTCTATTCCAATTATAGCCAAATCACTACACCATCTTACAACCACATATTCCAACAGCTTTATTGACAACTAGTACTATTCATCTGGAATCCCCAAAAAGACTTTCATCTAATGTTCCCTCTCTATAACTTCTTATTATTGGTTGACACATTTATCTTAACAATTAAAGCCACTACTCGTTCGTACATTCTCCACCCATAACATCTCACAGCAGACCAAAACCCTCATGGTCATTCGTACACAATTCAAATTTACCTTCATGCTCTCCCGCACAATTAACCGAATCTATTTCATTACTTTATTCCTCCCCAACTTTAGTTTGAACTACAACTCACGAGTTTCTAATTAACTTAAACTTACTCGCTTCTTACTAATTCTTTGTGATTCCAAACCATTATATATACAGTGCACACTCCATCACAAATCGACATAGTCCATACCCTTACCATGTTCGTGCCTAATTCTTCATTCTATATAAACCATCTACATCATAAGTAGAATGTTCATCTACAACAATAGTCTTTCACTATCCTAACACTCCCCACAAGGTGGTCCTTCAACTTTTAATCTTCTAATTCAAAACTTAACATTCATACATGACCTTAAAAGAATACCCAAAGCATTCACATCATGAAAGTTTCAATTATAATATAATTCATGTAATTCCAACCCTAAACCTACGTCGAGCTTATTAAACCGGGTGAACGCTGTCAGGATCGATTCCAAACAAGAATAATTATACTTAGAAATCAGAATTAAAGAATCTTGCGGAATAGAACTTTAATTCAAACACACTCAATGAACAACTAATCAGAAAACACAATCTGTTTGTATTCAATACTTCAACTCACAAGTTTACAACCAAACCTCAATCTTGTTGAACAGGCTCAACAAGACGACTTCTACTTCTCTAGAAATAGGGTTCTATACCTTGAGGTTAATTCTCTCTAAAACAAAAACGAATTTTTAAAAAAAATCTCACCGAATAGCTATCTATCAAAATCTATTTATACTAAATAATTACAAGATAACTATCAAAACAAAATTGATCTTCGGAATATTCTTTCATGCTTATCTTCAATCATTCCATCTTTATCTCCAACATTCTCGCATTCCATAATTATGATCACAAGCAGCATTAACATCGTTATGCACAAGCAGTACTAACATTGTTCCAGCAGCATTAACTTTTACTTGTAGTACTAACTTTGCTCTGGCAGTAGTATTGTTGTTCTGGCAGTACTAACCATACTTGGCAAATCTTCAGTTCCCAACAATCTCCCCCTAACTTGACTTTTTAGGTTGAGAAGTCAAGTTCTTCAGATGATGCTTCCAAAACCTAATCATGAACACATAAATCAGGATTCAAACCCAGGCTTTGATTGATAATCCTTCTCACCAAGTATCTTCCCATTTCAGAATCCTTGTTGCAAGCCAACTTAGCATGTAGCATTCCATTCAACCTTTTCTTGCTGTGCTTGTATGCAACATCCACCAAATAATACTCATGATATGTATAGTCAAGTGTGATGACATACACTCCACATTTTTCAATGAGCATCCAGTTGGTAATGGCTTGAAAATTTCTTTCTATCATATACTGAACTGCTTCTGGTTTGAACATTAGGCACAGGTATTCAAGAACCAATTTGGTGATAGACATCCCTTTCTCATTCAGCATATTTCCATACAGCTTCATTCCAACCTTGTACATCTCCTCTACGTCAGATCTAGAGCACATTCTGATAAGTCTTCCCCATGTAGAACATACCTCATACTTCCCATCTGCTCTTTTGACTCTAATGTACTCCTTTCTCTGATCTACCAAGGTATCCCAGAAGATGATCTCAGGAGGCATGGAAGATAATGGGTCAGCTTTGATTGGATGAGTATCAACCATAGTGATATACATATCACATTGAGCATTACTTGGTTGACCTGATGGAGTTGCTACTTCTTCTTCAGCAACCTTTGTATCATCTTTCTTTTCTGGAACATCCTCTTCTTTTTCTTCTTCTACCACTGGTTCTACCCTAGGTTTCTTGACAACTTTCCTCTTGGTAGCTATAGACTTGGTTCTTGTTCTTTTCAGTGACACCAGCTTTTCACCCAGGGTTTCTTCTTGCTTTTTAGGAGTGTCATGTTTGGCTTTAATCAAAGCCTCTACAACTTCAACTTCTTCCAAAGTAGGCATTTTAGTTTCTGTTGCTTCCTTTGTTTCTGCTGCTTCTTCCTTTGTAGATACTGCTTCTTGCATGGTTTCTGCTGCTTCTTTTGTTTCTGCTGCTGGTTCAGTTTCTGCTTCTTTCTGAATTTCAGCAGCATTAACATTTTCTGCTGCATGATCAGTTTCTGCTTCTTTTGCAATTTCTTCAACACACTCATTCTCCCCCTTTTCCTGTGCACTCTCCATGTTGAATTCAGCTTCTGACTCCCCCTTTTTGGGAGCATCATTGTTGGGGCTTCTTCTTTTAAGAACATACTGAGCTTTCTTCTTCATGTGCATCAACTTTGTAAGCAGCTTCTTATGCTTCTCAAGCTGTGTTTGTTGATATAGGACCACTTTCTTGAGTCCATCTATCTCCTTTTGCTGACTTACAATATCTGTGTTGATATTGTCAATGGTTTCCATCAATTCCTCATATGTATATCTATCCTCACCTTGTTTAGGAGTTTTTACTTCCTTTAAAGGATCACTGGAAATTTTAGTAGGTGTCTTTTGCCTAGCAAAAGCACTGCCTACCCCCGTGGTTTCTTGGCACCTGGGACCTCTGAATGATTTCTCATTCTGAGTTGCCGTGAGGAAGGTCTTAGTTATGTTACCACTGTCCTTCTCTGTGCTAGCAGAAGTAGTGGCAGCCTTGCTACTCACATGCTCAACCTTCTCCTTAGTGAGCACCTTCTTGGGGTTGGGAGACACCCATGTGGTTTCCCTTTCGATATTCTCTATTGGAGAATGCTCCAATAGAGGGCTTAAAGGCTTTGGGCTTGTAGGAGGTACATCAAGGGAAGGAGCCTTGTGTACCATTCTTCTTGTAAACTTTTTGGTTATGAGAGGAGTGGGTCTTTGAAGAATGGACTGGGGAATTTCTTTGGTGATTGAAGGTGGGGTTTGGCTATCAGTGGGTTGGTCTAATGAGGGCCTTGACCCTGATGCCATACCTTCTTGTGTGTGGGACACACCTATCATTGTAGAGAACAATGGAGTGTCAACTCCTTCCGAGTCCCTGGAAGTTCTTCTCATATTTGAGAAGACCTTTCCTTTAGGGGGTTTAGGTACATATACCTCAGTAAATTGAGGCAAATCCGTCAATTCCTGAGTAATCACTGCTTGGACAAACCTTGGGTACATATAAAAACTCTTTTTGGATTCCAGGTTTGACACAAGATCATTGAAAATCATTTGTGAAAAATTAAACTTCCTGGCAGTGGCCAAGCAGATCAGGGCATAAGCAATGGTACTGCTAAACTCACTCCATCCAGTAGTTTTCTTTGAAATGCAATGCATTAAGGTATGAACAAAGAATCGCCATTGTGTAGAAAATTTAGACTTGAAAAACTTAAAGATTCCAATGGGACCTTCATACCCCATTCTCGTTAAAGTTGAGTATAGATCGCCATTAGGAATAGACGTCATACCTGAGGCATCATCCAATCGAAGAGTGATGCGAATAAGCTCCTCTGTAACATTCAAGGGTTTGTCACACACCCTTGTTTTGATGATTTCCTGCCCATATTCAGACACCACGGTGGCATTTTCCCAAAACCGCTTCTGATGCTCGGTGTAGATTGCCGGGGTCACCGTTAGGGCATAGGATATATGCGTGTATTTGAGGAAATCCACAATGTCGTGAAAACCTGCGGACTGTTTTGGCTTCTGGAGCATGGCAATCTCGTTGTGTTCGTCGATAAACTCCATTGTACCTGAGGATTCTTGACAGAAAACAGAGATTCTTGGGAGAGAATAGTTAGAAAGAGAGAGAGATGAATAGAATTCAAAGAGACGTTATGAACTTTGGCGGGCTGAAAGAGGTATTTATAGCAGTATTAGCCCTAATTTTTCTTTTAAAGCAGTATTAACGACACATGCAGTATTAAGTACGAAGCAGTATTAACTATGTACTGGCAGTAGTAACTATGCACTGGTAGTAGTAACTATGCACTGGCAGTAGTAACTATGCACTGGCAGTAGTAACTATGCACTGGCAGTAGTAACTTTTCAGCACTTGTCAATCTGAGTCATACAGAAGATCCTGAGAAGAAGAGTTAGTAGTACCAAATATAGAAGGAAATACAGGTATAAAAACTGAAAATCATGACTTTATTCAAGGTTGATCATGCCCACACTTGTTACCAAGAAAGTGAATCTACCCACATCAAAAGCTTTTGTGAATAGATCAGCAAACTGGTCATTGGTATGAACTTTAGCAACTTGAATTAATTTCTTTTCATTACAATCTCGAATAAAGTGATACCTGATCTCTATGTGCTTTGTTTTTTAGTGTTTGACTGGATTGTTAACAATGCTAATAGCACTGTTGTTGTCAATGAAGATTGGAGTGTGAAGAAATGTTACCCCATAGTCCAACATCTGATTCTGTATCCAAAGAACCTGAGAGCAGCAGCTTGCAGCAGCTATATACTCAGCTTCTGTTGTAGATAAGGACACTGTGGTTTGTTTCTTACACTGCCAAGATACTAGTCTTGCACCCAAAAACTGACATCCACCTGAAGTAGACTTCCTATCCATGTTAGCTCCACCCAAGTCACTATCTGAGTATGCAAGTAAATCAAAGGATGATTCATAAGGATACCAGAGACCTAATCTAGGTTGCCCTCTTAGGTATCTAAATATCCTCTTGACTGCATGAAGGTGTGATTGCTTTGGTGTAACTTGAAATCTGGCACATACACATACTGGAAACATAATATCTGGTCTAGAGGCTGTGAGATACATGAGTGATCCAATCATTGATCTGTAATGATGGACATCCACATCCTCCCCCTCAAGATCAGCAATGATCTGTTTGTGTGTCTCCATCGGTGTGCTTGCTGGCTTTGAGTCTAATAATCCAAACTTATCCAGGATGTCTTTCACATATTTGGATTGGCATATGAAAATCCCATCCTTCTTCTGTTTCACCTGAAGCCCAAGGAAGAAAGTAAGTTCACCCATGGAACTCATCTTGAAGCTCTTGTGCATTAACTCCTCAAAGTCTTTACACATGTGATCATTTGTGGATCCAAAGATAATGTCATCCACATAGATCTGAACAAGTAGGGTGTCCTTCTTTTTCCTTTTAATGAATAAGGTCTTATCAATGATTCCTCTTTCAAATCCATTTTCCAAGAGATAGGTAGACAGGGTGTCATACCATGCTCTTGGGGCTTGATGAAGACCATAAAGTGCCTTCTTTAACTTGTACACTCTGTCAGGATACAATGGATTCTCAAATCCAGGGGGTTGACAGACATACACTTCTTCATCTATAGTCCCATATAGAAAAGCACTTTTTACATCCATCTGGTAGACCTTGAACTTCATATATGAGGCATAGGCTAGAAACAACCTAATTGCCTCAATCCTTGCAACTGGAGCAAAGACTTCCTCATAGTCTATACCCTCTTCCTGAGTATACCCTTGTGCAACCAGCCTGGCTTTGTTCTTGATCACAATTCCTCTCTCATCCTTCTTATTTCTGAAAATCCACTTGGTGCCAATTGCCCTATAACCTTTTGGAAGGTCCACCAAGTTCCAAACATTCTGTAGCTTGAACTGTAGCAGCTCCTCTTGCATTGCTTCTATCCAACTTGGATCTTTCATAGCATCATAAGCCTTTTTGGGCTCAATTTGGGATAGAAAGCAAGTGAGTACAGTATTAACTGTATTTTGCTGATCTTGTAGCTCTTGAAGTCTGCTTTGATTCGTAGTCATCATGGGAGAAGCAATGTCTCCAATTACCAACTCAGGAGGATGATTTTTCTGAGTTCTTGATGGATGACCAGATTCCTCTTGTAAGTTCACATCCAGATTTGACTCATTTAAGTCTGGATTTTCTTCAGCTTCTTCAGTCACTTCAGACTCTCTGGAATTTGGACTTGAAGGCTAATTTTCCTCTATTCTTCTCTCTTCTTCATTCTGAATGGGTTCAGCTTCCTTTTCTTGTTCACAGAAGTCAACAGGATCAATGGTAGGGGGTGGAAATATCACAGACTGAATTCTGTGATCTGATGGTGGTGCATCCCTTTGTCCTGCATTTACATCACTACTGATACCCAAAGAATTAGTGAGTGAATCAATGTCAAATAGCCAATCAGGACCTGAACCAATAGGATTTGGTGTGTTCTCATTGCATTTGACATTGTCACTTTCTTCAATTATTCTAGAAGAGGTATTAAACACTCTGTAAGCCTTACTCTGAGATGAGTAACCAACAAGAAAACCATCATCTGCTTTGCTATCAAACTTACCTAAGTGAGATTTGGTATTGAGAATTGTACAAGGACACCCAAATGGTTTGAAAAATCCAATAAATGGTTTCTTTTTCTGAAAAAGCTCATAAGGTGTCTTGTTTTTAGGCTTTATTACTAAAACTCTGTTTTTGACATAACAAGCAGTATTAACTGCTTCTGCCCAAAAAGTAGTGGGTAATTTTGAATCAGCTAACAGAGATCTAGCAGCCTCAATCAGTGTCCTATTCCTTCTCTCAGCAACACCATTCTGTTGTGGAGTCCTAGGAGCACTGTATTGTCTCTCAATTCCTTTTTCCTCACAAAAGGTGTTTAGATCAAGGTTTTTAAATTCAGTCCCATTATCTGATCTAATGACTTTCACTTTTTGATTTGATTGGTTTTCAATTCTAAGAATAAAAGATTTGATCAGTCCACTTGTCTCATCTTTAGTTCTCATAAAATATACCCAAGTAAATCTAGAGTAATCATCAATAATAACTAAACAGTATGACTTCTTGCCAATGCTCATGACATTTGTAGGGCCAAACAGATCCATATGCAACAACTGAAGAGGATTTGGGATAGTGTTTATCTCTTTGGACTTATGAGAAGTTTTGTGTTGTTTGCCTTTGAGACAAGCAACACAATGATCATCACATGAATAAACTTTTGATGGTAAACCCCTAACAAGATTATTTTTAACAAGTTTATTCATTGTTTTAAAATTCATGTGACACATCCTTCTGTGCCAAAGTGATGATTCATCCATTGAAGCTTTTGATACCAAACAGTTTAGGGATGAATCAGATGAAACACTTTCTAAATCTAAACAATACACATTATCCTTTCTAGGAGTTCTCAATAGTATCATGTTTTCATCAACTACTTTGAATCCAGGAGCAAGAATAATGCATTCAGAATCAGTAAATAATATACTATGTTTCTTGTCACAGACCTGTGATACACTTAACAGGTTGTATCTCAATTGCTCAACATAGTAAACATCCTCAAATGTCATCTTACCTTTTGATACATCACCTTTACCACTTATCTTACCTCCTGCAGGATTATTCCCAAAAGCAACATGTCCTCCATCAATTCTTTTGAAATTCTTGAGGCAGGCCATGTTACCTGTCATGTGCCTGGAGCAACCACTATCAACATGCCAGATGCTCTTCCCCTTGAGCTGTTGGTTGCCCTGCACATAAGATAAATCAATTAGTTTTTATTGGGAACCCAAGCCAAAGTGGTCTTGGGTCTCCCTTGCTCATTAAAGTACTTACATTCAGTTTGGATAAGTTTTTCAACCTGAGGAACTTCAGTACTGGAGTACTTTGTCAAGATGATTGGTCTAGCAGCACAAACACTAGAAACAGTATTATCTTTAGAAGAAGTACTAACAGTGTTAGCAGTACTAACACTGCTAGCAGCAGTATTGCTTCTAGAAGAAGTACTAACAGTGTTAGAAGCACTAACACTGCTAGCAGCAGTACTATCTGAGGCAGCAGTACTAACACTAGTGCTTTTAGGAACCCACATTGTGACACATTCTTTTTCAGTCTTTTTCCTCATGTGGCTTTTGGATTTAGCTTGTTTCTTAGCCACATGGTTTCTTACAGGCTTCCTATAACCATTTGATTTTTGAAAAGTTCTTTGAAAATTTATCCTTTGGTTAATAGGATTGAAATAACAGTGTTTGGCAAGGTGATTCAATTTGCCACAGATAAAACAAGGTTTTGGTCTGTTAATCCTTTGCAGATCAACTCCTTGTTTTTGAGCCCACTGATTATTCCAGTTTCTTTGATTTCCCCTCTTTTTATCATGTTTTTGGGGTTCAATTTTTTGAGAATTCTTGCAAGAACAATGTTCACAAGTATTGGAATTCACAACAGTGGTCTGTGTATAATGAACTCCCTTTCCTTTTTCAGATCTTTTCATCTCATTGTTCTTATCCCAGGGACTTCCACCTTCCTCATTAGTCTTGATGTAATTCTCTAAGGGGATCTCACCACTGACATTCTTGTTCCTTTTCTTAGACTCTTCTTTTTCAGTTTTATCCTCAACAACAACTTAATCTAATGGATCTACTTTAGTAGCTCCTTTAGGTAAGTCCTTTCTATCCTTGGTTTCTAACAGGTCTGACCTAGGAGGGATGTATGTGTTGTTGTAGGGTGGGGGTGTGGCATTGTACCCTAGGCCTGGTTTCATCTTACTGTGGATTTGAGCATTTATTATGGTGTCCATGACTTTAGAAGCACATGAAAACTTTTCAACATCAAGTTTTACTTTCTCAAGTTCTCCTTTTAATTTCTCACATTCCTCCCTAGACTCTTTCAGTTGGAACTCCAGACCATTCTTTTCCCACTTCCAGTAGTTTGTATCATATGAGTGTTGAAGTTCATTGGCTTGAAAAGCCTTAATTTGTTCTTCAAACCTCTCAACAATCACTACATAATCTCTTCTATCCTTTTCTAATCTCTTAAGGTCATCACACATTCCCTGGTTGTGATCTCTATACCTTTTCACAGTGTCTATACAAGCTTGAGAACAGAGATTAGATTTTACCTCAGTAGGAAGATCTGAGACTTCTGCCATGAGTGCATGATTCTGAATTTCCTCTTCTGCTTGATCACTCCAATCAAATCCCATTCCTTGTTGAGAAACAAGGGCTTGAACAGAGTTTCTGTTCTGGTTGAAGCTTCCAGTCTGAGCTTGTTGATGGTTGTTTTGAGATACTCCACCTCTGCATTCTCTGGCAAAGTGTCCCATCTTATGACACTTGTAGCATTCCACCTTAGACTTGTCAAACCCAGCACCATCTTCTCTTCTTTGGGAAAAGTTGTTTCTCCCAGTCCTCTTTATAAACTTCTTCACCCTCATAGAAAGCATAGCCATCTGCCACTTGATATCCATCTCCTCAAGATCATCAGCATTAATTTGTTCTAAGTCATCATTAATTAATGAGGAGTTAACATGACTAGAAAAGAAAGCTTCTAGTACAGAATCATTGGCCTTCTCCTGATTGACTCCACCAGCAGTACTAACTGATTCAGGGTTAGCAGTAGAATCAGTTGATGCTGATAGGAGTGCAGCATTATACACATATCCTGAGGGCTTCTTCTTGGCTTCAACCTCTGCTTCAAATACCCTAAGATCATTGTAAAGATCATCAAGCTCTTTATCTTCTAACTGGTCATTCTGTCTGAAAGACACAGTATACATTGTCCATTCCTCACCTAATGATCTTAGAAACTTCCTGTTTACATCATCAGCCTCCATACGAACTCCAACTGTAGCCAATTCTCCAATCAACTTATTAAATCTATCAAAAGTTTGAGTCATAGACTCATTCTTTGTAGAAGTAAAATTTTCATATTGTTGCTTAAGAATTGCCTTCTGGTTCCTCTTGGTGCTCTTGGTACCAGTGAATCTCTTTTCCAATGCATTCCATAAAATCTGAGCATCAGTGCAGTGATGAAATTGGTGTTGATACTCATTGGCAATAGCCAAAAGCAGAGTGCTTAAGGCTTTCATCTCTGTTTGTCTAACCTTTCTTTCTGCATCAGTCTTTGGAGGGGGTCGTTTGCCATCTGGTCCAACCCTTCCTTCAGCACATGGACCATTCTCTATAATATCCCAGATGGAATAATCAGTAAGCAAAATATACTGCTTGATTCTAATCTTCCACATGTCAAACTCATTAGGCCTGAGCATGGGAACCTTTGAAACAAGAGTACTGTTTGATTCAACTGTGTTGTCCATAATGATTGTAGATTTCTAATAAACCAAGCTCTGATACCACTTGTCAGGATCGATTCCAAACAAGAATAATTATACTTGGAAATCAGAATTAAAAAATCTTGCGGAATAGAACTTTAATTCAAACACACTCAATGAACAACTAATCAGAAAACACAATCTGTTTGTATTCAATACTTCAACTCACAAGTTTACAACCAAACCTCAATCTTGTTGAACAGGCTCAACAAGACGACTTCTACTTCTCTAGAAATAGGGTTCTATACCTTGAGGTTAATTCTCTCTAAAACAAAAACGAATTTTTAAAAAAAATCTCACCGAATAGCTATCTATCAAAATCTATTTATACTAAATAATTACAAGATAACTATCAAAACAAAATTGATCTTCGGAATATTCTTTCATGCTTATCTTCAATCATTCCATCTTTATCTCCAACATTCTCGCATTCCATAATTATGATCACAAGCAGCATTAACATCGTTATGCACAAGCAGTACTAACATTGTTCCAGCAGCATTAACTTTTACTTGTAGTACTAACTTTGCTCTGGCAGTAGTATTGTTGTTCTGGCAGTACTAACCATACTTGGCAAATCTTCAGTTCCCAACAATCTCCCCCTAACTTGACTTTTTAGGTTGAGAAGTCAAGTTCTTTAGATGATGCTTCCAAAACCTAATCATGAACACATAAATCAGGATTCAAACCCAGGCTTTGATTGATAATCCTTCTCACCAAGTATAAACATCTTACACAACTGCCGACTTCAACGTCAATAGTCAATTTGTCTATACTTCCATAACCTATTCTTTAACAAGGGTCCCTAACTGAACCTAATCCTTCCAATATATCACAATTCAATTCACATCCCATAGTCTTTATTTCAAATTTAATCGTACAACATTAATATCACAAGATTACCATAGATTCTTATTTGACGTCGAGGATATTTCCTTTCGGTCTCACCACACTACTCATAACGATTTGCTAATTCCATCATCTTGATGACTACTAGTCTTTCCTCCGGACACAACCGTCCCTCGACAACCGACACTAAAGTCCACTTTCGACTTTCCCACTGTTCACCTCTTCCTTGAACACAAATACCTAAACTATAAACATTCTCCCATGATTTATTCAACACCTCTCCACTATCGGAGTTCTTTCTTAGCTTATAGTGTAATATTCTACGACCTAGTGAGTTCATAGCCTTCATTCATGATAACGCGGTAAATAAATTATTTCGCACCTTTTCTTATTTTAAAAAAAATAACATTTGGAACAACTTGGGCATACAAGTCCCCAACATTCCCATAACTCCAATGTACTGCACAACGATCTCGAGAATCGTTTGCATACTGCTTTCCATAAAACTTAATCTTTCTCAATCAAAACAATGCTATTACGACAGTAATATATTAAATGAAAATCTTTTCACATTACAAAAGTGTGAAAGAGAGAAAAAAAATATTACCGACACGAAGTAAGCTAGTCGGTTCTCACACTTGTTTATATGTTATCACCAAGTCAATACTCTTGTTGGTTATATAAGTTTTGCTGTCAACGTTTTCTTGACTTCTTGCTACGATTTAACTTTTCATGTAAAGTATGAAGTATTTTGCAAATTGCCAAGCTCAAATTTCGTTGTGCGCCGTAAATGAAATTGCCTTTTTCTTTTAAATACACACTTGCACAAGCTGACTCAACCTCGATTAAAATTGATATTTATGCATTTGTTTTGAAATCACGAAAACCCATGTAACACACACTAGGACACCATACATAAAACTCTACTAGCAAATGAAGGCTACTCACTCAAACAAGGTCAATCGTTTTACTCACGCACCTTATCATTGACACTCTACTTCCGACCAGTGATCGCCCTCTCGGTCTTGTAAAACTTGCTATACATGTATTCCACGGCCCACTTACTCAACCATTTCATACTATTCCTGTCTTGATCAATCAACTCACATTCTATCTCTACACATTTCAATTCACCTATTTAAAGTTTGCCTCGGCGTACTTTCATGAGTCCCGCCAGTTCCAGGCTGTCCTTCCAACCTTCAATCATTTACCGCTCTATCCTCAAAAGAATTAGAGGACCTTAGTGGTGTATTCACCATTGTTCTTTTATAACACAAACGCATATCCACAAGAAATGGTTACATCTATTTAAACATACAAAACATATAATACCAAACGTTAGTCACTGTAACAATTTATAAGCAAGTATACTCATGTAGTAATATATTCATAATATCAGTAGCTAATTGTGATTGTGAATATATCATACATAAGAATTCTCGTTACCATCGCTACAGTACTAAATTCACGTATTTCCGTCGACTCTAAGACTATCCCGTCTTAGTACTTCTACCCAGATATCACAAGTCACAACTTAATTCATCTCAGCTTAAGTCTAAGTACCTCCTCAGCATACTTAGTTCACTTAAACTAGAGCTCTGATACCAACTTGTAACACCCCAAAACAGGGGTCAACAAAAATTTCCATAAAACGGAAGAGTGGTACACATTACTAAAGTAAAAGTATACCTAATTAACATTTCATAATCATTAATACAAAGATTTAGTTAATTATAACTACTATTGGACCACTAGCTTATCTGATCACTACTATGGCAATCAAATTACAAAAAGAATGTCGGAAAGTTCTATCATAAGTCTTCCAATCTTTCACTCTCCAACAATGATCCCATGCTCACAACCCCGTTCTAGACCTTCTTGTGTTCGGAACCACTAATATCTGTAACACATAAAACACATAACAAGTGTTAGGCTTTTAAAGCCTAAGTGAGGTTTACACATAGCACATTGAGCATAATCATAGCATGTAGGAATAACAATTCGATACATTCACAAATTGGATTCCATGGAGAAGGCCCATATCGCTACCCAGTTACATCATAATTGAAGATATACTTTGATCGGTACCCCACGGTATTGTCACAAGGCATAACAAAACGGAAAACCCCACGGTATCCGAAGGTATGAATCAATTACACTTACCCCACGGTGTGTAAGAATATATCCTCCAATGCCTACTAGGTGCTCCTCCAATTATGTGAATACCAAATATATTAATCCAAATAATATTCAAACATATTTAACACATAACAATGGTCCAACCATTTAACATGATCAATACTACTTCCATGTAGTTCATATACATCCATATGTATTAAATCACATTCTATATAATATCAATAATAAACATCCATGTTTACAATTCAATAATAGGTCCATATTGACCATTAAGCCATCCTTACTTCATTAAGACATAAATTAAGCCATCAACATAATCACATACCAATGATGTATAATCAAACCCAAACCTTTAACACTAATATTTACCATGGCATTCTAAATAATAGAACACAATTAATCCACCATAACTTACTTGAACTCTTCTTGTATCCCTCTTAACCATTAAGAGCTTATTAACCAAGATTTCTCATTAACAATAACAAAATCAAGATAAAGAATGGTAATAAGGTATAATACAAACAATTAGATACAAGTTACTCACCTCAAATCTTCAATTGATATAACCCTAACTTGAAGACTTGAACTCAATCACTCCAACAAGAAAAATGAAGATGAAATGCCCTAAATCAAGTTTAATTGGTAAGATTCATCTAATAGTTGTTTGAATTGAATTAGGATTAAAAGATAAGAGTTTACCTTAATTTTAGATGGAGAATCGCCTTAGAAGAAACTAGCAGAGCAAAATCTGATTTGAGAGTTCTTAAGTGAAAGAATGAATGACTCAGGATAAAGAGGTGGGTTTAATCCCCTTTTAGCACGTCAGGTGCTCGGCGCCGATCCTCGTGCCAGTGCATCGGCGCCACCATCGACGCCAGCCTCTGTTTGCTTGTTTCTCGTTTTCCACTAATTTGGTCGTAACTTCTTCGTTAGAACTCCGTTTTTACCCCGGAAAGTACCGTTGGACTCGTATTCAAATTACCCATCCAACTAATCCATAAAATCTAATATTTAACTTTATCATCTATTTTTCATTAATTTCCTTAAGGAATAAACTTACGGATTTCTATCGGAAGTTCTCAAATAACAAGTAACAATCACGGAAATTACTTAGGAATTCAATTATAATCTAAGAAGTCAAAATATAAAGGAATATTAGGACTATTATTACTTACAAGGATTTTCCGGGTGTTACACTGATCGTGCAAAGACAACGACAACGAAAGAGACCGGTTCCATCTTGGAAGAGAATGAAGCAACTTATGATGGAGCGATTCTTACCGGAAGATTATGAACGGATTCTTAACAAACACTATCCTAAACCTAACAACGACGACCGCCGGAGAAGGGATAGGTACGAGGAACGGGTCAATGTTTTGTACGACAACAACTACGGTCGTATTATGCAACCAGTTTCTCGCCTGGTCAAACAACCACCCATTCCGGAAAAGCCATATGAAAAAGACGAAGTCTTGCCGGATAAAATTAAAAAGGAAGTCGTCCCCGTTGTGACCAAGCCACAACAAGAAATCTTGACCGAGACCAAAGTGTCTAAACCAGATCTTGAACCAGCCACCGAAGAAACAGAAAGTGAACCGGTTAAGGACATTCCCGGGCCAACGGAACTTTTGTCACAAGAAGTCAAGAAGGTTGAGCCTAAATGTGATACTTCCATTATTACTGCACCGAAAGCTCTGGATCAAACCGAAATAATTCCCGGTAAAGTTACTCTAATCTCTTACCCTTTCAAATTTGATAAAATAATGCTCGTATGGAAGAAATCACGAAAACATGAGTTTGGATTTAAAGACCGGTAAAAAAATTTAAATTTCGGAGGCCAAGTTGTGAATCCAAACATTTTGAAAAAACAAATGTTCGACGGGTCGTATGAAGATGCTTTTCAAGTGAACTCGAGGACGAGTTCTTTTCAAGTGAGGGTGACTGATACAGGGAGAATTCGAGAATCAATAAGGGTTTTCGCAAATATTTGGAAAAATAGAAAACGAGCTCAAAAGAAGGCCAAATATCTGGTTCAAACTCCGTACTACAGTCGTTTACGCAACTTATCCCGCAACTTGGGTCGCGTTCAAAGTAGCGTGGATGTTTTGAGCCATCCTGCACGGATTGCGTTTATCTCTTTATTTCATTATTTTATTTCTTAATTATTTAGTTATTATAATTAGATTATGATTAATATCTAGTTTCCTTTTAAGTTTTAGGATTTATGTTTAGCTAATATTTTATTTAGTTTCCTAGTTTGTTTAGAATTAGGATATATTTATTTCCATATATTAATTAGTTTAGATTATAAATAGGAGTATTTGGTTTCATTGTTAATCAAGTTTTTATCAATTAATAAAAGTTCTTCTTTTTAAGAGTTTTCTCTTAATTTTTCGAGTTTACGTTTAGTAATCTCGTTATCAAAAAGGGTTTAGACGCATGTCGATCATTTCGCAAACCTACGTTGCGTCAATATATATATATATATATATATATATATATATATATATATATATATATATATATATATATATATATATATATATATATAGGGTCCCCTTCTTTTGTTAACCGTCTAATTAGTGTTAACCATGTTAACTTTTTGGACCAATAGGAATCAATCATCGATACGATCATTCTGCAACGATTCATCATCAACAGCCCAATCTGGTATGAAACAGTCATTTTTCGGATTTTTTTGTTGCACGCACTGTTTTGGGATTGAAAAATACATTTCTGTTGGTTTTTGGACAAAACTCGAAGCATTAAAGTTGTCCAGAATACCCTCGCGCATCTGCGTACCAATTTTCAGCCCAAACAGATCATTTTTGAGGATTAGACTTAAGATTATTTGAATCTTCATCCATATCGCAACTGCAAATGTTCTTCATGTTCATCTATATCGCAACCAACATGCATTCAAACATTCAACCATATCGCAATGGTCATAGATTCATCAATATCGCAAGGTGAACAGTATCATATCGCAAGGGTCACTTGCGACTTGAGCCATATCACAATCCACAGCATTTTGAACAGTACCATATCGCAACCTTCAGTTGCGATACGGCAAGATTTTTTCTTGTTGCGATATCACCTTTTGCGACATTAGTTTATTGCGACATCAGTTAATTGCGACAGGGTTTGGGTTGCGACATAATTTGGGTTGCGACATGGTTTGTGTTGCGACAAAGGGTTAAAAATGTGTATTTGCGACTGTTTCTGGAGATCAAGATGGTATCCTCGCCCAAGTAATCACCCATTCAATTAAAAAAAATTATTTATGGGTTATTTACTTTCCTAATTTCATGCACAATATATTTTTGGTAGTTATTAATGATAATCTTAATCTTCTAAAACCCATTTTCATTTTTGGTAATTATTAATGATAATCTTAAATATCTAAAACCCATTTTCAAACATAATCTTCATCTTCACGTTCCAGAGATTCTTTTCACGTTTTTTGCATAGATGCACGATTTCAAACTACATATATGCATATCATAGAAATGCATATATGCACATATTAATATTGCATATATGCATACCTTAGAACTGCATATATACACATCATAGAATTGTATATATGCACATCAGTTGAATATATGAAGATAAAAAGTGCATATATGCACAACTATAAATCTGTGTAAAGCTGCATATATGCACAACCATAAATCTATGTAAAATTGCATATATGCACAACCATAACTATGTGTAAACCATAATATATGTAAAATTGCATACATGCACAACCATAAATCTGTGTAAACCATAAATATATGTAAAATTGCATACATGCACAACCATAAATCTGTGTAAACCATAAATCTATGTAAACTTGCATATATACACAACCATAAATTTGTGTAAACCTGCATATATGCACATATGCACATAAACAAAATAGCGTGTATCCATAAGAATAATCAAACCAACATGACAAATAATCATATGCACAGTGTATGTGCATATATGCACATCAGTTGCATATATGAAGATAAAAAAAGTGCATATATGCATTTAAAACTGCATATATGCACATCATATAATTGCATATATGCACCTCTTAAAATTGCATATATGCACTTCAAGAACCATCCAACGGCTTAACATATTCTCAAATTGTGTTGGTATCAGCATATTCCATATCTCACCGTAAACCCACCAAAACACGAATCTTCTTCTTCTTCCCCATGAAAAATTAACACCTAATTACTCTCCTCCTTCATCCCTTCTTCCTCCTCCTCCAACCTCACTCTGGATTATTATCCATAATCTCGATTATTATCCATAATCAAATCTACTAAACAATGAACAAACAAATTCAACAAAAAAACCACTTTCATTGCCTTTTTTATTGTGCTAAAATGAAAAACTAAAAGTCATAGAACATCTAATAATACCTGATCATCAAAAGTTGCGAAACCCTAACACTAGATTGTTTCATGAACAGATCAAGTTCAACAGAGAAAATGAAACGAGATCTACGAGCTGGTAAACTTCGTCACCGCCTTTGTGCCTTCCGACACAGCGTGTTTGGCCAATTAACCAGGAAGCACAAGCCTCACGGCGATCTGAATTTCCCTAGACGTAATCGTCGGCTTCTTGTTGTATCTCGCGAGCCTCGAACTCTCCTGCGCGAGTTTCTCGAAGATGTCGTTGATGAAACTGTTCATGATTCCCATGGCCTTGCTCGAGATTCCAATGTCAGGATGCACTTGTTTCAACACCTTGAAGATGTAGATCTTGTAGGTCTCCACGCTCTTCTTCGATCTCTTCTTCTTCTTATCTCCGGCGGCAGCGCCGGCTTCCTTCGGCAGTTTCTTACCGGCCTTTGGCTTCTTCTCCGCCGGTACTTTCTCGGCGACGGTTTTCTTTTCCTTCGCCGGCTTCTTCTCCGCTGGCTTCTTCTCGGCCTTCGGTGCCATTAAATTTTTGGAGAGATTGAGAGCGAAAACGAAAGTATTGTTTGAAATTTGGGGGAGTACGATCGATTGTGTTTGAAATTAGAATCAAGTAGAGATAACTTATTAGTTCCTTGAATGTAGCGATTGGGTCAATAGTTTCCTTATCTGATTGTTACCCAGATTTGTTAAATGACAATAATAACCCTATGCATATATGCTGCAAATGAAATCTGGCGTGTGTTTATTTTAATTATGAATTAAAAAATGCTTTTAATCTTAGCCATTGATTTTGATGATTAATGGCCCAGATTAGTTAACAATGTTAACACTAATTGAGTGGTTAACAAAAGAAGGGCTCTCTCTCTCTCTCTCTATATATATATATATATATATATATATATTAAAAACAGGTAATACCAACAAACTAATTGGTTGGTCTATTTATGAGACCACTTCTCTTTGAAAAACAAACTCATGGAACTTTATGTAGTTTTCCATCGGGTTTCCCCTTCATCTTTTTCACTTCTAGAAAATGTGATTTTTTTAATCATCATCACCAAAAGTCAATTTGTATGTCATCCAAAATGGTTTGTTATTTTTGATCGAATACCGATGACAAGTTCAAAATTGACGGATCACCAACACTACCATCGAAACTAATATCAAAACCGATGGATTCGTACATCCTTTGATATTGGCCTTCGAAGATTTGCCAGCCACTAGACAATATTCGTGGCTGACGGTTGACTGATATTTAGGCTAGATTTTTTTTGTTAAAGGAATGAATGTAATTAGATGGAGTAGAAATACCATTGTCAAATGTATAAAACAATATCCGACATGGAGAGGAGCATCTACATATAGGGTTGGGTTCCGGTGAGAAGTGCCAAATTTGTTGGGAAGTGTGAGAAACGTGGTTATCAGCCGTCGGATGAAAAATGGATGAACATTAGAATGAAATGCACCGTATCAATTCTCTTTTAAGCCGCAATTTATGGGAGAGTATTTGATTAAAAATGATCAACGGTTTAAAGGTACGTCTCACACTTCTTACCAAAATGACACTTCTCACATGATCTCATGCCCTATATATTATTAAGGATATCCATTGATTACTCTTGATTATTGGAATCAAGAACCACACATTAAATACTTCCCTTATATAGCTCCTAAATTAGTGCACCTACTGTTGTATATCTCGTGTATATATTCTCCTTGTATTCTTTGTTTTAACATATAACAATATACCTTCATATGGTATCAGAGCCCTCCTACTCTAACGAGTCTCTCTGATCCTTCTTCCCCCTCTGTAACCCTATTTCAGCCGCCTACTATGGCATCCTCAAACACCATCATTCAAATCACAGCCTCTAGCCACTTTCCGATCAAACTCACTGCCACCAATTTTTCAATATGGCGTAAACAAGTTCAATCAACTCTAATCGGACTTAACCTCGAAAACTTCATCAATGGCAGTCGCATACCATCCAAAACAATCACTGAAAAAGAGACCACAACACCAAACCCAGCCTACACAACCTGGTATCGCCAAGATCAGATCATTTTCAGCGCAATTCTCGGTAGCTGCTCCGACGTCATTCAACCAATCATCGCGTCTGCCTCCACTACAAAGGAAGCTTGGGATCGGCTAAGCACAAGCTATGCTAGCCAATCTCGATCCCGAATCATCTCACTCAAGTCTAAACTTGCCAAGAATCCCAAAGGAAATCGCTCCATCACATAATTCCTTAACTACATGAGACTTATAGCCGATGAACTCGCACTCGTGCAAAACCCTGTTAACGAAGAAGACCTCTTGGTATACATACTAAGCCAACTCGGAGACGAATATGGACCGATCACTGCTGCCATAAAAGTCCGAGAAACTCCCATACCATTTGCGGAGTTATTCGACAAGCTAGTCGACTTTGAAAAATCCCTCAAGGAAACAGAATCCGCTGTTGCACCCATCATTGCCACTGCCAACTTTTCCCAGCGCCAAAATGGCCGGTTCAACAATCGATCGTCTACCGACTCTTCGTTCCGTACCAACCGCCCTTCATACGATAACCAATCGCGCAACAATCGTACCAACAACAGCAATCAGAACAGGAACAATCGCTCCTCATCATTCTGTCACTTCTGCGCCATACCTGGTCACGAGACCCGCGACTGCCGGAAACTCACTCGCTTCCTAAAAGACCACCACATAACCAACACTACCACTCACCACAGTCCTATTGCCAATGCCACTGCATTCAACCAAAAATCAACCTCCATTACCGCTCCATGGATATTTGACAGTGGAGCCTCCGACCACTTCGCATCCGATCGATCCGCTCTTCACACTGTATCTGAATATGGTGGACCGGATGAAATCTCTCTAGGCGATGGTACATCTTTCTCTATCTCTCACACCGGTCACACTAAACTTCTCACTCGGTCTCGTCCCCTATCTTTACCTAACGTTCTTTGTGTTCCTAGTCTTCGCACCAATCTTATATCAGTTGCTAAATTGTGTCGTGCTAATCAAGTTTCTGTTGAATTCTTTCCTTTGCATTTCCTCGTGAAGGATCTACGCACGGGGGCGCCTCTCATGCGGGGGGAGAACATAAATGATGTCTACTACACCAACTCACCATTGAATCCGCAACTCAACGTCACTGTCAAAGCATCCCTCATTGATTACCATCACACACTTGGTCATCCATCTACTCGTATTTTAGAACACCTTGTTAAAGACTTAGATCTTGGTTTCAAAACCCCATTGCAATTTAATTTTCATTGTGATTCATGTTCTGTTAATAAAAGCCATAAAGTCCCTTTTGGTGAAAACTCTTTTGTTGCAACAAAACCTTTGCAACTTCTTTATTCGGATGTATGGGGACCTGTGCAAAAATCCATCGATGGTTTTGTCTATTATGTGGTGTTTGTTGACTACTATTCTAAATATATTTGGCTTTATCCAATAAAATATAAGTCTGATGTGGCCAAACTATTTCCACAATTCAAAGCCTTGGTTGAAAAATACTTTAACACACCTATCATTTCTATGTTCACTGATAATGGTGGGGAATACCAAGCTCTCATTCCTTTGCTTCAATCCATGGGCATCTCTCATTATACCACTCCTCCGCACACACCCGAACAAAATGGCATAGCCGAACGCCGCCATCGCCATATCGTCGAAACTGGTCTTGCCCTGTTACACTTCGCGGGTCTTCCTCTAAATTTTTGGTCTCATGCTTTCTAAACAGCTGTTCATCTCATCAATCGCCTACCAACCCCAATCCTAAACTTCAAAAGCCCGTTTGATCTTATGTATGGTCGTCATCCGAACTACACAAAACTCAAACCCTTCGGATGTCTTTGCTATCCGTGGCTCCGTCCCTACTCCACCTCAAAACTTCACCCTCGTTCCTCCCCTTGTCTCTTCTTAGGATATTCAGCTGCCAAGTCGGCTTATAAGTGTTTCCATCCTGAAACTCGCCGCCTCTACCACTCTCGCCATGTCGAGTTTATTCCACATATCTTTCCTCACAAAAACCTCTCATCACAATCTCCCATTCTACCTACCGTGGATGCCTTCTTTAATACCAATCCATCACCCTCACAAGCTGCTCACCCCTCTACTGTTCCTATATCACCTTCTCATGCACCCACTACTACAAACCCACCCATATCACATCCTCCTCCACAACCACTCCCCAACCCCACAATCGTTGAATCTGACCCCAACTCCGCCGCATCCCATCCCGAACCCATCTCCCCTATCGCCACCTCGTCACCATCATCCCCCCCATCTCAACCATCCATTCCCTCCTCCACCCCTCCGCCCCCACGCCATCGCAAACCAAACCCAAAATACTATAATCCTCTGTTTGTGAACAACACTACCACCCACCCTATTCCCGTTGTCTTGGAACCCACTACCCCAACTTAGGCCTCGAAAGACCCGTTATGGCGCAAAGCAATGGATGATGAGTACAACGCATTGATCCAAAACTCCACATGGGAGCTCGTACCCCCTACTTCGCATCGTCCCATCGGGTGCAAATGGGTCTTCCGTATAAAGCGGAACCCGGATGGAACAATATCGAAATACAAGGCCCATCTTGTTGCCAAGGGATTTCTTCAACAATACGGGAAAGACTATTTCGATACTTTCAGCCCCGTAACCAAACCAGTCACGATTCGCACTGTGCTATCTATCGCCCTCTCCAATAACTGGTCCTTGAGGCAACTTGATGTTAATAACGCATTTCTGCATGGCACCCTACGAGAGGAAGTGTATATGACTCAACCACCGGGGTTCGTTCATCCACAATACCCCAGTCACGTATGCAAACTAAGGAAGTCTCTATACGGCCTTAAGCAAGCACCACGTGCGTGGTATATGGCATTAACTGAGTTTTTAATACAATCTAATTTTCGGAAGTCTCGAGCTGATGCCTCATTATTTATCTATAATTGTCACGGAATCATTTGCTATTTTATGGTTTATGTTGATGATATTGTGCTCACAGGCAATAACTCACCATTTCTTGCCAAGGTTGTGGATCTGCTTGCCAACAGGTTTTCTATCAAGGATCTTGGCCAACTAAATCACTTCCTCGGTGTTGAGATCATCCCAACCAAGTCGGGTCTATTCCTTTCACAACACAGTCATATCCGCGACATTCTAACCCAGTTCAAGATGGATGGTGCCAAGGAGGTCACAACTCCTTTAAGCACATCTGTTACACTAGCGGAAGACGATGAGGCACCCAAGGCTGACCCAACATCATATCGCAAGCTTGTTGGTACCCTCCAATATCTCGCATTCACTCGCCCGGACATCTCCTTTGCTGTCAACAAATTGTCACAGTTTATGCATTCGCCATCCGAAACTCATTGGCAAGCGCTCAAACGGCTACTTCGCTATCTAAAGGGCACCATCTATCATGGCCTTTTTCTCAATCGGAACTCCACCATGGCCCTCACTGCCTTCTCGGACTCCGACTGGGGTGGTACATCCACCAAAGGCAGATCCACCACAGCTTATCTCGTCTATCTTGGCTCAAATATTATCTCTTGGCGCTCAACTCGTCAAAAGTCGGTCTCCCGGTCATCCACCGAAGCCGAGTATAAGGCTTTAGCTAATGCCGCTGCTGAGCTCTCATGGGTTAAAAATTTGCTTGCTGACCTTGGCATCTCTTCCTCTCAAGTACCGACTATTCACTGTGACAACACCGATGCCATCTACCTTTGCGCCAATACTGTGTACCATTCCCGTATGAAGCACGTTGCCTTAGACTATCATTTTGTTCGTGAACAGGTTTCCGCTGGCACACTCAAAGTTTGTCACGTCAACACACTCGACCAACCAGCCGATGTCCTCACCAAACCATTGGGCCGTGCATTATTCTTGAAGTTCAGATCCAAGATCGGAGTCTCAGATGGATCCTCCATCTTGCGGGGGCGTATTAAGGATATCCATTGATTACTCTTGATTATTGGAATCAAGAACCACACATTAAATACTTCCCTTATATAGCTCCTAAATTAGTGCACCTACTGTTGTATATCTCGTGTATATATTCTCCTTGTATTCTCTGTTTTAACATATAACAATATACCTTCATATATATGGGGGTCTTCCTTTGAGAACTCACAAAATTGTGAGAATCCTGAGTATCAGTGTACCATGTGCTATTTCATATGGTTTTTTCCATCTAAGACTATGATTTAGGATATTGATTAACACACACACACACACACACACACACATATATATATATATAGGGGTTAAATAATGTGAGAACCAAAAATAGGTTGAGAACCGTGGAAACCGATCTAAGCCGTCATTTGCTTTTGATCTTATGGTTTTAAAAACATAAAAATTCATTCATAGGTTCTCAACCTATATTTGCATATAATAATGTCCATAGATTAAAATCAATTAACGGCTTAGATTGGTTTTCACGGTTCTCAACCTATTTTAAGTTATCATTTGATTATCCTCCTATATATATATATATATATATATATATATATATATATATATTTGTTTCACAATGTGTTTACTCCACGTGTATTTGGTTCACACTGTTAAACTTTTTGCGTGTGTGTGAAACAAAAAGTACATATAAAAAATATCATATTACAAACTTAGTACATATGAAACAAAATTATATAACATTACAATAAAATTAAAAAGTTTAATGCATTTAACGTTACATTATAATTTTAAATATTAATAGGGCAATTACATTCTCTCTTCAAAGAAAATAAAAAGAACGGTGTCTAAGAATGCAAAAAAACTAATGTGACAATTATTAATTTTTGTAGGTAACTCCAAATATATATGGACTCTCTCTCTCTCTCTCTCTCTCTCTCTCTCCCTCTCTCCCTCTCCCCCTCTCTCTCTCTCTCTCACACACACACACAAAAACACACACAAATCAGACGTGGGGAAACGATTTTTGTATAAACAATCTCCTCAACCGCCACGATCAATCTAATTGTGTAAGGCAAAACAATCACCCTTTAGCTAGGAGGGACAAACGGTGTGCACCAATCTTAGTGTCATCACTGTCACAAAGCTCCGCCTCCTACAACAAGCCAAGCTCCCCCGCGAACTCTCGAATCACAAAGTTGCCCAAGATTCTTAGTGCGAATTTGAATTATCTGAAAGTGAATTTCATAAAACCCAATTGAAAAGGGACAAAATATTACTTTCCAAAAGTGCTACACAAACCATTATTCTACCCAAGTCTATGTCGATTGAGACATTACTCGATCGATCCCAAATTTCTAACATTGTTTAGCAAAAGTAAGTTTAAGTAATCTCGATTGAGAAAAAGAGTGACTATTGTTAGTTAACTACATTAATTTAAGGTTAATTAACTATTCTTAACAAGTTTTTGAAAAATAGAGGAATTAAGAAAGGAAAACAATCACCTAATAGGATTTCACATGATATGGTAGGATTCCACAATCTTTGAAGTATGATTTTGAATCCTCGACTGAAGTGTTATAACATGGACCCATAACAGTCGACTCCATTATTAATCAAACTATAGTACCTAACTATACCTAACTATGTTCATCGATATATAGGTCAGTTGACTTGAGCATACATTTAGATTTTGTATGTAATAGAAATTTAATTTTAGATCATTTAATTGTGAGATTATACGATCAATTTCATTGTTCATTGGAACAATTTATGGAGTGATTGCAGTAATTATTTATATCGGTTTGTGTTTGACCGAAATAGCATGTTTTTTTTTGAATTTGAAACTCTCAAGGCTACTCGAGTATTGAACTGAGGATAGCTGCTTTTGCTCGGATAAATGAATGGGGAACTTTAAACTTGTAATTAGAGTAATGGAGATGCGTTAGTCAGGAACATGTTTGATGGTATGAGGACGCTTGGAGTTGGACGTGGAATTGGGTTCGGGAACCGAGAGGGAGGTTTTGTGGAGAATCTCTGAGTTAATAGACTTGGGGTATATTGATTAAACCTAGTGATGGTGAGGGTGATGATTGATTTGGTTCTTATCGAGGGACGACAATTTTGCGGTCAAAAACCTTAAGAACCTAATCGATAACAGGACTCTTAGAGGCAAAAATCAGATTGAGCAACCTCTTTAATGTGGAATAGTTCATATCAAAGTAAATATATTTATTTGGAGGCTTAGTTGTAGAAGAGTGTCGGTTTGTGATATTCTGGACAAAATGAGTATTGATATGAATTTTATTTTTATGACCCCGTCGCGGGTCAGAGATCGAGTTAATCGATTATTGCTTTCTTTGTTGCGTTCAAGTTTGCAGGTTTGGGCGAGCTTACAGTGGTGGTGGCGTTGTGAGGCTCCTCAAATCGATACATTGGAGGATATTCTTTCTTTTCCATGTAGACTTAAAGGTGGCAAAATTTGAGTTCAAGTAAGGACAACTATGGTTTGGACAACCCTTTATGTCATCGATAGATCAAGGAATACATCGGTTTTTGCAGACTATTCTAACACTCGTCAAGACCTTGTTATTAAGGTGCAACCGCTCTTGTTCTTCTGGATTTTGAATAGCTTTAAAAGTCCGGAATATTCTTGGTCTGATTGGTGCTCAATAATGTAATGGAGTGTGGTTCGTGTTTGGTTTTTTTATTTTTGCTAGATGCGGCTTCTTTGATTGTTGGTTTACATTTTTGAGTGCTTCTCACTTTGTTGTTGGTGTTTGGGTGACAAGTGAGCCATTTCTTATGTTATGGCTTCTGGGGCTGTCGACTTTTGTGTCTTGCTCCAGGTTTTTCCTTTCACCTTCGATTTTCTGCCAGCAAAAGAAGACGTGTTGGTGGGTGTATGGTTGTCTCTTTTTTTCTTAACGCTCGCGTTTTCTAGGTGGTAATGGCCGTTTTTTTGTCCGTCTTTGATGTTTATGCCTTGTGGGTTTCGTAGTCTTGTTTGATAGTTTAGCTTCTTAATTTGTCTCGATGGGTGTTTTTCTTGGGTTTGTGTTGCGGTGGTTCCAGTTTGGTTCTATGTCTTGCAGAAGGTTTGGGTGTAACTTTTCTTTGTACTTGTTTCTCTTTAATATATTGCATGTTGGCCTTTAAAAAAACACAACATAAATTACCATAAAATCAAGATATACGGCGTATTTATGTGATTTCGCTTGTTTAGTTTTTATATTTGCACGTTTTTTATTGTGTTGTATATTTATAATTTTGCAAACGAAATTCCCAAAAAAAAAGTTTAAAATCACGATCAATCTATTCACCCTACTAGATTGGTTCAAGCATATAAATTTGGTGGGTAAACAAACATTCATTACGTACCAAATATTCTCAAAATAATCCGTCCTTAACGGAACGGAAGACAAAAGGAGAAAGAGAGTGAACCTAACCATGGAAAGAGATATGTACAAATGCAACAACTCATCAACAAAATAAACCATGTAACATGAACCCAAAATGATATAACTCCCAATTGAAGCTTCCTAATTGGATCAAGCCTACTTTTATAAGGGTAAATATGTCTTTTTGAGACCACCTTACAGTACAATTATTGTTGTTGTAAGGATACAACAAAATGTTGGTGTAGTTTGCTGATATAATACTGACCAGCAAAGCTGGGACAAAACTCTTTTGGCATCTAGGTTCTTGTGTTAGATTTTCATTTAATAACAAGTTCTTCCCCCTTTTGCTGAAACATAGAAGCCAAGGGTGTTTGAAGTTCATTAGAGGAAAAAGGAAGGGTTCAGTGAAGCATAAAAGCAAACCCCCATCCCCACCCCCTTCTAGAAAGAAAACAACAATAAACTCATCACAGCTTTCCTTTTCTAGCCAAGAGTATCTACAGACCCTGGATTTGGTTGTTTGGTTTTCTGAAGAGAGAGATGGGGAGAGGAAAGGTACAACTAAGGAGGATAGAGAACAAGATAAACAGGCAGGTAACTTTCTCAAAGAGGAGAGGAGGGCTATTGAAGAAAGCCCATGAGATCTCAGTTCTTTGTGATGCTGAAGTTGCTTTAATTGTCTTCTCCAACAAAGGAAAGCTCTTTGAGTTCTCTACTGACTCTTGGTACCCTTTATCCTTTCCTCTTTTATCCATCTAATTTCTATATATTCTTCTTTTAACTAGGGTTCTAAATCTGCAACAATTCTCCACTTTTGTTTCCAAAAACACACACCCAACATACAAATTAAACCTCAAGGAAAATTTAATAAATTATTTAATTTCTCCCTTCTGTAGATTAAGAAAAAAAAGATGAACCAGACAATTCAGATCTACTGAAAAATATCTTTTTCTAACACACTGTTGTACATCAACTATAAGGGTCACTTTCAATCTTTCAGATTTTGATCTAACAGTGATCCCATGGATAAACTGATAAAACGGTGGGAAATATGTGTAACCCTCAGTCTTTCACCTGGTTTTTTATTTTATTTTATTCTTTTCGTAGATACTCTAAAACAAGCATGTTAATTTAAGGTTAAGGATCTGATATTTTTCAAAAAACGATATTCATAATTAAAAGCTACGATATTCATTTTTCTCCTTTTTTTTTAGTTTCTTATATATATAATTATTATGATCAAATTTTTATTATTATGAGTTAGTATATTTATATAAAATTCCGGTTTCTGTTTGAGAAAATATATATTTATACTATCTCCCTCATGAAAAATTCAGAAAGATCGAGTCCGTACTAACTCATCAAGAATCAGTAGGCGTGTTTAATGTTAAGGGTCGTATTGTTATACAAAGTAAACGTACTTGATGTGTTTCGGTTTAAAGAAAAAAAGATGCTGTCTTACAGATATAAACTAAAAGCACTCACACACACACACACACACACACACACACACACTTATATATGTATGTATGTATGTATGTACATGTGTGTATATACAAGAACTTTTAACTGCACTTACTATTTATTTTATTCTTGTTGGTTAGAAAAGTAATCAACTCGACCATATATTTTGAATTTTAGCTCTAGATTTCCATTCCTATTTAGAAGCAATCTTATTATTAAATTGATGGTTATGCTCTATCACTTCTTCTCCCACACCCATCAAGTTTTCTTAATAAAACTTGACATGAGAATAGTTTTTCATGCTTCTTCAATATCAGCTGGGTTGGGAAATTTGATCATGTTATCTATTACAAGAACACTTTAATTTAGACTCTATAAAGCATAGAGAGAATCTAGGTACTTTACTTGCTCATTTAATAAAAATCAGTTTTACAACCCAAAAAATGTATTTGGAGATTGAGGGTTTAGTCTATCATCATTTTCATCGTCAGAACAAAACTTGAAATCTTTCTTAATTACTGGGATTCAGTTCTGTTGGAAGAGTTTGGTGAAGCATTGATTTTGCTAGATTTAATTTTATTTGATTTTAGATATGCATAGGTGGCTCAGTCGGGGCTGCTAGGAATTTTGAGCTTTCGGTTTCTTTTTAACCAATATGATGGTTTTTAATTGGGTTATTTATACCATTTAGACTGAAGTTCCACAGCCTCTCTGAACGAATGCCTCGGGTCACTGCTTATCATATGACACACATGGATCAAAACTCGTTTACGATGATTGTCAATGGAATTTAATGACTTGGGACATAGCAATAGATATAACTTTTGGTAGGTATAATCAATAATGTCAACGGAACTGATTGATGAAATCATTACAAATTAATGACTCTGACCATCATACCTGTATCATATGTAAAACCAAACATTTTACAGAACTTTGAAGAGGAAGTGAATGCACCATCTCTCATACTCCTACCTGGTTTTCTAATAACAAGAAAAGCAATAGCTAAGTGGTACGCCCCAATGGTCCAAATAGAATTACTAGTAATAATGCTATCAGCCATTCTAATTTGTAGATTGAAGTAACAACTAACAAATATGCACTTAGAAACTGCAATAGATAATATATATATATATATATATATATATATATATATATATATATGTTGGCAATACATTATGTCGATATTTCACAATTGATTAGCAAAAGTAACACCATTTTTTCAAATAATCAAAACCATTGGCGATAAACCAAGTAAAATTTGAGAAAAATTAACGGTAGGTTATTCTGCCTGTTTCCAATATTAATTTTGAAACCGAAGTGAATCTTTTATTTTTAATGGTAATACAGATTCCTAGATTTAGGAAGTCTCCTCATTAGGAACGATTGAAAGTCTGCCTGCTCATTATGCAAAAACCTGCAGAAAATATATACTTTGGTGTGTGAACCTTGGTCGTCATCTTAATAGTTGCCTTCCCTTGTACGAGAAAACCATCTTCTCTTTTAAAGCGCTGATACTTAAATCTCTTCAATTCTCAAACAAGTCCTGGAATTTCAAAAAGGTGTTTCTCCTTTTATTTGTCTCAATCAAGGCTGTATCTTAGTTAAAGATATATAGCCTTGATGTCTGTTCCTTCCATTGATGCTTGTGATCATTGTTTCTGGTTAATTAGTACTATACTATTATCTTCATTCCAAGCAGATATTTTTTCGTAGCATGGTTTTTTGATTGTCTGTGTTACTAGAAACATATGTATTGTGGATATCTTCCCAATCTTTGCTTGTGAGAACCAGCCTCGCTGCATGTGAAGATCCATCTACCCCCACCCCAAAATAATACTAGCTACTACCCTTAATTAAATATGAAGAATAAAAATATGTTTGTCCCTAATCTCCCCGTCCTCTCCATATCCCACCAATTACATGAAGACACATCATTTTTATTCAATATAAATTTATTTAATTTGGTCTTTCATTATTTATTCAATATAAATATATTTAGTTTGGTCTTTCATTATTTCTCCTCAATAAATAGATGATATGATGGGGTTTTACATGGTTGGTGGACATGGAGGGGAAAGGGAAATCGGGGACAACAGATTTTTATCCAAATATGAAGGCATAATAGTAATAATAATAATAGTAATAATAATAATAATAATGAAGTGATATAATGTATGGAGTATTTTAAATATTTAATGGATCATTCTATTATTACTTCCATTGAAACAAGATTTCAACAACTAATGGCACATGAAAATACTTTTGGTTTTCTTTTTTATTCATATAAGCTAAAAATTTAGAAGATGGTGATTTTAAAACTTCTGTCTGAACCTTGATCAGCTTATTTAAAATTTGGGGAGTATTTGGATGTTGGTATATCACACAAAATTGAAGACTAAGAACAGATTGCAGAAGCAAAACTCAGTACTTGCTTTATTAATATGAGCAAAGAAGCTTTAAATAGAGGAAATACAAAGACGTTAGACTAGAGCTAAAAATAAGGGATACTGAATTAGACTAAATCAAAGAAAACAACCCAGTTCAACAGGTAACTTATTCTTCCTACTTTTACGCCAATGATTTGATCTTCATCTGACTGATTCAATTCCAACATATCCTCTCCTAAACTGAAGCTCATTAGCTCAGTTTACTTCGAGACTCGGATCATCCCCATCATATCTCTCAGCTTCTCAAATGCTTCCAGCTTCAGCGGTTTGGTTAAGATGTCTGCTATCTGCTCCGAACAGCTGCAGTGAACTAATTCAAGAATGCCATTATTCACCAACTCCCTAAGAAAGTGAAACCGTACATCGATGTGCTTGCTTCGCTTATGCATCACAGGATTTTTAGACAACTTAATAGCAGACATGTTGTCACAATATACCGTTGTCCCGTTAGTCTGAGGCAGTCCTATGTATGCAAGTATCCTTCTGAGCCATACCACCTGACACGCACATCCAGCAGCTGATATAAACTCTGCTTCCGTTGTCGATAGAGTCACAACGGGTTGTCGTTTAGAGCACCAAGATATAACTGCATCACTTAGGAAGAATGCATATCCAGACGTGCTTCTCCTGGTATCCAAGTCTCCAACATAATCGCTATCTGAATATGCCATCAGAACATCACTTGCATTCCTCCTGTACTGTATGCCAAGATCCACAGTACCTTTGACGTACCTGACCACTCTTTTGACAGCATTCATGTGATTCTGTGTTGGCTTTTCCATGAATCTACTTGCCAAACTGATGACATACATGAGGTCAGGCCTAGTGGCTGTCATGTACATCAAGCTCCCCACCATCTTCTTGTATAGTACGACATCTGCAGCACCACTCTGATCTTCTTTCACCAGTTTACATCCAGGAACAATTGGGTTTCTTATTGCATTACATTGGCCCATCCCGAATTTTTCTAAAACTTCATGTGCATATTTCTTCTGACTTACGTAGATACCTGAACCGTCTTGATGAACTTCAACTCCAAGGAAATATCGCATCTCGCCCAAGTCAGACATATCAAACTCAGCTTTCATGGCTGACTTGAACTCTTCAATAAGACTCACCTTATTTCCTGTAACAATCAGGTCATCTACATATAATGATACGATGAGCATATCATTCGTATTACCTGATTTGACAAATAAGGTAGGTTCATGGGGACATTTCTGAAATCCATCCTTGGTGAAGAAAGCTTCTATACGGCTGTACCAGGCTCTAGGTGCCTGTTTCAGGCCATATAAAGCCTTTTTCAGACGATAAACTTTCTCTTCTGCTCCCTTCTTCTCATAACCTTGAGGTTGTTCTACGTACACTGTTTCATGAAGTTTCCCGTGCAAAAAAGCACTTTTTACTTCGAGTTGGTGAACTTTCATGCCTCGTTGAGCTGCTAATGCTATAATGGCCCTAATGGTATCCCACCTTGCGACAGGAGCAAATACTTCAGTATAGTCAATCCCATACTTTTGTGCATACCCTTTAACTACAAGTCGCGTTTTACATTTGTCTACCTCACCATTCTCGTTCAATTTGGTTTTGTATAACCACTTGACTCCGATGGCCTTGACTCCTTGTGGAAGCGAACATAGCTCCCAGGTCTCATTTTTGTTGATAGCTTCAATCTCTGCGTCCATAGCCTTCCTCCATTTTTCACAACTTACCGCCTCTTCAAAAGTGGATGGATCCGTAACCGAAGTGAACATTACAAGATTGTCACCTTCTTCATCGTCATCAGATTCACCCGTGACGTAGTCTTTCATCCAGGTTGGATTTCTTCTTATTCTCCGGGTATTTTCAACTTGATCCTCTGCTTCAACTTGAACTGTCTAGGCTGGACTCGTGCTAGTTCTGCCTTCTGGACTTGTGCTAGTTCTGACTTCGTTCTCGACTTGAACTGGTGTTTCATCTTGGGCAGCCTCTGCCTCACTTTTCTCATTATTTTCTTCATGATCCTCTCCATCATCAGTGTCATCGTCTTTACAACATTCCAGCGTCTTCTTACTGTTTTTATGCTCCCAATCCCACTCAGCATCTTCCTCAAAGATAACGTCTTTGCTCACAATGATCTTGTTTCCTGCTGGATCGAATAATCTGTATGCTTTGGACTCTTCACTTAAGCCAAACATGACACATTTAACACTCCTTTTGTCTAGCTTCTTTCTCTTTTCCTGTGGAACATGAGCATGAGCAATACATCCAAACACTTTAAATGAACTTACCGAGGGCTTTTGTCCACTCCAAGCCTCCTCAGGAGTCTTTCTTTCCAGTGCAGCAGTAGGGCTTCTATTGAGTATATGAACGCACCATGTAGTGGCTTATGGCCAAAATTTCTCCGGTACATTCCTTCCATTAAGCATGCATCGTACCATATCAAGGATGGTTCGGTTCTTCCTCTCCGCTACACCATTTTGGTGCGGTGTGTAAGCCGTTGTGAGTTGTCTCCTGATTCCGTGTGCTGCACAAAACTCCTGGAATTCAGTTGAATTATACTCTCCACCCCTGTCAGTTCTCAAGCATTTCACTAGCAGGCCCGTCTCCCTTTCGGTAGCAGCTTTGAATTTCTTAAACATTTCAAAGGCTTGTGACTTCTCTGCCAAGAAGTAAACCCAACATTTTCTAGTGAGATCATCAATGAAAGAAATGAAGTACCTCTTGCCACTGGTAGACTCGGGAGTTATGGGTCCACACAGATCAGAATGGATCAACTGCAGCTTTTGAGTTGCTCTCCACAGACTCTTCTTAGGAAAGCTTTCTCTATGCTGTTTTCCAGATACACACTCCATGCACAACTTCTTTGATGTTGTAATTTCCGGAAGTCCTGTCACCATCTTCTCATGTTTCAGTGTTCTCAATGCCTTGTAGTTAAGATGCCCAAATCGATGATGCCATAGCAGTGCAGTATCTTCAATTGTTGTGGTGAAACATTTGAGACCTCCTGATGGATGGCTAGCCAAATCTGGAAACATCCAATTCACAGACATAAGAGATCTCATGATCAAACCTTTCTTCAAGTGATATAGACTGCACGTATTGTCTCGGAGGAGAACCGCAACTCCCTTCTCCTGAATTTGGCCAACACTGATCAGGTTGTTTTTCAATTCCGGGATAAAATACACATCAGTAATAACATGAGATGTCCCATCAACTGTAAGACGAACACTGCCTATTCCCATCACCGACAACTTGGCATTGTTTCCTAACTTAACATTGTGCCTGAAGCTCTCATCCAATTTGAAAAACCAGGTCTTATCGCCACTCATATGGTTGCTACATCCTGAGTCCAAGAACCATACTTGTTTTTGGGCAACTTGCGTCTCTTCAGCGTGTGCCATCAACACCATCTCCTCTGAGTCTTCAAGTTCTACATAATGGGCATCCTTTTCCCACTCAGGGCATTCGGTCTGATAATGCCCCAATTTGTGACACTTGTAGCATTCGATCAGACTCTTATTTACTATGCTCCTGCCTCTTCCTCTTCCGCGTCCACGATAACCTCCTCGTCCTCGACCCCTAGTGCTGATTTCAGCCACCTTCAAGACCTGCTCTTCCTCTTGCTGGCCAAGTATCCTTTGTTCATGCACAAGTAAACTCCCATGCAATTCATCAATAGTCATGGTATCTAGATCATTCGATTCCATAATAGAACATACAACATAGTCGAACTTACGTGTCAAGGAACGAAGGATTTTAGAGACCACCCCTTCTTGTGACATTGAGTCGCCGTTAGCTTTCATCTTGTTAACGATGAGAAGAGTTCTAGCAATAAAGTTGTTCACCTTCTCTCCTTCCTTCATGGACAGGAGTTCAAATTGCCTTCTTAGGGTATTGAGTTGTGCTCTCTTCACCTTTGTGGAGCCTTCGTATTTCTGCTTCATGGAATCCTAGATGGACTTTGCCGTATTCTTGTCAAGAATAGTCTCCAAGATTTCTCTATCGATGGCCTGGAACAAGTAATTCTTGGCTCTCAAGTCTTTCAACATGGCTTCATCAACGACCTTCTTTTGGGCTTCACTTGAGGCTGATGAACCAGATGCCTTCGGTATTCCATCAACCACCACGTTCCACAACTCCTACTTCTCAAGAAGTTTTCCATCAACATTGACCAATGATCAAAGTGACCATCAAACTTCGGTATCGACGGTTGTACGAACTTGTCTGCGGTTGCCATTGCTCTTCTTCTGTGTTTGGTTACGCAAACACCTTTTCTTCACCCTCACAGTGCCCTCTCGTCTGGCTCTGATACCAGGTGTTGGTATATCACACAAAATTGAAGACTAAGAACAGATTGCAGAAGCAAAACTCAGTACTTGCTTTATTAATATGAGCAAAGAAGCTTTAAATAGAGGAAATACAAAGACGTTAGACTAGAGCTAAAAATAAGGGATACTGAATTAGACTAAATCAAAGAAAACAACCCTGTTCAACAGGTAACTTATTCTTCCTACTTTTACGCCAATGATTTGATCTTCATCTGACTGATTCAATTCCAACAATTTGGACATGACTGATGGACTTGAAAAGAAATTTTGAAAAATCAAGAAAATAATCAAGCTCTCGTCGTTATAGGAACGGCTTGAGATCAATGAAGTGGTTTCAACAAATCATGAGAAGTTTCTAATATTTGTGTGCATCCACCCTCATATGAAATCACAAGGAAAGATTTCTAAAATAATCGTATATCATACATTTCTAAAATTAGTTAAAAAGTTAATAATGAAAGATTAGTATATAGTGAGACATTATGAGAGAACCCAAACCCATAACATATAAGAACCAAACTAATTGAGTACAATACTTTTTTTTGAACAAATGAGAATGCATTCCACCAAAACAAGCTAGCGAGAAGCTATGAGTACAACTGTACAAGACAAACATCAAGAAACAAAAAGAGGATTACATCGCCAATTCTCCCAAGCCTCCCCCTTTTTTACTTCTATTTTTAACCCACGTAAAAGAGTTCGACATCACCTCTGATACAATAACGCTAATAGGATTCCCCTTGTTGCTAAAGGTCGGCGAGTTGTGAAGCTGCCATATAGACCAATATGCATCAATGACAACATTCAAGATCAGGTTCGAGTGATTTTTGAATTGCGAGTAGCTCCCACGTCGAGAAAATCAAGTAAACAAGCGGCAGTGAAAGGAAACTTACTACACCATGACATGATCAAGTCCCTTATTTCCCTGGTAGAAAAGTGAAGAAACATGTGCTCTTCTGATTCAAACGTTGAATGACAGAGAGAAATACGTCAAAAAATAAGCTCAACTCCTCTCCTGGTCAGATTTCTTTTAGTGGTTAAATTTCTTTTAGTCGGCAATCTCCCCAACATCGCCCTCCACAGCAGTAAGTTAACTTTGCCTGCCACCCTGATTCCATCTTATGTTGTGCTCAAGTATGGTCAAGGACGGGCCATCATCGCTTTCCTGAGTGAGGAAACAGAGAATTTCCCATCTTTTTCCAACTTTCGGCTCCAACTGAGCACAATACTATCTCAAAACTAAAAAACAATTGGCATAGCAACTTATGCCGACTAAAGTCGCAACCAATCCTTTAAAACATGACCTAAGAATAACCAACTAAAACTTCCCCTAACTAGAGGTAAAAGAAACACAACCCAAATATATGAAAACTGAAACGGTTGCCAAAAACAAAAAATGAGCTTACGAAACACATACATATTCTACATCACAGTACTAGTGATTGTGGACATTGCAAAACCAGTCACCCCAACTCAAATTAAGTTAATATGCACGGCAAGACCAAAAGGTGCAACAACATAACCAACTCAAGACACCACTAAACAAAAAGTAAATTGAGAAACTAACTAATTGACTATGATGAAATAAAAAGTAGCCCTTATACTTACCAAAACTTAACTCTAATTGACTACTCCATTTAAGTAATGAACATTCTTTCTTGTACACATGTCATGATCATTACTATACTTGAATCAAATTTTGGTTCTCGGCCCATTTGACCCTTCTTCACGATTGCTCTTTGTCTTTATTATGTGCTCAAAGTTTGAATCACCATGCTAAACAACGTAGGAAATGTCAGGTCTAGTGATGGTGAGGTTGTTAGTACAATTAATAAACAAGCAACAATCCAAGTAATTGATAGAATAGTAACAGGATGAGATTATAAGGAAATATGTGGTGTATTATTGAAATGAAAGAACTACCTAGAGAGAGAATGGATCTCTCTCTAGAACACACACATTACACCTTGAGCTACATTGTGAAATGATTACTTTAACCCTAATTACACACATTAATCCTTATATACTCCTTTGTTAGTCACTTAAGCCCAAGCCCATATTAAAATAACCCAAGGCCATATAACATATATAAACCTTTACAAAACTATCATATAATTAGGACATTTTGGTCCTAACAGAGGTGCTGCAATGCACTAACAGCGGAGCGATAGAAAGTAGGATTGTCAACAATTCTCCACCAATAGTAAGTTGTTGACACACAACCGTATGTGTATTGCCAAGCTTGCTTTCTTGCGGTTAGGCTCGAAGCGATATGCCACGCACATATTTTATTTGACTTAGGCATTGTTTGGCAAAAAAACTAGCTTATAAGCTAGCTTTTTTTTGGTGTACATGTTTGGATGATCATAAGCTAGTTTTTTGAAACGCTATTTGGAGTAGCGTTTCAGCAGCTTTTGTGAATATTCCAATATTGCCCCTTATTATTATTATTAATAAATATTAATTTTTAAATTTAATTATTATTAATTAATAAAAATTAATTAATATTAACTGAAAATTATTAAATTAAACTTTAATTATATATTGATATTAATTTTTAGTTATTGTTAATCATATAAATTATTTTTATATATTTTATAATATTAATTAATATATTTTAATTACTAGCTACTATTATCTTTTTATGTATTATTTGATTATTTTTTCATATTATATGTAACGGTTATTTTAAATCATAAGTTAATATATATATTTTTCTGTCCGATGTTTCAAAAAAAATATATATATATATATATATTTTTTCTTTCTAAAACATGTTTTAACAAATTAAAAATTTATGGTATATATGTAATAATAAATTTTAAATTCTTTTTAATTAACATGTTGTATTATTTAATTTTTCTTTACTACATTGGTTGTATTAATTAACATATTATAATTTTCTAAATTTGTTTTAATTATATAATTAAATATCGTAATTGATAATTTTTTGAAGATGTCCTTTTTAGTCATTTTACATGTTTATAACCTAGTTTTGCCAAACGTGACCTTTTCATCAGCCACCAACTAGCTTATCAGCTAGTTTACCAAACATAGCCTTAAGAACAACCCCTCATTTTTGTAACCTCTAGGCCAATAAAGTAGCTTAACTTTATGAGATCTTTAATAGCAAATGTGGAATGCATGCGTGAAATTTCGTATTGAACCTGGGAGATTTCTTTAACATCACTTGTGCCATGTGAGATTTACTAGGTCCATTAATTGGTTTGGTTTTGTTTAACATTTTTTTTGAAAGAGCAACCGGATATCATTAACAAAAAAAGCTAGCAAGAAGCTAGCAAAACAGTATTACAACACCCCGAGACAGTCGATAGGAAGAAACCTCCACAACAACGGGTCTCTATTACTCCCCTTACACCTAGCTAAGACCCAACTGAAAGATTTCCCCACTATTTGGTCCTTAATGGAATCCTTCCGAGGGGGAGGGCAATTAAAAATATAATTATTTCTATAACACCAAATACTATAGCACCCGATAAAGAAAACCGCTTCCATAACTTTCTTAACCTTATCGTGCTGGTTGGTGGATCTGATTCCGGCAACCATGTCCTTCATCGTCTTGAAGACAGGAAATGGGAAGGACCACCATCGCTCGAGAAAACGCCAGACCTCCGATGCCACCTCGCAATCGAACATTAAGTGCCTAGTAGTTTCAATATCTAATCCGCAAACTGGACACATTGCAGAATCGATGTCTATCTCTCTCTTTCGAAGGTTATCCCTGGTTGGAATTATGTCGTACATGATCCGCCACATAAAAATGTTGACTTTGGAGGGAGTCAACAAGTTCCAAATCGTCTCTTTTTCGCCCACCCCCAAAACTGATTTCTCGATGATCTTCCTCAATGAACTCACCGAAAATAAACCGTTGGCATTTAATGTCCATACCCAACTGTCAGGTTTGTCATTCGTATGACATTCCCCGATTATACTTCTCATTTGGTCGAACTCCTCCTCCTCTCTGCCCTCCCGGATGGGTCTTCTCCAATCCCACGAGTCTTCCGACTGGATTCTATCTGCTACAGATGCATTTCTATCCTTTTCTAAAGCGAATAGTCTAGGAAATCGATAGGATAGCGGACAGTGGCCCCTCCACGTGTCAGTCCAAAAAGCCGTGGTACGACCATTCCCGATCTGTTTCAAACACAACTCATCGAAGTTGATGTGAAGAGATCCCAACGTTCTCACTACAGAGATCACACTTCCTTACGGACTACTCCTGCTCCAAGTACCTTGTTCCGAAGAAAACCCACCGTTGCTGCCGTAGATTGATCTGATCACTTTTGCCCACAAGGAATCTCGATCGTTTTTGAACTTCCATGCCCACTTCGCAAGAAGGGATATATTAGAAGCGTAAATACTTCCAATGCCGAGTCCACCATTTTCCTTCTCTCGTAGTACAACTCTCCAGTTAGTCATTGTACTAAGAACACGCATGGATACATTTGCAAAAAAGGCTTATAAACGGAGGTACATAGAACAACATAAAACATCATTTAATTATAACGAATTCTAAAAGGACTAAGGAAAAACCTACAAGGACGTTGAGCTTATGGAAAGGAGAGAAAGCAATGAAAGGGGCAAAAGTGCTTTAGCAACCGTTACCATGCTAGAGAGTGTGTGTAAAAATTTAAGAGAAAAAGAAGGTCTAAACATAGTTAGAACAACAATCAAAAATTAGTTCTAATGGAATATTCTTTAGAATCACATGATAAGGAATGTAATTACCGAGTTATCTATTTTTGTAACGTGGACTTAATTAGTGACTTACACAAACAGTTAGGGAGAAGAAGTATATTTTTTAGAAAATAAGTTGTAAACACACAGTTTTGGCCGACGACTTAATTACGAGGTATTGTATTGTATTGACCTTTTCCTTCTCTTTACATGTGTTTTTTGTTTGTGGTTTTTTTTTTCAACTCATGATCTGTATCTTACTTGATAATTAACATATATAAATATACTTTGGTCACAACAAATTAAGCAAACAAGAAAAGGAGAGACTTTTAGGGCTAATTGGCTTAGGTCGTTTAACTTCTTGTTTCTGGTTGCGGACCTCAACATATTTTCATTATTCCCCCAGGAAATATAGTGCACAAAGCTGACCAACATAATAGAATTAAGTAACAAATTGGACCTATGACCTCAATGTTCAGGCCTCTTGCTGCCATCGTGACAAAAACTTTTGAATATTGTTGTAAACGGAAAGGAGATAATGCTAACTTAAACCCAGATTAAGAGTTTAATCAAAGTCAAACAAGGGATAGGTTAGTGATCCCAATGAATCCCTAGCTTGAACATTCAATGATGTTTTTAGTGTATAAGACAATATTCCCAAAACATATAAATATGATGATTCTAAATATGTATCCAACACAAAATAAAGAGATAGAGTTAGAGTTAGAAGACAACACCAAGATTTACGTGAAAACCCAAATTGGGAGAAAACCACGGGTGGAGGAGACCACCGAGAGAAATCCACTAGTGAAAGATGAAGATTAGAGTATTCTTGAAGGAGTAGAATCACAACTATGGTGAGTGTGTGTATCTGGAGATAGAAATGAGAATATGGGTGATATCTAAACATGTTCTTTAGCTGGGTTTTTATGCCAAAAGCTCTAGCTATTTTGAGAAAACACTCAAATAAGATCGGTGGATTGTAATCTTGAAGACCCATTTTGGTGAAAGTTGGAGTTGGCAAAGTTGACTCTTCCAATCATAGATTATCAAATTTTCGTGGCTTAAGGAGAGGGATTTCAAAAGGGACACAATCCCTTAAAATAGGAAAAAACAAATCTGATGAAAAATCACTTTTTGGAAGCTGTGAACAGTGCTCAAGCCCACGAGCAAACCTTCTGCCTCCAAAATGCATGTTTGGCGTGCCCGGGAGCAAATAGAGGAGTGCCCGCGAGGAGACCAAATCTAAGGCATTTTTTTAACAAATATTATACTCCCAATCTGGCTATCATTTCTACCATCATCACCGCCAAGAAATCTGACCCTTTTCTTCTATATAGCCGGTTGATGTTTAACTGTTGGAATAATCATGATTTGTATTTGATAGATAATAAGATGACAAGAAAACATACCCGATGATCCTGAGGATCCAGTGAAAGCATTAAACATATTTGCCATTGATTGTCGGGTTCCCAGAACGAGGTGATCGTATTATGATGGGATGATGATCGATCTTGAGAAAGTCGATCGTGGGGAGGCACACGGCTGGATGTAATATCAGTAATTAGTCATTAGGGTTAAAGTGTGATTAGGGTACCCTATTTATAATAAGAGTATCTTACACTTTTAACCCTTGGTGTTTATTATGTGCCATATAATTCCCCATAGTTCCAATCACCTAATGGGAAACCCTATAGTATGTCAATAATAGTAAATACGCCCATCATATATTTACCAGACATAGGGATTTCAGTTATTGTCAATTATCATATCAGGAATGATAAACGATCAGTGACGGTCACTTTTAAGGTGGTTCCAACATTCTCCCACTTGACCAAGCGATCTTTTATCTATGAGCACCAATAAGTCCGGCCGGGATGATACTCATTTTGTTTTAAACTGAAATCATAGCTAATAAGTACAGCCGTAGAGAAGAATATCAACTCAGGACCCCCACTAGTCAAACTATGACTCAAATTTAAAACTGAATAAGCAATGATCAATTGACTAAGACAGATTTCGTTATAATAATGTCCATACACCATTATGAGCTCAAAGCGTAACTAATAGACAAACAAAATCTGAATATAGAGGAAAATTTTATTAAGATAATAGTAATGACCAATAAGTACAATATGCTATTAAATTAAGTCTTTTGTAAGCCCCATCTTTGACACGTGTCCTACGAAGACATTAGGAGGAAGACCTTTGGTCATCGGATCCGCTAGCATATTCTTTGTACTTATGTACTCGATACAAAGGACATTTTCCTCAACCCGTTCGCGCACAAACAGATACTTTGTATCAAGATACAGCCCAGCGCCAGTTGAACTGTTACTGTTCGAGAAAGTTACGGCAGCTGAGTTATCACAGTAAAGCTTCAATGGTCTAGAAATGGAATTGACGATTTTGAGTCCACTGACCAGGTTCCTTAACAACATCCCATGACAAGAGGCATTATAAACGGCAACGTATTCAGCCATCATGGTGGACGTTGTAGTCAGCTTCTGTTTATGACTCCGCCAGGAGATAGGTCCACCAGCTAACATAAATATGTACCCAGAAGTAGATTTCTTATCTTCCTTGCATTTAGCAAAATCGGAATCAGAATATCCTACTACTTCTAAGTTGTCACTTCTTCTATAAGTTAATTTGTAGTCTTTGGTCCCTTGCAGATATCGTAGAACCTTTTTAGCCGCTTTCCAGTGTGCTATTCCGGGATTAGATAAGTAACGTCCCAGCATACCAGCGATATAAGCGATATCTGGACGAGTACAGACCTGAGCATACATAATGCTCCCTACTACAGACGAATAAGGTATCATCCTCATTTCTTCCTTTTCAATCTCAGTGCTCGGAGCTTGGAAAGAACCAAACACGTCCCCTTTAACTACTGGAGCTACAGTGGGTGTACAGTGCTGCATGTTATAGCGTTTTAAGATACGCTCAATATATGCCTTTTGAGAAAGACCCAAAACACCATTATGCCTATCTCGATGTATTTCGATACCAATGACATAAGAGGCATCACCGAGATCTTTCATGTCGAAATTTTGCGAAAGCATCCGCTTCGACTCATGCAGCATATCCAAGTTGTTACTTGCTAGTAGGATGTCATCTACGTACAAGACAGGGATTATAAAGTTACTCCCACTGATCTTGAGATAGGTGCATTGATCCACTTGATTCTTTAGAAAACCTTGCCCTTTTACGATTTTATGGAACTTGAGGTACCATTGTCGTGATGTCTGCTTCAACCCATAAATGGATTTCTTCAACTTGCAGACCATATGCTCTTTACCTTCTGGAATGAATCCTTCAGGTTGTCGCATGTATACGTCTTCTTGCAAGTCTCCATTTAAGAATGCGGTCTTGACATCCATCTGATGTAACTCTAAATCATAATGAGCTACAAGTACCATAACAATCCTTAAAGAATCTTTACGAGAGACAGGAGAGAAGGTCTCTTGATAATCGATTCCTTCCTTTTGAGTAAAGCCTTTTGCAACCAGTCTGGCCTTATAGCGTTCGATGTTTCCTTTCGGGTCTAATTTGGTTTTGAAGACCCATTTACAACCGATAGTTTTGGATCCTTCAGGAAGTTCAACCAAGTCCCAAACATCATTGTGTTGCATGGAATTAAGCTCTTCAATCATGGCTTCATTCCACTGAGTGGCCTGATCACTATTAATGGCTTCTCGATAAGAGGTAGGATCAGTAAGCTTTCCAATGTCCTCAACTTCAGATAAAAAGGTTATGAAATCATCAAAATTTGTGGCCCTGCGTGCCCTAGATGATCTCCTGAGTTGATTTTCCGGTTCAGTAACGGGAGGAGTAGGATCAGTGATATTAGGATCAGCGTTAGGCACAAGTGGCGATGATGATGTTCCCTCGGCGTTTTGGTTAGGAGGAGCAGGATCAGTGATATTAGGAGCAGCGGTGGGTACAAGAGGAATTATCGGAGGAATAAGTATACCGGAAGAATGGTTTCCCCCCACTTCTTGTACTTCTTGCAAATCTGAGTCATGATTTGTCGTGCTCCCACTGATCTTTGAGTTCTCAAGAAATGTGGCATGCTGCGTGTCAATGATGCTCGTAGTGTGGGAAGGACAGTAAAACCGATAACCTTTTGAGTTATCAGGATAACCGATAAAGAAACATGTAAGGGTTTTAGGATCCAGTTTCTTTAAGTTGGGGTTATAGACTTTTGCTTCGGCAGGACAGCCCCATACTTTCATATATTTTAGACTCGGTTTCCTACCTGTCCAGATTTCATAAGGAGTTTTAGGGACAGATTTTGATGGAACCCTATTGAGTATATGAACGGCTGTTTTTAATGCCTCAGTCCATAGGAAAGTAGGTAAGTTAGTGTTAGCAAGCATACTTCTCACCATGTCCATTAAGGTTCTGTTTCTCCTTTCAGCAACACCATTTTGTTGAGGAGAACCAGACATGGTGTATTGGTTAATTATGCCTTGTTCTTTGCAAAAGTTATAGAAAGGACCAGGAGCTTGACCAATATCAGTATGTCTACCATAATACTCACCTCCTCTATCTGATCTCACAACTTTTATTTTATGATCAAGTTGGTTTTCAACCAAAGTTTTAAAATCAATAAAAGTTTGTAAGGATTCAGATTTTTCCTTAATCAGATATAGGTGCATATAACGCGAATAATCGTCAATGAATGTAATAAATGATGTATGTCCTGTGATTGATGCGGGATAAGGACCACTAATATCAGTGTGAATTATTTCCAACAAGTTGGAACTTCTAGTAGCTCCTTTCTTATTCCCTTTTGCCATTTTTCCTTTGAGGCACTTAATACATGTTTCAAAATCACTAAAATCAAGAGAATGTAAGATTCCATCCTTTACGAGTCGAGTCATTTTATCTCGTGAGATGTGGCCAAGACGTTTATGCCACAACATGGAGGAATTCTCTAATTGTTTAGGTGATTTTGTTGTTTTAGTTACGTCATCAATATTAAGTGACAACAAAGACTGTGAGAAATTATGATCTAGTTCCAATTTATACAGTAATCCATCCAAGAAACCTCGACCAAGTAATTCATTATTATGAGTAATAGCAATCTTGCCGCAACCATGAATTATTACATAACCTTCAAGGTCTAGTCTAGATATGGATACAAGGTTCCGAGTAATTCTCGGTACATATAAGGTATCCACTAGTCTAATACACTTTCCGGTACTCATATGTAAATTTAAAGTTCCCATGGCTTCGACATTTAAGAGATCACCGCTTCCAACTCTAAGTTTTCTTTGGCCCTTTGGTAGCTTCTGGATTGTAAGGAATCCCTGCATTGAGTTTGTCACATGGACCATAGAACCAGAATCACCCCACCATGTATTAATTGGGACATCAGTAGTAAAGGAATCAAATATTACATAAAGGATGTTACCTTTCTTAGCTAGCCATTCCTTAAACTTAGGGCAATCTTTCTGTCCGTGCCCTTTGGCACGACAGAATTTGCAGCTAGGTTTGTTAGACAAGGATTTAGAGCCAGAGGCAACGGCACCATGATTATTATCCTTTTGGACTTTATTTCCAGTCTGATTACTGTGGTTACCCTTCCTTTTCTTAGAATTACCAGTGGTTGTCAGGTGAACAGCTTCAGGTTGTACCAGCTTTAGGCGATCCTCCTCTTGCACACACATTGCAATCAGTTCACTTATCGACCATTTATCCTTCATAGCGTTGTAGTTAACTTTGAAGGTGTCGAACCGAGCAGGCAAAGAGGTCATTATGAAATGCACAAGAAAATTATCAGAGACTTCCATCTCAAGACTCTTAAGCTTATGAGCCATATCAATCATTTTCATAATGTGTTCACGGACACTGCTATTTCCTTCATATTTTAGAGTGAGCATCTGTAGCATTAAGCTACTTGCATGAGCCTTAGACGATCCCTTGAAGTGATCCTCAACAGATTTGAGGTAAGTTTTGACTTTATCAGAGTCAGGGATAGCTCCTCGGATACTGAGGTTAATGGAGTTCTTGACCATCATTAGTGACAAGCGATTTGCCCTTTCCCACTTTTCAAAATCCGCTTTCTGAGCTGCAGTGGACGCAGCAGTAATAGCAGTGGGTTCATCATGGCGAATGGCATGATCAAGGTCAAGCATCCCCAGAGTAAGAAGTAATTGATCCTTCCATGACGCAAAGTTCGCACCAGTAAGTGGCCCAATGCCAAAGTTAGGTACTGATTAGGAAAGGAGGAGGATATAAGTTATAGAAGACTATCATAGTGACGTAGTTAGCTATAAAAGGCGGACAAAGTAATGTTTCTTAAAGTAATGGAATCAAAGTAATGTTAAAGTAAGCAGGTCTAACAGTAATATTCCTTAGAGTAATGAAACTATGACCATTTTAGTGATGAAGCTAGTGATGAGTATACCTATTGTAAACACCAAAACAATAAGTCAAAGTAAGGCTCTACTTAGATGTTACATCACCTTTGGGCAGAAATAACTAATATCTAAGCAAACATGAGCGTTAGGGTTATGCAACGCAATGCTTATCTTTTGACCTTTGGGCACAAAATAGAGCATCGTGTGAATTATGCATGTAGAAAGTCCTTTTGACACACAGGTATATTAAATCACCTTTGGGCAGAATTAGTATACTCAGTGTTCATTATGCAAAAGGAAAAAAAATGCATTATGAGAATCATATTTGACCTTTGGGCACAAATGATGAGACCATAAATATTAGTGCAAGGTTTTCGCTATGTACAGTAGCGAAAAGTAAGGTTTTCGCTATGTACAGTAGCGAAAAGTAAGGTTTTCGCTATGTACAGAAGCGAAAAGTAAGGTTTTCGCTATGTTCAGAAGCAAAAAGTAAGGTTTTCGCTATGCACAGTAGCGAAAAGTAAGGTTTTCGCTATGTACAGTAGCGAAAAGTAAGGTTTTCGCAATGTATAGAAGCGAAAAGTAAGGTTTTCGCTATGTACAGAAGCGAAAAGTAAGGTTTTCGCTATGTACAGAAGCGAAAAGTAAGGTTTTCGCTATGTTCAGAAGCGAAAAGTAAGGTTTTCGCTATGTACAGTAGCGAAAAGTAAGGTTTTCGCTATGTACAGTAGCGAAAAGTAAGGTTTTCGCAAAAAAATTCTATACATTGATCAATTCGGGATAAATACCATTGATCAATTAACATGGCATAATTAGGGTTTAATACGATGGAAAATTAGCATTATAATCGCAGATGATAAAATTGCAATTCAATGCAGTTTTGATGTTTGCGACGGCATACATAAACACGAAGTAAACCGATAAATTAAAGCCATCAAAACTAATACAAATCATGAATCAATTTTGAACCTGGGGCTCTGATACCACATGTTGGAATAATCATGATTTGTATTTGATAGATAATAAGATGACAAGAAAACATACCCGATGATCCTGAGGATCCAGTGAAAGCATTAAACATATTTGCCATTGATTGTCGGGTTCCCAGAACGAGGTGATCGTATTATGATGGGATGATGATCGATCTTGAGAAAGTCGATCGTGGGGAGGCACACGGCTGGATGTAATATCAGTAATTAGTCATTAGGGTTAAAGTGTGATTAGGGTATCCTATTTATAATAAGAGTATCTTACACTTTTAACCCTTGGTGTTTATTATGTGCCATATAATTCCCCATAGTTCCAATCACCTAATGGGAAACCCTATAGTATGTCAATAATAGTAAATACACCCATCATATATTTACCAGACATAGGGATTTCAGTTATTGTCAATTATCATATCAGGAATGATACACGATCAGTGACGGTCACTTTTAAGGTGGTTCCAACATTAACTACAAAGAGGGTTCCCCAAATCTTTTAGTGTAAACTTTTGTCAATCTAGTTAGTTTTGTCTCATGTCTAATTATGAGCTTTTTTTTTCCTTCTGATTTTCATCTTTCTCTTGTATTTTTATTTTCTTTTTCTGATTATTACATTCTCACTGTTTGCTATTGATAGTCTGAACCAAAGCCTTTTTGGGCTTTTTAATTTCTAGTTAACAAAACAAAGGGTGTCTAAATTGGACTGTTATGTATATTTAATGTTCTTGTTTTGACTTGTCACAGCATGGAGAGCATCTTGGAGCGGTATGAACGATATTCCTACACTGAGAGACAGCTAGTTGCATCAGATGCTGCACCGGTACCCTACTTCATATTCAGTTTTTCTACCTGCTAAAATCACCCATCAACTTCACTGAAGCTGATTTTTTTGAAGTTATAGTTAAATAAGATTTTAACCTAACAATTTGATTCTCTTTTAATGATGATATGTTGAATCTGTACACATCCACAGAGAAGCTGGACCCTAGAGTACAACAAACTTAAATCTAGGGCTGAGCTCTTACAAAGAAATCACAGGTGAGAATCTTAATTATTATTTTGTTAAAAGAGAGTTAATCTTCTTCTCTTTCTAACACTTCATTCTTCCTTCTTGTTATATATTTTTTAAACTATTGGTTTATTTAATTGTTTAGGCACTATATGGGTGAAGATATAGAGTCATTGAGCTTGAAGGAAATACAAAATTTGGAGCAACAACTGGATACTGGTCTTAAGAATATTCGCTCAAGAAAAGTATGCATTATATATATTTAATTGGTTATTGATATATTTTTAGAACATATATAGATTTACTGGAGGTTTTGTCTTACAGAATCAACTCCTGCATGAATCAATCTCGGAGCTTCAGAAAAAGGTGGGCCATTTTTTTCGTTTCTTTTTTTCTTCTACAATGAAGTTCTTTTGCATTTCATTCAGAAATAGAAGATAGACTATGAATTCTACAATGCCTTGTAGGAAATCAAGTGTTTTAGTCAAGAAAGCATGGAGAAGTTTTTTTTAAGGGTGTCCTAGCTATGCCTAGATTAATTCTTTGGCAAATTATGACTATAAGACATCGACCATGATTAAGGCCACAATTGTTGTGTAATTCGAACCCTTGATAGATGGGATATTTCACCACATCCTCCAGGGTCTTAACCACTATGCCACAACCCTTGTGGTTGAGAAGCTTTTTCTTGTCCTCTCATTTGTGCACAAAGAACTTCTGTTCCTTGTTGAACCCTGATGCATATGAATGCAAGCTTCATCTGATTTCTCATGCATGATGAACCACCAGGGGAAGGCCATACAAGAGCAGAACACTACATTGACAAAGAAAGTAAGTTGCTCCTGCTCTTCTTTGACTTCAAGAAATGCAAAATTAAATTAAATAAAGTTGCTAGCTAGGTTTTATAACTCTTTGATGTTCATCTTCCATTTCCATGTTCGTTTCTTATAAATTTTGTTATTATCACATCGAGCAATTGAGTGATATCAAATGTTCATTTCATGAATAGATCAAAGAGAAGGAGAAAGAGAAGACAATAACACAAAACGTTCAATGGGAACATCATAACTATGTTGATACTGATGCAACCTTCCTCATGCCACCACCACCTCCTGCTCTCAACATCGGGTAATCATCTTCTTGTACAATCTTTACCGTTTTATTGCACTTTTGGCACTCATTTTAGAATTTAAAAAACATCTTTTCACTGCAGCAAAATCTAGTTTTTATACCATTTTTATATGACATAATTTCAAGAAGTGTCATATAATTTAAAAGGGTTAACAAGAGTATGATCTATAAAAAAAACTTATTGTTTCATAAGGATAAAAATTGTTAGGTTGCCAACTTCGTCTTAATAACTTATTGTAACACCTTTGTAAAAGAAGCACAATTGTTGATCTTATAAACTCTCTCTTTAAAAACTCGATTAGGATGATCGATTGTGGACATCCCAATAGACCACTTCTGTTGTAGTGTTCTGTAATACATATCCAACGATGCTTCTTGATGATGAGAAAATAATTACATTATTCTTTATATATATATACATACAGGGACACGTTCAAGGGAAAACCTTAAAAAAACAGAAAACTGAAGAACGCCCTAGTAGCCCTTGATCTGGACGGTAGACGGTATGCACTTGTACATACAAGTAATTTGTAACATGCACACATGCATATGCACAAATGCACACAAGTGCATACCGTCCGGATGAAGGTCTGCCAGGGTGCTCCTCAGTTTTTCATTCACTCTCTCTCTCTCTCTCTATATATATATATATATGCCAAAATCAGGAATTTCTCAATTTATTTTGATATGACAGAGAAAATTACAACCAAGGTGGTGGTGGAGAAGCAGCTGAAGGGATGACCAACGAGCTCGACCTCAGTCTGCAGCCGATATATTCATGCCACCTGAGGTGCTTTCCTTCATGAATAACCTGGTGACCTAATCAATGCCTTAATAATTATAAATAATGCTTATGTTAATGAGATCAACGAAGAAAGAACAATATCAAACGATCAAGTGTTGTATGTTTGCTCAAGAATTATTGTGTAATGCGTGTATAAAGGGGGAACAACAGAAACCCGCCAAATTTATTTATTTATGTGTGTTTTGTGACGATTCATGATTTTTATGTTTTTGGTATCGGAGCTAACTTATAAAGGTTAACGATCATGATTGCCAAATTTATAGTTTCCCCTTTTTTTGTAGTTACTTGGTAAGTTGTTCGGTGTTATCTTTAACTATTCTTTTGATATCATTTTGGAGAAGAAAATGTTTAGTTTGAATTCATCATGCTCTTATTTCAGCTTCAAGTAGGGCTTGTGCAAAATTACTTGTTATTAAGATGCATAGATTTACAGAATTTAATTTACAATGTAATCTCAATACACAAAATGGTTGTACTCGTACATATATATATAGAGTCAGGTTCAAGGGATAAACTTAAATAAATGGAAAACCGGAAAACCACGAAAAAACTGATGAAAAAGTATATCAATATGGATGTCAAATTAACGAGAAAAATATAGTCGTTTATTTGGTGTACTTTATTTCGTTCGAAACTTGCTTATTTTTCGTCTTTTTTCGAATAAAAAATAGAGGAGTGACTTTTTTTTAATGTAATTAATATTGTTGTAACCGCATGTTTAATCAAATCCATCAGATTATCTAATCTCCATTAACTAATAGAACAACAGTTGGATGCAGAAAGAAAATAATAAAGAACCAAGATAATAAAATATAAATCAAAACCCAAAAACTGATGACTATATATATAAAAGAAAAGCTCACATGATAGAAGCAAATATTCAAAATGTCAAAGCTTAGTTGTACAGAATCGCAAAAGCAAATAACGAGAAAACGATAATATATTTTAGGGTTTATTAGAGTCAGAAGTAAAAAAGGAGAGAGATTTGAGGTTTGTAAAGGCGACTAGTGTTTATGCTCCAAATAATCAAACATGTGATTGACTTGATAGTGCAATAAAACTGAGTTTATGAAATGCTACCAATTTTTAATTAAGAGTTTTACATGTATATATATATTTTTTTGTCGCAAAAACCAGAATTTTATAACGGCTAGCAAGAAACTAGCAAAAAGGATCAAAAGAGCCGGATATTACATGATACAATCAACAGGCTGATATCTCCAAGTTATAGGATTTTTATCGCTCCCCTTACATCTAGCTAACACCCAAATGAACTATTTTTCCACAATTTGATCAACGAGAGAGTCTTTACTAGGCAAAGTATTGTCAAAAACGCACATGTTCCGAAAGCACCACATACAATAACATCTGATGAATACTATTGCTTCAACTGCTTCCTTGACTTGTTTATCCTTATACGTTGAGTTAACCCTGTCAAGCATTGATTCCAACGATTTAACTGCGGGGAACGAAATCGACCACCATCTCTCGATAAATTTCCACACCTCTATCGCAGCTGGACAATCGAAAATCACATGGTTGATTGATTCAGAAGTGGAGCCGCACACCGGACATAACAGGGAGTCGAGGTCCAGCATCATCTTGTTAAGATTGTCACGGGTAGGAACTCTATCAAGCATTACTCTCCACAAGAATATGTTTACTTTCGGGGGAGTCAAAGTATTCCATATTGTTCCTTTTTCACCCACGCCAAGGTATGAGTTTTCAATGACGCGTCTCATCGATCCGACGGAGAAAACGCCATTTGGAACTAAACTCCATGTCCAACCATCTGGTTTATCGGTTAGCTCACAATCCTTCAATGTTTCCTTTAACTGGTCTAGTTCCTCACCTTCACAACCGTCTCGAATAGGTCTTCGCCAATCCCAAGAATTTCGGGGTCCAATCCTGTCTGCCACACACACCTCCTTCACATTTTCCAGCGCAAAAAGTCTAGGAAATCTGGATTTAAACGAGGCAAGACCCTTCCATCGATCCGTCCAAAAGGCCGTCTGCTCTCCGTTTCCGACCTGTTTCACACACAAATCGTGAAAATTTATGTTTAGCGATCTCAAAACATGGACAGCGGCAATCACGCTTCCCCAAGGGCTGGAAATATTAAAGCGGCTCTGCTCCAAGTTAAGACCGCCATCTTTACCATACATCGACTTTATTACTTTCGCCCACGTGGAATTAGATTGACTCCTGAACCTCCAAGCCCATTTAACGAGTAGCGAAATGTTTGAACCAACAATACTTCCTATACCGAGACCTCCGTTCTCTTTACTTCTAACCACCGTCTTTCAATTCACCCAAGGGATTTTCTTAGCATGTTCTTCCGACCCCCAAAAAAAAGTCTCTTCTAAGACTCTCCAAATAATCAGTAATCGTCTTAGGAGCTTTGAAAATCGACAAGTAGTATATAGCAATACTACCAAGAACAGCTTTCGTGAGAACACGTCGACCACCTACCGATAAGGTCTTAACTTTCCATCTAGACAACCTGTTCTTGAATTTTTCAATAATAGGCGTCCAAGCTTCGCTCCTTGCCATGTTTGCACCCAAAGGAACCCCGATATATTTATTAGGAAACATTCCAACTTTGCATTTGAGCTCCACCGCAACCCTCTGTACATCGTTTGCTCCCACGCCGACACCTAACAACTCGCTTTTTGACATGTTTAAACAAAGCCCCGAAGTGAGATGAAAACACCTCAAAATCCGAAGGATATTCTTCCCCTTATCCGCCGACCACTCGTTAATAAACATCGCATCATCTGCATAAAATAAATGGGTTAGCGAGATATTATCGTTACCGATCACCACACCGTTTATCAGTCTTTTATATGTATATACATGACTTAATTTATAGAACTAATAAATAAAGTGTTTTATTTAAAGACGCTGGTAATAAGTTTATAAAACGTTTTTGACGTCTTGAAAAGTTTTTTAGGACATTTTTTATATAAAGTGTGGCAATGGCTATTTTATATCCTATAAATCCATATTTTTATAAGAATATTGTTTTTATATGACTTTTTTTTAAATAGTGTCCTATAAATGGTTAACATGAATTTTTATGTAACAATGTCCTAAAAATTATTACAACTCCAAAAAACTTCGTATAAACTTATTACAAGCGCTTTATTTTTAGGGTCTTATAAATAAGTCAATTTTTATTGTTCTATAAACCAAATTTTATTGTAATATGAACAACCAAATGTAGAGCAAAACGGTCATTTATGATAAAATAACCAAGTAACACAAATAAATGACCCCCGAGATTTATGAGTTCCACTATGTATATGATAATGTAATTAGTCCCCACACACACACACACATATATATATATATAGAGGAAAGTTCAAACGAGGAGCGTACCTATTTACGAAAACGCGAGGAGCGCCTGCCATGTACTGGATCACATGTGATCCACAACTGCGAAAAATTCGGATAGCGGGCGACCTGGGTCGCGACCTGGTTCGCGAGTCGGCCAAGTCGCCCGGATCACATGTGATTTTAGTTGTGAATCACATGTGATCCACTACATGGGCGCAAGCCCCCCCCCCCCCCCCCCCGATCAGTTGTGAATCACATGTGATTAGCAGTAGTGAATCACATGTGATTCAGTACATGGGCGGTGCTCCTCGCGTTTTCTTAAATTGGTACGCTCCTCGTTTGAACCCGCCTCTCTCTCTCTATATATATATATAGGAAGCTAGGGGGTTGTATTTCATATATCAAACAAGAATTACAAATAAAGAATAATGAAATTGCTAACAACTATAATTAAGTTCACCAAAACATTGATCTTGTTGTGCCAAACCCCCAAAGCTAGGTTGATTAACATATACAAATATTATTGTTGAATAATAATGATTTAGAGAGAGATATTATATGAACCGAAAAAGGATCACCAAACATGCCTATTATTCTTTTTCGAGACCCTTCTCGAAACACCAATCTGCTATATATTGTGAGCTCTTTATGGTATATCACAAACTTTCAACAATGATTTTTACAACAATCCTTTCTTGTGCTTCTTGACTAAAAATGTGTGGAAATCTCTTACAAAAAAGTAAATCGAATAAATACATTGATTTAGAGTGCTTAATTGCTTTAGATGTGAAAGAGACAATTGTTTTGGATGATTGGGAACTTTTTTTAGATGTATTCAATTGTTGGGTCTAAAATGAGTCTTCAAAATACTTATTTGAACACAAAGGGACTTTTTGTCCTTTCAAGTACGAAAGTTAATTAGAGCATCCATAATCAATAAGTCATTTAATGACTTAAGATTTCCACCAACTTTCTTTACGCCAACCCTTTTACCAAAAAAAATTTTAGTCCACTGCATAAAAACCTTTTAGAAAAACCTTTTATAATAGTAAAAAGTTATATAAGACTTATGCTTTGGAGATGCTCTTAGCAAGACAAGATTTAAATGTCTATATTAAAATAAATTAATGAACAATTCCAAACGAACGTCCATATTCATTTTACAGCTTTTATGCATTAGATACATAACGTTTTCTTGCAAGACGCAAACCAATCTTACACTACTAGAAAACCGACTATCATCGACTGATGAAATCAGTCCGAAATTTCTGATGATCACCGACGGATATATATCCCACATACGTTAAAATGTCCGACAAAAACCAAACCCATTGGTAATTTGTCTGTGGTTTGCGACGGGTCACCGATGGACACGTGGATTTCAAATTAAAGAAAAAATAAAAATGTTTTTAATTTCGTCAAATCAACGACGATCACATGAATTTCCATTTAAAAAGCTTATATTTTTAATTCGTCCGAGATCCATCGCAAATTATCGACGGATTAGTGACGTATTAAAAAATATTTTTTTAAATGGAAATCCACGTGGCAGTCGGTGATCCGTCGTAAGTTAATGACGGATAATAAGTGGTTGTCGGTAATCTGTCAGTGATTTGCGACCGATCACCGCACACTTGTAATTTTTGTGTTTTTTAAAAGTGTGTCGTATTCAATGTATGCATGTATATATGTGTGTGTGTGTGTGTTTTGTATGTGTAAATATATGTATATATGTCACAACAAGACATACCAGTTTTACCGACGCACAAATCCGTTGGATCCATCGGAACTTTTGTCGTAGATGATCCGTCCGAAACTTTTGTCGTTAGTGTTCCGTCAGTAATTGATGTCATCGGTGATTGGATCTGTCGTTAATCTGTCAGTAACTATGGTTGTCAAAAGTTCGTCAGTAATATCTATCAATGATATGTCGTCGCTTTTTTCCACAATTTTTTGTCGACGAGTCCAATTTTATCGACAGGTTCGTGAAATATAACATTGTTAAGTTAAAAAACTAACTGGTAAACTAAGTTTTAATACATTAATTGAAGTATCATTTTCATTAAATTATAAATGATGTATCTATATGTTGATCCAAAAATTGTACATGATGATTAGTAAGTTATTTAATATTTTTATTGAAATACTTTTTAGGAGAATTAAATCAGTAATTAATTTGTTATAGATAAACAATGGACATGGATTTAAACTAAAGATAACTAAATGGGACCCAACCCAACACAGGATCGATTGGGATGGGTTATAGCTTGACGTGGTTTACATTATTTATGAAATTTTAAGGCTCGGCTTGGCCCGAAATCGATTATGGGATCAAGACCGCTTAATGCTTAAGCTCGATTCAAAAAGTTAAGTTTTTTTTGGGTAAGATTTTCAAGTTTTTCATCTACTTAATGTAATATTTAAACTGCATTTCAATACTAAATTAAAAAAGGGAAAAGTCCAATAAAACTTAATGGACTTTAGCATTATGAATGATTAAGTCCTTGGACAATTTTTTGGAACAAATAAACCATTGTACTTTTTAAAACCTGTTAAATAAACCATTGGACATTCTAAAACTTGTTACATACATCCTTATGACTTATAAAATTGGTTAATGTGTTAAAAATAATTAAAAAAATACGAAAAAAACAAACAAAGGTAACATATTTTAAACTATTAAGTCCTTATACATTTTTTGAACGAAAAAAAAATACAATGTATAAAATGAAATGAATATACCAAAATTCTTGGATTATAGCATATATTTTGGTTTTCAATAGCACAACCAGATTATAACAAGATGCAAATATCCATAAAAACAGTGAACACGCGATCAAAGGGAAAAGCAAAGATAGTGTTGCATCTTCAACATTTGGGGCACATCCCTAACAAATATCAATGTATCAGCGTAAAAAGGTTGTTGCAAATATTAACCACACCATATTTGATTCAACCCAAAAAATTGAATAGAAACTTAATCGAAATCGTTCAAAACCCATAATAAACTTAAACGTAGTTTGTAATGTGGAAAAGGATAAAGTCGAATTCTCAACGTAAAAATAAGCAACCACAAACAATTATGTAACTTAGCGGAAATAATAAAAGATAGAAAAACGATACCTATGAAAAACCCGAAAGGGAAAAAACCACGGACGAAAGAGACCGTCGAGAAATCCATTATAATCGATTGATGTTACATTGCTTGGAAACCGAGAAATCGATAAGGAAATTATAAATTTTTTGCTAATCAAACTAGTCTATGTGTTGGGAGAGGATAAACAATTTGTTTTGTGACATGTACAAAGGAATCTGAAAACTGCTATATGGAACCATCCACAACTCTTTGGCAGAGTTGTGGCGGCTTGACAGGGGGTTTGGAGATGTTCAAAGTCGCCCGACAAAGCTAGCATACAAAATATGGGTATTGGTAGATACTTAATCAAAAAATAGAAAGAAGATTAGCCCTCTTTTGCTCTTCCAATACCCATATGGCTTGGATATTTCTGTGCAAAAATGAAAAAGTTGTAACCAAAACCAGCAAACTGTAGTATGAAAAGAGGAAAAAACTATGATCAGATACAATGATATTTGCATGACGGAATCGATTGATATTGATACACTCCCACACTCATGAATAATGAACTGAACCTAAAATCAAACCACATGGCGGGATAGAGACCGGTGCGACGGTCTGGAATAGGGCGACGAGATTGAGACGGCGGTGTAGGGCAACGAGATTGAGACTGGTGCGACGGTCTGGAATAGGGCGACTAGATGGCGATGGTGGTGTATGGCAACGTGCGAGATGATGGGAAGACGATTATGTTTTAGGGTTTTTTGTTTCAATTTGTTTTTTACCTGTTAAAGAGGTTGCAGATTACCATTTTTTAATTTAAAGGATTTTTATAATATGTTTTAAATAGTTTAAGGGTTTATTTAATAGGTTTTAAAAAGTCCAATGACTTATTTGTTCTAAAAAATTGTCTAAGGACTTAATCATTCCAAACAATAAAGTCCATTGGTTTTTTTTAGACTTTTCTCATTAAAAAATCGTCATTATAAAAATATTTTAAAAAATAATTTTTAATAACCCAGTCAAGCTCGGGACGGGATTTGGGACCAAAACCGGTAACGTAGCCTAGATTGGTCCTTGCATTTTTGGTCGAGACTAGAATTAAAACCAGTCGACCTAGTTTTAAAAGGACCGACCTGACCAAACCGGGTTTTAGTACTCTCTAGTTTATTGGGCAATAAGCCATAATAGTTGGGCCTCATGGATGAAATTAAATATAAGCCCAAAGAATAAACTTTGGACCTGGTGGATGAAATTAAATAAACGATCAGCCCAACAGACTCAAAAAAAGCCCATATGGCCATCTCTAATCCCATCACCTACAACACCATCATCGGCCCGGTTACAACTTACAACCCCTACTGTAGTCGTAGCTTTCTTCCGTGTCGCTCAGTATCAACCTCCCCTGGTTGCAAATTGCAATACCCTAAAACCCTTCTCTCTCGGTATCCTGCAATTCTACCTGCGACAAAATCACTGGTGGTTGAGCTCAAGCGACCTGCTACAATGGTGAAAGTGTCGAGAGTTACAAGTAACAATGACAGTGCAAAGAAGAAGAAGAAGAATAAAAAGAAGATAAATCCCAACGCCATCGCCATGAAAGTAAAAGCTCCAGTGACAAAACCTAACCCCTTTGAAACCATTTGGTCTCGTCGCAAATTTGATATTCTCGGCAAGAAACGTAAAGGCGAGGAACGCCGTATAGGCCTCGCACGCACCCTCGCTATTGAGAAGGCAATAATCTCTATCTCTAGGCATATGATCCCGTTGCAGATATTATTTGTTGCATAATATTCTTTCTCTATGCCGTTTCACGGAGTTTTTAATTCATGAACGATTAAATTTTGACTTTATGAGAAAAACTGATAGATATGATAAATTAATTTCTTTGTTGCATATTAACCAATTGCATTATAGATTCTAATTTGAGAGTATCACCTCAAATTTACCAACCGAATTGCATTTGTTTTGATCGTACTTTGTGAGCTAAGAAAAGTGGACACAAATATGTGTATATAGGTATTAAACTATTGTGTAAGATAGTTCGTTGGAAGAGATATGGATGTTTTGAGGACCTATCTCCTTTCTTTTGTCTGCTGATGTAAAATCTTCTTCTAGTATAAAACATTTACTCTATGGTTAGGTTTGTGAAGCTTGAAATGTAAATTTTATTTGTTTGTTATGTTGCAAAAATTGCAGAGGAAGAAAACATTGCTGAAAGATTATGAGCGGAGTGGTAAGTCATCAGTGTTCGTGGATAAGCGAATTGGAGAGCAGAATGAGGAGCTTGGTGAGTTTGATAAGGCCATTCTCAGATCTCAAAGAGAAATGCGGGTAATTGTTTTCTTGATTGAAAATTTTTATATTTTCTTTTATTTGATTTTACACAAATTTATTGAAGATGGATGGGAAAATCCTTGTTACTTACTTGGTTGTAGGCTGAAATTGACAGCCTAGATGCGTTTTAGTTTGTATCAGTTCTAATAGAATCATAGATTATACAACATTTGACTAGTCAGAAATTAGTATGCTTTAACTTTACTAATACGATTATGCACTTGGTGGTTATGGAATAACTGAGTTTTGGGTAAGAAAGGACAAACCAGTTTTTCATTTGTCAAGATTCCTGAATTCAAGTGATAATGTAGTGTGGCAAATAAGAGGAAAAGGTTAAGAAGGGAAGTAGGATGAAAAATGGCTGTTTTTGATATGTTGCAAGTAAAGGAAATGCTTCTTATAGTTTGGCTGCCAAGTTTCGGTCCTATACTTGTAGGGGCGGACCAATACAGTGGCTCATGCCACTGGTCCCTGGTTCTGTTGTAATGGTAAAAAGTTTACATTTCTTAAGGGTTAGGGTGCCACTTTAATGTTTTGTTGTGTGTCCTATATGATTTTGTTAAAACCAAACTTATGACAAATGTTTGTTATGGCTGAGTTGGTGTAAGTTGAAAAAATTGGAGGAAAGTGGCAGTGAGAGGGGTAAAGCCCTGACCTTCACTTGCAAAATCAAGAAACAAACCAACTAATCTATTATGATTTTGTTGAAATTTTCTAAAGCTTTCACCCTTGTGGTCAAATTGTGCCACCGTTTGAAAATTTCCGGACCGGCCTCTTTATACTGTTTTCTTATTTGTACTTTATATTTTTGATTAATTTGTCAATAGTGTTTGCTGATTTGTTTATCATATTTCTTATAGGTGAAACTTGGCAAGAAAAGCAGGTATAATTTATCCGATGGGGAAGAGGACGAGTTTGAGATTCAAGATGGAAGTTTGTATCCTGAAAGGGATGATTTTGAGGATGAGGTACCATTTGACGAGGAAGATGGCGAGGCTACAGAGGCTGAGAGTAAGTTTGTTGTTTGTTTACTTAAAATATGAATTAAATAGCAGTCTGAAACTTGATGTTCACTTCTCATGATAAAAAAAGTTAAAATTGTAACATAAGATATCAATGCTCTGGTTTAAAGCTATGAAATTTCATAGTTTAGGTGGTGAACACTGGCCTTTCAAACATAACTTTCAGTTCAGTTAGAGTAATGTTTTGATTCAAAATGATATAGCCTTTCATAGAAGGCTGAATGATATTGTGTGCATTTTGTGGTGGCCATATGCATATGGGAACTCTAGTAAGGATCATTTTATACAGTGGATACATTGTTCTTGTGCATATTCGTATAGCCTTATAGGGTGAGGTGATTTCTGCATTGAACAACTGTAATTTTGTAAAAATAAATTACAAGAAGTTGTTGCCAGTTGCGGGCTAGTGGGAATGGATTTTAAGTGATGCAATTGAGAGAATACTGTTCGGCCAATATTGTTACATTACAGTTATCCGCATGTCTTAATTCAAAAATGCACTGCAATGTTTCATGTCTTAGATGCTCTAATGCTCTCAGCCTCCCACTGATGGGACATGTCACTTAATGTATGGGAAGCTATCAGTTATTTAATGGTAAAGACGATTCTTTGGTATTTTTAACCGTAATGAATGTAAACCGTCTGCCAACTTAAAAAAGGGTGTGCAACACCTCCTAGAGCGCCCCCACCGCACCAGGTCCTGTGGTCATCATGGGGGGACAATCACATTCTCCCTAGCAGCAGTCAGTTGATGCTTGGGATCGAAACCAAGGTCTCTCATTTGATTACCTACCCCCTTTATTTGTAAGAGATAATGCATGCTTTAGTGGATTGATTTGGAAAGACTAACTAGTTGTTTAGTATCTGAAACCTTTTTCTTATCTTTGTTTGCTTATTATGATTCTCATTTTTTTACAGAGAGGTCTGTCATCTTAAAACAGCTTAGTGCCCCTGGCACCCCTGGCGCCCATGCAACTGGTTTCGAAGGAGAAGAAAATGTGAGATGAGTTAGATTATTTGAATGTAGATGCTTCATATCTGCATTTGTTTCACTTATAAACTATTGTTTCTTAGTTCTCATTTTCTTCTATTTATGCACATTATCAACCACCACTTCTGTCCCAATTATCAACCATGTATTCGCTTGACACCTTTACTGTTTTCTCCTTTTTTGTTGTTGATATGGTGTCTTCTTTATTGCAGAGGCAGAAGAGTAAAAAGGAGGTGTATGACGAGATAATATCCAAGAGCAAATTTTTCAAGGTGCTGATTGATAGCTACTTTTGTTATTTTTGGAACATTTCTTACTAATGTATGTGTATAACATGGTTTCTATCCTTCCATTGCTGATATACTGCCAGGCGGAGAAAGCTAAGGACAAGGAAGAAAATGACCAGTTGATCAAAAAATTGGATGAACAGTTTACGTCTGTGCAGTCCTCTTTGGCCCAACCTAACCAAATGAATGTGGTGAAAGATGTTACGCTCAAGAGCATTAACCCTGTTATTTCCAGTAAAGTCGAACCTGATCAGGTATGATTTATCTCTGTAGATTTACACATGCTAATTCTGAACATCTGGTCTTAGATTGATAAACAGCTTGATTTATGAGGTGTTGCATCTATTTTTTCTTGAGTTTTGGCAGTTGTTCATTTTTTTTTTTTGTATTAAGAAGGCATTCTTTTTTATGCTCTTTATGCACTCTCTGCAATAAGATTTACCAGTAAATGCAAAGTTTTTTTTGGCAGTTGTGGTTTTGTTGCATTAGATTTATCATTTGAAATTTCTATCAATGATATGTAGGAGAAAGCTGATGCTTATGATAAACTACTCAATGAAATGGTGCTGGATATGCGTGCTCGCCCATCAAATAGGACAAAAACTCCTGAAGAACTTGCACAAGATGAAAAAGAGCGACTAGAGCAATTGGAGGTATGTTAATGTTCTTTTTCTTGTCTAACAAACCACATATATTTTGGCAACTAAGAATTAAAAAGTGTGGGTAAAATGGGAAAGTTGTGAAGTTTTGTTATGGGATGTACTGTGTGGAATAATTGCACTTGTACGATGTGACATATAAAACTAAAAATGCATAGCATCAACTGTCATGGCAGGATTTGTGTTACATAATTGTCTAGCATTCTCCATTGTATACTAAAACAATATCTTGTACGTGGTGGTTCATGATTTCAGGAAGAGCGGCAGAAAAGGATGCATGCTGCTGATGACACAAGCGATGAAGATGATGATGATGAGCAGGGAAATTCTGCCTCCAAGAAGCTGACTTCGATCTCTGGGGATGATCTTGGAGATTCCTTTTCTATTGATGAACCAAAAACCAAATTGGCCTGGATTCAACAGATGTTGAGAAAAGAAAATGAAATTGATGTTGACAGCGAGGATGATGAATCATCCGATGATGATGATGATGATAATGATGATGAAGAGGGAGAGGAAGATGATGAAGACGGAGATGACTTGGCAAGTGAAATGCCACAATCTCTAAAAGACTGGGAACAAAGTGATGATGATGATGACACTGACTTGGAGGAAAAAGCAGGAGAGGATGATGATGTGAAATTGGAGGTAAAACCAAAACGTGTGGATAAATTAGATGGTGAGAAAAAGGATGCAAAGGTCAAACTTCCTGGACCTCTACAGGGAGACCTTCCATATACAATCGAAGCTCCAAAAACCATGGATGACTTGTCTTCATTGTTTGATAATCGTTCTGATAGCGAAATCATTGAAGCAATCAGGCGAATTCGTGCATTCAATGCAATCAAAGTCGCTGCAGAAAATCGGAAGAAAATTCAAGTATGATCTGCTACTGGTTTTAAGTTCATGTTTTATATTGCATATCACTTGAAGTGTCTTCTTAACTGGTATGTGCATACAAGTACAATAGAATATTATACATGCTGAAGAAGAATCGCAAATTCCATTTCTTAATCTTGTTCTTGTTTTTGTTCATCATAGAAATACGTAATTAATAAAGTAAAAGGATGTTCCACAAAATGGAAAAACAAAGTAAAAGGATTTTGAGGACAAGTGGCATCGGCTAATGAGTAGTTGGCACACAGATGGGAAAATATACATATAAACAAAAAAATTGACTTTTAGGACAAGTGTCAATTTTTTTCGACTTAGGCTTATTCTTTGTTCTAACTTTAATGAAAAAATGATGGAATGAGTAGTCGAATAAATGTTTTTTCAAGTGTAATATTTATTTATTATTTCAGACTAATTATTTGGTTATGTTGTTAAAAAATAGTTGAAACTTGGTTTATGTAACTGCTTCATTTAACTTCAACATACTCGTTATGATCAGTACTGATGTATGACAATGCTCTTTTTTGCTTTTTTTTCAGGTATTCTATGGCCTACTACTGCAGTATTTTTCTGTTTCAGCCAATAAAAAGCCATTAAATTTTAGGTTGTTAAATTTACTTGTCAAGCCATTGATGGAAATGAGTATTGAAATCCCCTACTTTGCTGCCATTTGTGCTCGTCAGCGACTACTTCGAACCCGATCACTTTTTGCAGAAGATATCAAGATTTCAGGTTTATTTCATACATCAAGCCTTTCCATTTTTTAAATTTACTGCAATATCACATTAATCTTCTCTTACTTTTGTTGCAGAGAAAAGCTGTTGGCCCTCTATGAAGACATTGTTTCTCCTAAGGCTCTGGTCCATGATATTTCCTTGTTCAGATTTTCGTCATGTTGTTATGACCCCTGCAATATTACTAATGTGTGAATATCTGACACGTTGTCCCATTATATCTGGCCGTGACGTGGCGGTTGGCTCTTTCTTGTGCTCTATGGTTCTTTCTGTAAGTGCATTTCAACCAACTCTCAGGAATATGTAGCTGTTTATGCTAACTGTAATCTGAAGATAGCTTCCAAGCATGATCGTTTTCTTGCAACTCTATTGTACGAGTACTCCACTCAAGACCCTCAAAATTACCATAATACCACAAATGATAAATAAGCATTAAAAGGATTAGCATAGGTTAAAAGAAAGACTTGAGTTTGTGGCATACCCTCAAATTGTATAGTGACTAATTATTTGAAAATTTTGTTATGTTTTGGGTTTTTTTTTTCTTTCTCCTTTCAGGAATACTATTTTAGTTGCCCTCTTGGGTTGTGTTTTGATCATTTATTACTGATTTTTATAACAATTGCGTATCTTTTGCATTTTTTGCTTCCATGATTCTGACAATGACACTATTCCATCGATATTTAATGATTATGGTCTTACTATGTAGGTTTGCAAGCAGTCAAAAAAATTCTGCCCAGAGGCTTTGGTGTTTCTGCGGACCTTGCTAATGGCAGCTTTGGATAAGAAGTCTGAACCGACTCAAGACTCTGAGGTGCGTTTCACATGTCTTTTACGTCTGAAACAAATATCTGAATATGTGGTAATAGATATGCTTGTATTGCTGCTAACTTACAAAGTAAACCCTGTTGCAGTTCTATCATCTAATGGAATTAAAAGCCCCAAAGCCTCTGCTGTGTATACGTGGTGCCGTAGATGAAATAAAGCCTCTGGATTTCCTTGTGTTAATGGACTCATCAGATGACTCCCCTTATTTTAGTTCTGAAAATTTCAGGTGTGTAGTATAGTTTTTTGCACCTGTTGTATTATTGTAATTGCAATCTTTAATGGAAATATGCTTTTATGTAGGGCGAGCATGCTTGTAACAGTAGTTGATACTCTACAAGGATATGCTAACATTTATGAAGAATTTAAATCATTTCCCGAGATCTTCTTGCCAATTTCCAGTTTACTAGTGGAACTAACAGCACAAGATCACATGCCTGTTGCATTAAAAGATAAAATGAGAGCTACTGCACAGCTGATAGAGAAGAAAGCTGATGAACACCACATCCTACGTCGACCATTGCAAATGCGGAAGCAAAAGCCGGTTCCTATTAAGTTACTTAATCCGAAGTTCGAGGAAAAGTAATTATCTTACGTGATTATTGTTTTAAATAACATTTCATAGTCAAATCTGGGATTTATGGTCCTGACTGGCTGCCTTGTTTGTGGATTGTTTTTGGCAGCTTTGTGAGCAATAGAGATTATGATCCTGATCGTCAAAGAGCTGAGGATAGAAAGTTAAGGAAACTTGTAAAGCGTGAAGCTAAAGGAGCTGCTCGTGAGCTGCGGAAGGATAATTACTTCTTGGCTGAGGCAAAGGCTAGAGATAAGGCACGCTTAGATGAAGAAAAGGCGGAGGAGTATGGGAGAGCTAGAGCTTTTCTTCAGGAACAAGAGCATGCATTCAAATCTGGACAACTTGGCAAGAACAAAAAAAGGAGGAAATGAAGCATTCATATTCTCTTGTGTTGTGAATGGTTTCTCACCTCAACAAGTACAGTTATCCGACATGTTAAATTGTAGACAGGTGCTTGCCTGGCTTCAGTTTTGTTTTTATGGATCAAACTTAGGAGGCAAGGTCTCATTTGGAGGTAATTTGAGTGTATTTTGGGATGAATTTTGGGAGCTCTAGTGGTTCTACCCAAGGTAGATGATAATCATATGCACATCCCAAGGTTTTTGACATGTTGCAGATGTAATCTATATATTTTGAGTAATGTTATTTGATTATACTTTTTATAGGCACAAAACAGACGAGGGTTTTCGTGAACATTCTCGGCTTGTAAGGTATTAAATTTTTTGGGAAAGTATAGTATGAGGTTGTTTATGTTAGAGCATCTCCAAGAGCTCCTCCAAAATGGAGATTTTGGGTAGCTTTCTGCTCCAAATTTAATGATGGCAACTAAAAACTAAGGGTTGTGCTCGTTGCGGGACTATGTGATCTTAATTTTCCTTAAAGCCGATTTTCCTTTGCAATTAAGATTGATTGTTTTAAGGGGGTGTTTGGGATTGCCTATTTTTTTTGACTTATTTGCTTATTGTTTTTCCTCATCGCAAATAAGTTATTTTTAGTGTTTGGATTGAAAAAAAAAATGCTTATGACTTTTTCCTACCACAAATAAGTTGTTTTTGATAAGTTAATTCACTATGTGATCTTAAATTCTTAATTTGGAAGTTGAATTTTAATAAATAAATAAGTAAATAAAATACAAGTCCAACAAATCCGTCTTATTTTGGGATTAAAAAAAGCGGTTAGGGGCTGTTTCGAAAAAGCCGATCAAAAGCACCCAATTTTCACGTCAGTACACCAATAAAAACTCGCCACGCAAGCGTCCTCTTTCTCAAAATTTCCACGAAGCTCAAGTTTATTTCATCTTTTATGTTTGAGAAGACTCTCCAAGTCCACGCGGATCTTCTATGGCGTACGTCGAACGAGGTATGCTCCATCCGCAATCTCTCTCTCAATTGCTTTTGTTTATTTGAAAATCGAAGTTACTTGTTTATTGAATGTATCTGATCTCCAATTTTTTGTGTTCTATGGCTGTATTTGACCCGAATAACTTATAATAACTTGTAAAACTCAAGTTTTCGCGGTGATTGGATGAATTTGACGTTGAAATTATCGTTGATTCTGGATTTTCTATGTATAGATGAATTGAGGCTTTTTTGGAGCATCTGATTTGATAAATTGTGGATAATTAGTAATCACTGGTGTAGGTCTTTGACTATCTACATAGCTTATTTGGGGACGAAGCACTTGATATCATAAATATTAGAAGAATTAATGAGTATTTACGACCTCTTTATTGAGTATTGTTGAATGTTGATCAACAATGCTCAATTAGTATCTGATCTCCCTAGTAGATTCTAGATGAACTTTATGTATGTTGCTTATGGTGTTGCTGCATTTCCATTTGTTAGGTGTTGTGAAATCCAAGCGATCAATATGGCGACTCAAAACAGTAACTGATTTGTTTTGGGCAATCGTTAATTACATCCAAGTCTTCTTCATGACTTTGTTTTCGGTAATATAAGCTTTTCCTTTCCATAATTAACGTCCTCTTTCATTCTACAGTCATCATCCTTCCTTCCATTTTGTAGATGGAGAGATCTGATGATTATAAGAAAAGCTCCGGTAGTAGCAAGAAAACAGGTGGCGGCGGCGGCGGTGGAGGCAGCCCGTATGGTCGTGGTCCACGTGGCCTTGACCACGTTAGAGGCATCGACCACAGTAAGTCGCTAATTTCGTTTTCCTTGCCCCCTTTTAAACTTAAGGATGTTAATGGTTACATAAATTGCGTCTTTTCTTTCCCAGACGCTCCTCCGGCCTGTGGATCTTGCTGTGGAGGTTAACACGATGTTGTTTTACATATAAACTTACAAATCAGCTTTCATATGAAAACAATGTTTATCCAATGTTGTTTTACATGTAACGTTGTTTTTCACTCAATTTTTATCGATCGTTGGATGAGAAATTGACGCACATTAAGATGGGATGCATCGGATCAATTTCCGTATAAGCTGCAATTCATGAAAAGACATTTAATTAAAAACGATGTACGACTTCTCACGTATCTCACATTAACCTCAATTTTTCATACCATCTTTCACCTTTATATATTATGTTAACAAGCAAAAAGAAAGCAATATAACATGAGATAAATAAGTAACCAAAAACTTTGATGAGGAATGAGCCTTGATAAATATTGTAGGGTACTACAATTCATTAGCATCTAGAAAGATAACATCCATCCAGCAGTATAAAGTGCTTAATTTCCACCACCAAAAACACAAATATAAAGATAATATTATTTTTTGCGAAACTCCTCACGCACAAACGACTCTCGGATGTAGGAGTCTGCGTTGTTGTGGAACCCAACAAGAAAATTGTTGCCAGATTCTTGTCCTACACCTGTTTTCTTGCTTTTCCAAAAACTTGATACCTGTCGACAATACAAAATATACCAAATTTACATTTATTTATTGTTTAATTTATCGTTACAAACAACTAGTCGTATTAGAGCGTGCTTCTCCAAAATTTCTTTAAAATGAAGAACCAAAATTCAAAACCTTCAAAAAAAAAAATACACACATTTTCAACAGATCCCTCCAAACATTGATTATAATATTAAAATATTATTTCTCTATCTAAGTTTATTTTCAAAGATTTCTATTGATGTTCTCATCTAATAATCATATTTGGGGTTATATGTATATTTAGAGAAAAAACTCATTTTCTCTCCTACTTTCTTCATTTTGGGGATGGTTAAAACATTAGTATTCCTTAAAAAGCAATTTACGTAACACATTTGGCACATATGCATAGTAAAGAATGTTTAAATTTAAGAGTATTAGGAAGATAGGTACCCATGAAATAAGCTGGAAAAATAGGAAGCACACCACGAAAGACGCAAAAACTGATCCAACCACATCTTCCATCGTCATCCTCTTTTCACCACAAAATTTAGGGTTTATACTATACCTCTAGGGCAGGGCACCATTCTGGGGTTATTATATATAGGGAAACCATTCTGTTAAGGTGAAAACAAATTGATCATGGATTGCATGGAGAATATAAATGGGTTCTTGGAAATATGCCAACTTCTGGTTAAATCATTTCACTTTTGGTATGAAAAGTTGAAAACAACACTAGGGTATATCATTCACTAGAATAAGCTATCATTTTAGTCCTTATAGTTTGTTGTTTATAACTATTTTAGTCCCTAGATTTTAAATTTTGTCTTTTCATTACTATGGTTTACAAGTCGTGTACCCTATCGTCCCTTTAATTAATTATGTTTAAACAAAAGTCGGTTAAGTCGTGGACAATTTGCTATTATATATTTATATTATGTTTCCTATTATATATTATTGTATATATTACATATATATAACCCATCTTCTACGGGCCTACCCATTTCTTCTCCATGACAAAATATTTCTCTTTTACTACAATTGTTATTCATCTTTATTTCTCATGGTCGGCTTTCATCTTTCGATTTAGATATTGGAAATTTATAATAGATGTTACTTATAAAACTTGAAAATTAAGGTCCTCGTCTTTTTTATCACTCCCTTTTGGCTTTTGCCGAAACCCTTTATCTCCACTAAACATACCCAATTGGTGTGACATGTGTAACACTCAAATTCTGAGGCAAAATCTAAACTAAAGTACTAATGATATGACCCTTGTTTTTCATCCCTCTGACTAACTCCGTCAAATATCCGTTAGGTCAAGGACAATTTGGTACTTTTATCCTTTTAAATAATTTTCTATTAAAAATTAATAATAATAATATAACATATAATATAATAAAAAAATATTAAAGTATTATATTATTATTAATCTTCAATAGAAAAATTAGCTAAAAGGGTAAAAATACCAAATCAAATCGTACTAGACTTGATAGATTTGCAATGAGGTTAGTTGGAAAGGACGAAAAACGAAATGAATTAGAAAGTATAATAAGAAAAAAATAGTTTTTAGAGATCAAGGACTAAAGCTGTTAAAAACGTATTCCACGGGGATGAAAATCGCAGTTGACCTTATTTATTATGTTAGATACGAAAATATTCGTGTAAAAAATAATGCAGTTGTAGGCGTTTGGCAGTGGCGGTCGTTTGCTATTGACGGAATTGGGGTGGTGGCGATCTAGTCCAAAAAATACCCTATTCCTCCACAGTCCTCGCTACTCCCCAAAACAATTGTCTCTTAGAATTCTATATCATTACACTTTGAACTAGGAGTATTTATTTTAGAATTCTCTAAACTTAACAGATTTTTTTATTGGGGAAAAGTCTGAAAAAAAAACCACCTATCCAATTTTAAATGCTTAAGTCCTTAAATTATTTTTTGAATTAAAAAACCCTTAAACTTTATAAAACCGATTAAATACATCCTTGCGATCATTAAAAACAGGTTAATGCTATACAAATTTGAAAATTGTCTAAAAAAACCCAACAAACTATTTAATTTTGAATGATTAAGTCCCTGGATTTTTTTAACAAAATAATTTCTAAACTTTTTTTTCTATTTTTTTACCAAATATATTCTTGAACTTTATTTAACAAATAAATTCCAAACTTTTTTTAAGAAACAAATTCATTAACTTTATTTTGAACAAATAAATCCGAAACTTTTTTTTGGACAAAAAATAAACTAATCTTTTACTGACAACAAATAAAATGAATAAATTAAACAGAGAAAAAAATATATACTATTTTCATTACTAAATCTAAATCATTCAAGCATTATGCATAAAACATTTATAAATACATAAAAAAAATTATATCCAACCGGCCATCCCTTCACAAAATATATCAAGAAAACGCTCATATTTTTCACATAATAAAGTAATGCTTAATCTAAAATAAGAGTCTCTTGATATATATTATGTGAAGCAATGATGTTTTCAAGACATTACTTATGACGTCAAATTTCTAATTCATATATAATATTATATATAAAAACATATGTTTTGTAGTTTTATTCATTGAACCACTAGTAGTAAGCAAGTTAAATTAGGTTGTATATTAAAAAACTTATACATAAGACATTACAAACGTAAAGAAAAATCAAATATCGCATTACGAAAACTGCGCATTATGCCATGGCGTGCCACGGGCTTAACGTGGCGTGAGACACAAGCCTTGGTACCATGGCGCGCCATGGCTAGACCTGGCAAACGTGTCGTGTCGTGTCGGGTTCAAAGTTAAACGGGTTGAGATTGTCTAACCCTAACCCGACCCGTTTAATAAACGGGTCAGAAAATCTCAACCCGCCTAACCCGTTTAACATTTATAAAACTAGAAATTAAATATCGAAAATTCACAACAAAATTACAAATCCAAAATTCAAATGTAAAACATTATAAATGTAAATTTTATAGCTCAAGTTTATAAGTTCTAACCAAATTCAAAACACTAAAAATCCAAAGCATTAAAAACAAAACTCATAATATATATATATATGTGTGTGTATATATATATAAACGGGTTATTCGAGTCATTTTCGAGTTGAAATTTTTGACCATAACCTTACCCGTTTAATATTCGTGTCGTGTCGTGTCAACCCGTTTACTTAAACGGGTTGAAATGTATTACCCAAACCTGTTTATTTCGTGTCGAGATCGTGTCGGGTTAGCGTGTCGTGTCGTTTTTTGCCAGGTCTAGCCATGGCGGCTGTGCGACGACTTTTTTAGAACATTGGTTTTCATAGTGAGATTTGTTCCACATTGAAATAAAAGTGGAATCTCACTTGAATAAGTGATCTATATGTATAATGAACTAAGGAGAATTTAGCCTTGTGTGGATTTTGCACATACATTTAACGGTCAAAAATATGATATTTAGTGTTGTCAAACAGTGTTTAAAGCGAGTTTGAAGTAAGTTCTGTGCGACTTAACTAGCTTGAAAGTCGCTTGGGTCACTATGATCAAAAAGTGTCTGAAGCGAGTTTGAAGTAAGTTTCTGTATGACTAACTAGCGTGAAAGTCGCTTCCGACACTGTGGACGTTTTTTCTGGCCGTTTTTATAGGGTTTTTTTTATTGTAATTTGATTATGGATAAAGTTTGAAGGTAGTTAACCTTATCCAAATCAGTTATATACTAAAACCTATACATATGTATCATCTCCATGCTTTTATCATCTTAATCCTCTCCCATCTCTTCATAAAATTCTGAAGTCATGTTCTTGGAGATTATGTTTGGTTGTTAAACATACTCTTTTAGATTAGATTATTCCTGGAGGTGTATTAGCCTAAACCCAGGCCCGTTCTTTGGGGTGTTCCAAAGTGTTCTATCGCACAGGGCCCCCGATCGTTGGGGGCCTACAAATATTTTTAAATATTTTACCTGTAATAATATTGGTATATAAGTTAATTAATACAACCAGTTAGCGCAGTGGCAAAAAATTGAGATGTGTGCGTGTCTTTTCTCCATTTACCCAGGTTCGAGTCTCGCATGATCCAATATATATTTTTTGTTTTAAGTTGGTTTTGTTTTATTACTAAATTTCGTGGGACTAAGTAGATATACAAAATTTTAACCACTTTTTAATTCTTTTTTAAGGGTTTAAACATTCTTAGTTTTTTTTTTCTAATTTTTATTAATTGAAAATTAAATTATATATTTTTTTAGTAAGTTCTTTTATAATTTACTCTTCAACTTCAAATTTTAGATTTGTTAATTCTTCTTTTAATTCTTTAATTTTATTTTCATCAATCTTTATTGGATTTTGTTTTTTTTTTTTGAAAGTTTTAGCTTTAAAGATTCAGACCATTTCTAATATATAGTGTATGTTAAAATTGACGAAGAAAATAGAGAAAGTAGCGGTTTTTAAAACTTAATTTTTAGCATAGAGATATTTTGTTTTAAATGTTTCCACTACTATGGTTAAATGTATTATGATTTTAATAATATAACTAATGCCAAAATTACTAAAATAGAGTAATTGTTTGAGTTGAATATATTTTTTCTTTGAGATTCTCTATTTTAGAAAAAAAAATATAGAATAACTGTTAGAAATGTTTTGAATAACTTTGCTTGTTTAATGTTTTTGTAATAATTTATTTTATATTTTTCTTTGAATATTTAATAGTAAAATTTGAGTTAGTCGTTGATTTATTATCAAATAAAGGTTGACATGTAGTAAAAACAATTTAAATAAAAAATTAAGAATTCATCTAGTTATTTCGTACAGGGCCCCCAAAATGTCAGGAACGGTCGTGCCTAAACCCGAACAACCTTGATAGTGGGGGCTAATAATATCCTAAGGATAGTGATCCTTTCACGTTCTAATCCTTGTTTCTTGCATCCTTTCTTTCGATCTATTTAATTTTCTAACACCCCAACCCCACCTCACCATTATTGTCGTCGTCACAACCGTCACCCCCACCTCGACATATGCATATTTCTATTCTTTTACGAGATTTCATTCCAATTTCTGTCAACCAAACGCATGATCAAATTCCGGTTCAACTCCTTCAAAGGATGGATTACAATCCCACCAAATTCCATTAAACGCCCCCTAAGAAAAACGAGTAAAAGTTCACATACCCCTCGGAGTTTGAAGTATTCAAAGTTTACAAAATGCAATTCTCCTTAACAAAAACAACATCATTAAGGTTATTTTCTTTCACACATTCAAAATAAAACTATACACCAGTTTCATTTAGAGAGCACGCAACATGATCTGAACACCGGAGTTTGGACGAAGTGTGACACGATGAATTGGTGCATGAACGTAGTTCGGAGATCGACTGAATCTGTAATGTTGCAATATCATCGAGAGAGCAATCTTAGCTTCGTTTATTCCAAAACTAGAGCCTACACAATTTCGAGGTCCATAACCGAATGGGAGAAATGCTTCTGGATTGTTGTTAGTCGCTTTCACAATCCCATCCAAAAACCTTTCGGGCTTGAAGAGATGAGCCTCTTGTCCCCATATTTTTGGATCATGATGAAGTGCCAATATTGGTATTTGCAGATTCATATTTGCAGGAAGAATCAGATTTCCAACTTTCATTTCCCTCCCAACTCTTCGGGTTATCGCAATTATAGGTGGGTATAGTCTTAATGTCTCATTGATGATCATCCCCATCTGTACAATCACAATATTTACAGCACAAGATAGGGATTCATAGAACATCAAATATGTCTCAATGTCCTAATAGACTGCTTTACATATGGTTTAAGTTTATAGGATCAAACAACTGTGCCTCTTATGTAAATGTGTTGTAACAAGTTGATAAAAACAATTTTAGACTTTCTAACAAGCCTTTTATGACAATTTTGAAATAAAAAGTGTCTTATTAGTATTTTTAAAATCGTACCCTTTATAGTAAAGTGAAGCCGATTTTGTTTTAGTGAAATTGTTAACTAGATGAATAATGAAGCTTACTGTCTTGAGTCTTGCTATGCCTTCTGAAGTTGGGTTTTCGTTACCGAATACTTGTTGCACCTCTTATCGTGCTTTCTCTTGCCATTCGGTATGGATGCCAAGAAGAAGAGTAGCCCACGAGAGCAAAAGCGAAACCGTTCCATGCCCAGCAGCGTAAAACGTTTTGCAGTCATCGATAATATCCTGAGTGGAAAGCTTGAAATTTTCATGGGTGTCATGATGAGATTTCAAAAGTAGTCCTAGATAATCAGTTCTAGAGTTGTCTGCATCTCTTGAAACTATCGTCGTCTTCTCTCTTCTCGATATCATCTGCATAATGAGATCTCGAATGCCCGTTTGCAGCTTATCAGATTCTACATCATCTTTATCTTTGAAGATCATCCTGTGAATTCACATTTTGAAACTGTTAGAGTTCCACGTCAGCCAGACTTGAAGACTTGAACCCTCTCTCTTAATTTACTGTATGTTGGAACCTTCATTCTTTTTTTAAGGGCTCTTTTGTAAAGTAATCTAACAGGGTCCCACATATACGATTGTTTTATTGAGTTATGGTATCTTTGTATATACGAAAGGTAGATTATTGGTTAAATTTACCTGAATCCGGGAAGCCTGATTTTGTACAAGTTCTTGGCAGCTATCATGGTTAACTCCGCCAACTTTTGGAAAACTTGCTTCCCGTCTTCGTAGCTACTGCCAAAGGCGGTTCGAGAAATGACTTCTGATGACAAAAGTCTGAACTATTCATAGACTTCCATCTCTTTGCTTCCGCTTTCTTTCCATCGTTTTAGCATCATGTCGACACTTTCAACCATCGCCGGAACCATGTTCTACAGCCAAATGAACAAATAACTTCATTATCTATTACTGCCACAAAATCGGCTTTACAGGACGCAAGATATGTCTAAAATGTTCAAATGGAATGCTTTACAATAATTATGTGTCTTATGTTATGTAAGAGTGTTACAATAAGTTGATTGGACTCTGATACATTTTTGAAATAAAACGTCCTATTAGTTTTTTAGCACAATTCTAGGAATTGCCCTACGAACTAATATGACGTTTTTGTTTCAAAAGTATCTTAAAAACTTGTTATAACGCCTAAAAACGGTTTATTAACTTAATTGTAACGTCTTTATATAAGTCGCACAATTGTTTAACTCTATAATATTTGAAACCCATAAACTAGACATTTTTACATATTTGATGGATGTCCTATAAAACTGATTTTATCATAGTGTCTCATACAATTTGTATGTATTTCCCGATGATCATGGTTTGAATGAACTTACTTTCAACCTTTCGGCATGGAAAGCATGATTTGCAATCTTTCGTTGTTTGACCCATTTATCACCTTCAGATGAAAGCAGACCTTCTCCAACAATCTTCTTCATAATAGGCTCCATATCTTGTTTCTCCATTGAAATCTCTCTGTTACTCATTATTTCTTTAAGGAGCCCTGCTTCAGTGACAACTAACATAGCTTCTGGACCATGCCAATACACAAAATTCTTTCCTGCTTCAACAAAAACATATTAAGACCTCCATAAAACGAAAATAACTCCGACCAAAAGTTGAGGCCTTTTCAGGCGTACACAACAGTTGTGGCCACTGAGATCTGATTTCTTGCGGTCATAATTTGTTTGGGGTAGAAAAATAATACTGACCATATATGCGGAACCATGAATCGATATGAGGTTGAATGCGAGGGAATATGTAGTGTGATGTGTCCATGGGCAAGTTGATGAATTTGTTGGAAATTTCCTTGGTGTTGCCATGGATGAAAGTATAGGGAGGTCCTTGTATTCCTTGTGGGGTCAATACATGGTTTATGCGCATTGGAATCCACCAAAACTTGTGAAAGAATTTGAAGAGAGGTAATAAGAGGATTATAGAGCATAGTAGGGTTATGAAAAGTCCCAGAAAAGTTGTCATTTTGGTGTTACAGTTACAAGATATGGAGTTTGGAAATTTAAAGAGAATTGGGTCTTTTTTTTGTTGGCATTTTGCTATTTGGGTTGTATACATTATTGTTTAATCGTTTTCTTGGAAAGTTCGTTGAGACTTATTGGTGATGTTGATGCTTATTCAATAATGATGCAATAAATAGTAATACCAGCATGATCTTGACAGAATTCCTACTGCCAATATTTCTTTTTCTTTTTTTATATATAGATTGAACCGTGATTGAAAGCATGAGTATGAACAAAGAGTAAATTACTGTTTTGGTCCCTGTGGTTTGTCAAAAATTACGAAATTGGTCCTATAACTTCAAAAATTACAATTTTGATATATGTGGTATGCATTTCGTTACAAAATTGGTTCCTCGAGCGGACGGCCGTCTATTTCCTCCGTTAAGGTCGAGGGTAAAATGGTCATTTATATAAGAATTTTTAATTATTTTATAGAGTAAATTACAGTTTTGGCCCCTTAATTATACCATTTTTATTTTTTTTATTTTTTTCTTGAATCTTCATCTTCTCCAAGAACATGAAGAACACCATGAAGAACCTCCGATATACCTCCAGATCAGAAAATAAAACCAATCTCGGATGAATCGGAAGCAATACCAAAAGCATAAGTTGTTTTTAATAAGCCCTAAGCCAGTGTCTGATATGGCCTCAGCAGGAGAAGAAGGGACCCACTCAGGTGGCGGGACATGACCTCATTGGTGGACCCAATGAGGTTGCCTCCTAACCCAAACAACACCTTATATATATATATAGACAGAGAGATAGAGCATAAGAACAACACCTTATATATATATATATATATATATAGAGAGAGAGAGAGAGAGAGAGAGAGACTTGAGATCATGTGAGACCAAGCCATTTCCGTGAGACCAAAAAAATAACACTAAATCTTCACAACAAAAGACTGTGAAGGTATTGTGAAGGTAAACATTCACAGTGTTTTTGCTGTGAAGGTTTGCTATTTTGCTTATAAGAGAGAGAGAGAGAGAGAGAGAGAAAGAGAGAGAAAGAGAGAAAGAGATAGAGAAAGAGAATAAGCAACCCAATTTGGGAACCAAAATCCCACAACCTTTCTTCATCTTCAACAACAATTTGTTGAAGATTACCCAAAATTTGTTAGTTTGCTTTGTCAAAAAGTTCAAGAAAATTTGATCTTTAATGGTGATGAAGATGATCTTCAAGTCTAGTAAATGATATTTTGATTTAGGGTTTTGATTTAAATGATGTTTTTGGGATTGGATTTGGATTGTTAAATATTATTGGTGTTATTTGAATTGGATTTAAAGTTTGATTATCATGGTTTCTTCATGGTGTTCTTCATGTTCTTCATAATCTTCTTGAAGAAGATGAGGATTCAAGAAAAAAAGAAAAATGGAAAAACTGAGGGACCAAAACTGTTATTTACTCTATAATTAATTTAAAAAATGTTAAAATAAATGAAAGGGTAAAAAGACCATATTACCCTCGAGATAACGGAGGAAATAGACGGCCGTCAGCTCGAGGGACCAATTCCATAACGAAATGCATACCACATATACCAAAATTGTAAATTTTGAAGTTATAGGACTAATTTCGTAATTTTTGACAAACCACAGGGACCAAAACAATAATTTACTCAAGAACGAATTAATCAGCATATATACAAGTATTTTGTAAGATAAAGAATATATATAGGGTCAGGTTCAAGAAAAAAAACTCAAAAAAACGGGAAACTGAAGAACGCCCTAAGGGTCCTTCATCCGGACTATGCACTCGTGCATACAGGTAATTTGTAACATGCACAAATGCATAATGCACTTGTGAATAAAAAATAAAACAAATGCATACCATCCAGATGAAGGGCCCTAGGGTGTTCTTCAGTTTTCCGTTTTTTTGAGGTTTTCTCTTGAACCTCTCTCTCTCTCTCTCTCTCTCTCTCTCTCTCTATATATATATATATATATATATATATAGATTTGGAAATATTGTGGTTATTTTGGAAGGTATATAATATAGGAGATGAGTTTGTTTGGTTATTTTTGTTGGGTAGAAGGTGACAGTGTGTTCTTTGTTAGTGCCGCTTGATCAGTTTTTGTTTGTTATGGAAGAAATCCGCAAAACAACAAAGACTAACATCATCATAATCTCCTCACTACTTCCGCTTAGGCCTACCTAACCCATAATCCATTAACATGAGCCAAAATGTGCGCCCAGTCGGACCCAAAATAAATTGCTCACAAAATGTTTCCGTATAGTTTACAAGATACAATACAAAATTAAGCGAAACCAGTTGAAGCCCTTAAAAACAAGGTCTGGTCCGAGACCGTTTATAGAATCGGCCAAATTTTATGTTTAAAATATCTTTTTAAATAAAAACGTATTTATTAGTGTATTAGATTGATCCAATTATAACAAAACGTATTTTTTAGTGTATTTGATTGGCTCAATCATGATAAAAATCTATTTGTTATGTATTTATTGACCCAATTATAATAATAACGTATTTGTTAGTGTATTTGATTGACCAAATTATTCAAAAGGTATTTTTTATAAGTAAAAAAATCAAATTTAAAAAAATAAAAAATAAATAAGTGGAACTGGTTTGGGCCCGGTCTGGATCGGGACCGATCCTCAAAACTGGGCTTTATAAAGCTTAACCAATTCTTTGTATTTGGGTCGAGACCGATTATGAAATCACTATTTGGAACCGGGACTGATTTGGACTCAATCCAAAATCGAGACCAATTTTTACCATCTCTAAATGAAGGACCCATTAATTTTAATTTTAATTTTAAAAATATCGTCAAAAATATTCTTCAAGACTTTGCCCCAAAACATTTTCCACTTCTAAAGAAATCTCCTATTCAAACACCAATTTTTGCAATATTTTAGTGCAAGTAGTAGGTTATGTCCAATGTATAACACTATTTTTTTTAAATTAAAAAAGGAATAATTTGAGTATTTTTTTTATATCTTTGATTGCATATTTTTCTAATACTACTTTTGTATGTATTGACATTACAAATCTTATGTTTATACTTTGGCTTTGTTTGGCAAACTAGCTGATAAGCTAGCTGTTGACTCATAAGCTAGCTGGTAGCTGATGAAGAAGTCACGTTTGGCAAAAGTAGCTTATAAACATGTAAAATGACCAAAAAGGACATCTTCAAATAATTATTAATTACAAATTTAATTATGTAATTAAAACAATTTAATAACAATATAATATGTTAATTAATACAACCAATGTAATAAAGAAAAATTAAATAATATAATATATTAATTAAAAGAAATTTAAAATTTATTATTACATATATACAATAAATTTTGAATTTGTTAAAACAAGTTTTAGAAAAAAATTATATTAACTTATAATTTTAAATAACCGTTACATACAACATGAAAAAATAATTAAATAATAATTAAAAAATAATACTAATTGATAATTAAAATAGGGAAATTAATTAAAATACCCAAAGTCAAACCAACTGTTACCAAAATACCCTAAAATTTTTCAATTTTGCAAAAATACCCAAAATACCCGCGATCGCGGGATACGCTGGCGTGGCACGTATTTTGGGCACAAATGCCCCGCGAAGCCCCTAAACTTTGGCCGCGGTGCACTTTTGGTCCCTGCCCGCGATGGCCCGCGATGGGCCAAAATTTACAGTTTTGGTCCCTGAAATTTTCAACTTTTGGTCCCTGAAAATTTACACTTTCAGCCCCTATACTTAGACGAATCTTGATGCTTTTACTGTTTTTTTCCACAATTATTGCAATTTAAAGACCGATTTGTGGTTGAAATTCAATTGCATGTTTCAATCAATGTTAAATCAATGTTTTTGGAATATCAGTTTGTGGATGAAATGAGAGATTGGTTTTCTGATATGTTGGTTGTTTCATTCATAAATAGACATAAAATTCAAGCCATAATTCTCACACAACGATTTCATTGTTGCAATATTTCTTTCTGCAATATTTTGTGTTTGAGATACTACTGAAAAAATGAGTTCATCTGTTGCAAAAGCTAAGCTATATTTCTGTTTTGATGGTGAATGGGTGCAAGATAACAATGAGTGGAATTTTGCTTATAAATCTAAGCATGGTGTAAAAGTGTCACTAAACTATACTTATCAGAAGTTTGTTGCATACGCCATGGAAAATGTGGAATCAACTCTTCTGATATTTGCAAGTTAGTGTTTAAAAATGGCGATGGGTCATTTGTGGATTTATCCAACGATGGGGATATCTCTACTTTTCTGCACCTTGCAGTCGATTCAGAAAGACCCCCATTACTCTTTGTGTATCCCGGCGTATCCGACGGTGACGAGGAGGGTGACGACGACGAAGACCTCCAAATAGAGCAGCCTGATTCTCAACAACAACAACCACCACCACCATCACCACAACCACACGAATGGCGTACTGCTGGAGTTGCTGATGACGAAACCCACGTTTTCATAACGGGTAATTCTGAAATAGACAGATCAGACACCGATAATGATGATCACGAAGAATATACCCCTAGTAGAAAATCATGTAGTCAGATAAATGACTTTTTTGATATGCCCCCTATTCTTCCAGACTCCCATACCCAGACACAAAGCTACGAACCTACACCTTATATTTGTAGCGAAAGTTTAACAGCAGGTCAGATATTCGATTCGAAGGATCTCTTAGCAAGTCAGATCGGACTCAAGTTCTTGGAAGAGGGTTTCCAAAGTCGCGTGCGGGCATCTGACAAAATCAAATACGTAGTTGAATGTGCTAGAGAAAAGTGTGAGTGGAGGTTGTACGCGATTCACACGGGTCCCAAAGGAGGGGCGATAATGATTAGAAAGTTGCACGACGTACACACTTGTACGAGGACGCAACTTAATCCCCACCACAAACAAGCCGGCAAAAAGACTTTGGGTGCGATCCTGAAAAACAAATTTCTTGATGTTAGCAGGTCATTGCGTCCAAAGGACATCGTCCACGACGTTCACCGGCAGTTCGGCGTCACGATTGATTACCACCAAGCGTGGCGTGCGCGCTGCCATGCACTGTTTATGGTGAGAGGCACGTTCGAGGAGTCGTATGAACGACTCCCGACATATTTATATAATTTGCAGCTGCAGAACCCTGGTACTGTCACGCAGCTACGGACCGATTCACGTGGACGGTTTAAGATGTGCTTCGTGGCCCTTGGACCCGCGGTACGTATTTTAACACGTCATATGTTTACACATTATAAACTATAACATTTACACATTATAAACTATAACATTTTAACCTATGTTTTTGCAGATCCGCACATTTCTGGAAAATCTACGTCGTGTCCTGATAATAGACGCAGCCCATTTAAAGGGCCGTTACTTGGGTATGATGTTCCTGGCGGTTGCCATGGACGGGGATAACTCCATCGTTCCAGTAGCTTTCGGCGTAGGCAAGTCCGAAACCGGGGACGAGTGGACTTGGTTTCTGTCCATGTTGAGACAAGCTATCGGAGACCCGCAAGGGTTGGTGTTTATGTCTGACAGGGCTCCTTCCATAAGCGCCGCAATCTCTGCCATGTACCCAAACGCCCCTCACGCCATATGATGTCGACATTTGATGATGAACGCCAAATCCAAGGACAAACGTATTACCACCTACAAGGATGTCTATTGGGCGGCATGCAGAGCATATACGGATCGGGAGTTTAACAAGTACATGAATATGCTACGATACAGTGTCAAGGAAGCAGCCAAAGTCTTTGACGATGCTGGACCGGAGAGGTGGTCCGCGGCCCATTTTCCTGGACAACGGTATGACATTCTGACCTCGAATAGTGCAGAGTCTGTGAATGCACTCTCCCGTTTTGCGCGTAGATGTCTGATTGTTAATCTTATGGACTACTTTCGGGCCTTTCAACAAGAGTGGTACCAAATTCGACGCCTAAAAGGAGCTAAGATACAAAATGCACTCGCACCAACGGCGAAGAATATCGTTCAGTACATGGCGCGTCGTGCGACGACATGGTCGGTTAGAGCAATCGGGTATGGGAAGTACGAGGTGCATGATGACTATATTAACGCGATTGTGAATATGGAAGACCACCTTTGTTCGTGTCGCGAATGGGATAAATCTGGGTTACCGTGCGGCCATGCCATCGCTGCAGCAACATATATGGGTCGTACAGATTGCAGCGACTTGGCTGTACCTTTCTTCACGTCCGAATATTACCGGAAAACATACGTGGAGGTAATAAACCCAGCTGGACCCCCTGCAGCATGGGTGTATCCACCCGACCCGCTTCCACCATGCTATCCACCTTTAATGGATAAGAACAGGGTCGGGAGACCGAGAAAGAACGACCGACGTCCATCACGTGGTGAAAGTTCGATACAACGAAGATGTACTCGGTGCCAATGCGTAGGACACACTCGTGGAGAATGTCCAAATCCCGCCCCTTCAACCGTGCCAAGGAGACATTCTGTCAGTCACACCCCGGGCCCGTCACAGCTTGAACCATATGGAACAAACCCATATGATACTGTTGATCTAAACACTGATTTGTAAATGATATATATACACACATACATATGCTTCTAAATGAACATTGATAACACAGTTAGTTTGTAAATGATATATATATATATATATATATATATTCGTATTATATATTTACACACATAAAGAAAATAGGAGACCTTCAATTTTTGTTAGTATTTTCTTGACCTTGTTCTTGCATCCATGGCAGTGAATGTTAACTCTGAGTACACATGTATGTTTATATATTCATATTAGATACGTTTTAATTTTAACAAATTACACCATTATAGTTAATTATTTAATTTATGGTACATCTCATATTTTTTTTCAATTTTGTTTTACACTCCTATCGCATTAACATAATAATCATATATTAACTAATTCATTAAATCGTTTTAAATTATTATTATTTGAATGTGTTTATAGATATCGTGAATGGCAATAGGAGAAGGTAGAATTGTTTATAAATGGGGTTTTGACAAGTTGGTATCACTGGACTCATTTAAGAATTGTGAAAATGGGTATTTGGCGAATGATGATTCATGTGTGTTTAAAACACTTCAGCTCCAAACACACATGAATCATCATTCGTCAAATACCCATTTTCACAATTCTTAAATGAGTCCAGTGATACCAACTTGTCAAAACCCCATTTCATATTATATATATACACACACATACATATGCTTCTAAATGAACATTGATAACACAGTTAGTTTGTATTCCATCCAACAAGCTCTTCATCTTCAATCTTTCTGACCCTTCTTCAACGGCTTCTGCTTTTGCAACCACGTATGGCCATTGTGTACCACAACCCGCACACACTTTAGCAAATGAGTTGAGGGTTGTCATATATTCTACAAGAGAAGTAGGCCCACGAATGAGGTAACCTCTGACTTGACCTTGCATGATGTATCCAACCTAACCGTGGTTCAGCGGCTTAAAAACTACTTTTCAGAGAAATTAACAACAACAAAAAATACAAAACAACAACACAGTAAAAAAAATACAAATAACAACACAGTAAAAAAAATACAAAACAAAAAAAAAATATAATCACCACCTACTTAAAAATTGATTTAGTTTCATCAATCCAAGCTTGCTTCTCGTTTACCTTCGCTTGAATAATTGCGAAGTCTTGCAGAATATGGTGAATTGCTTCTTGTTCTCGACGAACACGAGCCTCCCGAGCTTTTATATCCCCTTTCATCCTTTTGATCTCCCTGTCTTCCTCTTCGATCTTTCTCAAATGGACTGCCTTCCTGTCCATAATTTTTTTTTCCACTCTTCTGTTAGTTCATCTATCTCCTTTTCCTTTTTTGCTATGGCGACCTCGATTTGAGGTAGCATTTTTTCAGGAGTAGACTTAGGGTTTGATGACGATGCCATTTGTGGATGAAATGAGAGAAGAGAGAAATCAATTCAAAGAAAGAAAGCAAGAGAGAAATCAAGAAAGAAAGCAAGAGGAAGTGTGATTTGTGAATTGCATACTACTGATATTTATGGATGAAATCTCAAACATGCAAATGAATTTCAACCACAAATCGGTCTTCAAAGTACAATAATTGTGGAAAAAAACAGTAAAAGCATGCAAGATTCGTCTAAGTACAGGGGCTGAAAGTGTAAATTTTCAGGGACCAAAACTGTAAATTTTGGCCCATCGCGGGCTGCGATCGTGGGCAGGGACCAAAAGTGCACCGCGGCCAAAGTTGAGGGGCTTCGCGGGGCATTTGGGGCCAAAATACGTGCCACGTCAGCCCTAGCCCGCGATCGCGGGATCCATCGCGGGTATTTTGGGTATTTTTGCAAAATGAATTTTTTGGGTATTTTGGTAACAGTTGGTCAAACTTTGGGTATTTTAATTAATTTCCCATTAAAATATATTATTAATATTAAAAAATAAATAAAAATAATTTATATGATTAACAATAATTATAAATAATTAAAATTTAATATCAATGTATAATTATAATTTAATTTAATAATTTTCAGTTAATATTAATTAATATTTATTGATTAATTATAATTAAATTTAAAAAATTAATATTTAATAATAATAATAGTTAGTAAATAATAATAAGGGTAATATTGAAATATTCACAAAAAACAACTGAAACGCTATTCCAAGTAGCGTTTTAAAAAGCTAGCTTATGGTCATGCAAACATGTACCCCAGAAAAAAAACTAGCTTATTTTTGCCAAACAATGCCTTTATATTCTCGCGATAACTTTATAATAATATTATTTCAGACAAATTACGGTTAATAATTTGTTTTGGATTTAATCGTCTAGAAAACTTCATTAAATAAAAAATTTACATTTTCAACATACATGTAAAATAAAATATGAACGTGTTTGAACACAATGTAATAACCTTGGTATGTTGTTTTAAATTACATATAAGTTTAGGGGTTAGTTATGTCAAATCCTTATTAATAAGGGTTTGGTTGAAAACTGTGAGTATAAAAGCTCATCATCACCACCGCCTTAATCATTTTTCAAAGAGGATTTTTCCAAACCAAATTGAGTGTGTGTGTGTTTACCTTCCTGGAAGGTGCCATTCAAGTAGAAGAAAAGGAAGAATTTCTAATATTTTAATTTTGGGATTTTGTTTTCTAATGAGTTCGGTTTGAGATTGTTTAACAGTCAAGGCTCGGGATAAAATATTTGGACTTGAGGTGAGTTTTCTTTTAACCATTTTTGAACTGGAATGCATATATTATTAAATGGTTAATTTATGAAATGAACGATATCGGTATGTGAGATTTTGTTATAAATAGGTATGTTACGGTATTGCACTATCGCGCTGACGCGCTGTGCTAGAATGCCAGCTACAATTATCGCGCTGTGCTAGAACGCCAGCAACACTTATCGTGTTGTGCTAGAACGCCAACTACACTTATCGCGCTGTGCTAGAACGCCAACAACACTTATCGCGTTGTGCTAGAACGCCAGCAAACACTATCGCGTCGTGCTAGAACGCCAGCAAACACTATCGCGTCGTGCTAGAACGCCAGCTTCACTGTTATCGCGCTGTGCTAGAACGTCTAGCAATATTGTGAGATGTTGTGCTTGAAAGCCAACATAGTGTATTGTGAGATGTTGTGCTTGAAAGCCAACATAGTGTATTGTGAGATGTTGTGCTTGAAAGCCAACATAGTGTATTGTGAGATGTTGGTCTTGAAGGCCAAGAGAGTGAATTGTTGAGTTGTTCCTGAGTGCCAACGATTGAGTAAATTAATTGAAGGTTTTATATAAATTGTTTTAAACATGGTTTTATATAAACTGCTCTTATAATGATATTAAATTACAGAGATTATCTCATTAGACCTTTTGGTCTAACTCTCATTTTGTTTTCAAAAACATCCTTTCAGGATTGCAAATAGTATGAGGTAAAGGAAAAGTTAATAATGTGAGATCGTCTGATTTATCCTATTGGAAATAATCGAGAAGTAAATTGAAGTCTGATTTTGATATGTGGCTATGTGGATTTTTCGTATGAAGATTTTATTAGCAAAAAGTTTGTTTGATATTTCAGAGAGTTGTATAGATTTGTAGAATGAGACTCAATGTGTAACCCCAATGTTCTTTGTTTTATATAATATTACATGTTATTTGTTATGCGGAGGTACGGGTTGTTACACACAGTTATCATATTTTTCTCATAAATGATCAATTAATTCATTCTCGTCTATTAGATTACTAGTTTGTGTTACCTATGGTCATTTTGTTGTTATGTATGTTTTTAACTTTTTATTTCGCTAACCGTTATGCATTTATACCTTCTTCATTTGTAATGTTATCATATTAAAATATATATATAGGATGAGTATCTTTTGCAAACCAGTGTATTTGTACAAACTCGTACAAACCATACTTAGCTTTATGATTTTGTAAATTTGGCTTCATGAATATATATATATATATATATATATATATATATATATTTTGGCTTTATGAATATATCATTTGGCATTTTTAACTAATTTTTTTCGTTGGAGCCCTAAAATACCCTTATTTTTGTAAAAAAATTAGTTAAAAATGCCAAATGATATATTAATGAAGCCAAATTATATATTCATGAAGCCAAAATATATATATACATATTCATGAAGCCAAATTTACAAAATCATAAAGCTAGGTATGGTTTGTACGAGTTTGTACAAATACACTGGTTTGCAAAAAATATCACCCCTATATATATATATATATATATATATATTCATAAAAATGATTGGTTGTGAGCTATTCCTTTATTCTTTTAAATAGTTGTCATTCTCGTATGATCCTCCCTCTATATATATATATATATATATATAAGTGGCATGTTTTAGTTATATATGCTATTATGTTGCAAATTATTGAAGGTAAATTAAAAAAAGTTGATTTTCTCAAAGTTGAATTTATTAAAACTTAAACATTAATATAATACAATTTACTACAAGGTTAATTATTAGACAATTAAATAAACTTAGAATATATAAATCTTTAAATCAAGGGACCACTTTATAAATAGCAAAAGTTTAACAAAAAAATAGTATTAGTAATATGTTACACCAATTTTGGTATTTTACAATTCATAACACTAAAATAGTGTATTCATTGGAGATGATTTGGTGCTAAACTGCAAATAGTAGGCACTAGAAGAGCATTTGTACCATTGCTCCACATCTATTCTATGTTTCAATTAAACAAAATGGTGGCAAAAATCTAATCAATTTAAAAGGATTGACACATTTAACTGACGTCATTTTTGCCATTACGTCATAACAATGAAGTGGTAGCACAAGATACCGTATGCTACTAGGTTTGCCTTTGAATTTGCATGTTGTAGAGCGATAAAACCAAGAAACGGATCAGGACAGGATCAAACTAGATTAAAACCAGCTATGTTTAGATCTAATCTTGGTTCTAGGTTCTAAATTAAATAAAAAAAAAACTTCTAGTTCGGTTTGGTCTAGTGTAGTTCAAAACCGGAAGCAAATCAATTTCCTTTACCCCAAAAGTTTCTATTTTTCATTACCCCCAATATGTGTCATGTTTTCTAATAAGAAGTCAAAATATTATAACTACCGTATTAAATTATCATTTATTAGTAAAAATAAAAGTCTAGAGTATTATACCCGGTTTTTATTTTTTAATAAAATATTAAAATATAAAATCAAATAATAAGACTGTCTTTAGGCCATCCGTACCCGGTGCGGGGATGGTGCGGGCTCGATGCGGGAAAGGCTACGGGGGTTGCGGGGATGGCGGGGCGGGATGGAATCCCGATCCATCCCGAAGGGTTTTAAAAAAAAAATTAATTAAATTTTTAAAAATCATGCCGTTGAACGGCTCTTTATAAAAAAAAAATTCTCAATTTAATCCCACTATATATTTAACCCTCAACCTCTTATTTTTCACACCTCTCAAATTCTCTCAACCTCTTATTTCTCACACCTCTCAACCTCTTATTTTTCACACCTCTCAAATTCTCTCAACCTCTTATTTTTCACACCTCTCAAATTCTCTCAACCTCTTATTTCTCACACCTCTCAAACTCTCTCAAATTCTCTCAACCTCTTATTTTTCACACCTCTCTCATCATGAATTCAAACAAAACACCTACATCCCGTCGTAACCGACCGAATACACCACAATCGCAAGAAGATCAAGAGCTTGGTTTCCAAGCGTTTACACAACAAGGTTATCATTCCCAATTTTCGCAACAAATTCCGCCACAATGGTCGCAACAAAATCCGCCACAATATCCGCAACAATTTCCCCAACAATTTCACCAACAAATTCCTTACCAATTTACACGTCCCGGGTTGATTGAACAAGGTTTTACTCCGGCCAACTTCAATCTCGACGACGACATTGTTCCGGAAACCCAACCTTCTACCCCGAACACACCACAATTTATCCCGACACAACAATCTAACCCGGAACCATCAAATCCGAGACCAACGAAAGCCGCCAAACAAACGTGGAGTAAAGCCGAGGAACTCGCGTTAGTGTCGGCGTGGGTTGACGTTTCGGAGGACCCCGTGGCCGGTAACGCACAAAGCGGTGGTAATTATTTTTATTGTTATTATTATTATTATTATTATTATTATTATTATTATTATTATTATTCTTATTATTATTATTATTCTTATACTTAATTTTACATAAATGTAGGAAGTTTTTGGGGCCGAATCGGGCATGTGTTCTTTACTCGCATGGGTCGTGAACCAGGTTATAGATCAACCCATCAACTCAATAGCAAGTTCAACGACCTCAATAAAAGAGTTAATTCGTTTGGCGGCATCTACAACAACTTGCTCAATAATAGATCAAGCGGGATGAGTGAGGCCGATATATCCCGAACGGCACACGAACGGTATCTAGCACGCCATAAAGTTGCTTTCACTCACGAACAAGCTTGGGACGTCCTAAAAAAATGTCCAAAATGGGGAGCCGTTCCAACGATGACGACAACTTCATCGCGGGGTTCAAAACGTACCCAACCTTCCGATGATGACGATGACGAGCAAATTCAACGTCCCATCGGGAGAAACAAGGCAAAAAAATCATCAACGAGTAATACGTCCGGGGCGAATACGGACGAAAGTGTTACTCAGTTGTTGACGACGTTCAACGCCAAGTTTGATGATACAATGGAATACAAAATGAAAAAACTCGATCTCGAAATCGAACGCTCAAAACTCGAACGACATAGGTTGGATCAAGAACGCGAAATCGAACGCGCAAACCGATTTGATAAAGACTTCGAGTTTTTCATGGCCTCACATGATCACCTTACGGGAAAAGCTTTGAGGGTTACTTTAGCGAGAAAAGAGCAAATTCAAAAATTTCATGATTGGTAGTGTTTTGTATTTTGTAATTTTTATTTTTAATGAATGATATGAATTTTAATTTTTATTATTTATCTTATTTTTATTTATTAAAAAATATATAAATATTTTTATTTTGTTAAATAATTAAATGTATAAATAAAAGAATTAAAATAAATGAGGTGACAAAAGGGTTTGAGGGAATGGGGTACGGGTGTTTAGTGATTGTTAGGCCATCCGTACCCCAAGCGGGATGGCCCTCGGGGATGGCTGCGGGATCAGCGGGAAGGGCTACGGCCCATGCGGGGTTGGCGGGGCGGGGTTGATTCCGGGGATGGGATCCCGGATCATCCCGAAGAGTTTTAAAAAAAATTAATTAAAATTTTAAAAATAAAGCCGTTCAACGGCTCTTTGTAAAAAAAAAATTTCTCAATTTAATCCTACTATACATTTAACCCTCAACCTCTTATTTCTCACACCTCTCAACCTCTTATTTCTCACACCTCTCAACCTCTTATTTTTCACACCTCTCAAATTCTCTCAACCTCTTATTTCTCACACCTCTCAAACTCTCTCAAATTCTCTCAACCTCTATATTTTAAACAATATGGATTCGCCACAACCCGGTTCACCAACCGCATCATCATCATCATCCGTAGACACCGACGAGTTGTTGAATCTACAAAGGGAAATTTTTCGACATACTGCACAATCGCTGTATGGTAGCACCGCCTCATCGTCAACAAGAGAGAGGGCCGCAAACATTGAAAGAGGTCGAGTAACTGCAAACGAGCGGCTTATGCGGGACTACTTTGGCGTCAACCCGATTTATACACCGGATATGTTTAGGCGGCGGTTCAGGATGAGCAGACAACTATTCGAACGAATAGTTGAAGATTTAGAAGTAGGGTATCCGTATTTTAGACTTCGGTTTGACGGGTTAGGAAAACAAGGTTTTTCTCCGATACAAAAGTGTACTTCCGCTATTCGGCAATTGGCGTATGGAGTAGCTGCTGACGCACTTGACGAGTACATCCGTATGGGAGAGAAAACGTCACGAGATTGTCTGTACAAATTCTGCACAGGTATTATTGAACTGTATGGTCAAAAATATTTACGCAAGCCTACTTTTATTGATATTCAGAAGTTGTACGCCGCGCATGAAGCTAAACACGGATTTCCCGGCATGCTCGGCAGCATAGACTGTACTCATTGGGCGTGGGCAAATTGTCCGAATGCATGGCGAGGTCAATTCATGAGAGGTGATCATGAGCACCCGACAATCATGCTAGAAGCAGTGGCCTCTCAAGATCTATGGATCTGGCACGCATACTTTGGTGTTGCCGGTTCCAACAACGACATCAATGTTCTCAATCAGTCGCCCATCTTCAACGATGTATATGATGGAAAAGCACCCGAGTGCCCTTTTGAGGTGAATGGAGCCACCTACAAGCACGGATATTATCTAACGGATGGGATATATCCGGAATGGGCTACTTTCGTAAAATCATTTACGTGCCCACAGGATCTTAAACGACAAAAGTTCAAGTCCGCGCAAGAATCCGCACGTAAAGATGTTGAACGAGCTTTTGGCGTGCTTAAACAACGTTGGCATATACTTCATAACCCGGCACGTGGATCGGAACCGGCAATATTGAGAAACATTATGTACGTTTGTGTCATATTACACAATATGATACTCGAAGACGAAAACCATGCTATTTGTGGTGATGTGGAAAACGACTTTTTCACGAATGATATCGAAAGCCAAATCAGTGAGACACAACGCGCAGCAAATGTTCAAGAAGTCATAAACCGGGACACTCATAATAACCTTCGGTCGGATTTGGTCGAACATATTTGGCGTATCCAAGTTCCCAACAATGACGACGAGTAGATTTTTAAATTTATTTTGTAATTTTTATTTTTAATGAATGATATGAATTTTAATTTTTATTATTTATCTTATTTTTATTTATTAAAAAATATATAAATATTTTTATTTTGTTAAATAATTAAATGTATAAATAAAAGAATTAAAATAAATGAGGTGGCAAAAGGGTTCGAGGGAATGGGGTACGGGTGTTTAGGGATTGTTAGGGATTGAGTGAGGGATGAGAGAAAAGCTGATGTGGCGCTGATGTGGAGTGGAATATTTGAAAGATCCCCTCCATGGTGTACGGATGGCCTTAGGGATTGAGTGAGGGATGAGAGAAAAGCTGATGTGGCGCTGATGTGGAGTGGAATATTTGAAAGATTCTTTCCATGAGGTACTGATGCCTTACGGGGTTTTTAAAAGATCATTTTAAAAACATAATGTAAAATATTATAATTATTTTTCTCTTTATTAACACATAGATTAAACTATAAATTTCGTCTTTGGTTTGAGTCCAAAACCCTGTATACAAAAAAATGCATCAAAGCCCTGAAATAAAAACCTTAAGAAACCCAAACCCATAAATCAAAACCCACATTTTTAGGAGCTCGCTAACAATGATGCCGATCTAATAACCTTTTTTAAACAACTTTGTGCGTTTTTCATATTTTTTTGATAACCGTAGGTTTCCGGGCCAGTTTACGCGTACCGAGGGCAGGGGATTGGAGGTTGAAGGCGGTGCAAATGTTGGAACAATACCATAACATCCCTGACTGAAACTTTTTTTTTCAACATCATTAAATTATTTGTCTTTTATATAATATATCATATTTGTTTTATAAAAATTTGAGGTTGACTTGTTATTTTAAAAATATATCTAATTAAGTAAAAAAAATTATAAAATATTTATTAGTATAACAATATTATCATGTAAGTAAGTGATAGTATTAAATTTTACTGGGTACGCTTACCCAGTTAAGCGTTTGGTAGGACAGGTCTTTGTAACATCCCACATTCTATATAAGACAAACGTAGCATTAAAATATAACCTTCTCATAACTGGGTCCCAAAATTTTCGTTACATCATACATAAACTAAGGTTGGCGGAAACAACATATACACAACTGAAAATAACTATTACTACAAGTGGCACCGACACTGTCTCTAGCTGCGTCTGTACTCTACCCTGCTCTTGCTCACTTACCTGAGTCTTCTACTGTTAGCTTACCTGAAAAGGGTTTTTGTTTTGAAAAGCGAGGGTTAGACCATGAGGTCTAGTGAGTTCCCTCCATAAACAGTGTACGTCAACATTATAAATCATTTTTATAAAACAATTCACATTCTTCACATAAGCGTCAAGCATGGTACTGCACTGTGTTAAGGATCACATCGTTAACCGCGATCAGGGCTCCAGCAGACTCCCCTTTCGCCTCTTCTGGAGCCTACGCAGACTCCCCTTCCCGGAGCCTACGCAAACTCCCCTCTACTCGAAATAGGAGGAAACGAATTCCAGCCTACCAGTTTGTCATACATATCCAAGGGGTCATCAGAACCCGAGGATCTATCTCTGATCCCACAGTGCAGACCGACTCCACATAGCATACACATAGTTCGTCATAAACATAAAACATGAACTCCGTATAACGTTTTACAATCCATATCATATTGCTGGAAAATCTTTTCAGTAGAACAATTCTTTTCATGGGAAAACATTCGTAACAGCTTGTAAATAAATCATGCTCATAAACATACTCTGATCAGTAGAGTACTAACTTTCGTTTACGTAAAAGTCAGGTAAAATAACAGAGTATATGCATAAAATCACTTTCCTTGGAAAACACGTAAGAGCGCGTATTTTAGTTAGAAAAACTCACCTGGCGCGCGTTAATATCTTCTCGTATCAAACTTCTTACTTACTCCCCCGACGTCTAGATGGAACACCTAAGATGTGGGAAACGTAACTCATAAATCTAGCAATTAATAATTTAACTTTTATCTCCATCTTAAGTCCCAATTCTTTTTATTTACTTAAATCCACTTTACCTTAAATTTACTTATTATACCAATCCATAAACAAATCCATATAAGATCCCTAATTAATTCCTTAATGGAGTCCATATTTAAAAACATAAGAATTCCATAACTCTTCTTAACCCACGGCTTAAAACGGAAGAAAGCCCCAAGAGATATAAATGCATATGGCCCAAGAGGGCATTTAATGCACACGACCCACTACAAGAAATCTATTCCTTCACACACCGAGACTATGAATATGGAACGCTACCGGGGCTAGATTTACAAGAATACCGGGACTACACATTTATATTAATACTGGGAATTCGAATTATTAGGATACCGAAACTCATAAACCACATACCGGGACTTTAAAAGTCCATTAAACCGGGATTAGAACGTGAACTATCGGGAGTCCAACACACACCGGGATTCCACGAATACTCAGTCCCGCTACCAAACCTTCGGAACTGAATTTTGGTAGCCAAGTTACGCAATTCAACCAACTTACGCAAATTCGGGTTTTCCGTTCGGTCTCGATTACATCGTTAAATCTCAATTCCATTTACTACTCGAACTCGTTTACATGTAAAGGGTTCAAGGGTTTTAATAAAAGGTAGCCATCTTAATTTCTTTTTTCTTAACCATAACTTACCCGATTAACCCATCTAGTAGCATCAATTTCTCTTACGAGCTGGACCCCAAAATTATTTCTCAAAACCTCAAATCATCTTAAACTCCAACAATAGAAAACAAGGAAGAAGGATTCAAATCAATACCTGAGTTTGATTGCTATAATTTCTTCTTCTCTTTCTCCCAATTTGCATGAAATAGCCATCTCTGCCGCCGTCGCCGGCGACAACCACCACCGCCGGCAGCCGACAGCCGGCTTCCAAATCCGTCCATTTCGCTGCTACTCTCTCTCGTCGTCTCTCCCTCTCTCCTTCGCAGCTCTCTCTCACCCTTGCTGTCTCTTTCCCGTCGTCTCTCTCTCCCGCTGTTTCTCTCCAAGCAGCCACACACACAGCTCTCTCTCTTGCAACTCTCTACAAGCAACCACACACACAACTCTCTCTCTCTCTCGCAACTTTCTACAAGCAACCACACATACAGCTCTCACAATTGATTTTCCTGCTACACTTCTCGATATGAAGCACACACTCACAGAACCCTAATTGATTTCCTAACTCTACTCCAAAATGCGGCGCACAGTAAACAAAATGAGGGAATTGATTTCCCATTTCTCATTTTTAACCTCAATGTTTTCGTAATAATCCAATTTACCCCTTTAACTTTCATTTAAAACAAAATATACACTTTGGGGTTATTACAGGTCTTGAGGTATTGGTGCCTTCAAAAGTGACCCCAATAAAAAACCTTAATCTTTTTACATTCTAGAGTAAATTATATTTTTAGTCCCTATGGTTTGTTGAAAGTTTTTATTTTCATCCTTATGGTTTTGAAACTGGAATTTTTATTCCTATGCTTTATAATTCATCACCTTTTTCGTCTTTATGATTTAAATTTTATTTCTATTATCATCCTTATGGTTTAAATTCATTTCTATTTTAGTCCTTTATCCTTAAAAGTAGTGTTTTGGCTCAAGGGACGAAAATGGAAATGAATTATAAACCATAAGAAAGAAAACCAAAATTTTGAAACCATAGGGATGAAATCCACAATTTTTAGCAAACCACATGAACCAAAAAGGTAATTTACTCTACATTCTATAACAATGTTGTAAATGATGTTACCAAGCAAAAAATTCGCACAAAAATGTGCATTTCACCGGTAATAACATAAAAACCTTTGTTCGATGACTTTATAAAGTGTAAAATTTTATGTAAATGGAAAGTAGCAGCTATATTGTTAAGAAATATAATTAAATATTCATTGTTTGTGAATGATTTTTCTTAAAGTCAATTATCAAACAAGGTTTAAAAAGAGTTATTTGTAGCCAATTCATATAATTAATTAAAAAATGAAATACAAACCAAAGATACATGTGCGGTAGATGCAAGAACAAAAGATAACTTACCAATTTCTTGTATAAACATATATGATGAAACCAATGCGGAATAAAAAGTGGATTATCTTTTAGCCCAACTGCATATACATCACATGATGAATAAGATGAAAGATCTGTGAGAAAAGGAGTTGATGTATTAAGAAGAGATTTTCACCCATAAATTGTGTTTCTCTTGGGAATAGATCTACTGCATTTCACTAGCTTTGATCTTCAATTAAGATTAATTAAATGGTCCAAATCTCATCTTACGTTTTTCATCGTTACTTCTCTTCGGCCGGAACCCAAACCCCGACAAACAATACCCTTGAAAATCTAAATGTCCACAAAATTAGTTTCTGAAAATCCAATATTAGGTCTTGTAATTTGCTACTGCTAGCTCTAACCTAATAACCTTTATATTTGACTCCTTTGGATGTTATTTAGTTTTTTCATCAAAAAAATGTTTTAAATATTCATACATTTTATTGCTGTAAACATTTTCCCTATCGTTATTTCTAGTTTTAGAAGTAGTAAATGGTTCTACTAATACTCAAAAAGCTTTAACATTTTCATGGGGATGCAGCATTACTCATCTTTAGCATAAACTAGTGACAATGGTCTGTTGCCTATCTTGTCTATTTTTTCAGATGTAATATCTTAATGGTTGGTACTTGGTAGGTTGTTATGAGAAAATAGTTATATGTCTAATTTGGGAATAGTTTGGCTACCTTTTTTTTGGATTCATGTTAGTTATTGTAACATCACCAATATTTTAATTAGCTTCAATCCATATGCTAAACATTAACATATGTTTCAAGAATGGCTGGTGTTGGGGGGCTAAACAGTAATCACTTTTCAAAGTCTCTTAAAATCAAGTGTGACCATCTAGATTACACAAGAAACATATAAATAAGAGGCCCAAAATAAAACGGGCCTGAAAAGGGCCATGGGCCAACCATAAAAGCCCAACCGAAGATGCAAAAAGAGCAAAAAATAAACACAAAAACTACCGTAAAACATACTTAGCTTAAACAGCGTTTTGGGGTTCAAAAGTCGGTTCGACCCCTTCAGAACCTAGCCACGGCGTACGTTTCGTTCTAGTCTTCGAATGGGCTAGTCGTGGGCCTAAAACATAACCTCGTAGCCAAAGTTATGGTCGTTTAAGCGTGACCTCCTTTAATAGACCAACCATGAGCCTCCCGAATAATAAAGCTCGATCCTCTACACTAAGGCCCGCATCATTTTGTATCATTCAAGCGTCACGTTATTGTGACTAACTCGGCAATTGACACGTACGTATCTGAATACAATGAACATAAGGTTTTATACTTGAGTCTCATCTTTTTAGTAAATCTTGTACGAAACTATTGGAAATTTATCTGTATTTTAGGGTTGGTCATTATTGCTATTATAGCCACTATAAGTGAAACATAAATTTGTTACAGGAGATATTTAGATATATAACCTTATATAATATTTTAATTAAATCCATGATTTTCAAATGAGTATCAAATATTTGTTTTATAGGTAAGTAGGTTATGAATTTAAATAAAATTTCATTTAAGATTATATACCTAAATCTCTCGTGCAAATTGAGGTATTTGACAAGGGATGAGGATATATGGTATGCAGCTAAATGACCTCTATGGGAGTTGCTTTTATATTTCAGCTCATTTACAGCAAAACGGATATGTTTTTAAGATTGATCAAAGGCTTGCAAAATCTTCCGATATATTTGTAACCAAATTCAACCGTTTCGAAGAATTTTAAGGTTTTTGATTGATTTCGATGGATTTATAACTTTTTTGTTCAACATTGAGGGACTTTTTTGGGTTTTTTGTTGATTTCAAAAGACTTCTTCGGTTTTTTGGTTGAGGTTTTTTATATTTTCTATAATCCTGGAGCACCCCGTAAAGTTTAGCAGGTGCACATTTCATACAAAAAAATCTTATTGTCAAAAATAAGTTGAATAAAACATGATGTTTCAACTAAAGTTCTTAGACTATTTTTTTTTTTTTGAAAGGCAAAATATTTTATTAAAACCAAACAGAAAGTCACAGCACAAATACAAGCTGTCCAAAGACAGATTAGACACAACCACTGCCAAACAATAGAAAACACAGACTCAAAACTAAGGTGCTGTTTGTTTTTTAAGAGGTCTGAAATCTGAAGTCTTATTTCAATTCTGTTTTATAAGAGGTGGTGCTGAAGTCTGAAATCTGAATCATAAGACTGTTTGTTTTTATAACATCTAAAGTCTGAATCCATACAAAATCTTTGAAATCACTATTTTGAAGAAGACTGGAAATACTTGAATTTTTAATCTTTGGATTTATATTTTAGAAAAATTACAAACAAATTACTAACGATGTATAAAAATTAGAAAGAAAAAGCCAAGAACAAGAAGAAATATTATTTTAGAAACTAGGAGCTACTATTAATTAATAATATATATTCCCAATGTCTACTGACTTTACCTTTCCAACAAGTCCATCCTCACTCACCCTCTTTCACACATAACTCTTCTCTCTCTCTCTCTTTCACTACCCATCTCTCTCTCTCTAAAAACTCCATTACTGTTCCTTCAACCTTTCCTCTCACTGCAATCTTCTAGTTTATACAAACAGTAGGTTTAACTAAAGTCAAGATCTGGAAGATGAATAACAGATCAGGAAAAAATCGATGGTCACTGGAGTGAGAACGTCGAGGGTTGTCGGAAGAGAACAGAGAGAACGTCGAGGGTTGCCGGAAGAGAACGGAGAGAACGGCGGTCGATGGGTGGCTGGAACGGCAGCGATGGGTTGCTGTAACGGCGGCGATGGGTTGCTGGAACGGCGGCGATGGGTGGCTGGAACGGCGACGGTGGCTGGAACGGCGGCAATAGGTGGCTGGAATGGCGGCGGTCGGTGGCTGGAGTTGCAGATCAATTATCAGAGGTTGAATACCGGCGATAGAAGCATGAAGCAGAGGAGGCGGCAGTTTTCAAATTAGGGCACAAATGGATTATGAGAGGAGAAGAGCTTTTAAGAGAATAATGTGCCTCTTGTGAATTAAGAGATTTTCAGACCAATTCAGCTCTTTTTTGAAAAAAAACACTCTTAAAAGGAAATGATCTGACTGAATCAGATAAAAGAGGAATTAAGACCTTTTTAAAAAAAATCAAACAGACCCTAAGATACCCACCACAAATGTATAATTAAACACGACGCCCAATTTACCGACAGCGGTGACGGGGGTCGTGTTTGCGAGATATAAACGGATATCCCCCACTCTCTACTTTCCACGACGTTACAACCCGCGTACAACAGCCCACGTACGCAGAACTTCGACTCGGCCGCCGCCAATTTACTATAGAGAATTAGGATCACCGAACCACCGTGTTACATCCACTGAAACCTTGTTGTTGCGCCTTTTTACCCACTCGAAGATTATCGATTGGAACTCAATTAGTTGATCCTCGATTTTCCTTTTCTCCCCCCTAAAAATCACCTTGTTTATGTGCTCCCAAATCAGGTACAAGGCTGCCCAAATTACCCCATTCCATAGCGATTCGATCGAATTGCTACTAATCGAATTTGCTTCTTCTTGAAGGATTTCTTGAACCGATGTCATCGGGTACAAATTCTTTTTCCACCATCTTCCAACTTGTGACCATAGCATTTTTACCTTTGGACCAGATACTAACGCGTGGTCGACCGTTTCAATCGAAACTTCATATCTAGGACACAATGTCGAATGGAGGTCTATTCCCATTTGGTCTAAAACCGACCGGGTTGGGATTCTTCCTCTACTAACTCTCCAAATAAAGACATTTACCTTTTTTGGGATGGTTGTCATCCATCTCGTCGGGTCCACTGCTCCATTCGAGCTTGGTCCGCACTCTTCCAAGACTTCTTTTAACTTTTTGACGTTGAAACTTTTCGATGCATCTAACATCCATTCCTCTTTGGCAACTTGGTCTCTTTCGGGTTGAGTTTGATCAAGTCTTCGGGCTAAGTCCTCTAACTCTCCAATTTCCCACCCCCTCGGTGGTCTTCTCCATTCCATTTCCACCTCCACGAGTCCTCCGTCCACGTTCCTCTTTCCGCGATCTTTGCATCTTTATCAGTTTCCAACCGGTAGAGCCTTCCATATTCTTCTTCTAGCGTCCTCGGTCCCGCCCAAATCTCCTTCCAGAAGCTTGTTTCCTTGCCATCACCTATTTTTTTCGGAACGAGTTTGAGAAAGCGGCACCCAAGTTATCCATTTATGTCCCGATCCGTGCGATATTTCTTCAAACTGCACCTGCACCATTACCAAAGTTATGGCTCCCAAACAGCCCCCCCTATATGCTTTTAACAATTTTTACCCAAAAACCATTTTTTCGGTTCGAAACCGCCACCACCATTTACCCAAAAGTGCCCAATTCATTGTTGGGGGATTCGGAACTATATCGAGAGAGATAAACAGAGTGATGATTATAACTTGGATATAAACAGAGATCGCGTGAGAGCTCGCTTTCCGTAAGTGATATTTCGACCCTATTCTGCCCGATATCACGAAATTCACTCGAGGATAATCTATATTTTTCAGTGTGTCGATTAAGGCAGAAATCGACTCCTACTTATACACCTTAGAAAATCCTAACTGACCCATATTGATACTGATAATAATATCTCATTTAATGAGATTGATTGTGGAATTAAAGAGGACAGTTACAAACGTAAAAAGACATTCCAGACGCTGGCGCCAGTCTCCGCGCCAGTCAACTGGCGCCAGCATCAGCGCCGGTAAACGAACAGAGCCTGGCGCCAGTCTCCGTGCCAGCCAACTGGCGCCGACATCAGCGCCAACAAACAAACAGAGCCTGGCGCCAGCACTGGCCCCGACGCCCAGTTCACAAAAACACTTTGTAACGTGCCAATCTTAACCGTCCAACAATCCCGGGTTCTAGTTAGCTTACACGAGTGTGTACTCCACACCTCCTAACTCATGTTATAGCTTAGCTAACAACCCCATTATTATCTTTGTGAATCCAATTACATAAAATGAACCTGATGAGTTCACTAAAATCACCAACATTCCTCCCCCATTTTAGTGCAATCCTTGATTCACAAAAAGTTCAATACAGGTAAACAAACTCATGCATAAATGAAAATATATAAAAGATTGAATTTCCATCTGAGTACATTACACATTTCAAATACTCGAGAATCCGGGTGTTCTATGGATTGAACCCGTAAACTTATTTGAGTACCAGAAAATAACATACACATGAATTTAAATGATTCTCTAAAGTATAAACTTGACACTATACAGGCCATGTGTCCTTATCCATTCGTGAGTGCATCAAAGCCAAGTCCAAGCTTCTTGAAGCGGCCACACTTCCCACTCATATAGGTAGTTCTTTTCTTCATGCACCTGCACATGCATTTTTACAAAAGAACAATTACCTCCTTCACTTGCAGTACCGAGCACAAACTGTGGGATGATCATCTTGTGCTCCAATCCCTTAGAGCGAGCTTTCCCATTGAATTCAACTTCTAACGTTGTATTAGAAGGGAATTGGGTATCTCACTGTTAGATATTTAGATGGACTTTAATCCCATCCCTATCACCGACTTGTGAACCAAGTCCCTAGCTAACCCCTTCGTCAAGTGGTCCGCTAGATTTTGTTGCGACCGAACAAATTCAACCGATATCACCCCATTCGTGATTAGCTCACGAATCATGCTATGTATAACACCTAAGTGTCTAGACTTGCCATTATATACTTGACTATAAGCTTTAGCCATAGTAGTCGCACTATCACAACGGATAGATATGGGTGATATTGGTTTCGGCCATAATGGAATTTCATGGACCAAATTCCTTAGCCATTCCGCCTCTTTACCTGCAGCAGCTAACGCCACAAATTCCGACTCCATAGTCGAACTTGTGATGCAAGTTTGCTTCTTGAAAGCCCATGAGATGGCACCTCCCCCAAGCAAGTACACCCAACCACTCGTAGAAGATTGATCTTCCAAATTGGTGATCCAACTTGCATTCGAATATCCCTCCAATATTGAAGGAAACCCGACATATGACAAACCATAATCAATGGTTTTCTTCAAGTATTTGAATACTCGTCTTATCGCTTGCCAATGATGAATACTAGGATTACTAGTATACCTACTCAACTTTCCTATGGCAAAAGCGATATCCGGCCTAGTGCTTGTCATGGCATACATCAAGCATCCAATAGCCTTTGAGTACTCGAGTTGTGACATCGCTTCACCCGAGTTGGGCATAAGCTTCACACTCGGATCCCATGGAGTACTCACCCGAGAACAATCAAAGCAATTAAATTTCTTTAATACTTTCTCAATGTAATGAGATTGCGTAATTGCAATCCCTTTGTTCTCACGCTTGATCCTTATACCAAGGATCACCTCCGCCTCTCCCATATCTTTCATGGAGAAACTCATCGACAAAAACTCTTTGGTTTTCCCAACTTGATTTTGGTCGGTGCCAAAGATCAACATGTCGTCAACATATAAGCAAATGATTACACCGTTACCGGATGTGTCAAATTTGCTGTATACACACTTGTCCGCTTGGTTTATCATAAAACCGTTGGACAAGATAACCTCATCAAATTTTTGATGCCATTGTTTGGGTGCTTGTTTCAGCCCATACAATGATTTTACAAGTTTACATACCTTATGCTCCATCCCGGACATAACAAAACCTTCCGGTTGTTTCATGTAAACTTCCTCCTCCAAATCACCATTCAAGAATGCCGTTTTGACATCCATTTGGTGAATCACTAAATTGTGGATAGCTGCTTAGGCTGTCAATAATCTAATTGTGGAGATCCTTGCAACCGGGGCATAAGTATCAAAATAATCGATGTCTTCCCGTTGCCTAAAGCCTTGGATTACTAATCGAGCTTTGAACTTGTCGATTGATCCATCCGCTTTCATCTTCCTTTTGAAGATCCATTTGCATCCCAAAGGTTTACAACCCGGTGGCAAGTCCGATAATACCCAAGTATTATTTCCCATGATGGAGTCCATCTCATCATGTATTGCTTCTTTCCAGAAAGCAACATCTTGAGATTTCATAGCCTCATCAAATGATTTTGGATCCTCCTCAACACTATAACAGTAAAGGAATTGAGATCCAATCTCATCTCTTGATCCCTCTACCAAGTATACTTGGAAATCGGGACCAAAGGATTTTTCAATCCTTCCTCTTTCGCTCCTTCGAAGCATCGGAGATTCGGTTGGAACAATAGCTTGTTCTTCAACCTCACTAGTTCCACTAGTACTTGGAACTATGTCCTTTGGCCTAGGCATTGAAAAGAATCTAGTCTCATCAAAAATTACATCTCTCGATTCTATAACGGTGTGAATCGCTATAGAATCATTGGGTTCAATAACATAGAACCTATAAGCTTTGGAATGCTCGGCATATCCAACAAAGATGCATTCAATACCTTTCTCACCCAAAGTCTTCCTTTTGGGTTCGGGTAGTCGAACCACCGCTCGACAGCCCCAAACTCGAATATAACTCAAGTTAGGCATTTTCTTGAACCAAAGTTCATACGGGGTAATCTTGTTCCTTTAATTAGGAACTCGATTCAGCAAATAACAAGCCGTAAGCATGGTTTCACCCCAAAATCCATCACTCAAACCCGGGTAGGATAACATAGAGTTCACCATTTCTTTGAGAACTCTATTTTTCCGTTCCGCCACACCATTTTGCTGTGGTGTATAAGGCGCCGTAGTCTCATGAATGACTCATACGGATTGGAAAAACATGGGGTCATAATACTCCCCACCACGATCGGTGCGTAAACACTTTATAAAGTAATTCATTTGCAATTCAACCTCCGTTTTATAAATTTTAAATTTAACCAACGCTTCATCTTTTGAATGTAACAAATATACATAGCAAAAACGTGAAGCGTCGTCAATAAAAGTGACAACATACTTTTTATTACCAAAAGACGGACTTGAATGCAAATCACAAAGATCACTGTGAATAAGCTCAAGCACCGACGAGTCCCTTTTCACGTTAGGAAAAGGTTGTCTAGTGATCTTTGTTAACATGCAAGTTTTACACTTCTCGGTTTTAATATCAAAAGCCGGAATAAGATCGTCTTTTGACATTTCAACCATACGTTTAAAATTAACATGACCAAGCCTTCCATGCCATAAATTGGAATCAACACAAATGCCATTTGCAACAAAAACAAAATTTGAAACAAAATTCATTTTATTCAAATTCAACATAAACATATTATTTAACAAATAACCAAATCCAACAAAAGAGCCACCCTTTGACAAGATAAACTTGTCGGACTCATAAACTTGCCTATACCCTAACTTATTCAAGATACTACCAGAAACCAAATTCTTTCGAATTCGTGGTACAAACAAAACATCTAAAAGTTCAACTATTTTGCCAGAACTAAACTCTAGCCTAACTAAGCCACGTCCAAGAATGGGAGCAATCGACTCGTTCCCCATGCGTAGCATTGATCCGTCTTCAACCGGTTCCAAGAAGGTGAACCAACGGCGATCTTTGCAAACATGACTTGTAGCACCCGAGTCGATCCACCAAGCGACATCATCATCCTGCACGTAAAAAGATTCGGACATTAGTGGTACATAATTCAAATTTGAATTAAAACCAAAGTCAAAATTCTGACCTTGTCGTGGGTTTTGATCCTTGGATCCTTGTCCACCACCACTTGTGCTTGCTCCATTCTTACTCTTGACAACCCGACAATCCCGCTTGAGATGGCCGGTCATCCCACAGGTCCAACAGGTTAGTTTAACCTTTTTATTGGGCCCTTTCTTGGCTTCATTGAACTTACGTTTTCCCTTGAAGTTGTTGGACTTTCCCTCTTCCACCATGTTCACCGAAGGTGCATAAACCTCTTTTATTTTAGGTTTCTCAGCCTCTTGTGCCCGAAGAGATTCCTCTATGCGCAAGTGACTACGGAGTTGCACAAGAGACAACTCTTCCTTCTTGTGTTTCAACATATGTTTGAAGTCTTTCCAAGAGGGGGGCAGTTTATCAATAATACTCGATACGGAGATGGATTCGTCCATCTTCGTATCATGTTGAGCATATTGACAGAGAATGCGAAGGAGCTCATTATATTGCTCCATCACCGGCCTTGAGTCCACCATCTTGTAATTATTAAAATTACTAACCAGGAACTTCTTACTAGAAGCATCCTCCGCCATGTATTTGGACTCAAGAGAGTCCCATAGCTCTTTGGCGGATTCAACGTTTTGGTACATGTCAAAGAGGGAGTCACACATATCGTTTAAGACGTGGCCACGACAGATGTAGTCGTCGTTCTTGTAACGACCCGGTTCCCAAACATACAACAAATAACATATTTTACATAATATTGTTTCATAACAAAAGATACATCATATAACAGTTACGGTCCCTTAGTCTTTACAACCATAATACGTATTTCATTACAAACTTTTTGATAATTAATTTACATTATGACTAACAACAAAGTTATAAGTACAAAACACTTCTTGATCTTCATAACATAAGTCTTCCCAAAAGCTATTCACAGATTATCCTTCTTACTTGCTTTTACTTGATCCACGACCTGGAATACATATTTTTAAAACAAAATGAGGGTTAAACCTAGTGGTCTAAGTGAGAAAATCCTTGTCAGTTTAAAACCATTTGCACAATTACCATATACATAACACAAATATGAATACCAATTATGACTCATGCATTGTGTACTTCTCTGTCTCATTCTCATGACCATATTAGTTGGTTGCGAGCCAACTAATCAATTTACTCCGATGCACTTACATACAACCAACTCCGATGTCCCTCCGTACAGCCAATACTCCGCCGGTCCTAAGCCCAACCAACGTGCACTCGTGTAGTGTAATACTCGTATAATTATAATATACACCTCAATATATCATATTTCATACATATGCACATAATTACACTACTAATCACATTCTCAATCCACATATATGTATTCCAGTTTGAAAACATTTTTAAAGTAAAACTCACCTGATTGCTTATCAATACGCTTCCAAGCCTTTTCCAAAAGATTCAGTCTTTCACCCAGAATTCACAGAATCTGAAATAATTTACATACAATTATCTCCTTACCAACTAACATATAAGACTTATTAAAAGACTAAGAACTCTAGATAACTCTATCTAACTCTTATCCTCAAATGTTTCCCCCAAACCCGAACTTAAGTCGAGTCCACAGTATTTCCAGTCCTCACTCATACTCTCTCTAAGAGTCGACAATTCACAAAGACACCGGATACTCAAAAGTATCTGGAATCTCAAAAGTGACCAAACAGCTAGAGTTTCCGGATACTACAAAACTATCCGGACAACATGATCAATCCGGACAACACAACTTTCGGGACAATATCAACAATCCGGACGACATCCGGAAACCAAAGTAATCCGGACACCATCCGGTATCTAATTTCATCCGGAAACCATAGAAAAGAGAACGTACCGGACACTTCATCTACCGAACACCAGTAAGGAGGAACTACCGGACACCACCAAAAGAAACTACCGGACACATTCAAATTGTGTCCGGAAACCTCTGTCGGTTTACCCAATTTCTACCCAGAATCGACAGAAATTAATACCAGACATGAAATTGATGATTCTAACCCGATAGAAACTTTCTACTAGTAATTACAAACATAAAACACAAAGGAAACATACCTCAAATCACTTCCAAGTACATCAATTGAAGCCCTAACCTTTCTTTTCTTCTCCTTCTTCTTTTGTCTCCAAAACACACACACACACACTGATACTTTCTGATTTTGTGAAAATATCTGGAATCCTAAAGGGTAATATCAAACCCAATTTTACCAATTTGGACATGAACTATACACTAATGACCAAAACACCCTTAACTTATAATTTAACCCAAACTTACCCTAAACCTCCAATTTTAATGTTAACTTTATTTAACGGAAAGGGAATTTAACTAACGAACTTACCCGGGGTATTACATCATCTCCTTCTTAAAAGAATTATGTCCCGGAATTCAGTTATGCAAAAAGGTATGAATACTTATCACTGCTACTTCGAACTCAATCAAAGCCATAGAAACTAACTGAATAGACACCCCACACCCATCTATATCTCTAACACGGATAAGCAACAAAAGAACGGAAATACCAATGATCATTTTGCACCGAAGTCAGATAACACTTTAGCACGTATATAGTTTGTTAGAAATGTACCTGTAACCTCATCCGGAATTTCCTCTGCTTCTTGTGCTGTCATTTGGAAGGCTCGACCCTTTGCTTTCGGTACTTCAGGCCTTTGTATCCCTCCTGGCCTATCACCCGTTGGTCTCACCGTCATACTACCATTTTGTGCTTTCCATTGTGGACAATCTGACTGAATATGATCAGGGGAGTTGCAAGAGAAACAGAATCGAGTTACCCGACAGTCTTTAGCAATGTGACCAGTCTTTCCACACTTGTAACAAATTCGGGAATCCACATAACAGTTTCCTTGATGAACACGGTTGCATTTTAGACATGGTTTTTCAGCTGGTCTAAAAGGTGAACGACTATCAAACCTCGGGGATTCGTACTCCTTCAAATCGTACATCATTTCTTCCAATTTTCTTTTCCCAAAACTTCTATCACCAGCATCCCTCCCTTTATCTCTTTCTACATTCTCGGTGGCATCTACAGCGGCTGAGAAAGTATCGGTTCCCTTAGCAATCACTAAACCTCTGATTTCCGAATTTAATCCAAAGATAAACCTTTCCATTTTGAGTGCTTCAGTAGCCACATAGTATTCTGCAAAATGGGACTTCTCTAGAAAGCGCGCAGTGTAATCCCGAACTGATGGCTTACCCTGTTCCAAATTCATGAATTCTTCTTTCAATTGTCTTACGGCAGCTTGAGGACAGAACTGCCTTTTAAAAGCTATGGTGAATTCTTCCCAAGAAAAAGTAGAATACACATCAGATCCTCTAGAGGTAATAAGAGCTTCCCACCAATATAGAGCATCTGCTTTCAGCATCGCGGTTCCATATAACACTCTATCTTCCTCGGCACACTTGCTGGTCTTGAAGACAGCTTCTATCTCTTTTAGCCACCTCATAGCCTTCACTGGATCTCTTTCCCCTGAGTAGGTTGGAGGTTTGCAACTTAGAAACATCTTATAATCACACTTCTTTGGCACTGGTATGACAGTAGGTGTAATGGGCATCTCGTCTTCCAGACTAGGATCTGGTATTTCAGTTTCATTATGACGAGTTCGGTCGAACATAGCTTGTATATTTGCTTGCAGTCTTCCCATTTCAGCCGCCAAATCGTCTCTTGTAACAAATTCGGTGCCTTGCGACTGAACTCTACCTCCAGTTCTGCCCCTACCTCTTCCCCTTGTTCCGATTGTTGGATTCGTTCTATTAGGATTTCCTTCTCCCTCTCTATTTGTACGTCGAGTACCACTTTCCATCCTGTTGACTTTAACAAGGTTAATATACACATAAGCACATACCCCAATATAATAAGGTATTTCAATTCAAACATGTACCTGTAAGTTCACAATTACACTAGCCAGGTGTAATATGAAATTACCTTACATGATGTTCCTTCTACCCTTTATATTTAGCATCCCAAGGTTCTAAAATAATAGGGACATCCTACTTCACATGCAGTTTAAGTCTAGGTATGGATCTGAATACCTAAATCCCTTAAACTAGGGCTCTGATACCATCTGTAACGACCCGGTTCCCAAACATACAACAAATAACATATTTTACATAATACTGTTTCATAACAAAATATACATCATATAACAGTTACGGTCCCTTAGTCTTTACAACCATAATACGTATTTCATTACAAACTTTTTGATAATTAATTTACATTATGACTAACAACAAAGTTATAAGTACAAAACACTTCTTGATCTTCATAACATAAGTCTTCCCAAAAGCTATTCACAGATTATCCTTTTTACTTGCTTTTACTTGATCCACGACCTGGAATACATATTTTTAAAACAAAATGAGGGTTAGACCTAGTGGTCTAAGTGAGAAAATCTCTGTCAGTTTAAAACCATTTGCACAATTACCATATACATAACACAAATATGAATACCAATTATGACTCATGCATTGTGTACTTCCCTGTCTCATTCCCATGGCCATATTAGTTGGTTTTGAGCCAACTAATCAATTTACTCCGCTGCACTTACATACAGCCAACTCCGCTGTCCCTCCGTACAGCCAATACTCCGTCGGTCCTAAGCCCGACCAACGTGCACTCATGTAGTGTAATACTCGTATAAATATAATATACACCTCAATATATCATATTTCATACATATGCACATAATTACACTACTAATCACATTCTCAATCCACATATATGTATTCCAATTTGAAAACATTATTAAAGTAAAACTCACCTGATTGCTTATCAATGCGCTTCCAAGCCTTTTCCAAAAGATTCAGTCTTTCACCCAGAATTCACAGAATCTGGAATAATTTACATACAATTATCTCCTTACCAACTAACATAAGACTTACTAAAAGACTAAGAACTCTAGATAACTCTATCTAACTCTTATCCTCAAATGTTTCCCCTAAACCCGAACTTAAGTCGAGTCCACAGTATTTCCAGGCCTCACTCATACTCTCTCTAAGAGTCGACAATTCACAAAGCCACCGGATACTCAAAAGTATCTGGAATCTCAAAAGTGACCAAACAGCTAGAGTTTCCGGATACTACAAAACTATCCGGACAACATGATCAATCCGGACAACACAACTTTCCGGACAATATCAACAATCCGGACGACATCCGAAAACCAAAGTAATCCGGACAACATCCGGTATTTAATTTCATCCGAAAACCGTAGAAAAGAGAACTTACCGGACACTTCATCAACCGGACACCAGCAAGGAGGAACTATCGGACACCACCAAAAGAAACTACCGGACACATTCAAATTGTGTCCAGAAACCTCTGTCGGTTTACCCAATTTCTACCCAGAATCGACAGAAATTAATACCAGACATGAAATTGATGATTCTAATCCGATAGAAACTTTCTACTAGTAATTACAAACATAAAACACAAATGAAACATACCTCAAATCACTTCCAAGTACATCAATTGAAGCCCTAACCTTTCTTTTCTTCTCCTTCTTCTTTTGTCTCCAAAACACACACACACACACTGATACTTTCTGATTTTGTGAAAATATCTGGAATCCTAAAGGGTAATATCAAACCCAATTTTACCAATTTGGACATGAACTATACACTAATGACCAAAACACCCTTAACTTATAATTTAACCCAAACTTACCCTAAACCTCCAATTTTAATGTTAACTTTATTTAACAGAAAGGGAATTTAACTAACGAACTTACCCAGGGTATTACAGTTCTCCCATTTGCTGCGACGCCGGGTCATCTCTAACGTCTCGTTCTCCATCACCTCCGGTATCGGGGTGCTCAACACGTACACGACCTTCAACGTCATTAACAAGAAGTGCATATTCTTCTGCCATCTACGGAAATCAACGCCTTCGAACTTCTCAAGCTTTGTGAACTTGATCGTCATGTCTCTCACGGACTGATCACTCGCCATCTCTTCTTCACGATGAACGAAAATATCCCTTACGGTTGTTGGGGGATTCGGAACAATATCGAGAGAGAGAGAAACAGAGTGATGATTATAACTTGGATATAAACAGAGATCGCGTGAGAGCTCGCTTTCCGTAAGTGATATTTCGACCCTATTCTGCCCGGGTATCACGAAATTCACTCGAGGATAATCTCTATTTTTCAGTGTGTCGATTAAGGCAGAAATCGACTCCTACTTATACACCTTAGAAAATCGTAACCGACCCATATTGATACTGATAATAATATCTCATTTAATGAGATTGATTGTGGAATTAAAGAGGGCAGTTACAAACGTGAAAAGACATTCCAGACGCTGCCTCCAGTCTCCGCGCCAGTCAACTGGCGCCAGCATCAGCGCCGGTAAACGAACAGAGCCTGGCGCTAGTCTCCGCGCCAGCCAACTGGCACCGGCATCAGCGCCAACAAACAAACAGAGCCTGGCGCCAGCACTGGCCCCGACGCCCAGTTCACAAAAACACTTTGTAACATGCCAATCTTAACCGTCCAACAATCCCGGGTTCTAGTTAGCTTACACGAGTGTGTACTCCACACCTCCTAACTCATGTTATAGCTTAGCTAACAACCCCATTATTATCTTTGTGAATCCAATTACACAAAATGAACCTGAGGATTTCACTAAAATCACCAACATTCATCGATTTCAAGTTGCCAATATTAAGACCCCCATTTTGGAAGTTTCTCACCACACTCTCCCACCTCACCCACGCTAGTCATTTCTTTTCGTTCTCACCGACCCCCCCCCCCCCCCTCCCCAAAAAAATCTACATCTCACCCTTTCCAACTCTTTTAACACTCCGCTCGGGGCTCGATACAACGAGAAGAAGTACAAGGGAAGACTCCACAATACCGACTTGACTAAGGTCAACCGCCCACCAAACGAGGCCACTCTTGATTTCCACGATGCTAGCCTTTTTTTCACTTTTCCTATTGCCGTCCCCCAATGTTCCAACCGTTTCATCGAGACACCTACCGGGAGGCCCAAGTAGGTAAAAGGAAGAGCGCCCGGGCCACATCCCACGCTTCTCGCACAACTTTGGACTTCCGCATTCGAAACACCCAACCCTTAAATCTTACTTTTGCATGCGTTTATTTTCAGTCCCGACATCAAATAAAAGCATTTTAAGATTTTTAGAAGGTTTTTGAGATTGTTTATACTCCATTTGCCAAAAAAAATGGCGTCGTCCGCATATTGGAGGTGCGAAATCGGGACATCCCCCCCCCCCCCCCCCCCCCACTTGGATGCTTTCAAAAAGACCTTTGCTTACCGCCTCTTCCGTTAGGATGTGAAGGCTTTCGGCCGCAACTAGAAAGAGGAACGGTGCCAAAGGGTCGCCTTGTCGTAAAAATGAAATATTAGTCTAAGAACTCACTAAAGTTCTTAGACTAATATTTCATTTTTATGTTTAAATGGAGGGGGTTTGTTGTTGAGTCTTGTTGGCATGAATGAGTGAAATCTACATACTGCAATTGGGATTGGAAAATATATTTTTAATGGTTTTTCATGAACCAAGAATCAAGATTGGATATGAAGTTTAAATGGCAAGTCAAACATGTAACCTTACTTCTATAGCTTGGTAGAAACTATGCGAATAGGATATTTTATTCCTGGTTACAGATTTACAAACTAGCAATCTTGACCATCTAGATTCTAGAGACCCTTGACGTATGCATAAGGTGATTGCATTGATCTATTGTACAATCCAATCATTGTACAATACATCAAAACAGTCAAATCTCAAATTCAAGAAACAACATAATTTATTATTGCTAACTATCTCCTAATAAATTGTTACACAATCTTCAATGAAAATATCAAATCCTTTTTAAAGTGTTTAATAAAAGTTCAAACTACTTTTAATTAAAAGTGGTTCACATTGTCACGTCACCAACTACTTTATAATTTATATTTACATATGATATCACAAAAAATACTTGGTATAATTTATTTATAATATAAACAACAGTATTTGAGTCTTTTAACACCCAAAAAAAATTAGGGTTTAAACTTCATCAAATATGAAAAACATGTATAAATTTAATTGTTGTATTGTAGATATTATACACTTAGGAAAAAAAACACAAATTCTAGTTATAAATAATCATTGACCATATGGGTTCATGTAGGGTGTGTTTGGTACGCAGACAGGATAGGACATGACAAGGTGGGACAGAACAGAACAGGGCATGACAGTTGTTCCACGTTTGGTAAGACATAATTGGATAGAACAGGACAAATAATATTGACCAATTTACCCTTACTAAATTTAAAGAATGAATAAAATATGAAATAGAAGGTTTATTTGATGTTTTAGAAGAGAATTAGATTTTATTTTGAGGTTATATTGGTAAAACATAAGTCTGTTCCACCTTGTTCCATGGGGTGGGCCGTGGGGTGGAACATGTCTGTTCCAATTTGTTCCAGTCTGTTCCACATAAAGATCCTACCAAACGTGAAACAATGGATCATGTTCTGTTATGTCCTTTGTACCAAACGCATTAGTATTTATATTAAATATTGGTTAAATAGCCTGAATAAATAAAATTTAAAAAAGAAAAAAAAAGAGGGGATAAATCAAGTATGAAACCAACAAAGGTCTAGAATGAGTTTCTTTCAAAGTCTTCCCATCTTTGAATATTCAAACAAAACCACTTTTTTCGTCAAAAGATTCTTGGCTTTTCATCACCAAATATCTTTTTCGATACCAACAACAAGCTTTTCTACAATTTCGTACTTCGCTGCTTTCATCTATTGTACAGTACAACCACATGATGCATGTCTCATGAAAACATCACACACTGACCTGACTACGATTGGTCAACATTGCTGGTTCTCATCCAACCATAACCAAATATTCCAAAGATTTGGAACCAACTTTACATCTTTGACTTTGACTTTAACAACCAGCACAAATTGTCCCATAATTTGGAGTTTAGATCGGTAAACCTGACTCTAATAACATGTGAAAATATGTAAAACACTGGTCTAAATCTACCCGATGTTGGACTAACAAGAAAGACGAAAGAAATTGATGAAAATAAGTTGAATCTTGATATTTACAAGCTAATACAAAGGCCACTGTGATCGTGATTCTTAAATTGAAAAAAGAAAAAAAGTGATAGTGATGGATCTAAAAGCTAGGGTGTTTAATTTAATTTAATTAAGAGTAGGATCTAACGAGGCCAAAGTTGCAAAAAGATTTGGATTTGAACAATCCACCAAACAGGAATCTAGTGGGAGATTCTTGACGATTTCCAATCAATTCTTGAGGGTTGCATTTCACTTTAAGGATCGTTTGCCCGATTTCTTTCCTGATACAATCAATAATCTTGGAGTCCACCGGATACCCAGAGGCATCACCAACGTAGAACGTGTTAACCGCTTTGCCGCCACGTGTCGCCACCTCCGCTCTCGTCACCGTCAGGCTATACTCACGGAATATGCGAGTTACATCAGATAGCAGCCCGATTCTATCCGTTGTGCATAGTTCTAGCTTCAGGCCCTACACACAAAAAACATGTAGCATGTGAGAATACGTGGAACCTCGTAAGATTATTTACCAAAATACCCTCATAATAGAGGTTCCAATATATATCAGAGAATAAAACTCGGGCATTTTTCTAGACGTTTTACCTCGGAAACTCTTCTTTCAATGGCTGATTCGATACATTGGATCACTCTTTGTCTCTCGGCGTCTGATTCCACAAGCGAACCGTCTACGTGTCTGATACAGTATTCCTTTAAGCCAGAAAACACATTATGAGCGTACTTATAATACGACCAATACTACAAAATCAGCTTTTATAAGAAGTCAAAGATGTCTAAATGTCCTAATATACTGTTTTAAGTCCTATAATAAGGACATTTTCATTTAGACACATTTGGCGTTCTACTAAGCCAGTTTTATTGTAGTGGAATAATAACAAACCTGATATGCTTCGGGCCCTTCGGCATCCACATTCCCGTGAAAAACAACATACTCCATATCCGTCAACGTGCAAATGGTGTCAAACAGAAGTTTAGGCCTATCTTTGCATCGAATTGTGACCACCGAACAATCTTTATCATACCAATTCACAACGTTCACATTTGGCCTTTGTGTTTCGTCTAAACCAGCATTGCTACCTCTCTCATAATCGCGATCTGCAAGCATTATCTGGTGCAGCCGTCTCTCGGTGTGGATAACACCGTGAGAAACCATGGTCTTGGCTTCTCGAGCCTTGTTGCTTCCTTTAAGCACATTGCAAAGCATTTGGTTTATGATGGAAAGTCTTTCAGGGTCCGTAATGGCTAACCCTGATTCATCATCCGTCACTTGCACTATGAACGCGGCTCGTGTGTTGTGAGTCCAAACCTCGGCATTCAACACGTTACACTTTAAATGTGTGAGAACCGCAGACACTTCAGATAGTAATCCGGGTCTGTCGGTTCCTATTAACTCGATTACTGTGGAGTCCGTTGACGATGCCACCCCAACGGACTTCATGGTGGTAAAGCTGGTTTCAGACCCAAGAACCTGAGATCAAAACTCAACCGTTTTCTTAAATCCATAAATTATAAAATAAAATAAAATTGTCATGAGATAATTTAACCAAAGGACCCCAAACCAATATACACGAAGAGAATCTTACCTTTTGAATGTAATCCAAGATTCCTTCATCTGTGATTTTGTTCCCTTCTGGATCAGTGACATTGAAAACTGTCCAAAAAACAGCAAGATCAATGGTCAATTGACATTAGTCAGATACGAAAATCATCGGACTAAAAATAGCAAGGGTTGATGGGAATTACCATCCATGAACCACCCTCCATCGGAACTAATGTAAGCTTTTGTAACGATGAAGTTGAGATCAGTGAGAACTTGTACAACTTCTAAAAGAATCCCATGTTTGTTAGCACTGTCCACCTGCTTCAATGGAGGTTTTGATACATCATAAACTAGTTCAAATAACGAAAAATAACAACACCCATAATCATCAAAGGTTATATATATATATATGTATATATATATGTATGTATGTATATACCTGGATGATGGTAGCATTTTTGCAGGATTCGTTGTCGATTACAACTCGGGGTGGATTCATTCTACGAATAAACTTCTGATATTCGTCTTCCATGTTTCGAGAGTAGCTCCAACTGATCTCTGAGGGAACACATATAGAAGAAATATGAATATGTGGAAGAGAACAGAGAGAAATTAAGAATGAGCCTTGAACCACCGGAAAAGGGTGTTCAAGTCTCACTTTCCATGTCGGCAATGGTGGTTGGAACCCATTTTCTCAGCAAATCAAACACACCAAACATTCGGCAAACATGAATTTATGGCCACAACACAACACCATTAAAAAAAATTATCAAGATTTCAAGAATTCGTTTCTTGATTCTGTTTATATTAAACCTTTCAAACACCCGTTTCGCAGGCTCCAATCACCCAACAAAACCCAAATACTTACAAGATCATATGAGTTGAATTCTTCAAAAGCAACCAAATATGATCACCAAAAAAAGCCCAGAAAACCTCATAAATTAGCAGAGATACAAAGAGAAAAAAGAAAACGACATACCCATTGCAATTCTTGATGAGGGTTCTTGATTCTTTAGGGCTAAATTTGCAAATTGAAAAGGGAAGAAGTATAAGCAAGATCCAAATTAGTTTGGCAGAATATATGGATTTGATTTGGTAGATATATATATATATATATAGTGGTATTGTTTCCCTAATATACCGAAGCAACACCCAAATGAAATCCAAAGAGAGGGTCTATGTTCAGAGTGTTTTCCCTCTGAAAAAGCATGTAAATTTAGTCTCACACATGAAGTTGAACGTGCAAAATGCAAATACAACTGGCTCCTTTAAAACCCAGGCCTACAAGTACTTAAAAAGGGAGGCTTGCGAAACAGAGATACGGGTAGGCGTATTTTAGCATGGAACTCGTACATGATAGCGACTTAACGTTTCTGTGGCTAAAGGACGCTAAAGTGGCCATTGGTTTTTACTTTTACCTAGGAACGTATTTAAGGAAACCACTGTAATAATCTCCCAAGTGTGTGGAGAGACAACCAAGACTACTTGGGTGTTTTCTAACGGTCTGTCCTATTGTATCCATTTTTTGTATTCAAATTGTATACTTATTATTTTAATTATTATACAAGTTGATTTGATGAAATTTACGTATTTCTTTCTATTTTTATTATATTTTTTTATGATTTTCGTGAACACATTATGTAATATTGTTGCCTCTGACGTGTATCTCAGTTGCCAAAAGATGGGGTGACTTTGCCCAAATACATAACATGTCTTGGGTTCGATCCCAGACCATCCATTAGCCTCAGCCGCTGAGTGAGCCGAAAAATGTCCCTTCACATTGACGTCCTTAGAGGCAGGTTCCGTGTGGGGTCCGTTAGAGTTACCGATAATCAACTTTTTTCTCAAATTATATAATATTGTTTATTGTTTAAGGAAAATAAAAATGCAGTTTATCTTTTATTTTATTTTATTTTTAGAGCTTAATCGTATCAAAGTTAGGATAATCATATACTACGTGTTTTTTTCTAAAAATTAGTTTTTTTCAAAAAAAAAACATAAATAAGTAATATTTATAAAAATAGAAATAAAAATAGGAGGGGGGTGTGGAAGCAGTGCCTGAGCGAGTGCAGTGGGGGTCAAAAATTGGGTGCGGGCACATATGCGCATGTCTTTGCGGTTACCGCGGCCCCTTTTGTCTCTTGCACATGTTTCCCCTATTCCGCCCATTTAATTTTATATTTTATTTTATTGTTGAACTCTCTTAATGTTATAAGATATTTTATGTACCTCATATTAGGGGTTTTAAATTTGTACCATGACAAATCAACCAATTCAATATTAATCGTACAAATTCAATTGATACCGACTAAATTGGTAACAATTAAATTGGTTGGTACTATCATACCAACTTCACAAACTTGATTAATACGTGGTATTGAAAGTTGTGTATCACGGTAATATCGTACTGTACCGATTTATATATATATATATATATATATGTGTGTGTGTGTCTGTGTGTGTATATATATTATTTTTAATAATTTATTAAATAGAAAATGAAATAAAATATACATTTATTAATGATTTAATGTAGAGAAAATATTGACTTGTTTGTTTTTTAACGGGCCTCAAAGATGGGTTATTGGATATTTACTTAAAACTCACTAAAGTTAGGTCTTTGACTTCTTATTCCTAGGCCTCTAATTTCCTAACTTATGTCTTTTCTTTTTAACGCAACTACGCAAATACGATTACACGAAACCCTAACCCCCTAAATCTATTCTCTTCACAAACGCAACGCTAAAAATACGTAATTTGGACAGTCAACAAGTTTGTATCGTAAATTTGTATTGATTCATTTAATTGTCATTTCAACTTTTGAGATGTTGGTACAAAACCGTACCAACATGTACCAACCGAAAATGTTGGTACCAATTAAGTTGGTACTAATTAGAGTTGGTTGGTACATCGTATATTTTTTTGCCTAGCAATTATAATTAGTTGATACACGATATTGAGAAAAAAAATATGGCACCGTACCATGTTCACCCCTACCTCATATCCATTAGCTTTTTTAAATTGATATGAGTTTATAAAACAAATTGACAAATACAAAATACATATATATTATACTTTATTGTATAAATACACTTCTAATAACTGTTTTTGTTGATATATAATTAATTACAATAAATTTGTATATTTGCTATTGTCTTGTTAATTGGATACTATTTTATTAAACGTTTGTTTACTGTTTATATATATATATATATATATATATATATATATATATATATATATATATGGAGGAAACAAGAAAAAACAACAAATCATGTGCAAAATCACATGTGATTTTACATTAACTGCAAAAATTAGACACGTAATCATATATGATTTTGTACGTGAATCATATATGATTTTGTACATTGTGGTTGTTTTCTTGTTTTCTTAAATAGTTAGCGTTCTTGTATGAACTCACCTCTATATGTGTGTGTGTGTGTGTATATATATATATATATAGGGTACAAATCAAATACAAACCATGTATTTGTTTCACCCCTTACAAACCAATTTGCATATATGCATAATCTGATATGCATATATGCATTATCTCATATGAATGTATGTCCATTATATGTATATTCTTGCACGTATGCATATGCACACTGTGGTTTGTAAGGTGTGCAACAAATTCAAGGTTTGCATTTTACGGAGCCTCTATATATATATATAATTAATATGTGTGTGTGCGCGCATCCAATATGTTACATTAAAATATTATTTTTGTGCAAAGAAAAATGTATAAGTTATTAGGCCATGAGTACCAGTACCCAATAAACCCAATGAACCCACTTGCCACCTCAGCGCCACATCAGCTTTTCTCTTTCCTACCCTCCTTACTCAAAAGTGGAGTACCACTACCCAATAAACCCACTCCTACCCGATACCCCTTAAAACATTAAAAAAAAATAAACCCAACACCCTATATCCCTCGGGTTCCCTTTTCTCTTCATCGGGTTCATGAACCCGCTCCCGTCTACCCGCTCCCCCCCGTACCCCCTATCCCGCTTGCCACCGAGGCCTTACCCGAGGCCTTACCCGTGACCGCTACGGATGGTCTTATAGTCTTTCTATTGACATATGCTATAAATTTATCAAATAGTTTAAGTTTATTTATTTTGTTTTGATTATTTAGACATTAATCTAAGGGCTGTTTGTTTACCTCTTAATGGTTTCATTCAGGGACGGACCCAATTAAGGGCACACGGTGGCACGTGCCATCGTGGTATTTCTCCGACGAATGGTAAAAAAATTTGGTTTCGTGATAGGTGCAACCGTATCGTTTTAGGAGGTGCTCCCGTATTCTTTTGAAAGTGCAAGCGTACCTCGTAATCAACCAAAAATACCGGAAAACTCTTGAAATCAACCAAAATTACCGAAAAAAATCTCCCGAAATCAACCAAAAATACCGAAAAAGTCTCTCGAAATCGATAAAAAAAAACTTAAAAATCCCTAAAATCAAAACAAAAACTTTAAAAATCCCTCGAAATGTCGAAATTTGGCTAAAAACACATTGGTCGATGTAACAACCCAAATTCTAAAATACAGGCTAAAAGCTACCACTTTAATTTAAAACGCCAAAATTGGCTCACGTGATCACACTATCTAGATTTACAACACAGGGTTCGCGGAAATAACCCTAAATACAGCTGAGAAATCTATCTAGACATAAAAGGAAGTTCTTTTACTTCTTCTAAACGCAAGCTCCGACTCACGTCTTGCCCAAAACTTCTAAACGTGCTCTCGGCTACCTGCTTACCTGAAAAGGTTTTAGTTTTGAAAAGCGAGGGTTAGACCATGAGGTCTAGTGAGTTCCCTCCACACCAGGTCACACCGAAAAATATCACAATTTATAACTCAGTTATGAAAGAGTTTGTATAAATCGTAACAAGCACACAAAATTGATATGCACACATTGACACATGCTACTGGCACGCGATATAGTCACACACACCGTGACAGCGCAATCGGGCACACACGTTAAAGTCACACACACCGTGACAGCGCAATCGGGCACACACCGCCCATATATGAAACGAATTCATATATATTTATTTATCATGGGACACGCCCCCATTTCACACCAAAGCCAGAGCATGGTCACACACATTTAAATCACACATATTGTCACACAATTTATTCATCGCTTTGAAATAGAAACAGTTGGAAAGCACACTGTTAGATATTAACCACACCACACACTTACTCGTCATCATGCAGTAAAAGTAATTGAAAAGCACACGGTTAAATAATAACCATGCCACACGCTTAATCTTCACTTTGTAATAAAAGCAGTTGGAAACTCACCATTAGATAATAATCATCAACCACACATTTGTATAAAATTTAGGTTCAGAAAGACTCACCTTGCGATGGTATTGAACGCACTCTTGTTCTACTCTTGAGTTAACCAAGCTTGGCACCTAAAAGAATCAGGCGTTCCTCAATCAGCAATAGACATCCAGAAGCTACTTACCAGGTGCAGAAACTAACCGGGTACCCAACACTTACCGGGTACCGATACTTACCGGGTACCAACACTTACCGGGTACTCAACACATACCGGGTACTCCGCATCCGGTAACCGACTTACCCGGTAACCACACACTTAATCCGGGAACTACACTCACTCGGTAACTACGCAAGGATCCGGTCACTACAACTTACCCGGTAACCAACCACTAGGGTAACACCCGGGAAGTTTCCCCCGTCTGGTAACTTCGGACTGGAAGAAAACCCATCTTCCCAAAAGTGATCAAAAATCGATTATCCGCTATGGGTTGAATAGGCAACCATCTGGGTTCGATTCCTAACCATAAAACACTCACCCATTCCACTTTTAAACTATAAAATCGAAACATTACCATCAAAACCCAAAATACTCTACTAATGGAATTTAGGTGAACAACACCATGAATCTCCATGTTCACACTAGGGGTGCTCACGGGTTGGGTTGATCGGGTTGAAGGCATTTCGACACATCAATCCAATGTTGGCGGTTTGAAAAAATTTCAACCCAACCCAACCCGTTCGGGTTGATCGGGTTGGTCGGGTTGTGTTTAAACAAGGTAAAATCAAAATTAAAAACATAAAAATAAAGGAAACATGTCTTTAAAATACAACCGATAATTCAAACAATATTTAGATATTACATATAAAAATGTCTAAACCAAATATGATCAAATAACTTGACGTCTCCAATTTGCATATTTCTTAAATCTTAAACATATCGTCATCAAATGTTTTTCTCAATTTGCATATATATGTTAACATCTACTATATATATATATAGGGTTCATCGGGTTGGGTTGGGTTCAAATTATCGTAACCCGATATCAACCCAATACATAGGGTTTGAAGATTTTACAACTCGATTGGACATCGGGTTGCTTCGGGTTGGGTTATTCCACGTCGGGTTGGGTTGGGTTGATCGGATTGGTCGGGTTAATCGGGTTTTTGAGCACCCCTAGCTCACACCCCAATTCCAAGACAAAAAGAGAAGAGGAACAAGGATTAAGTAGAGTTAAACAAGTTGGATGATTACCTTGACTGATTTCCTTCTTAATCAAGCCTTCTCCCAAAAACTCCTCCTTCTCTTCTTTCTCCCTTTCCAGCCGCCAAACACCAACACCAAAGAACAATTTCATTTAACCTAGGGATTGGCACCCTTTTATACCTTCCAACAATTGCACAAAGGCCCCCTAAACTTAACTTTAAATTCTTAAACATTGGCCACTAAACTTTCACATTTTACAAGAAAAACCCGGTTGTTACATTCGATATTGAACGTTGGTATAAAAGATATACATGTCGATAAAAACCGTATGAAAAAAATATGGTGCCACCGTATGAAAAAGTTTCTGGGTCCGTCCCTGGTTTCATTAAGAGGCAACCTCTGAATCGCTAATAGGTAAATCCTGTTTGGTAGAAAAAATATCTACCTCTTAATGGTTCTAAAACCCTCTAAATGATTTAGCATCTTGGGCCTCTTTTAACCATTCAGCACCCAGATTTCATTCTAAACAATTATCAAACAACTATATTTCATTTTGTACTATATCATAAAAGCCTCTTAATCATTCTGCTCTAAACCATTCAGCAACTGCCAAACAGCCCCTAATTGTACAAATACTAGAAGTACTTAAAGGATTGACATGACAATTCATTTTTATTTTTCACGTTTTTCATATTACTATCAACTTTTCATACGATAAACTAAAAAGCGTAGATTTTTTGTTATGAACGTGGTTTCTATTCATCTATTTATAATTATATAATTGTTACATGGGTTATATCATGTCGTATAAAATATAAATAAAATGTCTTTCAAACACATATGTGGATAGTATCATGTCATTAATAAATATACAGACACACTACTACATATATAAAGGATGTTAATCATTTGATAATTTTAACAAGATCTAATTTAAATTAGTAATTTAAAATACGATCCAGGTTGCGTTGAAGGTGTACAAAATCATAACACTAATATATTGAATAAGAACTTACACTTTACAAAGTAAAAGTAATTTACAAATGAAGAACTTCAAACCCTAAATCTGTCTCTAATAAGATTTTAGAGAGAAGTGAGAGTAAATTGATAAGAAAAACTCGTCCGAATGAATGTAAATGAAGAGTTTATCACTTTAAATACTCTCAACTCATATTTTTACTTCAGCCCCTTTAGATATTACAGCTTCAGTCCTTCCACTTCTAATCCGAACTCCGCCACCCTTCATCTTCTGATCAACATGAGGCGCAGTCCAGATCCTTCAACCCTTTGTCACTTTATTAATCCCTTTAGAATTACTTATTTCATATAACACCCTGAAACACTAAAAACATTTCAAGTTAGTAATTCTTCAACTTCCAAATGTCAAGATTGTTAATTTTGATAATATATTTTAACACCCGCCCTCAATCTTGACAGTGGAATAAGTCTATCATTCTTAATTTCTTGCACAAATAATCATGCTGATATGAAGAGAGACTTAGTAAATATATCTGCAGTATTTTCTAAAGATTCAACTTTAACAGTTTTCAGTACACCACTAGCAACTTTATTTCTAACTTGGTGAACGTCAATCTCAATATGTTTAGTTTTCTCATGAAAAACTGGATTGTTTGCAATTTGAATTGCAGATTTGTTATCACACAAAACATTTACAGGAAGTAAATCTGTGATATTAAGATTTGACAACATTTCTACAATCCAAAGTATTTCACAAGTAGCAGAAGCCATGGCTCGATATTCAGACTCCGCTGAAGATCGAGACACGGCAATTTGCTTTTTACTTTTCCAAGAAATAAGACAATTACCCAGAAATATACAATATCCTGTTACAGACCTTCTTGTGGATAAACATTTATCCCAATCTGCGTCCACGTAAGCTGATAACTTGAAACAATCAGAAATAGTAAATGAAACACCCTTACCTGGAGACCTCTTTAGATATCGTAGAACTCTAAAAGCTAAGTTCAGATGAGAACGACGTGGTGCATGCATAAATTGACTAAGACAATGCATCGCAAATGCAATGTCAGGTCTTGTAGCCAACAGATAAATGAGTCTTCCAATTAACTGTTGAAAACCAGATATATCAGTTAATGGAGGATCAGAAGAGGAACCTGATGATTCCGTTACTACTAAATTCATGTCCATTGGAGTATTGATCGGCTTACAGCCTAAGTAACCAAAATCATTCAATAATTCTAAGCAATACTTTCTTTGGCTCATACACAACCCATCCTTAGTTTTTAAGATTTCTATTCCTAAAAAGAATTGTAAATTTCCAAGGTCTTTGATCATAAAATTTGTTTGTAGGTGCTTTTTAACTCTGTGAATCTCATTATTACTATTTCCAGTTATGACAATGTCTTCTACATATACAAGTAATACAATAAAAAAATTCCCAGATTTAAGAGTGAACAGAGAATAGTCACTACTGTTTTGATCAAACCCATAATCAAATAAACAATTAGACAGCTTCTCATACCACTGACGAGGAGCCTGTTTCAAACTATACAAAGATTTCACTAATTTACAAACTTGATTATCATCAGTTCATCACTAGAAAAATACCCTTCGGGTAAAGTCATATAAACCTCTTCTGTCAAATCACCATATAAGAAAGCATTGTTCACGTCAAGTTGATACAAAGGCCAATCAAACTGGACAGACAATGCTACAACACATCTAATAGTTACCATTTTAACCACAGGAGAGAAGGTTTCTTCATAATCAAGACCTTCTCTCTGACTATAGCCTTTGGCTACAAGTCTAGCCTTGTACCTCTCTATTTCCCCAGTAGACTTATATTTAACCTTATAAATCCATTTGCACCCTATAGGTTTTCTTCCTGGTGGAAGATCTGTAACAATCCAAGTACCATTCCTATTTAGTGCTTCCATTTCATTATTCACTGCAATTACCCAATTAGGATCCTTGCAAGCCTCAGAATAACTACTTGGTTCAATGGACTTATTTAGATTTGACACAAAACAAAAAATTTCTTTTGTGAGATGAGAGTAATTTACTACTCTTTCAATACCATATTTTACTTTGCCTTCTACTACAAAGTCATCAAATTTTCGGGGAAACTGTGAAACTCTACTAGACTGTCTTATTGACTGAGAAGAAGAAGAAGAATCACCACTTAAAATATGTGGATCATGACCCTCAGGAGGGGAGTCTACAACATCATGAGTATCATGCTCAATATCAGTTCCTAAGTTTCCTTGACTCCTAGCAGACAAGGTAGTGTCAACACCAGTTAATTGGTTGTCAACATTACCTATACTACCAGAGGAATCGGGACAATTAACTTGAGTTGTAGACTGAGCCCTAAGTTCCTCATTGGGCAGTTTTTTAGAAAGATCATCAGTAGAACTAGGAACATTATCAAAAAAAATTCAAAGTATTCAGATTTTCAACATAAGACTCCACATTTTCACTCATTTTAAAAGGGAAACAGTTTCATAAAAAGTTACATCTCTAGAAACCAAAAATTGTTTAGTATCCAGACTATACAGTCTATAGCCTTTCTTGGAATTCGAAAATCCAAGCAGAACACACTTTTCAGTCCTAGAACTGAACTTATCAAAATTGTTTTGTTTAACAGCAAAGCATAAACACCCAAAGTTTCTTAAATGAGTGAGAACAAGAAGAAACCCGTAGATAACTTCATAAGGACTTTTACCATTTAAAATGGAGGATGGAGTTCTGTTTAGAAAATAGGTAGCAGTAAGAATACATTCAGACCACAAGTACAAAGGAACCCCAGCCTGAAACATTAAAGCCCTAGCTACGTTTAGTAAATGCCTGTGTTTACGCTCCACAACACCATTCTGTTGTCGAGTGTAAGTGTAGGAAGTTTGATGTATAATCCCACGAGAATTAAAAAAAATTGAAACCTTTTGATTTGAAAATTCCGTTCCATTATCACTTCTAACTGTTTTAATGTTTTTATTAAACCGGGTTTGAATGAGGTTAGAAAAATTAACAATGTTATCATAAACCTCATCCTTTCCTTTTAAAAGATAAACCCAAACTGATCTTGAAAAATCGTCAACAACAGTTAGAAAGTATTTAAAACCATCCTTGCTAAAGACCTTGTAAGGACCCCAGACATCTAGATGTATCAATTCTCCTATTTCCTTTGACTTATGATCACTTAAGTCAAACTTTTTTCGAGTTTGTTTAGCTTGATGACAGATTTCACACGGAGAAGAAGAGTCCAATTTTATATTTAGTCTTTCTTTCAAAACATTCAGGACAGGATCAACAGGGTGTCCTAATCTACTATGCCATAGCTGATATGAAACATGACAGCTAATGGTAGTATTATAACAAGAAGACTTACCCTTACAAGGTGGATTAAGGAAATATAGACCACCTGCCTCATTACCAGTCCCCATCAACCTCGTTCGTTGACAGTCCTGAATGTAACATTTTTGTTCATCAAACCCAATAAACACTTTATTATCTCTAACTAACTTATGAACAGATAACAGATCCACATTGAACCCAGGCACAACTAAGACATCAAACAAGCCCAGTTCATCAGTAAGTTTCATATCTCCAATTTTATTTATTTTTTCTTTAGATCCATTTGGGTGATTAACAATGAGATTTAAATCTGACACATCAGCCACATTACTAAGGCTACTGAGAGATGAGGTCATGTGTTGAGTAGCCCCAGAATCTATAATCCAATTAGGTATAGATGAAGAAGAAAGAGACATACCTGCCATATTGACGGATGCCACATTTGAGGAGCTGGAACTAAGCAGAGTCAGAAGTTTAGAGACTTGCTTCTAAGTCAGAGATGGACTCTGAGTGCTAGAAGATTGACTAGTGTTGTGAGTATTGGATGTATCAACATTGTTGGAATATGGTCTAAAGTTTCCATTCACATTTGGTTTTCTTTGAAAATCTTTTGGGGGAAAACCTATTAGCTTGTAACACCGTGCTATTGTATGACCAATCTTGCCACAATGCTTACATAACAGATTTGGATTTGGAGGTCTTATAGGTTTTCGTTTATTTTCAGAAGTTTTACCAAAAAAGGCAGAAGATTGAGTTTTATTAGAAGTAGAGCTAGAGGTTCCTCTATGAGATTCTTCCCTTGATATAATAGAAAAGGCAATTTTAACCGAGGGGAGAGGGTCGGTCGTTAGAATAGTACTTCTTACTGGCTGGTAAACATCGTCTAGGCCCATTAGAAATTGCATAAGTTTTAAAAGCTGGTTGTGTTTAGTAAAATCCTGGGAGGCATTATAGGTGCAAGCAGGGAGTTTGACTAAGGCGTCAAACTGTTTCCATAGAGAGTTTAACCTATGATAGTAATCAGAGACAGATGATCCGTTTTGTGTTAGAGAATTAATTTTCTTATGTAGATTAAACGTAACGGAACCATCTACCTTATCATAGGTTTCCTTTAGTTTAAGCCAGACATGAGAAGCAATTTTAGAAAAAGCTTGACCAAGGTATAGCTCTTCAGTAACAGAACTTAAGATCCAAGAAAAAACCACTGAGTTACATCTGTCCCAACAGGAGAGAAGGTTTCTTCATAATCAAGACCTTCTCTCTGACTATAGCCTTTGGCTACAAGTCTAGCCTTGTACCTCTCTATTTCCCCAGTAGACTTATATTTAAAAATAATAGCAGATATCACAGAGAAATGCACAGATCTATAAAGATAATCACAAATCTGTGAAAATATATTCAAGAAGCACCGCCACAAGAATCGTTTAAGATCTACAAAGATCTAAACACTCTCTCGGATCTGGAGTTTGAACAATCAGCAGATCTGAATATTTTGAAACAAGATCTGCTTACTTTGAAACAAGATCTGGAGTTGAAATAACAGCAGATCTGAAAAGGTAACAACTCAGATTTTACGAGAAAAAAAGTTGAAAAACCTTTTTGAAACTTGAAAACAGAAAGATCCACAGATTCGTAACACAAACAACTTATCACAAATATTAAGATGTACGAAACAATCAGTCTAGTCGACGAAGTTGTGGCTCTCAGTACCGTCCTGGTTACAAATGTAACTCTGGTAGAGGATAGAAACGCACACAATCGATTGACCAGATTAACAACCAAAAACAGAAAACGATTCGGACCTCAGACGAAGAACAGAAGATGGATCGAGCCTTGGATGCTCTGATACCATGTACAAAATCATAACACTAATATATTGAATAAGAACTTACACTTTACAAAGTAAAAGTAATCTACAAATGAAGAACTTCAAACCCTAAATCTGTCTCTAATAAGATTTTAGAGAGAGGAAATGTTTAGAGAGAAGTGAGAGTAAATTGATAAGAAAAACTCGTCCGAATAAATGTAAATGAAGAGTTTATCACTTTAAATACTCTCAACTCATATTTTTACTTCAGCCCCTTTAGATATTACAGCTTCAGTCCTTCCACTTCTAATCCGAACTCCGCTACCTTTCATCTTCTGATCAACATGAGGCGCAGTCCAGATCCTTCAACCCTTTGTCACTTTATTAATCCCTTTAGAATTACTTATTTCATATAACACCCTGAAACACTAAAAACATTTCAAGTTAGTAATTCTTCAACTTCCAAATGTCAAGATTGTTAATTTTGATAATATCATTTAACAGAAGGTTGTCCACGTCTCCGATTTAGTATCAAATATTTATCATATGTGATAAACTATAGTATCATAAAAGAATGTTCTCGCGTTCTCGTAAAATGAAGGTGTTTTAATTGAACCATTGGTCGCACTTTATGATGAGATGTACTGATATCCGATGCACCAAGATACACCAGATTAATTCCCCTATCAAGCGTGATTCATAAGTGAGTTGGAGATTAAAAAGTGATCATCCCATCTTACCTTCTCGACCTAACTCTTTTTCTCGCACGACCATTCATGTGTGTGTGTGTATATATATATACGGTTGGGTTATTTTGTTAACTTAATATTTGGTATTAACTTTATGAACTAATCACACCTTAAATCTTTAAAATGGACAGTTGAAATTACTCATTGCATAAATGTAATTTATTGAAGATGGAATGTAAATAATGGTAAGTGAAGATTATTAAACAAGAGTATTTGAGAAAAATATCATAATCATTTCTCTTTCAACTATGATTGCCTGGTGATTACTCCTCCATCAAATTGAAACTGGCACCAATCTTCATCCATAACATTAAATCAAACAATATAGTAACATACAATTGATTAATGGACTATTTGTAAGCATTAAAAAACTTCCACATCATAAAAGTCATCATTCTAATCACAAACTGAACAAGTGTTCAACTCATGTACATACATGTTCACACACGAACGTTTTTGTGAGGGGTAAAATAGGTTCACTACATGCAAAACCAGGTTCATATCTGTTTGTTCACGTATGCGTTCATAGGTATGGTAATATTGGTTAACTATAAAATTTGGTTGTGTAATGTTTATGGTTGAGCAGATTCATACATGTCCGTTCATGTATATAGATATGATAAAACAGGTTCATACTTGTTCGTTCATGTATTTAGATGTGCTTTAATAAGTTCACACAAGTTTATGAATGTATCACTTCATTCATAGTTGTTCATATAGAGGGAGGATCATGCGAGAAGTAAACTAATTTGTGAGAAGGAACATGGACCACATAATCCATTAATACCGTAAATGATGATGCAAAATATTACCATGGCTTTTTAAACAGGTTGCTATCTGCCTCTTAATCGGATAATCAACCTCTTGATGTCTTACTGAGTGAGAAAGATAATAGCAAATAGTATCACCTCATACATAGGTAAGAGGTGGTCAACACCATGTAAAAAGTCTCTTAGGGGCATTTCCAATCCAAACATTAAAAATGTTGGAATCTTTAGACCCTAAAAAAACAATCCTAATTCGACACTAAAAAAACACCGAAAACAACTTTAATAATAAAATAATATATGTATAGATTGTTATACTATTTTATTATAACAAAAAAATCATAACATATATACTTGAATTTATAAAAGTTTGAATAAAATACTAATATATATTTTTAAAGGGCTATTTTAATAGTCTCTAAATATATAAGTTTATTTTATTGACCTCAATTTTTTTGTGTTTTAATGATGAGTTGAGTTGAAAACACCTTCATTTTAATGGTTTTAGTGGTGAGTTGAAGACGATGTTAACCTCTTCAAAACGTTGTTGACTTATGACGCTAAAGTTACAGAAACTACACTCTATATACATGCTAATAAATATATAAAAAGTTAATTAATCACTCAAACAAAAAACAAATCAATTACTTCAAAAGGAAAAGATTAAATATTTAAAAAGGGTATAAAACAATTTGAAAATTAATGTTTTAAATATCACATCATGTTTTTAAATCATACAAATTATTATCCAATTTTTTAAAATTAATATCCATAAAACATAAGAATAAAAATTACTAGTATTTCCAAAAAAAATCCACAAAATGCTTTAACATGTTCTCCATTTAATATTGGGGTCGTTTTTTGAAAAAATAATCCAAAGGATGGGAGTTGGTGTGTGTTTCCACCAATGATTGTTTTTGTCGATATGAAGGGAGTAGTCACTAGTCAGCCAATCCCCACTAGATGTGCACTTCAAAATCAACTTGCCTGTTGAATCAAGGCATGAGGCACCAACCCCAGCTCAGCACCACGTCAACCAATAAAACAGGTTTTCTCAAGACCTGGAAGTTGTCTGTCAGTGAGGCATTTCATCGAACACCTTGTATGCTAGCTTTGGCAACTTACCGATTAATGGATAATTGGAGGTAACCAGGTTCCACTTTTTTATGATGATGATGATGATGATGATGATATCACCAACATATATTGAGTGATATCCTGATCAGCTTCTAATTTTGGAAAGTGGATGAATACCCAATCATCACTTGCATTACATCGCCTGGCATTACTTCCCAAAGTGGAAGGCTTCTTGATAATGATACGGACCCATGTTTTGATCACCATGTTTTCAGCAATATGCTGACAAGTCAAAATTAGAACTTAGCCTGAAAAGTCAAAGTCCCACATAATTGATAATATGTGTTTAATTAGTAAATAGATAGGTGATAATTAGGTTTTTAATTTTTAATCTTTATTTATAACAGTATTTTTTTAAAATAATCAGATAATTTACTTATCTGTTAATATACTTTATGGGATGACTCGTAATTTCTTTAAAAATAGTTTATTTTTATAACTTCATCGTTATTATTTATATATATATATATATATATATATATAATAAAATATTTTATTTATTAACTTTTAATTTATTATATTATTTTTTCTTTAGTTCTTTTGATACATTAATTATTAACTTAAAAAAAGTTATTTATTTCTTATATTTTAAATAAAAATAACATATAAATCAACATTTTTAAATTTGGATTTTTATATACTCATATATAGATTAAACAGTTAAAAATACTAACATTAACATATCACATAAAAAAAACCTGTAAATTATAGTTGACGTTTAAATTTTAAAATATTTATTAGTTACAAAATAATTAACTTAATTTATGACAAATAATATACAGACATATATAAAATAAAAATAAAATAATGAAATTATTATTCAATTAAATAAAAGGTGTTGTCAAAAAATCACAAAAATATGTCATTTCCTAAGCAAATGTATCCTTAAAAGTTGACAAAACTAAAATTCTAGATAAAATTAAAAAAGACAAATTTATTAAGTCATTGCTATTAGTAGGTAGGTGTTTAATTAGTAAATAGATAGGTGTTCTAATAGAATAACCCTAATTATAACAAGGGAGCATTTAATACGATTCAAAATGCCAACATTAAAATTGTTTTTAATTACAAATTAAATTATTTTATTGCCATTTACATATGGTAAAATTGTATTAAAATTAAATCAAATTTAACGTTATTCTTATTTTAAGGAACCAAATTTCAAAATTATCTTTTAAGGATTTGAAGCAAATTTTACACATATTTAACTTAATATGATTTGGCAAATCTATTGATTAAAAACATATTAAGTGGATTTTAAAAAACCACATTATTAATAAACTAAAAAAGGTATATTATAAAAGTTGTCCCTAAATCTTCTCGACATCTTCGTCCCCTTCCCTATTGTCATAGGAGAGAATGAGTTATTAAAGACTTTTTAGAGTATTTCCAATAGCTATGCTAAATGGAAAAAGTAGAATTTTAGCATTTTTGTTGCTCCAACAGCTATGCTATTCTCTATTCTGAAATAGAGAAAAAAAGGAGAGATATTGTAAAAATCTCTAAATTTAGAGAAATCTCTAAATAGATGGTTTCTCACCAAAACTAATCATTACAACCCAAAAGCAAACTTGTATTCTCCCAACTTTCCATGTATTGAATATTTCAATAATATAATTAAATAAATTGAATATTTTAATAATATAGTTAATACTAGAGTTGCTAAATAGCATAGCTGTTGGAGTTGGATGCAAATTTTTTTAGAGATTTTGAATCCTTTTAGTCTATTAAAAAAAAATTAGCATAGCTGTTAGAGATGCTCTTATAACTTATTCCACACCAACCTCTTGTTAGAATAGTAATTATTTTCATTTTATTTTCTTGAATTTTCATTTTATTTTCTTGAATTTTCATTTTATCGTTAATTTTCATTTTAAATCTTAATAAATTTTGATTAATTAATTTAATTCATTAAATGTCTATAAAAAACCAAATATATTTATAACAAAATACATTATTAAAAAATTCTCTTCAAGACTATCGAAATGAAACCAATATCAAATACCTAAAAAAAATATAAATCATATAATTTATTCATCGTCTTTCATTTTATTAAGGAACTTGATTTTTTTGTGTCTTGGTCATTATATTTTAGTATCAATTAGTTTTATTGTTTACTCTTTTAATAAAATACAAACTTCATTTCGAAAGAAAAGAAAATGTCAAATAATTTTTAAATATCGTTTATTGTAATATTTTTAGATATTTGAATTTTCATGTTAAGTAATTTTTGTTGTAACATCCTAAATTTTCAATAATAGTAAGTTAATGAGAATTGGGATCTAATTGTATTTTGGTTTAAAACCTTGAATTATATGGTAAGTTTATTATTCAATGGGGTTAAAATACAAAGGATTAAAGTTGGGTGTTACTTTTGGAAATGTTGGAACTAGAAGGTATTTTTGGTCATTTGTTGTAAGTGTGTGGATAAAGGGGCTGAAGGAATGAGATATTATCTCATTTTTTCCTTGTTTGGTCGGTTTAGAAGGCAGAGAGAAAGAGAGAAAAGAGAAAAGGAAGAAAAGCAAGGTTTTGGCTCAAATTGGTAAGGAAGATTGATCATGTTTTCTGATTAACTTGTTGTGGATGAATGATGATGAACGAATATGTGTATTGGATTGATTTGCAGAATCATAAACAACAGATTGAAGTTTCAGATTAGTGAAAAGTAGTGGGTTTTGCAAAATAAGGTGAGTTCATTCACTTTTGATTAAATACATGTTTTCTGTCAAATTAAATGTTAAGATACATGTATAAACTGTTTTGGGACTTTATGGATGTGTTGAAACAAGCTGAATGGAACAGACACAAATTTAGATTGTAAAAATAGGCTGCAGGTCGTAGGTTTCCGGATGAAACGTCGTATCCGGAAACCCTGGTGATGAATGTCTCCGGACAAGACAAAGTATCCAGTAAGTCTTAAGTTTCTTATAGTTTCCGGATAAATCGAGTTACCGGATGGTATCCGGATTACCTTGGTTTCCGGATGTCATCCGGATTAGTGAAATACCCGGTAAGATAATGTATCCGGAAAAGTTGTGTGTATCCGGTAACCTTTGTTGTCCCGATAATTCTGATGTCTGGATATAGTTTCTGGATGTGCTATCTGATTTAGTTTCTAAAAATAATTTCTGGGGGCGCTGCCCCCAGACCCCGCAAGGGCGTTGCCCCTTGACCCCATCCGCTAACCGGGTAGCGGAACCCCCGTGTCAAGTTGCCGAAGGGGAAACAATTGAGGAGGAGGACACGATATGTTATTAGATATTCTTAAAATTGAGAATATGATACGAGAGTGGCATGATTTGTTGTTATGTATATACGTTAATGAGGTATAATGGATTTGTAAACACTAGTTGTGTTGGATAACGTAGGATAGGCAAAGTATAATTGCTATTCCTATTTATAGTGGAATGTAATGAATAGACAAAGTAGAATTGCTATTCATGTTGAAAAGTTGGAATAGGCAAAGTAGAGTTGCTATTCACGTTGAAATGATTGAATATGTAAAGTAGAATTACTATTCATATTACAATAATAGAATATGCAAAGTATAGTTGATATTCTTGTTGAACGGAGGAATAGGCGAGGTATAATTGCTATTTCCGTGTATCCTTGAAAAGGAGGAATAAGCGAGGTATAATTGCTATTCCCGTGTATCCTTGGAAATGATTGAATAGGCAAAGTATAATTGCTATTCACATTGATTGATGAATAGACAAAGTAGAATTGTTATTCAGATGTATAAATTGAATAGACAAAGTAGAATTGTTATTCATGTGTATGATTGAATAGACAAAGTAGAATTGTTATTCATGTGTATGATTGAATAGACAAAGTAGAATTGTTATTCATGTGTATGATTGAATAGACAAAGTAGAATTGTTATTCATGTGTATGATTGAATAGACAAAATAGAATTGTTATTCATGTGTATGATTGAATAGACAAGGTAGAATTGTTATTCGTGTGTATGTTTGACTAGACAAAGTAGAATTGTTATTCATACGGAATGTTGGAATAGGCATAGTATAATTGCTATTCAGGTTGAATGTTTGAATAGGCATAAGTATAATTGCTATTCGGGTTGAATGAGTTAATGGACAAAGAGAGTTGCTATTGGTAAGTGAGATTTGGGAGTGTGAATTAGAGGAAGTGTAAGTGTTGTTTGACGGATTTGAAATAGGCAATGTATATATAAGTGCTATTTATGTATTCCATTTCAAAGAGAAAGTATGATGTTTGAATGTAAGTCTGTAAAATTGATTGATAAACTAGAATCTGTGAGGATTCGTAGTAGGTTATTGGATATGGTGATACGACTTTATGAATGGTAGTTATACTCGTGGGGTTGAGTATATATAACATGTTTAAAAGGTACAATAGTCTTAAAATCTCTATTTGATACTTAGATACTTTTTTTAACCCAACATGAAGTTAATCAAAATATGTGAGACTATAAAATTTCCAATACAGCTAATTCAAAGGTATTTAGGTTTGTTCAACGATTAACTATATATTTAAAACAATTTTTATGTTATTTTTTATATTGTATAGTTTTATGTTATTCTTATCAAAGAAACAACAATTACGGTTTCCATAGTATTATGCGGGAGTCATGTTTTTATTAAGGTTGTAGCAAGGAGGGATTCTTTTTTCTTCAAAATTGCACTCTTATTGGTTAGCAATATTCTAATTAACAAATTAAAATATGATTAAGTTATACGATAAAATCAAGAAAATATTTATAATACACAAAAAGGGCATAAATATCAAGAATTTGATTTCTTTAAATTGGTTGATTTTAATTTCATATATTAACAAGTGTTAAAAGTTTTATTTATTTATTAATAATTACATATAATTTGGTGTCTTAAATTAGCTGACGGATGAAAGGCATAGGTGACCGCATAGCGCAGTGGATTAGCGCGTCTGACTTCGGATCAGAAGGTCGTGGGTTCGACTCCCACTGTGGTCGATATTTTTACATTTTGGACGCTCCATTGAATATTAAAATTTGGTCCCTTAAAGATTGAATATTACAATTTGGCCCCTTAAAGGTTCGAGCTATAACCTCAGTGCCCAATTGAACTGCACGTAAAGACAATAAGGGGCTGTTTGTTTTTCACCTTTCAGCACTTATTTGCCACTTACCACTTATTCGGTCAGACGTTTTTAAAATAAGTGTGTTTGTTTTTTTTGTCAATTAAGACCCACTTATCACTTAATATGGTCTGTAACAAAAAGTGGAAACCTAGTCACGTTTTTCCCACTTATTTTCTTATCAGTTTCACATCGCACGAGAGCCTCATCCAAACTGAATTTCAGCAGACCCAAAATCATTCTCCAAGCAATCTGATATCCAAAATCGTTCTCCAACTCCAAGCAATCATTCTGCCTTCTGCAAGCTCGTTCTCCAACCAGATCTCAAAGCTCGATCTGCAAAATAGCCCTATTTTCTGGTGTGTTGTCTTATTTTCTGGTTTTATATATATATATATATATATATATATATATATAGCTAAAGAAAGGCAAAAAAGCTTGAGAGAAAAGGCAAAGAAAGGGGGACTGCATCTGCAAATCGACCTGCAAAACAGCCCTATCGATCTCCATCTCTTCAAATCCTTCATCGATCTCCATTGCAAATCGGGACTGCATCTGCAAATCGATCTCCATCTTCAAGCAGCCTCTGTTTGCTTCAACAAACAGCCCAATTTTATAACTCAAGCACAATTGTTATTTTTTTGATGGGTTATTTTTTTGTTTACTTTCCCAATTTTAATGGACGCAGATGTCTTTTGGTTGCTTATGAGTGATTAATTTGGTTTATTAATGGGTTATTTCAATAGTACATATTAAGATGTTTTCAGATTTCAGTTAACAAAAACAAACAGTCTTTTTATTCAGATTTCAGACTTCAGCGTCCCCACTTAAAAATCAGAAGTGAAATCAGTATTCAGACTTCAGCACCACTTAAAAAACAAACGCCACCTAAATCTATAATTTTATTGTAGTAAATAATAAAACTAGAGTTATATTATTAGGAGAGTTGGGCTCCGGTGAAAAATCTAAGAAAAGATTAAAATCAACAGATCAATCATAATGGAAACTTATCACTGATGCATCAAAATTCATCAGATCAAATTCCGTGAGAAACACAATTTGTAGGGGAATGAGATTAGAAGTGATCAATCATAATAGAAAACTAGTGTTGTCCACCGCGCGTTGCGCGGTAATGATAAACTTTTCTCAAAATATGAACTATCACATGAAATATTTCGTCATGTGAATAAAATACAGCTATATAACCCAAAAAGTGGATCAAATTTTGGATGAACATTCAACATATATCTTGTCCTTTATATATCACTTACAATTCCAACTTTTTACTTTTGCTACCAATATGGGACAATGAAGAATCCACCACAATTCACCATTTGATGAGTCATTGATTCACATTTAGTCATGTCATCATCTTAAGCTTTTGGTTTAATATATATATATAAAGATTGATTGATATTGATATACTGATTGTTATCATAGTATTAAAATTTTGAAAATGTAAAAAAAATGAAAAAAATAGCAAATAAAAATGAATGTAAATAGACATAATATAATTAATTAGAGATTCTTCAATATAAATTAGTTTATATGAAATGAAAATGAAATATTTAACTATCAAATGAAATGTTTAATCATGTGAATAAAGCTTAATTATTTAACCCAAAAAATGATCAACATTTAGATGAACATTCAACCTACATCTTGTCCTTTATATAGTCACTTGCACTTCCAACCTTTTATTTTTGCCACCAATATGGGATAATGAAGAATCCACCACAATTCACCATTTGACTAATTCTTGATTCTCATGATGCCATGTCATTATCTTAAGGTTTTGCTTTAATATGTATGAAGATTTAACCCAAAATATGGATCAAAATTTGGATGGACATTAACCATATATCTTGTCCATTATATAGTGACTTGCAATTCTAACTTTTTACTTTTGCCACCAATGTGGGACAATGAAGAATACACCACAATTCACCATTTGATGAATTCTTGATTCTCATGATGCTATGTCATCATCTTAAAGTTTTGCTTTAATATATATAAAGATAAAGATTAACACTAATGCATTGCGATTCACCGGGCCAAATGCCGTGAGAAACACAATTTGTGGGGGAATGAGATTAAAAGTGATCAATGGTCCATATCACTTCTCACTTTAACTTTTTTTTTCTCATATGATCATTGGTCTATATTATTATTAATTAATAATTTTCTTAAACTTTTTTGATTTTATGTTTAAAATAGATAATATTGCAGTTCAGTAGTTGTATATTTATATTATTACTAAAGTTATAATTAATTTTTTAACTTGTAATAATTCTTTTCTTATATTATGCATAGTAAATTGTTTGCTTTAACTTGTAATAATCTATACATATTTTATCAGTAAGATGACTATCTATACATATATTCTTGTCTGTGGTACAAACAAATAATGTTCGATACACCTGAAGACAAAAGATCCACTCGATAGCTTGATTATATCTTTTGATTTGTTAGATCATATAAATGGATTAAGACATAAAATCTAGATCGAAACCGACCTATTGACAACTAATCCATTGATGTTGTAAGGTTACGATTAAAATGTACGACATTTCCTTGGAAGGTTACAACTCTTCCATTAATCATTTTACGTTTCAGCATAAATATTGATCATGTTAGAAAATCTATGCATAAGCTTAAAAAAAGAGCGTTGCTAATAATATATCACGTAACATTATCAAAACACCAAGTTTGATGTTACATTAAACACAAACCATGACCGAGATATTGACCACAATTTGGACAAAAGAAATTAATCCACAACCAGATACGAATCATAACCATGGGTAACAGAATTGTGCAACGATTAAAAGCATAATTGAAGGGTTGAAGCCACATCTATGACGTATTTTGATGAAGGGTTGAAGTCATATATCAGTTATTAATAGTGCCCGTCATACTACCAAATTTGTGCAATTTGAAACTTTTACAGTGCACTTATGGTTTATATTTTGTTTAATCGCATTTGTGGTTGGGTACTGTATCACATTACATGTTAATTAGTTATATATTATTATTATTATCACCCAAAATGATTTAGAAACTCAAAAATAAGTATAAAAGCATCTCCAATAGATTATTCAGAAAGAAGGCTTTGGGGTTTTTATTCCAACATATTTTCCTAAACCTTCTTTAAAATGGCGAAAGTAGGAGAAATATGATAAATTCTCCAAATTTGCAGAAGTCTTCGAATTGTTTATTTTTCCTATCAGTGAGAATCCTTGAAATTATATGTTTAGGAAAAAAATTAAAAATTATGAATTATATTGAGTATTTTAATAAAATCATTAATTAATATTGTTATCCCTAAAACAAAGGAAATGTTGGAGATGCTTCAAGTGTACTAATTCATAACACATAAAATCAAATACAATAGCTCTTTTAGTGTACATGAAGATGTAGATCCTAATACATTGTCAAGATTCGAAAACTTGATGAAAGGTGAGTCGTGGCTTTTTATTTATAGGTTTAATCTTTTAGATATATTGAAAAAGTTTGATTGAACTTCGTTGTGCATTGGGATTTAATTAGTTTTTTATTGTATTTTATATTGAATTTTCTATTATAGGTATTATAACATGTTTTATATAAAATTCCAATAAAGCTGCCTACAAGTCTACAACTCAATAAAACGGGTTATTATCATAACTAACTATATAGGGATTTCTTTTTTTACATTTTACCCATATATTTTTTTCTTCATAAAATAGTTAAGAAATCACACGTCAATGTCGCAAGACACTTTTCCTTGGGGGTTTTGACATTTTCTGACCCATATAGATAAAAGTGGGATCGTCGCAAAATAAATTGAGACGTCGTAACGTGCGCACTATAAGGACACGTGTCGACGTAGAAAGGCAAGTCAAAGTCGTCGTTTGCGACACCGTGAAAAGTCAAGGACACAATGCAACCTGCAGCGCCGCAAAGACACGTCGTAGTTTGGGACACCACAAGAAATGATTTTGTGGTTTTAACCCATTCGATTATTTATGATAATAACCCCATAAAAACCCTTAGGGTGCGTTTGGTCGTCGGATTCCGTCGGAATTGGAATGGTCAATTCCGTTAACCGAATTCCAATGGCATGTTTGGTTACCTATGGAATTGAATGGATGGAATTGAATTCCTTCATTGGTGAATTTCACCATTCCTTTACAAAATGAATGGAATTGAATTTCATTCCATCCAAATTTGCCTAAATGACAAAAATACCCTCATTTAATTTAATACTTTAGTTTTTTATTTTATTTTATTTTTAATTTTAATTTTTAATTTTTAATTTTTAATTTTTTAATTTTTAATTTTTAATTTTTAATTTTTAATTTTTAATTTTTAATTTTAATTTTTTATTAATATAATTTAATACATTTAGTTTTTATTTTTTATTTTTGGGTTGTGTATATTATATTTTTTACACATTAAAGTATTTAATAATTATTTTATAAAAAGGGTATTTTGGTCATTTGCCGAAAATTCATTCCAATTCCAAAGCTACATTCTGTGAACCAAACAGACAAATTTCAATTTCTTTGACAGATTTCATTCCAATTCTGTCAACCAAACAGGTGGTCAAACCTGACAACATTCCATTCCGATTCCTTCCAGATTCCAATTCCTTTGACAAATTTCATTTCTTCAGAAATCATTCTGCAAACCAAACGCACCCTTATATGCGTTGAATCAACCTCAACCAAAATATCCATGAGTTTTCATTTTTCTTTATAATTAATTAGAAGGAAAAAAAACATGGAAGGAAAAATAATAAGCAAACAATATAGTATGATGGTGAAAGGGGGGTTTGACTGCACACCGCCCTATATATAAACAAATGTAGAATAGTTAAAAAGACCCACAGATTGCTGTTTTAGGGTTCTGGAAAACCCGACCGGGGTCACGTGACTTGGCGCCAACGAACAGATATCTTACAACCTATGGGCCTAGCAGACGTGTCAATACCCCATTTGCCCTATTATTTTATTACTTTTTGGTGTTTTGCTTTTTTAAATATGCAATTAAATAATACATTTTTGGTCCTTGGTGAATGTTTCCTTCTCATTTTTCGTCCCTCAAAATCAGAAAATACATTAGTGGTATAAAAAACATGTTTTGAAGCTCAAACTGGTCCCCCTCACTAACGTTAGATATGGCTCAGTTAACTCTATCATGTGTCCCTCGTGTAAGGGGCATTTTCGTCTTTTTATCTATATTTAATTTACTTTAGAAAACATAAAAAGCTATATTAATATTTTTAGTATAAAAAATAAAAAGAAATGAAAAAGCAAAAATCCAATGATGCATACCTCTCTACGTCTCTCTATATCCACCAATCATGCATGCTCGTTCATGAAATTGTCCCTAAAACACTGCATAATCCCTTCGTGATATCCTCCGGCAGCCCCGTTAACTATCTTTCTCCGACGAAGTCCAGTGACGAATCCCACAACCTCATCGTTTCACCGATGAAACCTTCTCCATCCCACCATGACGGCGTCTCACTCATCTTGAAACCCCTACGCCGCCTCCTTTAAACTTATGTTTCTGTGCAAACAAAAGACGTCGCAAGAATAATCTAATTTGAGTTCCATGGTTTTTAATGCTCGATGAGCATAGAAAAATTTAAAACAAGGGATGATGAGTAGTTCGAGGGTTTTGATCTATTTAGTGTTTTCTTTTTTTTTTTACAAATCTGATTAAGCTCTGGTGGGTTTGAAGTAGGGGTAGACATCGGAACTGGGTACCCGCCTTTGGAACCGGAACCGCTTCGGAACTGCCGATTTCGGTACCGGAACCGATGTGATTGGTTCTGGTTCCTAAAATACGGAACCGATTAAGAATGGTTCTGGTTCTGGTTCTCATTTTCTTGGAACCGCTACCCGCTGGGTACCCGCTCGGACCGGTTCCTGGATGTAAATATTTATTAGATTTAAATATTTAATAAAACTAAAATTGAATTAATGGATTTACCAATTCAAATATTTTTTGCACACAACAAAATCTTAAGTAAAAAAGTTCTAATATGTTTGTTAGTGATTTGCAATAGACTTAAAATTACATTTTTATTATATAAAATGTTAAAATTTAAAAAAACAAATTGACACCGGGTACCCGGAACCGACGGTTCCGGGACCGGTTCCAAAATATAAAGAACCGATGTAAGTGATTCCGGTTCCGGTTACTTCATTCTAGGAACCGCCGGTTCCGATTCCATGAAATTTGGCCGGGTACCCGGTTTCGCTCACCCCTAGTTTGAAGGTGTTATTGATTTACAATATTTTAGGGTTTTACCCATATCTGGTTTTGGTATTTGATCCAGATTCAGCTTGTATCACAAAGTTTTAGCCTTTTGATTTACAATTTGTTTTAGGTGTTCTTAAGACATTAATTTAAAGATTTGATTCAGGTTATGAACTATGTAACACTAAATTTATTAATAAAGTTGTATAAGTTTATCTATTTGGGTTGATTGTATTAGGTGGTGATGGTGGTGGTGAGTGGTGCATGGTGGCGACGAGTGGTGCATGGTGGCAGGTTGGGCATTGGGATGGCGGTGGATGAGAGTGGTGGGTGATAGTGGTGAGAATGAATATTCTTGTTGATGGAGATGATGATGAAGATGAAGATGAATCTGATATGTTTTGGGGTTGAATCTAATTTAGGGTTTTAATTTCATGTACAAATGTGTATAAATTTGTTTAGTCTTTTGATTTCATGAGTAGATTTGTACCAATTTATTTTTGATTTCTAGAGATTATGTTTTGACTTGGATATGAATGTTCTTGAGTATGATCTTCTTGACTTGAATACTAATGTTCTTGGGGATGGATGTGAGATTGAAGAAGATAAGTAAAAAAGACATGTGACTCACTTAAGAAAGTGAACTCTAACGGTGCTAGTATGAAGGATCAGTTTGGGCTCCAAAACACAAATTTTGAACCACCAGTTTACTTTTATGAGTTTAGGGACGAAAAAAAAAATCACAGAGAACCAAAAATGTAATTCACTCTTTAAATAAATGTCTTTTCAAAGTTGCTAAGGTCGTGAGCCTATTAAGAGCATCTCCAATGCAAGGTTCTTACAAGCAAAAAGTGTAGTGGCTTATAAGAACTACCATTGTGGAGAGTTCTTATAATAACCCAACCTCCTCTATGTTCTTAAACAAGAACTTTGGTTCTTACCTTGATTTTTGGTGTAAAGTGACATAGTCCTCATTTCTATTGGTATTTAATTTAAATACTTGATATTTATTTATAAATATATAATAGTTTTTGATGTTGATGAATATATGGGACCTACAAAAATGAAATTCTTATAAGAACTACCATTGTGGATTTTTATATAAAATTTCATATTAATGAGTTGGAAATGAAGTGGCACCAAAAAGTGCAAAAATAAGGTTCTTGTAGGAACCTCCATTGAAGATGCTCTAAGGGGTAAATTACGTCTTTTGTCCCTTGTACTTTTTGAATAACGATTTTTATTATTGTAATTTATTATTTAGAGTAAATTACGGATTTGGTCCCTGTGGTTTGGTGGTTTTTACGAAAATCGTCCCTAAACTTCATTTATGACGGATTAGGACTCGACGTATGACATTTTATAACGAGTTGGTCCCTCCCTCTAACTGTCGTCCAACACCTCCGTTAAACTGAAGGGCATTTTCGTCCTTCTTTTTTTTGTCTTTACATGAGGGACTAATTCTGTAATACACAAACCCCAGGGACCAAATCCGTAATTAAGTTTGAAAAATAAAAATTATTAATTTTTTTATTCTTTTAGTTTATTAAATTAATAAAGTAGTATACATTAACATTTATTAATTATTACATAGGGAATTTAATTAAAATACCCAAAGTTTGACTTTCATTTACCAAAATACCCATTTTTCTCCCGTTTTTACCAAAATACCCATTTTTTCTGCAAAGGGGGGCCGCGATCACGGGCAAGGACCATTTTTGACAATTTTTGAAACTTTTACCCCGCGATCATGGGAGTGTCCCGCGGTGGACCCAATTTCCTTCAATTTGATGATTTTGAATTGAAATGTTACACTTTCAACCCCTATACTTATTTACTTAATTTACTTTATACCTTTTACTTTCATAATTTTAATTTTACATTTAACACATATAATCGTTTATTAACTAAAATACGTTAAAAAATACGTTTTAATTTTAACAAGTTACACCATTATAATCGTCTCTTCGATACGTTCGAAATGAGCTCAATTTTGAATATTTTTGGATTTTTTTATTTTATTATATATCATATATACTACATAAAAATATTTTTAATATTTACAATTCATACACTTATAGTTAATTATTTAATTTATGGTACATCTCTATAAGGGTATGAATTGTAAATATAAATAATATTTTTATGTAGTGTATATGATATATATTAAAATATATAAATAAAAAAATATTCAAGATTGGGCTCATTTCGAACGTATCGAAGAGACGATTATAATGGTGTAACTTGTTAAAATTAAAACGTATTTTTTAACGTATTTTAGTTAATAAACGATTATATGTGTTAAATGTAAAATTAAAATTATGAAAGTAAAATGTATAAAGTAAATTAAGTAAATAAGTATAGGGGTTGAAGGTGTAACATTTCAATTCAAAATCATCAAATTGAAGGAAATTGGGTCCACCGGGGGACACTCCCCCGTGATCGCGGGGTAAAAGTTTCAAAAAGTGTCAAAAATTGTCCCTGCCCGCGATCGCGGACCCTTTTCGCGGAAAAATGGGTATTTTGGTAAAAACGGGAGAGAAATGGGTATTTTGGTAAATGAAAGTCAAACTTTGGGTATTTTAATTAAATTCCCTATTATATATTACCTATATACACACACATATATAATTAATGAATATATTCTCTTTCAAATATATATATATATATATATATATATATATATACATAGAGAGAGTCCTAATAAATTGTAAACCATCATTTTCGTGTAAACCGTCGATTTCATAGGTTTTTTTGATGAATTTTTTATGTAATTGTTTATTTTGATGAAATAGTTTCATATCATTCATTTCTTGATGAATTTTTTTTGTACAAGAAGCGCATGAGTTCCACCGACAAATTGTCAAAAAAAAATTATTATTTTTTTGTGCAATTTATTTCTTTCGTTTTTGTTTGTATTTTTGTTTTTTTTCAAATAAAAATTGGGGTGAGGTTTTCTTAATTTAAAAAATTTTGTTTCAGAAAACTTATGATTGGCTTTTTTGGTGCAATTTATTTATCTCTATTTTTCTAATTGTATTTTATTTTATTTTTAGAATAAAAAATTTATGATTGTCTTTTTTGGTGCAATTTATAGGTAATATATATATATGGATAATAAATTGTAAACCGTCGATTTCATAGGTTTTTTTTATTGAATTTTTTTATGAAATTGTTTATTTTGATAAAATTGTTTCATATCATTCATTTCTTGATTAATTTCTTTTTTATGAAATTTGTAGTTTCATAGGTGAAAACGAAAATATATAAAACAGTTTCATAAGAATGAAAAAAACCTATTAAACTACAAATTTCATAAAAAAATTCATCAAGAAATGAATGATATGAAACTATTTCATCAAAATAAACAATTCCATAAAAAAATTCATCAAAAAAACCTATGAAATCGACGGTTTACATGGTTTACACGAAAATGATGGTTTACAATTTATTAGGACTCTCTCTCTCTATATATATATATATATATATATTTTTTGAAAGGGAATATATTAATTAATTATATATGTGTGTGTTGGTGTGTGTATATAGGTAATATATAATAATTAATAAATGTTAATGTATACTACTTTATTAATTTAATAAACTAAAGAATAAAAAAATTAATAATTTTTATTTTTCAAACTTAATTACGGATTTAGTCCCTGGGTTTTGTGTCATTACGGAATTAGTCCCTCATGTAAAGACAAAAAAAGAAAGAAGGACGAAAATGCCCTTCAATTTAACGAAGGTGTTGGACGGCAGTTAGAGGGAGGGACCAACTCGTTATAAAATGTCATACGTCGAGTCCTAATCCGTAATAAATGAAGTTTAGGGACGATTTTCGTAAAAACCACCAAACCACAGGGACCAAATCCGTAATTTACTCTATTATTTATTATTATTATCGTTTTTATAATTTATAATTTTTTTTCTTTGTAATCTAAGTTTATTGATGTTTTCATCCTTTATAACTAAAAATAATATATTTGCCTCAAGAACAAAAGCATCCATACAATGTTAAGAATAAAAATCAAAAATCAAAATCTAATAGACAAATATCATAACTTTAAGTAAATTATAAAAACCAAAATCATAAATTACACTAAATTAAATAAATAATATATTTGGTCTACTAAATTTATGAAAATTGTCACTCGAATTTTGACTTTTGAAAGTATGAGTCTTCATCATTTCTATTTGCGGGTCCGTATTTATTGGCCAATGGCTAAAATGTATGACCTCATTTATTTTAATGGGTAACCTTTTCGGATATCAAAATAGATTATGGAGTAAATTACATTCCTGGTCCCTGTGGTTTGCTCATATTATGGATCAGGTCTCTAAAACGCGTTTATTACACTGGGCGTCCCTGTGGTATGCAAAAACGCACGCGGAGGGTCCCTCCGTCTAACGAAATCTATTAACCCAGTTAACTCAAGGGGTATTTTGGTCTTTCTACACCTATTTTTGTCTTTTTCCTAATAAAAAAATTAAAATAACAAATAAATTAACAAAGATGCCATACCCCCACCCCTACCCCCCCCCCCCCCCAACACACACACACACACCTCTTCTTCCTCTCCACACACACACACCTCTTTTGAAAACCAAAGCTTATCTCTTTCTTCTTCTTCCTGTTCTTCCAATTATACCCCTACTCACCTTTCCTCCTACATTTCCTGTTGGAAAAACCCTAATTCTTCAAAACCCACCAAAACCCATGAAAATAAACATGATCCAGAAATGGGTTTGGAAGATGGTGTGATTTTAAAGGGTTTCAGATGAAGAAAGTATAGATGTTGAACTCATGAGGCTGCATAATCTTCAAGGCCCACCAAGGTTTTTGACCACCATTAATGAAGAAACGGAGTTGGAATCACAGAGAAGTAGAAAGGGTTCAAGAACCAAAAGCTTGAATGATCTTCTTCTTCATTTGGATCATGCTCTTCACCGCCATTAACGGTGCGTTTGGTACGCAGACAAGACAGGACAAAACATAGAAGGACAGGACAGTTGTCCAACGTTTGGTAAAACATGACAGGATTGGACAGGATAGAGACATGACTGTTAAATGACCAATTTACCCCTAATAAGGTTTTTGGTATTTTTTTTACCAAATAATCAATCTAAATGAAAATTACCAAATACTAACAATGGAAGAAATTAGTAAGTTCAAGAATCACATATTTGACCATGGAAGAAATCAGTAAGTTCAAGAAATCACAGTAAGTTACTCACAAAACATTAAAATATCACAGTAACAATGGAAGAATCACAGTAAGTTACTCACAATACATGAAAAAAATCACAGTAACAATGGAAGAAATTGCAGATACAAAACATAATGAGTCTCTCACAATAACATGAAAAATCACAGTACCAACACCTATGTGGGAAGAAATTGCACGTCACTGACATGTGTGGGAAGAAAATGCAGGTCACCAACAATGGAAGAAACCGAGAACTAGTGGAAGAAATCGACAACCTGATTTCTTCGAAGGAGACGACGAGCAAGCAGGAGACGACTAGCAACCGGTGGAAGAAATCGACAATCCGATTTCCTGAAATCGATAGGAGAAGTGGAGACAATGAGCAAGCAGGAGAAGAAAGCCAACCATTTTCGAAAATTAATCAGACCAAAATTCAACACCTGATTACGTCAAAATCAGGGACGATTACCTGATTGAGTCAAAATCAGTGATTTCAGGAGACGATTTCAGGGAGGGTGACGATTTCAGGGAATGTGACGATTTCAGGGAAGGCGATGAGAGGAAAGGGTGAGGGTATAATGGTCTAAGAGACCTTGTTCCACTTAGTTCCAGGGGATAGGAGTGGACAAGCGTGTCCCATGTTTATCCAAGTTAGTTCCACTTTGTTCCAAATATGATCACACCAAACATGGGACAAGTGTGTTCTGTCCTGTCCTGTCCCACCCTGTCCATCGTACCAAACGCACCCTAAAGGGGTTACAGTTGCAGAATCTTGAAGGGTTTCATCACCATGGATTGAACGGGAAATTTGTGAAGAAGAAAGGGGGGTGAGGGGATTGAACCGGAAACCTCACCAAATCGGTTAAAACTTATCAGTTTCTTCTTCACCTCTCCTGTCTCCAACCATTATATATATATATATATATATATATATATATATGTGTGGGGGGGGGGGGGGGGGACGAAATAGGTGGTCGGAGTTTGGGGGGGGAGGGTTGTAGTGTGGGTGGGTGGGTTAGAGGGGATTCTTTATTAATTAATTAATTAATTTTTTTATATATTTTTTTATTTTTTTATTTCTTATTAGGAAAAAGACAAACAGATGTAAAAAGACCAAAATACCCCTTGAGTTAACTGGGTTAACAGATTTCGTTAGACGGAAGGACCCTTCGCGTGCGTTTTTGCATACCACAGGGACGCCCAGTGTAATAAACGCGTTTTAGGGACTTGATCCATAATATGAGCAAACCACAGGGACCGGGAATGTAATTTACTCTAGATTATGGAAATGTTTCCATTTCTATTCTTAGAACTGTTAAAAAACAAGAATCAAAATCATCTTGTTTTTTAGATATCTCTTAGAGAGTCGTCGTTTACAGTTGTGCAAAAGTTTCAAATGAAAAGGATATATGATTTTTATCTAAAAACCTTCTTTTACCCAATTTTCTAGGATTCTTTTCTATGGAATTGAATATCATTCAAGCTGCATTTTGAATAAATTTCTTTATTCCAATCTTGGAAATCCTAATACCATTCCGAAGATTTCCCAAAAGTTAATGAGCTTAATTGCTTAAAGGCTTATCTGTCATTGTAATCAATTTTTGGGAGTTTTACAAATTCGGAGAAATTGCATCTCCAGTAAATTCTTCAAAATAGAGATTTTTGGAATTTTTGCTATAACAGATTTTCCAAAACTTTCTCTAAAATAGAGAAAGCATGAGAGAGTTAAATAGTGAAATTCTCCAAATTTGTAGAACTCTCCAAAAATGATTGTTTAGAAAAAAGACTTTTTATTCTTTCTACCAATGAGAATCAAGGAAATGAAATATTTATAAGAGAAAATAATATTTTAATAATGTAACACCCGAATTTTTTGGCAAGTAAAAGTCACCCGTACGTTTTTATAGCTTCTAAGTTATAAGTTTTGGGTTAGCAAATCATTGTTTTTAGTCCCTAAAAGAACTGAGTGTGTTTCGTGTGAGAAAAGTCGAGTTTCGAGCTCGGTACAGGTCTGGCTACAATGCTCGACAACTATGACATGTGTCAATGTCGCCTGACAATGTAGCAGGGAAGGGGATACTCACTAGACCATCGCCCTACGACACTGCCATGTCATTGTAGCCTGGCAATGTCGCCCAGATGGGGCAGTGCAGTATTAACTACGATTGTTTAGCGTTTTTACATTTCTCACTTTTTCTACTTCACCCTTCTCCCTCTAATCGACCAACCATCATTTATTACGAACCCTAACTCATTTTAGGGTCATTTCCTTGGATTTTAAGGTGTTTCATCCTCATCAAGCAAGTCTCTTCAACCTATAGTTCAAGATCAAGTGTTCACCTCCGTTCATAGAGATTTCTTGGTTTTTTAAAGTTTTGACATCAATCCAAGTATTGTGAGTTCATTCTAACATTTTAAACTTTATACATGTCAAAATTATACATTTTGAACTTCTAAACATCTCCTTGTTTACATTTTCTGATTTGGTAGATTTTGACCTAACTTTGGTATTTTGAAGATTTTAGGGTTTTATGTAACACCCTCATTTTTGAAAGTTTTAAGATAAATATGAAAAATAGGATTTCGGATTGAATTATAGATTTGATGGTCTTGTTGGATGGAGAATTCAAATATGAATCCAACGGTCCTTTCTGGAGCAAAAACGAAGCTAAAACGAAGAAGTTATGACCAAAACAACTTTCGGTACAACTTCGGCTAAAATGACCGGCGAAAGTGACAATTGTCACAATCGCATGTCACTCTTGCCGGTTTTGTACCGATATCCATGGGACCACGACGAGAGTGCCCAGCGAAAGTGGCACTTGTCACTCTCGCACGTCACTTTAGCCGACGGGCACGTGGAGTTTAAAAATGCGATTTTCGCCCATTTCATTTCCCCACTCCTTCCCTTCATCCATTTCTCTCCCAAACCGAAACCCTAAGCCCTCAACGTCGATTTTGAGCCATTTAGCCACAAGATTCGAGATTTGCAAGTGATTTCTTCATCTACCATGGTTTTGGGAAACAAATCTTGAAACCCTTTCACTTCATCTTCTTCACCCAAAGCTTTCTAGGGTTTCATTCAACCTTTTTGTCCATTTTGAAGAATTGTAGCTTGTGGTGTTTTGTTGGCGATCTAGAGGTGCTTTGTTGGGGGATTCTTGTTGTTATTGAGGTAATCATCTCTTTTCTTCATCTATGGAAACTAGGGTTTTTGGTGTAAGTTGAGATTATTGATGAAAATGCTTGGGGAACGATTTTATATGGTTGAATATGATTTTGATGGTTGTGAACTTATGAATCTAGGTTTTAGAAGATTTGGCTTGAGGATTCAAGTGTCTTCAAAGGAGCTCAAAGTGGGGGAAAAATCTATATTTAGTCTAAAACTAGCAAGGTGAGTCCAAGTTGATTTGTGAAAACGTTGTACATGTCAAAATGTTCATTTTAAAGTGTTTTGTGTGTTTTTACATGAAAATATTCATTGTTGATTATTTGGTGGATTTTGACTACTTGAAATATTTGATTTTATAAATCTTGCAAAATAACCATTTTTGGAATTTTGGGATAACTTGATAAAATAAGTATAAATGAAAGAGTTTTGATATTTAACGCATGATTGGATGTTATCTAGTGAAAATACATTTTTTAGTGTTTTGTTGGAAATGTGCATAATTTTATGCGGTGGTATGTTTTAAATCATGAACGTGCGGGTCATTGGATTTTGGGTCATTTCCGACTTTGTGAACATTTTAGAAGTTGTAAACCCTTCGGTTTGAGAAAAAACGTATTTTGGTTATTTTGATGGATGAACCTTAACTATTGTTATTTTAAATGATTTATCTTGCATTTGTAAATCTTTGGGCATAAATGCACTTTGATGTGTACTTTGGAAAATGACGTGTCTTAAATTAAGAGTTGTGTTGAGCAATTCGAGTCTCTGGAGCATATTTCGCATAAACGTGGACGATATACGTTTTAATGCATTATTCGGTTTTCATGAGTGGTTAATTGGTTTTGGTTGAGCTTATGGCTCGGTTTATGACTTCAATGAGTCTTGAGAACATTTTGTCCGGATTTTAACGATTGAACGTGGAGCTTTGGTCGTCAGTTGAATTTATTGCATTTTAATTGAAGAGTACATGTTTTGAGTGCGTGTGTCGTTAAAGTGGAGTCATGTACTTTTAGGTCGTAATGCATTGGATCCATAGGCATATGAGTCGGTCACATCTTTATAAGTGGAAAACCTTGGTATTTTCACTTTGGGAAGTATGCCATTGTGGCATTTTGTGTCCCGACGTTGTGGAGGGGAACCACTTTAGGTTGTACTCCGGAATTTTGTGGTTGTTGTTCTAACTCTTGTGCACGAGGGTTGAACATCATGGGTTATCAAGTAAGGAGCCGAGACTCTAATTCTTGAATGCTAGTAAGTAGGCAATAAATGTTCGATAGAAACCTTGAGATGTAACTTACTAGAGAATGAACAGGCAATTAGATCGTGTATCCTTGAGGTGTAGTTGGGCACAACAGGCAATAAAGGATATGGTGGTGCCACCCGTTGCTGGGTGTGGGACTTGAGGTGTAGCTTATTATAGCAGGCAATAAAGTCCGACTCGAGTTGGGCTTATTAAAGCAGACAATAGAGTCACGATCTGAGGTGTAGTTCAATAACATAGTTATGCGGCTTAACTTTGTGTTCCGCCACATACAATGGAATCGGGTCTCCCCCGTCACCGAAAGGTGTTGTTTGGGTATTTATTTTTATCCATGTTTTCGGTGACGTATTTTATTTATATGTATTGCTTTACATATTTTATGGGTTGTGATGTATGCCTCATTCGTGTTCGGGATGTTTTGAATAATAGTGATTTATTCATGATTTTGTAATTTTAGAAATCAATTACTATTTCACTTTTCAAGTGGGTTTTGGGTTGAGTCCATTTCGAGAATCGTTTTATATTACGGTTTTCGTCACGGGATTTGTGTGTGTTGGAAAATGGGTGATTTGCATTTAAAGTAAATCCTTTTTGGAACTCAGGATTTAAATTGCACCTTTCTCGTCTTACGAATTATATAACCTTGATAAAACTCTTGAACTCACTAGGCGTTAGCCTAACTTTTTTATTTGTCGGCATGTGCAACAGGTTCCGGTTGGGATATAGTTCTAGTGACACTGTGAAGGGTGGAGAGTTAGTTGTGTGTTCAAGAAATAAGTGACTTGGTGAAGTCTTCCGCATTTGGGGAATAGCAACTTGATTTTAGGGTTGAGTAACACCCGACCCTTTTGTAGTCTTGGTGAATGACTTGGGTTTTATTGTTGAAATTGTAATGTTTTATATTGAGGTAATTCCAATAATGATTTGTAGAAGGAGTTTTATCCTTATTTGGTTATTTTAATGAAAATTTTATTTAGTTGCTCTTTCCAATTTTTAGGGTGTTACATTTTATTATTTTCAAACAAAATGAATGGTTTTATTATGTGTGATGTAAATGAGTTTTTTTGAAGAAAAATGTAAATGAAGTTTTATATACATATTTATGGTGAAATACTTACATGAACACATTTTGGTCATATACTCATATTTATGGTTTTCATTATATTGTGAGGTTTACTTGATAGAAGTGAGTTATCGGGAAGAAAACAAATGGAATGTTGTTATTATTGGCTATGTCTATTTCAAAATGGTATGACTCTTGGAATGTCTATTTTTGTAAACCATAGATGTCGAAAATGGGAAACGGTCATAGTTTGACCTTTACATGAATATAGTTTTTCATGGTATTATTTGCACAAAGAAATGCATTCTTTGGAAATGTTTGATATTTAGAATTATATTTGTGCTTATAGTTTGGTCACAAATGTAATTGTGACAAGTCTTAGGAGTTGTTTGTTTACCTCTTGGTCCATTAAGAGGTAATCTCTGAATCGCTAAGAGATAAATCCCGTTTGGCAAAAAAAATGTCTGCCTCTTAATGGTTCTAAAACCATCTGAATGATTTAGCATCTTGGGTCTCCTTAACCATTCAGCACCCTGATTTCATTCTAAGCAATTACCAAACAACCATATTTCATTTTGCACTATATCATAAAAGCCTCTTAATCATTCTAACCACTTAATCATTCTGCATTAAACCATTCAACAACTGCCAAACAGCCTCTTAAACTATTACTATTGGATCCATAGGTATAGGAGTCGACTTATTTTGGGATAACTCTCGTTTGTAACTAGTCGAGACATTGGGTCATCGGAAGGCAACTTGGTACGGTTATGTGGGATCGAATACTAGCCGTGAGCCGTAAATGTAATCCTAATGATTAAGTATGATTAGGATCATCGGATGCCCTCCCCTACATATATGTACAAGCGGCGAGCTCATGGTCATTGATCCTAGTATGAGATCACTAACTTGGAAAATAGCTTAGTTTTATGTTCCGCTACAATCCTTGGAAATCGGGTCTCCCCGTCATCATAAGATGTTTTTGGACCGTATGGTTTCTATATGGTTTATATGGAAATAAATTTACTTCATATTCTTGGAAAACATTTATTGTCGTTTTATGCTTTCTTAAATATATAAATGTTTGTTCGCACTAGGCGTAAAGTCTAACATATTTTCTTAAATAACATGTATATCATGTTCCGTTAGCAATGGGGTTTCCAAGTCTTGCCAACATCTTTTGGAGAAATTATTTCTTAAACTTACTAGTTTTATCGTTCCTGTAACAAATAGAAAGTGATCCAAAACTTTTGTCAAATTTCTTGAAAGGTACTTTTAGTTATTGATTAATGTCGAGGACAAATATATTAACGTTGTATTATTCTTGAACGATTAAAATATCTAAAATTATACTAAATAAAGATAAAATTAAGAAAAATTATGTACCAAAATGCCAGAAATATCACATAATGATTATTAACAGGAAGAGAATGAATTTTAATCACCATTTAGTAAGAAAACGTTGTATTTTATTTGAAAAGATGACGACTAGTCTTATAGTTGTATTAAATAAAAATATATAATTATATACAGTATGTGACACCCCGAAGGTTTAAATGAAGTGTACTACTACCGTCTGTCACTAGGCAAAACAATATATTAAATAACTTTTGGTCGATTGAATTTATACAATTTAAGTGCAAAACCACATCTATTTGAACCAAATAGAGGTTGTTCTTATATAAAATTGACAGTGTCAAAACAATATATTAAATATAGAACCGGAATTAATTTCTAATTAAATTAAGCGGTGTTATTTTAGAGCATCTCCAACAGATTCCCCCATAATTCTCCAAAATGGAGAACCAAAAGCCAAAATCCCTAAAAAAATACATTCATCTCCAACAACTTCCTCATTTTGGAGAATCCAACATTAATTAAAATATTACATTCATCTATTAAAATATTATTTCTCTCTTTACATATTTATTTTCAAAGTTTACTATTGGTCCTCTCACTTGATAATCATTTTTGAAATGATCTCCATATTTGGAGAAAAAAACCTTCTCTCTCCAAGTTTCTCCATTTTAGGGATAGTTTTGAAGGAAGTTGTTGGAGCTAAATATTAGTCCAAAATCCTTATTTTCTTCATTTTCCCATTTTGGGGAAGCTGTTGGAGATGCTATTAATAAGTCATCTACCCTTTCTAGATTTTTTTTTTCTTTTTTTAAAAGCATTAGTTCCACGTTGCTAATAGGTTTGTAGTTAAAAACCCAAGGAGTAGCTCATGGATTTTGACAGTAGGGCATAATGTAAAGGGGGTCAGCTATTAATGCTTGTACCATTATGTACTACTCATCTACGTGCACCCTTCACAACCACATTTTCCCTTTGTAGCCCCTCTTCTTCCACGTATCACTTGTTTGCCCCCAACTCCGTCGCCGCCCGCCACCCACCCACCACCATATGGAACAACCACCTTTTGGTTTAGATATATACCCTGCCTTGGTTCAAAACCAAACTAGATTGGACCACAAAATGAATAAAATTTAAATCAAGAATCGAATCGATTTGGTTTCGGTTTAAAACAAACTCGAACTTTTGAATCAAACCATAAATGGGTTTATTTAATAATATTCATATCGTTATGAGGCTTTCATTAATAAAATTAAATGGGTTGGTTTCAAATTTGGCCCATTATCAAGCATCCTAACTTTGTATTCTTGAACTTGGGCCTTGGGGAGAAAAGAAAAGAGATATAGGAAGAGAAAAAGAGTGAAATGATTTTTTTTAATTTACTAATATACCCTTTTAAATAACTGCAGACTGTACCATTTCCCCCACACAATAACAAATTACATAATAAATTAACAATTTAACATCAACATTATTAATAATTACAAACATCTATCATTTACATGTTAAAAAGAGTATAAAATAAAAAGAATTAAATACTTGTTACAATAATAGACAACAAATTTGTATTATTACACTAATTTTTTTTGGTCATATTTTAATACATTTTTATTTTTTAACCATGTATTAACTTTTCTCTTCCAGACCTGTGAAATTTAGTTCGACTGGACGTTTGTATAAGTAGGGGTGAACATCGAAAGCATTAACTGCCTTTGGAACCAGAACCGCTCCGGAATCGCCGGTTTTGGAACCGAAACCGATGTGATTGGTTCCTGTTCCTAAAACACAGAACCGATCAAGACTGGTTCGGTTCTTACTTGGAACCGTTAACCGCTGGTACCCGCCAGAGCCGGTTCCATTTAAACACAAATTGAACACTGCCATATCTGATATAAACATGTTAACCCAAAGCAAACATCATTAAAAATTTAAAATACAGTTTGGCATACATGTTCAAGTCCAGATACCAACTACATGGTTTAAACTTCAAAATACACTCATGACCCTGTTGCTATCAATATGATCGAAAGGGGATATGGAACTATGGATACATCACCTTGCCATTCGAAATGCAGACCACATGCTCGTGTAGTAGTAGGGTTCAATAGTCATGTCGATCAATTTCACAAAAGGGAACTGCAAAAGACTGGTTATAAATATATAAGGACATGGCATTTTTATATGAGGAATTGACAAAATAAGGTTTTCAACATGGATATTACTTACTTCATTAGTCGAAGCCGGACATTCCCAATGAGGCGTAACTTGTATCATCTGTTCCAATCAGCGGGATATATTCTGAACCTCTCACATGAACACTAAAGCACGCTGCAAAATCAAGGAAACAAAGATTATATAACATCCAACTTTTTGAACACGTATCATATCAATTGAAGATTTAATCAAATCCAAGAAATGCAGCACGAACTAACCATTTTCTATTTTCATTACACTTTGGAGCATTGTATCCATCTTTGTTTTCATGTCTGAAGTATCATCCATTTTTGGAGCCACGAGCGTAAGTTCTCTGTAGATTTCACGCACAAATCTGCATATCCTCTCAGCATATTCAAGCTCACCATCTGATATCCTCCCAATTGCCAACCTCATCAACTCTCCTGTCAAATCAGCCAGCTAAACCAAAACAATCAAAGATGAAAAAGTACTTGGACCATTACAGGTAGCAATGTAACAGCAGAAAACGCACGCACGAAAACATGCAAGTTTCTTTCGTAACTTACCCCCAATATATAGTCAAGGATGTTAATTTGCAGAGGCTCCAAAGAAGCATCACTCAGTGGTAATAACATGGAATTTATCTCATCAAGATTCAACAGGGTACCACTGGTGCAGAATTTACATAATGTCGCAGCTTCAACATATTCTTGTACCTGTACAGGACCAGGCTTTATTAATTATTATTATTAAATTTAAGTGATTCAATACTCTAAAATAAACCAATCAGGTGCATGAAGAGGCCAACCCCTGGAGAGTATGCGCGTCTTAGCTTCCAGAAATCAGTCCCTTGCAATTCATTTACTAGTCGGGCTATATGCTGATCTCTGACAGCTGAAAGATCCTTTTCTGCCTTCTCCAACACCTCATCTTTGTTATTTTTGCTGATTCTGTTCACGGATGGGAATAAAATAAGATAACTACGTAGACAAGGTTCAAAGAAAATTAGAATGCTTGAAAAACCAGGTAACAATTAAGGTTCCAAGGATCGCAATTCACCTGTGCACCTGAAATATCACCTTTTTGCTATTAATGGTGATATCACGACTTGCTTTCACAACCCTTTCCCTCTTGTCATTCTGCAATAAGTATTGTTCAACAAGTAATAAGCATATAACTAACTATACACCAAGTTACAGAAAGTCATCAAGACTGATTCAATTGTAAACATCACCAACATGGAAAATAATATATTTTCTCTAACCATACAATTATCCCAAAGTAGCTGGAAGTGAAATGCAACAGAAATATAACTAGAGTGAAGACAAAAAAATGATGGATAAATACAAAAGAGTATAATTACCTAACTTTTATAAACTATACAAACCTAGATTAACTAAGCACTGCACTCTCTTATCCAATATCATGTCCTTATATATGTTTTGGTTTGAATCCCAAATGTGTCTAACACTCTCTTAGTCTCTTGAAAAGACCATCTTAAGTGATGTTTCTTGAATTTATCATGCTCTATGATCACAAGTCAACCCAGAAATTAGGAACTCAACCATACAAACCAGCCACGTACTTGAAATACCAACACAACAATATTAAGTTCAAACAACAAGACCACACTAAGAAGCACCAGACATTAATAGCCATTCTTGTAAAGAACCTAGCCCTGCATCTCTGTTCCGACCCTACAAAGCTAACTCGGTAATGTGACAACCCATGCTCAAGCCCCTCAACCCCACAAATCACAAGAATTGGCCTACGCTGTAAAGAGGCCATGTGGTCAAATGACCGATTTTCATGTTAGAAATATTTGTCTAAATTAAAGGGGAGATCAATAACTATATTTCATAGTTCCGAATATTAGATTCATATCAAAGTTGCAATCTAATAAATCCATTAACATCCCCGAGTACAATTAGGGTTCTCTTTAGAGGCCTACCATTACATTTTGTTGATGTTTAACCTAATCGTTGATAACCCATATCCTTTAAATAAGTGATAACCACGAATTCATTTAGGGGGAAACGTTGCTATGGCCATCTTTAACATGTTTGCGATCACAAAGGTTAACAGAAGTTAACGGTGTCACTAAAACGGGAACGTAATGCCATAGGGTGTGGGAGATTACTTGTAACTACATCATTTTGCAGCATATGCAACGCTGAATTGTTTTCCACTTTTCCTCCATCCCACTTGAAAAGGAAATCAAAACTAACGCTCTCAGCTATCAACCCAATATTATGCAAAATGAATTAATTAAAACGGAAGGTTTATATAAGAAGTCATAGATGTGCGAGTGTTAAGGGTTAAGGGGACGAGAATCCTAACGAATTGATTGAGGTATTCAGCGTATTTTGAGAAGTAATCTTTCATGGAGGACGACGGTGAAGCTGATGCAGTGGTGATCGACCTAGGTTTTTTCCCGGTGCCTTGCGTTGTTGATTCTGCAACTGCAATGAAAATGTTAAGATAAAAACGTTGTTTTGGAACTAGAAAACCACAATTTCACCTAGAACAACATCATGGAGACAATAATATAAAACAGAAATTAGGGTTTTAGGAATTACGTCGACGGATGAGTTGGGGTTTGGGAGCCATGAGATAGAAATGCCTGTGTAATGACGCCGAGGAATACAACATCTGGCGCTACAAAAGACAGACTCGACACTCGTATGGGTTTATCGGCATGAGATGGAACCATTTTTTTATATGTTATTATATATCATTTTTGTTCCAATTAAAGTTGTAGAATTGTATAAGTAACTTTAAAACAATATTATTATGTCAAAATAGTTTATATGCTAACCATACAGTGTGAATAGAAAGAGGGAGGATCGAAAAACACGAAATATTTAAAAACTAGGTAACAGCACCGCGTCTTGCGCGGTGAATACAAATATTATTATAAAGATTAGAGTTAATTACTTTTTTCGTCCCTGTGGTTTGTTAAAAAATTCTGTTTTCGTCCCTGGTCTTCATATATTACGTTTTTGGTCATTGTGGTTTGTTTTTTATTTCTCTTTTCGTCCTTTGCCCTGACGCCATTAGATGCCTTCCGTTAAAACACAGCATGTGCCCCTCACATGAGGGGGCAGTTTAGTCCTTTTATATTTCATGCTTTTAACTACCCCTCCCTTGTTTTATTTTCACTTTCATCCTGGTAAAAACTAGGGTTTCTTGAAACCTTACTTTCTCCCCCCAAAAAAAACCCAGTACAACTCCCACCAATCCAACGTTTCTCCCACGTTCTACTACAACAGAAGCCACGTTCTACTACAACATAAGCTACTATAGTCGATAAATCTCCAACAATGTGGCGACTTCGGTCTCCGTACGAAGTCTTTAACCCACAAGAACTTTATGGTAACCCAATAGAAGCTACAACTTTGATCTTTCTTCTTCTTCTTTTTCTTTTCTTCCAATCTAGTGTTGTTAATGTTAAACAACTTGTATCTGATTCATAGTCTACTATTTGTTCTATTTTACAGATAAGATCCCCACTTTTTTTTCCATGAAGATAAACCATGGTGGGTCTTTTACCAAGTTTCCAGACAGAGCATACATCAATGGAAAGGTAAATTACGTTGACTTAATTGACAGTGATCAATTTTCTGTTCATGGGTTGAAATCAATGGTCCAAAAGTTGGGTTATCAGCTTAATAAACCAATGTTCTTCCATTTTAAGATACCTAATACAAACTTGGATTTTGGGTTACAACCACTGGGAAATGACGAAGACATTTTGTGTTTGTTAAAATATGTTGGTGAGTTCAAAGAATTTGATGTTTATATCGAACACGATAAATCCAACTTGCAAACAAATCTGCTACTAGGATGGGTTGAAAAAGATGGTGAGACTAGTGGATTGGGTAAAGGTAGTGTCTTGGTTGAGGGATCTAGATATGTCTTGTTAATTATTTTATTTACAGGTAGAAGTCACTGTGATGTGTTATTGAACAACATGTGCGAGGTTTTCAATAGACAACTCATAGATGCTAGGGACAAGCCGATTGTCACTGCTTTGGAGTATATAAGGGAGTATTTAATGAAACGAATAGTAAATGTTCAAAGGATGATAGCCAAAGCTAAAGGGCCCCTTACACCTACTGCAACAAAGCTGTTCGACATCATAAAGACACAAGTTGGCCAACAAAGAGTATCGTGGAATGGAGGGCAAAAGTACCAGGTGTCTGGCCCTTGGATGGAACAATGCGTTGTTGATGCTCAAGAGAGGAATTGTACTTGCGGAAAATGGGAAGTGACAGGTATTCCCTGTAAACATGCGGTTGCAACTATCTGGTACATGGCAGCCAATGGTATTAGTGTAGGAGAACCTGAGATGTGGGTGCATCCATGTTATTGGCTTGATAATTGGAAGGTTGTATATAGCTTCAAGATCAATCCAATCAACGGGCCTGAGATGTGGCCCATGTCAAATTGCCCTTTTAAACTGACCCCCCCTCCCCATCACAAACAAGTTGGAAGACCAAGGAATAAACGAAAGAGGGCTGCTGATGAGCTCACTCAACCATTGGTAAAGGGAGGCAAAATCTCAAGGCTTGGGAAAACCGTTACGTGTGTGAAATGTAAAAAGAAAGGTCACAATAAGAGAACGTGCAAAGGTCAAGACATGGAGACATAAATGAAGTTCACTTTCGACTTTTTTGGTAGTGTATGTTCTTTTGGAAACAATTTAAAGAGATGTTCAATGTTTGGCTCTTTTGGAAACAATTTAAGTCTTTTGTTAGTTGAAAACTGTTGATAATTTGTACTAGGTTCAAACAGAGGAAACTGTTGAAACTGTTTGTACTTGGTTCAAATTTAAGTCTTTTGTTAGTTGGAAATTGTGTTGTTTGGTTTTTATCTATTATGGTTCTGTGTTGGTTTTTTTAAGGTTCTGTATTTGGTTTTTATCTGTTATGCTTCTGTTTGGTTGTTGGGAACTGAACATATTTCAGATAGTACTGCTGACAAGAATAATGCTGCTAGAAGCAATACTACTGCCAATACTGCTGCTAGCAGTGTTAGTGCTGCTAACTCAGTTAGTGCTGCTAACTCAGTTAGTGCTGCTAACTCTGTTAGTGCTGCTAACTCTGTTAGTGCTGCTAACTCTGTTAGTGCTGCTAACTCTGTTAGTGCTGCTAACTCTGTTAGTGCTGCTAACTCTGTTAGTGCTGCTAACTCTGTTAGGGTTTATCTGTTTGGTTATTTTTGGTTCTACCGTTTAGAGGTCTCGGTCACTTAGTTGCAGCTTCTATCCGCGTTGGAGGGGTTGTTTACATTCAGAAACGGTGTGTGCCTTTTTGCTGCAAGTGCTGTATCGGTTGGCTTAATGCAGTCAGCAGCTTTATGCTGCTGTTTGGCAGCTGCTATCTTGGTTACAGGCGCTAGCTGTTGCTGCACAGCTTGCTGTTCCTTTTCAACTGTTGTGGTTCTTGTTTTGGGAGGTGGTTTGAGTTCGTTTTGGACTTGTTTTGCTGCATTACCTTTTCAGCCTTGGTCCAGTTTTTTTTGTATCTGTATTGTTTTATTGGTAATGGTATTGGTATGATTTTCTTTCAAAAAAAAATCTCATGGTTTTGTGTTGAATTCATTTTGCTATATATATAATTAATAGTTGCCATTTCAATTCTTTTGCCACATGCAGTGGGTGCCATACTTGATTCATAGAAACCATTTTCAATTCATTTTGCAATACTTAATTCGTGGTTATCATTCTGAATTCAATATGCTATATTTAATTAATGGTACCATTTTCAATTCATACTTACCATTTTCAATTCATTATTACCATTTCAATGAATTTTTCTACAAACAGTGGGTATCATTTTCAGTTCATGGTTCCATATGAAGTTGTATGCTGTGTGAATGACCAAATGAAGTATGCCAATCTCATATTATGAAAATAAATAAAACCGAATAACAACAACTTTTTTCTTCATTAACAAAGAAAAAAAAGAGATACATTGCCAAAGCTAGTGGCTTTGATACACAAATTGGGTTCTTCATAAAGCAACCCAACAAAAAAGTGCAGACTAACCTAAAAGAATTACAAGAGCTAACAATTTACTAATAAAAGAAAAGAATTGCCAATGCAACCCAACTAACAAATGAAATCATTTTCCATTTGCGAACTTCAAGGGTCTTGGCTCTCACAGTGGCTTCAAGAGTATTTTTCAACCTCAGTAATCCGGGAATGATTTCCATAGCTCGTTGACACATAGGAACGTCAGCCCAATCAATAAACCCACAACTAGATACCTGTTTAAGTTGGAGATGTGGAAATTAGGTCAAAACAAATCAAATGTGTTGTAAAAGGGAAACTTACTTTTATTGAACATGAATAGAAGCGACGTCCAAGATTTTCCCTTGTCCACGAAGTTCGTATCACTGCCATAGCACCACAATCGCATACAACCATGGAAACTCTTAATGTTTTCTTAACACATATGGAAAAGGTGAAGGGTGCAGTAGAAAAGAGGGAAGAACTTGAGGGAATGAAGAAAATTGAAAGGGGTTAGGTCAAAAGTGGAAAATGGATTCTTATTTTAATGGGTCAAAATAAAAAAGATTGGAAAAGACACAATTGCCCATCACATGTAAGGCACATGTTGTGTTTTAACGGAAGGCATCTAATGGCGTCAGGGCAAAGGACGAAAAGAGAAATAAAAAACAAACCACAATGACCAAAAACGTAATATATGAAGACTAGGGACGAAAACAGAAATTTTTAACAAACCACAGGGACGAAAAAAGTAATTAACTCTAAAGATTATTAATATATTTTACTAAAAAAATCGATTTATAAGCCGTTGTTATCTTACTAAAAACCATAATTTATTAAAATAAGTATTGTTAGTTTACTAAAATAAAGAATACAAACACTGGTATCTTACTAAGAAAATAAAACAACTTAAAAGTTTTAATTTATAATCATTGTTAGTTTGCTAAGAAAAACAAAAAATTAAATAAATAAAAAAATATACTTTATTAAATAAGTTTTGATTTATAAGTATTGTTAACTTGTTCAAAAAAATGTAAATAAATAAAAATATACATATTAAAAAAATTGATTTATAAACATATTTAGCTTACTAAAAAGAAAAATAAAATAAAAAATACACTCTATTAAAATAAGTAATGGCTTTATAATCATTGTTATGTATATTAATAAAAAAAGTTCATATAATATTTAGATAAAGTAAACTTATGAAGAAAAAATAAATCAATAAACTCAATAATTATAATAAAATAACCATTGTTATAAAATAATCATTATAATTTATTAGAAAATTTTATTGATTTATAAATATTGTGAACTTACTAAAAAAAACAATATAAACATTGGTATAGATCTCATTAAAAAAATAAAACAATTTAAAAGTTTTGATTTATAATTATTGTTAACTTATTAAGAATAACAAAAAATTAAATATATAAAAGATATATTTTATTAAATAAGTTTTGATTTATAAGTATTGTTAGCTTATCCATAAAAAGATTAAAAACATACAATATTAAAAATATTTTTGATTTATAACCATTGTTAGTCTACTAAAAGATAAAAAAAATTACCTATTAAAATAAGTATTTGATTTATATTGATGTTATCTATCTAATAAAAATATAAAATGAAAAATAAAAAATTTTAATAATTAATGAGAGCATTTAATATATGACTTTTATTTAAAATAAATCAAAATCATAGAAAAATAGATAAATGGCCTTGGAGGCCTATCCTTAATCCTTTCTTTTACATTCTCCTTTAGGCCATCCTCAGCGCATAACTAAAAGTCCTCAACGCCACATCAGCTAAGCCCTAAAGACCCGCAGCACATAACTAAAAGCCCTCTTGCCACCTCATTTTTTTAATTCTTTTATTTATACATTTAATTATTTAACAAAATAAAAATATTTATATATTTTTTAATAAATAAAAATAATAAAAATAAAAATCCATATCATTCATTAAAAAATTAAAAATTACAAAATACAAAACACTACCAATTATGAAAATTTTTAATTTGCTCTTTTCTCGTTAAAGTAACCCTCAAAACGTCTCCCGTAAGGTGATCATGCGGGGTCATGAAAAACGCGAAGTCTTTCTCAAATCGTTTTTCTCGTTCGATTTCTCGTTCGTGTTCCAACCTTTGAAGTTCGAGATCGAGTTTTTTCATGCGGGGTCATGAAATTTGAGAGAGTTTGAGAGAATTTGAGAGAGTTTGAGAGATTGTTGGTGTGAAAAAATAAGAGGTTGAGGGTTAATATATATGGTGTGATTAAATTGGAAAAAAAAATTAATTTTTTTTATAAAAGTAGCCGTTGGGAGTTATTTATTTTCAAGATTTAAAAAAAATGCCAAAGTAGCCGTTGGAGCTTTCGGGTTCCTCGGGTTTGAAAGCCCGCTGGCCGAGCCCGAGGATGAAGCCCGCCATACCCCCACCGCTGCCCGCCCCGAGCTCAAGCCCGAAGGGCGCTGCGGATGGCCTTATATATATATATTGATTGATATATTGATGATTGTTAGTTTATCCATGAAAAGATTAAAAACATACAATATTAAAAATATTTTTGATTTATAACCATTGTTAGTCTACTAAAAGATAAAAAAAATTACCTATTAAAATAAGTATTTGATTTATATTGATGTTATCTATCTAATAAAAATATAAAATGAAAAATAAAAAGTTTTAGTAATTAATGAGAGCATTTAATATATGAATTTTATTTAAAATAAATCAAAATCCTAGAAAAATAGATAAATGGTCCTGGAGGCCTATCCTTAATCCTTTCTTTTACATTCTCCTTTATATATATATATATATATATATTGATGTTAGTCTACTAAAAGATAAAAAAGTACCTATTAAAATAAGTATTTGATTTATATTGATGTTATCTATCTAATAAAAATATAAAATGAAAAATAAAAAGTTTTAGTAATTAATGAGAGCATTTAATATATGACTTTTATTTAAAATAAATCAAAATCCTAGAAAAATAGATAAATGGCCTTGGATGCCTATCATTAATCCTTTCTTTTACATTCTCCTTTATATATATATATATATATATAACCAAACTAAAATAAATGTCATTTTTAATTGATCCTTCTAGAAATGTTACCACCGGCCAATCAAATAAAATTCGTCTATCCAATAAAAGTTACTTAACTTTTAGAAATATCCGATAGATGGATGTTCCTCATTCATGTACACTCAATATATTATACTTTGAAGCTTCTTCGAGAAAAGTTCAAAATTTATTTTGTTGTATTTTTTGTTCACATTCATTCCCTATTACAAAAGATATCCCAAAAATTGATCATGTTTTCAAATGTGGATCCAATAAAATTTCCAAACAAAACACAAATAAGATAAAATTATTTATAAACAATTCTTTGTTTTTAAATGATATAAGTACTTTTTTTTGTAATGCATACCTAGCTTTGAATACTCATTCAAAGTTATTGGTTGAATATTCTATTTTCATCTCAATAAAATATGTTGTCAAAAAAATATATAAGAAAACAAAACATAAATGGATCTATATTACAACACAATACAATTAGTTGATCTTTTGTTACGTGCTATAATTCTTTATACACCAACTTTTCAAGAACCATTACAAACATATTGTAGGTTTTGAATATTTAGTTTTCTAGCTTACATGAATTACAAAACATCACATCTTAAAATTCTTATTTGGAAACCAAAAGTTTCACACGATAAACATATTGAGTATTGACGTAACTCAAGAATCAAAATACTCCATAAACTTCATATTGTCTTCTCCAAAATCTTCAATTTACATTGATATAAGAAAATCAATTGAAAAAAAAATCTATGGAACTACTTGAGTTGACAATAAAATCAACATGAAACCATTGAGCAAACCCACAAAAAGTCCCTACATAAGCAAAAGAAAAACCATATGTTAAGTTAACACACAAAAAGCAAGTAAATAAACTCAAAAGATACGTCTACTATGGATAACTAACCTTATAAAGTTGAACAATAACTTCGTGGGATGAGAAGTGCAAGCATCTTGTATGTCAAAAATTATTAACATGCTCTAATGGATGTCAACATTCATGATTTCCTTTTATATGCAAGATGGAGAGAGGGAGCATTCATGTTGCAACTTGAAAATTTAGTGAAGACTTTTGAACTTCTTCAATTAATCTCTTCATATAATTACATTATTACCAAAGTAATTATAAGAGAAAGTAAACTCAAAGGAAGTTGGCATTTGAAAGGACATGTTGGATTATAAATAACTATTGGCAAATAGCTAAGGGAAAATAAAAAGAAAATACCATAAATTGAGAAAAACATGATTCTACTTTATACATGGATATATCTCTTTATGTATATAAAAAAAATGAGAGGTGTGCTCATTTTCTTTTTAGTTTTCATAAATAAAATTTATTAATAAATAAAAGTGTTATCATTTAATATATAAAAGTATCCAAAACCTAAAGAGAAAATGAAAGAGAAAATACCATAAATTGAAAAAAACATGATTCTACTTTATACATAGATATATCTACATAAATAAAATTAATCTTTATGTATGGAAATAAAAAAATGAGAGGTGTGCTCATTTTATTTTTTTTTCATAAATAAAATTAATAAACAAAAATTATTAATGAATAAGAGTGTTATCATTTAGTATATAAAAATATCCAAAAACCTAAAGAGAAAATGAAAGGTTTGCTCACTTAATAACACTTTTATTAAAAAAAATAACTCAAAAACATGAGAAAATAGAAAATTATGAATCAAGCTTTCTCAACATGCCACATCATCTCTTCATGATTCTACCTTATATATATATATATATATATTGATTAGTGATGTAGAACGATAAAGGGGTTGGGTTCACGTGAGACCAACCTGTTTTCGTGAGACCACAAAATAACACTAAAACTTCACACTGATTCATTGTGAAAGCAAGCAAATGTAACGTCCCAAAACTTGGCAAGCATCAAATCATAGAAACTGAGCGTTTTACATTACAAAAGTTTAACTTGTTCACTACATCAATAACGAGCTTAATAATAAAGTGACAGCGGAAGTCTACAAAAATCCACAACCGAGCTCTATCTATGTCCGTCGTCTAAATCTTGGAGTCGCTCTAATCTCCAAATGAGCTATGTCCCTCCTATTTCCTCCCCGAGGAACTTGCGGAACGCTTACCTGAAAATGGTTTAGTTTTGAAAAGCGAGGGTTAGACCAAAAGGTCTAGTGAATTCCCTCCGTAAAAGAACATGCATAAACAATATAAAATCCTTTCGTGAAAATGCATCATAAATCATCACATATGGTACTGTACTGTGTAATGGATCCCTTAAACATACGCGATCGGGGCCCAAGCAGACTCCCCTTTCGCCCTTCTCGTATCGGGGCCCAAGCAGACTCCCCGATACCCGCCTAGGAGGAAACGAATTCCAACCTACCGTCTCGTCAAACATATCCAAGGGATCATCAGATCCCGAGGCTCATTGATCCCACAGTACAGACCGACATCACATAGCATGCATATATGTTTCATAAAAGCATTTGAAAGGCTTTCTCATGCTTCTCCAACCAAGTGAACTTGACATTCTTCTTGGTTAGAGAGGTCAGTGGCGTGGCGATACGCGAAAAGTCCTTGATGAACTTCCGATAGTAACCTGCCAGTCCGAGGAAACTTCGAACTTCTGACGGATTCTTGGGTTGCTCCCAGTCTCGAATGGCTTCAATCTTGGCCGGATCGACCATGATCCCCTTCTCAGACACCACGTGCACGAGGAACTGTACTTCCCTCAGCCAAAACTCGCACTTGGAAAACTTCGCATACAACTTGAAACACCCTAAAAACAGGGTCAATTTAAACCTTGAAATTTACCATAAGTTATGATCAAAAGCTTTCAAACTTATATAACCCGAGGATCAAATGTAAGGTTTCTATATACAAACGTCATTACTTAAATAACTTATTAATCTAATCATAACATAACAATCAGATTAATCCAATTATCTAAACAATCGTCCCAAAAGCATCAAAAATCTCTAGATCCTCCAGTATCTCTAAGTCTGAATCTTTCCAAAGGTTCTCGTCTCTCATTCCCGCTATTTCCCGGAGCTTGTACCTGGTAAGAAGATTCAACTTAAAACATTAGGCTTTCGCCTAGTGAGGATACTCAAATCAAAATAAAATTTAATAATTAAAACATGAACAGATAACTCAAACCTGTTCTCACCCATCTTACCATACGACAACTCCTTTTCAAATCGGGGAATCTACCCCACTCCAAATTTCCTACGACTAACTCATTTAATCGTAATAACAAAAATAATAAGAGTTAACTCTGAATCATTCCAGATTCACAATCAATAATCACACACAAGAAATTACAAGTCAAAACCTGCCTATTTCTTAATCAGGAAGTAGAGATTACAAATTACTTTATGCCTATCTCTAATCTTCCTCTCATCACAGGGAAATCTCTGATCTTCCCAAATCGAAATGGGAATCATTAAGCACAACTGCTTATTCCACATTCCACCCCAGAATCAATGGTCCCCATGGGATTATAATATCGCGATACTCAAATCGAGACTTATGATTCAAGGTACACCCAATTACTAAAATTACACCCCTTTGGTCTATGGCGAGTAATCGGTTCCCATCATACCGTACCCAAGTGCCCTCGGTGACCGGATGCCTATTTTAGTAAAAGCACATAATCACATAATATATGTAATAATCGATATTACTATATGCGTCCAACATACAATATATATCATTTCTCCGAACATATTCTATATATATAATAAAGAATATTATTAACTCCTCATCTCAATCTCTTTACTATCCCTTCTCTTTAACTTAGCACAAAAGTTAATATCTCAATTATTAATCTATATGTTGTACTCGTAAGTAGATCTTAATAATTTACCTTAATAAGGCTTCAAATCGTATTCAGAATTCATAATCATATCACATATTGCATGTAGCAATTAATCATACTTGTCATATAAGAATAATGATTTATCAACTTCATAGTTAGGTCATCTTTAGGAACTTAAGCATGGAATCAACATAGCACAACTTTTAATCGCCCTCTTGGCTTATCTCTAATTTAATCAAATCCATATAAAACATATTCATGCATACATATAAAACATCTAATTCAAGATTAATTACTGAATTTTAAAGAGAGTTGAATAAACTCACCTGATGCGTTATTACTCCTTTTAATCCTTTTTAACACGTAAGGGCTCCTTTCTTCACTACCACAGCTTACTGTATTATTCAATTACATATACTGATATTAATTATCAAAACAGAACCCTCTATAACTGAAAATCCTTAATTTCTAAAAATCACATCTCAAGTCGCAATCAACTGAAGTCGCAGTCCTCTATTGCAATCCCAAATCCAAATCGCAGTGAACTGGAGTCGCAGTCCTCTATTGCGATTCCAATTCCAAGTCGCAGTGAACTGTTGCGACTACAGTACCAAGTCGCAACTGCCCATTGCGATTTCAACCCAAGTCGCAACCAACTGTTGCGATTCCAAAGCCAAGTCGCAATGGTCTACTGCGACTCCAACTCCAAGTCGCTATTGCCTATTGCGACAATCATGAATGTCGCAACTCAAGGTTGCGACTTCAATGATATTCAACCAAGTCTCAGTCCACTAAGTTCGTTCTAAACCCAGATTTTTGTACTTTTAATCTATGTTTGTTTATGCCAATTTGCAAATATGTTTAATACACTTATCTTAACACATCCAAAAACTCAGATTCTCATTATCATTATATTTTACCCAAAACCCATCAAAATCTTCTAAGAACACTTTTACTACTAAGATGAAGAATTAAAATGAATGGCTTACCTTATGATTCTTCAAACCAACAACAGATTTAATGATTTCTGCTATTCCTTCTCCTTCTTTTTGCTTGATTTCTCTATCTCAATCTCTCTCTCTCGGTTTCTTTCTCAGATCGTACACACACACAATGCACATAAGACACACTTTTAGCTAACAAGGCTAATTAGATGACACCTCACTCTTAAATTTCCCATGAGTCATTAACTATATTACCAAACAAACCCCCAACTTTAAAGAAATAACAATACAACCCTCAAATTGGAAATCCTCTTCAATCAACACTTGTAAACAATTACAAACGTAACCCCCGAGTTAATTTGTAATTCACAAAATAATATAACGAAAATTCAGGATGTTACACAACTTCTCTTGCTTCAATAGTTCGAGAATTGTACGAAGGTGGCTTTCGTGCTCCCCTTCCGATCTTGAAAATATCAGGATGTCATCTATGAACACTATCACGAACTGATCAAAATAGGGTTGGCATACCCTATTCATTAAGTCCATGAATGCTGCCGGGGCGTTGGTTAATCCAAACGGCATCACCAGAAATTCGTAGTGTCCATATCTGGTTCTGAAGGCAGTCTTCGGCACATCCTCCTCCCGTACCTTGAGTTGATGATAACCTGACCTCAAGTCTATCTTGGAAAAGTAATTGGATCCTTGTAACTGATCGAACAGGTCGTCAATCCTAGGTATCGGGTACTTGTTCTTGATCGTGACCTTGTTGAGTTCTCGGTAATCAATACACATCCGCATAGTACCGTCCTTCTTCTTCACGAAGAGCACAGGTGCTCCCCATGGTGATGTACTTGGTCGGATGAATCCCTTGTCTAACAGTTCTTGCAACTGAGTCATCATTTCTTTCATTTCGGATGGTGCCAATCTATAAGGTGCGCGGGCAATCGGTGCAGCTCCGGGCATCAAATCAATTCGGAACTCGATCTGACGATCCGGGGGTAGACTGGTCAAGTCGTCCGGAAATACTTTCGGGTACTCGTTTACTACCCGTACATCTCCCACCCCACGCTTCTCTTTCTTGGCATCCAACACATACGCCAAGAATCCCATACACCCCTTCTTCAAGCACTTAGTAGCCTTAATCATAGAGATCCGACTATTCTTTCTATTACGGCGGTCCCCATAAATTACTATGGGATCCCCATTCGGCGATTGAATCCTGATCAGCTTTTTGTTGCAAACGATGTTCGCATCATTCGCGGCTAACCAGTCCATACCTAACACCACATCGAACTCTCCCATTGCCATGGGATATAATTTCATAAGTATCAATCTTCCTTCTATGTCTATGACACAATCCTCTATCACCTCCTTAACATACACCAAACCATCGTTGGCAGTTTCCACCTCTAGAGCTCTCTCTAAACGCCTAGGCCTCACCCCCAAACATTTCATAAATTCATACGATACAAAAGAACGGGTTGCTCCTGAATCAAATAACACCTTGGCACATAGAGAGTTCACTAGAAACGTACCTGCCACGACATCTGGAGTTTCCTCCGCCTCATCCGCAGTCATGCGGAAAGCACGTCCCTTCGGACGCGTCGGCTCTGCTCCTTTATCACTGCTCTTTCCTCCATGACGTTCCCCATACTGAGTTGATCCTCCCTTCGTTAACTGCGGGCAATCATACTTGGTGTGACCAGTAGCTCCACATTGAAAACAAGATTTCCCTTTGGGGCAGTCCCTTGACACGTGACCAGGCAAGCCGCACCGGTAGCATGAGTTTGAACCTGCCATGCAATCACCCCGGTGCACCTTGTTGCATTTCGTACACGGTTTTCCCACGGTATCTTTATTTGCACGGTTATCTGGTCGGAACACCTTCCCCTTCCTGTAGTCACTGCCCGACCCATCCCATTTACGCTTGTCGCCCCCCTTTTCAGAAGTCTGACGGTTCTTTTCCATATCAATCAGCTCGGCCGTATTGATGGCCGCTTGAAAGGTAGTGGGGTTTCTCGTCAGGACCAGCTCCCGAATGTTACTTCTCATACCATGGATAAAGTGGTTCACCTTTCGACCTTCCGTTGGTACATACAAGTCAGCAAAACGGGACTTCTCAATAAACTTAGAAGTGTACTCCCGTACCGTCATTCCTCCTTGTTCTAAACCCATAAACTCTTCTTCCAGCCTTTTCACTGCCGCAAGTGGGCAGAACTGCTCTTTAAACCTGTCAACAAACGATTCCCACAACATCCCCTTGGCCATCGCTGAACCCTTTCCCCCAGTTTCGGCTCCCACCAATACACTGCATCAGACTTCAACGTGGACAAGGCAAACATCACCCTGTCCCCATCAGCACATTTACAAGTATCGAAAACCAGCTCCATTTCCTTCACCCACTTCATTGCCATAACCGGATCATATTCGCCCTCGAACGTAGGGGGCTTGCATGAAGCAAAGACCTTGAAGTTACAACCCTTAGCTGCTGACTCATTCATTACCAAGGATAAAGCTTTCGAGTGGCCCCCAGTACCAGTCCCTACCGGGCTTGACAATTCTGCACTCTCCTTGTTCTTAGTCGGCTCTTTGCTTACCGAAGCTGACTCATTCTGCTTAGTAAGGAGAGTCTGCAAAGTTTCTTGAATCTTACCCAGCTCAGCAGCCAAATTTTCTCGAGTGACAAATGTGGAACCCCGGCCTCGACCACGTCCCCTCGTTGGGTTCCCTCTTCTTACAGTAGCAGAACTTTCCTGAACAGAGTCTTCCTGATTGACAGGAATTTCCACACTCCTTGTCCTTCCACGACCTCTTCCACGGCCTCTTCCGCGACCTCTCCCGCGACCCCTTCCGCGGTTAACCGGTCCGTTCTCTAGGACTTCTTCCTCCCGATTCCTTGGTACAACAGGTACCGACTTACTCCTCAAATTCCTCCCAGCCATTCGCGAATACTGAAAGAAAGCAATAATTAACCTTTGCTAGACATGACATCATAGAATGCTATATAAGGTATTGTAAGCACGCACATGTACGTGTAAGTTCGTAACTACACTGGCCAGGTGTAATCCTAAACTTACCTTACACGTTTGTCCTTGGCACCTTATTCCTAAGCGCATTATAGTGATCGTTCCTAGAGGCAATCCTATGTCTCGGCTGTGATCTTCGTCTTACAGTTTAAGTTTAGGCCTTAAAGGTAACCTAAATCCCTTAAACCATGGCTCTGATACCATTTGTAACGTCCCAAAACTTGGCAAACATCAAATCATAGAAACTGAGCGTTTTACATTACAAAAGTTTAACTTGTTCACTACATCAATAACGAGCTTAATAATAAAGTGACAGCGGAAGTCTACAAAAATCCACAGCCGAGCTCTATCTATGTCCGTCGTCTAAATCTTGGAGTCGCTCTAATCTCCAAATGAGCTATGTCCCTCCTATTTCCTCCCCGAGGAACTTGCGGAACGCTTACCTGAAAATGGTTTAGTTTTGAAAAGCGAGGGTTAGACCAAAAGGTCTAGTGAATTCCCTCCGTAAAAGAACATGCATAAACAATATAAAATCCTTTCGTGAAAATGCATCATAAATCATCACATATGGTACTGTACTGTGTAATGGATCCCTTAAACATACGCGATCGGGGCCCAAGCAGACTCCCCTTTCGCCCTTCTCGTATCGGGGCCCAAGCAGACTCCCCGATACCCGCCTAGGAGGAAACGAATTCCAACCTACCGTCTCGTCAAACATATCCAAGGGATCATCAGATCCCGAGGCTCATTGATCCCACAGTACAGACCGACATCACATAGCATGCATATACGTTTCATAAAAGCATTTGACCTTTTTATAAATCAGGCGCATCATTTCAGCATATCAAACATTTCTTTCATGCATATCAATTCATAAATATTTCATGCTTGTTAAAACCAATCATTAAAAGAATCATTTAACATTTACGTCGTAAAAGAGGTTTAGGGAACTCACCTTGATTGTCGTACAATGTACTCCCTAAACACCTTCAAGCTACACCCACAGAATCCCCTAAGGCAAAAGATTCACATCAGAAAATAACCCAGTTCTACTGTCCGGATATCCCTTCCCGGACACAGCACTTATCCGGACACAACACTTATCCGGACACTACACTTATCCGGACGTCAAGCTTATCTGGACGCCATACTTATCCGGACGCCAGACTTATCCGGACGCCAGACTTATCCGGACGCCAGACTTATCCGAACGCCAGACTTATCCGGACATCTTCAACATATCCGGACACCTTCAAACACTGGTGTCCGGAAAACGCTGCTGTTCGAACTTAGAATTTCTAAAACCGATTAATACTCCGATTTAAGCCATTAGTTTGATTAGACAACTATAAGGGTTCATCCACCAACCCCAAACACCCACTTAATCCACTTTTAATCCCTTAAATCGATTGAATAAGCCAAAACCCATGAAAACTCATTATAAAGGAAAATGGTGAAAACTTAAGGAATCAACAAGGATCAGCTCTTAAGAATCCCTAACAACAAGAAGAGAAGTACTACAATAAGTAGGAGGACAAATTTAGGATGCAGTACCTTGCGATTTCTTCTTTGATTCTCCCTTTTCTCTTGATTCTTTCCCAAACCCTTATTCCCTTATTCTAATCTCTTAGCCGCCAAATGCTAAACCCAATTACTGATTTTTCATTCAACCCTAGGAGAATGTGCCTTTATATACCTTCTCACAAAATTTCCATTTGGCCCCTCCAAGTAAACTTCCATTTACTAGACAATTAGCACTAAACTTTCAATAGCAACCAAGATGGTCCTTTAACTTAGCTTTGCAATTTAAGCATGGCAAACACTAAACTCCCATTCTTCTCAAATAAAACCCGGTTGTTACAGCAAAACAGCGAACCTTCACAATACCTTCACAGTCTTTTACTGTGAAGATTTAGTGTTATTTTTTTGGTCTCATGGGTCTCACGGAAATGACTTGGTCTCACATGATCTCAAGTCGAACGATAAAGAGTGGGCGACGATAGCTAACGATGGCATGGTGTGTGAGATGTTTAAATGATATAGGGTTTAGGAACGATAATATCGATTTAAATTTTCATTTTAAAACAACCTTATCCGATGTTTAAATGAAACCTGTTAAATGAAATTGATTTTGAAAAAATTGATTATTTGTAGTAATTAACAAACTATATTATTACAATTTTGTTTTAATTATATTATTATAAGTTTATTTGAATTATATTATAAAATATTTTGTAACTGACTAGTTTTCAAGATGTCACTTTCAGTCATTTTAAATGCTTATAAACTATTTTTTGTCAAACATAACTTGTTCATGAGCTAGCTTGTGAGAGCATCCCCAACAACTTCTCAATAATTTATTTAAAATATAGAACCAAAAGTCAAGATATATAAACAAAACTACATTTCACTTCAACATATTTTCTATTTTGAGGATATCAACATTAATTATATTATGAAAATATTATATAATTTTATCATTCAATGCACTTTTTAAAATAACTTTATAAAAAATAATAATATATTAACCTTATTGATGAAGATGAATAAAAAGTAATTTACCCCACATCTCTTCAATATTTATATAATTTTCTAAACTTTGAACTTTTTCTTGTTTTCTCTCGCTAGGAGAACAAACATTATGGTGAAGTTGTTATGACAATATAAATAACAAAACCTCTATTTTCAACTACCAACTAACTTATTAGCTAGTTTATCAAACATAATTCAAATAGTTTACCAATAAATTAATTTATAAGTTTTTTTCGAACGGCCAATTGATATAAAAAAACGAAATCCAACTAGCAAGATGCTAAACGGGACCATGGAAAAAGTTACAAGGAACATTATTCAAAGGGATTACAACATCAATTGAACCAACTAGGTTTTCTATCAAAAATTTTCCAAGAAATCCAAAAGAAAGATTGAAATTGAACCCTATAAATTAGGGAATTTGATTAAAATACTCAAAGTTTGACTTTTACTTACCAAAATACCCATTTTTTCAACTTTTGCAAGAATACACAAAAATCCCGCGATATGTCCCGCGATCGCGGGATAGGGTGTTTTTTGAAAATTTAATCATGCGATCGTGGAGAGTGTCCCGCGATGTATTCATTTTGGTGACTTTTGAATTGAATTTTACACTTTCAACCCCTATACTTATTTACTTATTTTACTTTATACCTTTTACTTTCCTAATTTTAATTTTACACTTTCATCATATTAACACATATAATCGTTTATTAACTAAAATACGTTAAAAAAATACGTTTTAATTTTAACAAGTTACACCATTATAATCGTCTCTTCGATACGTTCGAAATGAGCCAAATATTGAATATTTTTTGATTTAATTATTTTAATATATATCATATATACTACATAAAAATATTTTTTATATTTAAAATTAATTTTCTTATAGTTAATTATTTAATTTATGGTACTCTTATAGTTAAAATACGTTTTAATTTTAACAAATTACACATTATAATCGTCTCTTCGTTTTACACCTTTATCGCATTAACATAATAATCATATATTAACTAAAATATGTTAAAAAAGTACGTTTTAACATATCACAACATACATAATTACGTTAAAATATGTTAAGGAGTTCGATAAATATATATATATATATATATATATATATATATATATATATATATACTAGTTATTTACCCGCTGCAATGCAGCGAGATGTATAATCCAAATAATTTGACGATTTAATCAATTATTAACTAAAATACGTTAAAAAATGTTTTTTAATTTTAACAAGTTACACCATTAATATCGTCTCGTCGATACCTTCGAAATGAATTGTAAATATTAAAAATATTTTTATGTAGTATATATGATATATAATAAAATAATTAAATCAAAAAATATTCAATATTAGGCTCATTTCGAACGTATCGAAGAGACGATTATAATGGTGTAACTTGTTAAAATTAAAACATATTTTTTAATGTATTTTAGTTAATAAACGATTATATGTGTTAATATGATGAAGGTGTAAAATTAAAATTAGGAAAGTAAAAGGTATAAAGTAAAGTAAGTAAATAAGTATAGGGGTTAAAACTGTAAAATTCAATTCAAAAGTCACCAAAATGAATGCATCGCGCTCTCCGCGATTGCGGATGATTAAATTTTCAAAAAACACCCTATCCCGCGATCGCGGGACATATCGCGGAATTTTTGGGTATTTTTGCAAAAGTTGAAAAAATGGGTATTTTGGTAAGTCAAATTCAAACTTTGGGTATTTTAATTAAATTCCCTATAAATTAACTTATGTATGGGGTGTTTGGGATTGCTTATTTAAAACAACTTATGCTTATTTTTAAAAGGTGCTTATCAACTTATGTCATGATAAAAAGAAGTTAGGGGTAAAAATGTAATTTGGACAAATAAGTTAGAATGTATTAATTTATCAAAAACAACTTATTTATTTGTGGTGGGGAAAAGTCATAAACACTTTTCATTTTTTCAATCCAAACACTAAAAATAACTTATTTACGGTAAAAAAAACAATAAGCAAGTCAAAAAAATAAGCAATCCCAAACACCCCATTAAACGATCACTTAAAAAATAAATTAACTTATTTTTGTCAAATAACAATACATAATAATGTTGAAAATAGAAAAACTAAAAGCATCTCCAACAGATTCTCTAGTTTTTTTTTTAAATTAGGGACTTAAAAGTCAAAATCTCTAAAAAAAATTACATTTAGCTTCAACAGATTTTCTATTTTAAAGATTTTAACATCCATTATATTATTAAAATAATCTAGAAATTTATCCTGTCAATACATTTTTAAAAAGTAATATTAACTTAACCCTATTGGTGAGAATAAATAAAAAATTAATTTATCTCTTTATATACCAAGTTTTAAATAATTTTTTAAATTTGGAGTTTTTGTTAGTTTTCTTTCATTTTAGAGAACTCAATTTAGAGAACAAAAGTGCAATTTGCTGTAAAGACTTTTCCCTGTGATTTTAAATAGTATCGCAAAACCGGGCAACCGACGGTAAATCGAGGGAACCCCGCCAATAGTTTCATAAATTCTTAAACCAATCAATCTCCAAAATTCTCATTTTCACGATCATCGAACTCAAAATCACACGCTCAACCGGCATTCGAAGCCAAAATGGTGACGCTGGTGGTGGCAACAACCACCGATCCCGCCTCGTTCGGACCGGCATCAGCCCTCTCCGCCATCGGAAATTGGAATCCAGGCGTTTCCTTTCAGGTACTGCTGTCTACTTACCAAAACGTCTCCTCCATGACAGTGTCTAGGTTATTATAATGCCTACTTGTTTGTAAATTTTAAGTTTATTTTGTGTAATTCTTTTTTTGGTAAAAGGGGATTAGGAGTAAGGTGAATGGAGAGGTGAGATTATTGGAGCATGATAAAGGGATAGTGGAGGAGGATCATTTGGATAGTCGGTGGGAAGAGGTTACTGGGGAGGTTGTTGAAGAGATCATCTTCCTCAGCAAACACACGGCCGTCAGTAATCGCCCTGCTCTCACAATCCACCCTATCGGTATTACTCTAGTTCATGTGTTGATGATTAAGATAACTGGTTGATAATCAGTCATAGCATATTATACCTGTGTTCAAATTGGTAATGTTATATGTTGCCCTATATTTTTTTCAGTATAATGGTGTATTAGGATTCCTTTGCAACTTGGCTGGTTTTCCTGAAAATATTTTGGATTTTGAGATTTCTGAAATCTCTCTTGTAAGTTTAAACAAAGAGTGAAAATTTTGTCTCAGATTTCAAGTGGTGGGCTTGCATTATGGCAAATTGGATGTTATATGTAGAGCACAGGCAATGAACCCACATGCCACATGCCACATGCCACATGCCACATGCTAGGATCACAAAGCTTCATAAGTGATTATCTCTCATCCTGTTAGCAGGCAGGCCTCTTTGTTTTATTTCTGTTGTGTACATATATATGTTCAGGTGTGCCACATCTAAAAGAAGGAGATGTTCCACCACAAGGAGGGAAGCCGGGATGGGCAGCAGTTCCTAGTCCTCGGATGACGCCATGGTTGATACTCCTAAAGAAACTTGCCCAATCTCATAACTTGCTTCCTGAATTTGAGGTACTCGTAAGAAAGTTATAATATCTTGACATTATTGATCAATATGTCCTATCAGTATTATATATTTAATCGAATCATTTCCAGGTAAAGTTGTACAATATTCATTTAGGCAAATTTGTCATTGTTACAATCATTATGTGACCCACTAGATACATAGATATCTTATTGTAACAAACTTATGAAGTTTGAAGAGATTCCCTTTAAATGAAAAAACAAGCAAGTTCTGGAATCAACCTGGTTATAGCCTATATCTTGTTTCTTATGTTCTTTAGTTGGGCACCTGCCCAGCACTAACTGTCTGCGCAACTGATCTGTGTAGATTACCTTGGAGGCTACTCATCATGGTCCAGTTACAAATAAGCCAACAATGTTTGTGGAGATAGGTAGATATCTCAAACTTGGTATTTCCGATGTGGTTTTTCTAGATCATAGAACATCCTGCAGCATTACACCTGGACTTATTGTTGCTCTTTTTGGTTGTTTGCATCTGAGATGCTTCTGACCTATGAGTTTCATGGCATCTATATAGTCATGATATTAACATTTCAATTTTGTGTGATTCTTGATTTTTCTGGGTACAATTACCAAGTGCCAATGAATGTAACACAAATTTCTTGGTTTGTATAGGCAGTACAATTGAATGCTGGAAGAGGCAAGATGCTGCCCAAGTCGTTGCTCAAGTTCAGTACAACTCTATGACATTTTTATCATTAGTTGCATTTTGACATGATCTTTTGGCTTCCTCATAATATGAATATTTAGTTTACATATCACATTTTCCCTTTTATGTCATAGTAACATGAAAAATTGTTTCTTTTACGTCATCTCCATCTGACAAGAAGGAAAAGTGCTATTGGTGAAAATTATTGGCTGTGTGTTTTCATTATACCAGAGAGGAACGATTTATACAGGAGCATTATAATTGAAAAGGAAACAAATCAAATCAAAATAAGGAAATGATTGGTACAAAACAGAGAGGATATTCAGCAGGTTGGAAAGGAAAGGATTATGGTTTCCTTCATTCCCCCTCAAGTTGGATCGTGAAGGTCTCGAACGCCCAACTTGCCAAGCAAAAATCGGAAACGTTCACTCCTAAGAGGCTTGGTAAAGATGTACGCCACCTGATTTTTGGTGTCGATGCATAATGGTCGGATTTCTCGAGACTCAACTCTCCCACGGACAAAGTAGCAATCCATCTCCACGTGTTTTGTACGCTCATGAAAGACTGGATTGTTAGCAATATGGCGTGCTGCTTGATTGTCGCAATAAAGTGAAGTAGGCCCAAGTTGTGGTGCCTCAAGATCCTTTAACAACCATCGAAGCCATAAGATTTCACTTACTGTTGCGGCCATCGCCCTGTATTCTGCTTCAGCCGATGAGCGAGAGACAACTGTTTCTTCGCCCTCCAAGATACAGGCTCCTAACATGATCAAGTATCCAATCTTGGATCGTCGAGTGATTGGGCATTTTTCACGTATCCCAGTTACGGAAGGCTATTGGCCAATGTCTTTCGTCGTCCTGCAGCTCTAAATGAAGACGGGGTGTTGGAGGTTGAACCAACTGAGTTGCTCCAATGCAGGACTAAGGCCACGGGAGAACTCAAAGTTTTACTCAGCTGGCGAGGGTTGCCCTTATTTGAAGCCACGTGGGAAGATTTTACAGCAATTAAACATCAATTTCCAGATTTTCACCTTGAGGACAAGGTGAATCTTTGGCAGGCGGGTAATGTTAGGTCTGAACGTGAACTACGTTTTACATATTCAAGGAGAAATAAAAGTTAGAGGGTAATTCTGTCTTTTCAGTTTTAGTTGTGAGGAGAGTAGCTGACACAGTTGGTGAGGAGTTGTAGTGTGATATAAAAAGGTCGTGTGAGTTGTAATCAGATATCTTTTACGACATAATACAGTTGAATTGATGTGGAGAGTCTCTCAACCTCTCGAATGTTGAGTAATCGAGTGAATTAGGGTTTTCTTGTCTGAGATTTCAATTCTTGTTGAGTAAAAACTCAACAAATTGGTATCAGAGCCTGAATCACGAGACCTGGTGAAGATGACGCGATCGAATGGTGCTAGGATGGATGAAATAGAAAGCAATTTGGGAGAATTTCAGACGAAAGTGACGAATTTGGAAGGAAACGTAAAGACTATTATGGAGCAATTAGGCACTCTGTTACGTTTGCAAGAAGAATCGGCAAGAAGCAGGACTGAGGGCGTTGGCCAAGGCTCAGGGGAGAGGCGAGATCGGAGTGAGGAGCGTGGTCAAGAATCGACCCCTTTCTTGGCTGTTAAAGGACGCCGATTAGAGATGCTGGTGTTCGACGACACTGATCTCGATGGATGGATTATGAGGGCCGACCGATATGGAGCATTGAATCGTCTGAGCAATGAAGAACGTTTGGAGGTTGTCGTGATTGCGTTTGAGGGTGATGCACTTCGGTGGTATCAATGGGAAAATAAGAGACGTGCGATAACGAATTGGGAGGAACTCAAAAGACTTCTATTGGTTAAATTCAGATCACAGGCAGAAGGGTCTTTATGTGAGCAATTTTTGTCGGTCAAACAAGAGGGTTCGATTCAAGATTACAAACGGAGGTCCGTTTAGACGGCATTCCAGAAGAGATATTCGTTAGTCAATTCATAAACGGATTGGCTTCGGAGATAAGGGCGGAAGTAAGATTACTCTCACCCGTAGGGTTGACCAGGGCGATGGAGATGGCTGCGATGGTCGAGGAAAGAAACAAGGCGCTGAATCGCGAAAAGGGAGCAAAGTCTTTTCCAATGAGGAAGGCGTATGATAGTGCGTCGGACGATAAGGGGGTTACGTTGGCGGCGAATCGAACTGGGAATGGACTTCCAGAATTTAGAAGAATTTAGAAAACTTACCGATAAAGAAATGCAGTTAAAAAGAGAACAAGGGTTGTGTTACAGATGCGACGAGAAATACGCACCTGGCCATCGTTGTAAAAAGAAAGAACTCAGTGTTTTGGTACTTCTCGGCGTTGATTCCGATGAAGAGGAGACAGAATTAGCCAATTTAAACAAAGTAGGTGACGTGGGAATTTCGTTGAATTCATTGGTCGGGTTTTCGAATCCAAAAACGATTAAGATGGAAGGGCTTGTCGGCGAACAAAGGGTAGTTGTATTGATAGACAGCGGCGCATCCCATAATTTCATTTCGAGAAAACTAATCGAAAATCTGGGAATTCAAGTCCATCTGACGGCTATAATATTTCCATGTGGCAGGAGAAGCCATGAAAGGGAAAGGAGTTTGCAAAAGTATAAAAGTTTGGATACAGGGAGTAGAAATTTGTGAAGATTTTTTGCCATTAGATCTCGGAAATGCAGATGTCATCCTGGGAATGCAATGGTTATCAACACTAGGTACCATGCATGTGGATTGGAGCACCCAGACAATGAAATTTCAATTGGGCGGCGAGCAAGTGAAGTTGAAAGGCGACACTTCGCTGGGCAGGTCACTCGTATCCTTGAAATCCATGCTCAAAACCATAAGGCAAGAAGGGCAAGGAGTATTGGTAGAGTTTGGGCAAGTGGACTTGCAAGAGGCCGATCATAGTTCCTGTTCATCCAAGATCACGGAGGTTGTAGAACAGTTCCAAGAAGTTTTTCAGTGGCCGAACGAGTTACCTCCCAAGAGAGGTCGGGAACACGCAATTGTGTTGAAGGAAGGAGTGGATAGCGTGAATGTGCGGTCGTATCGATACCCTCAATACCAAAAGAATGAGATTGAGAAGTTAATCAAAGAAATGTTAGAAGCAGGCATTATTAAACATAGCCAAAGTTCCTTTTCAAGCCCTGTTTTGCTCGTCAAAAAGGACGGGAGTTGGCGGTTCTGTATTGATTATAGGGCCCTAAACAAAGGAACGGTGCCGGACAAGTTTCCCATTCCAATAATTGAAGAATTGTTGGATGAGTTGGGAGGAGCGAGTTGTTTTTCGAAATTAGATTTAAAGTCGGGATATCATCAAATCCGGATGCGCAAGGAAGATGTTCACAAAACCGCGTTTAGAACCCACAAAGGGCATTACGAATTCTTAGTAATGCCATTCGGGTTAACAAATGCTCCCAAAACCGCGTTTAGAACCCGCTACTTTGGAACCATTCGATCGCGTCGTCTTCACCAGGTCTTGCGATTCAGGCTCTGATACCAATATGTTGAGTTTTTACTCAACAAGAATTGAAATCTCAGACAAGAAAACCCTAATTCACTCGATTACTCAACATTCGAGAGGTTGAGAGACTCTCCACAGCAATTCAATTGTATTATGTCGTAAAACGTATCTGATTACAACTCACACGACCTTTTTATATCACACTACAACTCCTCACCAACTGTGACAGCTACTCTCCTCACAACTAAAACTGAAAAGACAGAATTACCCTCTAACTTTTATTTCTCCTTGAATATGTAAAACGTAGTTCAGGTTCAGACCTAACAGTTGTGAGGCTCAAATCACCATGAGACGACAAAAAGATTCCAGGTGGACTTCAAATACCGCAATATTCTGATTGCAGCGTCCATATGCTGTTGTCGAGGCTCCGAAAGAAATTGGCTGAGCGCATTCACAGCAAAAGTGATGTCAGGTCTAGTAACTTGCAGATATAACAACCTCCCAATCAACCGTCGATATTGACCTACATCAACAGGTGGTGAATTACTTGCATCATCAAGACGAATATTTTGCTCCATGGGAAAATTGCTCGGCCGACATCCTTGAAGTCCACTATCTTCTAAGATGTCCAAAGTGTATTTTCTTTGACTGAGCACCATCCCGTCAGGTGTGCGAGCCACTTCGATACCCAGAAAGTATTTCAAGGGTCCCAAATCTTTGATGTTGAATTGATTATCCAGATGTCTCTTTACCTCGTTTATCTTCTCATCACAATTTCCCATAATTATGACATCGTCAACATAGATAAGTGCAGAAACATAGATCATACCTCTTTTATAAATGAATAGAGAGTGGTCTGCCCTTGATTGACGAAAACCAAGCTCCATTAACGCCTTGGTGAACTTTTCGTACCAATTTTTGTAACCCATAGAGTGACTTTCTAAGTCGGCACACTCTAGTATCCCCTCAGCCTACCCTTGTGGGATTTTCATGTACACTTCTTCCACCAAGTCGCCGCCGTGTAAGAATGCGTTGTTTACATCTAACTGGTGAAGAGCCCAATTCTTCTTTACGGCCACTGCCAACACACTTCTTACAGTTACAAGTTTTGCCACTGGAGCAAACGTCTCGTGAAAATCAATTCCCTCCACTTGTGTAAATCCCTTGGCGACTAATCTTGCTTTATAGCGTTCAACTTCTCCCGTGGGTTTGTATTTAATCTTGTATACCCACTTAGAGTCAATTGCTCGTTTTCCAAGAGGTAAATGTTCAAGCATCCAAGTTCCATTTTGTTTTTGAGCCGTTATTTCCTTTTGCATCGCCTCCTGCCATTTTGGATTTTTCACTGCATGATGATAGTGTCTGGGCTCATCAAGGGAAGAGATGGCCGACAAAAAGGCTTTATGAGCATGAGTAAAATTATGGAAGGTGGTAGCTTTACTTCGTAGTCACCGAAGCGTTTTGGTTGAGTTTTAGCTCGCCTAACGCGCCTACCCAAGTCATTTTCAGGATCTGACGTTGGATAATTTTGCTCGCCCAAACCATCAGTATCATTGTTCACATCGGTCGCTTGATCGTCTGGTTTGGACTCGCTAACTTCAACATTAGTCACTGGTTCAGGCTCGCTCGACTCTATCGAGCTCTCATCCCTTTCCGGGCATTTGTCATTTTGTTGGGCCAACACACTTTGTTCGTCCTCAACATGAAGATCCATCTGTTTGTCTAACTGCTCCGGGGTCTCTCCTAATTCTACATTTTGGAAGGGGAATTTATTCTCCAAGAACTTCACATCTCTTGACTCATGATCTTCTTTTCTTTTAGATCGAAAACACGATAACCCTTTTGTCCTTGTGGATAGCCTACAAAAACACAAGGTTTCCCCCTTTCTTCGAACTTGTCTCCTCCTGTTCTATTCTCTTTTGCATAAACCAAACAGCCAAAAACACGCATGTGATCATACGAAGGTTTACGTCCAAGTAGGATTTCATAGGGGGTTTTGTTTCCGATAATTTTAGATGGGAGTCTATTTATAATGTATGATGTTGTCAAAATGCACTCTCCCCAAAAACTGATCGATAAATTTGCATAAAACCTTAAGGCTCTTGCAATTTCAAGTATGTGTCTATGTTTTCTTTCCACGACACCGTTTGTGGTGTGTGGATGCATGATGTTTCCAAAACGATCCCACGTTCTTCATAAAAATTCATCATAAAATTTGAAGTAAATCCCCCCCTTGTCACTGCTGATCTTCTTAACTTTCTTTTCAAATTGGTATTTACCATATTGCAAAAGGCTATTAGACAACCACTAGCATCAGACTTGTGCTTAAGAAAATAGACCCAAATGGAACGACTGAAGTCATCGACAATAGATAGAAAATAACGAGCCCCGGAAAGTGAGGGGACTCGGTAACTTCCCCAAATATCACAATGCAATAGATCAAAACAAGCAACAGTTTTAATTGAACTATTAGAAAATGGGAGTCGGGTTGATTAGCTCTCACACACGAATCACAAGGTTCTAAACTAGTAAAATTACCCAGAGTTGCAGTTTTGTATTTGAGGCGTGACCTAGTCTTTTGTGCCAAACTTCTGCATCAATTGAAACTGCCATTGCTGCCCCTTCAATCTTCCTCAATTCCATGCAGTATAGACCATTCTTACAGCTTCCCACCCCAATCAGGTTCCTCGAGCGTGAGTCCTGCATGATGCAAAAATCCGGAAAAAAACGTCATTGAGCAATCAAAATCCTTTGTAATCCTCCTTACGGACAACAAATTACATTTGAAATCAGGTATGTATAAAACATCATTAATTTTCATATTATTCGGCAAGTATGCACTCCCGATTCCCAGAACAGGAACCTTTTCACCGTTTGGTATTTTCACCGGTTCCCCATTGCACGAATCTGTTCGACTACACAAAACCGAATCACTGCAAGCAATGTGTTCTGTCGCACCGGTGTCTATCACCCAAGATTTATCTTACCAGCCATGTTTGCCTCTGGCTCCTTTTCCATATTCAGATGGCGCATAAGTCTTGCATATTGCTCCATATTTAGCCTTGGTATCGGGCTGGTTTCAAGCTCGACGTTGGCAGCCCTTGGTTTCTTGGCCCCTTTCTGTTCGCCTTTACGTGGGCGTGTTTCCCACCATCCCGCGTACCCAGTTTTCTCGAAGCATCCTTCTATCGTGTGCCCTTTCTTTCCACAATGATTGCATTTTACTCCCTCGCGATCACGATTGTTATTCCTTCGCTCTCCGATGCCTCGTTCAGGTTGTTGTTGTCCACGAGTTTGGCAGCTTCAAAAGTTGTCCTCCTTGCAGCGGTAATAGACCTTTGTTGCTCGTCCTCGGCGACCAGGTGGTAGGTCGTTCCAAGTGTGAGCATCGGTTTAGTGCTGAGGATTTGTGTCCTCACCGTTTCAATAATATCATCGAGACCCATCAAGAATTCGTAGATGTGCTCCCTTTCTTTTGATTCTGTAAGTCTCTTCCCAAGATCACACGTACATTTACCGCACATACATCTTGGTAATGGCGAGACGGATTGAATCTCGTCCCATATTCCTCTTAACTTCGTGTAGTATGCTGAAACGGATAGCTTGTCTTGCCTTGCTACGGTCAACATTCGTTTCAACTCATAGGCTCGAGGGGAACTCTCTTTTCCAAAGAGCTCCTCTAGATCATCCCAGATTTCTTTGGACGTGACAGCGTATTTCACGCTGTTTCGTATCTCCTTCTCCATAACGGTGGTGAGCCATCCCTTGATTAAGGCATCACTTCGTTGCCATGTTCTTATTTCGGATGAATTTTCTTTTGGTTGTGGAATTGATCCATCAACAAATCCGATCCTGTTCTTTGCGAAGAGAAAGTCTCTCATCTCTCGCGACCAATCTGCATAGTTGCTGTCGTTTAGCGCTTCGTTCACGTGCATTTGACGAGGGTAATCATTCGGGTGGATGTAGTAAGGCGAGTTGGGGTCGGAAGATGGATTGGTGGAGGATTCTCCTGCTGTTTCATTTGGTTTTGTCATGGTGGTAACAGGATTACGGCTGGTTCTTGATTTAGGGTATGGGTTTTGTTTCCAGGATCCTTTGATCTTGCTCTGATACCATGAAAATTATTGGCTGTGTGTTTTCATTATACCAGAGGGGAACAATTTATACAGGAGCATTATAATTGAAAATGAAACAAATCAATTCAAAATAAGGAAATGATTGGTACAAAACAGAGAGGATATTCAGCAGGTTGGAAAGGAAAGGATTATGGTTTCCTTCAATTGGTACACACAAAGTTATTAGAAGCTCAAGTAGACTGAAAAAAAGGACCCCCCAGAATAGCATGTTAACTTTTACCCCGATTTTATTCTTGATTTCTACTTTTATGACGTATCATCATATTCTTTTTGAAACTTTTTCTTGATTTCTGAAGTTAGTTTGGGAAGGACTTGGAATCGGAGGAGGCGAGGCTGTTGGAAACTGGAACAGGTACCGTAATATAAGTGGAATACAGACTACTACTAAATCCTGAAACTATAGATATATTTTTTAACTTTTGGGGTCAAGGGGTTATTCAGAAAGTAATTATTTTTGTTTTATTTATTCTTTAACATATTACTTCTTTATGTTCCAGCATGTCTGGTAACAAAAAGGTCCTTCTCGGTATAGGGGGTGGCCATTATGTACCTCGGCACATGGACATAATCCTGTAAGTTACTTTCACCTACTAGTTTCTTGTTTTGCTGATTACCACTTCCGTTTGTAAATGTGAACATTAAATGTTCGACTAGTTACTTGGTGTCCGCTTGTCAGTCCATTCAGTGATCTCTAAAACGGAACTCTACTTTTAAGCCACAAGTATTTGTTTAAACTTTTTTACTGCTACATTAACATATTTTTTAACTATGAAAGAATTTACATTATTACGAGGCCAGAGGATCAAAAAAACCTGGCCACGGAATACATACGTAATAAAATTGATACGGTTCAGAAACACACTAGCTGCATAAACATAACTATATTTTTGAAAAAAGACCCGCAGATTTCTAACATAAATTAAGGAAAATAGGTCCAAGTCTAGCAGATGTGGGACTCCAATATACCATACACCATTAATCACTTGATTCTTTATTATACAATATTTAGGAAGGGTGGTGTGTGGGTTGGTCACTTGTTATCTGGATATTCGTTGCCGATGGAAGATCCTGGTCAATCAAAGTCAAAGGATATTGGAGGGACCTGGAGGCAGGCAATCAAAGCTGCATATGATGCTACAAATGAAGGTTTTCCTGGTGGGGAAATCATAGCTCATCTGGACCACAAGTAAAGCTTTCATCATTTACTACTGTCATATTTCCCATTATTTATTATAGAAATCAATCTAACTTAAAAAAGAATTCATGAAATTGTCAGGAGTTTTAAGGGTTGGCAGAAGAAAGCAATTATGGAGTACTTAGATGAACAAAATATTAAGATCGGCAAACCAGGTGATTTCTACTGATCCGTAGTGCATTTGCAGTTGTTTTTACGCGACCCCGATTGGGATTTTGTGTCTGGCTTCATAGAATTCTGTCAAGAAATCTAGAGTTAATGTAGAGTCGTAATCAAGAAGGTTAATAACGATGATGATATGGATCCGGTCCCGTTGCAAAAGTAAATGCAACAAGTCGTGGTTCATGCTTTCTAGCACGGCCACTCGATTTGTTTGACTTTGGATCTGAAAAAAGTGGTGGGAAATTGAATGGTGAAGCATAATGAGAATGATAGCAAATACAGTTTGTATTATACTGCCAGATTGATAGATGGTTATATTTATGTATTAAATTTTAAAAAGCTTTGTTATAAAAGGATAATAGCAATGATACTAAGGTTATGGTCCCATTGCAAAAGTAATTCAACTGTTTCTAGTTCTTGTTTTATAGCAGGCCACTTGATTTATTTGACCCTTGATCCAAAAAAGTGGTGGGAACTTTAGTGGCAAAAAGAGAAGAGTTGACAAATATTGGTTTTTTTTTTTATAACAATGGGTGTTCGGGTTGGTTTGCGCGAACCTCGACTAATCCCATGTGACCTTGAAGATGTGGTCGTGAAGAGACTCAAACTGAGACTTAACATTTATTTGTCAGTTGAGTTATTGAACTCAGTTATCATGAACTTGAAGTTTCTTTATTAAAGAATGAAGTCGAGCATTCGAAAATGGTCATCAAGATCAAAAGGGGACTAAGAAATACGATCAGGTCGCTAACGGTTAGTTGAGAGGAGAGTTTCATCATATGATGTGATTTGAAAATAATATTTGGAGATAGTTTAACTGAAAAAACTTTAGATTTACTTACTTATATGTGGTTATCTGCTCAAGCCTTCTTGATACAATCGGAGGAGGTTTCATGTGTTGTCCATCTAATCGATGGGGATGAAAATAAGTTGTAAGAGAAATTTCGAGGAGAGGATCCTAATAAACATGATGATGTAATGTTATAATGTTACGAGCATTTTCAACAAATTCTCTATAATTTTTATTTTAAATAAATAAATAAAAGCTAACATTTCTAAAATAAATTACATTCAGATATTATCTATTTTAGAGTTTTCATCATTAGTTATAGCCTTAAAATATTCTATACTTTTATCATCCCTCAATATAGTTTTTTTTTAATTCTTCATATATAAGATGATAATAATTAAATCCATTGATGAAAATGAATAAAAAAAAACCATTTATTTTACCTCACACCAAGTTTGAGAGAGTTTTTTTTATTTCTTTTTATTTTAAAGAACAATATATAAAATCTTTTAAATAAAACAGGGAACAAAATAGAAAATAATAACTTTATTATTTTCTCATTTTAAATAATATATTTTGAGAAGCTCTAACAAAGTAAAGATTTGAGTTATATAAATATATAGTATTTATTTGCAATTAATGCTTGTAGTTCCAAAATCACATAAATACAAATCCAAAACCTAGTAACATGATTGAAACAATTATTTTTTGAATAATTTTTATCTTCTACCTTTTGTCAGTTTTTATGTCAATAATATATGAATTTATAATCATACATTCTAAAAAATCAATAAAAATTACAATAAAAACTCATATGTTCAATTAACTTCTAGATGTAGAGGAAATGTTATGCATGCTAGATATAATCTTTAATACATTCTTTAAAATGTAGGTAGTAAGGACTTTTAAAACTTTTCTAAAATGAAGGTTTCCAAATTTCAAAACAACCCAGAAATGATTATCATAAGAGATAACTAAAATTTTATTACATTCCGCCAATAAGAAATCTATAAATTGAATAAAGAACTAATGTATTATTAAATATATGAAATATTTTAAAAATATATGAGAGTGATCAAATGCAAACCACTTTTATTTTGTAAACTGTGTAAACCGTCGATTTCATTGGTTAAGTTAATGAAATTGATTCATGAAGTTGTTTAATTTGATGAAATTATTTCAATATATTTGCGTTTTTTACGTAGTTTCATTAACTTTTCTCATTCTGGTGAAACCGCTTCATGTATTTTTCTCAATTTGATGAAACTTTCTCATTTTTACATGAAAAACACAACTATATGAAACAATTTCATCAAGAAAATAATGATATGAAACAATTTCATCAAATTAAACACTTTCATGGATCAATTTCATCAACTTATCCAATTAAATCGATGGTTTACACGGTTTGCAAAATAAAAATGGTTTGCAAATGAAACTACACCTAATGTTGTAATCTTCAAAATATAGATATTGCTAGAATAAAATACAATTTTTTTGTTAAGATTTAGAATTTTGATTCTCCATGCAAACTTAGGAGAAGTGTGATATTCCTTCTAACTTTTAAGGTAAATTAATCTAAATAATTTGATCTAGTTTGATGCTATCTGATTTGATTTATGTTTATTTAAATCAACTTGTTTTATTTAAATAAAATCAAATAAAATAAAATTTTATTATTAGATTTTAATCAATCTTGAAGTCAACTACTCATTGAAAAAGAAGAAGGAAAAAAAAACAAGGGACCTTTTAAAGTGTAAGCATCTAGGAAATGGACGGTTTTAAATGAATTTGACTTTCCCTAATAAATTATAAAATCAGTGTATTTGTTTTTTTTTTTAAAATACAACAAAATATCTTGATCCACCAAATTAAACTCATTATTATATGTTTAAATTAAATTTTATTTTTATAAAAATATTGGTAGAAGACACCTTCTAGGTGTCTCCATCGTACCGATCTCAGTTATTTTGGTATACACTCAATAGTCACAATCAAGTTAGATCGGTTAGGTTTAATACGACTTTTGTTTTTCAACTCAAGTCAATTAGGACCATTTTAATTAATGGTTTAACTTGAAACCGGGACAAACCAAATTGAATCGTTCTTCTATATATATATATATATAAGATATTATTTACATGAGAACACCAAAACAAATCTTGGCTATTTATTCAATTTAATCGACATATGAAAATGATGGTGACAGTAGGATAATAAAAGATAATTTTGTTGAATTTATCATTTCTAAAAGCTAAGCTAAATTTTGCCAAACGATGTCTTAATAAACATTTATCTAGTAATCATCTATGCTATTTTTGGCAAACTAGTTGATAGCTGATAAGTTAGCTAGTGACCTATAGCCCTTAACGTGTCATGAGACACAAGCCTTGGTACCATATGGCAGCTGTACGACAATTTTTTTAGATAAATAACTTTTACCAAACTTAACATATTCATCAATTAGCTTATCAATTACCAACTAACTTATCATCAACCGCCAACTAACCTATCGATCATCAACTATTTAACCACAATCACTTTGCCAAACATATCCAAAGTCTGGTTTAAATTATACTTGGGATGGTCATCAACCAAATTACCAAACCACCACACACATGGCTAATTGTTGGCGGTGATGGTGGGAAGTGGGTCCCATGTATATTTAAAAGAGAATTTAATTAAAATACCCAAAGTTTGACTCTAACTTACCAAAATATCTAAAATCTCGTCGAGTTTAGCAAAATACCCAAAATTTCTGCGGTGGGCCCCGCGATCGCGGGCCCACACCCACGTGTCACGAATGTTTGGCCAAAAGTCCCGCGGAGGCCCCTCAAGAATGCCCGCTGTACACTTTTGGCCCCTGCCCGCAGAGGTACCCCGCGATCACGGGATGGCCGTGACACGCGTCGACACAGGGTTGAAACCCTAATTTCTTTAATGTATCAAACCTACCAACCCAACCTTCGGCCGCTATAAGAGAGAGGGTGGGGGACCTTATTTGGCCACCACTTTCATTAAAAAATTGCTCTCCCAAACTCTCTCAAGTTGTCGTGTGGAATACGCGTTCGGTTTGTTTGAAGATGACTCGTATTACTCGTTTGGTAAGTTTTTCTTAAGTTTCTTGTACTTTTCTTGTATGTTGTTATTTTAAATTTTAAAATATATGTTATGTATGTTGTTAGAGTGTTTTTAAGTTTGTTGTATGTTTGAATGTGTTATTTGGATGTTATAATGTTGTCTTTATTATAGATGTTAGAGTTTTTTTTAAAAAGATGTTATAGTGGTTTTTTTAAAAAGATGTTAGAGTGTTTTTTATAAAAAAAAATTGTTAATAGTGTTTTTTATAAAAAAAAAATGTTAAGAGTGTTTTTTTATAAAAAAAGATGTTAGTGTTTTTTTTATAAAAAGATTAGTGTTTTTTATAAAAATAAATGTTAGATTGTTTTTTATAAAAATAAATGTTAAGAGTGTTTTTTTATAAAAAAAGATGTTAGTGTTTTTTTTTTATAAAAAGATTAGTGTTTTTTATAAAAATAAATGTTAGAATGTTTTTTATAAAAATAAATGTTAAGAGTGTTTTTTTATAAAAAAAGATGTTAGTGTTTTATTTTATAAAAAGATTAGTGTTTTTTATAAAAATAAATGTTAAGATTGTTTTTTTATAAAAAAAGATGTTAGTGTTTTTTTTATAAAAAAATTAGTGTTTTTTATAAAAATAAATGTTAGAGTGTTTTTTATAAAAATAAATGTTAAGAGTGTTTTTTTATAAAAAAAATATGTTAGTGTTTTTTATAAAAATAAATGTTAGAGTGTTTTTTAAAAAAGTAAATGTTAAGAGTGTTTTTTTATAAAAAAAAAGATGTTAGTGTTTTTTTATAAAAAAATTAGTGTTTTTTATAAAAATAAATGTTAGAGTGTTTTTTATAAAAATAAATGTTAAGAGTGTTTTTTTATAAAAAAAAAGATTAGTGTTTTTGGTGAATGACAACTTAGGTCCCCTAACTTTGATGAATGACAACTTAGGTCCCTAAACTTTGGTGAATGACAACTTAGGTCCCCTAACTTTGCTAAATTATTTAATTGTTTATCTTTCTTTTGAGTTTCCTAGTCATAAATAAATTTCTGTAAATAAATGGTATGAATATATAAAAACATTTAAATTGGCTTCACATGCCACACTCAAATTCATTTTGGCCTCTTGACAAAAGCATCTATATATAACACTATTATATATTGAAATAAAATAAACCGCAACATATCTATTTGGATTTTGTCAAACGGGTGTAAATAGCCCTAAGGTATGTGGGGACTTAAGCAATCATTGTGATTCCCCTGCTACCTGGAAGTCCAATAGATTGAGTGGTTTCTTTTCTAAAACTAAAACAGACGAATAATTATCCACACAATAAACCAAACAAGCAAAAACATCTATATATAACATTATTATATATTGAAATAAAATAAACCGCAACATATCTATTTGGATTTTGTCAAACGGGTGTAAATAGCCCTAAGGTATGTGGGGACTTAAGCAATCCTTGTGATTCCCCTGCCACCTGGAAGTCCAATAGATTGAGTGGTTTCTTTTCTAAAACTAAAACAGACGAATAATTATCAACACAATAAACCAAACAAGCAAATGCGGGACACCTTTCTGTCCATGGATGGATCTTACCAATTCTGGTAGTAACCCCACGCTAGTCCACATGTTTCTACAGTTGGAGGTCGAGGTCTCAAATGGTGATCCGGAGGAGATGTATTTTGATGTCTTCGGGCATCAAATGCGGTTTGGGCGTCGTGAGTTCTGTCTAATTACAGGACTACTTTTTGGAGAGGCTCCCCCCTTCCTCCCTTAGCAGACATTTTCTTCGTTCGTAGGGTTTGGGGCGTGTCAACATCTCGTTTGAAGCTGAAGACAGTCGTGGAGACGATGAAACATGACCTTAGTGCCCTAAGCGACCATGATGTTGTCCGTGTATGCTTGGTGGCGATCGTGGATATGGGCTTCATGGGCCGTGAGTTGAGCCAGACTGCTTCCGAGACGGTCCTTAGGGTCGTCGAGGACTTGGAGTTGTTTAACAGGTACCCGTGGGGTAGCCACATCTGGACACATAGCTACACTATTATGCACCAAGCCATCGCCAGACACCCCGATCGACTTGCCAAGATGAATCTTAGTTGATTTACATACGCCTTCAAGGTTAGATACGTAGTATAACATAAATAATAATACATACAAACTGTTTGGCTTTCCTTTTTACGTACTTGCTCTTCTTGTGTAATTCTAGATATGGATCTTGGAGATGTTTCCCGTAGCCTGTCAATATTTCAACAAGCGCACCGACAGATTACATAGGGGAACCCGTTGGGACCGGAGGGGTCTTTCCCTAAATAGGCAGACTTGGATTGAGTTCTTCAGCCAATCTAGACATGTAAGTGTTGGGTCACCAAGGATTTGAAAGTGACTCACCGATGTTTTCCCTAAAAATCCTACTTAGAATATTTTAGTTTGGTTCTTTGAATGACTTGTATAAAATAGCAAATGTTCGGTAAAGTCGAAGATCAACCGAAACCAAGCTTGAAGACTCTCTACTTGTGGAAAATAGAAGACTCTTCTCAACAAACAAACAAGTCATCACCACCGAATTGTCTTCACAATTTCGGTGGCCCTCATCACCACCGAATTGTCTTAACAATTTCGGTGGTCATCCTCACCACCGAATTGTCTTCACAATTTCGGTGGCCATTCTCCACCGAAGTGGCTCTCATTTCTCGGTGAACTGTCTCCACCGAAAAGACCTTCAGATTCGGTGAACAGCTTCCACCGATATGCTTCTTAAACTCGGTAGGAACTTTGAAGAAATAGTACTTCTTTGTAGATGGTTATATATTCTTGACAATATCACCGGTGGAACTCTTTCGGTGATATTGTCTTGAATACTCATAAAGAAGATCATTTATTTCGGGACAAAATCTGATATAAGGCAAAAGTAACATTTTGTCTTATTATCTTTTTAGAAGACGTCCTTTCAGCATGACTTCTATTCCTGGTTTCAAGAAAAATGTGATAGTGACTTATCAGCTTTTTAGAAGTCCACTGGTACTTTTCCAAAGACCATTGGTACGTTGCAAGTGACTTGAGGATAATAGTACCATGCATTTAATGCTCAGTACCTTATCTCACTATAAAAGGAAGATGAAGACTCCATGCAAATCACGCTTTCTGGATTTCTCTCAGTGCAAGATTTTCATATTGCTTGATAACCTTACAGCCTTGCTCTTAGTGTTCTCTGCTGTATTGTTTAGTTTACTTTGTGAAAGATTGTTAGAATAGTTTATCTGTTCTTTTCCGCAACAGTCTTTAAGTTTCTTTGTGTAATTCTAATTGAAAGTTTTTCAATATAAAGAATTAAAATTGTGAAAATTTTGAGTATTGTATTCAACCCCCCCCCCCCCCCCTTCTACAATACCTGTTAAGCCATCTGGGACTAACAAGTGGTAACAGAGCAGAAAGTTTAATCCCATAAACTTGATCTGCGATGGCTGCCTCTTCTTCTTCTACTATTGAAAATTCTTTTCAAAACAACTTTTCTGAGAATGGATCCATAACCAAACCTCCTAAGTTTAATGCTATCAACTTCTCTTTGTGGAAGAGCCGCATGATGCTATTCATGGAAGGAGTGGATACTAGATATCCAACCATTCTCAAAGAGGGACCTATCATCCCCAGAGTTTGGGCTCGCTAACAGAGGCCTGGTAAAGAAAATTTGGAAAAAGAAATCTCTAGTGATTCTGATGAAGAAAAATCCAGTGCTACTGGTTGTTACATCCTCAAAAATCCTAAGAAATATACTGATGAGGAAAAACGTTTGGTCTCTCTCGACTCTAAGCTAAGAGCAATTATTGCACTCTCTCTTCCTGATGAGGTCTATCACTCTCTGGTTAACTTTGAAACTGCCAAAGAGATGTGGACCACACTGTGTGTACTGTACGAAGGTACTGTGGAAGTAAAGAAATGTAAAAAGATTGGTCTCATTAGAAAATATGAACTCTTTGCTTTTGAAAAAGGAGAATCTCTTCCTAGCTACTATAATCGTTTCAACTCTCTCTTAAATGATCTAAAGTTATTGGGCAGAGTCTATGATAATGAGGAAGTCTTAAGCAAGTTCATGGATTGTCTTCCAGATTTTTGGGAGAATATATGTACTTGCATTAAAACTACCAAGGACCTTGAGTTCATGCCCTTAACTGTCCTTTATGGAACTCTCTTCAATTTTGAGCAAACAAAGTTACAAATGAAATCTTTCATCAAAGAGATAAAGAGCTCTTCTATAGCTCTTGTCAGTGAAAGCTCCAAGAAATCTCAAAATGTTCCTAGAATCACCTATCCGTCATCAGACTCTGACAATGACAGCCAAAATAACTCTACCCACCAAACGGAGGCATATCTTAGTGATGCTGATGATGAAGGTGAGGAAATTATGGTTGAACATTTGTCTGAAGAAATGGCAATGATGGTTGGCTCTAAGAACAAATTCCGTCCTTTCATCAAATCCAGAAACTTTAGAAAATCTTCTGCTTCCAAGACTTCAGCTGATAAGTCAAATGAAGAGTGCTTTAATTGTGGCAAGAAAGGACACTTTGCATCTGAGTGTAGGAGTAAGCGTGTTACTAAGTCTAGGAACCCATCCTCTGACAAATATTCTTCAAAGAATGAGAAACCCAGAAATAATCCTTTCAAATCAACCTTTTCCAAAAAGGATTCCCAATCCTCTTCCTTAGACCATCAGGAGCGCGCTGAGAAGTATAAAGCTAAGTACAAGAAAGAGAAAGAAAGGAGTGAGGGTCTTGAAAGAAAAGGAAAATGTCTAATGGCAGAAACTCATAACTGGGATGAAGAAGACACCTCTGACAGTGATTCTCACAATATGTGCTTCATGGCCATTTCTGAAGAGATGGAGGATTCTGACAAAGCTATCTCTCCAATGGCTCTTGTGTCGACTGGGTGCTCGACAGCTTATGCTCAGGTACATCCTTTTAATGATACGACTGATAGTGAAAAGATAGATGCGTATGAATCTTTAACTAAAGACTTTTATTCTGTCAAAGATAGCAAGAATAGAAAATCTGCTCAAGTGAAAGAACTCAAATCTGAACTTGAAATTTGCATGTCTAAGCTTAAGAAGTTTGAGGAAACCAAAGCTGAACTTGAGGACTTAAAAACTATAAATCATGTGATTTCAAAATAAAAGAACTCGCTTTTTAAGAAACTTAAAAAGGAGCAAGAGGTTGTAAGAAAATGGACAGATTCTTCAAAAAATCTTGAACAACTCTTTCAAAGTCAAATCAGTGGAAATAGCAAATTCGGTCTAGGATTCGGCAAAGTCTATCCTGAAGTTTCTTCCCATGCACTTATTCCTATCTCCAGTGTGTGGGATGATGCATCTGATTCAAGTTCTTGTGATTCCATCTCCTTAAATTCTTTAGATCTGGGTGAAGCTCAAAATATGGAATGTTTATAAAAGCAAAAGAGGCTTCCTCAAATCAATTCATTGAGGAACTTGACTCTGATGAAATTTCAAAACTCATCCCTGATCTCTCAAAAAGATCAACCTTTGATGAAGCCTCATCCTCAAACTCCTCAAAAGTCACCTTGCTGAAAAAATCAAACCCCACCGATGTCAACACCGATGATCCTCCCATACCTCTCCATGAGTTATTAAAGTCTATTCACATAGATGAATACTCTGAACCTAAGCCCTCAAAGATTCCCAAAAGAGAACCTCAAGTTCCCACAAAAGGTTTTTCATCTTCTGACAAAGGGAAATCGGTGGTCGAATCAGTGGCCATTTCCCATCCCAAAAGATTCACTCCAAAGAATTTATCTGGTAACTCTTCTAGTCTTCCTATTCCAAGATCTGTTCTTTTAAAAAAGTCAAACCCCAAAGAATCATCCAACTCTCCAATCCACAACTCTGTCAAAGGAATTCCTGGGTCCAAACCTTCTGCTTTGTTCTCTTCTAACACGGTAATAAAACCTAATGTTAAAAGCCAAAACAGGAAAAGTGGTCATAGTGTTAAAAATATTTTTATCTATAGAAAATGCTATAACTGGTGTGACACGTTTCACATGGCTAAGGATTGTCCCAAGGAAAGAATAGATAGAACCAATTCAAAGGACTCAGTTTCTTCTAACCCCAAAGGACCCATTACAAAATGGGTACCAAAGAACTAATCTGTGTGTGCATGCAGGTTTCTGAGCACCATCAAATATGGTATCTGGATAGTGGGTGCTCACGCTACATGACCGGAAACAAATATCTTCTCATCAACTATGTGTCTGGAAAGGGTCCATCTGTCACTTTTGGTGACAACTCTAAAGGCTACACCAAAGGTTATGGAACTCTCACAAATGGATCTGTCACTTTCAATAAAGTGGCATTTGTTGAAGGTCTCATGCATAATCTTCTCAGCATTAGCCAACTGTGTGATCTTGGATATAAAGTTATCTTTGAACTTTGTATCTGTACTGTTGTGGACAAAAACTTCAACGTGGTGTTATCTAGAGAAAGGATGGAAAATGTCTATGTCATTGACATGGGACTGAGCAACAATTCATCCAATGTCTGCTTTGTGTCAGATGACTCATCCAAAAGGAACTGGTTGTGGCATAAACGTCTCTCTCATCTTAATTTCAAAACTCTCCATAAAATTTCAAATAAAGAGTTGGTGACTGGTATGCCAAAGCTGAATTTTGTCAAAGAAAAGCTGTGTGATGCATGTGAAAAAGGGAAGCTCTCCAAAACATCCTTCAAGACAAAGCAATGCTCTTCCATCACCCTTCCACTGCAGATGCTGCACATGGACCTATGTGGACCTGTCAGCACTCCTAGTCTAGGAGGAAAAAGGTACATTCTTGTAATTATTGATGAATTTACCAGATATACTTGGGTCTCTTTTCTCAGGTACAAAAGTGATGCTACTGAAGAAATCATCAATTTTGTCAAGAAAAATGAAGTTCTGAATGGCCAACTTGTTCGGTCAGTAAGAAGTGATAATGGCACTGAATTCAGAAACAGTGCTCTTGAAAACTTCTTTACTGAGAAAGGAATTTCTCAGAACTTTTCTGCAGTACGAACTCCACAGCAAAATGGAGCGGTGGAAAGGAAAAATAGAACTCTGTGTGAGGCTGCCAGATCCATGCTAAGTGAATCAAATCTACCTACCTATTTTTGGGCTGAAGCTGTTAATACTGCTTGTTTTACCCAAAACAGGTCGGTAATCTCTAAAAGGCATGATAAAACCCCATATGAAGTTTTCCATGGCAGAAAATCAAATATTGGCTTTCTTCATGTGTTCGGCTGTGTGTGTTTTATACTAAATGATCGTGACAACCTTGGGAAGTTTGATCCCAAAGCTGATGAAGGAATTTTTGTTGGATACTCTCTTTCCTCCAAAGCATATCGTGTGTTCAACCTAAGGAGAAAATGCATTGATGAATCTATTCATGTCAAGTTTGATGATTTGAGATCCTCATCTCTTCCAAATGATGATGATGATGAACTACACAGATGGATCTCCTCATGCATCGGTAATGCTCCCCAAACCAACTCCACCGATGCTTCTTCCATTCCATTGAACCCATCAATTCCTTCTACCGAAAATAATCAAGTTGGGTCACCTTCTATATCTCCAACCGAAATTGACCATGTTACCACCGATGTACCTTTTCCCACCGACGCTCATCCCTCCACCGATCCCATATCATCCACCAATCCCATTGCCTCACACCGAACCTCTGATCCCACTACTTCTTCACCCCAAACACAAAACATTTCACCACCTTTACCTCCTGCTACCAAATGGACCAAAGATCACCCCATAGACCAAATCATTGGTGATCAGCAAGCAGGTGTCCAAACTCGTAGAGGAGTTGGAAATATTTGTCTCTATGTGAATTTTCTCTCTCTTATTGAACCCAAAAAGATTGATGAAGCTCTCTCAGATCCTTGTTGGATAACTGCCATGCAAGAAGAACTTTCTCAGTTTGAGAGAAACAAAGTTTGGAGATTGGTTCCCAGACCCCGAAAGAAGACAATCATTGGAACCAAATGGATATTCAGAAACAAGATGGATGAAGATGGTACAGTTATCAGAAACAAGGCCAGACTAGTAGCTCAAGGATACAGACAGGAAGAGGGCATTGACTATGATGAAACATTTGCCCCTGTTGCAAGACTTGAAGCTATAAGAATCTTTCTGGCTCATGCTGCCTACAGAAATTTTAGGGTCTTTCAAATGGATGTTAAAAGTGCTTTCCTCAATGGGGAACTTGCAGAGGAAGTCTATGTGAAACAACCTCCTGGCTTTGAAGACCCAGCTCATCCAGACTATATGTACAGACTTGACAAGGCTCTTTATGGTCTCAAGCAAGCTCCTCGTGCTTGGTATGACACTCTTGCCAACTTCCTTCTAAAGCATGGATATTCCAGAGGTAAAATCGACAACACTCTCTTCATCAAGGAAACCTCAGGTAATCTCATTCTTGTCCAAATCTATGTTGATGACATCATCTTTGGTACCACTGATGAATCAATTTGTGATGAGTTTGCTTCTCTCATGATGAGTGAATATGAGATGAGCATGATGGGAGAGCTTACATTCTTTTTGGGCCTTCAGGTCAAACAAACTTCAGAAGGAATTTTTATAAACCAAAGTAAATATATTCGTGACCTTCTGAAGAAATTCAACTTTCTAGATAGCTCTCCTATGAAAACTCCCATGGCACCACCTTTGAAACTCAATGCTGATCCTAAAGGTGAATCTGTGGACATTACCCTTTATCGAGGAATGATTGGTTCTCTTCTGTACTTAACTGCTAGCAGACCGGACATTATGTTTGCCACTTGTCTTTGTGCACGTTATCAGGCCAATCCTAAAGAATCGCATTTAAAGGCTGTAAACGGATTTTTCGGTATCTCAAGGGTACCTTGCACTTGGGTCTTTGGTATCCCAAAGACTCAGGTTTTGAACTAAATGGGTATTCAGATTCAGATTATGCAGGTTCCCAGATTGATAGAAAGAGTACTACAGGAAGTTGCCAACTTCTTGGTGGTAAATTGGTAAGTTGGTCCAGCAAGAAACAAAACTCTGTGTCAACCTCTACTGCTGAGGCTGAATATGTAGCTGCTGGAAGCTGTTGTGCTCAGATCCTGTGGATGAGAAACCAACTCAGGGACTACAATCAATTCTTTTCTAAAGTCCCAATTCTGTGTGATAATTCCAGTGCAATAGCTATTGCAAACAATCCTGTTCTTCACTCCAGATCTAAACACATAGATATCAGGTATCACTTCATCAGGGACCACATTTCCAAAGGTGACATTGAGCTGCACTTCATTCCCACCGATTTGCAACTTGCTGATTTATTTACTAAACCCCTTGATGAAACCAGGTTCAACTTTCTGATAAGTGAACTTGGAATGTGCAATCTACAAGAATAAAATGTGTTTTTATTCTCCACCGATCTCACATCGGTGGACAAATTTCTTTGTTCTTCTACACTGATTTCATCTCTACCAAAATCCTTACCCCGATATCACACTTTCTTCCCTTACCACCGAAATCTCTTGTCACATGATTCGGTGGAATCAAGTCAACACCGAAGGTACTCTCTTCTCTTCTACCGAAATCTAATTCGGTGGAAACTTCCATCACCAAAGGTCTTCTCCATTCTTCCACCAAAGAAAACTTCGGTGGTACCTTTGTGCCCTTCGGTGGTACCTATGTGCCCTTCCACCAAAATTCGAGTCTCACACCGACTCTCCTTCATCGGTGAGACTTCGGTACTGTGTCCACCGAATCATCACCGATTTCTTTTCTTCTTATCCATTACGATTCCCCATGCCTTCTTGAGTCTCCAAATACCTAAAAGTTGTCAGTGATGTGAGACCTTTCACCTTCTAAGCTGTAACACCCCCAAATTTGGAAAGAGCAACTAATTTTAATTTTTTTTTTGATATTATATCTGAAACAACAAGTAAAATACTTCCAATTACAAATAATGGTTATCTCCAAGCAATACATACTACATAAGTCTTAGTACCAAGCCTAAACTCGCTTCGGACACCGCTTACTCCAAATACAAGTGCTACTTTCCAAGGGTAATTGCGGAACATAACTTAAGCTATTCACCTCTCGTGCACTACACTAGCATTCGCCACTTCACGGTGTAGCTAGAGTTACCCCAACCTGAGCCTGTTGCACATGCCGACAAAATAAAAGAAATAGAAAGTGTTAGGCTTACGCCTAGTGAGTTCAAGCATTTTATCATGACTATATATAAAACATAAATCGGAAGTTAGTAGTTATAGTCATGATTTAAATAAATCTTTAAATGAAAGCTTGCGACAAAGACGATCATTTCCAAAAAGATTTCTCAAACGGCATAAACGACTCATTTTCCAACACACTCAAAATCCATGGAAAACCATTCCCGAAAAGTGTAAAGCGTTTTCCAATATGAGTTACAAATCCCAATTCACCCAATTACGTGAATAATTCTAGTTTAGGCAAAACCTTCAAATACGGTTGACAAATCATACTCAACCCATAAAACATGGAAACCATCCATTTAAATACAACCTTTATTAAAACATAATACGAAGCTAAACTCACGCAAACGTAAAATGTATTAAAATCCCAATACCATAAACTAAAACCCCAGCAGTTAAAACATTCAATAAGAATGTAACATAAATCCGTCCATCAATCCTGGAAAAACAATCCATATACAGGTAATATAACCTCAACAATGTGAATAGATAAAATACCCGAAATCAACACCCTTCGGTGACGGGGGAGACCCGATCTCATCGAATGTGGCAACCACATAAATTAAACCACAATTAAATAAATACAAGTAAGCTTCTTGGATGTGGAAAACGGATGACATCAACCATACTAGGTCTTTAGTCAATCCTCGGCATCAATCATACTAGATATTTAGCCCATCTTAGACATCAACCATACTAGGTCTTTAGTCCGTCTTTGGCATCAACCATACTAGGTCTTTAGCCCCTCTTAGACATCAACCATACTAGGTCTTTAGTCCATTTAAACCACCAAGTTCAACCATACTAGGTCTTTACCTCGGCAAACCCACCATCCAAAACAAGCTTACTTAACTTAAAAACTTATACATGACCTCAAAAGAATAACCAATGCATTCAAATCATGTAAACCTCAAATATGATGCAACTCATGCAATGCAAACCCCAAGCCCACGTCGAGCTTATTAAAACCGGGCGAATGCCCTCAAGACTCAATTGAGCCCAAAACCGAGCCCTCTGCTCAAAGATCTAATGATCATTTATTGACGTCAAATCATGCAAATAAAAATGCAATTAAGCATATAACACATCCTAGACTCCACCCTGAGCATGTTAAATATCAACAACGTGCAATAATATGCAACACGGTGCAATAAAAGCAACCCGTAAATAAGACTCCACATCGAACCATTTAAACCGGACAAATGTCCCAAGACTATCTCAAAGTCAAAACCGAGCAAAGTGCTCCAAGCTTGCTAGACCCATAATGTCGGTCAAAAACGCGTTTAAACATTGTTTAGGCAAGCTATACTACAAATTCATCATTAACCCCAAAACTCATTACGGGTTAAACAAAAAGGGTTTTCCCAAAGGACTCATACCCTTAAATTCTCAAAATGACACAAAACACTTAAAAGTGCATTTCCCAAATGGTTTACAAAATCATTTACACATATATGATTAAACCACTAAACAAACCTCATTTTGAGCACTCAATCTTTTAAAGACAATTTATGGTTTCTAACCATCCAAATATCCAAAAGCCCCAAATATGGGTGTTTTACACATTTATGAAGATAAACACTTCAAAAGAGTTAAATCAACTAAATAACTCCACCATATACATTTTCAAGTAAAACACACACATATTTGTAAAATACTCATTTTGGCATGTACAACGTTTTCGCAAAGTAACTTGAACTCACCTTACTAGATTTAGCTAAATCTAGAGTTTCTCCAACGTAAGCTCCTTTGATGAAGTTTGCATCCTCAAGCCAAAACATCCAAAAACCTAGATTCAAGAGTTCCCAACCATCAATACCAAGGTTTAACCATAAGGAATCATCATCCAACCATAATACACCAAAATACCCAATTATAACAAAACCCTAACTTCATAAATGAATAGATGAGGAGATTACCTTAACCATACTTGAATCCATCAACCCAAAATGCCTCTATAACCACCAAGATGCACCACAACTCCTAATCTTCAAATGGAGTGGAAAGGTTTGGGTAAAACCCTAGAAATTTACACACTTGACACACTTGGGGATTCTTGTGGAAGCTTTTCAATATCAAGAGAGGGTAGAGGATGAGAATTAATTGTTTAAGAATGGACCAACTCAAGCAATGAGTAGAGAGGGTGTTTGCTGCTGAGAAATCGTCTTTAGGAGGGAGAGAATACGGTACAAGAAGATAAAATGAGGATCCCTAAAATCTGATCCATCGTTGCCCTTATATTTGCCCTAAAATTCTCGCCGGCGATAGTGCCCATGCGATTGTGACATGGCACTCTCGCCATGTCACTTTCGCTGGAAAGGTACCGAGACCCCCCCTTTGCCCATCCATTTCTTCCCGACGATCATGACCTTGCGATTGTGACATGGCACTCTCGCCATGTCACTTTCGCTGGAATGGTACCGAAGCTTGATTTTCGTCCCGAATGAACCCGATTTGCTGAGCTTCCTTCGTACACTTCTTCCCAACGTTAAACCTTCACTTTAGTAAAATTCCGGGTGTTACATAAGCCGTTTTTCATCATTATTTTTTACCTTCTCCCACCTCTATATATACTCTTAATCCCTAAAATTCTTTTCCCTCACTTTTCACTCACACGAAACCTGCAACCCTTCCTCTCTCTAAAAACCTTCGATAACCATTTCAATGGCATCCTCCAGATCCGCTGTTCCCACTCGATTCGAAAACCTCAAGTTCAATGCATGCAATCACGTTGCCCGCTTCGATTCCGACTCATCTCATCCTGAGTTCTCCACGGTAACCAAGTTTCTCACCCGATCTCCTCTCCTCCATGCTTTCACCTGCAACCCTAAAATGAGCAAAATGCTCATTGGACAGTTTTGGTTAACCTGTGTGTACGATCCCTCAAACGAAGCCATTCACGCCTCTATTCTTTCCAATGAAGAAGGTGATCACGACCTTACCTTTGGGGTCGATGATGTTCGCCTAGCTCTCAAAATCCAACCTTTTCTCGATATGATGATTTACATGTCGATACCATATTTGAAGACGTTGTTCAAACTCTTGGGTATGTTATTGATGATTCATCTAAAAAGGGCCCCGGCACTCTCCTTCGAAGCAAAATGGGAGGCATATGGAATTTTTTCTTTGCCCACATTATCCATTGTCTCTCTCGCAAGACTAGTGGGCACGATCAATCACCGCCATATATCACTAAACTCGCTCATGCCCTCATCTTTCAAAGGAAAGTTGACTTCGCTCAATACTTCTTCACTGAACTTGTTGAGGTAATTAAGCAACCAAGGAAATGCTATGTTGCATATCCTCGTTTCCTCTCGATGATCATTCAACATAAACTTTCTAAAGCATTGGATACCGATCGCAACTCATCTACTCCACGATTCACATATGACTGGTCGTCTCCGCTCGTTGGCACCAAAACTCTAAATGTTAAACCGCTCGCTACCGATCGCCCTTTACGACCAGGTATGATTTCTTTTGCTCTCTCTCCCGAACTACATTGGGGTGATGCGGAAATTCCCGGGTTTCGTCACCTGGAAATTCCCGAGGTCACTCCAAATGTCGTGGCCCCTTTTCCTCGTCCTCGAGTAAAGTCCGGTGGCGCTAAAAAGAAACATCAAAAGGACACCGACACCTCCGCACCCGCTTCTAGAACCATGCCAACGAGAGAACACTCGTCGGCTTCCCCGGTTCAAAAACCTTCTAAGCGGAGGCACTCTTCTTCCCCCCCCCCCCCCCGAAATCTTCTCTAAAAAGGTCTCGGGTACCTTTGACTGAACCATCCCATTTTAGGGAATTTGTTAAACCCACAACCGACTCCTCTGAGGTCTCTCAAAAGACCACAATTGTAGAAAAGGAAGTCCCTACATTTGCCTCTTCACCCACTTCTTCGGGTGAAAGAGATGACTTCGAGCCCTCTTCCCTCGAAGGAGTAGATTTGACACTTCACGGCCTTTCACCCGGTCAGTTTATGATCGATGATGATGCACAACCCAATCAGGGTTCCCCCCATTACATCCCCCCCTAGAGATTTCTTTGATTTTCTTTTGGAGGACACTGGTTCTCCCCGAATCATCCCGTCCACCAAAAAAAATCCCACCGAGACTCCCTCACCAGAACATCTGGATTCTCCTCGGCGATCTCCTACTCCACACCGATCGCCAACCCCGCAAAGATCACCAACACCGATTCAGCAGGATTATCCACCACCGAGAATTCTCTATCCCGATGAGTTAGCAGTTTTCCTCCCACATCGGCCTACAGAAACTGATCCCCTACGCTACCGATGTTCTTTCCCAGAAATCGGTGGTTATGTTTCCACACACCATGGCCAACACTCTACTTTTCTACAATCTACCATTTCCTTGATCTCCCAGGCCAACTCTAGAATTTCAACTCTCGAGACTAAGTTGCCTCAACTTCTTTTCAACGCCATCACCGATGCCCTTACACCAATAAATGAATCCTTTAATACTTTGTCTTCAAAGGCGGCGTCCCTCACAAAGGCCTCCATCACCGATAAATCTGAATGGGAAATGAGCTTGGGTGATTTCTCACTGGTTCCCGATGCCATGTCTTCAAGCTTGGCCTCTCTTCACTCCAAATTCGATAAAGTATTTTATGAGATGGGTTTTAAGCTTCCGGCTGTGGCTGAGGGGGAGAAAACCACTACTACACCAAGAAAACTTCCCACTCTCAAGAAATCTACCAGCAACAAGCCTCCACCGAAAACCCCTTCTCCACCGAAAGCATCGCCACCACCGAAATCACCTCAAAACTCACCAATTCATACAGGCACCACCGAATCCATCTCTTCACCGAAAAACAAAATCCCTAAGATCGTGGAAGTGATTGCATCATCTGAGGGGGAGCAATCGAGCAAAGCTCCCAAAGATAAAGGAAAGAAGGTAATTTCGGCCGAAGACTTGGCAGAGGAAGAAAAGAAGAAGAAAGAATTGGCTAAGTATGGGGCAAGACTTAAAGGTGCTGAAACTCTAAAACTCAAGCCTCCTCCTCAAACAGCTTTCACCGATCTCGGCCTTTCCCCTCAAGAAATTGAGGAAGCTAAACTTGCTCAAATAGCTTTGGATAAATCTAAAGCTCTGTCCATGAAAGCTGCTGAAGAAGAAGCCGCCAAAGTGAAGTCCACTGATGCCATCCAAACTCAAAAATCGGTACTAAGTGCATTTGAAGAAGAAAAGAACGAAGAAATTGCCTGGTACAAAAGAACCATGCATCACCGAATGAGCTCAGCCACAATCACAAGTGCCAAAATTGCTACTTCCAGAGTCAACCCAAAGGATATCAGGCTAATCATTAACAGAGATGATGGTTCGTTGAAAAGCTTGACAGATGTCCATCTCAAGAATTTCGGCCTCACTGAATGGTTCGAAATCTCTCAACATCTTGTCAAAAGTTCAAACCCGAAGAAGGACACTTTCATCAAATGCATTGAAGGTTTGATGGATAGGATGAAGGAGATCAAAATAAAACACAACATCATCCTTTCCACCGATGAAAGGGCCAAACTTCAATCAATGAAAGAAGACATTCGGGTTCCCAAGGTCAAGAATCCCATAGACAAAGTATTCAAAGAGATGGCATCTGAAGGAAGGATTCCAAATGTCAGCAACCTGAATCTATCCCTTCCTACCTCGGTACCACATCCCTCCACAACTCTGAGCCTTGCACCGATTCCGGGGCTTTACTTCAATGATGGTTTCGGTCGAAGATCCTTCTTCAGATTTGTTCAGATTTCCATTGCCGATACTCTGTTCCTTCAAGGTATCTACAACCTATTTCCTTACATTCCCGAAGCTCAACCCTTCTTAAAAAATGTGTCGGATGAAATTAAACGGAGGCAAACCACCGAGAAATAGGTTCTCTCTTTTCCTTTGGTACTTGTAAAAAGTTTGTTTCTCATTTGTAAAAATGTACGAGAAAACTTATCTTAATACAAGTATCTCTCTATTTGAATTTTATTTAGGTACATATCCTTACTTTCATTTACTTGTAAATACTGTACATAGTATACATACTCATACAAAAAGAAAAAGATCAAAAAGAACAAAAAGAATGGTATATGTGAAAAGAACCCAAAAAGAGTAAAAAGGGTCAAAATGCACTTTACTTTTCAATACTCTTAAATATCCTAAGAAAGGAGCTCAAATTCAAATAGGGGGAGATTGTTGGGTCACCAAGGATTTGAAAGTGACTCACCGATGTTTTCCCTAAAAAATCCTACTTAGAATATTTTAGTTTGGTTCTTTGAATGACTTGTATAAAATAGCAAATGTTCGGTAAAGTCGAAGATCAACCGAAACCAAGCTTGAAGACTCTCTACTTGTGGAAAATAGAAGACTCTTCTCAACAAACAAACAAGTCATCACCACCGAATTGTCTTCACAATTTCGGTGGCCCTCATCACCACCGAATTGTCTTAACAATTTCGGTGGTCATCCTCACCACCGAATTGTCTTCACAATTTCGGTGGCCATTCTCCACCGAAGTGGCTCTCATTTCTCGGTGAACTGTCTCCACCGAAAAGACCTTCAGATTCGGTGAACAGCTTCCACCGATATGCTTCTTAAACTCGGTAGGAACTTTGAAGAAATAGTACTTCTTTGTAGATGGTTATATATTCTTGACAATATCACCGGTGGAACTCTTTCGGTGATATTGTCTTGAATACTCATAAAGAAGATCATTTATTTCGGGACAAAATCTGATACAAGGCAAAAGTATCATTTTGTCTTATTATCTTTTTAGAAGATGTCCTTTCAGCATGACTTCTATTCCTGGTTTCAAGAAAAAGGTGATAGCGACTTATCAGCTTTTTAGAAGTCCACTGGTACTTTTCCAAAGACCATTGGTACGTTGCAAGTGACTTGAGGATAATAGTACCATGCATTTAATGCTCAGTACCTTATCCTCACTATAAAAGGAAGATGAAGACTCCATGCAAATCACGCTTTCTGGATTTCTCTCAGTGCAAGATTTTTATATTGCTTGATAACCTTATAGCCTTGCTCTTAGTGTTCTCTGCTGTATTGTTTAGTTTACTTTGTGAAAGATTGTTAGAATAGTTTATCTGTTCTTTTCCGCAACAGTCTTTAAGTTTCTTTGTGTAATTCTAATTGAAAGTTTTTCAATATAAAGAATTAAAATTGTGAAAATTTTGAGTATTGTGTTGGTGCAAGTGTACCCAGCTTTAAATATTGTGATATATTTTTGGTACACATAAAATCACATCTCCATATTTATTTTGATGATTACAAAACACACCGCATTATTTGTTATCTAACATTTTATCTGAGTGTGCAGATATTTAAATGATCTCGATAAATTTTTTATCTGAAGAATCCAAGTCTGAAGAGTTTCGTCATTTTATTTTAAAATGATAAACACCCTAAAATATTTTATCACTTGGATATTTCGTATCTATATATTTGAATCAAATATATATATATTTCTTTTTTATTAAATCACATGATATATATATATATTAAAATGCTGGTTGCTACTGTTCATCTCTGTTGCTCAAAGTCTCAGCCGAAAATAAACCTGCGTTGCCATGCTCTCATTGGACAGATCTTCAGGCGGTATACCGCCAAGGTCCTCGCGGTATACCGCGGGTACTGTTTCCCATCAACTGTTCTGTAATATGAAGCTTCGTTTGTCAGGAATTATGTCAGGCGGTATACCGCCTTGTGCAACGCGGTATACCGCGGGTACTATGTAGCCGTTGAGTTTTTGCAGGTTGACCTTCTCCTTGCAGTACACTTTTTATGACGCAGGTATACCGCGATGGTTTGGCGGTATACCGCGAAATCTTCAAGGCTGATTTTTCATCCAGTATAAATACAAGCCTCCAGCAGCATTCAACTCTACACCAACTTCAGCATTAAGTTCTCCCTCAGCATTTGATTATTATTCTGCTGCTTTCTTACTCACACTAAATCACTTAAACTGATAAATTAATTTTTTTTGAGCAAGAAATCTTGAGTTGATAGCAGATTAAAATCTCACGATTAGTTGAATCAGCAACACAACTCAAGTGATCAAACTCTCTAAAAATATCCAAGTGATAAACCTTATTCAAGAGTGATTATTCATATTAAAATTTATACCCTCTTGTAAGTGTTTGAATTAGAGTGAGTGATCCACCTTAATCTCTCAAAGTAGAGTGATTCGCGTTTGTTGTATTAAGGTTTGTGTTTCTACCGTAAAGAACACGTTTCGTATTGGATCTCCGAGAAGTGTTATTTTCTCGAGGTGGACTAGCCAACTTTGTGTTTGGTGAACCACTTTAAAAATCTCGTTGTCAAGTATTCTCTTTCCCTTATCTCTTTACATTTCCGCTGTGCATTTAAATTATATCTGTTTATATAATTGTTGTATATTTACTTGTTTATACTCTGCTTTATTTTTACTGTATTGTTTGTACTGTATTTATTTGTTCAAAGAATTTTTTGAAAGAAAAAGATTTTAAATACAACCTTACCCCCCCCCTTAGGTTGTCCAACATTTGGTATCAGAGCAGGTCTTTCAAAAAATATTCTGCATTTTTTTTCTCTTATTCTTCTAAATGGCTCAACAAACTAATATCGTGTTTTCAAAACCTCCTTTGATAGATACTGAAAAGTTTGGCATTTGGGCCGAGCTATTTGAATGTCACGTGCGTGGCAAAAATCAAAAGATTTGGAACATCATAGAAAAAGGGAATTTTAAACCCACCATTGTGAAAGATGATGTTTATATTGATAAACCCCTAGATGACTGGACTACTTCTGATGAAGCCCATTTTTGTTTAAACTTTGAAGCTAAAAATATATTATATGCTGCTTTAACAACTGACGAAATCGAAAGAGTATATACTTATAAAACTGCAAATCAAATATGGGAAAGTTTAAATAATACTCATCGTGGAAACACGGAGGTTAAATCTAGTAAAGTAAATATTTTAGTTCACGATTATGAACTATTCGAAATGAAACAAGATGAGTCAATTGACTCAATGTTTAAAAGATTTAACCTTATTGTGACTACTTTGAAAGGTTTGGATCGCACTTATCCTAACGAGGACTATATAAGGAAAATCCTACGAGCCCTTCCTTCGGAGTGGATGCAAAAGATAACATCCTTAGAAGACTCCCGTGACCTCTCCATAATGAAGATAGATGACTTAATCGGTAATCTTAAAGTGCATGAAATTGCACTTAAAAGAAACAAAGATCGGGAGCAAGTTAAAAAGAAATCAATCGCTCTCAATGTCTCAACACCAAAAGATGAGAAGAAAAAGGAGAAAGCTAGCTCCTCGAAAGATCCTTCCGAAACTCTCGATGAAGTCGCCATGTTGGTAAGAAACTTTTCCAAATTTCTTAATAATAATAATAAATTTTCTAACAATGGCAGATTTCAAAGAAACGGTAACTACCGTCGTGGTGGTGATAATCGAAGTCGTAAGTTCCATAAACGAGACGAAAAAATTAAGAAAAATGGCGACTCGAGTGAAGACGATAAAGCTAAGCCAAAGAGAGGCTTTTGCTACTCATGTGGTGACAAAGACCACTACGCCAATGAATGTCCTAAAAAGAACAAATTCCAAAAGAAGAAGGAGAAAGCCTTCATTGGAGGCGCGTGGAGCGAGAGTGAAGAAGAAGATGACTATCAAGCCATTTGTCTTATGGCCGATAGCGACGACGAGGTAAAATCTTCTTACTCAGATTACGATAGTGATTATGAAAATGATAATGAAAATAATCTTGAAGAACTATATGAATCGTTTCATAAAATGGCCGCTCTTGCAAATCGTTACCAAGATGAGAATGCTATGTTAAAAGAAACTGTAAATGCATGTAAAAAGGAAATAAAAAATGTTAAACAAAAATCTGAAAATGATATGGATATAATTGCTAAATTAGAAACTAAATTAGGAGAAAAAGATTTTTGTAAATCTTGTGATGTTTTAAATAAAGAAATTGCATGCTTAAATAAAAAATCACATGAAAATATTATTTGTACAAACTGTGATATTCTTGAGAATGAAATTACATGCTTAAAGGCTAAATGTGCTTCATATGAAAAAGATAACATGCTAGCTAAAGCTTTTGAAAGTAGTAATAAAAAGGTTCTTAACATGCTTAATATGCCTAACCGTATAAAATGTAGAAAAGGCATTGGTTCCAATACTTGTGTTGATAAATGTTCTTGTATACCCATCAAAAGATTTTATGAATCACCTAAAGTAAATACAAGAAATCAATATGTGCAAAAACCTCCATATGTGCGTAAAATAAATAATGTAAATTATAATACGAGAAAACCGTATGCTCGCATGTACCATGATAAATATTCTAAACCTAATAATAATGCGAATGTAAATGCTTGTTTTTATGTATATGATAAATATAATCGCAAAATTAAAATGGTAAATAAATGGATTCCAAAAGGAATGTTTAGTAATGATAATCCCGGTGGTATGCGTTTATGGTTTTAAATGTGTTATATATATATATATAGTTTAAATATATTCTGTTGTATATGTTATATATATAAGTAATATATAATACTATTCATATATATATATACATACGTACTGCACATATATATATACATTTTATTTAATTCTTTTAATTCTTATATATATATATATTATGTTTAATGTGTTATATATATTTATTAATATGGTTTGATGTATTATATATTGTGTAATGTATTATATATATATATATTCTGTTTGACTTTATATATATGTATGTTGGTTGACTTTTGAAACTAATTGTCAAGGACCCACGAGAAATGGGGACCATAAAAGTTATATCTTCATTATTGTAGATTGATCTTGATATGGACTGGATACTCGATAGTGGTTGCACACGTCACATGACCGGAAACAATAATCTCTTTTCATCATATAAGTCATGTGATGGTGGACAGGTAATCTTTGGAGGAAACTCCAAAGGAAATATAATTGGTAGAGGTACAGTCTCTTGCAATAATGTTCAATTTCTTAATGTGAATCATGTTGATAATTTACATTTTAATTTGTTAAGTGTTCGCCAATTGTGTAAAAATAATACAACTGTTGTCTTCGAAGAAGATTCTTGTAAAATCATAAAAAATGGCAAAGTTCTTTTAAATGGCTTTGTAAAAGGAAATTTATATATTTGTAAAACTGTTGTATCTGATAATGTATGCTTATCTTCTATTAATGATGTTTCTACTTTATGGCATAGGCGTTTAGGTCACGCTAATCTAAGATTAATGCAAAACTTAAAAAATAAGGAGCTTGTGAGTGACCTGCCAAAATTAAGGTTTGATAATCATTTTTGTGATGCTTGTCGTGTCGGCAAACAACATCACGTTTCTCATAAATCAAAAAATGTTATTTCTACTCAAAGAGTTTTAGAACTTTTACATATGGATCTTTTTGGCCCGATGGCTATTCAAAGTTTTGGAGGAAATTTTTATACTTTGGTTATTGTGGATGACTATTCCCGTTATACTTGGACTTTATTTTTGAGACATAAAAATGAGGCTTTTGAAAAGTTTAAAATTTTGGGAAAACGAATTCAAAACCAACAAGGTTGTACGATTGTTTCCATACGTACGGACCATGGACGAGAATTCGATAATGATGTACAATTTGGTGCCTTTTGTGATAAACATGGTATAACTCATAACTTTTCGGCTCCTCGAACTCCTCAGTCAAACGGGGTTGTTGAAAGGAAAAATCGAACGTTGCAAGAAATGAGTAGGACTATGCTAAACGAACATCAAGTTCCCCAAAAGTTTTGGTGTGATGCCGTTGCTACCGCGACCTATGTGCTTAACCGTGTCCTAATTAGAGGTATCCTAAATAAGACACCCTATGAACTTTACCGAGGTAGAAAACCTTCCCTAGCTCACCTAAAAGTTTTTGGTTGTAAATGTTTCATTTTAAACACCAAATCCTACCTAACCAAATTTGACCCCAAAGCCTATGAAGGAGTTTTCCTAGGTTACTCTTGGAATAGCAAAGCCTATAGAATCCTAAATAAGGAGACCATGGTAGTGGAAGAATCCCTTAATGTTAGTTTTGACGAGAGTCCTCCCAAACCGAGTGCACCCTTAGCAAATGATAATATCCGTGAAGGAGACGTCTTAGCCCAACAACTTAGTACCTTGGATTTAGGTACCCAACCTTCTCCAAATAATATTGAATCTAGTGATGCCCCTCCGTGCTTTATTCCACAAGGTATAGATGATCCTAACCTTAGAACCGCTCGAGGACATCCCGTAGATCAAATTATAGGTGACCTAAACCAAAGGACAACTAGATCACAAATCCTTACCCATTGTGCTTTCCATGCTTTTATCTCAACCATAGAACCTAAAACCATAGATGAAGCTTTAGGTGATGAGGATTGGATATTGGCCATGCAAGATGAGTTAAACCAATTTACTAGGAATGATGTGTGGGACTTAGTGCCTAGCCCTAGTAGTCAAACCATTATTGGCACAAGATGGGTCTTCCGTAACAAGGTAGACGAGAACGGTGGAGTCACACGAAACAAGGCACGTTTAGTTGCCAAGGGGTACAGTCAACAAGAAGGTATAGATTATGACGAAACCTTTGCACCGGTTGCAAGGTTGGAGTCTATTCGAATGCTTCTCGCTTTTGCAAATGCTAAAGATTTTAAGTTATTTCAAATGGATGTTAAAAGTGCTTTCTTAAATGGTATTATAAATGAGGAGGTATACGTTTCTCAACCTCCCGGTTTTGAAAGTTTTGAAAACCCGACACATGTTTATAAATTGAAAAAGGCGCTTTATGGTTTAAAGCAGGCTCCGCGTGCTTGGTATGATAGATTAAAAACCTTTTTAATTGTTAGTGGTTATATTATGGGTAAAATTGATAATACTTTATTTGTGAAATATGTTCAAAATGATATTGTGGTTGTGCAAGTATATGTTGATGATATTATTTTTGGTTCCACTAATGAAAAATTGTGTAATGAATTTTCTGCGAAAATGACTAGCGAATTTGAAATGAGCATGATGGGAGAGTTAAAATACTTCTTAGGATTGCAAATAAAACAATGTGAAACTGGTATTTTTATTAGTCAATCTAAATATTGTAAAGATATGTTGAAAAAGTTTAACTTTGAAAATGTCAAACCCGTTGAAACTCCAATGACCACAAATTTGCAATTATCGCGTGACGAGGAGGGAAACGATTTTAATGAAAAGATTTATCGTGGTATGATTGGTAGCTTGTTATATTTAACTGCTAGTAGACCTGATATCATGTTTAGTGTATGTTTATGTGCTCGTTTTCAATCTTCACCTAAACAATCTCACTATGAAGCTGTCAAGCGTATTTTTCGATATTTACGAGGTACTACTAATCTTGGCTTATGGTACGCAAAGCAACCCGAGTTAGAAGTAACATGCTTCGCCGATTCCGATCTTGGTGGATCTATTGTTGACCGAAAAAGTACTAGTGGGGTATGTGCCTTTATAGGTCTCTCACTTGTATCTTGGTTCTCTAAGAAACAACAATCCGTAGCTTTGTCTACCACCGAAGCGGAATATGTAGCCGCCGCAAGAGCATGTGCTCAAGTCCTATGGATGAAACACACACTTACCGATTTTGAGGTACACCTAACCAAAATTCCAATTATGTGTGATAACTCAAGTGCTATAAACTTAAGCAAAAATCCCGTTTTACATTCTCGTACCAAACATATTGAATTGAGACATCATTTTTTACGAGATAATGTTCAAAAAGGCAAAATCGTGCTTGAAAAGGTTGATTCGGAAGATAATTTGGCCGATATTTTTACTAAAGCTCTAAACAAGAAGGCGTTCTTTAAATTAAGACTTGGTTTAGGCATGCTTGAGTATAACCCTTGATAAATACTAACTCTCAAATATTTCATATTTTGAGGGGGAGCATCTTTCGAGGGGGAGCATAAGCGATTTTCTTAAACCCTTTTTGCTTCGACAAAAGGGGGAGAGAAACCGAGTATGCTCTCGTGTTTAGCGTTGTGTTTGTCATCATCAAAAAGGGGGAGATTGTTGGTGCAAGTGTACCCAGCTTTAAATATTGTGATATATTTTTGGTACACATAAAATCACATCTCCATATTTATTTTGATGATTACAAAACACACCGCATTATTTGTTATCTAACATTTTATCTGAGTGTGCAGATATTTAAATGATCTCGATAAATTTTTTATCTGAAGAATCCAAGTCTGAAGAGTTTCGTCATTTTATTTTAAAATGATAAACACCCTAAAATATTTTATCACTTGGATATTTCGTATCTATATATTTGAATCAAATATATATATATTTCTTTTTTATTAAATCACATGATATATATATATATTAAAATGCTGGTTGCTACTGTTCATCTCTGTTGCTCAAAGTCTCAGCCGAAAATAAACCTGCGTTGCCATGCTCTCATTGGACAGATCTTCAGGCGGTATACCGCCAAGGTCCTCGCGGTATACCGCGGGTACTGTTTCCCATCAACTGTTCTGTAATATGAAGCTTCGTTTGTCAGGAATTATGTCAGGCGGTATACCGCCTTGTGCAACGCGGTATACCGCGGGTACTATGTAGCCGTTGAGTTTTTGCAGGTTGACCTTCTCCTTGCAGTACACTTTTTATGACGCAGGTATACCGCGATGGTTTGGCGGTATACCGCGAAATCTTCAAGGCTGATTTTTCATCCAGTATAAATACAAGCCTCCAGCAGCATTCAACTCTACACCAACTTCAGCATTAAGTTCTCCCTCAGCATTTGATTATTATTCTGCTGCTTTCTTACTCACACTAAATCACTTAAACTGATAAATTAATTTTTTTTGAGCAAGAAATCTTGAGTTGATAGCAGATTAAAATCTCACGATTAGTTGAATCAGCAACACAACTCAAGTGATCAAACTCTCTAAAAATATCCAAGTGATAAACCTTATTCAAGAGTGATTATTCATATTAAAATTTATACCCTCTTGTAAGTGTTTGAATTAGAGTGAGTGATCCACCTTAATCTCTCAAAGTAGAGTGATTCGCGTTTGTTGTATTAAGGTTTGTGTTTCTACCGTAAAGAACACGTTTCGTATTGGATCTCCGAGAAGTGTTATTTTCTCGAGGTGGACTAGCCAACTTTGTGTTTGGTGAACCACTTTAAAAATCTCGTTGTCAAGTATTCTCTTTCCCTTATCTCTTTACATTTCCGCTGTGCATTTAAATTATATCTGTTTATATAATTGTTGTATATTTACTTGTTTATACTCTGCTTTATTTTTACTGTATTGTTTGTACTGTATTTATTTGTTCAAAGAATTTTTTGAAAGAAAAAGATTTTAAATACAACCTTACCCCCCCCCTTAGGTTGTCCAACATATTGTATTCACCCCCCCCCCTTCTACAATACCTGTTAAGCCATCTGGGACTAACAGTAAGTTCTTTTACTATGTTTACAATGTTGCATACGTTAGTCCCGCTTATTAAATTTTTTGTGTTTTACCATATATTTAGTCGCCGCTTATGCCTTTCGCAAACCTTCTGCCTACTGCCTACGAGAGGGACACGCCTTGGTACAGAAACATCATGGCCTTTTTTGACAGAGAGGCGGCAAGGGTTCGACGACCCTCTCCTTCCCCATCTGGGTCTAGTTCCTCATCTGACGAAGATGAGGAAGACGACGCGAGGCCCCCTTCCGATCGATATCAGCCGCCCCCTTACGATCGATATCAGGCGCCCCCTTCCGATCGATATCAGGCGCCCCCTTCCTCCTCCCATCAAGATCCGACTTCCACCGAGCCATCTTATGGCACTTTACACGAGCTGTGGGACTACGTTCGGGGACCAGTACACACACGTCTTGATGATCTGGAGGAATTTGTCAGACAGTTTCGCGCTGTAAATGTTAGTGTTTAACTTAATTTGTCGGCCACGATCTTTTAGTTTGTATATTAATATTACGTTCTAAATTTGTTTTAGTTGTCGAGTACGACGCCGATCCCCGCTCCGTTCGGACAGGGGGCACATGCGACGTTTGCCACCACATCCTATCCGTCATTCCCTGAGAATGTAAGTCACATTGAGTAACCATTATAGTTATATGTTAGTTCTTAAATTTGTAACTCTTATAATGATCAATGTCACGCAGGTCGGGATGTCGGGGGCAGGGGGATACACATCCCAAATGCCGCCGTTTGGCACCACATCCTATTCGTCAATCCCGGAGAGTGTAAGTCACACTGAGTAACCATTATAGTTATATGTTAGTTCCTAAGTTTGTAACTCTTATAATGATCAATGTCACACAGGTCGGGATGTCGGGGGCAGGGGGATACACATCCTAAATGCCGCCGTTTGGCACCACATCCTATTCGTCAATCCCGGAGAGTGTAAGTCACACTGAGTAACCATTATAGTTATATGTTAGTTCCTAAGTTTGTAACTCTTATAATGATCAATGTCACGCAGGTCGGGATGTCGGGTGCACGGGGTACACAACCCCAATTTCGACGTTCGGCACCACATCATTCACGGACCTCCTTGGCCTATCGGACGCAGACTATTACAGGCCGGAAATGCCAGGGTCGTCGTACGTCACACCGCCAGCTTCCACGCATACTGTAAGTTATTTTGGTAGTTTTGGTTTAATTGTGAACATGATGAAATTGTACTTAAAACATATAATAACTTAATTTTCAGTCGATGGGGTCGGGACAGCACTTCCGTCAGCCGGAAATTGTCGAGGACCACTTCTCGGAGCCGGAAGATGACCCGATGGATGTTGTAGATCCACATGCGGAGGTGACAGACCCGTCTAGGCCGGTTCGGGAGACTAAACGTTCACGCTTTTGGGGTTCCCCATGGACACGACAAAAAAAGACCACACCGCACCCTCAAAAGAAAGCAAAGGAAGCAGGAAAGAAGGGGGGAAAGAAAGCGGGAAAGGGAAAGATGGCTTCACCGGAGCATCTTCCGGCCTCAGATATATTGAACATGTGCCAGACTGGTGACCTCCCCAACATGGTATTCATCCCTTTCCTCAACCTGGACATCACCCCCTCGTTTTTCAAAGTATTGCTGGCAGATGACCCTTTGGAGTCTGAATTAGAGGATGTGGTTAGTATTGAAGTTTAACTATAGTCATATAATCAAATATTGTAATATTACATGTCAAACCATCTATTTTTTATGTATATCACATCGATTGTTGGGTCGCCATTCTCCAACGTTCCCGTCTACCAGACACGAGGTGGACCGTCATGCACAGTACTTTCTTTGCGTTCATGGTCCTTCAACATCAAGGTCCCGCCTCCGTGGTTAACTCATGTAATGGCATGGAAGGGGTGAATTGGCGGTTTCTCGATACTGTATGTAAATCGTTTTACTCTTACTTTATTTAAGTTATTTGGTTGCTAACTAAGTTGTCTAATATTGTAATATTTCAGGTGTACATCCCTATCTGCATCCATCCTAAACATTGGCTGCTCGGAGTGTTTGATCTTCCGCGTATGGTGATGACCATATATGACAGCGACAAAGCCAATCTCTACACAGACGCTTTGAATGAGCGTCTTGCCATATTTAAAAATGTGCTGCCGAAGTTCTTTGGCCGGATCGGGGATGTGGACCATCGCGAAAAGTCAATGCACTTCCGTCACATATTAGCCAATAATGCACCACAACAACAAGGGATGAATGCGGATTACGGTGTTTGGGTATGCCGTAATGCCAGCATCTTGATTTTAGACGATGTGGTAGATTTACACCCTTCCCGCACCGAAGATGAGGTCAGGGACTTTCGCGTACATATGGCGGAGACCATTTATGCGCATTGTCAAACACAGCAACATTAGGTTGTTTATGTAACATTAAATAATTGTTATTTTTATTGTTAACTTATTTTGTTAAAGTATTGTGATTCAAGTTATAATTTTGTTTATTATTTTGTTAAAGTATTTAACTTGGAGCCTAAAAAGTGTGACAAAAACAGTAAAAACATGCAACAACACTTTACTCTCTCTCTTTTCCTATGTGGGACACATTCCCACACCCATTTGGTTTTTGCTAATTTCATCCAATTACTCAACTTTGAGTATCGATATCTCATTCACACATACTCCGTTTTGGACGCATTATATATCGTTTCGAAGCTCTCATATAGGAGAACATAAACCTACTAAGAGTTATTTATATATAACACACATATATATATTTAAATGTGTCCAGAGTTTAGTAAAACCCATATTTTTACTAAAATTTTCCAACACCTAGTAAGTAGGTTTATGAAACTTGCGGTAATCCTAATACAGAGATTATTGGATGAACAAGCATTTATTTCTTGATTCACATGTGCATTAATCCTTAGACTACTTACAGACTAATTTTCAGCCTAACGAAAGACCTTTATTCAAGAGCAAACTTCCTTTTGCAGACGAATCTTGCAGTTACTTTTCCAGTCGAATCTTACAGGCTCTTTTCAGACGAATCTTGCAGTGAACTATTCAGACGAATCATGCAGGCAACTTTTCAGACGAAATCTTTGACCATATCCACATCCCTGATGAAGAACATACATTTTCACGGCTATAAGTAGATGACATGATGAAGTAGTAATTCATAACTTGATATCTATCTTTTATACATTCTTTTACACCGTTTACAAACATTCTCTCGCTTTTCTTAACACTATGGCTGGGAGGTTCAAGATCAAGAGGAACAGGTCGGCGAATGGGGCTGGAACTTCACGTTCGGCAGCCTACCAACCACTGAACGATGGAGCTCGTCGGAGTACTTGGAAGGTACCGGAAACAGACGAGGAGTGGAGAAACTATGGGCGAACTGCGACTGATTATCCATTCACGGCTGCGGAGGAAGAAGACTGGGAGATGGCATGCGACAATTACCACTTCGATAATGACGGAAAAAACCCACCAATGTATCATTGTACCTAGCCAACAGTTCCACAAAGTCAACGAATTACTCCCTTAGTGCAAAAATCCATTGATGAGGCGAATGCCGGTATCGAAGAGGTAAAAAGTATGTGGAACCATAACAGGGGGATTCAGCAGGGGAAAATGGAGTATCTAACGGAGAAGAAACGAGAACTGGCCATGACTAGGGCTCACGTTCGGGAACTGCAACGACAGATTAAGGAAGTAGAAGAGGAACTACAAGAAATCGAAGACGACTACACGGGAATGGATGACGTCATCAAGGAAAAGGTTAACATCATCACCGGAATCCAGGACGCATTCCAGTCATAGATTTCTTTGTTTACCTACACTGTATCCGTTTCGGTTGGGAAGATGATTTGCAATAACTGATCTTTTAATTAATTTCCTTATTAAATAACTTAAAATGGGGAAAACATTTTCTTTAATGAATTTCTATATTAAATACATTAAAATGGAAAGGAAACAATATATATATAAACCTCAACTATATAAAATGATAACCTAAAAACTATAGGGACCGAAAATGTAATTTTTTTGCCCCAAACTTGAGGGGCCAAAAATGTAATTTCGGCTTACCGCGGGACCACCGTGGGGTACCTCTGCGGGCAGGGGCCAAAAGTGTACCGCGGGCATTCTTGAAGGACCAAAAGTGTACCGCGGGCATTCTTGAGGGGCCTCCGCAGGACTTTTGGCCAAACATTCGTGACACGTAAGTGTGGGCCTGCGATCGCGGGGCCCACCGCGGAAATTTTGGGTATTTTGGTAAACTCGACGAGATTTTGGGTATTTTGGTAAGTCAGAGTCAGACTTTGGGTATTTTAATTAAATTCCCATCGTCTGAAATGGGGTCCGCGATCGCGGACGAGTGAATAATTTGGAAATTAGTCCTGCGATTTGGAGACATGTGTCCCGCGATTTGGAGGGGGTAGCCGCGATGCACTCAATTTGATATAAATTGATTTGAAATTTACATTTTAATGTTTTATACCCCTATAATTATTTACTTAGTTACTTTATACCTTTTACTTTTCTAATTTTAATTTTACACTTTCATCATATTAACACATATAAATCGTATATTAACTAAAATACTTTAAAAAAATACGTTTTAATTTTAACAAGTTACACCATTGTAATCGTCTCTTCGATACCTTCGAAATGAGCCTAATATTGAATACTTTTTTATTTAATTATTTAATTATATATCATATATATACTACATAAAAATATCTTTAATATTTACAATTCATACCCTTATAGTTAATTATTTAATTTATGGTACATTTCTTAATTTTTCAATTTTCGTTTTACCCTCTTATCGCATTAACATAATAATCATATATTAACTAAAATATGTTAAAAAAATACGTTTTAACATATCACATTAACATACATAATTACGTTAAAATATGTTAAGAAGTTCGATATATATACTAGTTATTTTACCCGCTGCAATGCAGCGAGACGTATAATCCAAATAATTTGACGATTTAATCAATTAAATCAAAAAATATTCTGTATCGGGCTCATTTCGAAGGTATCAACGAGACGATTATAATGATATAACTTGTTAAAATTAAAAAACATTTTTAACGTATTTTAGTTAATATACGATTATATGTGTTAAAATAATAAAAGTGTAAAATGAAAAATAGAAAACTAAAAGGTATAAAGTAAATTAACTAAATAAGTATAAGGGTCTGAAATGTAACTTTCAAATCCTCGATTTTTAATTTTTTGATTTGAAATTTATATTTTATACCCCTATAATTATTTACTTAGTTTACTTTATATCTTTTAGTTTTCTATTTTTCATTTTACACTTTTAATATATTAACACATATAATCGTATATTAACTAAAATACGTTAAAAAACACGTCTTAATTTTAACAAGTTACAACATTATAATCGTCTCGTCGATACCTTCGAAATAAGCCTACTATTGAATATTTCTGATTTAATTATATTATACTTATTTAGTTCGTTTACTTTATACCTATTATTTTTTTATTTTTCATTTAGTTAATATAAGATTATTATGTCAATGTGATAAGAGTGTAAAACAAAATTGAAAAAATAAGAGATGTACCATAAATTAAATAATTAACTATAAGTGTATGAATTGTAAATATTAAAAATATTTTTATGTAGTATATATGATATATAATAAAATAATAAAATCAAAAAATATTCAATATTGGGCTCATTTTAAAGGTATCGAAGAGACGAGTACAATGATGTAACTTGTTAAAATTAAAACATATTTTTTTAACGTATTTTAGTTAATAAACGATTATATGTGTTAATATGATGAAAGTGTAAAATTAAAATTACGAAAATAAAAGGTATAAAGTAAAATAAGTAAATAATTATAGAGGTATAAAGTATAAAATTTAAATCAAAATAACCAATTTGAGTGTACATCCGCGGGACTCCTCTCCAAATCGCGGGACTAATTTCCAAATTTTTCCCTGGTCCGCGATCGCAAACTCCATCGCGGAAAAAATGAGTATTTTTGCAAAACCAACATAATTTTAGGTATTTTTACAAGTTAAAGTCAAACTTTAGGTATTTTAATTAATTTCCTTAAATATTATTACCTTTAATGAATTAATATAAATAAGAAAAAAATAAAAAAAGAGATCTCCAATCCCCACCCATTGACGGATGATGAGTTGTTCACATTCCGCTCATCTGACTGCCTCTCTGTTTTAAACAGATTCACCTTCTCTCTTCACTTTTCCGGCACCTTTCTCTCTCCTCCGATCATCACCCGCCGGTTGCTCAACACTTGATAATATCCATCTACACAACAAACTGACCTATCTTTCAGTTATTTGAAGACAGTAATAAGATCTACGAAGGCCTGAACCAAATTTTTAAGTTTTCAGGTGACCGATTTTGAATTTAGTTGGTCAGGATCTCTAAATCTAAATGCAGGATGAATCTCTGAAGGGAAAAATGACTGTTTTCTTTTGGAGTTTTCATATTTTGTGTGTAATAAATGCTCAATTTTTTTTAGTGGAGGGGCTCTTTTGATTCCATAGCTGTCTATATCTATATATTAAATGCACTGTATTAAATAGATGATTGGAGTAATTAGGGTTTAGAGAGTTGACATTTTTTTTTGTTAAGTGGTATGAGTTCTATTGTTTTGCCCTATTCTCGACTCAAAATTCCTGAAATTTGTTTATCCGCTCTCTTTGTCGTTTCTTTCTATCCATCGTTGCCGTAAAGTTCGGATCTGTTACTGAATGTTTACTAAATTTTCCTTTTATTTGATTCGTTCAGTTTTGCGTGTCATTCTGCTTTGGTTCTTTATATGACAGCATCCGTTGGAAAAGAAAAATCTAAAGCTGTTCGTGTGTTTTTGTTTTGCAGTGTCGATTGCCATTTCTGAAGCAGTAACGCAAACGGACGAGAGTTTAATTTGGTGAATTTGGTGTACAGGTACTTTGTTAATTGTATATAATTGTACATATTACCTATATACTTTTCAATTTTTCATCGTCGATGCGTGATTTACAAAGTGAGAATTTGTTAGGACCTGGTTAGAATTTTATCGCTTTAGGGTTTATTAAATCTGGTGTTGAGATTGTAAAGTAGTGTTTCGTTTTGGCTGAAAACCCTATTAAAAATTGGGGTCTTTGATCTAGCAAGCAGCGTAAGGTAACTGACAAAAAAGAGAACACACCTGAGGAATATTAAAAGCTTTTTTTAGCTGTTCTATGCTAGTGGAATTACTCTTAAAGCTTAAATTTATGTATTTTTAATATAGCTTTTCTTAACTTTTCTGTGTTGTCTTTTTCCCCCTCTCAAAGTCGTAGACATCATTTTCATCTCATTTGTTTTTTTTTGTGTTGATTTTTTGGTAGGCTGATGATTCCTTTCAAGTTTTGTTTTTGGCTATACAACCTTTGATTCTATTTTCATTTGGCTTTCTGGTAAGCTGTTGACTGTTAATATAAAGAACTAGTGATGATATTTCATATAGCAGATGCAGTTTTCTTGTGAATAACGAAATCTGGTAAGGTTGCTCTGCCTGCGTTTTGTTGGTCAATTTAAATATTGTTTACTGGAGTTATTTGTTGGTTCCAACTTCCAATCTCTTCTAGGTTCTCGGCCTTTTCTAAACTGAAAATCTTTTTGTTTATGGATACCACTACTTGTGTCATAGTTACATAGTTACATCATTTTACTAGTCTTGTTTTATGTATTTCTAGTTGACTTATGTCCTTTTTTCAGTATGTCACGATGGTTGCCATTCCTTTTGTACTCTCAAAAGAACCTGTAGTATGTCATAGGCTTTAGTATAGAAGTTCGACTATATACTATACTTCATTTTGAATCCAACATCAGTGATTTTGACACAGATGAACTGAAAGAAGCTATGAAAGAGAGCCCTAGAAGATATACAAATCCTTTTTTATCAGACGAAGAGAATGAAAAAGTCAACTTCTGGAACAATCAAGAACTTGAACAGTCAAATATCGAGGATGGTTTGACCAATAATTGTGAAGATGAAAAGTTTAGGTCTTTAGCACCATGTAATCTTCCTTCAGAATTTTTCGAGAAAGAAACAGAATTTTACACAGATAAAAATGTCATGGAATGCGAGCTGCCTGAGTTGTTAGTATGTTACAAAGAGAGTGCTTTCCCGGTTAAGGATATTTGTGTTGATGAAGGAATACCTCATGGGGAAAAGATTTTGTTTGATGAGAATAATCATGAGATTCGTTGCATCTCCTCTTCTACTAATGAAGGGAAACAAGATGACATAATCGAGGACAGTCTTCAAACTCAGTATCTGAAGCCTGAAGGGTTGAGATTTTCACCTGTGGAGGATTATTCCGTGGAATCTGATTTATGTTCTGGAACCAACAGAAAAGTTGATACTGATTTGCCTGTTTTAGAACCTACTAATGATCATATGGATATTGGAGATAATCCTGATGAAGTGATTGAAAGGAATCTTGATAGTCAGCTTGTGAAAGGTGAAAGGATAAGATCTTCATCTCCTGAAGATTCTTGCATGAAATTTGATGCATCTTCTGGGGCCGGAGAAGTTGATACTAATTTGCTGGTCACTCGGCCTACCAATGATCATATAGATACAGAGATTCCAGTTCAATGTTTACATAATTCTGTACCAGACAAAGATTGCGAGGATGATACTGTAAAAGAATGTGGGACCCAAGAAGAAGCTATTGACTCTCTTGCTCCAAATGAGTTCAAGAATATGTTTAAAGATGATAATGAACCTTCTGAAGGTTCTCATGACAAGTTAAAAATTTCTGCAGAATCTGATACTGTTCCAAAAACCACTGACAATTATGGTCCAGAAATCTCAGTGCACACTGGTGAAAAACAGATCAATTCAAGTGCCAATTTATTGGATAATGACTCTACAGAGCAGGTAGTTTCCAGTAGCGTGCCCTCATTTCAACAAGATGGACCACTGCCATCCCTTCAATTTCTTCTCGAGTCCAGAAATGGCGCTCGTGATATTGATCAGCAGCCTTGTCAGGTTAGTATTTTTTACATTTTCATGGTTCAGTTGTTGAGTTACAATGCACATATAATCTCAACGTATCTGTCTGCTTTTATTAAATATTCACAACAGCAAAATTGGCTTTATATGGCGTCAAATATGTTTAAATGTTCTATCAGACTGTAATATAACACATACGTTTATAGGATCAGATAATTGTGCGTCTTATGTAAAGGTGTTACAGTAAGTTAATAGGTTGTTACATAACAAGTTCTTTAAGACACTTTTGAAATAAAGTGTCATATTAGTCTTTTTTATGTGATTTTAAAGTGTCTACTTATAAAAACAAACGTGTTCGTAGCGCACTTCTAAAAAATGTCCAATAAAAAAGTCTACATGATATTTTATTTCAAAGTGGCTTTCGTCCTACCAACTTATTGTAACACTTTTACATATGACACAACTGAATCTACATAGGACACACAATCGTTTGGTCCTATAGCAGTCTCTTAGGACACTTAGATATATTTGGCGGCCTATAAAGCCAATTTTATTGAAGTGATTACGGCATAACAAGAAAAAAGCAACTTGTATTGCATGTTTGGTCCTCTGTATGTAAGAATTCCATCTCTAAATCAATTTGTACTACTGTAAGTATGGATCTGATAGACACATTTTTTTTGCAGAGTCCTGTAGAAGAGGTATCGGAAAGGCCAGTTGTAGGAAATGAAGCTGAAGAACTCAGCAGAAGTATTCAGACAACCAATATTTCAAATGAAAGCGTGACGGAGGGAAATAATGTTTTAAATCTCAACAATGGCAAACCAGCAACTAGTAGTGGTCCTGAAAATGTTGATGAAGTTTCCATTGAGGCGCAAGGTGCACCCAAACACCAGGATGATGTGGCTTCTGATAATGTTTCAATGGTAAACCCGGTGCAACATGGTGAGGGAGAATCAAGTTTCTCTGTTGCAGGTCCTGTTTCGGGACGTATAACTTACTCTGGACCTATAGCGTTTTCCGGAAGCATCTCTATTCGGTCGGATAGCAGCACAACTAGCACCAGATCCTTTGCCTTTCCCGTGTAATAACTAGCATCCCACTTTGTTTTTTCATCTGTGAGGAAACCTATTAGATTATTTCCATCAGATTGGTGTTTCACTAGAATTGGTCAAATCTTATGGTCTTCTTCCAGTAACCACCGTGCTTATTGAATTCATCTAACGACATGTATTTATGTTGGCAGACTTCAAACGGAGTGGAACAGCAGCCCTGTAAGAATGGCAAAAGCGGATAGAAGACGTTTACGTGGATGGAGGCATGGGCTTCTATGCTGTAGATTCTGAATTCATGCATCTTTTATTTATTTATTTATAGGATGTCAGTTTCATATACACATAGAAATCAATCAAAATTTTAGATAAATGAACAAACTAGACGTGTTTTTTTAATTAGGCAACTTAATTACTGCAAGTTTGATCTGGAGTTGTGATTGAGGTTGAAACATGGTCTTAAATTGTATTCTCTTGTCTTCACATCATTTAACCTGTCTTTCGTTATTTAGAAACTAGAATTTCCATTTATTTAGTCTACATCAAATGATATTGAATTTAAAACGATTATTAAATTATGTCGCTTTAGAAAAAAGATGGATTATTAAATGAAAGAAGAAATTAGTAGATGAGGCCAAGAGCTACATCACAACCACCTTTCTGTCTTCTCCTTCTCCTTCTCCTGTAAAGTAGACCAGACAAGGCTAGAGCATCCCAATGATGAATCTCTTTAGAGGTTCCTCTACTTGTCACATCAGCTTTCTTTCTTTGCCACGTTAGTTTTTCTCTCTTCTATACATTTTATAAACCTTTCTTTCTCAGTCATGAACCGATCCATAGTTTATAAATTTAAAAATAAAATAAAATAAACAATAACTAAAAACTAAAAGTAATTAAAAATTACAATAATGAAAATCACGATAATTAAAAACTCAAAGTTGATTATATATTAAAAATAATTAGAAGTTGATAATAGATTAATTTATTTTATTTAATTAAATGCTTTTTTAAGATTATATATTATATATTAAAAATGAAAAATACAAAAATATTTTGGTTTAAATATCATGGAGTAAATAGATAAAAAGAATACATGAGATTTATATTATTGGCTTATTATGTATTGAATTTGATTATTAAAATAAGTGAGGCCCATACCTTTAGACTTAAGGAGTGGTTCCTCCGTGAGGAACGCTCCATTGAGGTGGCACTTAAACCACTTTCTTCCAATGGTCTTTAAATGTATGGACTGGTTTTTAAGTTGATGACTAGGAAAAAAAACTTTACCATTGGGGATGTTTTCTGTCTTCATCTCTAAAGTAGACTAGACAAAGCTTTATATATATATATATATATATATATATATACCAACACACACACACACATAAATACACACACACACTCACAAAGGAGAGATCAAATGAGAAGTTGAGGTTAACGTGAGAAATGTGAGAAGTGAATCTAAATTGTTGGATCACTTTTAATCAAATGCCCCCATGAATTACGGATTAGAAGGGAATTGATCCGGTATATCTTGATTCATCATATATCGGTGCCATCCATTTCTCATCCAATGGTAGATAATCAATTCTCACGTTAACCTCAACTTTTCATCGGAACCCAACTATATATATATATATTCTACTATAGATTTCTATTGCATGTATTCACATGTACACCTTTTGTGCAATTGACCCAAAACTTCAATCATTTTTGGGAGCTCACAAATATGGAAATTTGATTAAAGAATTATTTCACTTGGAGACTCTGCCAAAATTCCCAACGAAAATGATTTCAATTTTGTTATTTACATGATTATAACATGTAAATATGTGATTATGTAAAAAGACGATCTCGTCCGTCAAGGGTCAAGCTAAAGGATGGGATGAAGGTATGTATAATAGTGAAACATATATATATATATATATATATAAAATTTAGAATATAAAAATAATTAAAGAATGGATGGGGAATTGAATTAATTAAATAAGTAAAAGATGAGATGAACTTTAGTAACACTTGTAACAAAATTTCAGCAATTTGGTGTATGATGGAGATGTGTACATGCTGTTTTAACTTTGCCAAAAACCCTAATGGTCCTCCCATCATAAATGGTGACAAAAGGACCAAAATGGTGTTGTCAATTGAAGCCTAGCTAGCTACTCTCCCTCAAAAACCTACATTTTGTATCCTTTTTTTTGTTATCATCGTATTTGGCTCATTTAGTTAGTAGATTAAATTTTATAAAATAAAATAGAATAAATAAAAGAGTAAATTACAGATTTGGTCCCTGTGGTTTCAAAAACGAAACAAAAATGGTCCCTACAATTTTTTTATTCCAAATAAGGCCCTATAGTTCGTGTTTTGGTAACGATTTGGTCCCTGGCACTGATGGCTGTTAACTCTCATCCGTTAAGTGAGGGGCATTTTGGTCCTTTCAATATATTTACATTTTTCCAGTTAAATTGTAAAACCACAGGGACCCAACTTGTAATTAATTTATTATTATATAATATAATAAATAATATACTTATACATACATATATATATATATATATATATATATATATATATATTATAACCTGCAACTCTCTCTCTCTCTCTCTTCTCTCTCTTAACCTGGTAACCAACCTCATACACACAACCCACACATACAATACGCACTCATACACACATAACACAACACACACATACACATACACATACACACAACACACACATACATACAACACTGTAAGTGGGTTTTGCAAGTGAGGAAGAGAGAAGTGGAGAAGAAGGGGACTACTGTAATGGTCTACCGAAAGATGAAAACGTAGAGTGGTGCAGGTTTCAACGATGGTCAGACGGGGTGAAAACGCAGAGTGGTGCAGGTTTTGCGACCAAACTCATCTCTCCGGTCATCTTCTCCGGTCATCTTCTTCGACTAATTTATCGTCATTAAAACCCTCCAATTCTTCAACAATGATGATGATGGTGAGCTGCTCGAATTGTCACACGCAGTTGAGAGAGAGAGTTACACGCAGTCGAGTGCGTTTATTCTTCATCGAACACTTCCCGGTCTCACCTGAGGTCGTCGTCGTTGTCAATCGGCGGTCAATATCTCGATCGAAAAGTAGCAGCGCCGGAACCAAGACCCATCGAAACCATCTTCCATGGAAACCGACCACCCCTCACCGGAACAATCACCACCACTAAACCTTTCTTTCCCGCTTTCACCACCATCACGTATGTTCTTTTGAAGCCTATCAACCATCACTGTCACTGGTTTGTTGAAGCACACCATCGTCGCCCCTATTTCTGTGGTTCAAGAGTGTTGTCGATACATACATATATACACATAGGGGAAGGGGATGTTCCATTCGTCAAGCAAGGTTGGTGGTTCAACGAGAGAGAAATGAGAAGGAGAGTGTTTGCCGCTAAAAGGGGGATTGAGGGATTCATCGGAACAGATCTCCCTGTGCAAGTATACATATATATATATATATATATATATATATATATACATACATATATAAATACATTATTTATTATATTATATAATAATAAAGTAAATTACAATTTGGGTCCCTGTGGTTTTACAATTTAACTGGAAAAATGTAAATATATTGAAAGGACCAAAATGGCCCTCACTTAACGGATGAGAGTTAACAGCCGTCAGTGCCAGGGACCAAATCGTTACGAAAACACGAACTATAGGGCCTTATTTGGAATAAAAAAATTGTAGGGACCATTTTCGTTTCGTTTTTGAAACCACAGGGACCAAATCCATAATTTACTCTAAATAAAAAGTCCCTTTCATACGCATGGGAAAATCTTGGATTTTCCACCAATTGCACGGCCAATAAAAAGTTGAAAGCAACTGCTTTAACGTTTTTACCCATCCATCCATGATCCATCCATCCAATATACCTTCTTGTTTAAACTCCTCATTTTGTGCTTCCTGTATTCTCTCTCGATCTGTCACACACCCACTCACACACACACACACACTTATAATCTTCTTTAATTTTTTTCACTTGATTGAAACTAAATTTCTCCCACTAGAACCCACAAAAGATCCAACATCTATATATATATTCATGATAGGTGTCATAAATTGAATTAAGGTGGGTATGGAGATGATGATTTCCATGGTGGCAATGCTGATGTGTGTTAAAGTTTCAGTTTTGATGACAACCAATGCTGCTGCTTCTCTCCAGATGCAAACTTCCCTTGACTTAGGTACATGTGATATTTAATTTTATACGGCAAATACTCACACACACACACACACACTCCGCAACTTAACCTCTTTGGATTGGGTAACTTATGTATATCTAATTTCATATCTGCTAGCTGTGTTTACGTACATGGGCAGGTTATCATCAGCAGTTTCTTTCTTCTGAACTCATGATCACAAGAAAGTTGATGCTCCAAAAAATGGTACAACTTTATAAGCTTTGGACCATAGATACGACCAACTCAATCAATTTGAAGTCGGACTTTTTTAAGGGTTTTGTTTTGATCAGGTTGAAGGGTATGGAGATCGAGATTTGGTGTTTTACAGTCACCAAAAGGGGACTCTATCAGGTAATTTGTTCATAAAATTCCAATTTTAAAGCATATATATATATATATATACACACACACAAATACATGCATACATACAAATGGCATCACATGAATTAAACAAGCTAAGACTTATGTGACATAAATTTATGATCTCTTTTATGTATAGATCAAGTACAGAAGAGGGGAGAAGAAGCAATGGTAAGAGGGTCCGACCCGACCCATTTTACCACCATGGATTATTCTCACGTGAGAAGACGACGCCCTATTCACAACAACTATTTTCCAAAACCCATCAATTCCCCATGAATCTCACATTTACAAAATTATATATATATATATATGCATGATTTATTTCTTTCTTCTTTAAGGTTTTAGTTAATATATATAACTTGTAAAATTTTTGTTAGTAAAACTATCTTTAGTGAGAAATACAAAATGTTAAGTCGTGAAAATATCGATACAAATAAAAAAATAATGTGTTTTGAACTACTTTTTCTGTTGTCCTTAGTTTCTATGGCTTCCATAAATTTGAACAACACGGTGCATAAAAATGAAAGTGTCGGGAGGATGAAAACAAAATAAAAGGCGTAGAAACAATTACAAAGAAAAAGTGTATTTTTAGGCTTGAATTATCAAGGGTAAACCAAACTAAAGTAGCTAGATAATGACAACTAACTTTATATATATATATATATATATATATATATATATATATATATATAATTGATGTTTAGCCTTTTTTAAGAGTGATGCCACAATCTTAAAATTTCCATTTTGAAGAATCAAATCATTGGTCAAAAATTATAGGGATCATTGTATTGCCAAACAAATAGCATGACCATTTGCACCGGTGATCTTTATTGTTAGAGTCTCACATCGGCTAGACTTGGACAAATTCTTCTCTATATATGTTGGAACCTCCCTTCTCTCTTTAAGGCTCTTTTGGAGAGTAATATAGGGGTTCCACATATTCTAATATGGTATCAGAGCTAAGGTCTAACATCTGGGACATCTTTGCCCGGGACTCGGCACTCTGGGGCATCTTTGCCCATCTAGCCTCAGTTGGAGGGGGCGTGTTAGAGTCCCACATCGGCTAGACTTGGACAAATTCTCCTCTATATATGTTGGAACCTCCCTTCTCTCTTTAAGGGCTCTTTTGAAGAGTAATATAGGGGTTCCACATATTCTAATATGGTATCAGAGCCAATGTTTACCATCTGGGACATCTTTGCCCATTTAATGTGTTGTAATTTTTCGATCAAATATATCATTTACAATTCACAAGTATAAAGATGAGTAAATGGTCATATATCATTTACAATTCACCAAACAGCTCGCAAAGCATTATATGTAAACGTATAGTATGAATGGAAAATTAAATAAGAGCCTAAAAAATGTCAAGGAACGTGAGAATCAGTCTTAATCATTCAATGAATTTCATTTACATCTAGGATTAAATTCAATTTAGTGGTTTTCACAACTTTCAATATTTTTAAAGTTTTCATTTGTTTTCAGCAATTTCTTTAATTTTGTAAATAATTAAAACTTTATTATAAAATAATAAATCTTGTTAAAGTAAAATAATATAAAAAGTAAAATTGAAATTGAAATTAAAAACCCACTTTCTTTTATCGTTTTGTTTCTAAAATGTATTTGTTAAAGCCATTTTTCTAATTCTATGGAACCCAGGCCCAAGAGAAAGTCAATAGCCCAAGAAAATGAGCCCATGTTTTTCACGCCTTCCCTCTCTGGTTTGAATCGGAAACCAGATGCGGGCGACGAGAATGCGACTAAAGTTGCTCAAAACTCGCTGTGTCGATGAAATCCAAATGCTTGCGACTTTCTCCTTGCCAAAACTTGCCAGCAACTCGGGGAATCCCCGCCCTGTTAGGGTAAAAATTTCATCACTATTTCTATACGTGTGTATAAGAATATCGTTTTTACCTTTTTTATATGAAAAAAACAAAAACAAAAACAAAAGATAAGCAAAAATGATTCTTTATTTAATAAAGTTAACGAATAGGTTGTTAGCCGATTCATGTATATTAGTTTGTATTTTGTATTATTGTTTATAGGCCCTTTATTAGTCTGTTTATATTGGCCCATGGCCCGTGATAGGTTTGTATATGTATTGATGTATATCCTCAATTTGAACTCAAGGAATCAATCAAACAGATTTGATCACATGGTATCAGAGCGAAATTAGGAAACATTCCTAAATTCTCTCATCTCTCTCCTCCCTCCCCTGTAACCGACGCCGGCAGCCTCTTCCCCCTCTCCGGCAGCCACCTCCGACTACCCTCTTTTGAAGCAAACGAGTACAACCAAAGTTCTCTCCCTCTTCTGTTTTCATTCTTTCACAAATGGCCGATCAACAAGCCCCTCCCAACAAGGTTTTCGGTATCACCAACATCAAAACGTATGTCCCGCTCATTCTCGATCTCGACCGTCTCAACTATGATGCATGGAGGGAACTTTTCTCCACTCATTGCATTGGCTTTGATGTAATTGACCACATCGACGAGTCTTCTCCAAAACCCACAGACCCCGAATGGAAGAAGGTGGATTCCATTGTGAAACTGTGGATATACGGCTCTATCTCTCAATCTCTTCTCCAAATGGTCTTGAAAAAGGACTCTACTGCTATTCAAGTTTGGAATAGCCTAGAGACCCTCTTTCGAGACAACAAAGACGCCAAAATCATGCAAATTGATAGCGAGCTTCGAAACATTGTCATGGGTGATCTTTCCGTCACCGCCTACTGCACTAAGATCAAAGCTCTTGCCGACCTTCTCGCCAACCTCGATCCGGACTCCTCCATCCCGGATAAGCACCTCGTCATTTACACCATCAATGGCCTTTCATCCAAGTTTGACTCGGTGGCCAACATCATCCGGTATCGCTCCCCTCTTCCAACTTTCTTGGAGACCCGTTCGATGTTACTTTTGGAGGAACAACGAATGGCGCAAGTTAGGCCTGCCCCCCTTCCTCCCACACTGCCCATCCATCATCTCCTACCGTTTTGAATGTCACTCACAACGGAGGTCATCGGGGAACCGGCCGCCGTACTGACCGCCGGCAGCAGCAAGGTCGCCGCCGCCAACAGCCCAATACCAACACCCCACCCACTCGCTACGGGTGGGTGTTCATCCCACCACCGAACCAACATCGCCAACAGCAGCAGCAACCGCCGTCACCATGGCAGCGGTAATCTGCCGGATTACTCGGACCACCGCCGCACAACAATCAACAGCGGCAGCCGCCATCCAGCGCCACCTGGCAGCCACCGCCTTCTGCTGGTAGTACTCCCTTCATCGGCCCTTCGGCTCATCTCTCGACAGCGGCGCCTTCACCTCCATGGACTTGGACTACACCGGATCAAGCGACGGCTCTTCCCGAGTTATTCAACACCATGTCTTTAAATGATCCGGGCTCATCAGATTGGTTTATGGACACCGGAGCGACCGACCACGTGCACGCAAACGCAGGTATACTCAACTCTGTTCTTGATAATCATGATACTCGTTCTATCTTAGTCGGTAATGGATCCCGAATGCCTGTAGTGACCACCGGACATGCTCCCTTTCCCCTTAAAAATCCTTATCGCCCGTTACACCTTCGGAATATCCTTATCTCTCCCGCAATAATTAAAAATCTTATATCTGTTCGTCAATTTACTCGTCAAAATAAAACTTCTATTGAGTTTGACAGTTTTGGTTTTACTGTCAAGGACTACAAGACCCGGCGCCCTCTAATCCGATGTGATAGCGACGGTCCTCTCTATCCGGTCAACCCATCCAACCCTCAAGTTCTCGTCTCCACCACTCAATCCACATGGCATCAACGACTCGGTCATCCCGGAGATCAAGTCTTGAAGTCCTTAGTTTCGAATAATTTTATTTCATGTACTAGCGATAATTCTAGTTCTATTTGCAACTCTTGTCAAATTGGAAAGCATACCAAGCTTCCTTTCTTTATTTCTAATTCTACTGTTTCGCATGCGTTTGAAATAATACATTCCGATATTTGGACTTCTCCAATGTCTAGCTTTAGTGGACTCCGTTATTATGTTATTTTCTTGGATCATTTTACACATTACTTGTGGGTTTTTCCTCTTAAACAAAAATCCGAAGTTTTTGCAAAATTTCAAGAATTTTTTCATTACGTCAAAACTCAATTCAACTCCACTATAAAATCCTTTCAATGCGATAACGGGGGGGGGGGGGGGGGGGGGGATTTAACAACACACAATTTCATAACTTCTTTGCCGCAAACGGAATTCAATTCCGCTTCTCGTGTCCACATACATCCCAACAAAATGGGAAATCGGAGCGCATGCTTCGCACCATCAATAATGTGGTTCGAACATTGCTTGTTCACTCTCATCTTCCTCCCACATATTGGGTAGAAGCTCTTCATATGGCCGCTCACCTTCTCAACATTCTTCCCACCACATCCATCAACTTTGACACACCCCACTACCGGTTGTTTCACAAACACCCCTCCTACTCTCATCTTCGAGTCTTCGGATGCTTATGCTACCCTCACCTCACCACTTCACACAAATTAGCCCCTCGGAGCACACCTTGTGTATTTCTAGGTTACCCGACACATCATCGTGGTTTCCGCTGCCTTGATCTCTCTACGCGCCGCATAATCATCTCCCGTCGCGTCGTGTTCGACGAGACTATACTCCCGTTTGGTTCGGTCACCCCAACCAACCCCCCATCTTACTCATTTCTCGATGATCTCTCGGACACCTCTCCACTCTTACGAAACATTCTTCAATCTCCTCGCCCTACTCCCACTCCTACAGTCCCCTCACACTCTTCACCATCACCTACGGACCACACCCTCCCACCACCTACGGCTCCCTCGACTACCCCTCCGGCCCACACTCCACCGTCACCTATGGCCCCATCTTCATCCGTCACTCCCTCGTCCTCACCCACAGCCTCATCCACTGCTCCTCAACCAATTCACCCTATGACTACCCGAGCTCGGAGTGGGATCGTCAAACCCACTCAGCGTCTTAACCTTCACACCACATCTATCTCCCCCTTACCCCGGTCCCATCTACAGGCATTACAGGATCCTCACTGGCAAAAGGCTATGAATGAGGAATACCATGCACTTATCACGAACAAAACTTGGGTTCTTGTTCCTCGACCGTCTGGGGTCAATGTGGTTCGGTCCATGTGGCTTTTTCGCCACAAGTATCATGCTGATGATTCTCTCGCTCGATATAAGGCCCGTCTTGTGGCCAACGGTCGTAGTCAACAGCAGGGAATCGACTGTGACGAGACGTTTAGCCCGGTAGTAAAACCGGCCACAATCCGCACCGTTCTGAGCCTTGCCGTCTCACGGCACTGGCCCATTCACCAACTGGACGTGAAGAATGCATTTCTGCACGGCCACCTTCAGGAGACTGTGTATATGCATCAACCACCGGGTTTCCATGATCCTCGATATCCAGATCACGTCTGCCTCCTTCAGCGTTCTCTTTATGGTCTCAAACAGGCCCCCGGGCATGGTACCACAGATTCGCGCAGTATGCCTTACGACTTGGCTTTCAACATAGTCGATCTGACACGTCGCTATTTATATACCACTCACCACAGGCCACTGCTTATCTCCTCTTATATGTGGATGACATCATTCTCACTGCATCGTCTACCGCATTTCTCCAACAGATTATTTCTCATCTCAGCCGTGAGTTTGCCATGACCGATCTGGGTGCTCTTAATTATTTTCTAGGCATCTCAGCATCTCTCTCTTCTACAGGTCTGTTTCTATCTCAGCAGAAATACGCAGCTCAAATTCTTGAGCGTGCCAACATGCACAACTGTAAACCCGCTCGCACGCCGGCCGAATCCGCTCATAGATTAGACACTCATGGTCCACCTGTTGCTGATCCGACTTTATTTCGCAGCCTTGCCGGGGCACTTCAGTATCTCACCTTCACGAGACCAGACATTGCCTTTGCAGTTCAGCAGATTTGTCTTTATATGCATGACCCCCGTGAACCCCACTTTCATGCTCTCAAGCGCATTCTCCGATACATACGGGGTACTTTGTCACACGGTCTCCAGATACATGTCTCCCCCTCTTCAGATCTTATCGCCTATTCTGACGCAGATTGGGGGGATGTCCTTCGACACGCAGATCTACGTCCGGCTATTGCGTCTTCATAGGTGACAACCTTGTGTCTTGGTCATCCAAACGTCAAGGCGTCATCTCTCGTTCTAGTGCCGAGGCCGAGTATCGTGGAGTGGCTAATGCCGTCGCTGAGACTAGCTGGATTCGAAACCTTCTTCGCGAACTCCATAAACCACCCACCAAAGCTACCATTGTTTACTGTGACAATGTAAGTGCGGTCTACATGTCATCCAATCCGGTTCAACACCAACACACGAAACATATCGAGATTGATATTCACTTTGTCCGGGACAAAGTTGCCATTGGTCACGTTCGAGTTCTTCACGTTCCATCAACCTCTCAATATGCCGATATCTTCACAAAGGGCCTACCTACAACTCTGTTTCATGATTTTAAATCCAGTTTGAACGTTCGCAATTCGGATGTTCAAACTGCGGGGGGATGTTAGCCGATTCATGTATATTAGTTTGTATTTTGTATTATTGTTTATAGGCCCTTTATTAGTCTGTTTATATTGGCCCATGGCCCGTGATAGGTTTGTATATGTATTGATGTATATCCTCAATTTGAACTCAAGGAATCAATCAAACAGATTTGATCACATAGGTTAGTTAAAGAAACCATAACCAAGACAAATTGAATATCCAATAACCAAATTTGCAATAAATATACAATTCCCTCTTTGTAAGACAAAATGAGTCAAAATGGTCGGGTCGTAATCAGAATGGTATGATCCGGCTGTTAGCATGAAGGGATGTGTAACCGCCCGTAACTTTATCTTACCTCGCCATCACCATCACCATCTTGAGTGAAATCACAGTAGCTAGCGACCAAAGGGAGACTTCAACAATGGAGAGCTTTTGGCAAAAGGCAAAATCATTAGCTGAAGAAGCAACAAAGAGATCTCAAACCTTAACCTCTTCTCCGGTCAGAATCGCAGACATCGTCTCCGAGACCGCCAAACGATCCAAAGACATTGCCGCCGAGGCTTCTAAGAAAGCCGACGAGTTCAAGACCGCCGCCCTCCTCTCACTCGCCGATCAAATCCCTTCTCTCTCCATTACCTCCTCTTCTTCTTCTGACTCGCCGTCGGAGTTGGAGCTGGAAAAGTTCGGCATCACTCAGGATCTTCGAGACTTCGTCAAAGGCCTCACGCTATCCACATTCCAGAGCTTCCCCTTTCCAGGTTTCCTCGCTTGATCTATTATCGTTTTCTGTTAATTTTTATTAGTAAATAATTTCTATATAAGTAACGGTTACTCATGCTTTATCAACTATTGATAATGTTAACTGATCAGCCAAGTCCAAATCGTTAAGCTACCTTTTGGCTATGAATGTCGACTTTGATTCTCAAATTCGAAAATCAAATGTATTTGAGCATTCTAGAAATAATTGCCAGCTACATTGGCTTTATAAAGTAGGGCAAAAATTAACTAACATAAATGATTGGTTTGGAACAGAATATTAATTATCTCAAGTCTCAACCGTTAGTAATGATTTAAGTTTAGACGATTTGATTAAATTGGGACCTTATATTGTAATTGTTATGATTATGAGGTATGAGTATACGGTTGATAAATATTTTTGTTCGGGTACATGATTGAAAATAGTGTGAAAAGATGGTGTGACATTTTAATGTATTCTGCGTTATAAAAGCACCACAAATAGATTAGTCTTTCTTCTAGATTTGCAACAAATTCCATTATAATTGTGCATTGTAATGACATGGTAGTGGGAACTGAGGTAGTATCGATAATAATGACAAATTGAAAATGAAAATGCTAGTCAAAAGGCGGTTGGATTTGAAGGATCAAATATGTATGTAGTAATCCAACTTCCCTATCTCTAGGACTTATTTCTAGTACTTAAGTACAAGTTTGAAAACCTAGGGAAATATGATTCTTGTTTTATTCATTTGTAATTGGCTAACTATACGGCTTTGCACTATAAGACAACTAAACTTGTTTCTCTTGATCTTTAGATGATTCGGTGTCTGATGTGGCTACTGTCTCCAATGTAAGGCAAGATCTTTCAGAGTGGCAGCAGAAACATGCAAATCTAGTCCTCACAACTGTTAAGGTATTGACACTGTTCTCGTATTAAAGAAACGCAGCGGAATGTAGATATGGGTTTCATTCTAAATTTATTAATAGATATGTACGGTTTTCTTTTTTATTTAAGTGGTACATTATTTATCTATGTTAAATGGTTATGCATCTATATTTCTTCTACTCGGACTTAGGTCATAACTATGATTCCAAGTTACTGGCAGTAAGTGTAAATTTAGATTTTTTTTTCATGGTCATGAGACGCCAAACTAAAGGCCATTGAGCAGTATTATAGCCCTCCAAATAACACGAACCGATTATAAACGCTGGCATTGCAGATGCTAACCGTTTCAAGATATAGGATGCTGGACCTTAGCTATTGCATTTGCGCTGGATATAGGATCATATATTAACAACATAAGCACTTCTATAATACCCCTCTATTGTTCCACTTTTGTTTCTTACACAGCCAAATATATGTGTTGATAATGTAAATCTGATATAAAGTATAAACTAGTGAACCAAAAACTAACAGTTCACCTGAACTACAAAACAAATCAACAGAAAACTAACTCATTACATGCCCACATTCTCAAAGTGTCTCCACAAAAATGGAACTACAAATATAACTAGGAGCTCTCCATGACAGCTCGCATATAAAGAACACCTCCGTATGAAACTTTTCCAGAAAGCAAACATGCTCTAACTTTCACTATGCAATCAGCTTTAATTATTTTATAGAGATCTCTATTAAGCTTGGACCTACTAAGCTTCTAACAAAACAATGAGTACTTCCAAGTTCCAACAATAGTCTCTTTGTCTAACAAAGAGGTCACTGCAGAATATTACACTTGTCATGCTAAGCAGTAATCGGACCTACTTCCCATTCTTTCTTTAAGAACGTTGAATCACTTCAGAACATTAAGCTTGTCATGCTAAGCATATGTATAATGATGATGATGTTTCAGGAAGTGTCAAGATTGAGATATGAATTATGCCCAAGGCACATGAAAGATGGAAGATTCTGGAGAATATATTTTACACTTGTGAGCACTCATGTATCCCCGTATGTGCCTACTTTACCTTGGATTTTCCAATTCTTATCTATGATGATTATATTAAATGGGGTTCAATTTGTCTATGAGGTTTTCTGATCCCGATGCTTCAACAAGAGTGTAATTTTGCATGAAGGGAGTTTACGATTTAACCTCTTGTCTAATCCCATTGGTTTTTTTTCTTCTTACCATATAGGTATGAAAGAAAGTTTGTAGAGGAGAACAAACTAAAGCAAACAGCACGAAAAGAAGATGAAAAAGGCGATCAAAGTCTGGTTGTTGGACCAGAAGTGGTGGGAGCAAGTCTGAAAAGCAAGAGCTCTACATCTGAGCAGGACTTGGATTCATATCTTTTGGGAGATCTTGATGACAGTGATGGCCATCCAGGTATCTTCCAAGAAATATTTTATTGTTGCATTACTGTCCATTTATCTTGGCAGAAACATAGTTGTCCAATATCTAGCACTCCTTGGTGTGACACTTGTAGAAAGTGCCATAAATAAATAAGGGTGCCTGCACTTTTTTCCTTATTCCAAGTATTTATGTTTTATATGACATATTTTCTTGATTTCAAAGGGTGATCTAGTTGGACATATGATCTTTGTTTACACAATTAACCATGCTCACATTCTCTGTAAGTTGAATTTCCCAAGTTTAGCAGTAATCTAATCAAAGGGACTAGCTATTGTATCGAAAAGCACTACATGGATTGCAGAATTGACCATTCTTTGTCTGAGATGGATTAAATAATAAGTCCCTACTTCCCTCAAATTTTCCTTTTAAATCAATCAATCTTTAATTTCCGGCTTTCAATTCTTGGTTTCTGCTTGGACCTTGCTGTTGATCTTCATTTTGGTCAATTTCAGATGATGAAGGCAACGACGCCTTTGATGATGATGATTTTGACAAGATTGACAACTCTGTAAGTAGAAAATTCTAACTTGTATTACTTGAGGCTGGAGTTTTTCTTTATCATAAATAAAAGAAAGAAAAAACATATGGAAACATGAGGCAAAGGACAATAAGTGGGTATGTACTTGCAGGAGATTGAAGATGAAAAGTAAGTGAAAGGGGTAGAGCATGGATGATGGGAATTTGTATGGCTATAGAAGATGTTTTCTAGTGTAGTGCAACTACCTATCTATGCTGTTAAAGATGGATTCTATATCAATTATGTGTTGTCACAGTCATATTAAATATTTCATTCATGCAAAATATGTGATACTTTTTTTTGGTAAATTTTCAATCCATATTTGGTTTTTGTTCTTTTTAATCAATACTTTGGATAACTTTAACTTAGTTATGGAAAAAATGCGTTTGGTGACGAAGAATATATTTTCATCCATATAGATGGTTATGGTGGCACGTGCCACCATATTATTCTTCCGTCGAACCCAACTTGACCCGTGACCGCTTTTTGGCCATCTCTACCTCTAAACACCATAGTTGTGACTATATTATTATTAGACTCTATATTATTATTATTTACTACATGGGATTATGCTAGTGGATGGACCCTTGATTTGGCCCATTGCCTTTACTGGGCTGAAAAATAAATGGCCTCATGAGATTTTGTGTACTGTCCCTATTTAAATCCCATACGCTAATTTATTGAAATGTTTTAAAGAGTAAATCACAATTTTGTTTTATGTATGGATAATGTCCCTAAAGTTTAATAAATACAACAATAGCCATTGTTGGTTACACTTTACTTTTATCATATCTATTGTTTTTTCTTATTAAAACTACTTCATAAAGAAACCCTACCCCGAATTGTCTTCGGCTTCCTCTTCTTGACACCACCCTTTGTTCCTATCTCTTTGCGACTCCTTTTGACTCACTATCCTTACCGTAACCACCTCTTTTACACGCATAAACATACATCTATAACACACACAAAATGCAAATGGTGTACACACACTTTCACACACACAAACAAACACATATAAACACATAAAACACGCACAAAGATACGCCTATAAAACATAAAACACCAAATGTACACACGTAAGACACACCCCCTGCAACACACACACACACACAAACATACACTTGAACTTGGGTTTTCTTGTTTGACGTCGGCTAAACATATGACGAGTGGATGAAAATGAGCACGTGTTACAAAGAGAGAATCTTTTAGCTCCTTTTGTTATAATGTGTTGGCTTGAGAGGATGATAACCATGGAATCCAATGGTGATTTGTCTGTTGAATGAGAATGAGAAGGAGTGGGGGTGGGGGTCACCGTAAAACGGGAAAGAGAAGTGCAAAGGGGTGGTTGGGGGTCGTGGAAATCGAAGGGTTTGTTTGATATAATATACTATATTTAGATTTCAATTTGATATAAAATACATATTTTTGTGATTTAAAAGTCTTAAAGAAATAAGTAAAAAGGACAAAACTATCTCTCATTTATTGGCATACTGACCGTCTAGTGTCAAAGACCGTAAAATGCAAACCATAATGATTATTATTGTAATCATTAAAGTTTAAGGACATTATTTACATTCTTTGGTAAACAACAAGGACCAAAATTGTAATCTACTTATTGTCAAGTATAAATATATGATATCCCCCTACGATCATAACTCTCTCTCTCTGGCTCACGTGTTCCCGCTTTCTTGAGTTCTTCTTTGATCTTCGTCAATCAACCTATACGACTTATTTCACCTGCATTTATTGATTTGGTACGATCGTTCTTCAATCTTTTGATCATGAATCTGGTACGTTTTGATGGATCGATATATGGCGACCAGTAAGCCGTTTCAAGATGGATACGATTTGTTTATTATGCATCTTATCGATGGACAACATCTTATTGTTTATTGGTTTCTACTCTTAGGGGCCGTTTACAAAACGCTTACCCGAGTAAGTGCTTACCAAGTCACATTAGCTTATCGGATTAATATGACAAAAACTAAGAATCCTGGTAAGAGCGGATGCAAGGACCGAGAGTCGAAAGCAAGGACTGAGACTCTTACCCGGTAAGTGAGTGCGACGGCTCTTACCACGGTTAGCGCTTACCGGCTAAATTGTTGCATACGATGCCATTTTGGTTCACTAAAATCTTACTCGGGAAGTAAGTGATAGTGTTGAATTTTACCGGTAAGCACTTACCCGGGTAAGTGATTAGGTAAACGGCCCCTTAGTTAGTTTGGTTCACGTTTTCATAGTGTTGGAACCACCTTAAAAGTGACCGTCACTGATCGTTTATCATTCCTGATGTGGTAATTGACAATAACTGAAATCCCTATGTCTGGTAAATATTTGATGGGCGTATTTACTATTATTGACATACTATAGGGTTTCCCATTAGGTGATTGGAACTATGGGGAATTATACTGCACATAATAAACACCAAGGGTTAAAAGTGTAAGACACTCTTATTATAAATAGAGTACCCTAATTCTTCTTTTAACCTATCACTAATAGCTAATCAAAAAGTGACCGTGTGCCTCCCCGAGATCGGCTCTCAAGAATCGATCATCATCCCATCATCATACAATCATCTTGTTCTGGGAATCCGTCAATCCATGGCAAATATGTTTAACGCTTTTACAGGATCCTCAGGATCATCAGGTATGATTTCTTATTATCATGTTTTCATTATCTATCAAATACAAATCATGATTATTCCAACATGTGGTATCAGAGCACCAGGTTCATAATTGATTCATGATTTGTATTCGTTTTTTTGGTGGTTCTATCCACGGTTTCTTGTATGCCGAAATCCTTTCTCTTAACGTTAATTAAAAAAAAATTATGTTCATACCTTTTGATCTACAATCTACATATTGCTTCTGATTCGTTGTCTGGATGGTCTACAATTGTTGATCGCATGAAACTGTTTTTAATCAACAAGTCTATAGCATAAATCAGAAAGCTGAGTGTATGATTTTAGTGTTTTATTGATCAGGCAGTAACCTAGTATGCTAACAAACATTTTGGTGTTAGTTTCATGGCCAATGTGAGGTTTTATAAAAGCCTCTGGTATGAGAATAAAAGCAACAAAGATGTTGTGTTGAGTCATAAAGTGAATACTAAATATGTTTTTTTTGAAATTTTTTTTGATTACTTGAAGTTTGAGTTTATTCATTGTGTTATAACTCTTCGCTAAGTTGAATTCGACATTTTTTAAGTCGATTAAATACTAGCTAGTCGAAATTCAACCTTACTTCTAATATCAAGTTGAACAATTAACAAACTGATCAAATCCGACTTTATGCGACCATGACTTATTTGTTGAGTTCGACATTATCTAGTCGAATACATCCTTACTTTTGTCAAGATCGAACTCCTTAGGCACACATAATGTCAAATATACATCTTTGTTTTTTTGACTATGCCACACCCTTGCACTAATATACATGGTCTCATCATTTGTGCCCAAAGGTCAAATATGATTCTCATTTTGCATTTTTTTTCCTTTTGCATAATGAACACTGAGTATACTAATTCTGCCCAAAGGTGATTTACTATACATGTGTGTCAAGAGGACTCTCTACATGCATAATACACACGATGCTCTATTTTGTGCCCAAAGGTCAAAAGATAAGCATTGCGTTGCATGACCCTAACGCTCATGTTTACTTAGATATTAATTATTTCTGCCCAAAGGTGATGTAACATCTGAGTAGAGCCTTACTTTGGCTTATTGTTTTGGTGTTTACAATAGGTTTACTTATCACCAGCTTCATCACTAAAATGGTCATAGTTTCATTATTCTAAGGAATATTACTGTTAGGCCTGCTTACTTTAACATTACTTTGATTACATTACTTTAAGAAACATTACTTTGTCTGCCTTTTACAGCTAACTACGTCTCTATGATAATCTTCTATAACTTATATCCTCCTTATTTCCTCATCAGTACCTAACTTTGGCATTGAGCCACTTACTGGTGCGAACTTTGCTTCATGGAAGGATCAATTACTTCTTACTCTGGGGATGCTAGACCTTGACCATGCCATTCGCCATGATGAACCCGCTGCTATTACTGCTGAGTCTTCTGCAGCTCAGAAAGCGGATTTTGAAAAGTGGGAAAGGGCAAATCGCTTGTCACTAATGATGGTCAAGAACTCCATCAACCTCAGTATCCGAGGAGCTATCCCTGACTCTGATAAAGTCAAAAATTACCTCAAATCTATTGAGGATCACTTCAAGGGATCGTCTAAGGCACATGCAAGTAGCTTAATGCTACAGATGCTCACTCTGAAATATGAAGGAAATAGCAGTGTCCGTGAACACATTATGAAAATGATTGATATGGCTCATAAGCTTAAGAGTCTTGAAATGGAAGTCTCTGATAATTTTCTTGTGCATTTCATAATGACCTCTTTGCCTGCTCGGTTCGACACCTTCAAAGTTAACTATAACGCTATAAAGGATAAATGGTCGATAAGTGAACTGATTGCAATGTGTGTGCAAGAGGAGGATCGCCTAAAGCTGGTACAACCTGAAGCCGTTCACCTGACAACCACTACTAATTCTAAGAAAAGGAAGGGTAATCACGGTAATCAGACTGGAAATAAAATCCAAAAGGATAATCATCATGGTGCCGTTGCCTCTAGCTCTAAACCCTTGTCAAGCAAACCTAACTGCAAATTCTGTCGCGCAAAAGGGCACGGACAGAAAGATTGCCCTAAGTTCAAGGAATGGCTAGCTAAGAAAGGTAACATTCTTTATGCAATATTTGATTCCTTTACTACTGATGTCCCTATTAATACATGGTGGGGTGACTCTGGTTCTATGGTCCATGTGACAAACTCAATGCAGGGATTCCTTACAATCCAGAAGCTACCAAAGGGCCAAAGAAAACTTAGAGTTGGAAGCGGTGATCTCTTAGATGTCGAAGCCATGGGAACTTTAAATTTACATATGAGTACCGGAAAGTGTATTAGACTAGTGGATACCTTATATGTACCGAGAATCACTCGGAACCTTGTATCCATATCTAGACTAGACCTTAAAGGTTATGTAATAATTCATGGTTGCGGCAAGATTGCCATTACTCATAATAATGAATTACTTGGTCGAGGTTTCTTGGATGGATTACTGTATAAATTAGAACTAGATCATAATTTCTCACAGTCTTTGTTGTCTCTTAATATTGATGATGTAACTAAAACAACAAAATCACCTAAACAATTAGAGAATTCCTCCATGTTGTGGCATAAACGTCTTGGCCACATCTCACGAGATCGAATGACTCGACTCGTAAAGGATGGAATCTTACCTTCTCTTGATTTTAGTGATTTTGAAACATGTATTAAGTGCCTCAAAGGCAAAATGGCGAAAGGGAATAAGAAATGAGCTACTAGAAGTTCCAACTTGTTGGAAATAATTCACACTGATATTAGTGGTCCTTATCCCGCATCAATCACAGGACATACATCATTTATTACATTCATTGACGATTATTCGCGTTATATGCACCTATATCTGATTAAGGAAAAATCTGAATCCTTACAAACTTTTATTGATTTTAAAACTTTGGTTGAAAACCAACTTGATCATAAAATAAAAGTTGTGAGATCAGATAGAGGAGGTGAGTATTATGGTAGACATACTGATATTGGTCAAGCTCCTGGTTCTTTCTATAATTTTTGCAAGGAACATGGCATAATTAACCAATACACCATGCCTGGTTCTCCTCAACAAAATGGTGTTGCTGAAAGGAGAAACAGAACCTTAATGGACATGGTGAGAAGTATGCTTGCTAACACTAACTTACCTACTTTCCTCTGGACTGAGGCATTAAAAACAGCCGTTCATATACTCAATAGGGTTCCATCAAAATCTGTCCCTAAAACTCCTCATGAGATATGGACAGGTAGGAAACCGAGTCTAAAATATATGAAAGTATGGGGCTGTCCTGCCGAAGCAAAAGTCTATAACCCTAACTTAAAGAAACTGGATCCTAAAACCCTTACATGTTTCTTTATCGGTTATCCTGATAACTCAAAAGGTTATCGGTTTTACTGTCCTTCCCATACTACGAGCATCATTGACACGCAACATGCCACATTTCTTGAGAACTCAAAGATCAGTGGGAGCACGACAAATCATAACTCAGATTTGCAAGAAGTACAAGAAGCGAGGGGAAACCATCCTTCCGCTATTTTTATTCCTTCGATAATTCCTCTTGTACCCAACGCTGCTCCTAATATCACTGATCCAACTCCTCCTAACCAAAACGCCGAGGGAACATCATCATCGCCTCTTGTACCCAACGTTGATCCTAATATCACTGATCCAACCCCTCCTAACCAAAACGCCGAGGGAACATCATCATCGCCTCTTGTACCCAACGCTGATCCTAATATCACTGATCCCACTCCTCCCGTTACTGAACCGGAAAATCAACTCAGGAGATCATCTAGGGCACGCAGGGCCACAAATTTTGATGATTTCGTAACTTTTTTAACTGAAGTTGAGAACATTGGAAAGCTTACTGATCCTACCTCTTATCGAGAAGCCATTAATAGTGATCAGGCCACTCAGTGGAATGAAGCCATGATTGAAGAGCTTAATTCCATGCAACATAATGACGTTTGGGACTTGGTTGAACTTCCTGAAGGATCCAAAACTATCGGTTGTAAATGGGTTTTCAAAACCAAATTAGACCCGAAAGAAAACATCGAACGCTATAAGGCCAGACTGGTTGCAAAAGGCTTTACTCAAAAAGAAGGAATCGATTATCAAGAGACCTTCTCTCCTGTCTCTCGTAAAGATTCTTTAAGGATCGTCATGGCACTTGTAGCTCATTATGATTTAGAGTTACATCAGATGGATGTCAAGACCGCTTTCCTGAATGGAGACTTGCAAAAAGATGTATACATGCGACAACCTGAAGGATTCATTCCAGAAGGTAAAGAGCATATGGTCTGCAAGTTGAAGAAATCCATTTATGGGTTGAAGCAGGCATCACGACAATGGTACCTAAAGTTCGATAAAATCGTAAAAGGGCAAGATTTTCTAAAGAATCAAGTGGATCAATGCACCTATCTCAAGATCAGTGGGAGTAACTTTATAATCCTTGTCTTGTACGTAGATGACATTCTACTAGCAAGTAACAACTTGGATATGCTGCATGAGTCGAAGCGGATGCTTTTGCAAAATTTCGACATGAAAGATCTCGGTGATGCCTCTTATGTCATTGGTATCGAAATACATCGAGATAGGCATAATGGTGTTTTGGGTCTTTCTCAAAAGGCATATATTGAGCGTATCTTAAAACGCTATAACATGCAGCACTGTACACCCACTGTAGCTCCAGTAGTTAAAGGGGACATATTTGGTTCTTTCCAAACTCCGAGCACTGAGATCGAAAAGGAAGAAATGAGGATGATACCTTATTCGTCTGTAGTAGGGAGCATTATGTATGCTCAGGTCTGTACTCGTCCGGATATCGCTTATATCGCTGGTATGCTGGGACGTTACTTATCTAATCCCGGAATAGCACACTGGAAAGCGGCTAAAAAGGTTCTTCGATATCTGCAAGGGACCAAAGACTACAAATTAACTTATAGAAGAAGTGACAACTTAGAAGTAGTAGGTTATTCTGATTCCGATTTTGCTAAATGCAAGGAAGATAAAAGATCTACTTCTGGGTACATATTTATGTTGGCTGGTGGACCTATCTCCTGGCGGAGTCACAAACAGAAGCTGACTACAACGTCCACCATGATGGCTGAATACGTTGCCGTTTATAATGCCACTTGTCATGGGATGTTGTTAAGGAACCTGGTCAGTGGACTCAAAATCGTCAACTCCATTTCTAGACCATTGAAGCTTTACTGTGATAACTCAGCTGCCGTAACTTTCTCGAACAGTAACAGTTCAACTGGCGCTGGGCTGTATCTTGATACAAAGTATCTGTTTGTGCGCGAACGGGTTGAGGAAAATGTCTTTTTTATTGAGTACATAAGTACAAAAAATATGCTAGCGGATCCGATGACCAAAGGTCTTCCTCCTAACGTCTTCGTAGGACACGTGTCGAAGATGGGGCTTACAAAGGACTTAATTTAATAGCGTATTGTACTTATTGGTCATTATTATTATCTTAATAAATTCTTTCCTCTATATTCAGATTTTGTTTGTCTATTAGTTATGCTTTGAGCTCATAATGGTGCATGGACATTATTATAACGAAATTTGTCTTAGTCAGTTGATCATTGCTTATTCAGTTTTAAATTTGAGTCATAGTTTGACTAGTGGGGGTCCTGAGTTGATATTCTTCTCTACGGCTGTACTTATTAGCTATGATTTCAGTTTAAAACAAAAATGAGTATTATCCCGGCCGGACTTATTGGTACTCATAGATAAAAGATCGCTTGGTCAAGTGGGAGAATGTTGGAACCACCTTAAAAGTGACCGTCACTGATCGTTTATCATTCCTGATGTGGTAATTGACAATAACTGAAATCCCTATGTCTGGTAAATATTTGATGGGCGTATTTACTATTATTGACATACTATAGGGTTTCCCATTAGGTGATTGGAACTATGGGGAATTATACTGCACATAATAAACACCAAGGGTTAAAAGTGTAAGACACTCTTATTATAAATAGAGTACCCTAATTCTTCTTTTAACCTAATCACTAATAGCTAATCAAAAAGTGACCGTGTGCCTCCCCGAGATCGGCTCTCAAGAATCGATCATCATCCCATCATCATACAATCATCTTGTTCTGGGAATCCGTCAATCCATGGCAAATATGTTTAACGCTTTTACAGGATCCTCAGGATGATCATGTATGATTTCTTATTATCATGTTTTCATTATCTATCCAATACAAATCATGATTATTCCAACACATAGATCTATCGCCGGTCCTTGAGGTCATAACGAAGCCAAGATTTGATGATTGCGCGTCTTCTTGATGGACAATATCTGATGGTAAGTCTTGAGTCTTCTTAATGGACAAGATTCAATGAATATACGTCATCGATCTTATTATTTACCTGTTTCTATACTTGTAATTGGCGAATAGGTTCAGTTCACGTTTTCTTGTATCGATAGCCACTGGTATTCGCCTTCTCAGATAGACACGATTTGATGATTATTCGTCTTCTACTCTTCTTGATATCATTATTCATCCATTTGTAGTCGACTATGTTGAACCGTTAAGTTTCTGTGATGTTGGCTCGCCTGTCATCGTGGTTAATTACTCTGACTCCAAGCTAGATAAGATTACGAAATGTGGACAAGGTTTAGATAATTACACGTCTCCTTCATGATCTTATTAAGTGAATACGTGATCAATCACTTACTTAAGTTATTTTGTATATATTTGCAGTCGGTGACGATTCTCCATCAATTTTGTTGTCTTCTTGCACGCTTCTGTTCTCATTCATATGGCTAGGTGAGCAATTAATTGTGTATTATTATAATTATGCAAGTTTTGAATTCTTTTTGCTTGTTCCAATCCGACTTAATCCTCTTCCCTGTACAAATATCTTCAGCGCCAGTGTTTCAACTGATCCTGCATTTCGTTTCGTTGGGAATTGATTGAAGAATCGAAAATTGATGTTTAGGATTCCTATTGGTGATGGATTGATATCCATTCATGCATGAAGTGTTGATGCATAGATCAGGCGAGACTGCGGGTACTGAATTTCTTTTGTATGGTGGTCTGCCATGGATGCTTGGCAGGTCGTGCATAAGTAATAAAAATAATCTTTTTTGGTTGATGGAGGGAGATGGTACGAGATTTGCCCGACTCTCCCTCCATGTGGGTGTGTGTGTGTGTATGGCTCTCTTCTCTCCCCCCTCCTATTCGTGATTTTCCTGCTTCTTTCTTTTGAGGCGTTCTTTAAACACAACAAAATCAATCACTAATTACAAAGTGATTCAATCCATTTGCACGGGTCCATTCGTTACAATGTGATTCCATCCATTTGCACGGGTCCATTCGTTACAATCTGATTCAATCCATTTGCACGAGTTCATTCGTTACAATCTGATTCAATCCACTTGCATAGGTCCATTCTTTACATTCTGATTCAATCCACTTGCACGGGTCCATGCATTCGTTACAATCTAATTCAATCCATTTGCACGGGTCCATTAGTTATAATCTGGTTGAATCCATTTGCACATTTCCAATTGTTACAATCTGATTCAATCCATTTGCACGGGTCCATTCGTTAAACACAAGAATTCCACAACAAAATCAATTGCATAGGTCCATTGGTTACAAACTAATTCAATCCATTTGCACATTTCCAATCTGATTCAATCCATTTACATGGGTCCATTCATTACAATGTGATTCAATCCATTTGCACAGGTTCATTCGTTACAATTTGATTCAATCGATTTGCATAGCTCCACTTGTTATACAATCTGATTCAATCCATTCACATAAGTCTATTTGTTACAATTTGAGTCAATTTTATTATTTTCACTTCATTTGTTACAATGTGATTCAATCCATTTGCACAAGTACATTTGCTACAATGTAATTCAATCCATTTGCAGAACTCCATTTGTTACAGTGTGATTCAATCCATTCACGAGTACCTTTGTTACAATGTGAGTCAATCCATTTGCATAGGTCCATTTGTTACAATCCAATTCAATCCATTTGCATAGGTCCATTTGTTACAATATGATCCAATTTCATTATTTTCACTCCATTATCTTATTCAATCCATTTGCATTAAATTTGTTACAATGTGATTCAACACATTTGCATAGGTCCACTTGTTACAATCTGATTCAATCCATGTCCATAAGTGAATTTGTTACGATGTGATTCAATACATTTGCACAGGTCCACTTGTTACAATTTGATTCAATTCATTTGCAGAGGTCCATTTTTTACAATCTCATTCAATCCAATTGCACAGGTCCATTTGTTACAATTTCAATAGATTTCATTATTTTCACCCTCACTTGTTACGAATTGCACAATTCCATTTGTTACAATATGATTCAATCCAATTGCAGAGGTCCATTTTTTACAATCTCATTCAATCCAATTGTACAGGTCCATTTGTTACAATTTCAGTCGATTTCATTATTTTCACTCTCACTTGTTATAAATTGCACAAGTCCATTTGTTACAATATGATTCAATCCATTTGCAGAGGTCCAATTTTTACAATCTCATTCAATCCATTTGCACGGGTCCATTTGTTACAATGTGATTGTGAAAGCCATTTGCACGAGTCCAATTGTCACAACGTGATTCAATCCATTAGCACGGGTCCAATTGTCACAACGTGATTCAATCCATTAGCACGGGTCCAATTGTCACAATCTAATTCAATCCATTTAGCACGGGTCCAATTGTCGCAATCTGATGCAGTCCATTTGCACATGTCCATTAGTTACAATTCAATCGAATCCATTTGCAGTTGTCCATATGTTACAATCTGCTTCAATCCATTTGCACTCGTCAATATGTTACAATCTGATTCAATTCATTTTCACTCCACTTGTTGCAATCTGATCCAATCCATTCGCATTCTGAAATGACAATATGTTACAATCTGATTCAATCCGTTTATCACTCTATTTTTTACAATATGATTCAATCCATTATTAGCGCGTGTGTTTCGGCCAATGAATAATTGTAGCATATGGCCTTTATCTTTTTCAGACATTGAAGAATAGATGCTTGATCAAACATCTAGGTTTTCCGGTGCAAGTTCCAGTGATTCTAATTATGGTTTGTGTATGAGATAAGTTGGTCGAAGCTGTGTGGAAGGTTGTTCATAGATTTGGAGAGGCAAGCACCATCTGTGAGCATGCAACTCCATATTAATCACTCACTGGGTTCACATATGTTGTTCATGTTTGTGTAGTAGTGCACTCCATATTAACCACGGGGCCTGTCCTGATGGTTGAGTGGACATGCTTGTCCATCTTAGGTTGTAAATATTTTCTTATTTTAATAAAAAATTAAACCAACTTTGAAACGTGCAGTGGGTGTAATCTTTCAATTACAATTCTGATTCAATCACAACAGCAACTTCGGTTGACAGGAATGAAGCTTTCTAGTGAAGTTGCAACTTGAAGATCTAACTTAAAGCCACTCCCAAGGTATTTCTCTTTCTAGCTTCATCATCAGTTTGGTTCACATCTCTCTACAATTATTTCTGTATTACATGACCGAGTAGTATACATAAAACCATTTGTTTAGCTTTTCAAGAGATATATATATATATACCCAAAGAAAGGTGGTTCAAAAGAGAGGAAGAAGTCTGTCATAATCCCTTCTAGTTAGTCTTAGATTTTAAGTTCAATGGGAGCTAGCTATGTAGAGGATGATGTCTTGGATAATATATTTCCATTTTCTGCCATAAATATGATGCTTAACATTTGCAATATGATGTGAAGTTTATCAGTCTATTTACTTGTGCATATTTGGTTAACTTTTTATTGACTTTGCCGTCTTGTATGGATCATAAACCATACCCATTTCTAGGCATAATAGAATCAATCTCTAAGGGATCCTGGTTCCTGAATTAGCGATTGAATGCATTGTAATTCTAATATTTATATATTTAGACAAGCAAAAGAACAGGAAACTCTCAGTTGTATTTCTTTTAGAAACAGATTCACTTGATCTGTTTTGTAATCATAACAATTATAAAGCATCAATAGATGTAATAGTTATAAGACATTGAAAGAGTACTTTGGCTTCACCGAGGCAGAAGAACATGAAACTCTTGAGTTGTATTTCTTTTAGAAACAGACTCACTTGATCTGTTTTGTAATCATAGCAATTATACATAAAGATAGCTGATAATTATAGAGGTGTAGAACAGAACTAAAAGCAGCAATAGATGAGATAGGTATAAGACATTGAAGGAGTTCTTTGGCTTCGCAGAGGCAGAAGTGTTACAAATTTGTACTCACCAGGAACTGAACTTTGAGTTTCTTATAACCTTTTTTTAAACAAACTCCATTTTAGATTTCTTATAATAATTTTCTATTTTATTACAGTGAATATATGCAGATGCTATATCATGCATTGCTGCCTGCAACAATAGTACTCTACTCTAAGGGAGGAAGTGAAGTATCTGGGAGCCTCTATTTGTTCGAGATCGATTAATTAGGATGTGTAACATGAATGGAGATTGTTTGTGTGTGTGAAAGATAACCAAGTGAACATTCTGTAATTAAAGAATGTTGGAGATTTGTGAGTTTGGAAGTTTTCTTCCATCCCACATCGGTAGGAATACTAATAATAAAGGGCTTTATAAGTCTTTTCTCTCAAGTGGGTCTCGAACAAGTTTGGTGGGTTCATGGTGGGGGTTGTGAGTGGAAGGACTCGCATGTGTGGCTGTGAAGTGACGCACAACACATTCTTTTTAGTGGAAATTATAGAGAGAAATAAATAATTATTTGTATAAATAATAGATGTTATTTAGTCAATAATTATGTTACTTATCTGAATTATTTTTCCAGATATTTTCTAAATTCGTTTTTAATGATTAAGAGATAATTTTAAGTTGGAGACTAAGTCTCCCACTTTCCCTTGTATCTCCTTTTCTTGGGGAGAAATTAGAGAAAAAAGGGGAAGTGATTAGTTTAATCATAATCACTCTCCCAATACATATAGAAGTTAAAACTATCTCCTTATAATTAATCTCTAAGAAAACTCAATCTCTCTCTATATAATTTCTCTTTATTGTGCCTTCCATCTTCCTAAGAAAAGAGTTCTACCGGTTTTCTGCATCATCTTTGTTAAAATCGACTATCATTGCTGTTGATAATCGATTTCAACTGTATCAAATCCTGGGGCTTTGCGACTTTGAGACTCACAGCGAAAAGGGTAGTCGTATAAAACCTTTAAGGACACGATTCAATTCGTACAATTTTTAATTCACGATGTCGACGATTTTCAGGTTGGTATTATATTCATGTTATGTCTTTAGTTTTGTGTTCACTGTATGAACATTTTGTTTCTACCCCTTTCTGTATATCGATTCTATCAGGAGGGATAGAATCGAGTTTTGTGAAGTCCATCAAAGATTAGATTTATTTTGTATTATAATTATTATTGAGATCGAATTTGTGGTGACGATAGGTTCGATTTGTATGATACTTATCTTATTATGGTTTACATCTTAAATAAGAGTTTGTTTAAACTAATTAATTATAAAAGTTTGTCAAGTTCGCCTCTTTGAGAAGGGGCCGTAGCTCTCGAGATTTGTCATATATATAATGTAGTTTTGATGTATATGTTTCATATTAAATTAACTAAATATTGTTTCAATAATTTTGTTGGAGGAGCACATTGATGAATGATGATCCTGTGAAGAGGCAGCAGAAACATATATAAATATATGGAATATATATGTGCTTTATTAAAGATATATATACACGTATGTATCAAATAATTTTGAGTGTCCATAATTTTTTATTTTAATCAAGAAGGATTTTAAAATAGATCAACAATCTTAAAGGTTTTATAGAGTATATTACTTTAATTAATGTATTACAAGTTTCTAGATTATGTCAAGATTAAATCTATTGTAAGTGGATAATTCTTTGTTGAATCTATCGCGAAGGATAGATGTAATTGGTGTGGATAATTATGATTGAACAAAATTTTTCGGACTTCAAATGGATTGGTTATTTATTATTGAATCATTTACTTTATTAATTAGGTCGTCATCTTTATTGATTTTATGACTTTATTAATAAAGTCTCAAGCTTATTATTGCGGCTTGAATTTTGTGAATAAAGGTTAAAGATTATTGTGATTTGACTATACGTCAAATATAGTCAAATCTCTTACAATTAGAGTGCACAATTTTAATTAAAAGTTCTACGTTGTTGAACTGTTTTTTAATTATCCTTTTTCTAATTTTGAGATCCGAAAACTTGTCAATCACGAAACTCGGCCGGTTTATGGGTTTACTAAAGAAAGGTTTTAAAAGATCTGGTCGAAAGCCAAATCTAGGGCAACGTCTCAAAAGACCAAGCAAAAGTCAAGTCTGTGGAGAGACAAGACAAGGGATTGCTGCGGTTACCGAGATGGATAGACAAGTTGCTGCTAGAGGATGGTATATAGATTCTGGCGCCACTGTGCATGTGTGCGATTCTGAGGACATGTTTTTGTCATACTTGCCAGTTCGAGATGAAAAGAAAGTGGTAATGACAAATGGAGAAAAGGCTGAGGTCATTGGTGTGGGTATGGTAAGCATGTGCTTTGCGACTGGGGATGATCTTACCCTAAGCAATGTGCTTCACGTGCCATCTATCCACAAGTGCCTGATATCAGTGAGTAAAATCGACATACGTGGGTATGAAGTGACATTCAGGAAACGAAAAGCAATATTTCGAAAAAGAAAGAAAATCGTCGGGAAAGGATACTTCCAAGGTGGGATGTATCGCCTGGATCTCAACTCGGATTACGATCATGGGTGCCCCTATCCCATCGACAACTCCACCACCGATGACAGTGACTTTGCATCAGTTGGAGAAAATTCTGATTCTACTATGAGTGATTGATGTATTTTCTTTATTTATATTTTGGTGTTGGTTTAAATTATTCCTTATGAACATTTTTTTTGCTATTTTCAATTATCGAGATATAAACATTCTAGTGCAAACAAATGTTAAAACACATTGCAAAATTAAGGATTAAATTATTACAAAGAACTTGAAAGTGTGAAAAAGGTTTAACCTTACCAAGAGTTTCTTTTGAAATACATCGATAAACGAGTTGATTATTCTCAATATTTGCAAAATAAATTGAACTTTTACCCGTGAAAGAAAAGGCTATCTCTTTGGGAGTTCTCTTATTTGGTTTATCATTTACCTATAATTTTATTGCACTCAAAAGATGAAGTTTTGATGCATCTAAATTACCGGAAGATAAAGTTCAAAATTGTAACACCCGTAATTTTCGGATAAGTACAATGTCGAATCGGTGTGGAACTGATCTTTAAGAAAAATATGAAAATTAGGATTTTGGATTAAATCCTAGATTTTATGATCTTGTTTGAAGGGGAATTCGAATACGAGTCCAACGGTTCTTTCCGGAGCGAAAACGGAGCTATAACGAAGAAGTTATGGCCAAAACAGTATCGAGCCCAAAAGGAGGCCGCGCGGCCTGGTGCGCGACCTTAAGCCGCGACCTAAGCAGCGCAACGCTCTGGAGTCCAAGCCTTGAGAAAGACGCGCGACTTATCCCGCGACTTGAGGCCGCGGGGTAAACCGCGGGAGGGATCTGGTGTATTAAGACGCGGATTTTCAGCTCAATCTTCAAACCTTCATAACTTTTGCATCCCAACTCCGATTTTGATGATTCAAGTTGCTATGGTTTCGTTTTTGGGAGCTCTTCCAGGATATAGAAAGAGTTTTGAAGTATGGTGAATGATCCAAGAGTATTTGGTGGTGGTTGAGGTAAGCTTCTCACTTTTCTCCATTTAAGGAGTTAGGGTTTTGGTATTTTGGTGATTTTGGATGTTTTATGTTGGGGGAAACGTATGTAAGTGTTTGAGGATGATTATTTATGGTTATAAACTTATGGATCTAGGTTTTTGGAAGATTTGAGCTTAAAGGTTCGGATTTCTTCAAGGAGCATACGTTGGGAAAATCTAGATTTAGCCTGATCTAGCAAGGTGAGTTCAAGTTGCTTTGTGAAAACTTTGTACATGCCAAAATATGTGTTTTAAAGTATTTATGTGCTTTATGTGAAATTGTCTCTTGTTGAGTTATTTGGTGGGTTTTTATTATGTCAAAGTGTTGAACTTTACATATCTTGTAAAACACCCACAATTGGGAATTTTGAGTGATTGATGAATAAATCACGAGTAAAAGAAGCTTTGTTAATGTATTGCATATGTAAAGAGGATTTGGTCAAATACACTTTTAGTGTTTTTGTGATTATGTGATAACTATGATGTGGCATATTTTAAAATGTGAACGTGTGGGTTGGGGATTTTGGTAAATCCGACCATGTGAATGTTTTGAGAGTTGTAAACATTTATTTTGGGGCCGATGGCCAATTGAGGAATTAAAAGGTAAGGATTTTGGGTAAAGATACATTTTGGTTTACGTAACCGTGTGAGTGACACGTATTTAATCAAACGTTTATTTTGGCCTTAAAGGCTTGACTTATACTCAAATGAGTCTTTTGAGTGTTTGCCGGTTTTAGAGACTCGAGGTGAAGTCTTGGATGTGTTATATGCTTAAGTGCATTTTATTTGAATATGTGCCGGTTGAAGTGTTGGTCTTATGTGTGAAGACCGTTTGATGTTTTCGTGTTCTTAGTACCTTTGGGACTAATGAACCTCGGTGAATTATATGCATTGTTGAGTTATTGTAAAGCCCGTGTCCCGGTATGTCCATTTTTGGTTATATGCTTTTATTTATTCAAAAAAAAAAAATTAAATATTGTAAATCGTCCTCGTTGATTGGTCTCGTTTGCGATTCGGTGTCAAATAACCAATTCGCGAGCTTCTCGGGTTTGTTTCGAGTTGTGTAACTTTTGGGTTGTTAAGGGGCCTTTTATGTTTTTTTGGTGAAAGTGGGATAGAGGATCGGCCCATGCAAAGCATGGACCGAGAGCCTCTCAAACCTCTTAACTTCTTGGTATTTCCTTTCTTGCTAATCAAATCACTAACCCTAATTCCCCTCTCCTTCCTTTCAATCGTAACAAACAAAAAATTGAAACCCTACCCTTCTCTTTTCCGCCACCGTGAAGCAGCCCCCCCCCCCTGTCGTGTTCGTCACCGCCGGAGAAAGGAGCAAGAGAGAGAGAGACGAGATCGCGAGAGGAGAGAGTTGATCGGAGGAGTCGCCGGAGTTAACCGGAGAGCGTCGGGAACCGCCGGTAGTGTCGTATTTTTCGTCAAAAGGTAACCCTCGAAACCCCCTCCTCTTGTTGTAGTTGTTTTCTCGTCGAATCGGGGGCCCCGGCGGTGTGGCCGCCGTGCGCAGCGCGCTGCCGCCGTGCGCCACGCGCCACCGCCGGGAGCCGCTGCCGGAGAGCGTACGGTGGCGGGAGGGCTGCTGTGTTCGGTCGTATGCGTTCTTTTCCCTTGCGCGATTCGTTACGTAATTTTACGTTTATCCATATTTCGTTTCGTATCGTCTTTTGTTATGAACCGCCGTCGACAGCCGCCGGCGACCACCGTCGCCGGAGGGCCGTGGATGGAAGGTGGTGATGTCGGATTAAATTTTTTCAGTGTAGAGTATGTGTAATCGTCGTCCAATCGATCGGTCGTTTCGTTAATATTTGTTTTTATCGTCGTTAAATCGTCTATTTATAAAAATTAGTAGTGCAGCCCTGTTTTTGTGACGGCTGTAGTTTTTCCGTCGCAACTCCGTTTGGGCCGAGCTTGGTGTCCACGTTTAGAGCTCGAGACCGGGCACGTTTCCCGTGTTTTGACGGAAAGCCGGTTCGGCCTCGAGCTAGGAGAAATAGGGGCCGCAAGTTTGGAGATTCGTCATTTCATGTGATATTTTCTTAAATCTGTCATGAGCTTGCTAAATTCATAACTTGTTGCTCGTAGATCGTTTTAACCTGAAACCTGTGCCCGTTTTTCCTAATTTGAGTTAGGAACGTTTTTCGTGTTTCGCCGAAAGTCTAATTTGGCCCGGAACTAGGCTGTTCGGGGCTGTTTGTGTGAACTGGTCCGAAAACGGACAGTTTCGGTAGGCGATCTTTAGTAATTCGTAATTATTTGTAGAAAAATCGTTAGGAGGCGAATAGTATGTCCTTGAAAAGGTATTTCAGAGCACTATCCAACCGTATGATAAACCTGGAAATTTTCTGGGTTTATGGTAGTCGAATCAGGTCCCGAACAGACCTGTCCGGTGGGACCGAAAGTTAGTTTTTAGCGACAGTTTTGGGGTGTGTCGCGTCGTGGGGTCCGGGTCTCGTATTGACGTATTTTATCGTACGTTTAGGTGCCGGAAAGTGATCGTCGTTGTGTGGAGCTACTTACTATTTTTAGCTAGGCGCGCACCCGAGGTGAGTTCTCTCACTACAATTAATTAATAGTTGTTTATCATTACTGTAGCACGTGTGTGAAAATTATATGCGGGATTGTTGGGGGCTAGATAGGGGGACGTTTAGTTAACATTATGTGCTACATTATTCGGCGGGGCCGAGTCCCGACGGGGACAGAGGTGTTTTACGCAGTAGGCGTAAAAGGGGCGTTTACGCAGTAGGCGTAAAAAGGATGTCACACGCAGTAGGCGTAAAACGGGTGTTTCCCGCAGTAGGCGGAAACGTGCGGCGGGGCCGTAGACCCGACATCCGCCCGGGAATTTTGTTATGTGGTGGTTATTATACTTGCTTATGATTTGTTCGTAGACTTGGATGTGGTGGTGTGATCCTCTTTGCTTTAGGGGTAATATGAGATAACCATTGTTAATTGTTGTGTTTGAATTCACTAAGCTTCGTGCTTACCCCTCCCAATTTACAGTGGCTGCAGGTACAAGTGGTACGAAGGCATGACTGGCACACACTGACGCGCATGACGGATGGGTCGAAGGACTTGCTTATTAAACATTTTCCCGTTATTGAATAAACAATTTAATTTCCGCTGTTGACTTATGTTTTAATAACGCTCGTGATTGCAATTATTATTTTGGGTTTAATAAATGGAGACTTATTATTAAATATGCGTGTTTAAATTTTTTTTTAAATTTTCTTGAAATTTTGGGGCGTTACAACTTGGTATCAGAGCACGGCTTGAGTGAATCAAACGCACCTCGGTGTGTTTGGTCTCAAGTTGCGGCTGGGAAATTTTTTTTTATAAAAATTTTCTTTTTAAACCTTTTGGAAATAAAGAGGAAAAGATGAAAACCCGTTCGAGGAACGGTGATCGAGGGCGCAGTGTGTACAGTCAGCCGGAGCCAAGGGAAAGGTACAATGCTTAGTGTTTTCTCATTTTATCGCTTTCTAGATCATAGGGCATGCATGCTAGATTGCCTGAGGTTGACACTATGCGATACGTTGGATTACTTGCTATTATGATTTTCTTGCTAATTATAGTAGGTTTCTAAGTAGGTGCCCTTTAAATCGTATGCGGTAAGAGGCTAATAGCCTTAGAATATTCGATTTAGTTCTATTGCGCAGCTCTTGTTTGAGTCCAACCGTTCTAGGATAGAATCTAGTATTCGAAAGTCTATTTGTCTTGCACTGCATATGATTGGGTATTTGCGCGGCCACTCATTATGATTAACAGGGTTTTTATAGTAGCGAGGGTAGTGGGTGGAATATAATTCCTAGGGAGCTAGGAAGGGTGAGTGCATATGCCGGTGCGGGCATATGTGTTGAGTTGCGGCGAGACTACTTGGACCCTCGGGATGGGACACGAAACGGGTAATGATAGGTGTGGAAGGTAGTAGTAGAGCTCCTACTACCGGAAGCACAGGATCAGTACTCGGGTCGGGAAAGTCGCGAGGAATTCAAGGAGTTGAGCGTATGTGTTGATAGTGTGAGTTATTAGCTGATAATAACTCTTTGAATTTCTCCTTCTTATAGAATGGTCAACACTAGGAGACGCGGTGAGGCTGAGCCGAGGGCTGAAGCCGGGATCACTGAGGAGCGGATCCAAGAGATGATTGTAAGTGAGGTTGCACGAGCTGTTGGGGATGTAATTCCCGAGATTATCACCGCAATTCAGGATCAACTGGTGACTCTAGTGGAGGAGCGGTTTGCAGCGATGCCGCCACCTGTTGGGGGACAGCCCCGTGCCCGAGACTTCCAGTATCGGGATCTTTCTGCCTGCTCTCCACCAGAATTCAAGGGTGACTCTAACCCTATCGTTAGCATGCGCTGGATATCCGACATGGAGTGCGCTTTTCTGACAAGCGGTTGTCCGGATAACTTGAAGGTTCGATTTGCAGTGAATCTACTTCGCAAGGGAGCGAAAGACTGGTGCGCCACGGCATTGACTCTGGCCGAGCGTACCACTCTTACTTGGGACGAGTTCGTTGCTCGTTTCCGTGCTGAGTACGTGCCGCCGATAGAGATGGAAAGAATAGCGAAGGAGTTCTTGGAGCTGAACCAGGCTACGGAGACCATAAAGGAGATGAACAAGAAGTTTACCGAAATGGCGCTATTCTGTCCCCAATATGCGGCCTCAGAAGAAATGAAGATGGCGAGGTACAAAGACATGCTTCGGACCGAGATCCGGGAAATTGTGAGCGCAGTGCAACATCCTTCGCTGTCGGCTATGATGGATGCAGCGCGGAGAAGAGAGTTAGAGTTGGAGACCCAAGCAAAGAAGAGGAAGGCGGCACAGGCAGTGACGCCTACCTCTGCAGTGCCAAAGAAATCGAAGTTTGTTGATTCTCGTGGGCACACGAAGAGTAGCGGTTCTAAGGCCCGGGATGTGAGTGGTAGAAGATCTGATGCATGTTACAAGTGTGGGCAGCCTGGCCATCTCAGTAGAGATTGTAGGTCGCCACTGATGTTATGTTTCGGCTGTAAACAGGCTGGCCATGTGAAGGCCAACTGCCCGAATGCTAGGGCAACTGATGGGGGTGGTGCACAGAGGGCTCCTGCGAATGCCCCGCTGCGCATCACCGACGGCCGTACGGGTCAGCCCGGGACGGAGGTGGCCCGAGGGAGAGTCCACCAGCTGAAGGTGGAGGAGGCGCAGGCGACGCCTAAGGTGGTGACAGGTATGTTTCATCACTCTTTTCTTTTGTCTTTCCTTTTCATGCCCTGTGTTTATGTATTGTTATTCTTTATATATTAGGTACGTTTCTAGTCAATTCTGTACCTGCGGTGGTAATGTTTGATAGCGGGGCTACTCATTCATTCGTGTCTCGCACTTTTAGCGAGAGGTTGGGTCGAGTGGTGGGACGTCTAGGATGTCCTTTATTGGTCGAGGTCGCCGATGATAGGACCTTGACGGTTACGGACGTGTATCGGGGATGCACGTTGGAAATCTCGGGTGTGAGGTTTCCTATCGATTTGATCCCTATAGCGATGCGAGAGCTTTGCGTGATAGTGGGCATGGATTGGATGGACGCGTTCGATGCAGAGATTGTTTGCCGTCGCAAACAAGTACGGGTTCGAACCCCAAGCGGGGGAGAACTGTTGATTCAGGGAGACTCGCCTAGTCGGGTTACGGCTATTTGTTCTGCGGCGAGGGCTCGGAGATACCTTCAGCATAGTGGGCAGGGGTTCTTGGCGTATGTGGTGGATACGCGTGTCGATGAGACGAAGATTAGTGCCGAGGATGTGCCAGTCGTGAGGGAATTCGCCGATGTATTCCCCGATGAGTTGCCAGGGATACCTCCCGCGCGACAGGTGGAGTTTCGAATCGACCTGATTCCAGGTGCTGCTCCGGTGGCCAAGGCACCTTATCGCTTGGCTCCACCGGAAATGAAGGAGCTTTATGAGCAGCTGCAGGAGCTTCTGGAGAAGGAGTTCATCAAACCGAGTTGTTCACCGTGGGGAGCTCCGATCTTGTTCGTGAAAAAGAAAGATGGATCTCAGCGGATGTGCATTGACTACCGGGAGCTGAATAAGCTTACGGTGAAGAATCGTTATCCTTTGCCAAGGATTGATGATTTGTTTGATCAGTTGCAGGGAGCCTCGTGGTTCTCTAAGATTGACTTGAGATCCGGGTACCATCAGATGCGGGTGCGTAGCGAAGATACGGAGAAGACGGCTTTTCGCACGCGTTACGGCCATTACGAGTTCGTGGTGATGCCTTTCGGGCTCACCAATGCACCAGCAGCATTCATGGACCTCATGAACAGGGTGTGTAGCCCGATGTTGGATCGTTCGGTGATTGTGTTCATCGACGACATTCTTGTATATTCCAAGACGAAGGAAGAGCACGAGGTGCATTTGCGGGAAGTGTTAGAAGTTTTGAGACGGGAGAAGCTTTATGCTAAGTTCTCCAAGTGTGAATTCTGGTTACGAGAGGTCCAATTCTTAGGACATGTCGTGAATCAGAATGGTATCATGGTCGATCCAGCCAAGATTTCGGCAGTTATGCGGTGGGAGGTGCCGAAAACTCCTACCGAGGTGCGAAGTTTTCTCGGTTTAGCAGGGTATTATCGGAGATTTATCCAAGATTTCTCCAAAATCGCCTTGCCTATGACGAAACTGACGAAGAAAACTGCAGCTTTCAGTTGGGGTGAAGAGCAACAGAAGGCGTTTGAGGAGCTACGCAGGCGTTTATGTGAGGCTCCTGTGTTAACTTTGCCCGAGGGTATGGAGGATTTGGTGGTTTATTGTGATGCTTCATATCAGGGGTTGGGTGCCGTGCTGATGCAACGCGGCAAGGTCATAGCTTACGCTTCGAGGCAGCTGAAGCCTCACGAAGCGAACTACCCGACTCATGACTTGGAGTTGGGAGCAGTGGTTTTTGCTCTGAAGATTTGGAGACACTATCTTTATGGTGTCAAGTGTACGATCTACACTGACCACAAGAGTCTTAAATATCTGATGGACCAGCAAAATCTTAATATGCGTCAGCGAAGGTGGCTTGATGTGGTCAAGGATTACGACTGCGAGATACTTTACCACCCAGGTAAAGCGAATGTAGTCGCGGACGCACTTAGCCGGCATCCGGTCGGGGGATCGCTGAAGGGATTTTGTCAGCGGTTGACGGTAGTTGCACCACTTTTGGAGTCGATAGGTATCGCTCAAGAGGTGGCCGTGTTAGAGGAAAATGCTAAACGGGAGAGAGTTTCGGGAGAAATTCCGAATTTGGTACGGGATAGTCGGGGACTAATGACCCGTTATGGCAGAGTTTGGGTCCCGTACACCGGTGGGAACCGCCAGACACTGTTGGACGAGGCACATAAGTCCAAGTTTTCGATTCATCCCGGAGCTACCAAGATGTATAGAGACTTGCGGGAAGGCTACTGGTGGCCCGGTATGAAGCAGGATGTAGCTAAGAGTGTGGAAGCATGCTTGACCTGTCGGAAGGTCAAGGCGGAGCATCAGCGGCCGCACGGCAAATTGCAGCCGTTAGAGATTCCGGTGTGGAAGTGGGAGCAAATCACGATGGATTTCATCACTAAGCTTCCCAAAACTCAGCGAGGGAATGATACTATTTGGGTGATCGTGGATCGTCTGACTAAGAGCGCTCACTTCTTGGCAATTAAAGAGAGCTTTTCGGCAGATAAGCTCGCGGAGGTGTTCATTCGAGAGATTGTAACTCGGCACGGGGTGCCAGTCTCGATTGTCTCGGATCGGGATACTCGTTTCACCTCCCGGTTTTGGGAGAAGTTTCAGAATGAGATGGGTACGCGGTTGCACTTCAGTACAGCATTTCATCCTCAGACGGACGGGCAGAGTGAGCGTACTATTCAGACACTCGAGGACATGCTGCGAGCATGTGTTATTGATTTCGGGGGTAGTTGGGATCAGTATCTTCCGCTAGCTGAGTTCTCTTATAATAACAGCTACCATGCCAGTATTGGCAGAGCGCCGTACGAGGTGTTGTATGGCAGGAAGTGCCGGACGCCCATTTGCTGGGGCGAGGTTGGTCACCGAGTATTGGGGAGCACCGACGTTGTATTAAAGACGACAGAGATGATTCAGATGGTTCGAGACCGATTAGTCACTGCTCAGAGCCGGCAGAAGAGTTACGCTGATAAGAGACGATCGGACTTGGAATTTCAAGTCGGAGACTATGTTCTTTTGAAGGTGTCACCCTGGAAGGGGGTAATTCGTTTTCGTAAGCGGGGAAAGCTGGGCCCTCGCTACATCGGGCCATACAAGGTCATCGCGCGTGTGGGGAAGGTGGCTTACCGTTTGGAGCTACCGGAGGAGTTGAGTCTGATCCATAACACCTTCCACGTTTCTCAATTGCGGAAGTGTGTGATGGACGAGTCGGCAGTCATCCCTCTCGAGGACATTCAGATTGACGAGAGACTCAACTATGTAGAGAAACCGATTGCCATCCTCGACAGGAGGACGAGGACTTCGCGCAACAAGGTGGTTGGATTGGTTAAGGTCCAGTGGAAACACCGGAAGGGTTCAGAATGGACGTGGGAACCAGAAGCCGAAATGCGGGAGAACTACCCGGAGCTGTTTGCAGGCGTGGACTTCGGGGACGAAGTCTAATCCAAGCGGGGGAGAGTTGTAAAGCCCGTGTCCCGGTATGTCCATTTTTGGTTATATGCTTTTATTTATTCAAAAAAAAAAATTAAATATTGTAAATCGTCCTCGTTGATTGGTCTCGTTTGCGATTCGGTGTCAAATAACCAATTCGCGAGCTTCTCGGGTTTGTTTCGAGTTGTGTAACTTTTGGGTTGTTAAGGGGCCTTTTATGTTTTTTTGGTGAAAGTGGGATAGAGGATCGGCCCATGCAAAGCATGGACCGAGAGCCTCTCAAACCTCTTAACTTCTTGGTATTTCCTTTCTTGCTAATCAAATCACTAACCCTAATTCCCCTCTCCTTCCTTTCAATTGTAACAAACAAAAAATTGAAACCCTACCCTTCTCTTTTCCGCCACCGTGAAGCAGCCCCCCCCCCCCCCTGTCGTGTTCGTCACCGCCGGAGAAAGGAGCAAGAGAGAGAGAGACGAGATCGCGAGAGGAGAGAGTTGATCGGAGGAGTCGCCGGAGTTAACCGGAGAGCGTCGGGAACCGCCGGTAGTGTCGTATTTTTCGTCAAAAGGTAACCCTCGAAACCCCCTCCTCTTGTTGTAGTTGTTTTCTCGTCGAATCGGGGGCCCCGGCGGTGTGGCCGCCGTGCGCAGCGCGCTGCCGCCGTGCGCCACGCGCCACCGCCGGGAGCCGCTGCCGGAGAGCGTACGGTGGCGGGAGGGCTGCTGTGTTCGGTCGTATGCGTTCTTTTCCCTTGCGCGATTCGTTACGTAATTTTACGTTTATCCATATTTCGTTTCGTATCGTCTTTTGTTATGAACCGCCGTCGACAGCCGCCGGCGACCACCGTCGCCGGAGGGCCGTGGATGGAAGGTGGTGATGTCGGATTAAATTTTTTCAGTGTAGAGTATGTGTAATCGTCGTCCAATCGATCGGTCGTTTCGTTAATATTTGTTTTTATCGTCGTTAAATCGTCTATTTATAAAAATTAGTAGTGCAGCCCTGTTTTTGTGACGGCTGTAGTTTTTCCGTCGCAACTCTGTTTGGGCCGAGCTTGGTGTCCACGTTTAGAGCTCGAGACCGGGCACGTTTCCCGTGTTTTGACGGAAAGCCGGTTCGGCCTCGAGCTAGGAGAAATAGGGGCCGCAAGTTTGGAGATTCGTCATTTCATGTGATATTTTCTTAAATCTGTCATGAGCTTGCTAAATTCATAACTTGTTGCTCGTAGATCGTTTTAACCTGAAACCTGTGCCCGTTTTTCCTAATTTGAGTTAGGAACGTTTTTCGTGTTTCGCCGAAAGTCTAATTTGGCCCGGAACTAGGCTGTTCGGGGCTGTTTGTGTGAACTGGTCCGAAAACGGACAGTTTCGGTAGGCGATCTTTAGTAATTCGTAATTATTTGTAGAAAAATCGTTAGGAGGCGAATAGTATGTCCTTGAAAAGGTATTTCAGAGCACTATCCAACCGTATGATAAACCTGGAAATTTTCTGGGTTTATGGTAGTCGAATCAGGTCCCGAACAGACCTGTCCGGTGGGACCGAAAGTTAGTTTTTAGCGACAGTTTTGGGGTGTGTCGCGTCGTGGGGTCCGGGTCTCGTATTGACGTATTTTATCGTACGTTTAGGTGCCGGAAAGTGATCGTCGTTGTGTGGAGCTACTTACTATTTTTAGCTAGGCGCGCACCCGAGGTGAGTTCTCTCACTACAATTAATTAATAGTTGTTTATCATTACTGTAGCACGTGTGTGAAAATTATATGCGGGATTGTTGGGGGCTAGATAGTGGGACGTTTAGTTAACATTATGTGCTACATTATTCGGCGGGGCCGAGTCCCGACGGGGACGGAGGTGTTTTACGCAGTAGGCGTAAAAGGGGCGTTTACGCAGTAGGCGTAAAAAGGATGTCACACGCAGTAGGCGTAAAACGGGTGTTTCCCGCAGTAGGCGGAAACGTGCGGCGGGGCCGTAGACCCGACATCCGCCCGGGAATTTTGTTATGTGGTGGTTATTATACTTGCTTATGATTTGTTCGTAGACTTGGATGTGGTGGTGTGATCCTCTTTGCTTTAGGGGTAATATGAGATAACCATTGTTAATTGTTGTGTTTGAATTCACTAAGCTTCGTGCTTACCCCTCCCAATTTACAGTGGCTGCAGGTACAAGTGGTACGAAGGCATGACTGGCACACACTGACGCGCATGACGGATGGGTCGAAGGACTTGCTTATTAAACATTTTCCCGTTATTGAATAAACAATTTAATTTCCGCTGTTGACTTATGTTTTAATAACGCTCGTGATTGCAATTATTATTTTGGGTTTAATAAATGGAGACTTATTATTAAATATGCGTGTTTAAAATTTTTTTTAAATTTTCTTGAAATTTTGGGGCGTTACAGTTATGAAAGAGTTGCACATACATATACATATAGATGCATATATGATTTGACTTCTGTAAAGCCCGTATCCCGGTATGTAATTTATTAGTCTTAATTATTTTCTTTTAAGTTCGATTTATCGTGGTTTCCGTTAACGGGGTTAGTCGAGTTGGGCCTAATCGTTAAGTATCGGAAATTTTTGGTTAGTGACGAGAGGCTTGCAAGTAGAGGGGCTAATTGTGTCAAAAGCCAAAACCCCCTCATGGGTTTCGGCCCATGTAGAAAGAAAGAAAGAAAGGGCCATCTTAATTGTAATTGTATTGTTGGGTGGTGCCGTGAACAACAAACAAAAGGAAAGAATTCACAAACCCTACGGCTCCAAGTCTTGTTTTCGATTGTTCTTGTTGTCACCGGCCGGAAAGAAGAAAAGACCACCGACCACCCTGCTGCTGCCGCCGATCACTGCTGCTGTCGCCGATCACTTCTGCTGTCGCCGGAGTTACGCCGGAGTCGAGGAAGGAGGGCGAGAGTGAGAGAGGGCTAGAGAACGTCGTCGTTTTGTCGCAAGGTAAGTCCTCATCTCCTTTTCCTTTTCCTTTTCTTTTCCGGCGAAGTAGCCACCGCCGTGCGCCGCCACTGTGGTGGCCGTGCGGGGGCGGTCGTGGTTATACGCGTTCGGGTGTGTGCGCGTTTGGACAGCCAAGAGAGTGAGAGTCAGTGGTATGAGGGTGGTGTGTGTGTGTGTGGGTGTGATCGCCGCCGACCACCACCGCCGCCGGAGGCGGCAAGGGGGGGTGGTGCACGGCTGTTGTTACACCTTGGTATGATCTGTTCCAGTAAGTTTTAGGCTTCCCGGGGCTTTTTGGGTTAAGCTTTGACTTAATAGAATTAGGATCACTTGTTATCATTTCATGTGAGTTATTTAGTTTCTGTCCCTGTTTTGTATCGAGCATAACTTCTGCTAGGAATGTCGGATTGGGATGAAACCAGTGCCAAAAGTTCCCATTCTGAGTCTAGTAAGTTTCTTATGTTTTGCGGAAAAACCAGTTCGGACCGTAGCTAGTGTCAAACTGCTGTTTTGTAATGAAAGGTGCTGTTTTTCGCTGTGCAGTTAACCAGTTTTGTAAAATCCATAATAAATTGTAGAAAAATCGTTAGAGCGCGTGCGATATGTCCCTGGAACCCTAAGACATGGGACTTTGTGTTTACGGAAAAATATTTCTGGTTTAATCAGTTTTGAGGGGTTAAACAGGTCCCGAACAGACCTGCGTGTTGAGAGTAAAAACTGGAAATTATGCGTTTTAAAGCTAATAGTCGTGGCCTTGGTTTGGGGGCGTCATTTTGATAAGTGTTAACGTTTGTTTAGGTGGAAAAAGGTGATTGGGTGTTGGCCGGTTCGCGTTGCAGTTAAGGCTACAAGTTTGCGTTCGAGGTGAGTTCTCTCACTATATAGGATGGGGATTATATCTGTGTTGCTATGGTTGTATGTGATGATTATGATGGTTTGTTGATATGGGTGTGGTATGGAATACTTATGTTTTTGTGTGTATATATTAGATTGTGTTTGATATGCTTCTTGATGGTGGTTCCAAGTGGCATAATGTATGGAATACTTATGTTTTTGTGTGTATATATTAGATTGTGTTTGATATGCTTCTTGATGGTGGTTCCAAGTAGCATAATGTTTATTTTATATCTTCTTGAGGGTTGTTCCAAGAAGCTTGAGGCCGCTCCTTGATGGTGGTTCCAAGGAGTGTGTGTTTTAATTCATTATTTGTGATTATGTTACCTTGATGGTGGTTCCAAGGAGCATAATGTTTATTATTGTGATTATGTTCCTTGATGGTGGTTCCAAGGAGCATAATGTTTACTGTTGTGATTATGTTTCCTTGATGGTGGTTCCAAGGAGCATAATGTTTACTGTTGTGATTATGTTTCCTTGATGGTGGTTCCAAGGAGCATAATGTTTACTGTTGGGATTATGTTTCATTGATGGTGGTTCCAAGGAGCATAATGTTTATTTGTGATTATGTCTTCTTGATGGTGGTTCCAAGGAGCATAATGTTTATTATTGTTTGTGATATGCTTCTTGATGGTTGTTCCAAGAAATGTATGTGCCGATATAATTGCGATCCTATGTAAGGATTGAATTCACTAAGCTTCGTGCTTACCCCTTCCCAAATTCTTATGATTTCAGGTGCGAGTAGCAGTCGGGCGTGACGGTACACACGAGCGCAAGGCGAAGATGGTTTAGTTGATTTTTAATAAATGGGGTTTGAATTATATAACTTTTCCGCTGCTTAACTTTGTTGACGGTTTTAGATAACGACGTTTAATCTATTGTGATGAGATTGGTTAACTTTTGGTTGATTATAATGAAACGAATTGTTTTTATAAAATTTAAATTCCTTGTAATTTTTGGGACGTTACAATTGGGAAGGTGGCAATGAAGGGGTTGTGAGACTATCATGTCTCGGAGCATGTGTTTGCATTTTGTGGGCTAGATGAATTTTTATTTGCATGAATTAATGTTGATAAATGATCATTAGATCTTCTGAGCAGAAGGCTCGGTTTTGGACTCGGTTGGGTCTTGATGGCATTCGCCCGGTTTTAATAAGCTCGACGTAGGCTTGGGGTTTGCATTGCATGAATTGCTATATATTTGAGATTACATGATTTGAATGCATTAGTTATTCTTTTGGGGTCATGTATTTATATTTAAGTCGAGTAAGCTTGTTTCGGATGGTGGGTTTTCCCAATGTAAAGATCCAGTAGGATTGAACTTGATGGCTTGGACAAAAGACCTAGTATGGTTGATGTCTAAGAAGGGCTAAAGACCTAGTATGGTTGATGCCGGAGATGGACTAAAGACCTAGTATGGTTGATGTCTAAGAGGGGCTAAAGACCTAGTATGGTTGATGCCGAAAATGGACTAAAGACCTAGTATGGTTGATGTCTAAGATGGACTAAAGACCTAGTATGGTTGATGTCTATGATGGGCTAAAGATCTAGTATGATTGATGCCGAGGATTGACTAAAGACCTAGTATGGTTGATGTCATCTGTTTTCCACATCCAAGAAGCTTACTTGCATTTATTAATTGTGGTTTAATTTATGTGTTTGCCACATTCGATGAGGTCGGGTCTCCCCCGTCACTGAAGGGTGTTGATTTCGGATATTTTATTTATTCGCATTGTTGAGGTCATGTTATATGCATATAGATTGTTTTCCATGATTGATGGACGGATTTATGTTACATCCTTATTGGATGTTTTAACTATTGGAGTTTTATTCGCAGTGGCGATTATTTGAGAAATTATTATTAGTTGCTCGTTCCAATTTTGAGGGTGTTACAAAAATCAACTCAGAAATCAAAGTCAGTCAGAGGTGGTAAACATATCAAAATTTTCATGATACATTATGCGAAGATAATGGTATCACACATGAGGCTTGAAGTTAATCAGTCTCGTAATGGTCAACTATGTCTTGGACCTATCAGATTTATAAAACAATCCGAAACAATTTTCAAAGATGTGGAATTCTTAGAAGACTAGTTTTCAAAAGAAGCTGAAAACTCAAAACCAATGTTGTTCTTGGATTCTCAAGTACATAATGTGATAGTTCGAAAATGAGGCTAACGAACCACAAAGAAGTACAAAAGTGTGAAGAGAAGATACAGAAGATGATTCTCTAGTATTTGACACATAAGAAAGTGATAAGTAAGATCACTTTCACGGTTTTTGCTTCAAAATGATACTACGACTTAATATGAAGCCATACTTTAAGAGATGGTTAGTATTAATCTTCATGTACACTGCATTTTATTCACTGGGTGAAGGAGTCTACTTCTCCTTCTTTTTCTTTCTCTGAATCTACCGCAAAGGATAAACTCATCAAGTATGGTGTTTGGAAATCTTAAATTCTGGATTTATTAAAATTCCATCTTGAGTAATGAAGTTTTGAGCTTTATTCGTTTTTTATTTCCCTAAGTAAAATTTGGACTCTATCTATATAAAGATTTAAACTTTGTTGTTTTCAACTAATATCAAAAGTTTGAGTTTTGATCCAATAACAAAAAGGGAGAGAGACCCAAATATTTTAAGGGAGATTTTCTTTAAAAAGCACAACACCCTGATTGTTTTTCTCGGTTTTCTCTTTAAGACTGATCACTAAAGAACATATTTGATCTAGTTATTAAAGTAAGTTTTATATGAACTATTATATCGCTATCAGTTGTTGAAGGACTGCACATTCATCAAATGAATGAAAAATATTTTCGTTCAATTGAATAATAAACAAGTAGGTTTATATGGAGTAAACTGGAAGGTTGTACAGTCCAGACAAGAATCTACAAAATGTAGACTTATCTAATATGCATACGGATAAACAAATTTCTCAACATTGGCATGAGAGATTTGATGCGACTATTACTCCCTGTCATTTGGCACAAAGTTCGATGACTAGTGCATGTAAATATATGAGAACATACCACTTATCCTCAAACTTTAAGATGAAAGATCATGGATAAGTACTCATCATTCTTGGGTGAAAAGTCAGAGATTTATAGTGGAAGAATCTGACTAAGTTCTAATATTTGAACGCAAGGAGTTCATCTCTTCATTTGATTCAAGTGTGAAACTTGAGTTAGAGGCACTCTAAAATTCTATGAGTGATGTACTATACCAGCTGAGTATATCACTTAAGTTAGTCCAAATCCACAAGTAGGGGAATTTGAACTTTAGCCGGAAGGGCGGGTTTCTTAAGGAAGCAAGAAACAAATGGGTATAGATCATTCGACTGTGAAAGCCGAATTCATTATCCTAGTTGTTGCACGCAAAGAGGCCGAGTGAACTAGATATCTATTAACAGATATAAACTTATGGCTTCGTGTAGCTAATTTGATTCCCATGATTTGTGACAGTGAGTCCACACTGTCAGAATTTTACAAGGTTGTGTATAATGGGAGATCAAGACACATAAGTCTTTGACATAATTATGAGAGACAATCAATCGAAAATGGTACCATTTATATTGTGTTTGTCAAGTCATGTGGAAACTTGACAGATCCGCTAACCAAGCCTCTGACGAGAGTCTTGATGGGTCAACTACCGGAGACATGGGTCTAAAATCACGCATAATCAATTAGTGATGGTAACCCAACTTGGATTTAGTGCTCCTATCTACCAAGTTTAAAGGGTAATAACAAGTCATTTAATTGATAGAAGGTACTATCAAAATTGATAGACCTATGTACGGTATATGATAGTACGACGTTGCCGAGAATAAGGTTGAGTTAATCTCTTAACAAAGTTTAGAGGCATCTTAGCAACGAAGATGTTATAGAACTTTGCCTATATGACTAAGAGGTGGTGCCGCCTCAATTGGAGAGTTGTGATTTCTCTCTCAAAAGTCATGAAACAGGATTTAGCGCATGGCCATATTCGCGCTCAGTGAGAATGCAAAGAGGAAAGATGATGTGTGTGAAAGCCGAAGTGATCATTAGATTCAGGGTTTAAATCCTAAGGATACCAATGAATTGATCCCTTCTTGCATACTTACATCAAACGGGGTTTAATCCTTGTGACACCGCCGTGACATCATCCTCTATGAATGTCAGAAAACTTTCCAACCTGGTGGGGGATTGTTGGAGATTTTGTGAGTTTGGAAGTTTTCTTCCATCCCACATCGGTAGGAATACTAATAACAAAGGGCTTTATAAGTCTTTTCTCTCAAGTGGGTCTTGAACAAGTTGGTGGGCTCATGGTGGGGGTTGTGAGTGGAAGGACTCGCATGTGTGGTTGTGAAGTGACGCACAACACATTCTTTTTAGTGGAAATTATAGAGAGAAATAAATAATTATTTGTATAAATAATAGATGTTATTTAGTCAATAATTATGTTACTTATCTGAATTATTTTTCCAGATATTTTCTAAATTCGTTTTTAATGATTAAGAGATAATTTTAAGTTGGAGACTAAGTCTCCCACTTTCCCTTGTATCTCCTTTTCTTGGGGAGAAATTAGAGAAAAAAGGGGAAGTGATTAGTTTAATCCTAATCACTCTCCCAATACATATAGAAGTTAAAACTATCTCCTTATAATTAATCTCTAAGAAAACTCAATCTCTCTCTATATAATTTCTCTCTATTGTGCCTTCCATCTTCCTAAGAAAAGAGTTCTACCGGTTTTCTGCATCATCTTTGTTAAAATCGACTATCATTGTTGTTGATAATCGATTTCAACTGTATCAAATCCTGGGGCTTTGCGACTTTGAGACTCACAGCGAAAAGGATAGTCGTATAAAACCTTTAAGGACATGATTCAATCCGTACAGTTTTTAATTCACGATGTCGACGATTTTCAGGTTGGTATTATATTCATGTTATGTCTTTAGTTTTGTGTTCACTGTATGAACATTTTGTTTCTACCCCTTTCTGTATATCGATTCTATCAGGAAGGATAGAATCGAGTTTTGTGAAGTCCATCAAAGATGAGATTTATTTTGTATTATAATTATTATTGAGATCGAATTTGTGGTGACGATAGGTTCGATTTGTATGATACTTATCTTATTATGGTTTACATCTTAAATAAGAGTTTGTTTAAACTAATTAATTATAAAAGTTTGCCAAGTTCGCCTCTTTGAGAAGGGGCCGTAGCTCTCGAGATTTGTCATATATATATAATGTAGTTTTGATGTATATGTTTCATATTAAATTAACTAAATATTGTTTCAATAATTTTGTTGGAGGAGCATATTGATGAATGATGATCCTGTGAAGAGGCAGCAGAAACATATATAAATATATGGAATATATATGTGCTTTATTAAAGATATATATACACGTATGTATCAAAGAATTTTGAGTGTCCATAATTTTTTATTTTAATCAAGAAGGATTTTAAAATAGATCAACAACCAATATATAGTTTCATGTTTTAGTAGTCTAGTGTAGATTTTCTTTCAGTTTTTGTTGTTAGTTTACAGACTTGAACGTGTTATCTAAGTGGGTTGAGACATGAATGTAAATACGTTTGGTTTTCCGGTTTCTAAGTTGGTCCATATTCATATTCCAGAAAAATATTATGAACCTTGAAAATGGTATGTAAAAAATCCACAAAAACATACAATTTGAAAAGGTCACTCATATTGTCACTACTACCATGTTCAAATTCAAATAAAGTGTTGTTTCACAGGTTACCTGTTGTTGGTTGGTATTTATTTGAAGTTTTAAGCATTTAATTATCCTCAAAAGATGGTTAATTGGGGTTGTGGTGTATTTCATTTGGCAAGAAAGAAACTTTAGAATATTCCAAGGAAAAGAGAGAAATGTAAATGGATTAAAGATAATGGGGACTGATTTTAAGAAAGGAAGAGATCTTACTCAAGTCATGAAGAAATGGGGTTTGGAAAAGGTTGATCATAATGATAGATACAAGTATTATAAGAATGGGGTTTCTTTTTCTGATTTTGATCATCAATCCATTTCTTTGCTCAAGTTTGAAGTCTTAAGTCATCATGTGCTTGTCTGCTGTTGGCATGACTCTTTCTGTGAGCCTAGGTTGCTTTCCATGGTGCCTTATTGCATCTGCTCTTGGTCTGGTCAATATGTTCAAAATCCTCATGGATGGTTTCTGGTTCATTTTGGGTCTGAGTATGCAATGGCAGTTGGTCAATTTGCTATTAATGATTTATGTCTCTCTTATGCTCAGCTGTTCTTTGTGCAATTTATTGAGCCTTGCATTAAGAGAACTAGTTTGGTTAAATGGTCCATTCAGATATGTCAAAATGTTTCTATTCTTGATTATAGCAATCTATGCCCATTCAGCTCTCTTGCTACTGTTTACATGATCAAAGGTTGGCTTAATGCTCATTTTGTTTCATATGGGTTGTGTCTACCTATTGTATTGATTGGCATCCGTCAGATGGTTATCACCTATTTTGATTTTGGTGGCTTAAGAATGATTCTGTCCAAATCTGGTCTAGTTGGCTGCTGTTATGGACATTCTTTTTATGCTCAAGTGCCAACAGTTGTGGTGGTTTCATTCTGCTCCAAATCAAGAATGAAACTTTTCTATCATTCTTAGGTAAGGTTTTCCAATCCTAACCTAACCTAACCCTTTAAGTATATAATCAGTGATTAAACATTCTAGCAATTGTATGCGTTTGGGTTAGCTTATGTCTATTTTTATAAATAAATCAAACTTCCAAGGAACCGAGTCATGTCTCAAGATTAAGCCGTTTATCAAACGCTTACCCGGGTAAGTGCTTACCAAGTCACATTACCTTACGAATGAATATGGCAACGACAAAGAATCTTACCCGGTAAGAGACAAAGCAAGGATCGAGAGTCTTTCCCGGTAAGTGACGGCGAAGACTCTTACCATGGTTAGTGCTTACCGGAAAAATTGTTGCATACGATAGCGTTTTAGTGGACTAAAATCTTACCCGGTAAATAAATTATTGTGTTAATTTTACCGATAAGTATTTACCGGGGTAAGAATTTGGTAAACGGCTCCTTAAATGTTATTATTAAGATATAACTTATAAGTGAAATTATATTATTACTTATGGTTTTCCAAATAATGAACTTTTACATCATTTTAGGTATTTATGTATTAAACATAAATTTTCAATATTTTTTCATGATTTTTAACAGCACTTATTAGGGAAAAGCAAAATAACATGTTGTCATTTTGTTTCAGATTAATTATTAATAATTTTATTAGTTTAATATTTTTTTCATGATTTTTAACAGCATTTATTAGAGAAAAGCAAAAATGGATTGGGGTGAGAGAGGCTCGAACTCTCGACCTCAGGATGACTCAGAAGCTATGAGACCTACGCGCTAGCCAACTGCGCCACCACCCCATTGGTGTTTACTTCTACTTTCTAATTTATATAATCGTTTCTTTTATCTTTTTCCCGCTTACCGCCAACACTGACACTCCCCTCCCTTGCTTATCTTATCGAATAATATTTTCAGCCATACATTATTAGTATGCGCTAACAGAATAAGAGTTTTTCCATCACAAGGTAAGATCCCCAGTCCTTAAAATGCTCATCAGATAAGGTATGACATGTTAAACGATCCCTAAAAGACAAACATTCCTCTGAAACATCCATAAACTAAAAGACAAAGTTTTGTATGAAACAAACAAAGAAGCAACCTTCCATAGAAACTCTCTTTTTTACAAATGAGAATGCAGTAGGAGAAATCCATTTTACTTGTATTATTATATATCATCATTTCCCATCTGGGTTTCAGCTTTAACAACATAACACAACACAAACATACCCCATAAACATATAAAATAATAATAATAATAATAATAATAATAATAATAATAATAATAAATTCGATTATTTGTGTCAAAAACCACTAAAACAGGTGAGCAAGCAGAAACTGCAGTGCAGCTGTTTCTACAACACAACACAGATGATCTTTTTATGGGGTCGCCAACTACCAAACATTTACAATTCCACTGGTCTTTCAACCCCCCCATACCATTAAGTAAGTGTGGTAGGTGTCACGTCTTCAATCTTTTTTGAGCTTGATCTGATGATGCCTTCTCTCCATTGCTAAATTCTTGTTGTTCATGTTCATCCTGATCACCAAGTTTGTTTTTTTATGTAATTAGATTAAACATCATCCACTCATGCTTACTACTTTAATACCACAATTTAACAACATACCCTTGCACCACCACCTGATGTAACACCTCTGTTTGCTCGTTTCCCAAGATCAACCTGTACGGAGATGCTCGCCTGACTCAAATCCACACCCGACTTCTGTAATGCTTGTGTCAACGAATTCAATAACCTGTAATACGCAAACGTCACAACAAACAATATCACTCAAATACCCACTCCACTTCTGTAATGCTTCAAGTGAATACAAAGTTGCTTTAATACTCACCCTTGAGAATAAACACTAGAAATGCTAATTGTCCCACCTTCAACTGTTAGCTCCTCTTGCTGATTTGCATCACCAGCGACACCACAATCTGTTGTTGACTGCACATTACAGAGTGACCCTTGAAGGGTAGGATGGGAAAATGTACCCTCAAGTTGCTGCTGCATGGGGACAGACATGTTTGCTTGTACAGGAATTTGCAGTGGCATTGGCATTGGCATTGGCATCGGCATTGGCATGACTGTTGTCTTACTTGCTAATTCAGGTTGTGAATCGATCAAATTACAGTTCAGATCTCCACTAGGATCAGAACGAGCAGGATTCTGTGGGGGCGTGTTGAGGGCAGGGGCAACCGAGACATTTTCATCAAACCTAACAGGAAAAGATGGAGCCTGTCCAGAATCACTCTTTACAACGGGAGGTTGACCAAAATTTGGGACCCGCCAATGACTATTTCTCTACAAGAAGAAAAGATATGGAAAAAATAATTCGTTATCATGAAATTTTTTCAGGATATATTAAAATGAAATTAGTTACACAAGGGTAAAATTATCAAGTGATTACCCAAGGCATTAATTTTGTGGGCTCTGCATTCCAACCTTGGTATGATCCCTCGTACTTGTGTACTTTTTCCTGTAAGTACTGAACATATTCTATCACCTGCAAAGAGGTGGCACTCATAAGCTATGATAATAATAATAATACAATAAAAATTATATAAATAAAACTTAAAACATGTTTACATGTTTACATTTACTTAACTTACCTCAAGTAGAAATGATGCTGTATCTCTCTTCTGATCACTGTTTGGTATCAAATCCCTCAATATTTGGAATCTAATAAAGAAAAAGAAAGTGTCAACGAGTTATAACTTTGTTACCCAAGGGAGCCAACTGATGGACGTTCCATCAACCAAAGCTTCATAGAGGTCAAGTAGATATTTTATAACGGTATTAGGAATTATTCGGTCAGCTATACACAACCGTTTGGTATTGGCTTAATGATATAGAAAGCGGCTTATTCAGTAAGCTTCGACTGTTTGGTGGTGGCTTAATGCTCCTTCCATCTATGAAAAAACCTCCCAACCAAAAACCTTCCCAATCTATACAGACAGATAAATCCACACAGACAGCTTTATCCATACAAGACTTAATGAAAAACCAACCAAACAAGCCCCTAAGGCTGCGTTTGGTATGCAGACTACTTGGGACAGGACGGGACTAAAAAAAATAGTACCATGTTTGGTAAGCCGTGGAACAAAAATGAGATGGGACAAGGTGGGACAAAAATGGTTTCACGTGGGACAAAAGTTAAAAATTTTAGTTCTACCAAAACATGTGGAACAAGTTGGGACTATTTTCAAATTTACCATTATACCCTTAAAATTCACTAGAGTCAGACTAAACCTTCCTTTTGTTTTTATTTTGGTTTGTTTTATTTTACTAAATAAAATAATAATAACACAATTAAATAAGATAAAAAAAATTCACCCAAAGTTGTAATTTACTCTAAAAAATTGGTTGGTGTAATTCAAAACTATTATATGGTAAGAAAAATATAAAACTAACATGTTAGGGGCAATGTGGTCATTTTAACAGTCCAGTCCCGTCCAGTCCTGCATACCAAACACAAAACATATAATTAGTTCTGTCTTGTTCTAGGCGTACCAAACGCAAGACAGACTATTAATTTTGTTCTGTCCTGTCCTGTCCTGTCCCGTCCTGTCCAGTCCCGTCCCATCCAGTCTGCATACCAAACGCTACCTAAGAGAACACTGTAATTGGCATACAAATCCACACTGAAGGAGTAGCTAGAAGCTTGCAATGTGGTCTTAAATTCTGTTTCTTAACAACATCACAATGCTTTAAGCTTGAAGGATGCTTCCAATAATTTGGTTTGATGCCTAAAGCAGTACGCTTTAAATGCCTATAAACTACAAGGTACCCTGGGATTCATATTGCCCCATTCATAAAATCATACATAAATCACAGAACTTTGGTTTGATGTAGGCCGCCTTCTTCAAACCGCATATAAACTCACACTTGTGCTTTCGAAAAGACTTTAAATACCATTGGATGCGGAAAGGTTGTTTCTTGACTCACACTTGTAATCTTCCATTCATAAAGGAGTGACCTTATTGGTTGTTTCAAAGCTCTCGTTAAACCTAATATTTTACGCGTTCCATTCATTTCTGCTGCCAATACACACAGCATAGAAGTCTTCATTGGCTCATACCGAAACCATTAACATAACAAAAGTATAGTGACTCCTACCTTAATTGATCACTCTCGAAATTCAATGAGACCATCTTCGAAGCGAAATATAAAACAAAGTATTTTACTTGCATACACTAAGTTTCCAACAATCTTTCTTTAATATCTACTCTAGCAGACCAATAAGACTAGACCAATAAACCAAAGAATAGAAGAAATTTCTCTACAAAAGCATCCACCCCACCCAATTATGAACCTCCAACTTATAATCCCAAATAAAAACCACATAAAAAATAAGCAAAAATACACAAAAAATGGTGATTGTGATAAAAGAAAACATGCCTTTCATTGATCTTGCTCCTTCGACGCTGCTCTGTCACTGAATGTTTCGACCTAGTTGCATTTGCTTTATCACTGCTCTTCCCATCTGCTTTATTTCAAATTCATTTAACACAAATAAATCACTTCATAGAAAACCGATTACAATAACTTTTTGGGGGATTACAAAAACCGATACAATTGAACAAATTTTGGGAATTTAGAAACCCAAAATTGATTTAACTTACAATTCATGAAAAGGGGTATTAATAACAGACCTTTGCTGGTATTGGAAGAAGTTGTATTATCTTTCTTGGCACCGAAATCTTCATAATCCTCTTCCTCCTCTTCCTGATGGCCTTTACTCGATTTCATTTTCCCTAATTGTTAATATGGGTGTCGATAAAATTATGGAAAATAGATGGGTTATGAATTGATTAGAGCAAAATAGTTAGATCTATGAAGTAATTAAGGGGGGAAACACAATTCTTACAAGGTTGTAAAGGTGGATCTCTGAATTGGGTAAACGCCGGCGGCGGCCACCGTAACAACAACTTCACGGGATTGCAGGAAAACCTCTTTTCACGTGCTTCTCATGAGCTGCCTTACCCTTTTTAATTCATTTCTTCTTTTTTTTCATTTCCTTATTCATCTTAATATTAATATTACTTTTTATTTTATATTTTAATTAAAATACATTTATTTCAATATCATAATTATGAACAGACAAATAAACATGGATAAATGATAATCAAAGTTGAACCAAAAAAATAAAAATATTAATAACTTAATTAATTAAATGTTAACATATTGATATGTTAATTAATTTAATTATGGTTAAACAAACATATTATACGGTTAATATACATATATATATATATAATATTTTTTACGTAATTATATCATAGTATAAAGCATTTTTGAAAAAAAAAACTTTTAAAAGCACATTTTATGCATTATGTACTTTTTATTGATACATATTACTTAAATTTCAAGATTACAAATAAATTATGCGTTGGTATAACTTTTTAAAGTTGGATGTTTGAATTCAAACCGATAAACATAATTAAAAACATAAATTTAAATAATCTAAAATATAATTAAGAGAATTATTGAATCCTAATAGAATACTTAATTTTTTAATATAAAATATTATATTATTAAACCTAAAATAAATTACATCTTATTAAACCTAAATTAAATTAAACAATCTAATAAAAAAAACATTGCCCTTTTTCTTAAAATCAAACAAAACTATGTTAAAAAAATAAAATACAAATATTATGATAGATGTTTGCGATACATTACACAAATACACATTAATAAAATAGATAACTAAAAAACCTAATAAAATAAAAATTAGAGACTATTTTAATATGAATGAGTTTTACAACAAATGATGCTATTAATGATTAATTCGTCAAAACTAAGAGCATCTCCAATGGTTGCTTGAAAAATGTTTTATGAAGATTTGAACAAGGTTTGATCATTGGAGACAATGACTTGAACAAGGCTTGATCATTGGAGACAATGACTTGAACAAGGTTTTACTTATCAATCACTTGAGGTTTCTCAAGTGTTTGAAGAAATTATTGTGAGAGGCAAAGAAAGAGAAAGGAGCAATATGGCGGGACCAAGATTTTTTTAATATATTTTTATTTTGTTAAGTCTTTCACATAGGTTAACCATTTTTTTTTGGAAAGCAACCTTTTCATTAAGCCACTAAAGCAGAAGCAATACACCAATTGTCCAGGGACAAACATTAAACAACCAAACAAACAAGTTACGAAACAAACAGTAGGGTATTATCCTTTCCAAAAAAACAGTAGGGTATTAGCAGTTTGCAAGCAGCAAACTCCTACCCAAAAACCAGTTCCTGCAGCAGAATGCTTCCCCGACCCGTATGGCAGCAGAAATCGCCGCACCACAGCAGCTAGCGACGCACAACAATAAGTATCGATGACAAGTCAATACAAGGCACTCTATCAAAACAGTCGCCCCTGTTTCGTCCCGTATGTCTAATGATCCAGCACACTCCCCGGCGCTGACAGCCACACGTTTCACTCGATCCTCTTCTTACGAAGTCTTGTTGCACTCAAAGCTCCTCCTCTGAAAATCGAAAAAAAGATCCTCCAGTTTCCTTACGTCTTTCTCGAACACGATACGATTTCGGTGTGACCATATTAAGTAGATGAATGCCCACACCAATTCGCACCACAGTTTTGGTCGGGCCTCGTTACCCTCCGAACCATCACTAAAGTGTAAGAGCTCCTCCACCGAACCAATATGTCCTACATCGAGATTCCACCACCGTGCCACCGCTTGCCACATCTTGTTAACTTCCTCACAAAGAAGCAAGGCGTGGTTAACAAATTCCACGTCGTTCGTACATCTTGGGCATAAAACCGAGTTTACATCTATGCCCATTTTGTCGAGCATTACCCGACATGGAATCCTGTCGAGACGTATCCTCCAAATTAGAATTCCTACCTTCTTTGGAATTACCTTGGACCACTTAGTTACCATTCCATCTCCACTCGTAGCCGCGATCTTCTCCTCAATCAAAGTCTTCAACCCGCTTAATGAGAAATCCCCGCCCACCCCTAACAACCATTTCGGTTTATCATGGGTGTTTGGTGTCGGTCTCCAACCCTTTAACAAATGAAGAAGATCATGAAGCTCTGCCTCCCCCCCCCTTGGCTCCCTTCTCCAATCCCAATTCCACGACCACTCCTCACCCTCCCATTTCCCTCTCTCTGCTACTACCGCATCTTTTTTTACTTTCTAAATTCCAAAGTCTCTAAAATTTTTTACACATTAACTCACCCGAAACCCATCTCTCAGACCAAAAGTGAGTATCCCGCCCGTTCCCCACTTCTTTGCCAAACGAAGAAGCGAAATCCACCCCCAACTTTCCCAACTCCTTCCCCAAATTAACAATCCTGGCCCACACCAATCTACCCCCCGCGGACGTCCCCCACTCCCTTCTAGCCCCCCTTTGCACACATAGATACTTTTCACTATTCTAACCCAAAGCGCCTCTTTTTCCTGCATGAATCTCCACCACCACTTCCCCACCAAACCCCAATTTGCCACTTGCAAGCTCCCCACATTTAACCCCCATTCTTGAAGTTCCTCACCACTTTTTCCCATTTGACCCACGACACCCCTTTCTTAGAACTAGTGTTCGACATCGCGCGTTGCGCGATGATCAAATTTTATGTTAACAAAATTGTAAAAAATTGTTTTTATTATTTTCACATATATGAAATATGTTGCAAATCCATATACAACAATTTATTTTAGATAAAGATTGACTTTAAACATATTCAACTAATAAAATTATAAAATATGTTGGATGTGTGTTGAAAATTATTAGTAATAACTATAATTTAAAGATTTATATATAACATTAATGAACTTGTTTAAAATAAATCAATACAAAATATGGTATAAATTGAAAAATAAATCATAGGTCACCAACGTAGTAAAAAATATCGGATAACCAAAACTCAACACTACAATAAATAAAAATTAAAAATATTTAGATTTAGAATAAATATTATATGTTTCTTTAAATAGAAACAACATATATACAAATTGTATCAACAATTTACCGAATAAAATTACATTATCAAATATTTATATATCATTAAGATAGGTAATTAAAATAATCTTTGTATAAAAGACCAATAATATGAATATTTCAAAAATTATAATCGTCTACTAAAAAAATTACGACAATACATGATTAAATTTAATAAAGTGCTTGTATTTATTTATATTATTATTTATTATAAGAAAATACGTAGAAGTCTTTAGATTTTAAAAAATGTTTTTATCAAGAATCTACTTTTTTCGTTTAGTCACCGACTTTTTTCAATCTTTCCGTTCCTTCATCATCAATTCCTTGATTTTTTTTTTGCAGTTTGGGTCAAATATGGTTTAATTAATGAGTTACATGAACACGATTACATAGCATTGCAGTGTCTCGGCTACATTGTTAACAATGGTATCAATCTTATTAAACTGTAGCAAGATTTTGATGTTGAAACTTATAAGTTGTATGAAGCAAAAAAGTAAATTCACAAAATGAAATCAATCTAATTTTGAACATAATTCAAAATAATTGGAGGTCAAGAAAACAATTTTGAAGAATATTAGTCGGTTTATATTTAAATAGAATATTAATTTTCCAAATGAACACTCAAAACATATTAGTATATATCAAACCAAGAAACAAATATAAAAATGAAGATTTATTGTCATTTGCTAGTAATAATGTCATATCAAAGTAACTAATACTCAAATGTTCTTTTAGCATTGTAGGTTACATTACTGAAGAAAAAAAAAAGCAAATAAATGAGAATTTAGTTAGCAATAAATCATGAAATTACAAAATAGACATAATCAATAATACATTGAAATTGAAGGAATACTCGAATGAAAGACTTACATGTGATGATAATATGTGTGCCTTGATGATAAATTTTTGATGTTCTTCGACATATTTAGATAGTTTGTTTCCCTTATCACTTACTACAAAAAGAACAACATAAAAACATATAAAGTAAATACAATAGCAAATAATTCAAAAACAACCAAATATCGATAACAAAGATATGATTAATCTCTTAGCAATACAAATCTAATGAGAGAAAATGTGTTAGAGGGAGAGATTGAGAGTTAGTTGTTGTATGACAAAAATGTTAAAAAACTAATAACATAACCAACAAAAACCAAAACAACACTTATGCTTAAATAAGGGAAATGAATGATTAATTATAATAAATAAAGGAAAATGAATGGGTGGTAACATAAAGAAAGGAAAATAAAAGGTTAGCTTACATAAATTACAATAAATTGAATGATTAATTCAAATAAATAATGAAAAACAATAGTTAAAACCATAAAAAAAGGAAAACAAATGTTTAATGACATAAATTGATATGTAAAATTATTATTAAAAACCTCATTTATAATGAAAATATAATTTAAATATGAGAATGGACAATTCTTTAATATATTCAATATTTTAAAACATCAAAAATTGATAAGAAAATAGGGAAGACATTTTAAGTATTACATTGTCAATATGTCACATCATCTTTTGATGATTTTCATTTATATAGATTTACTATGTAAATTAGCCTATATATTTATATAATGAAATTTTAATTGTAAAAGGTAATGAATGGTTCATTCATTCATTTAATGTTATATTTTATTTTGTAATAACTCAAAAATTGAAGATAATAACAACTAATGTTTCAAGCTTTCTCAAAATATCACATCATCTTTTGATGATTCCCTTTATATAGATATGGATATATGTTGGTCCCAGCTATGAGCTAGCGATGGTAAACAAGTATTGTAGAAGGGGGGGGGTGAATACAATACACAAATTTTTTTACTTAATTAATTCTTTATTGATTTAAAATCAAAAATTACACATAGAAAACTTAAAGATTGTTGCGGAACAAAACAGATAAAATCTGTTTAAACAATCTAACACAAAGCCACACAGAGAATAAGAACAATTGTAAAACACTTAGAAAACAAATGAACTTCTGAGAAAAATGCCAGCACTTGAAAGCTTGAGAGTTTTTGTAAACTGGTAATTTTGCAAGGAAGGAGAAGACCTCTTTATATAGTGCCTCATGCATTAAATGCATGGACACTTGTCAAGTAGGGCTTGGATGGCAGGATGGAAGCAACTTCTTCTGAAAAGTACTGGGATGTACTTTTGTCTTTGTATGTTTGTCTTGAAGCGTTGACCTGTTGTTGAAGTTGAACTTTCTTGAAAGAGATAACAAATACAAAGACCCTTTTTCTGATCCTCGGATTATATCTCTGTCATTGCAAGATATCCCAAATATATTTTGTAGATAAAGTTGAATATACTTGTTGTAAACTGTTGGCCTAGGATGTCTTCAAGGATATCTTCAAGAATTCTTTCTTAAGGAATTCTCTGCCGATCATGACTTCAACATATCCTGCCGATCATATCTTCAACATCTTCAAGAGATCCTTCAGATCAAGCCTTTAACATCTTCAAGAGATCCTGGAGATCACGTCTTTAACATCTTCAGGAGATCCTGGAGATCAAGTCTTTAACATCTTCAGGAGATCCTGCCGATCAAGTCTTCAAGAATATCCTTGCTCTTCAAGTGTACTGGCCTAAGACCTTAGGAGGTCTCAAGTAGCAGTTTAATCTTTGGTTGAGAAGTCTATCTTCAATCCCCATTGAAGATATACTTCTACTTTGTTTCTTCGGTTGATCTTCGACTTCACCGAACATTTTTATACAATTAAGCGGCTTGTAAAGAATCTAAAAATTATTCTAAGTATGAACTGTGCAAAAATGAGAGACTGAGGTCATCTTCAAATCTTAAGTGACCCAACAATCTCCCCCTATTTGAGGATGACATCCATACTTAGAATCTGAGAAGTAAACACTGAATAATTCATTTTTGACCCTTGTTTACTCTTTTTGGGTTCTTTTCACATAGTCCATTCTTTTTGTTTTTTTTGTATATCCGATATTTACAAGTATAATGAAAGAATAAGGTATATCTGTACACACTATTAACAAAAATGTACTTGTATTGAAAACTTGAAAGAGCAATAACTTAAGTTTACAAGTACATATCAGAAACATAAAAAGATGATCAATTCATCCTTTTTTGAAGTTCAGCTAGGATGGCATGTTGTAGTGGAGGGATTGCAGATGTGTCAGGGGTAATGACAAGGATGACTTCAAGGAAGATAGAGTCAGCCATAGATATCTCCTCATATCGGAAGAATTGTTGTGTGCCTTGGGCATTGTTGAAGAAAATGCCCCGATACGGTCTGCATATCACAGAAGGAGATTTTCTGGTGGGGACTGAGGGAAGCTTTAGGTTCAGGTTCTTGAGATCAGGAAGAATTCCTATAGCAGCAAGATCTTGGAAGATGGTTTGGGGGAATTCTTTCCTTATCTTCTTTAGATTGTCAAGAAGTCCTCTGATATATATCTTTGCATCAACTAGGTTCGGACTTTTTGAATCTTTAAGACATTCAGCAATTTCGTACCACTCTAACATACCATAAGAATCAAGGTCATGAAATCTTACCAGTGTGATGGAGTTGTCAGCCCGGGTAAGTATCACATAGACATCATGTGATTCTTTGTGAGTAGCCAGTTTGGCTTCAACAATTTTAGAGATACTGGTCCTTCCAAGTAACTTCTTCTTGCACCATGAGAACTTTTTGGAGAGCTCAGATTGCTCCCCCTCAACAAGTGTACATGCATGTTCAAAAGTTTGCTCCCCCTGAGCTGGTGGATCTGGTTGTGCCGATTTAGATGGGTCAGATGGACCCGGCATGTTAGATTGACCCGGTTGGTCGCTGGAAAGAGTTTCCAGACCGCTCTCCCTCTCAGCGGCCGACCGCTCACGAGACAGGACAACATCAGCAAAGTGAGTGAGGACTCGAGCCTGCGCGGCTGGAAGAGCATCCATCCTTTGGTGAAGAGAGACAAGACCACCAAGAAGCTGATTATTTAGGCTTTGCTGGCTCTCAATGGATGACTGTAGCCTAATAATTTCCTGATCACGAGCCTCGGAAGCAGCTTTCATGGCAGCCATAGAGAGTGTGAGACTGGCATTGGAGTCTAAGAGAGACTGAAGCTGAGAGTGTAAGCCAGAGAGAGAACCCTGGATGGATCCAAGTTGGCTTGCAGGGGAGACATATCTGGTGATGGGAGCTTCACACCTGTGATAAGTAGGTGTAGGAGGACGATGAGGAAGATACCTTGAAGATGGAGGAGAGGATGGCACCAGCATGTCAACTATAGGATCTCCAGAAGGTGGTAGACTTGTAGATGAGTGAGCAACATAAGAGCTTGAATGCTCAATTTCTTCATGTGGAGGTGAGCCAAGAGGCGTTAAGACAAGAGGAGGAGGTGAGCCATGGAAGCTTACAGAGGAGTTGTCATTGGATGTAGACAACTGAACTTCTTCGGTGGTAGTTGGTGAGTGATACCGATATGCAGAAGCGGAAAGATCATCTTGGGCTGGAGAGAGGTCCAAGTCATCTTCATCCACCAAGAAGTTGATAGAAGAAGGAGCATTGTGGGTCTCCAAATTTTCAACCGAAACATGTTGGGAGGAGACGGAGGAGCTAGCTAAGGGGTCAGCAGATTCCCTGGGCCTGGTTGGGACAATTTCAACAACTTCAGATTGTAAAGAATCTGTTGCTGGATGTGTGGTTATGGCCCTCAAAGGATCATTATGCCTCTTTGGATGAGACTTAAGGGGGGATGAGGAGTGACTCCGCTTCTTGGAAGAGATGTTGACTTGGGTAGCCATCAAAGGTGATTTTGGTGGCATAGTCTTAGAAGCGAGTGCGGAGCTACCGAAAGCTTTAGATTTTTTGGATTTGCTTGCCGGTTTCACTCTGGTAGGGGGAGTAGGGTCCACTACAGTGGAGGAAGCCACAATAGGACGAGGGTCCCGGGCATCTCCCCATCGCAGATTGGGAGAGTTAATGAAAGAAGACATACCTGGAAGAATGGTGGTTCCATCCTGTTCGCGTTGCAGAATCAGCTTGGTGACAGTTGGAGGAGAGAAGTGAAACACAAATTTGGGAGTGGGTGACTTTTGATCAGCTTCAAGAGCAGCAGTCATCTTGTGGGAGATGATGAGAGATAGAAATCTAGGATAAGCTACATGTGGCCTCTTGGAACTGTCTATCACACTAACTATTTCATCAAAGAAATATTTAGCAAAATCGATGCGTCTTTGAAACATGATTGCATGGGCAAGCTTGGTGGCATAAGATGGAACTTGGTCATAACCGCTTGTTTTACGACTAAGGCACAAAAGAATATGAGTAAAGAAGAAGTTCCATACCGGACCCATGTTTTTGCGCATGAGAGTTGCAGGCCCTTTATCACCTTCTTTGGGTTCGTACCAGATTGCACTAACCACCTCACCATGTTCAATGTCCAAAAGAGATGTAACATCTTTGCCTAGAGGAAACTTTTCATAGGAAGGAAAAGTTGGAAGATGTAGAGCAGAACGAACGTCTTCAACCCCAAAGCTAAGATCAGGTTCAGCATCAGAAAGGATGGAGGCCTTGATTTGTGCAGAAACTTCATCATAGAAACAAGAAATCCAGAAATTTCCCAGAAGCATTTTGCTCATTTTGATGCTTTTGGTGAAGGCATATTGTAGAGGAGACTTTTGAAGAAAAAAGGAGACTGGGCTATGTTCTGGATGTTGGGGGTCATTAGCAAATCTTGCAAGATGATTGCAAGTGTTGAAGACCAAGGCTTCATGTTTGTATATGGGAGGAGAAGAAGAGGATGCCATATTGAGAAATGGAGAGACTAGATGAGAGAAAGTGTGAAAAGTAAGAGATGAAGAGGGGGTATTTATAGTGGGGTAAAGATGGGTAATAAGAAGAAAAGTGAGGGAAATATACGGTGGGTAATAAGATGTAGGAGGTGGAGTGTGATGGGAGATGATAGGTTTAGGGTTGAGGTAGGAGAGAGAATAGAGTCTAAAAAAATGAGCTAAAAAAATTTATTTGGAAGGGTGGTTTCGGTGGGTGGGGGGGATTGGGTTGTCTTTGGCCGAAAAGTGAAAGTGGAGGGATAGAGGGGAGAGGGATCGGTGGGGGTGGGGGTCGGTGGGGGGGTGGGAGTCGGTGGGTAGGGGGTATCGGTGGGGGGTGGGGGTCGGTGGGTACGGGGTATCGGTGGGGGTCGGTGGGTACGGGGTGTCGGTGGGGGGTGGGGGTCGGTGGGGGAGGGTGTCGGCGGTAGGGGAGGTCGGCGGTTGGTGTTGTCGGCAGCCGCAGGTCGGCGGGAAGCAGCAGCAGGGGATCGTCGGCAGTGTTGGGAATCGTCGGCGACGGGAGTGTGGCGTCGGTGCCGTCGACAAAGAGGGTGGTTTGGGTGGTTTGGGATCGGTGGAGATGAGGGAGTATGTGAGAGATGAGTTTTGGAGATGTGGGTTGGAGTAGGAGATCACCAAAAATATATAGAAGGGTGGGTAAAGATGGTATAGAGTAAGGTTTGAGGGTAGGTTGTGTTTGTGTAGATGGAAAAAGGGTGATGTGGATTAAAAGTAAAAAGGGATAGATAAAGAAATGGATGGTTAGGATTGAGGGTGACTTGGATTGATGAAGGTAAAAAGAGAGGGTGGTAAGAGGTGAAAGATAAAATTGGAAAATGGTTGACTTTTCTTGTACCCAATATTTTATCAGTGTTGAAGTTTCTAACTGACAAATAATAAACACAGAAAAATCCCTTTTTTTTTGATTTTTCTATTTATTTATTTATTTATTTATTTTATTTTTTTATATATCTAAATTTAACATACCAAGTTCTCCTAAGAGAAACTTGAACCGAGATTCTTCAAGAGGCTTTGTGAAGAGATCCACCAGTTGAAGATCTGTGGGGATGAAATGCATTTCAATATCACATTTGGAGATGTGATCTCGTATGAAGTGATACCGAATATCAATGTGCTTGGATCTGGAGTGAAGCACCAGATTGTTTGCAATGGCAATTGCACTGGAGTTGTCACACAGTATTGGGACTTGAGAGTAGATCTGATTGTAGTCCCTCAGTTGATTCTTCATCCATAGGATTTGAGCACAACAGCTACCAGCAGCAACATATTCAGCTTCAGCCGTGGAGGTGGAGACTGAGTGTTGCTTCTTGCTAGACCAGCTAACAAGTTTACCACCAAGGAGTTGGCAGCTTCCAGTAGTGCTCTTTCTATCAACCTTTGAGCCTGCAAAGTCAGAATCTGAATACCCCATTAGATCAAAACCTGAGTCTTTGGGATACCAAAGACCCAGATTCATGGTACCTTTCAGATACCGAAAGATGCGTTTAACCGCAGCCAAATGAGATTCCTTAGGATTGGCTTGGTAACGTGCACACATGCAAGTAGCAAACATAATATCAGGTCTACTAGCAGTAAGATAAAGAAGTGACCCAATCATTCCTCTAAACTTGGTGACATCAACAGACACACCAGCTGGATCAGCATCAAGTTTTAGAGGTGGTGCCATAGGAGTTCTCATGGGAGAGCAGGTATCAAATTTAAACTTTTTCAGAAGATCACGAATGTATTTGCTTTGGTTTATAAAAATACCTTCAGAAGATTGTTTTACTTGGAGACCCAAGAAAAATGTTAGCTCCCCCATCATGCTCATCTTATATTGACTCATCATGAGAGAGGCAAACTCATCACACAGTGATTCATCGATGGCACCAAAAATGATGTCATCCACATAGATTTGAACAAGAATAAGATTACCTGGGCTTTGTTTGATGAAAAGCGTGTTGTCAATCTTACCCCGAGTATACTTGTTCTTCAGAAGAAAGTCAGCTAGAGTGTCATACCAGGCACGAGGAGCTTGTTTAAGGCCATAGAGAGCCTTATCCAATCTGTACACATAGTCAGGATGAAATGGATCTTCAAATCCAGGAGGTTGCTTCACATAGACTTCTTCAGCTAGCTCTCCATTCAGGAAGGCACTCTTGACATCCATCTGGAAGACTCTAAAGTTCTTGTATGCAGCATGAGCAAGGAAGATTCTGATTGCTTCAAGTCTGGCAACTGGAGCAAATGTTTCGTCATAGTCAATTCCTTCTTCTTGCCTGTACCCTTGAGCAACCAGCTTGGCTTTATTTCTGATGACAGTGCCTTCTTCATCCATCTTGTTTCTGAAGACCCACTTGGTTCCTATGATTCTTTTTCTGGGAGGACGAGGAACCAATCTCCAGACCTTGTTCCTTTCAAACTGAGAGAGTTCTTCTTGCATGGCAGTGATCCAACATGGATCAGCTAGAGCTTCTTCAACCTTCTTAGGCTCTATAAGGGACAAGAAGTTCACATAGAGACAGATGTTGCCTACTCCTCTTCTGGTTTGGACACCAGCTTGTTGATCACCAATTATTTGATCAATTGGATGATCCTTGGTCCATTTTATAGCAGGAGGCAAAGCTGGAGGACAGGAAGGTTGAGCATGAAATGTAGAAGGTAGATCTTGGGAGGATGTAAGGTCAGGTGGATTTGATGAAGAAGGGATATTTGAGAGAGGAGGGAGATTGTTGTTTTGAAGAGAATTTTGATTTTGGGAAGTTTGGATCGGCAGAGGATTTTCTTCTTGGTTTGAGGAAGGGTTTGAAGATGTGGAAGGGTTATCATCTTGAGTGGTAGAATTTTGAGGAGAGGGTATGGGAATAGTTGGGTTAGGTGGAGAAGGAGAGACATCACCAATGCAAGAGGTGATCCAACTATTTAATTCATCATCATCTGAGGAGAGGGATGATACCTTGAGGTCATCAAACTTGACATGTATTGATTCATCAATACACTTTCTCCTAAGGTTGTAGACCCTGAAAGCTTTGGAGGTGAGAGAATAACCCATAAATATGCCTTCATCTACTTTAGGATCAAACTTGCCCAAGTTCTCTCGGTCATTTTATATATAGCATACACACCCAAAGACATGAAGAAAACTGATGTTTGGTTTTCTACCATAAAAGACTTCATAAGGAGTCTTATTATGCCTTTTTACAATAATGGACCTATTCTGGGTAAAGCATGCAGTATTAATTGCTTCAGCCCAAAAGTAGGTCGGCAGGTGAGATTAACTCAGCATGGATCTGGCAGCTTCACACAGCGTCCTGTTCTTTCTCTCCACCACACCATTTTGTTGTGGAGTCCGTACAGCTGAAAAATTCTGAGAGATGCCCTTTTCAGTGAAGAAGTCATCCAAGACACTATTTTTGAATTCAGTGCCATTGTCACTCCTTACTGATCTCACCAGCTGCCCATTCATCACTTCAGATCTTTTGATGAACTTTATGATTTCTTCAGAAGTATCACTTTTGTACCTGAGAAAAAATACCCAAGTGTAACGTGTAAATTCATCAATAATAACAAGAATGTACCTTCTTCCACCAAGGCTTGGAGTGCTGACTGGTCCACACAGATCCATGTGCAGCATCTGAAGAGGTTGAGAAATGGAGAAGCATTGCTTGGACAAGCAGCACATAGCTTTTCTTTCACAAAGGTCAGCTTTGGCATTCCAGACACTAGCTCTTTGGAGGAGAGAGAGTTCAAGGTTTTGAAGTTGAGGTGAGAGAGACTCTTGTGACAAAGCCAACTGATCTTAGCAGAGTTTTCAGAGACAAAACATATGTTTGTTCCAAAAGATGAACTCTGTCCCATGTCTATAACATATACATTTTCTTTTCGGTACCCGGAGAGTACAACTTTCATGTCTTTGTCAACCACCGTGAAAATGGACAGTTCAAAGATTACTTTATAGCCGAGGTCACACAGCTGGCTTATGCTCAAGAGGTTGTGCATCAAGCCTTCAACGTACGCTACTTTATTAAAGGTGACGGAACCATTAGAGAGAGTTCCGTAGCCTTTAGTACTGCCACGAGAATTATCGCCAAAGGTAACAGATGGACCTTTAGCTGACATGAAGTTAACAAGAAGAGATTTGTTTCCAGTCATATGTCGTGAACATCCACTATCCAGATACCAGATCTGTTGATGTCCATAAACCTGCAGTCACAGAAAAATTAGTTCTTTGGTACCCATTTGGAGATGGGTCCTTTTGGGTGAGAAGAAGAAATAGAGAGGTCTTTGGATGAGTTCCTGTCCATTCTTTCAAGAGGACAATCTTTAGCCACATGAAAAGTGTCACCACAGTTATAGCATTTTCTATAGATAAAAACCTTTTTAACATTATTACTAATTTCCTTGTTTTGACCTTTCGCATTGATTTTTATGATCTTGGCTGAAGAGGATGAACCAAGAGGTGTGGTTCCTAGGATTCCTTTGTAAGGGATGAGAGTTGGTGAATGACAGGATTCTTTGGAATCTGACTTTTTCAAAAGCACAGATCGAGGAATGGGAAAAGTGGAAGAGTTACCAGAATATTTCTTTGGAGTTTTTCTTTTGGGATGGAACTCGGCAACTGATTTCCCTTTGTCAGAAGTGGAAAATCTGTTTGGAAGAGGTTGAGATTCTCTCTTTAGGATCTTTTAAGGCTTAGGTTCAAAGGAAGATGCTTCATCTATGTGTAGGGATTTCATCAGCTCATGAACAGGTTTAGGAAGGTCATTAGAACCTTGGGCTTCTTCAACTTTAGAAGTTGAGGCATCACCTTTAGCTTTAATGAACATCCCAAACTTTAAGGCTTAAGAAAGATCAACAGAGTTCATTGAATGAGTATCACTTGAATGGTGTTCAGAGGACTCATAGAATGGAGGAAGCACAAAGGAAGTGGAAGCATGAACAGTTGAGGAAGAGTCAATGTCCATTTTGCCAAAGCCAAGTCCAGATTTGTCATCACAGTTCATTTGGTCTTTAAAAATCTTTTCTAAATTCTTAGAAGAGTTAGTCCAGTTTTTCACAGTTTCTTGTTCCTCTTTAAGTCTTTTGAACAACTTATTTTTCTCTTTAGCAAGTGTGAAGTTTATGGTTTTCAGATCTTCAAGCTCAGCTTTAATTTTGTCAAAATGTTTTAGTTGTGAAAGACAGATATGAAGTTGAGAGGAGAGAGATTTTATCTGAGCATTTGCCTTTTCTTAGCATCTTTAGCATCATGAAAGTCAACAGTTAAAGAGTCAAATGCTTCAATCTTTTCAGCATCAGTGAGAGATAGAAAGGGATGTACCTGACTGGATGAGGAGGAACATCCTGTTGAGACTAGAGCCAAGGTGGAAGGAGTTTCTTCACAGTCATTCATGTCATCAATTTTTGCCATGAAGCAAATGTGGGCCATGTCTTTATCACTGTCAGATGTGGGTTCATCTGCCCAGTCATGAGACTCAGCCAACATACCCTTTCCCTTTTTGGAAAGACTTTCATTTCTCTCCTTTTCTCTTTTGTATTTAGCCTTGTACTTTTCAGCACGACCAGAGTATACAGAGGAATCAGGTTGGCCAGATCTTTGAGAAGAGGAGTGATTTTAATCAGGTCTGGATATGTTAGATTTGGAAAATGAACGACTAGAGGAAGAGTTCCTTGATCTTTCAGAAAGCTTGCTTTTGCACTCAGAGGCAAAGTGACCTTTCTTCCCACATTTAAAGCATTCCTCATTTGATTTATCATTTGAAGAGTGCTTGGGGAAATTTTGAGAAGGTTTTTTAGAAAATTTAGATTTACCATAAGAGAAACGGGATCTGGGTTTAGAGTATCCTGCCAGCATGGCCAAGCCATCTGCCAGTTTTTCAACAGGGGATTCCTCACCTTCATCATCAGCATCACTAAGATATGCCTCCGAATGATCATTGGTATCTTCCTCACTCTCATGGTCAGAATCAGAAGGATATGTGATTCTAGGAATGCACACAGGTCTTTTGGAAGAGTCACTTACAAGAGCTAGGGAAGAGCTTTTGATATCTTTAATGACAGACTTCCTTAGGAGCTTGGTTTGCTCAAAGTTAAAGAGAGTGCCATAAAGAGCTGTGAGAGGCATATGATCAAGGTCCTTGGTTGTCTTAATGCATGTGCAGATGTTTTCCCAGAAATCAGGAAGACAGTCCATAAACTTGCATAAGACTTCCTCATTGTCATAAATGCGACCCAACAACTTAAGATCATTAAGCAGACCGTTAAAACGGTTATAGTAGTCAGAAAGCGATTCTCCTTTTTCATGAGAAAACAGTTCATATTTTCTAACGAGAGTAATTTTTCTGCTCTTTTTCACCTCAGAAGTACCTTCATAAAGAACACACAGAGTAGACCACATTTCCTTAGCAGTAGAAAAGTTCACAAGAGAATGATAAACCTCATCAGGCAGAGAGAGGGCAATGATAGCTCTGACTTTAGTATCAAGAGCTACAATACGTTTATCTTCATCATTGTACTTACTGGGGTCCTTTACAATATATCTCCAGTAGCAGGTGTTCGTTCCTCCTCATCAGAAGAAGAATCATCACCATCCTCATCTTTGTTTTTGGCATTATAACGATCCCAAACTCTAGGGACAAGAGGTCCCTCATGGAGTATGGTGGGATGTCTGCTGTCAACTCCTTCTAGAAAGAGCATCATACGACTTTTCCACAGAGAGAAGTTATTAGGGTTAAACTTTGGTGGTTTGGCTATGGAGCCATTGTCGTATGATCCAGCATTAGCAGTAGTGTTTTGAGAAGAAACATTGTTCAAGGAAGAAGATGAAGCCATTGTAGATCAGATCAAGTTTATTAGATTAAACTGACTTGCTCTGATACCACTTGTTGGTCCCAGCTATGAGTTAGCGATGGTAAACAAGTATTGTAGAAGGGGGGGAAGGGGGTTGAATACAATACACAAAATTTTTCACTTAATTAATTCTTTATTGATTTAAAATCAAGAATTGAAAACTTAAAGATTGTTGCGGAACAAAACAGATAAAATCTGTTTAAACAATCTAACACAAAGCCACACAGAGAATAAGAACAATTGTAAAACACTTAGAAAACAAATGAACTTCTGAGAGAAATGCCAGCACTTGAAAGCTTGAGAGTTTTTGTAAACTAGTAATTTTGCAAGGAAGGAGAAGACCTCTTTATATAGTGCCTCATGCATTAAATGCATGGACACTTGTCAAGCAGGGCTTGGATGGCAGGATGGAAGCAGCTTCTTCTGAAAAGTACTGAGATGTACTTTTGTCTTTGTATGTTTGTCTTGAAGCGTTGACCTGTTGTTGAAGTTGAACTTTCTTGAAAGAGATAACAAATACAAAGACCCTTTTTCTGATCCTCGGATTATATCTCTGTCATTGCAAGATATCCCAAATATATTTTGCAGATAAAGTTGAATATACTTGTTGTAAACTGTTGGCCTAGGATGTCTTCAAGGATATCTTCAAGAATTCTTTCTTAAGGAATTCTCTGCCGATCACGACTTCAACATATCCTGCCGATCATATCTTCAACATCTTCAAGAGATCCTTCAGATCAAGTCTTTAACATCTTCAAGAGATCCTGGAGATCAAATCTTTAACATCTTCAGGAGATCCTGGAGATCAAGTCTTTAACATCTTCAGGAGATCTTGCCGATCAAGTCTTCAAGAATATCCTTGCTCTTCAAGTGTACTGGCCTAAGACCTTAGGAGGTCTCAAGTAGCAGCTTAATCTTTGGTTGAGAAGTCTATCTTCAATCCGCATTGAAGATATACTTCTACTTTGTTTCTTCGGTTGATCTTCGACTTCACCGAACATTTTTATACAATTAAGCTGCTTGTAAAGAATCTAAAAATTATTCTAAGTATGAACTGTGCAAAAATGAGAGACTGAGGTCATCTTCAAATCTTAAGTGACCCAACAATATAGATGAAGATTATAATTCTAAAAATTTAATTAAAAGATGGTGGATTCATTTAATAAAATGTTTGATTAAATTAAAAAAGTCTAAGATAAACAAATATTATATTTGTTGATGTACTTATAATATGCAAATAAAAATAATTATAAAATAATAAAGAAAATTAGATGTTAAATAAAAAAATGAAAGGTAAATAAAATTATATTTATTGATGTCTTTATGTTGTACAAATAAAAATAATTATAAAATAATAAAGAAAATTAGATGTTAAATGAAATATTAAAGTCATTTAATGAGAAGATAGTTTTTTATTTAAAAATCAAAATTAGGAAAAAATAGAAAATAGTGAAGAGAGGCTTCTCATTATGCCACCTAAGCAACTCTATATTTTACTTTTAAGTATATATAGATTTGAATACATGGGTTAACCATTGTGGATGCCCTAAGGTCACAGGATGAATAAAATTATTGAAATAAATATAATATGACAAAACATTTCATAAATATACTCTATAAAACATCACAAAACATGATGTGACATAAAACAATTTCTAATTTAGAAATTATTTTCTATAGTTTCTTATAATATTCACTGCCACATCAACAAAAAGTACTGATTTGACATTTGCAATTACCAAAAATCAATTTCTAATTTAGAAATTATTTTCTATAATTTCTTATAATATTCACTGCCACATCAACAAAAGTACTGATTTGAAATTTACAATTACCAAAAATCAATTTCTAATTTAGAAATCATACTCACAACCACCATAATTTCTAAAATAAAAATCATACGTGGTACATTTGCAATTCATTTACAAATTACAATTCATATGAAATCACCGTTGTGGATGGCCTTAGTAATTAGATATTACTAAAAAGCAAGACACGTCTTATCATATCTTAAATATTGGCGGGGAAAGTAAATGAGCCCATTAACTTTAGTTAAAGGCTCTAGAGTAGAGATGGCCAAAAAGGCTCTAGAGATGGTTAAATGGCTTGGTCTGGCTCGGGATCGACGGAAGACCGGGACCAATCATGGACCGGCTCGGCCGGGGATTGTTTGGGACCAGTTTAGGCCCCCGGTCTTTAACCGGTTACGATTTTCATCCAAAAACAAGGCATGGTCCGGCCTGGGATCAGTTACGGGACCGTTCTGGTTTTTTATATGAAATTTACTTTTAAATGTATTTTTGAGTATATTTTTAAATAAAAACATATTTGTTAATGTATTTGATTGAACCACTTATAATAAAATGTACCTTTTTAAAATATAAGTATTTTTTAGTGTATTTGATATACTCAATTATAATAAAAATGTATTTGTTAGTGTATTGATTGATCAAATTCTTTTAAAAAAAATTATAAGTTAGAAATCAATTTAAAAAAAATAAAAAATTAAATATGACTGGTTTGGGCCCGGCCAGGGACCGGGACTGGTTCTCATAATCGGACCTTATAAAGCTTAACCGGTCATTTGTATTTGGTTCGGGACCGAGGTCGGGACCAATTACGAAATTACAATTTGGGACCGATTTTTGGCCATCTCTAGTTAAAGCTATCAATATCCATTGTGAGAAAAGAACGATATTATATTTTTAATTTTTTATTATCTAAAAAATATAATATAATATAATAATTTTTAGAGTTAATTGCATTTTGGTCCCTGTGGTATGTTGATTTTCGCACTTTTGGTCCCCATAAAATTTTTATTGCAAGAATGACCGTCTAATATACAGAAGTGCTCGATTTTGGTCCCTCAGGTGTAACACCGTTAGGTGTCCTCTGTTAAAGCCCCTCATGTGCAAGTCACATGAGGGCATTTTAGTCATTTTCCTTTTTTTTTTGTTTTTCACTAAAGACAAAAATCACAGGGACAAAAATTGCAATTACTATATACTATATTATATTTAATATTTAATATTATAATATATTAATTATATATGTATATATTTATATAGTATATATATATAGAGTAACAGTGGTGGCGACGGGTTTTGCAATGGGAGGTGGTGGTTATCAGGTGGGTTTCACGGTGGGTTTTTACAGGTGGGTTTCAGGTGGGTTTTTACAGGTTTAACGGGGGATGATTTAACAGACAACAAAGTGCTCGGTTTAACAGGTTTTCAGGTGGGTTTGTGCGATTTTCCGGCGTCTTCTCCGGATGGGGAACTCGTCGGAGGGGGAGAGGTCGGTGTCCTTCTGTTTACTTAAATTTCTAATTAAAAATTAAAAACAAATATATATATATATATATATATGTATATGTATCGTCTTCTCCACCATATCATCATATCATCACCATCACGAAAAAACCCACCATATCACTTCCCTTACTTCCCTCCCGTTTCCACCTCTTCATCTGACTCCCTCGATGACTACAACTACGCCGAAGTCACAATCATCATCCCCTTCATCCGTTGGTATTTTGAAGATGCAAATGGGTTTTGAAGTTTGCACGGGATTTAGTTGATAAAACCACTTCATTTATTTTTGTATTTGATTTTGGAACACAAAGCAACTTTCAGAATCAACTTTGATCGAGAAAACAATAACTTCTGTGATCTCAAAGTTCTCGCCGGAATTCTCGCCGGAAAACCGGGTTTCACCGGAATATCAAGTTGTGACCGTGGTTTATACGCAAATCTTTCTCATATCGTTTTGTGATGTTAAATCGTTCATAAAACAGTAACTTTGATTAAATTCCAGAAACAACTTAGTGTGATTGGGTTATTGGAAAGATTCTCCAGAAAAACGAGTTTCCCCGAAGTCTCGCCGGAGTTCATGTTTCTTTGAGGTTTTCACAAGGAATTTAAGCAAGTAACTTGCTGCTCCCAAATTGCTCGATACATAGGCACCCACTGTTGCATAATTGCCATAGGAGAAATCTTTAATTTGGTTTTTGAATTTGGGTTGGCACACACACACACACACATATATATATATATATATATATATATATATATATATATATATATATATTATTCTCTTAGTATTACTTAAATTATATATATACATGGTGGAGAAGACGATACCCATCACCTCCCGATGAAAAGCTCCGGCGACAAAAAAAACCCACCACCTTCCGATGAAAAGCTCCGGCGACAAAAAAAACCCACCACCTTCCGATGAAAAACTCCGGCGACAAAAAAACCCACCACCTCCCCTCACCCCCACATGGAAGGATTTATGATTTATGTAATATATATACATATTATGGAGATGGGTTTACGATTTGTGGCAGAGATGGGTGTGTATGGAGCAGGTTGGAGAGGATATATATATATATATATATATATATATATATATATATATATATATATATATATATATATATATATATATATATATATATATATATATATATATAATTGTTTACTTTTTAATTTGAAATTAAAGAAAAAGAAAACTGCAATTTTGGTCCCTATGGTTTTTTGTTAAAAAAGGCAAAAAGGCAAAATGACCAATATACCCTCATGTGCAAGGCACATGAGGGGCTTTAACAGAGGACACCTAACGGTGTTACACCCGAGGGACCAAAATCGAGCACTTCTGCATATTAGACGGTCATTCTTGCAATAAAAAATTTCTGAAGACCAAAAGTGCGAAAATCAACATATCACAGGGACCAAAATTGCAATTAACTCTAATTATTAATTTTAATTTATGTTGAAATATAAGTTAATAAACATGTTATGGTTTTTAATTTGTGAGAGCATCCCCAATGGTGGGGTTCTTGACACCTTGGCAATGAGGTGGAGAGGTACATGCAAAATTGAGTGCATTGGGAGGAATCGGTTTCTCCACCACGTGGAGAACCGCTTCATACTTGGGAACCGCTCTATACTTGTGCATTGGGTCCACTCTCTCCAATTCATATCTATTGCTCTATTTTATTATTGTCTTTTAAATACTTGTGCTCTATTTTATTATACTTGTGCATTAGGTGCTCTATTTTATAAATAGTTTTATTTTATATTTATTTATTTTATTTAATTTAATTAGTTTAATTCATTAAAAAATAAAAAATTATAATTTACTATAATTCTATTTTTTTAATTTTAATGTATTGTAACTTTCAGTTATTGTGACTTTTATTATTTTCATTATTAATTATTGTCTTTTAATTATAATTAAAGTTTAGTTATTGTTTTTTTATTAAATTAACCATGAATCGGTCTATGACTGGGAGTGAGAGGTTTATAAAATGAGTAAGAAAGAGAAAACTGATGTGGCAGAAAGAGGAAGCTGACGTGGCAGAGTCATGGACCTCTGAAGAGGTTCATGAATGGGGATGCTCTGATTCACTGTAACTAAAAAAACACTAATTAAATATTATATTCTTTTAAAAAAGAAGTTGCATTGGTTATCACTCGTAATGAGCATTGATACTGATAGGATAGTTGTAACTAATTACTAATGCTGTTGGGATGGATGTTTAATTAAAATCCAATATGATGGATCTGGCTTTTTATATTATATTTAGTGTGTAAAATTGTTTTTGGTGTATTCCAGCCCTTACACCGTGTTCTTGAAACTCATTTTACGAAGGAAAATAAAGAAAAGAGAGGGAAAGGGGAGAAAAGTTAAAAAAAAACTCGTGTTCTCGAAACCTTTTTAGAAAAGAAAGGAAAGTAATGATAAATTATTCTTCCAAAACTTTCCTCCCAAATGTAGGAGGAAAAAAAAGGAAAGAATATGAATGAAATTAAAAACATTTAAATTTTTTTACTAAAATAATCAAAATTACAAAACTACCTGATCTTTAATTATAAAAGATATATTTTTAACAAAACCCTAGGCCACATTCTAATTCCTGATTTTTGGTATGTGTTTGGCGGCTGGGTTTTGAAGAGAAAGGAGAATAGAGTTTTGAAGGTTTTGTGCATTTGAGGAGAAGAATCCCCAAGTTTCGAAATCAGAAGAAAGAGTAGGATTGGAATTCGTTTTCTGCATGAATCATATCAGACAATCCTTAATCCATAACTCCATTTAGGATTCGTCTGATGATTATTTTGGGTTTTGAGGGTTTCTCTTGTTTTAATTCATTTGAGACCATATAGGAGGATTTAAACATCTTTTAACCGGTGTTTGTTAGTAAAACTTGTGGGGATTGATTATAGAGCATTAGGTGGTTAATTATCGCCTTACCTTTCGATTTGGGAGACGTGTAGTGGGATTTTAAGCCCCAAAACTCGTCCAGCGAGTATCCGGAAAGTCTCTTAGGGATGAAGGTTCCCGGTAGCGTGTCCGGTAAGCTCCTGTGTTGTAGGTTACCGGGTGGATGTATCCGGTAGGCATAAGTGTCCGGTAACTAGAGTTACCCGGACAATAGAATTACCCGGACAGTAGAATCATCCGGAACGTAGAGTCATCCGGAATGTTTCGTCATCCGGAAAGTAGAGGTGTTCAGACAGTTGTGGTGTCCGATAAGTAGAAACGTCCGGGAAGTAGTGGTGTCCGATAAGTCGTATCCGGACAGTTTGGTTAGTCAGCTTATATGTTTTATCCTTTAACTCAGGAAGATCGTTTGGAAGTACAGAACAAAGTAGGAAAGGAAGTAAGCAATACCAGGTGAGTTTTCTAACTAAAATGCGTGACTTTAAATGTGTTTTCTAAAGCGAGTACATGATGAGAAATGCCAGAACTTATTCTTACGCTTTTGATTGCATGAAAGTTGTTTACAGTTTTAACTGGGATGTATGCATACATTGTCTGATTTGTAAATTGGCCAAGTCGGGGGGTGTGGCCCGCCAGCTCGTGTCGGGAGGTGTGATCCGTTTATGCCAAGGGGTAGTGTGGCCCCATGTAAGGCAGCATGAGACTGACTCGTTGTCACCTCGGGGTGACTTCAGGGTGTCAATTTACGAGGGGCGGACCTTTATCCGTGAACGATTTTATATGAATGGATTTACGAATGATATGTTTCTGAAAATGATAAACTGTTTAAAAGCTTTGTTAACTGTTAAGAGGGACTCACTAGGCCTCATGGTCTAACCCTCGCATTTTCAAATTAAAACATTTTCAGGAAAGCGGGTAATGAAAGACTCTGGCAATTGAGTAGGGCGTTAGCGAGGAGGCTTGATAGTATAGCGACACTGCAGTTCAGTTTAGTTTATTTCTCAGTTGTGTAGGTTGTTCCGCCAACCAAATTTTGGATGTTATGTAAGAAATTTTGAGACGCGATTTTGGGATATTCCAATTCTTATGTTTTGCTTATTTAAAATGATTGGGTTGTTATAGTTGGTATCAGAGCCATAGTTTAAGGGATTTAGGTGACCGGACGGGCCTAAACTTAAACTTAGGAGTAGAAATCACAACTGAGAATTAGGAAATGCGTTAGGAGGACAGTATTATAGAGATAGGACTAATAGGGTACTGAGGACTGTCATGTAAGGTAAGTTTGAGATTTTACTTGGCCAGTGTAATTGCGAACTTACAGGTACATGTATGTGCTTAACCTGCCCTATTATTCCGAAATGGTAGTCAGAAGCTAGTGTTTATGTCGTGTTCCAGTACTTTAGAATGTCAGCAAGATCCCTGAGGGGTAGACTGAGACCCCTTGTTGGGGAAGTTTCTTGAGGAGTCCTGGTTGATGTGATGTACATATACATCGTAGAGAAGAAATGGTGTATAGAGTGTTACGAGTCGTCTAGAGGTAGCTCTTCGTGAATTCAGAGAAGAAGAATGGTTGATTTTTGAGTAAGACTCCTGTTTCTAGAGTGTCTCGGTTCTAGAAATCGGGGGATAGATCAGTTGGTTGGTAAGGAAAGACAGTGTCAAAACCTTGAAGGTATCAATGGAGCCCTGGCTTCTTGGATGAGTTTTCCATTAGCAGGATAAATGAAATAAGATACCTATAGTGAAATGAAACCCTGTAGAAGTGGAAAGTGGGATAGTTGATCAAAATGAATTAGTATGAATGGTTGAGTAAGTGGACCGTTGAATGTATGTATAGCAAGTCGTTGCAAGCCGAGAGGGCGACCTCTGGTCGAAAGTAGAGTGTCAATGATAAGTTGGGTGAGTAAAGCGATTGACCTTTGTTTGAGTGAATAGCCTTCAATTTCAAGTGGAGTTTCATGCGTTGGGTTCGTATATGTGTACATGGGAATTTTTCATAAGTAAAGTAAATGTGTAAGTATCAAATTTGATCGGATATGAGTCGGCGTGTGCAAGCGTATGTTTAAATATATATATATATATATATATATATATATATATACAAATCCATTTACATCGTACAATGAAGTCTTGAGGTTTACGATTTGCAAAATATTCTACTCTTTTCATGATAAGTCAAGAAAACGTTTGAATGCACAACTTTTATAACTAAAATGAGTATTGACATGTTGAAGTTATATAAATGAGTGTGAGGACCGACTGGTTTACTTCGTGTCGGTAATTGCTTTCAAAATTTTGTCGTTGGAAAGATTTTTCATCCAATATTTATTTTTGTCGTAACAACACGTGTTTGGTTGAGTAAGATTAAGTTTTACGGAAAGATTGCATGCAAACGACCCTCAAGATCGTTGTGCAGGGCATTGGAGTTATGAGAATGTTGGGGCCGTACGTACCCAAGTTGTTTTCAAGTGTGGTTTCTTTAAAATGATCAAAAATGTGAAATGATTTATTTATCGCTTTGTCAGGCATGAAGGCTATGAACTCAATAGGTCATAGAGTATTACATTTTAAGCTAAGGAATAACTCCTAGAGTGGAGAGGTGTTGGACAAATCAGGGGAGAACGTTTGTAGCTTTGATATTTGCGTTCTAGAGGAAAGGTGAGCAGTAGAAGAGTCGAAAGTGGACTTTAGTGTCAGTTGTATGAGGGTCTGTACCCTTGTGCGGTGACTGGAAATACAGTTGCCGAGGGACAGTTGTGTTCAGGGGAAGGGCTAGAAGTCATCAGGGTGTTGGTATTAGCAACTCGGTATGAGTAGGGTGGTGAAGTAGGAATGAAATATCCTCGACGTCGAGTAAGGGTTGTAATGAGATCTTATGATACTGACGATGTATGAGTGAGTTTGAAAAGAGGACGGCGGGGTGTAAATTTGATTAGGATATGTTGGAAGGTTTAGGTTCAATAAGGGACCCTTGTTGAAGAGTAAGTTAAGAAAGTATCAACAGTTCAACAATTGACGTTGAAGTCGACAGTTGTGTAAAGTGTTTGAGGCCGAAGACTTGAATCAGAAGGTTGAAAGTTGAAGGACCACCTTGTAGGGGTATTAAGTTAGTGAAAGACTGTTGTTTTAGATAAGCGTGTTACTTACGAGGTGGATAGTTCGTTAAGAATGAAGTATTTAGCACAAACGAAATAAGGGTATAGATTATGTCGATCTGTGAGGAAATGTGCCCTGCCGAAGTAATGGTTTGGTATTGCAAAGAGCTAGTAAGAAACGAGTATGTCAGAAATAATCAGAAACTCAGGTGTTGTGGTTCAACTATGTCAGGATCGAATCTTAACAAAATAATTAATACTTAGAATTCAGAATTAAAGAATCTGCGGAATAGAACTTTAATTCTCACAATCAATGAACAGAATATCAGAAAACACACAGTTGTTTGTATTCACTGTTTCGACTCACAAGATTACAACCAAACCTCAATCTTGATGAACAAACTCAATCAAGACGACTTCTACTTCTCTAGAAATAGGGTTCTAAAACCTTGAGGTTAATTCTCTCTAAAACACAATCGAATTCTAATTGTATTTCGTATATCGTATTATTTTTTTTCTCTTTTTCTTAATAGCTATCTATCAACAAATATATATACTAAATAATTACAAGATAACTATCAAAATAAGATTGATCTTCAGAATATTCTTTTAAGTATATCTTTAATCAATCCATCTTTATCTCCTTCAATCTCGCATTCCGTGTTCTGATCACAAGCAGTATTAACTTCATTCTTTTCAAGCAGTACTAATAATCTTCCAGCAGTAGTAATCTTCGATATGCCCAAGCAGTACTAACAGTTTTCGTAAGACACCAGCAGTACTAACTTTTGTTCAGCAGTATTAACCATGTACCAGCAGTAGTAACTTGTCTGGCAGTACTAATCATGTTCTTGCAGCATTAATGACTCAGCAGTACTAACCTTGAACTAGCAGTAGTATCTTTGTTCTGGCAGCACTAACATTGAACAAGCAGCACTAACATTGAACTAGCAGTAGTATATTTGAACTAGCAGTAGTATCTTACTGGCAGTAGTAATGTTGTTCTGGCAGTACTAACCATACTTGGCATATCTTCAGTTCCCAACAATCTCCCCCTAACTTGACTTTTCAGGATGAGAAGTTAAGTTCTTCAGATGATGCTTCCAAAACCTAATCATCAACGCATAAATTTGGATCCAATCCCAGACTTTGATTGAGAATCCTTTTTACAAGGTATCTTGCCATCTTAGAGTCTTTGTCACTCACCAACTTAGCATGCAGCATTCCATTCAACTTTTTCATGCTGTGCTTGTATACAACATCCACCAAATAATATTCATGAAATGTATTGTCAAGAGAGATGACATACACTCCACAATTCTCAATGAGCATCCAGTTGGTAACGACTTGAAAATTCCTTGCCATCAAATACTGAACTGCTTCTGGTTTGAACATTAAGCACAAGTATTCAAGAACCATCTTGGTGATAGACATACCTTGCTCTGTCAGCATGTTTCCATATAGCCTCATTCCCACCTTGAACATCTCTTCCAAGTCAGATCTAGAGCATGTTCTGATAAGTTTTCCCCAAGTAGGACAAACTTCAAACTTTCCATCTGCCCTTTTGATTCTGATGAACTCCTTTCTTCCATCTTTCAATGTGTCCCAGAAGATGATTTCAGGAGCCATAGAAGATATTGGTTCAGCTTGGATTGGATTAGTATTAACCACAGTAATATACAAATCACTTTGAGCATTTGGCAGTGATTGTACATTGCTTGGTTGGCCTGATGAAGTTGCCACTTCTTCTTCAGCAACTTTTGGATCAGATTTCTCTTTCACTGCTTCCTCCTGGGCTTCTTCTACAGTTGGATCCACCCTTGGTTTCTTTACATCTTTTTTCTTTGAGGCTATGGACTTTGTTCTTGGCCTCTTTGTTCTTTTGAAAGATTTAACAGCTTCAGGAGTGGTTTCAGTTGTTTCTTCTTTGTGGCTCTTAGCAGCACTAACAGTTTCTGCTGCCTTTTGTTTTTCAGCAGCAGTAACCATTTCTACTGCTATAGCTGTTACTGCTTCTTTTATGACCTTTAATACTGCTGCTTCGACACTGTCCTTCACAATCCCATATATCTCTTCATCAATCTCCGCTTTAGTTACTGTAGGAACAGATTCTGCTTTCTTCTCACTTTCAGATAATGCTGCTTCAGTCTTAGATACTGCAGCATTATCTGTTTCTACTGCTGGTTCTGTTTCTACTTCTTTTGCAACCTCAGCAGCAGTAACTGTTTCTACTGCTGGTTCTGTTTCTGCTTCCTTTGTAAGATCAACAGCAGTAACGGTTTCTGCTGTTGTTTCTGTTTCTGCTTCCTTTGTAATATCTGCAGCCTCCTCAGTCTCCCCCTCAACCTTATACTCATAATCCCCCTCAATGTTTGCATCCTCCATGTTTATATCAGATTCTGACTCCCCCTTTTTGGAAGCATCATTGGTAGGGTTTCTTCTCCTAAGGACAAACTGAGCTTTCTTCTTTCTTTGCATCAACTTAGTGATCATCTTCCTTTGCTTCTCAAGCTGTGAGTTTTGATAGAGGACCACTTTCTTGAGTTCATCAATTTCCTTTTTCTGATCCATGACCTCAATGTTGATATTTGCAATAGTTTCCATCAATTCCTCGTACGTATATCTATCCTCACCCTGTTTAGGAGTTTTTACCTCCCTTAAAGGATCATTGGAAGTTTTAGCAGGTGTCTCTTGCCTAGCAAAAGCACTACCTACCCCCTTGGTTTCTTGGCACCTGGGACCTCTGGATGATTTCTCACCCTGAGTTGCCGTGAGGAAGGGCTTAGTTATTTTACCACTGGCCTTCTCTTTGCTAGCAGAAGTAGTGGCAGCCTTGCGACTCACATGCTCAACCTTCTCCTTAGTGAGCACCTTCTTGGGGTTGGGAGACACCCCTGTGGTTTCCCTTTCGATATTCTCTAATGGAGACTGCTCCACTAGAGGGCTTAAAGGCTTCGGGCTCTTAGGAGATACATCAAGGGAAGGAACATTGTGTACCTTTCTTCTTTCAAACTTTTTGGTTATTATGGGAGTGGGTCGTTCAAGAATGGACTGAGGGATGTCTTTTGTGATGGAAGGTTGGGATTGGTCATCAGTGGGTGTGTCTAGTGAGGGCCTTGACCCTGATGCCATACCTTCAATTGTGTGGGACACAACCATCATTGTAGAGAACAATGGTGTGTCAACTCCTTCCGAGTCCCTAGGAAGTCTCCTCATATTTGAGAAAACCTTCCCTTTAGGGGGTTTTGGTACATATACCTCATCAAATAGAGGTATATCCTTCAATTCCTTAGTTATCACTTCTTGAACAAACCTTGGGTACATATAAAACCTCTTTTTGGATTCCAGGTTTGACACAAGATCATTAAAAATCATTTGTGAAAAATTAAACTTCCTGGCAGTGGCCAAGCAGACCAGGGCATAAGCAATGGTACTGCTAAACTCACTCCATCCAGTAGTTTTCTTTGACATGCAATGCATTAAGGTATGAACAAAGAATCGCCATTGTGTATGAAATTTAGACTTGTAAAACTTAAAAACTCCAATGGGACCGTCATACCCCATTCTTGTTAAAGTTGAGTATAGTTCTTCATTAGGAATAGAAGATATACCTGAGGCATCATCCAATCGAAGAGTGATGCGAAGGAGTTCTTCTGAAACTTTCAAGGGTTTGTCACATACCCTTGTTTGGATGACTTTCTGTCCATCTTCGGATTCTACGGTGGCATTGGCCCAGAATTGCGTCTGATGTTCGATGTAGATAGTTGGATTTGCCGTTAGGGCATAAGAAATATGAGTGGACTTGAGAAAATCCACAATGTCGTGAAATCCTGCGGCCTGCTTCGGCTTCTGAAGCATCGCAATCTCATTATGCTCGTTGACAAACTCCATAATCGTTGTTCTTTCTGAGGAGTTGGATAGAAAACACAAAGATTCTAGGGAGAAAAAGGTTAGAGCGAGAGAGAGAAGTTGAATGCAAAGAGACGTTATGAGCTTTGGCGGGCTAGAAGAGTATTTATAGCAGTAGTAGCCCTAATTTTCTATAAAGCAGTATTAACGACATAGCAGTATTAACTGCGAGGCAGTATTAACTACACAAGCAGTATTAACGACTGAGCAGTATTAATGACTGAGCAGTATTAACTACATAAGCAGTATTAACGACTGAGCAGTATTAACTACACAAGCAGTATTAACTGCTAAGCAGTATTAACTACTCATTGGCAGTATTAACTGTGCACTAGCAGTATTAACTACGCACTGGCAGTAGTAACTCTGCACTAGCAGTAGTAACTCTGCACTGGCAGTAGTAACTCTGCACTGGCAGTAGTAACTCTGCACTAGCAGTAGTAACTATACTTGCACTTTGCAGCACTTGTCAAATCCTCAAATGTCATCTTACCTTCTGACATCACCTTTACTTTTACCACTTATCTTACCTCCTGCAGGATTATTTTCAAAAGCAACATGTCCTCCATCAATTCTTTTGAAATTCTTGAGGCAGGCCATGTTACCTGTCATGTGCCTGGAGCAACCACTATCAACATGCCAGATGCTCTTCCCCTTGAGCTGTTGGTTGCCCTGCACATCTGATAAATCAATTAGTTTTTATTGGGAACCCAAGCCGAAGTGGTCTTGGGTCTCCCTTGCTCATCAAAGTACTTGCACTGAGTTTTGATGAGGTTTTTAAACTTAGGTACTGCAGAATTTGAGTACTTTGTCAATATAATTGGTCTAGCAGCATAAACACTAGAAGCAGTATTAACCTTAGAAGAGGTACTAACAGAGTTAGCAGCACTAACAGAGTTAGCAGCACTATCTGAGTTAGCAGCACTAACAGAGTTAGCAGTACTAACAGAGTTAGCAGCACTAACTGAGTTAGCAGCATTAACTGAGTTAGCAGCACTAACAGAGTTAGCAGCACTAACAGAGTTAGCAGCACTAACTGAGTTAGCAGCACTAACAGAGTTAGCAGCACTAACAGAGTTAGCAACACTAACTGAGTTAGCAGTATTGCTTCTAGCAGCACTATCCTTTTCAGCAGTACTATCTGAGGTATTAGTGCTTTTGGAGACCCACATATTGACACATTCCTTTTCAGTCTTTTTCCTCATGTGGCTTTTGGATTTAGCTTGTTTCTTAGCCACATGGTTCCTTGTAGGCTTCCTATAACCATTGGATTTATGAAAAGGTCTTTGAAAATTTATCCTTTGGTTAATAGGATTGAAATAACAGTGTTTGGCAAGGTGATTCAATCTGCCACAGATGAAACATGGTTTTGGTCTGTTAATCCTTTGCAGATCAACTCCTTGCTTTTGTGCCCACTGGTTATTCCAATTTCTTTGATTTCCCCTCTTTTTATCATGTCTTTGGGGCTTATTCTCTTGAGATTTCTTGCAAGAACAATGTTCACAAGTTTTAGAGTTCACAACAGTGGTCTGTGTATAATGAACTCCCTTTTCCTTGTCAGTCCTTTTCATCTCATTGTTCTTAACACATGGACTTTCACATTCCTCATCAGATCCTTCTTTTTCAGTCTTCTCCTCAACAACTACTTTATCTACTGGATCTACTTCAGTGGCTCCTTTAGGTAAGTCCTTCCTATCCTTGGTTTCTAATAGGTCTGACTTAGGAGGGATGTAGTTGTTGTTATAGGGTGGGGGTGTGGCATTGTACCCTATTCCTGGTTTCAACTTACTATGGATTTGAGAGTTGATTATGTTGTCCATGACTTTGGAGGCACAAGTAAACTTTTCTACATCAAGTTTAACTTTCTCAAGCTCTCCTTTTAGTTTCTCACACTCTTCCCTAGACTCTTTCAGTTGGAACTCCAGACCACCCTTTTCCCACTTCCAGTAGTTTGTATCATATGAGTGTTGAAGTTCATTGGCTTGAAAAGCCTTAATTTGTTCTTCAAACCTCTCAACAATCAATACATAATCTCTTATGTCCTTTTCTAATCTCTTAAGGTCATCACACATTCCCTGATTGTGATCTCTATACCTTTTAACAGTGTCTATACAAGCTTGAGAACAGAGATTAGATTTTACCTCCGTAGGAATATCTGAGACTTCTGCCATGAGTGCATGATTCTGGATTGCCTCTTCTGCTTGATCACTCCAATCAAAAGTACTGTTTGATTCAATAGAATTTTCCATAATGATTGTAGAATTCTAAGAAACACAAGCTCTGATACCACTTGTCAGGATCGAATCTTAACAAAATAATTAATACTTAGAATTCAGAATTAAAGAATCTGCGGAATAGAACTTTAATTCTCACAATCAATGAACAGAATATCAGAAAACACACAGTTGTTTGTATTCACTGTTTCGACTCACAAGATTACAACCAAACCTCAATCTTGATGAACAAACTCAATCAAGACGACTTCTACTTCTCTAGAAATAGGGTTCTAAAACCTTGAGGTTAATTCTCTCTAAAACACAATCGAATTCTAATTGTATTTCGTATTTCGTATATCGTATTTTTTTTCTCTTTTTCTTAATAGCTATCTATCAACAAATATATATACTGAATAATTACAAGATAACTATCAAAATAAGATTGATCTTCAGAATATTCTTTTAAGTATATCTTTAATCAATCCATCTTTATCTCCTTCAATCTCGCATTCCGTGTTCTGATCACAAGCAGTATTAACTTCATTCTTTTCAAGCAGTACTAATAATCTTCCAGCAGTAGTAATCTTCGATATGCCCAAGCAGTACTAACAGTTTTCGTAAGACACCAGCAGTACTAACTTTTGTTCAGCAGTATTAACCATGTACCAGCAGTAGTAACTTGTCTGGCAGTACTAATCATGTTCTTGCAGCATTAATGACTCAGCAGTACTAACCTTGAACTAGCAGTAGTATCTTTGTTCTGGCAGCACTAACATTGAACAAGCAGCACTAACATTGAACTAGCAGTAGTATCTTACTGGCAGTAGTAATGTTGTTCTGGCAGTACTAACCATACTTGGCATATCTTCAGTTCCCAACAAACTAGAGCTGGGAGAGAGGCAATGTAGCGAGATAGACTCGGTTATTTTTGCGTGAGGTCTTGAAGATAAGTTTGAGTTGTGTATGATTGGCCATGAGAGTTTTGGTATGCAGTGTGATGTTATGAGTGAGTGATGTACAGTTATGTAGTGGCAATAATTGCCAAGTTAAATGTGCCAGCTAGCGTCGTAGTGATGTGAGATTAGAGAAAGAGGAAACTTCAGATAGAATTTTTTGGAGGTTTCGGTTGGGGTGTTCGAGTTGTTAACCAGCTTGTTGGAGTGCGTAGGGTGTGAGTTGACGTTGTGATATGATTATGTTCGGGATAGCATCACGGAGTGGCGGTGGGTAGATACCCAAAGGAGAAACCAAGTGTCTTTAGCTGTAAGAGTCGCTAAGTAAACATATTTTGGGATAATTGGAAGTTTAAAGAAGATGATGGATGTATTAGTCAGAATGTGGTGGAATAGATGTGAAATCCTTAAAGAACGTGAGCTGTTGCTTAGGTGTGAACGAATTGTCTGAGAAAGTAAAAATTGTAGTTTAAAGAATGTATAGTGGCGTCGAACTCTGGTGTTAGTTCGAGGTGATTTGGTCGAAAGCCTTAAGTTAGAATGTTAGCGCAACCGTTTGGTTATGTTTAGTGATGAGAAAGCCTTTGCAGCTTGGGAATTGTCGGAAGAGAGGGGCGAGTAATGATGGTGAGCAGTGCTCCACGCTCACGTGGGGAGGTGGAGACAGTATGTCGGATTAAGTAAGTAAATCGGAAGTAGTAAACTTGACAGTAATGCCGATAGGTGCAGTGTTGTGTAGACTGTCCTTGGTAAGTGTGCGAACTTTTGGAAAGAGTATTGAAGAAGGAAATTGTGTATGATTTTGTGCAGGAAAGAAGTGGGTAAGACGACTGAATGAGATAAGTTAGTGACTTTGTGAGAAACGTTCAAACGAACCAATCGTTCAGTGTAAGCTATTGAGAACAGTAGGCTGTGATCGTGGTTACCCCTCCCAGTTGAGTGGGAGTAATCGAAGTTATGTTTTATGACTGGACGCTTGTGGCAAGCAGTGAGAAATTTATGAGCCTTCAGGATAAGTTCAATTCAGATATGTAAGTACTCAAATAAGGAATTATAGAGGTTTCCTACTATTAGTCACGTTAAGTGTGAAATGATGAAGTGGTGAGAACGTACGAATTAGTTGACGTGTTGTAGCCAATGTGGTTCGGGAAAGGAGTATGATCTGCATAGACGAATGTCGGTTGGAAGAAGTAATCTAGAAATTTCAGGTATACCAAGGAGAGGCTCATGGGTGTGAACTTGTCGGGATGTACAAGGTTGGCCTGGTGCCAAGTTGTCAGTGAGCGAGTTTTCCTGGTAGAAGATTCTCGTTGTTGTGGCGGGAAATTTCTGCCAAGTTCTTTCTCTTAAGAAAGTATTGTAACACCCGGAAAATCCTTGTAAGTAATAATAGTCGTAATATTCCTTTATATTTTGACTTCTTAGATTATAATTGAATTCCTAAGTAATTTCCGTGATTTTTACTTGTTATTTGATAACTTCCGATAGAAATCAGTAAGTTTATTCCTTAAGGAAATTAATGAAAAATAGATGATAAAGTGAAATATTAGATTTTATGGATTAGTTGGATGGGTAATTTGAATACGAGTCCAACGGTACTTTCCGGGGTAAAAACGGAGTTCTAACGAAGAAGTTACGGCCAAATTAGTGGAAAACGAGAAACAAGCAAACAGAGGCTGGCGCCGATGGTGGCGCCGATGCACTGGCGCGGGGATCGGCGCCGAGCACCTATCGTGCCAAAAGGGGGTTAAACCCACCTCATTGTCCTTAGTCACTTATTCTTTCAAAATAGAACTCTCAAAATCAGGCTTTGCTCTCTACACTTTTGAGACGATTTCTTCATCTAAACCTAAGGTAAATTCATATCTCTTAATCCAAATTCAATTTAAACAACCATTAAGAGGAATCTTACCAATTAAGCTTGAATTAGGGCATTACATCTTCATTCTTCTTCTTGGAGTAATTGGGTTCAAGTATTCAAGTTAGGGTGATATCAATTGAAGATTTGAGGTGAGTAACTTGTATCTAATTGATTGTATTATACTTTACTACCATACTTTATCTTGATTTTTGGTATTGATAATGAGAAATCTTGATTAATAAGCTCTTAATGGTTAAGAGGGATACAAGAAGAGTTCAAGTAAGTTATGGTGGATTAATTGTGTTCTATTATTTAGAATGCCATGGTAAATATTCGTGTTAAAGGTTTGGGTTTGATTATACATCATTGGTATGTGATTATGTTGATGGCTTAATTTATTTCTTAATGAAGTAAGGATGGCTTAATGGTCAATATGGACCTATTATTGAATTGTAAACATGGATGTTTATTATTGATATTATATAGAATGTGATTTAATACATATGGATGTATATGAACTACATGGAAGTAGTATTGATCATGTTAAATGGTTGGACCATTGTTATGTGATAAATATGTTTGAATATTATTTGGATTAATATATTTGGTATTCACATAATTGGAGGAGCACCTAGTAGGCATTGGAGGATATATTCTTACACACCGTGGGGTAAGTGTAATTGATTCATACCTTCGGATACCGTGGGGTTTTCCGTTTTGTTATGCCTTGTGACAATACCGTGGGGTACCGATCAAGGTATATCTTCAATTATGATGTAACTGGGTAGCGATATGGGCCTTCTCCATGGAATCCAATTTGTGAATGTATCGAATTGTTATTCCTACATGCTATGATTATGCTCTATGTGCTATGTGTAAACCTCACTTAGGCTTTAAAAGCCTAACACTTGTTATGTGTTTTATGTGTTACAGATATTAGTGGTTCCGGACACAAGAAGGTTTAGACTGGGGTTGTGAGCATGGGATCATTGTTGGAGAGTTAAAGATTTGAAGATTTATGATAGAACTTTCCGACACCTTTTGAAATATGATTTCTATAGTAGAGATTAGATAAGCTAGTGGTCCATTCGTAGTTATAATTATCTAAATCTTAGTATTAATGGTTATGTAAAGATAATTATGTATACTTTTACTTTAGAAATGCGTACCACTCTTCCGTTTTATGGAAGTTTTTGTTGACCCCTGTTTTGGGGTGTTACAAGTTGGTATCAGAGCTTTAGTTTAAGTGAACTAAGTATGATGAGGAGGTACTTAGACTTAAGCTGAGATGAATTAAGTTATGAATCGTGAGATTGGGTAGAAGTATTAAGACGGGATGGCCTTAGGGTCGACAGAAATACGTGAAATTAGTACGGTAACGACGGTAATGAGGATTCTCATGTATGATATATTCACAATCTCAATTAGCTACTGTTATTATGAATATATTGTTACATAAGCATACTTGTTTCTAAATTGTTCCAGTGACTAATGATCGGTAAAGTACGTTTCGTGTGATTATATTTATATAACCATTTCTCAGGGTTATATTTTGTTTTATAGCATAATGATGGTAAAAACGCCACCAAGGTCTTTCAATTCTTTGGAGGACAGATCGGTAAATGATTGAGGGTTGGAAGGACAACCTAGAACTGGCGGGACTCATGAAAGTCCGCCGAGACAACCTTAAATAAGTGGATTGAAATGCGTGGAACTAGAATGTAAGATGTTTGATCAAGATGGGAATAGTATGAAATGGTTGAGTAAGTGAGCCTTGGAAGGCATGTATAACAAGTGTTAGAAGGCTGAGAGGGTAACCACTGGTTGGAAATAGAGCGTCAATGATAAGTTGCGTGAATTAAACGATAGACCTTGTTTGAGTGAATAGCCTTTAATTACAAGTAGAGTTTTATGCATGGTGTCCTCGAGTGTGTGTTACATGGGTTTTCGTGATTTCAAAACAAATGCATAAATAGAAATTTAGTCGATGATGAGTCAGTATGTGCACGTGGGTATTTAAAGAAAAAGGCAATACCATTTACGTCGCACAGTGAAATTTTGAGTTTAGCAATTTGCAAAATACTTCATACTTTACAAGAAAAGTTAAATATAAATGAGTGTGAGAACTGATTATCTTACTTCGTGTCGGTAATTTCTTTCAACTTTTGTCATATGAAAAGATTTTCATTAAATATATTACGGTCATAACAACATCGTTTTGGTTGAAAAAGAGTAAGTTTTTCGGAAAGTAGTATGCAAACAATTCTCGTGATCGTTGTGCAGTACACTGAAGTTATAAGAATTTTGGGGTCATGTGTACCCAAGTTGCTCTAAGTGTTATTCTTTAAAATGAGGAAATGTGCGAAATAATATATTTAATACATTGTTATGCCTGAAGGCTATGAACGAACTAAGTCGTAAAATATTACTATAAGCTAAGAAAGAACTCTGAGAATGGAGAGGTGTTGGATAAATCATGGGAGAATGGTTGTAGTTTTGGTAATTGTGTTCAAGAGGAAGGTGAACAATGGGAGAGTTGAAAGTGGACTTTAGTGTCGGTTGTAAGAAGGTCTATACTCTTGTTTGGTAACTAGAAATACAGTTGGCAAGGGACGGTTGTGTCCGGAGGAAGGATTAGTAGTCATCAAGGTGATGGAATTAGCAAATTGCTATGAGTAGTGTGATGAGACAGAAAGGAAATACCCTCGACGTTAAATAAGAATTTATGGTGATTTTGTGATATTAGTATTGCACGAATAAGTTTGAAATGAAGACGATGAGATGTAAATTGTATTATGTTATGTTGAAAGGATTAGGTTCAGTCCTTGTTAATGAATAGATTAAAGAAGTATCGATAGGTCGACTATTGACATTGAAGTCGGCAGTTGTGTAAGATGTATGAGGCATTTTGCCTGTCACAGGGTGCGGTCTGGGTGCGTCCCGCGTATGCCTGTGTGGGCAGAAACAAAACCATGAGCGGTACCGGCATGCTGTTATGCAGAGGGTATGCGCAAAGCGGACATTATCGTGTACGGTGAACCGGGGATGTTACATAATGTTATAGAATGCGGACAATGCATATCTTGTGAAACACCACATGTGGGGATTTTGAGTGATTGGTGAATAAATCACGAGTGGAAGAGGTTTTGGTTAAATTATTACATAAGTGAAAGTTAGGTGGTCAAAGTACGCTTTTAGAAGTTTATTGTGGTTGTGCAATAATTATGGTGTGATATATGCTTAATCGCATTTTTTTAATAAGTGTCGGTTTAACTATTGGTCTTATGTGTGAGGACCGTTTGATGATCTTGTATTCTTAGTACCTTTGGGATTAATGAACTTTGGCAAAATAATATATATATATATATATATATATATATATAATGTGGAGTATATAGAGTTGTATATACGTGTACATATAGATACATATATGAATTGACTTCATTGGGAAAGTAGCAATGAAGGGGTCGTGAGATTATCATCTCTCGAAGCATGTGTTGCATGATGTGGGATTAGATGTATTTTAAATTTCATGAGTTGATATTGATAAATGATCAATAGACCCTTTGAGCAGATGGCTTGGTTTTGGACTCGGTTGAGTCTTAAGGGTATTCGTCGGTTTAATTAACTTTACATAGGCTTGGGGGTTGGAATTACATGAATTGTATTATAATTAAAGTTTACATAATGTGAATACATTGATTTTTCTTTTGAGATCATGTATGAATGTTAAGTTAGAATCGGAAGATTAAAAGTTGAAGGATCACCTTGTGGGGGTGTTAGGATAGTGAAAGACTATTGTTGTAGATGAACAATCTACTTATGATGTAGATGGTTTATATAGAATGAAGAATTAGGCACGAACATGGTAAGGGTATGGACTATGTCGATTTGCGATGGAGTGTGCACTGTATATATAACGGTTTGGAATCACAAAGAATTAGTAAGAAGCGAGTAAGTTTAAGTTAATTAGAAACTCGTGAGTTGTAGTTCAAACTAAAGTTGGGGAGGAATAAAGTAATGAAATAGATTCGGTTAATTGTGTGGGAGAGCATGAAGGTAAATTTGAATTGTGTACGAATGACCATGAGGGATCTGGTTTGCTGTGAGATGTTATGGGTGGAGAATGTACGAACGAGTAGTGGCATTAATTGTCAAGATAAATGTGTCAACCAGTAATAAGAAGTTATAAAGAGGGAACATTAGATGAAAGTCTTTTCGGGGATTCCAGATGAATAGTACTAGTTGTCAATAAAGCTGTTGGAATATGTGGTTGTAAGATGGTGTAGTGATTTGGCTATTATTGGAATAGAATGTCGAGCGGTAGTGTGAGTTTATCCAAAGTGATTTTGGTTGGGTGAGTCGCTAAATAAGTTTATGATTTTGAATCATAGGAAGTTTAATAAAGATGAGAAAGTGTTATCGGTATGTGGAAAAGTTGGGAGAAAGTGACAAATATTGATTGGAGGGTAGTATTCCATGCTAACGTAGGAAGTAATGATAGAAAGGTCGGACCTAAGAATGTAGTTATACTACAGGTTCAATGGAATTATCACCTTTGATATATAATATTTTAGTGCTTGGTTGCAATGTGGTCGCGTAGTGCGATATTGAGGTGAGGAAGTGGTAGTACTTTATACTGAAGAAACGTGTGAGTCATAGATGTAGTGATGGTTGCCGTAATTATAGAAGTATTCAAAAGTGGTGAGTATGCTCAATTTAAAGTGAGTATGGATTTTCAAGCATTATACGTTAATGTTATTTTGAGACCTGGAGATTGAGATGTGGATGATGACGGTATTGAAGACCAAGCAATAGTCGGATAAAGGTTTAATGATAAAAGGTTACTCTAAGGAGGCTTACAAATCTAAGTTGGGGAGTGGATAATGAGGAAAGAAGTAAGGTTCAGGAAATATGAAAGATAAATCCTTGTTCCTTCTAGATTTTTAATTGTGAATAAGAATATAAGACTTGAAATGAAGAGATGTATACAAAATATTTCGTATCGATATGATGTGATTTCACTAGTTAAAGTGAGAGCGAATGGTATGAGTCGTTGGGTGAAGGAATGGGGAAACAATCTTAGAGAAATCGTTGAGAAATTGCAATAGAGGAATGGGGTTATAGGTACAATAGTATTATATCAATAAAATGTTAATGTGACTTTAGAGTTGGAAGAAGATATGAAGATTAAATATCCACATTTGTTTTCTAAAATCTAAGATTTCGAGGACGAAATCTATTTCAAGTGGGGGAGAATTGTAACACCCGGAAAATCCTTGTAAGTAATAATAGTCGTAATATTCCTTTATATTTTGACTTCTTAGATTATAATTGAATTCCTAAGTAATTTCCGTGATTTTTACTTATTATTTGATAACTTCCGATAGAAATCAGTAAGTTTATTCCTTAAGGAAATTAATGAAAAATAGATGATAAAGTGAAATATTAGATTTTATGGATTAGTTGGATGGGTAATTTGAATACGAGTCCAACGGTACTTTCCGGGGTAAAAACGGAGTTCTAACGAAGAAGTTACGGCCAAATTAGTGGAAAACGAGAAACAAGCAAACAGAGGCTGGCGCCGATGGTGGCGCCGATGCACTGGCGCGGGGATCGGCGCCGAGCACCTGTCGTGCCAAAAGGGGGTTAAACCCACCTCATTGTCCTTAGTCACTTATTCTTTCAAAATAGAACTCTCAAAATCAGGCTTTGCTCTCTACACTTTTGAGACGATTTCTTCATCTAAACCTAAGGTAAATTCATATCTCTTAATCCAAATTCAATTTAAACAACCATTAAGAGGAATCTTACCAATTAAGCTTGAATTATGGCATTACATCTTCATTCTTCTTCTTGGAGTAATTGGGTTCAAGTATTCAATTTAGGGTGATATCAATTGAAGATTTGAGGTGAGTAACTTGTATCTAATTGATTGTATTATACTTTAGTACCATACTTTATCTTGATTTTTGGTATTGATAATGAGAAATCTTGATTAATAAGCTCTTAATGGTTAAGAGGGATACAAGAAGAGTTCAAGTAAGTTATGGTGGATTAATTGTGTTCTATTATTTAGAATGCCATGGTAAATATTCGTGTTAAAGGTTTGGGTTTGATTATACATCATTGGTATGTGATTATGTTAATGGCTTAATTTATGTCTTAATGAAGTAAGGATGGCTTAATGGTCAATATGGACCTATTATTGAATTGTAAACATGGATGTTTATTATTGATATTATATAGAATGTGATTTAATACATATGGATGTATATGAACTACATGGAAGTAGTATTGATCATGTTAAATGGTTGGACCATTGTTATGTGTTAAATATGTTTGAATATTATTTGGATTAATATATTTGGTATTCACATAATTGGAGGAGCACCTAGTAGGCATTGGAGGATATATTCTTACACACCGTGGGGTAAGTGTAATTGATTCATACCTTCGGATACCGTGGGGTTTTCCGTTTTGTTATGCCTTGTGACAATACCGTGGGGTACCGATCAAGGTATATCTTCAATTATGATGTAACTGGGTAGCGATATGGGCCTTCTCCATGGAATCCAATTTGTGAATGTATCGAATTGTTATTCCTACATGCTATGATTATGCTCTATGTGCTATGTGTAAACCTCATTTAGGCTTTAAAAGCCTAACACTTGTTATGTGTTTTATGTGTTACAGATATTAGTGGTTCCGGACACAAGAAGGTTTAGACTGGGGTTGTGAGCATGGGATCATTGTTGGAGAGTTAAAGATTTGAAGATTTATGATAGAACTTTCTGACACCTTTTGAAATATGATTTCTATAGTAGAGATTATATAAGCTAGTGGTCCATTCGTAGTTATAATTATCTAAATCTTAGTATTAATGGTTATGTAAAGATAATTATGTATACTTTTACTTTAGAAATGCGTACCACTCTTCCGTTTTATGGAAGTTTTTGTTGACCCCTGTTTTGGGGTGTTACAAGTATAATGTATGAGAGACCTTAATTAGACATGTTTAAAACCGTGAGTCCCGATGTGTGGACGGAGGCGCGGTTGGCCTTAGTTTTATCAGGTAGTTTTAAGCGAGTATAGTGATCGAAGAGGGTACAAGTAAATAGTGCAAGATGGCACGTTATAGCAAGTGATGACTCGCCGAGGGCGGTTTCATGTTTGGAGTGCAGTCATGTTTCCCATCTGAACGATTTGGGGCAGCCGAGTAGAACTCAGTGGTTGGATTGAAAACAAAAGACTGTGGAACCTCGAGAATTGAGAGATAGGTAAAGTGGACTACGTCTGTGGGTCCGTCGGAGTTATGGAAGTTGATTAGATAGTGCGCGATCTTGAGGTACTAGACGAAATTTTGGAGGAATTCGTAGTGTGATGTGCGCCTCTGTTATGAGGAACAGATGAGGGAAGCTGTAGTGATGTCGTCCATGCAAGAATTACAGGCGATAAGAAGCTGACTTTTGTCTTTAGTGAGCAAGTTAGACTTGCCGGAAGAAGTAAGAGGAGTTCATCCAACATTTCATGTGTCAAATCTGAAGAGATGTTTGACCGAGACCGATGTAGCCATTCCATTAGGAAATGTTAGCATCGATGAGAGACTGTCGTAATAAGAACAAATAGAGATTGTGGACAGCAAGGTCCGGAAATCAAGAATAGAGAAATTCGGCTAGTAAAAGTTCAGTGGAGGTATCATAGGGGGCGAGAGGCAACGTGGGAAGTAGAATCATATATGAAGTCTAGGTACCCTCACCTTTTTGAAAATGGAATTCCGAGGACGGAATTCTTTTGAGGGGGAAGTGTTGTAACGACCCAGACCATTTTGAAAGGGTTTTACGTTTTATGTTAAGTTTTAATAAAAGTGGAAGTTGAGGGGCTGGTTGGTAATTTTGGGATAGAGAATAAAAGGGCACAAAACCCTAGGCCACATTCTAATTCCTGATTTTTGGTATGTGTTTGGCAGCTGGGTTTTGAAGAGAAAGGAGAATAGAGTTTTGAAGGTTTGGTGCATTTGAGGAGAAGAATCCCCAAGTTTCGAAATCAAAAGAAAGAGTAGGATTGGAATTCGTTTTCTACAGGAATCATATCAGGTAATCCTTAATCCATAACTCCATTTAAGATTCGTCTGATGATTATTTGGGTTTTGAGGGTTTTCTCTTGTTTTAAGTCATTTGAGACCATATAGGAGGATTTAAACATCTTTTAACCGGTGTTTGTTAGTAAAACTTGTGGGGATTGATTATAGAGCATTAGGTGGTTAATTATCGCCTTACCTTTCGATTTGGGAGACGTGTAGTGGGATTTTAAGCCCCAAAACTCGTCCAGCGAGTATTCGGAAAGTCTCTTGGGGATGAAGGTTCCCGGTAGCGTGTCCGGTAAGCTCCTGTGTTGTAGGTTACCGGGTGGATGTATCCGGTAGGCATAAGTGTCCGGTAACTAGAGTTACCCGGACAATAGAATTACCCGGACAGTATAATCATCCAGAATGTAGAGTCATCCGGAATGTTTCGTCATCCGGAAAGTAGAGGTGTTCGGACAGTTGTGGTGTCCGGTAAGTAGAAACGTCCGGGAAGTAGTGGTGTCCGATAAGTCGTATCCGGACAGTTTGGTTAGTCAGCTTATATGTTTTATCCTTTAACTCAGGAAGATCGTTTGGAAGTACAGAACAAAGTAGGAAAGGAAGTAAGCAATACCAGGTGAGTTTTCTAACTAAAATGCATAACTTTAAATGTGTTTTCTAAAGCGAGTACATGATGAGAAATGCCAGAACTTATTCTTACGCTTTTGATTGCATGAAAGTTGTTTACAGTTTTAACTGGGATGTATGCATACATTGTCTGATTTGTAAATTGGCCAAGTCGGGGGGTGTGGCCCGCCAGCTCATGTCGGGAGGTGTGACCCGTTTATGCCAAGGGGTAGTGTGGCCCCAAGGGGTAGTGTGCCCCCATGTAAGGCAGCATGAGACTGACTCATTGTCACCTCGGGGTGACTTCAGGGTGTCAATTTACGAGGGCGGACCTTTATCCGTGAACGATTTTATATGAATGGATTTACGAATGATATGTTTCTGAAAATGATAAACTGTTTAAATGCTTTGTTAACTGTTAAGAGGGACTCACTAGGCCTCATGGTCTAACCCTCGCATTTTCAAATTAAAACATTTTCAGGAAAGCAGGTAATGAAAGACTCCGGTAATTGAGTAGGGCGTTAGCGAGGAGGCTTGATAGTATAGCGACACTGCAGTTCAGTTTAGTTTATTTCTCAGTTGTGTAGGTTGTTCCGCCAACCAAATTTTGGATGTTATGTAAGAAATTTTGAGACGCGATTTTGGGATATTCCAATTCTTATGTTTTGCTTATTTAAAATGATTGGGTTGTTATATAAACCACCTAATTATTCTCCAAAAGCATCTACAACAATCCTTAAGACAATCCCCTAAGTGCCTCGATCCTAGCCCCAAACAAGAAACGAGCCAAAACGAAAATCGCCCAAACAACACCTTGCACGGCTTGGCTCGCGACTTTAAGCGTGCCAGAACCTATGCAATTCATGTGCAATTCATTGGATTCAGGTACTAGACTTGAGCTTTTCTAAAAAAAACTCAAAACTTGACTTCCCAAATCGGTTTTAATATCCAAAAATAAGGGAATCAAAGTCCCAAACCATTGTTATCAATATTCAAACATCAAACATCCAATTATCCATAAAAGTTCATCAATTGAAGAACTCTCTTTTCTCAAAATCAATAAAATTAAGAACCCTTGAAGATAAACACCATCAATGGTGGTTTTTGTACAAAACTCATTGAAAACCAACAATCACTCAATCAAACCAAATACTCTATAGGGTTTTAATCCAAAAACACTTTAAGAATGAAAACCCAAAAATTCCAAACCATAAAACCCACTAGAATCCATGGGAGATAAGGGATGAGGTTGATTACTTTGGAGAAGATGATCTTTAATACTTGGAAAATTCGTATGAATGAGGAATGAGAAGGGTTTTGAGGGTTTTCTCTCATTAAACCTTATTTACACCTAAATCCCTGAAAGTTGGATGAAATCACCTAAACACCCCTTTACTCCCAAAACTTCACAAACCATGCTTTTAGGTTACTTACAAGTGTTATGTCATGTTCTATTTTGTTCTATCATATCCCGTCGTGTTATGTTCTATTCTATTTGCATATCAAACGGACCCTAAATCACATGTATATATTGTTGAAATATTTTCCCAAAATAAATAATGGCTATAAATATCATAATTGTTTTGGTAGGAAATTTAGAAGACATAATATTTATTAATAGGGAGTCCAACCAATTCAATTTTGGAAAAGAATAACAAACAAATGCATTACCTTGCACTTGGACATGGTATGGCACCAATCTTCAAAAAACAATGCACAAATCATGAGAAAGAATCAAACATAGGGTTTTTTCTTGGACTACATGTATATTTGGATTTGTTTTGATAAAAAATTCAGAAGATGTAATTTAATAAGTCAACCAATTCAATACTGAGAAACGAGAATAGATGAATTACCAATTATTCTTATACAATATTTCATCAAGAAATTAACAATGCAATAATTGTGAAAAGAGAGTAATCAAAATAGGCGTTTTTATTCGTCTCATTCCATATACTATTAAATATCGTTCTAACTAACATCTGAATGATCATTAAAAAAACGAAAAACGTATGAAATAATGATGAAAACAATAAGAAGACTGAAGACATAAACTACCTCACTAGACACTAACCCCATATGAATATACAGATTCATTTCTCATGATTTGTGCATTGGCCTATAATAGATGCATGTCATTAGTCTGTGTCAATTTTCTAACACATGATCATATGTTTGATACACTTGAACTATATTGATTTTTAATACATTTATTTTGTCATTAGAAAGATATTTTATATTTTTTAAATATCAGTTTAATTATAAATATATTCGTTTTCTCAAAGTTTGATAGGACTATATTGAAATTATTATAAGAAGAGTTATTTAATTGACATGAGACAATTGAATTCTATTTAAATTGTTGTTATGGATAAGTATCGCAACATACTGCATCATCACTTGATTTTTATTGTTATTTTACGACTAGTTGTGATTTATATAATTCCTATGCTTAATAGTTAGTTAATCATGATTATTAGAGTAAATTTGAAATCCTTTCCTTTTCACACTTTCTCTTTCTCACATACACTCTCTCTTCCTTTGTCACGAACAATATATTTATTTTAAATGTTTACGTTTAGTATTAGATAAAAAAACGCGGAACGATACCTTAAAATATAAGAGCATCTCCAACAGCTTCTTTAAAATAGAGAAAATTGCATTTTTGTTCTCTATATTGCTCCAACAGCTTCTCTATATTGTTCTCTAAGATAGAGAAAACTCCAAGTTTACTCTAAAACTTGCTAGATGGAGAGAAAATTTTACATTTTTATTCATTCTCACCAATAGGATTGAGTTATCATTATTTTATAGAAATTGTTTTGAAAAAATGTATTGGGATGATAAATTTAAATAATATCCTAATAATATAATGGTTGTTGAGTTCTCTAAAATAGAGAATCTGTTGGAGCTAAATGTAATTTATTTTAGAGATTTTGACTTTTAAATCCCTATTTTAGAAAAATTATAGAGAATCCGTTGGAGATGCTCTAAGTTCTCATAATTATCACAATTTTTAAGACTTTATTTAATTGTGTCCTAAACATCACACGGATGCACTCACACACATACACACACAACTGCTATCTCATTTTGGGAGAAGCCCCAACTGAGGAAAATCAACGATGAGGAACGAGAGAGATATACCCAAAGAGAAATCGAAAAGAAGAAGATGCAGAGGTCAAAAAGAACGATAAGGTAGAGATAATGTCAAAAAGAACCCTTTAGATCTAATTCTATGAGGTATCGTAAGGGTGAAGAGAACCCTTTAGATCTGGGTTGATTTCTCTACAGAAAAGAGAAATCAAGAGAGATAAGGTAAAAGCAACGATGAGGAATAAATGAATATGAAAGATAAATTGAAAGGAAGCAAAAAATCAATGCCAGGAAATAGGTCGTCGGGAAGGAGATGCAGAGGTTGTTGCCTCGTCGAGGAACTTCTTCATTGGAGAGATTGGTATCGTGAAGAGAGGGTGCACGAGAAAGGAGGGAAGGGTCGATGAGGAAGGAGATTGTAATAACCGGGTCATTTTTGTAAATAAGACCTTTTGGTGTGTGTGTAGTGTGAAGGAGGAAACTTTGGTGGCCTGGTGAAAATAAAGAAAATAGGGTTAAATCCCTAAAACCCTTCATGTTCCCTCATTTCAGTAAGGAGCGGCTAGCCGGCTAGGGTAAGAGAGCTGTGTGGAGCAACTTTGCAATTTTGGGAAGGAAGGCTTGGATTTGGAAGCTGAGGTTTGGAGGATCACCATTCCCTTCAAGGTAATCCTCTCCTCTTTAATCTTTTCATCTAATTAGGGATGTTGGGAGTTGTGGGGAATGTTGTAACTTTTGTATTCCACTCATAAGAGGGATATTGTGGTCTGTGCGTTTTCTTAACTAAAACACTGTCGGAAATCGGAGGAAAGAGATGGCTGAATCGTTGGGAAGTAATGCCTCATTGATTGTTGTAGCATGGCATCAATCTAGTATCGATTTGGGGGAAAAGAGTAATGTTTTTGGAAATGATTCTTGTACGATAAAACCCTGTTAGACCGGAAGTCGCTTCATCCCGAAACCCTTGGGAATCCGGAAGAAGTTTTTCGGAAATTGTGGCGGAAGGTACCGGAATCCGGAACCGGATCCGGGATATATCAAATCCGGATGAGTCCGGGTATTACCGGAATCCGGAAGGGAGATCCGGAAGGAGTCCGGATTGTACCGGAATCCGGAAGCGGTGTGCGGTGTCCGGAAGTGGGTTGTCCGGAAGTGGTTGTCCGAGAAACTCCACTGTTTGGGACTGTGTCGGGAATCCTTTGGGATCCTCTTTGTGTGCCGAGTAGAGAGTGCCTTAAGGGAGTCAGGATGTGTCTCGGGAGGTGTGATAGAAATCCTTGTGGGATGTTGAGTGATTTATTCACTTTCGTGTGTTGGGTGAAAATGTAGGTGTGCAGTTAGAGAATAGCGGTTTCAAGTAAGAACGTGCTAGCGTGGACGCCAGGTGAGTCTTTCTAAACTGAAGCTATATCGATACTCGAATTTATTACTTGTACCGATATATTGAACTGCATGATGTAACTTATTTTATAGATATGTGCGAGGTATGTGAGAATTTAATATGGATATATGGGGAGTGTGTCCCATGCAGGATATATGAATTTGTTTCATATGATCACTAAGGGCCGGTGTGTGCCCTAACACGTTGTCACATATAAACTGACAAAGGTGTAACTGTTTATAAATGCTTATAAACTCTCTTTAGTTGATAATTGTGGTGTGATGTTGGTAGCAAGGGGGATCTCACTAGACCTCATGGTCTAACCCGCGCTTTTCAAAACTAAAACCTTTTCAGGTAAGCAGGTAGTCGAGAACTCGTTTAGAGGAATGACAAGACGTGAGTTGGAGCTTGTGTATAGAAGGACTAGAAGACTTTCCCTTTTTATTTTGTAGTGATGTTCTCAGCTGTAGCTAGAGTTATTTCCGCGAACCCAGTTTGTAATCTTGATAGTGTGACTATGTTGGGCCGTTTTCTGGCGTTTTGTATTAAAGAGGTAGCTTTTGGCATGCTTGTTGGTGTGGGTTGTTACAAATATGCATTGTAACAACCCAAACAAAATAAAGCATGCAATTCTTATAAAAATGAAATATCCCAAAAACGGGTCCCAAAATTTCTTACATAATATCAAAATCTGGTTGGCGGAAACAACCTACACAACTGAGAATAAATCTAAAACTGAATAATAGTGTCACTATCGCTACCGCGCTTTCTCACTAACCGCCATGCTCACTTGCTAGAGTCTTTCGCTACCTGTTTCCCTGAAAAGGTTTTAATTTGAAAATGTGAGGGTTAGACCATGAGGTCTAGTGAGTCCCTCCTGACAGTTCTCAGAACATTTAAAACAGTTTATAATTTTCAATATAAAACATCCACATATCGGCTCATATAAAATCCTTCACGGACAAAGTCCGCACCCGTAAATTGGCACCCTGAAGTCACCGTAGAGTGACGTCGTCAGTCAGTCTCATGCTGCCTTACAGGGTCACTCTTCCCATGGCATAAACGGGTCACTCCTCCCGGCACGAGCACTGGCGGGCCACACCCCCCGACTTAGCCAATTTACGTCTCACACAATGTATGCATACATCTCATATAAAACTTTAAATAACTTTCATGCAGTTAAAAGCATAAGAATAAAACATGGCATTTCTCATCATGTACTCACTTTAGAAAAACACGTTAAAAGTCACGTATTTTAGTTAGAAAACTCACCTGGTGTGTTTAAGATCTTTTCTTACTGTGCTTATGACTTTCAATTGATCTACCTGGGAAATGAATGAAATACAAACTGTTCAGACCCTAAAACCAGCTTACCGGACACCAGGTTACCGAATGAGCTAACTTACCGGGTACAGCTACTTACCGGGTATTAGACTTTCCGGAACTCTACACTTACCAGATCATACTTACCGGGACACACACACTTACAGGTCAAATTAAACTTACCGGGTAAACTACACTTACCGGGCACAAACTTATCGGACAACTTACCGAGCACAAGGTTACCGAATCACACATACTTACTAGTACTATCCGGTCTCTTTCTCCCGGTAACCTTCATCACAGGGGAGCTTACCGGGTACGGCACTGGGACGAATTTTGGAGACAAAACCTTACTCAAAGCCCCTTAATCAGAACGATAATGCGATAAACGACTTCATAAACATCCTAAATCCATTCCTTACAATTCTTTGCTAATTAAACACGATTAGAGTGCTTAATCCTTCTCTCAAGGTATCATTTACAACTTTTTAAGTAAAACTCTCTCTATAATTTATCAATCCAATCATAACAACAAGATAAGAATTGGGTTTTGAAATTACCTGATAGAATTGTTTGCAGAAACGAACTCCAACTCCACTTCTCCTTCCAATTTTAATGAATGATGATTTCCTTCTTCAATTGCACTAGAACACCAAATCTTCTTTCTCTGCCTTCTAATTCTCTTAGCCGCCACCAACAATGATTCCTAGGGTTTTGAGCCCATTTTGGGGCTTTTATACCCTAATGCCACAATTACCAATTTAGTCCCTCAACTCCCAGCTTTATTAATTTTTCCACAAGACCTTAAACTCTTCCAATTTGGTCTCGGTTATTACATGCATGGTTCTATTAAGGAAGGATATGCATGTTTCAATTGGAGAGATTGTTGTTGTGAAGGAAGGCAAGCGTCAATGAGGAAGGGGTGGCTCGGTCATTTTTTTGGCTGAATCTGGACAACTGTGGTTCCTTGTCTGTGCGAATAAGTTGATTTTTTCATTAAGCAGCAAGTAAACAACCCAAAATACATGTGCAAATAAGCTCGTTAAGCCATTAAGCCCAATAAGTCAAAAGTAAACACCCCCTTAATTTATAGGATCAAAAAATAAAGTGGTTTATCTAATAGCGTTGTAATAAGTCTATAAGACATGTTTTGACGTTCTAACAAGTTTTTATAACACTTAATACAAAAGGTTGCATTATTAATTTTATGTATATGACAATATTTAAAAAAGTTTTCTATAAAAATGGGTTTTTGGAACGCTTATTTTTTTTGGTTTCAGATAAACCTAATTTTGTTGTAGTAATAATTTTTCTTAATTGTTTTGACAATCGGTGTTTTTTAATCTTAATTTATAGCTTTTTTGTTTTTATTTTAATATTTATAGTTTAACAATTTTAATAATCACGCTAGCCGAATTTATTTTTTAATATTTTGCTCGCATATTTCAGATTTCAACTCAAAAAATATGTGAATTTAATAGCTTTAAATAAATATAAAGATGGTTAGTCTTGTTAACTAATGTTGTTAAGTGAAGAAACCATAAATCTATACATATAATAAAATAAAAACTTAAAAACCACTAACATAAATAATTTGTTTTGAGGACCAAATCATTTTAAACAAACTCTAAAAACCATCAATGTAATTCACCCTTATAAATACGATAAATTATATAAATAACAACGAGTACGTGTAGCACCAGGTATTATGTTTGACATGAATCATGATAACATTAATTTTAGAGTAAATTACGGATTTGGTCCCTGTGGTTTGGTGGTTTTTACGAAAATGGTCCCTAAACTTCATTTATTACGGATTAGGACTCGACGTATGACATTTTATAACGAGTTGGTCCCTCCCTCTAACTGCCGTCCAACACCTCCGTTAAACTGAAGGGCATTTTCGTCCTTCTTCCTTTTTTTGTCTTTACATGAGGGACTAATTCCGCAATGACACAAACCCCAGGGACCAAATCCGTAATTACGTTTGAAAAATAAAAATTATTAATTTTTTATTCTTTTACTTTATTAAATTAATAAAGTAAAATAATTAATTGACTAACTAAAATTAATTGAATAAAATTATTCCCCATCTTTTTTTTAATTAATTAAAATATCAAGTTAAAGTGTGTTTCAAAAGTATCTTCATCATCATCATCATCTCCAGTACATATCTTCAAGAAGATTTTAAAATATCATGTATTAGGATTTCATCCATATCCAGCACATATCTTCAAGAATATTTTAGATCTTTTTATCTTTCTTCCCCTCTCTCACAACACCAAAATAAACAATTCCATTTGTATCTCTTATTTTCATTTCCATTCTCAGATTGAATTTTGATTTTTTTTTTGTTGGGTGTTCATCAAGAGAGAGAGAGAACGAGAGATCTACACTATATCTTATCATTTTGGTATCCATTTTCCAGATGAGTTGGTGTTCATCAAGAGAGAAAGAAGAGAGATCTCTACATGGGTTAGTGTTCATCAAGATTCAAGCTTAGATTTCGAGTTCGGTTTCGAAGGTTTCAGATCTGGTTTCCGATTCAAGTTCAGTTTCGAGATTTCCGATCTGGTTTTCGGTTCTAACAGCTCTGGTTTTGGCTTTCAGATCTGGGTTTTGTGTTTGTTTATGAAAGAGATCTGTTTTCGAGTTTGGTTTTTGAAGGCGACAAAATTTGGTTCCCATGTTCTTTGTATATGAATTTGTATGAATGTTCTTGGAAGATTTAGATTTAGGATTTTTGAGTTTTGAATGTTCTTGTATGAATATTTGAATTTTTTTGGAGTTTGAATCTGATTAAATTTCAATATTGTATGAATGTTTGATTGTTTTTGGATCTGAATCAGATTTAGAGTTCGAATGTTTTTGTATGAATGTTAAAAATAAATGGTTTGAATCTGATTTTATTTTTGGGTTTTTTTGATTGTGGCGGTGATGGTGATTGAAGATGATGAATATGCATCTTCTTTCCAGATTTTAATATCCTAATGCATTCAAAAATAATAATTAGTTTTGATTTACCAAATATGTAATTCATTCTTTTTAATTTTAAATATTTGAAAATTAATAATTTTTATTTTTGTATAATACTTTATTAATTTAATAAAGTAAAAGAATAAAAAAATTAATAATTTTTATTTTTCAAACTTAATTACGGATTTGGTCCCTGGGGTTTGTGTCATTGCGGAATTAGTCCCTCATGTAAAGACAAAAAAAGGAAGAAGGACGAAAATGCCCTTCAGTTTAACGGAGGTGTTGGACGGCAGTTAGAGGGAGGGACCAACTCGTTATAAAATGTCATACGTCGAGTCCTAATCCGTAATAAATGAAGTTTAGGGACCATTTTCGTAAAAACCACCAAACCACAGGGACCAAATCCGTAATTTACTCTTAATTTTATTAGAACCATGTGGCCACTTGAGAAATCTTACATCCATATCGAATCTTTCTTCTAGTATTAATATAAATACGCGTACATAGATAATTAGATACTTTATTATTCACATAGGGCCAGGTTCAGGGAAAAACTTAAAAAAAAAACGAAAAACTGAAGAATGCCTCAGTAGCACTTTATCTGGACAATATGCACTTGTGCATACTTGTAACATACATACATGCCATATGCACAAATGCATAATAACAACTCACCTTTACCTGTATGGACAAGTGCATAGCGTCCATATAAAGGGTCAACAAGGTGTTCCTTAGTTTTTCTTTTTTTGTGGTTTTCCCCTAGACCCCTCTATTCACATAATTAGTTATACATGTACGTTTTTTTATTTTTCTATAAATACTCCTCCATCTTAAAATAAGTGTTTATATTACTATTTTTGTTTGTTTCAAAATAGGTGTCCACTTTCCCATTCTACCCTTAATTATGTGATGGTGAATTTTTCTCTCTCTATAATTAAAAGTAAAATTGTATTTTGGTTAATTAAAAAGTGTAATAATTGTACACTCTTAAAACTTTGTGTCTTTTTCATTGTGAACATTTATTTTCGGGCGGAGGGAGTAATTTCTAATATATGTCTACTAGATATTATCACCACTCACATTTTAAGGCGACAAAATCAATAATATTTAAAAAAGTGATAAAGATGATTTCCCTATCTGTGATTTCTTTCTGTCCAATTGTTAATACCGTTAAGTTAGATCAACTATGCTTTTTTGCATTATTTAGTAAGTTACTTATGTTTTTATGTTAATGGTCTTTACGATTCAATTCCATGATTAGTATGAAATCGTTCATGCTTTTGATTTTCAATTATCCACGTGTTTTTGCTTCGTTTCCATAAAGGGTTGGCGTGGGTTGTTTCATACGACACGTTTTTAGGTGTTTTGGGCTTGTGCTTGATTTCGCGATAGGCCACCAAAATGAGAGCACGTTTAAAACACGGTTGATATATGTCCTAGTTATATTCATGAAAATTTTCCTCTTGAAAATCGAACTTTACGAAAGTGGATGACCATACCCATGTGTTGAAAAAGTACAAGAAAAAAGGGTCTAGCACATTACCAAATACATTCATCATGCTTAGGGGTTGATAATAAACATGACCACTAAGAGCTTATTAAACAACCCATAAAGCATAAAAGGCATGTGTGTGATTAAGGCATTAGGACATACTTAAAGGTTGTAAATTCATTTATCTTTATATAAAGTTATTGTTCTAAAAAACTCGTCGCACAACCGTCATGGCATAAGGCTTGTGTTTTATACCACGTTAAGCTCGTGTCACGCCATGGCCTAATGCGTAGTTTAGTAATGTTGATATTTATTTTTCTTTATGTTTTTTTTATATCTTATTTGCAAGTTTATAATATATAACCTAATTTAACTTGTTTATTACAATCGAATCATTGAGTAACATTACAAAACACATGTTTTTGTATATAATATTATATATGAATTAGAAATTTGACATCATAAGTCACGTCTTGAAAATGCTATGGATTCGTCGTGGCTCCTACTGCTTCAGACTTGATTTCGCCGTCACGCCACGTCTCACGCCATTTAGAACCTTGTCTAAAATACATTGCATAGAAACAATCGTTGAAACCAAATGGAAATGCAAACTATAAGGATTGAAATTATAAACAAAGTTGAAGGATGAAAACAAATAGGGAAATTAATTAAAATGCCACAAGTCCAAGTCAAACTTACCAAAATGGCCCAAATCTCTCCCAGTTTGCAAAAATGCCCCAAATACCCGCGATAGGAGCCCGCGATCGCGGCCAGTGGTATTTTCGTAATTTTATTATCCCGCGATCACGGGGAAGCCGCACAAATACCCGCGATGGACCACTTTGTTTGTATTTGATGATTTTTAAATGAAATTTTACAATTTCACCCCCTATATTTATTTATAAACTTTACTTTATACCTTTTACTTTCATTATTTTAATTTTACATTTAACACATATAATCGTTTATTAACTAAAACACGTTAAAAAAATACGTTTTAATTTTAACAAGTTACACCATTATAATCGTCTCTTCGATACGTTCGAAATGAGCTCAATCTTGAATTTTTTTGATTTATATATTTTAATATATATCATATATACTACATAAAAATATTTTTAATATTTACAATTCATATCTTTATAGTTAATTATTTAATTTATGGTACTCTTATAGTTAATGCGATAGGAGTGTAAAACAAAATTGAGAATACGTTAAAAAAATGAATTTCCGCAGATAAAAAATATTTTTTAGGTAGTGTATATGATATATATTAAAATATATAAATAAAAAAATTCAAGATTGGGCTCATTTCGAACGTATCGAAGAGACGATTATAATGGTGTAACTTGTAAAAATTAAAACGTATTTTTTTAACGTATTTTAGTTAATAAACGATTATATGTGTTAAATGTAAAATTTAAATTATGAAAGTAAAAGGTATAAAGTAAAGTAAGTAAATAAATATAAGGGGTGAAAGTGTAAATATCAAATCAAAATCACAATTTTAATTAATTTCCCAAACAAATATACCACTTCTTGTAACTTGGTCAAAATCGAATAATGATTGAATGAAAATAAAGAATAACAAGTTGGAAGAACCTTGAAACTCACAACATGTGAATTGTTGGTCGAGACCCCTTGTGAGCCGCCTGTCACCTACGTAACCCATGGGCGATATATATGGACTCAACAAACTTATTTGTTGGTCTAGCATTCTTGTACAAAAAGATGAACCTTTTTATTAAAGTATTATAACTAAACAATAATTTGTCGCTACAATAACGCTCTGTTCTCGAGTTTTGGAACGAAAGAAAAAAAAAGGAAATGAAGAGAAAGGAAAAGAAAGAAATATTTATTTTTGTGTTCTTGAGGTTGAAAGAAAATAAAATTTCATGTTCTTGAGTAGGAGAGAAAGGAAAGGAAAGATGTCACTTTTACCAATATATCCTTATTTATTTCATAATGGAATGTAGCTAATGGATATATGTGTAATTTTATAAATACTTTTAATTATTTTTAAATATCTTTCTTTTCCTTCGCTTTCCTCCCACTTTTGGAAGGAAAGTTTTGGAAGGAAAATCAACAATATTTTCTTTCTCTTTCCTTTCTTTTTCCTCCTTAAAAAAACTTGAGAACACAATATTTTTTTTCTCCTATTTTCTTTCCGTTTCCCTTCCTTTCTTTCGTAAAAAAAACTCGAGAACACGGCGTAAAGGTTATTGTAAAGAACTCATGAATATAGGTGTCAATTATTTTTATTGTGAATTCTTTTAAAACATATATAACATCTATATTATGTTTGTTTCGACGGATTTGAAAGAATTTAAAATTAAATTTTATTTCATTCTCATGTTTTTTTGAAAAAAATCTTGGATTTGAAAGAATTTGAAATTGATTTTTTTTTCCAGTCTCATGTTTGTTTTGAAAAAATTATTGTTTTTGAAATCACGGAATTTCATTAAAATCCTACAAATATAGAATTTTAAAAATATACAATGTCATATTTCATTTAATTTCGTAAGATTTATGTGTAATAATGTTTTAAAATATGTTAAACTTAGTTTTATAATAATCAATTAATAAAAAGGTAATTAATTATTTTTATAATCATTTATAACTTGTTTTATAAATTATTTATAAAGGTTGAAATTGAATTTAAATCTAAATCCTACAAAACAAGTTATAAATCACTCCAACCCATTTTATCAAACCAATCCCCTACTAAAAATATTTCCAATGTACATGAAAAACATAGCTTCTCAACGAACAATACTCGAATTATCAATGAAGTCCAACCTTTCAAAAGGTAAACGCTAGATGTCTATAAGTATTTACCGTATGTTATATATTTACAAAAGATAACTTCTCAAAATATGTACACTATTGAACTTGATGAAAAAAATGTTTAACGGATTATTTATTTACAAATTTTGTTCAATATATTGTCATTAACAAATGAGTAAATTACAGAAATGGTCCTCGACTATGCCTCGATTTCAGTGTTGGTCTTTCCAGATCCGAAACTACACTTACAGTCCCTAAAACACAGTTTTGGATCCCATTTTTTTTCGTTAGAGCTCACATGTGCCCCTCACGTGAGGGGCATTTCAGTCATTCTATTTGTTTTTTTATTTTCGAGGGACCATTTCTGTAATTCACTCTTTACTCTTTTTACCCATCTTCTTCTCCACCTTCTTCCTCAAGAAGAACACCATCCATAACCACTATCACCACCCACCACAACCACCCACCACCACCACCCACCCACCACCATCACCAACCACCTCCACCCACCACCACCATCACCACCCACCACCACCACCATCACCAACCATCTCCACCACCACCATCACCACCCACCACCACCCACCCACCACCACCCACCTTCATCCCATGGCGGCAATACGAAAACTTTGTTGTTTTTCTATCTTTCCCATTCGGAAACTAATCTGTTTTTCCATAAAGATTAATACCCAGAATCAAAAGATGGATGAATCAAGAAAAAGATTCTTGAAAAAGTGTTAGATTTTCATTATTGACATGTCTCAGTGTGTAGAAACTCCAAGATCCACCAAAGTGAAGAAGAGAGATAACAGATCTGAGAAATGGACTCCATTAAAACCCACCAAAGTGAAGAAGAAAGAAAGAAGAAAGAAGAAAGAAGATGGTGGTGGTGGTGGTGGGTAGGAGTTTGGGATGAAGGTGGTTGGTGATGGTGGTGGTGGGTGGAAGTTTGGGGTCACAGTGGTTAGTGATGGTGGTGGTGGGTGGAGGTTTTGGATGAAGGTGGTTGGTGGTGGTGGTGGTGGTGGTGGTGGGTGGAGGGTTTAGGGTGGTTGGTGATGGTGGTGGTGGTGGTGGATGAATGTGAGGTTGAAGAAGATAGGTAGAAAGACTAAAATGGCCCTCACGTGAGGGGCACATGACCAACTTAACGGAGTCTTACTAACGGTGTTAGGGAGAGGGACCAGTTTGGGATCCGAAACTGTATTTTAGGGACTGTAAGTGTAGTTTCGGATCTGGAGGGACCAACACTGAAATCGAGGCATAGTCGAGGGACCATTTCTGTAATTTACTCTTAACAAATTAAAGAACTTAATTATTTAAAATGAAAAGTTTGTTAGATTTTTTAGACTTTTCTCTAACTTTGAAATTAAATATATAAGAGCATATTCCAACATATTGTTTAAAATGAAAAACATAGAGAATTTCTAGACAAAAATAATTTTACTCCGACAATTTTTTTTGAATGGAGAAAGTATAAGATAGAAATATTTATTTAATACGTTTCATTCAATAAGATCCTTTGAAATTGAATTTTAAAAATAAATAAATATTATATTAAATATTTTAATAACATAATTAATACTTTAATCTTTAAAATGAAGAATATGTTGAAGTTGAATATGTTTTTGTTTTAAAGATTTTAAATTTGCATTCTCCATTTTAGAGAATTTTGTTAAAAATACTCTATAGAAACTTATTTATTTACTTAGAGCACAACCATTGAGTGGTGCTATAAATTGAAAAAAAATGAGAGGTTAACAACTTTTTTGCTCTATTAATATTTTGTGAAATGTATTAAGTGTTATGATGATATAATAATAATATCTACAATAATGAATTTGTTAGAGATAAATATTAACTTTTTAGAAATGTCGACTTTTAAAATTCATCCTAAAAAATCTATAGATATTATGGTACTACTTCAAACAAATTCTCTAAAATTTCTCTATCAAAAGTTATAGGAAAAAATATATTCAACTCAAACATAGGGGTGTTTGGGATTGCTTATTTTTTGACTTATTTGCTTGTTGTTTTTCTTCACCGCAAAAAAACCATTTTTAGTGTTTGGATTGAAAAAAAGAAAGTGCTTATGGATTTTTCCCATCACAAATAAGTTGTTTTTGATAAGTTAATTCATTTTAACTTATTTGAAACTGCTTATAACTTATTTGTCTAAATTACATTTTTACCCACAATTTTTTTTAGCACGACATAAGTTGATAAACACTTTTATAAACAAGCATAAGTTGTTTTAAATAAGTAATCCCAAACACCCCATCTTCATTTTGAATATTACAATATTAACTATATTATTAATTAATATAGAAGATATATTATTTATATTTTATAATATTGAAGATAATTGTTTGCATTGAAGATATATATAAAAAATGTTTCTCACTTGTGATAATAATTTTTAAAGAATTCTTTAAATTTAAAAATTCCACATTACCTTTTATATTATCTCCATTTTAATATGGTTTTAACTTTTAAAATATATGTTAGAATAAACTCTTGTTTAAATTCTTAGTTTTCTTTATTTTAAAAATATGCTACAAATACTTTAAAACACTTTTTACTTATAAGGTCATCCCCAGCGCATAACTAAAAGCTCTCAACGCCACATCAGCGCCACATCAACTAAGCCCTCAAGCCCTAAAGACCCGCAGCGCATAACTAAAAGCCCTCTTGCCACCTCATTTTTTTAATTCTCTTATTTATACATTTAATTATTTAACAAAATAAAAATATTTATATATTTTTTAATAACTAAAAATAAGATAAATAATAAAAATAAAAATTCATATCATTCATTAAAAAATTAAAAATTACAAAATATAAAACACTACCAATTATGAAAATTTTTAATTTGCTCTTTTCTCGTTAAAGTAACCCTCAAAACGTCTCCCGTAAGGTGATCATGCGGGGTCATGAAAAACGCGAAGTCTTTCTCAAATCGCTTGGAAACCAAGCTCCGGGTCTTCTTGCGGTTGCGGTGTATCTGGTCGGTTACGACGGGATGTAGGTGTTTTGTTTGGATTCATGATGAAATTTGAGAGAATTTGAGAGAGTTTGAGAGATTGTTGGTGTGAAAAAAATAAGAGGTTGAGGGTTAATATATATAGTGTGATTAAATTGAAAAAAAAAATTAATTTTTTTTTATAAAAGTAACCGTTGGGAGTTATTTATTTTCAAGATTTCAAAAAAAATGTCAAAGTAGTCGTTGGAGCTTTCGGGTTCCTCGGGTTTGAAAGCCCGCTGGCCGAGCCCGAGGATGAAGCCCGCAATACCCCACCGCTGCCCGCACGAGCCCGAGCTCGAGCCCGAAGGGCGCTGCGGATGGCCTAAGTAACATCCCACGTCATCGGTCATAATATTGGTAAAAGTCAGGGAAATTGACCTAAATAACCATTTTTAAAACAAAACTTCAACTTTTAACCATACAGATTATTTTTTTACAAAAATAACCGGAATCCCGCAAGCCTGACACCGCAAGGCTTGCGGTGTCAGCTTTTTCTGACAAAACGAAAAAAAAAATTTATTTCTGACAAAACGCAAGGCTTGCGGTGGCTTGCGGTGGCTTGCGTTGCGCTTGCGGTGGCTTGCGGTGGCTTGCGGTGCGCTTGCGGTGGCTTGCGGGATCGACATTTTTTTAAAAAAACAATATTTTTTTCGTTTGTCAGAAAAAGCTGACACCGCAAGCCTTGCGGTGTCAGGCTTGCGGGATTCCAGCTATTTTTGTAAAAAAATAATTTGGATGGTTAAAAGTTAAAGATTTGTTTAAAAAATGGTTATTTAGGTCAATTTCCCGTAAAAGTCATGCGATGCAAGAGAGGGCACACTACCCGTGCAAACATACCAATTTGCTTTTTTGACGTTGACTTTGACCACGTCATCAGCCAATCCCTTATCTCCATGTCACCATCATTCTTCACCCATCCCCCTCCCACGGCTCCGATCAATTCATCGCATCTATCCGACGGATGATTCACCTTTTCCAGAACCTTCTTTTTTAGAGTAAACTATGATTTTAACCTGATTTATTAAAAATTACAACTATCACCCTTAATTATTTTAGATTATAGTTTTTATTTATGTGGTTTTTATTTCTTTCTATTTTCATCCTTAAAGTTAATTCTATCATTTGCCGTTAAATACAAAGATCGAAAAAGACATTCATTTATAAACCATAAAATGAATGTTATATTTTCAACAAGCCATAAGGACATAGAAGTGGTTTACTCAATATTATATTTAATTAAATAATAAGAAGAGTTTTATTATTGGATCAATCGTAACTAAAAATCAACACTAATGAGATGTAGCGGATTAATTTTCGTGATAAGCACACAATTCATGGTGAGCATGAGATTAAAAGTGATTAAAGGTGGAGTTCTCTTCTAACGTTTCTCATCTTCACTTCTTTTCTCACACGATCCTTCGTCTTTATATATATATACACATATATAATATAGGGCTGAGTTCATGTGAGACCAACATGTTTTCGTGATATCTCATTTTTACATTTGAAACTTCACAGCAAAACACTGTGAGAGTAAAAAAAATCTGAAGCTTCACAGCAAAAACACTGTGAAAGTTACTTTTACAGTATTTTGCTGTAAAGTTTCAAGTGTAAAAATTTAGTCTCATAAGTTTCACGAAAATAGTTTGGTCTCACATGATCCCAAATCTCTCCCTCTCTCTCTCTGTGTGTGTGTCTTTTTCTCTCTCTATATATATATAGTGCCTTCTTTTGAAAACCTATGGATTTGAGTAAATTTGTTTTTTTAACCCTAAAACTATTCCCCATCATCGACCACCATCATATCGGCACCTTAGGTCTAGTACCATCGTAAATCACCAACAGTCCAACACCACTCCGTCCTGAACCCCCTCATCAATACCAATCAGAACCCTTTATCTTAAGAGTTAAGAATGGTTGTACCCCCCCCCCCCCAAGTTCTAAGCCCATTTCACAATGACTTCTCGATGATTTAATTTGAACACGAGAAGGGGGGAAATAGAGATGGTGTGAGGGTGAGGGTAATGGGGAACCAAAGATGATTTGGGAGGTTCGTTGGAGAAGTTTATGCTAGAGATTGTCATTTCTTCAATGTTGGGCATGTGGAAATAGGTTAAGGAGGGTTACTGTGTGTGTGTGTATATGTACATAATTATATTAATTATTTCTTAAAAAAGAGATAAAACTACAAAGATCATAATACCATTGGCTTAATAGATTTTGTTTAATAGTGACAGTGGAAAGGATCAAACCAGACAATTTTGTATACAACATGTTTAAAAAAAACTTTGTAGGGACACAAACTATGAAAAACCACAAACCATAAGGACCAAGATTGCAATTTACTCAAAAAGATATTTATTGTAAGATATTTTTTTATTTAAAAAAAAGATTAAATATGGTAACATGGGTTGGTTAACTCACCAAGCTTGACCCCCATTCTTACTCCTACCCTTCTATATATACAGTGAGAGAGAGAGAGAGAGAGAGAATGAAGAGTGAAGACGGATACAATCATACAACTCGGAGGTGGTAGAAGGAGAAGAAGAAGATAAAAGGGTTTTTGGTTTTGATTATTTATGAGAAAACCCACCCTTTTTTCGTCTATATTTTCTATCTGATTGATTCTGTTATCCGGATCTAATTGGATTATCGTTTACTGCGGGTTCTTGCGCTGTTACAGTCCGCCAGATCTGGTTCTCCGGTGAGTTTTTTACTTAGGGTTTTTGTTCTTCTTCTTACACATGTATCTTCTTATTTCATATTCCCCATTCGGATTGGCCTCCACATCGTTGTTAATTTGTTAGCATAATCTTGATTGTTTCGTATTATCGACTTATCGTGTTGATATTTTTGTGCACAGATTGGGAGAAAGAACATTGATTTGATTCAACCAGATGGATGGTGTCAAATTTGTCCCTCTTCAGACTTAAGAGTCCTTGAAATCTGGAGAAAAAAAACAAATCGATCTGAACGTATAAACGATTCAGACTTCAGAGGCATTAAGCCTTTGTGTACCATAACCCAAATGGCTGTTGCAGTTTTTAAGAGTTCCTTCATGGAAGGGGTGAAACATACCGGAAGGAGACGGGTTTTTGTTCAAACTGAATCGGGTTGTGTGTTGGGAATGGATCTAGATCGAAACGACAACGCCCACATGGTCAAACGAAGGTTGCAGATTGCTCTTAATGTTCCGATTGACGAGCGTTGTTTAACTTTTGGAGATATGGTGTTGAAGAATGATCTTAGCGCCATTCGTAACGATTCCCCTCTTCTTTTAACAAGAAATCTGATGCATAGAAGCTCTTCAACTCCATGTCTATCACCCTCCGGTAGGGATCATACACAACACAGAGATCGGAGTGGGCCTATCGAGATCTTGGGCCATTCCAGTAGCTTCTTGAGAACGAAAGAAATTGTTAACGAGATCGTGAAAGCCCTAAAGATCGGTGTTGATCCCATCCCAGTTCATGGTGGGCTTGGAGGTGCTTATTATTTTCGAAACAGTAAAGGTGAGAGTGTCGCGATTGTGAAGCCAACAGATGAGGAACCGTTTGCGCCTAATAATCCGAAAGGGTTTGTGGGTAAAGCTCTCGGTCAACCCGGATTGAAGCGGTCAATTCGGGTCGGAGAAACGGGTTACCGAGAGGTGGCTGCTTATCTTCTTGATTATGACCATTTTGCTAATGTACCTCCAACTGCACTTGTCAAAATTACCCACTCCATTTTCAATGTTAATGATGGTGTAAGTGGGCCTAACAACAACAATTGGAAGAAGAAACATTTTAGCAAGATTGCTTCATTCCAGCAGTTTATATCTCATGATTTCGATGCTAGCGATCATGGGACGTCGAGTTTTCCTGTATCGGCTGTTCATCGTATTGGGATATTAGATATAAGGATCTTTAACACGGATCGGCATGCTGGGAATTTGCTAGTTAGAAAGGTTAATGATGGTGAGATTGAAAATGGGAAATTTGGTGAAGTTGAACTGATTCCCATTGATCATGGCCTTTGTTTACCGGAAAGTTTGGAAGATCCATATTTCGAGTGGATTCATTGGCCACAAGCTTCGATCCCATTTTCAGAAGACGAGCTTGCGTACATTGAAGCTCTTGATCCGTTTCGTGACTCAGAGATGCTGAGAAATGAGCTTCCAATGATCCGAGAGGCTTGTCTTCGTGTTCTGATTCTGTGCACCATTTTTCTCAAGGAAGCTGCTGGTTGTGGGCTGTGTCTTGGTGAGATTGGTGAGATGATGAGCCGTGAGTTTCGTCGTGGGGAAGAGGAGCCCAGCGAGCTCGAGGTGTTGTGCATGGAGGCAAGGAGGCTGGTAGCTGAAAGGGAGAAGAAAGAGGAGGTGTTTGTGTTATCTCCTAAAACTCAAGTGCATGAAGATGCTTTCTTGTTTGAAACCGACACAGATGATTCTTGTTTGATATCGACTGTTCTTCCTTTCCACTTTGGATTTGGGAGAAACCCACTTTCGAAACTCGAAGAAACCATGGAAGAAGATGATGAGGATGAGAATGAGAATGAAGCAGAAGATGGAGGAAAGGTGGTATCAAATCTATCGATGACGCTGAAGAAAAACTTAAGTGTAGGTTGTGATTATGGTAGTAGTAAGGGGTATGTGGCAGTTAAGTCGTCGGGTGGGCAGAGGAGTGCCGGTGAGCAGATTCCGGCGGGGGCTAGCTTTGTGAAGGTGGCGGAGATGGAGGAGGAGGAGTGGGGGCTGTTTTTAGAGAAGTTTGAGGAGGTGGTGCAGCCTGCATTGGCAGAGCGGAAGTCCGGCAGGCTGCTGAGACAGAGGCTGGGTACTTCTTGCCGGTTTTGAGAGGTGTAGGGAGGTAGGCTAATGTTGATGAGCTTGACCGTGTTGTATGTTTAGAGGTTAAGGTTGTTTTTTGATTTATTTCAGTCCATGTGGACTTGTTGTGTAAATTATTTGTAAATGAGAAAGAAAATAAAAGAATGAAAATAGTGTATGTTGCGGCTCTGTGAATGATGGACAAAATCTTTGTTACATGGAATTGGGTGTGTTTATCACAAATGCATCCATAATGGTGACTGGTGAGGTTATGTAAAGATTTTGAACAAAATAAAAATATATAAAAAAGGGTAAAATAATATATAGATAATAAACCCTACTTTGTTTTTTTTTTTTTTTTTTTTTTGTCTTTCTGTAATGACAATCGGTTTTTAAGTCGTTTCTCTAATATTGTAGTATTTGGCACCAATCGATGCTTCAATGTCTATGGTGTTATTCTTTCCAAGTAGTAGAGATTAAGTATCTTTAGTTGATACAACATTGAATACAAGTATTATTGTATTATTTTCATTTATGATATTTGATCAAAAACCCTAATCGTTGTATATTAAAATGTCATGGCCATCTATGCCACAATCTGTTTTTTTTATATATATGTTGATACCGTTCATATCATGATAGGATAGGCAAGAATTTAACAACAAACCAAGCGATATATAACATTTCAATGTACTATCATTATTCGATACTTAAAACATTTCAAGAAATATTATAAAACTCATTTATGTAATTGACGATATAAGGCATAATTAAGGTCGGGAATGGACAAAAAACTAGATTTTGGGACGATATTTAGTGCAACAACGTCTGTGTGGCTGAGTTATACCCGAGATTGGCGGCCTTAGACAGAAATCTTAGTTGTTCGGTGGCGAAAAGAGTGTCTTCCTCAGTTGTGGGATCGTGTTTTCATGGGACTGGCGTAGAAGTCTCTGCGATGGTTGTGAATCTCATGAGCTGGAGCTACTCTAGGATGAGTGTTCCCGGTATGTCTTTGGGGAAGGAGAATGTTGTTGGGAGTGAGTGCTAGACAGATCTGGTCGTTTCTCTATTGCATCGCTTCGGAAGGTTGTCGACGACATGGGGCTTAGAACCTCCTGTCGTTTGGAATAACGTTGTCCCTAGCAAGGTTTGGGTTCTCTGTTGGCGAATCGGATTAGATAGAATTCCTTTGAGAGATAATTTAAGCCTCATAGGGGTCTCGTTGGAGTCTTACGAGTGTGTTTTCTGCAGCTTGCCTCTACTTGGATTCGTCACACCATTTGTTTATCGAGTGTAGCCGCGCCATGGAAATTAGAAAAGCGTTGAACCGACGGTGGAATCTGGTCCTGGTTGAATGTTCTGGTGTGGAGCAACTCTTGGAATCTTTGAACCTCAACAGTTTAACTCCAAAACTGAGGTTGATCCTAGATGTGGTAATGCACACGTTTTTTTGGGTTATTTGGAAAAGCATAAACAAGAAAAATTTCAGCGATAAGTTTGGTAGTCCCCTTATGCTAGCTAATGAGATTTAATCCATTGCTTTTCATTGGATTAGGCATAGAGCTGCGTTTGGTAAGTTCATTAGTTGGACAGATTGGTGTTGCAACCCGAGCGTAGTCTTTGCCTCAAATTTGTATTCCTAGCTTCTCGCTAGCATTAATTTGTTGCTTTTTAATATATTTTGTCGTTCCAAAAAAAACAAGGCGTAATTAAAATCCTTAACTCATTGTTTTTATCAGATGGTTTTGATATTATTTCTTCTACATCCAAAAAAAAAACAAGGCATAATTAAAATCCTTAACTTATTGTTTTTATTCTGTGGATTTGGTGACTGTACACAGTCAAGTCTACGTCAAAAAGAGATAACTATAACATATGATATTTGGTATGACCCTTTGCTTTAAACCCCATCACCATCATCATCATCGTCATCATATATCATATATTATGGTGTTCCTAATTTGACCAATATCATGCCTTCAATGGATGAAAAACAACAATTGTGGAGCTAAAGAGTGTATTTTCTTTTAAAGCAAAACTGATAAAGATAACAAATTGCATAAAATGGATTATTTCGTTCAATTTATATGTTAGAAGGATATATTTTCGAAAGTTTAGTTTGAAAGTTGTATATTTTAATGTCTAAGATTGATGTGAAGGTGTCACTTATATGGTGTAGATGGAATTTAACATATATTTGGAATTACTTTATCTATAATAAATATATTTCAAGCTATATACTCTTAAAAACAAACGTTGTTTTAAACGATAAAACTTTGAATATGAATTTTAAAAGTATGTTTATAACGTATGAGTTAAATAAAAACTTGTTATTTTTTAATGCATTTTGTCCGTTGATAAATAAAATTACCAGAGGATTTGAATGGGTAAAAAAAGAAGTGGATAAAAGTGTATGCAAACTTATATATATATAAGTTATTCAAATTGTGAATGACATAATCGTACAACATGTTTTGAGAGTTGTACTTTGTATATTTATACAAATTTTATGTAACTAGTTATGTAGTCGTACAATGTAGCAAGATATAAAACTTTGTTGGAAATCCAAAAGTATTAGTTGGTTAACTTCAACGCTTATCATGTGATGGTTTTATGGAGTTTAACGTGAAAACTTGAATTTTAAGTGATTATACAACAATAAGTAATGCCTAATACTTAATTAAGAAAACTTTTATTAGATGGCTTATAGCATAACATAAAATTATACAGTAGATGATTACTGATGGGGATGCCCAAAAAAGGACAATAATTTGGTTTATTGGGTGGCATTCTAATCTCTACTAGTGCAAGTTGCTAGGGGTAGTCAGGTTTCACTTCCCATCAGGTGGGGTTTGGCTTCAATGTTAAGTGAAAATGATATGAGGGACTGATATTGACATAAGCAAATGGTCTGGGGATAATCTTGAAAATTCAGTTCATGTGTTTATCCTTCTAATGATGATAGTATCCACCCCTTCCTTCATGTTTACCAAAAGCCAACTCACGACTCTAATTTTTATTTTAAAAATTCTAAAACTTATTGGTCTAGACTATATATTTCTTCATCTTGTTATATATATTGTTGTCATGATTTGGGTATGAAGTGTAATTTATATAGTTAATGTTTATATTTAGAGGTTCAGGGAAAACCTCAAAGAAAAAAAAACGGAAAAATGAAGAACATTATGGTAGCCTTTTATCTGAACGGTATTCACTTGTGAATACAAGTAATTTGTAACATGCATTTGTGCATAAAAACAAAAAAAACAATATAATTGATAGGATTTATATCAACCCTAAACCGGATCTTTAAGCTCAAGAATGATTAGTTCTAGATCATGGAATAAACATATACAAATCACAACATGAACAGCGGAATTAAACGACAGATTTGTATAGCTAACAAGGTTCATTAATTTAAACATACTGATTACATACTCACGCCCCAATTTGTTGACCTAAGTTATCAACAAACGAATACTTCTTCTCAAGTATTAGGATTAAGAACCTTGGGGCTCATGCACACACATCTACACGTTTTTGTTTAAACGTGGGTTTCAAGAACGTCTAATTCTATATCTCTAGGTTTCTTTATATACTAGAAATCTAGATAAACTAGAAACTAGATAAATACCAATCCTAGATAAACTAGGAATCCTAGATAAACTAGAATTTACAAGGATAACTATAAAATAAACATATTACAATTCGAACCCTTGTAAGTTGAAGTTTTGACACATCAAATCTATATGAAATATTCCTAACAATCTTCCCCTATTTGATGATGACAAAACTTAGCATCAGAATCTTCAAGTAGCTCTTCCCCTTTTTGACATAATCAAATCCAAAACTTATCAAACTTGAATCTTCCCCTTGAATGATCAACACTTCTTCTTCCCCTGAATTTATGCTAACCATCCTTGTGTCTTCGAGGTTATATCAATTACGTTGTAAAGAAAATCAACCATTATCTATTTGAAGTTGAAGTAAAAAACCAAACCTTGAGTCTTATATCCCGTAGAAACCAAGTGAACAACAACGTCATTCTCATGAATGAGGGGATCCCTGTCCTTCGACCAATCTTCTTCTCTAAGATTTCGTCAAATTGAAGTCACATTCTTCGAACAATTACGTTAATAATCTTCATAATATCACGGGTTATCTTTAACAGGTGAAGGATACCTTTAAAGATATGATAAGAACACAAACTCTAACTTTCACTTCTTCTTCAAACAAACTCTAATTAATCTTCTTTTTTGTAATCAACTGATGACGATCAAAGGGTAGTCATTTAAGCATTCTTCCTCTATCGTTCATCAAACCTTCATACCTTGTGTGTGTGAATTTTCTTGAAACAAACAAAAATCATCCTCCTTTTGTCGAGCATGATCCTAACATGGTGTGTGACATGTATTCTCCATTGCATCGCGGCTTTGATTTCATGGCTTTGAGGAATTCTGAGTGAAGAACAATTTTTATCAAGAAAAAAAAAACTGCTGGATTTCGAGAATTTCTGGGAGCGTTCTGGACGTCGTACGGCCAATCCAACCAGACATAATGTTAAACAATGTGTCCCGAAGCTGCTGTCCAAAAATCGCGACGATCCGACGGTTCAATCTCCGGGAATAGGGGAAACGGCCGGCTGTGATTTTCCAGAAAATTTCTGCGAAAAATCTGATTTTTCTTTCTTTCGTTCGTCTTCTTTCGTCTCTTCAAATCTTCCATTAAACCTTGTTTTTCTTCCAGATCAGAGAGCACCATGTGCTCTGATACCACCTGATAGGATTTATATCAACCCTAAACCGGATCTTTAAGCTCAAGAATGATTAGTTCTAGATCATGGAATAAACATATACAAATCACAACATGAACAGCGGAATTAAACGACAGATTTGTATAGCTAACAAGGTTCATTAATTTAAACATACTGATTACATACTCACGCCCCAATTTGTTGACCTAAGTTATCAACAAACGAATACTTCTTCTCAAGTATTAGGATTAAGAACCTTGGGGCTCATGCACACACATCTACACGTTTTTGTTTAAACGTGGGTTTCAAGAACGTCTAATTCTATATCTCTAGGTTTCTTTATATACTAGAAACCTAGATAAACTAGAAACTAGATAAATACCAATCCTAGATAAACTAGGAATCCTAGATAAACTAGAATTTACAAGGATAACTATAAAATAAACATATTACAATTCGAACCCTTGTAAGTTGAAGTTTTGACACATCAAATCTATATGAAATATTCCTAACAATAATTTACCTGTATGTACAAACGCATACAGTCCAGATAAAAGGTCATCAGGGTGTTCTTCAGTTTTCCGGATTTTATAAGTTTTCCTCCTGAACCTCCCTCTATATTTATATGTTACTAAAATATTTTGAATTAATTAACGGTTAGAATAAACTTTATTTTAAAAAATTAAATCTTAAAAATGTTTTTTTATAAATAAAAGCATACAAACAATTTAACATTAAATGAAAAATAATTAGAAAATCCAACAAAATAGTAGCCTCATTAAGATTCATGCTTAATTGGGATCATAAGCTTTGTATGTTTCGAGGTCGATATATATGCTAATTGCTAAGCAAAACTCTGGACCAAAATGGGACCGTCAATTATGATCATGTGTGAAAGTTGTCTGGAACCTAGGAACAATGTACACCTTTATTTTTACCGGATAAGATACCAAGTACCATACTAGCTTTAGGTGTCATTATATGTGTTATAAACAAGGTTTAAAATAGCGCGAGACGTGGTGTAGCGGCGAGGCCAAGCCTTAAGCCTTAGGAGTCATGGCGAAGCCACAGCGTTTATCAAAGCATGACTTATGGCAGCAAATCTCTATATCATATATAATATTATATATAAAAACATATGTTTTGTATATTAATCGATGAGTCAATGATAATAAACAAGTTAAAATGTTATATAGTAAAAAAAATGGAAAATAATACATTAAAAACGTAAATAAAATCAAATATCGTATCACAAAAGACCGCACATTAGTCCATGGGGTGCCACAAGCATAGCGTGACGTGAAACACAAGCCTTAAGCCACGGCGTGCCATGACAGCTGTTGCGGCGAGCCTTTTAGAACAGTGGTTATAAAGAGGATATTTATGTATATCATTATATTATTATTAAATGTATGACTCATTAGAAGACAAAAAAGAATATAATCACCTGGAGCACTTTAGGTAGCATACTTATGACACCTTTTATGTCATAAAAACTGTAATGTTTGATCTAGTAATAGATGGTAGACATGTCCAAAAGGCCGGGCCGGGCTAGCCTGCATCGGGCTTTGGGCGGGCCCGGGCTGTAACAACCCAATTCCCATATACACAACAAATCACATAATGTAACACAACATCGATATAACAAAAGAGACATCATATTACAAGTACGGTCCCGTAGTCTTTTACATTTAGCCGAAGCCATTCTACTACAAACTATGTACTAAATACATACATAACATTTAATATTGTAATACAACTGCTAAACATGCCAAAATCTTCATCATATAATCCTTCACAAAAGCCATCCATCGGTTACTCTAATTTACTTGCTCTTACTCGATCCACCACCTGGAATACATATTTTTAAAACAAAAATGAGGGTTAGACCTAAGGGTCTAAGTGAGGAAAATCCCTGTTAGTTTGAAATCATATATATAAACCTTATTTATATAAATCACACAGCCAGATCAAATATATCAATTTGAACTCACACATCATATACCTTCCCTTCTCATTCCTCCTGGCCATATTAGTTGGTTGCAAGCCAACTAATAAATTTACAACGCTGTACAACATCTACAGCCAAACAACGCTATACGGATTCTATAGCCAAACACACCGGTCCTAAGTCCGGCCAACGTATTATAACACATTATAATACTCATGTAAATATAATACCTCAATATATTATAATTCACATATACCATACATATAAAACACGTAATCACCAATTATCACATTCCCAAACCATACGTATATGTATTCCAGTTAAAAATACTTTTAAAGAAAAACTCACTTGTTTTGATTATTACACACGCTCGCAAGCTCCTTTCACAATGGTCTTATCTCTTACCACGACTCCACAGAATCTGAAACAATTTAAAATACATATTTGCTTTACTATCCAATTACATAAAGCCTAACAAGTTCCTATCCTCAACTGTCCCATTACACACTGTACTTAACCCACTACTGGGACTACACAAGGTACCGGGACTACACAGTACCGGGACTACACAGGGCACCGGGACTTACACAGTACCGGGACTTCGATTACCGGAAGTTGTTAATACCGGGAGTTCACGCTACCGGGAGTTAATATTACCGGGAGTTCACTATACCGGGACTTTATGGTACCGGGAGTCGACAAGACCGGGAGTCCACCGGGACTTCACCGGGACTCCAAGAACACAGTCGGTTCCAAATTTTCCAGATTCGATTGAGACTATCACTAAACAATGAAATCGACGTTTCTAAACCGATAGAAGTCTAATACTACTGATTATAAACACAAATTGTAAAGGAACTTACCTCCAAATCGATTTCAGCCCAATCAATTGAAGCCCTAACCGTACGTTTTCTTCCTCTGCTTCCTTTTCTCTCAAAACGCACACACACATACACACTTTCTGAATAAGGAAAGTGGTAATCTGATACTTAAGATATTTAAGTATTAATTTTCACTTTTGGCTGAAACTATATGATAAGTACCAAAACACCCTTAAACTTATGACTTAATTCAAACTTACCCCAAACATCCCAATCTTAAAATTAAATAATTTAACTGATAGGGAATTTATCTAACTGACTTACCCGGGGTATTACATCATCTCCCCCTTAAAAGAATTCCGTCCCGGAATTCAGTTAAGCAAAAAGATGAGGGTATTTGGCTCTCATTTCCGATTCGGATTCCCACATAGCATCCTGACCTCTATGATGCCTCCACTGAACTTTCACTTGCCTGATCTCCTTATTCCGCATCACTTTAACTTTATGATCAACTATAGCTTCCGGCTCTTCCACATAATTCAGTCTTTCATCGACTTGTATTTCTGGTAGGGAGACTGACTGATCTGGAGTAACCAAACACTTTCGGAAGTTCGATACGTGAAATGCATTATGGATTCTGTTCAATTCTGGTGGAAGATCTAATCGGTAAGCTACTTCACCGATCCTTTCTGTAATTGCAAATGGTCCGATATACCTTGGGCTAAGTTTACCTTGTCTCCCAAATCGGATGACTCCCTTCCATGGCGAAACCTTTAACATTACGAAATCCCCGACTTGAAATTCCAAAGGCTTTCGACGCCGGTCAGCGTAGCTCTTCTGTCTATCTTGAGCCACTTTCAATCTTTCTCTAATCTGAGTAACCTTATCGGCAGTTAACTGAACTATTTCCGGTCCCGCTAGCTGTTTTTCTCCCACTTCGTTCCAACACAGAGGCGTTCGAAATTTCCTACCATACAGTACTTCGAACGGTGCCGCCTGTATGCTGGAATGATAACTGTTGTTATATGCAAACTCGATCAACGGTAAGTGCTTATCCCATGATCCCCCAAAATCAACAATGCAAGCCCGGAGCATATCTTTTAAGGTCTGAATCGTTCGTTCACTCTGCCCATCTGTTTGAGGATGATACGCCGTACTTAACTTTATCTGTGTCCCCATTTCTCTTTGAAAACTTCTCCAAAATCTTGAAGTAAAACGACTATCACGATCAGAACTGATCGAGATTGGAACTCCATGTCGAGTTACTATTTCGTCAATGTACAACTTAGCTAATCGCTCCATCGAATCGGTTTCCTTTATCGGTAGAAAGTGTGCAGACTTTGTCAATCTGTCGACGATCACCCAAATAGAATCAAATCCCTTCGGAGTCCTTGGTAGTTTCGTGATGAAATCTGTGGTAATCTGTTCCCACTTCCACATAGGTATTTCTAGCCGTTGTAGTTGACCAAACGGCTTTTGGTGTTCGATCTTTACTTTCTTACAAGTATCACATCTTTCCACGTACTGAGCAATCCCTCTTTTTATCCCCGGACACCAATAGAATTGCTTTAGGTCTTTATACATCTTGTTTGTACCTAGGTGAATAGAGAAACGGGATTGATGAGCTTCTTGTAAAACACGATCTCGTAACCCACCCAACCGAGGTACCCACACTCTGTTTCCCAGACACAATAACCCCCGATCATCTTTTACTAGCAATGCTGACATCCCCGCTAACCGTTCTGATTTCAGATGTTCATCCTGACAAGCCTCCACTTGACACTTCTGCAATTCGTCAAATATGCTGGGTAGGAGTTCAGTTCGTAGTGAAATAACTTTTATTGTCCCACCCCTTTCTTGACGACTCAATGCATCAGCTACCACATTTGCCTTTCCCGGATGATAAAGGATTTCACAGTCGTAATCATTCAGCAATTCTAGCCATCTTCTTTGTCTCATATTTAGTTCCTTCTGATCAAAGAGGTGTTGGAGACTCTTATGATCAGTATAAATCTGACATTTGGAACCATACAGATAATGTCTCCAAATTTTTAACGCAAAGACGACTGCTGCAAGCTCCATGTCGTGCGTAGGATACTGTCTTTCATGATCCTTTAATTGACGAGAAACATAAGCAATAACTTTCCCACGCTGCATAAGCACACATCCCAATCCCAGTTTAGACGCATCATTATAAACAACAAAGTCTTCCGAACCTTCAGGTAGTGATAGAATCGGCGCGATGCACAGTTTCTCTTTCAATATCCGGAATGCCTCGTCTTGTTCTGCTTTCCATTCAAACTTCAGGTTCTTCCGAGTCAGCTTAGTCAAAGGCGTTGCGATACGAGAGAAGTCTTTTATAAACTTCCGGTAGTAGCCGGCTAAACCCAGAAAACTACGTACTTCGGTTGCTGTCTTCGGTGGTTCCCACTTTTCAACTGCTTCCACTTTCATCGGATCAACTTGTATACCTTTCTCAGAAACCACGTGCCCCAGAAACTGAACTTTCCGTAGCCAGAATTCCCATTTAGAAAATTTTGCATACAACTTTTCCTTCTTCAGTAGCTCCAGAGTCAAACGAAGATGTTGCGCGTGCTCTTCCTTGGATCGGGAATAGATAAGGATATCATCGATAAATACAATAACAAATTGTAAAGCCCGTGTCCCGGTACGTTTATTAATTAATTTTAATAATTTAAAATGTTTACCTTTTATTGTTTTGGTTTGGTGTCGAAAAGGACCTTATTGCTAACTTGGTTGCAATTTGGGTAGTTATGAGATATCTTTAAAAGTCGAGGGACCATTCCGTATTTATGGTGAAACTTTAGTATTGGACTCGGCCCATGCAGCCGAGCCCTTTTCTCCTTCTCGTTCATTTTCTATGGCCACAACTCCCCTCCCCCATAAGCAAACCCTATCGACCCTTTCTTCTTGTTTCCTGGTGTGGGCAGCCGTGAGTGAGAGAAGTATCGAGAGAGAGTGATCGTGAGATAGGAACGAGAGAGAGAGAGGTAGCGAGAAGAGAGAGAGGAAGAGAACAAGAGAAACAAAGAGAGAGAGAGAGAGAGAGACGCCGGAGGATCGTCGCTGCTGCCGCCGGAGGTCGCCGCCAACACCACCTTTCGTCGGAGAAGTCGAGGGGAAGAGGGTAGACGTCGCAAGGTAAGTCGTTTCTTCGTTTCGTTTCGCTTTCCTTTCCTTTTCGTTTTTCCGGTGGAACAACCACCGCCGCACGCCGCCGCTGTGGTGGCCATGAGTGGGCGGCGGGTATTGTCCAGCCTTCGTAAACCATTGTTAGCTAAACCCCAACCCGTAACCTTAATCGCGTAACCGTATTTACAATCGTTATTTTTATGAAAATTAAAGTGTGCTGTCCAGTTTTCATGTAACCATAACTTTTCCGTCGTAACTCCGTTTGAGCCGAAACTGGCGCCCACGGTTCAAGTTCAGGGTCGAGCACGTTTTCCGTGTTTTAGCGGAAAACTGGTTCGGTCTCTAGCTGGGCGAAAAAGTGGTCGCAAGTTCGGTGTTTCGTCATTTTATGTGAAAATTAGTTTTCTGTCCAGTTCGTATTTCGGCCATAACTTTCTCGTCGTAACTCGGTTTGAGGCGATTCTGGTGTCCACGGTTCACATTCTGTGTCGGGCACGTTTTTCGTGTTTTAGCGAAAGGCTGGTTCGGCCCCTAGCTAGGCGGAAAACTTCTGTTTTTACAGCAGGTCGGTAAACCGACAGTGTTGTAATCTGCCACTGTTTCGTCATGGTCATAACTTTCTGCTCGTAACTCGGTTTGGGGTGAAATCGGTGTCAAAAGTTCCCTTTTTGAGTCTAGAAACTTTTCTGTGTTTTGTGCCAAACCCAGTTCGGGACGTAGCATGGGTCGATTTGTCGTTTTATACTGAAAGGTGCTGAATTTCGCTGTTCCGGAAACTGTTTTTGTAAAATCCGTAGTAAATTGTAGAAAAATCGTTAGGAGGCGTATAATATGTCCTTGGAACCCTAACTCATAGTACTTTCTGGTCATGAAATAATATTGAGATTTTACTGGGTTTAAAGGGGTCGAAATAGGTACCGAACAGACCTGTTTGGTGAGACCGTAAAATAGTTTTAGTGACGGTTTAAGCGTGTGTCGTGTCATAGGGTCCGGGTCTCGTATTGACACGTTTTAACATGCGTTTAGGTGCTGGGAAGTGACCGTAATTGTGAAGCTTGAATTGTGTTATTAAGCTGGGCGCGCTTTCGAGGTGAGTTCTCTCACTGTGTAGTTAGGGGTTGTATGCGTGTCATAATAGTTTGTATGTACTATTGTCTTTGTGGTGTGAACTAGTTGTTGTGGTGTGTAATATTTGATTGGTTTGAATGCTTGGTATAAATGTGTTACCTTACAATTCGGTGGGACCGAGGCCTCGATGGTACTGAGGTGTTGGTTACATTACAATTCGGTGGGACCGAGGCCTCGATGGTACTGAGGTGTTGGTTACATTACAATTCGGTGGGACCGAGCCTCGATGGTACTGAGGTGTTGGTTACATTACAATTCGGTGGGACCGAGGCCTCGATGGTACTGAGGTGTTGGTTACGTTACGATTCGGTTGGATACATATTTACCTGTAGATGTTTACTCGTTTTATGTATCTGTGATGTTGTTGCTTATGTGCGGATAGGGGTGATGTGTATATAATTCCTATCTGCGCATGTGTTGGAATTCACTAAGCTTCGTGCTTACCCTTTCCCAATAAACTGTGGTTTCAGGTACGGGCGGCTCCAAGGCGTGACGAGTACACACTGGCGCGCGAGAAGAGCTGGTTGCTTTATGATTTTAATAATTAAACGTTTATTCCGCTGGTTTTATTTTATAAAGACATTAATTATGTGTTTGCAAACGAAACGTTGGGATCATTTATTGAGTTGTTATCAATGATTTGTTTCTTTAAAAATTTAAATTTGCTTGTAATTTTTGGGACGTTACAACTTGGTATCAGAGCACAGCTTGAGTGAATCAAACGCACCTCGGTGCGTTTGGTCTCAAGTTGCGGCTGGGAAATTTTCAAATTCGTTTTTCTAAATCGTTTTGGAGGTAAAAGAAAAAGTAAAAACCCGTTCGAGGAACGGTGATTAAGGGCGCAGTGTGTACAGTCAGCCGGAGCCGAAGGGAAAGGTACAATGCTTAGTGTTTTATTGCTTTCTAGATCATAGAGTATGCATGCTAGATTGCCTGTTGTGGACACTATGCTGTATGTTTAACTACTTGCTATTAAGAATTTATGCTAACTATGATAGGTTACTAAGTGGATGCCCTCTAGGTTGTATGCAGTAAGAGATTTATAGCCTTAGAATATTCGATTTAGTTCTATTGCGCAGCTCTTGTTTGAGTCCAACCGTTCTAGGATAGAGTCTTGTATTCGACTGTCTATTTATTTCGCACTGCATATAATCGGGTATTCGCGAGGTCACTCGTCATAATTAGTAGGGATTCGGTAGTAGCAAGGGTAGTGGGATAAGAGGAAATTCCTAGGGAGCTAGGAAGGGTGGATGTATATATATGCTGGTGCAGGCATATGGTTAATTATATATTTAATTGTTGTTGTATGATCGGGGTGACCGATGGTTTATTAAGTATACAATTGTGGCTGTCTGATCGGGGAGACCGATGGTTTATATATACAGTAGTTGTATGAGTTGCCTGTTTAGGATATGTTCTTGAACTGGCATGTGTGGATTAATTATATTATGTGTATAGTTTCGGCGAGAAACTACTTGGACCCTCGGGATGAGACTCGGAACGAGCGATGATAGGTGTGGAAGGTAGTAGTAGAGCTCCTACTACCGGAAGCACAAGATCAATGCTCGAGTCGGGGAAGTCACGAGGAATCCAAGGAGTTGGGCGTGAGTGTTGTTAGTGTGCGTTGTTATGTGCTAATAACGCGTTGTATTGTCTACCCAGAATAGCCATCACAAGGAGGAACCACTATAGTAAACCTACTAGTACAGGTGTGTACTCGAAGTGTTTTGAGGTGATGATCATTGGGGGTAGTGATGAAGGTCCTAAACTAGTAGTCGTTGGAATAGAAAGACGATTATAGTATTAGTCACTTGGAGTGACGATAAGGATGATATTTGTTGTAAGCAGATCATTTCGGGCCAAGATGGAAGATTGTGCTAGAGTCATAGGCTTATAGAGCCGACTTTGATTTGAGGAAAAATCGTAGGGATTATTTGTCGTAATTTTCCATCTTGCCCCTAGAGGCTTAAATGTCCGGAGGACGATAGTGGATTGGAAAGGTAGAGAGGAGCATGATTCGAGACGTTGAATGTCGACTGAGTCGTGCACAAAATTTATTTTGAAAATAGGATTGCATTAGCTAATCCTTGTGTTTCCAATCCTTATATGGATTGTGTTTTGAAACTTTGGGAAATGTTTAGCACACACACAAGATTTCGAATTATAGTTTTGAAAATGCTTGAAACCGTTTTATCACGGGAGTTGAAAACTTTGTAAAAGATTGTTTCATTTGATTATTTTCCAACGGTTCTTTCGGGTACGATAATATCCGTGTTTTGTGGTGGTTAAGATGTTGGGTAAGCGACTACGGCTTGAGACTCTAACATTGGAACTCCTCCACATGTGTTAGAGTTGAGACGGAAAGTTACATTCCACGATGTCTGTTTAAAGGCTATTTTAGTGATTTGTTTAAAATGAGTTTGGAATTCTAGTGTCGCTTAACTTTTCGTTCGAGAGTTTGTATTGCTAAGTGTTTTATTGCAAATAGTTCAGTGTGTGGATTGATTCATGCGTGACATAAGTGATGCATGGAGGAATTTTGGTAACATTTCATAAGGAGTTGTTTAGTGCGCTTTTTTAGTCAGCTAAAGGTTTTACTGACATTTTCATGAAAATGCGATTTATCGACTTAGGGATATGCATACTGGGGTAACCTTTGTTCTCGGCATTCTGATGAACGAGTCGTGCAAGAAAATGCTTTAGTTCCTTTTTGTCGAAATGAAAGACCATTTGATCCAATGAGTGTTTTAATGTTGTAAACATCATGCATACGATTACAATGTGTTATATTTTGGAAATATAAATGCGTAGATTTTTGACATTCGGTTAATTTAGAATTACCGTTCATTTTTTTGGGGGAATTAAAAACTTTTGCTTTGGAGGAAACGAGTATTTTGAGCATTTTCGATAAATACATTTTTTTTAAACTATAATGTTTTGACATTATATGTCCCAAGTACGAAACTTGAGGAAGTGTTACAAGCTTGCATGCCTGCCCCCAGTTTGAGATTTTATGAGGTTTTTAGTCGATATTTCCAATTATTAGAAGCGGACTGGTTTCTGTCTTCAAGTTTGAAACTTACACGAGACAGTTGTGTTTTAACAAAAATATATTTGTAAACCGTGTCATCGTTTTGTGTGATTAGCTGACGCGCGGAAAATTTGTGGCGAACCCTGTGCCACACCCTTTTTAGGATTAAAAAGAGGAATTTTTGAATCAAACGTCGTGAGACTTATTTTGAATTATGTGCACACCTTCGTCGCACCCTGTTTAAGGTCAAGCGGTTACTTTAAATGCATGTCATGAGTCAATCCATACTGAAATCGAGGCGGTTCATTTTAAAGAAATTATTTATTACGCTTTGCTTTTGTGTGAGTAAACCGAACTGCAATGGAACGATTTTCAACATGATTTTTCCTATGTGGGACGAGCGTGTCCAGTTTTGCATAACTATTGATCAGGTAATAGTAGTTTTATTACATGCGATCTTTTTGAGATGAAAATCCTGATGTTGAAAATATTTTGTAAATGATTTTGTAAACCATTTGGGGAAATGTGCTTTTAAGTGTCATGTGTCATTTCGAGAATTTTTAGGGTGTGAGTCCTTTTGGAAAACTCTTTTGTTTAACCCGTGTTGAGTCTGGGACTAAGGTTGATTTCAGAGTATTGCTTGCTTAAACTTTGTTTAAAGGCATTTTCCGACCTATGGGTCTAGCAAGCGTGGAGCATTTTGCTCGGTTTTGACTTGGAGTTAGTCATGGGCCAATTGCCCGGTTTTAATGGCTCGATGTGAAGTCTAGTTGATGAGTTGTTCTTGTCGCACCGTTTGGCATTCTTTGCACATTGAGTGTTCACATGTTTGGGTGAGTGAGTCAATCCGGAATAGGCATGTTGTTGGTAGGCTGTTTGCTTTGGATCCTTAGACTCGTTAGTCAGTCGTTGGTAATGGTCGGTTGGGTGTCTCGGGGTGGGACCCCGGTATTCATGTGTTTTAACCTAGACTTTCCAGTAAGTACTAGGAGGATATAGTTGTGGGCACTTACCTGGGAGGTAGTTCCGATGTGCTGGGTCTTGAGGCGTTACCTGGGAGGTAGACGTCAAGGTGTATCCTCGATACGGTGTAACTTGACTTCGTAGAGCAAGTGTGGATGATACGTCGACGGTGGAAGGTAGGTATTCCACGCGCGTTAGTACTGTAGGCCGAATAGTATCGGTTAAGGGATTGATGCCTTTGTTATTAAGAGAATAAATGCGCATCAACCATTTTGAGGTAGGTGGTATATTTAGGTGTCGACTTTTGGGCTTGAGGCCAAACACCTTTGGTATAATCGGAAAGTTGTAGCCGATGTTAAGATAATCATGGTGATGGTAGTAGTAACCCTGAAATGATCACTTGTGTTGTTTGGTTATGGTGAAATGACCTACGTGTGTGTTAGTGTCTAGGATAATACCACGCTTATGTAAGTTATTGTAATCGGTTGGACCGATGTTCGGCGGGTGGCCGATGTTTGTTATTGTAATCGGTTGGACCGATGTTCGGCGGGTGGCCGATGTGTGTTATTGTAATCGGTTGGACCGATGTTCGGCAGGGGGTCGATGTTTTGTTGGTTTAATTTATTGAAAATCTTTGGAGTCTATTAGAATTTGTGGTAGTTAATCGACAGTTAAGGGTAGGAATGATCGTAGTCGGGTATTCTGTAGGGTATATTGGTGAGCACCATTAGAAGGGTTAGAGCTTGAAAGTGGTTTGAGTTTGGGATACCATCAAATGCGAGAGAATTATTAGAAGCTGTTTGCGGACGTAGACTTCGGGGGCGAAGTCTAATTCAAGTGGGGGAGAGTTGTAAAGCCCGTGTCCCGGTACGTTTATTAATTAATTTTAATAATTTAAAATGTTTACCTTTTATTGTTTTGGTTTGGTGTCGAAAAGGACCTTATTGCTAACTTGGTTGCAATTTGGGTAGTTATGAGATATCTTTAAAAGTCGAGGGACCATTCCGTATTTATGGTGAAACTTTAGTATTGGACTCGGCCCATGCAGCCGAGCCCTTTTCTCCTTCTCGTTCATTTTCTATGGCCACAACTCCCCTCCCCCATAAGCAAACCCTATCGACCCTTTCTTCTTGTTTCCTGGTGTGGGCAGCCGTGAGTGAGAGAAGTATCGAGAGAGAGTGATCGTGAGATAGGAACGAGAGAGAGAGAGGTAGCGAGAAGAGAGAGAGGAAGAGAACAAGAGAAACAAAGAGAGAGAGAGAGAGAGAGACGCCGGAGGATCGTCGCTGCTGCCGCCGGAGGTCGCCGCCAACACCACCTTTCGTCGGAGAAGTCGAGGGGAAGAGGGTAGACGTCGCAAGGTAAGTCGTTTCTTCGTTTCGTTTCGCTTTCCTTTCCTTTTCGTTTTTCCGGTGGAACAACCACCGCCGCACGCCGCCGCTGTGGTGGCCATGAGTGGGCGGCGGGTATTGTCCAGCCTTCGTAAACCATTGTTAGCTAAACCCCAACCCGTAACCTTAATCGCGTAACCGTATTTACAATCGTTATTTTTATGAAAATTAAAGTGTGCTGTCCAGTTTTCATGTAACCATAACTTTTCCGTCGTAACTCCGTTTGAGCCGAAACTGGCGCCCACGGTTCAAGTTCAGGGTCGAGCACGTTTTCCATGTTTTAGCGGAAAACTGGTTCGGTCTCTAGCTGGGCGAAAAAGTGGTCGCAAGTTCGGTGTTTCGTCATTTTATGTGAAAATTAGTTTTCTGTCCAGTTCGTATTTCGGCCATAACTTTCTCGTCGTAACTCGGTTTGAGGCGATTCTGGTGTCCACGGTTCACATTCTGTGTCGGGCACGTTTTTCGTGTTTTAGCGAAAGGCTGGTTCGGCCCCTAGCTAGGCGGAAAACTTCTGTTTTTACAGCAGGTCGGTAAACCGACAATGTTGTAATCTGCCACTGTTTCGTCATGGTCATAACTTTCTGCTCGTAACTCGGTTTGGGGTGAAATCGGTGTCAAAAGTTCCCTTTTTGAGTCTAGAAACTTTTCTGTGTTTTGTGCCAAACCCAGTTCGGGACGTAGCATGGGTCGATTTGTCGTTTTATACTGAAAGGTGCTGAATTTCGCTGTTCCGGAAACTGTTTTTGTAAAATCCGTAGTAAATTGTAGAAAAATCGTTAGGAGGCGTATAATATGTCCTTGGAACCCTAACTCAGAGTACTTTCTGGTCATGAAATAATATTGAGATTTTACTGGGTTTAAAGGGGTCGAAATAGGTCCCGAACAGACCTGTTTGGTGAGACCGTAAAATAGTTTTAGTGACGGTTTAAGCGTGTGTCGTGTCATAGGGTCCGGGTCTCGTATTGACACGTTTTAACATGCGTTTAGGTGCTGGGAAGTGACCGTAATTGTGAAGCTTGAATTGTGTTATTAAGCTGGGCGCGCTTTCGAGGTGAGTTCTCTCACTGTGTAGTTAGGGGTTGTATGCGTGTCATAATAGTTTGTATGTACTATTGTCTTTGTGGTGTGAACTAGTTGTTGTGGTGTGTAATATTTGATTGGTTTGAATGCTTGGTATAAATGTGTTACCTTACAATTCGGTGGGACCGAGGCCTCGATGGTACTGAGGTGTTGGTTACATTACAATTCGGTGGGACCGAGGCCTCGATGGTACTGAGGTGTTGGTTACATTACAATTCGGTGGGACCGAGGCCTCGATGGTACTGAGGTGTTGGTTACGTTACGATTCGGTTGGATACATATTTACCTGTAGATGTTTACTCGTTTTATGTATATGTGATGTTGTTGCTTATGTGCGGATAGGGGTGATGTGTATATAATTCCTATCTGTGCATGTGTTGGAATTCACTAAGCTTCGTGCTTACCCTTTCCCAATAAACTGTGGTTTCAGGTACGGGCGGCTCCAAGGCGTGACGAGTACACACTGGCGCGCGAGAAGAGCTGGTTGCTTTATGATTTTAATAATTAAACGTTTATTCCGCTGGTTTTATTTTATAAAGACATTAATTATGTGTTTGCAAACGAAACGTTGGGATCATTTATTGAGTTGTTATCAATGATTTGTTTCTTTAAAAATTTAAATTTGCTTGTAATTTTTGGGACGTTACACAAATTTATCGAGATACGGCTTACATACTCGATTCATTAAATCCATAAAGGCAGCTGGAGCGTTCGTCAGTCCGAACGGCATCACTAAGAATTCGTGATGTCCATACCTTGTTCGAAAAGCAGTCTTTAGAACGTCTTCTTCTTTAACTTTCAACTGGTGATAACCGGATCTTAGATCAATCTTGGAGAAATAGCAAGCTCCAACTAACTGATCGAATAGGTCATCAATTCGGGGTAACGGATACTTGTTCTTTATCGTGCGCTTATTCAGTTCTCGGTAGTCGATACACATTCTCATCGAACCATCCTTCTTTTTCACAAATAACACTGGTGCTCCCCACGGCGAAGAACTAGGTCTGATGAAGCCTTTAACGGATAGATCTTGTAGTTGTGCCATCATCTCTTTCATCTCTGGAGGTGCCAGACGATAAGGTGCACGGGCTACAGGAGTGGCTCCAGAAATCAGGTCTATACCGAACTCTACTTGTCTAACAGGCGGAAGACTATTCAAGTCTTCGGGGAATACTTCAGGGAATTCACTAACAATAGGAATATCTTCCATCCTATCCTTTTCTGGCTTAATATCTATCACGTAAGCCAAGTAACTCTGACAACCCTTATTAACACACTTACGTGCTTTTACCATCGATATAAGGCAAGACTGATGATTCCTACGATCACCATAAATCACTACTGGTCTTTTATCAGGTAATACAACATTTATTAACTTCTTATCACAAACTATGTTAGCCTGATTCTCAGCTAACCAATCCATCCCAACTACTACATCAAACTCTATCAAAGTTATCGGAAACAATTGTATCGGCACTCCACACCCCTCTATATTTATCACACAACCATCAAATACTTCTTTAACTGACACTTGATTATCATTTGCCGTATCTACTGATAGAGCATGTTCTAGCATTTTAGGTTTCAAACACAGGCAAGCAGCAAATGCAGGAGACACAAACGATCGGTTTGCACCGGAATCAAATAACACCTTAGCACGTGCAGAGTTTATTAAAAATGTACCTGTGACCACATCCGGAGTTTCCTCGCTTCTTTCTCGGTCATTTGAAATGCGCGACCCCTGGTTACAGGCGGTTCCAGTCTTGGTATTCCTGGTTTAACAATCGTTGGCCTGCCCGATGACCCACCTTGTTGTATCCTCCCCCGCGGGCAGTCCGACTGAAGGTGATCCGGAGAATTGAATAAGAAACATAACCGCGTTACCTTACAATCTTTAATGACGTGTCCGGTCTTCCCACACTTATAACACGCTCGTAAATCACCTTGGCAATTTCCTTGGTGGACACGGTTGCACTTCTGACATGGTCTTTCCGCTGGTCGAAACGACGGACGGTTATCATACCTCTGAAATCGGGACTTCTTCGGATCGTGTTGTGGTCCTTCCCACTTTCTCTTCCCGATACTTTTATCGCCGGCATCCCTTCTAATATCTCTTTCAACATTCTCCGCGACATCAACTGCAGCTGAGAAGGTATCGGGTCCTTTTGCAGTCACTAGCCTTCTGACTTCTGAGTTCAGCCCAAAGATAAACCTTTCCGTCTTCATCGCCTCCGTAGCAACGTAGTATTCTGCGAACCAAGACTTTTCCAGAAAGCTAGCGGTGTAGTCTCGAACGGATAAGTTTTCTTGTTGTAAGTTCATAAATTCCCCTTCCAGTTGTTTGACGGCTGCTTGGGGACAAAATGCGTTCCTGTAGGCTATCACAAATTATTCCCACGAGAGGGTAGAGTAAACATCAGATCCTTTAGAATGAATAAAAGATTCCCACCAATACAAAGCATCCCCCTTTAACATTGCTGCTCCATACAATACTCTATCTTCGTCAGCGCACTTACTCGTCTTGAAAATAGCTTCTATTTCCTTCATCCATCTCATTGCTTTCACTGGATCCCTATCTCCTGAGTAGGTCGGAGGTCTACAACTTAAAAACATTTTGTAGTCGCACCTCCTTTGTACTGGTACAACAGTCGATGTGATTGGCATTTCATCTTCCGGCCCGGGATCCGGTATTTCAGCTTCATTATGACGGTTTCGATCAAACATTGTTTGTATGCTAGCCTGCAGTCTTCCCATTTCTGCCATTAGATCATCCCTGGTAACGAACTCTGTACCATGTGGCTGGACTCTGCCTCTGGCTCGACCTCCAGCTCTACCCCCAGTTCAACCCCCGACTCTGCCCCAGTTCTGCCTCCCCTGTCCCCCGTTCCTATCGGCGGATTCGTACTATTCGGATTTCTTCCTCCTCCTCGATTCGAATTCCGTGTACCGCTTGCCATTCTATAGATTTAAACAAGGTTAATATACACATAAGCACATACCCCATATAACAAGGTATTCTAGTTCAAACATGTACCTGTAAGATCACAATTACACTGGCCAGGTGTAATATGAAATTACCTTACATGATGTTCCTTCTACCTTTTATACTTCATCATCCCAAGGTTCTATAATGATAGGGACATCCTACTTCACATGCAGTTTAAGTCTAGGTACAGATACAAATACCTAAATCCCTTAAACTAAGGCTCTGATACCATTTGTAACAACCCAATTCCCATATACACAACAAATCACATAATGTAACACAACATCGATATAACAAAAGAGACATCATATTACAAGTACGGTCCCGTAGTCTTTTACATTTAGCCGAAGCCATTCTACTACAAACTATGTACTAAATACATACATAACATTTAATATTGTAATACAACTGCTAAACATGCCAAAATCTTCATCATATAATCCTTCACAAAAGCCATCCATCGGTTACTCTAATTTACTTGCTCTTACTCGATCCACCACCTAGAATACATATTTTTAAAACAAAAATGAGGGTTAGACCTAAGGGTCTAAGTGAGGAAAATCCCTGTTAGTTTGAAATCATATATATAAACCTTATTTATATAAATCACACAGCTAGATCAAATATATCAATTTGAACTCACACATCATATACATTCCCTTCTCATTCCTCCTGGCCATATTAGTTGGTTACAAGCCAACTAATAAATTTACAACGCTGTACAACATCTACAACCAAACAACGCTATACGGATTCTATAGCCAAACACACTGGTCCTAAGCCCGGCCAACGTATTATAACACATTATAATACTCATGTAAATATAATACCTCAATATATTATAATTCACATATACCATACATATAAAACACGTAATCACCAATTATCACATTCCCAAACCATACGTATATGTATTCCAGTTAAAAATACTTTTAAAGAAAAACTCACCTGTTTTGATTATTACATACGCTCGCAAGCTCCTTTCACAATGGTCTTATCTCTTACCACGACTCCACAGAATCTGAAACAATTTAAAATACATATTTGCTTTACTAGCCAATTACATAAAGCCTAACAAGTTCCTATCCTCAACTGTCCCATTACACACTGTACTTAACCCACTACTGGGACTACACAGGGTACCGGGACTACACAGTACCGGGACTACACAGGGCACCGGGACTTACACAGTACCGGGACTTCGATTACCGGAAGTTGTTAATACCGGGAGTTCACGCTACCGGGAGTTAATATTACCGGGAGTTCACTATACCGGGACTTTATGGTACCGGGAGTCGACAAGACCGGGACTTCACCGGGACTCCAAGAACACAGTCGGTTCCAAATTTTCCAGATTCGATTGAGACTATCACTAAACAATGAAATCGACGTTTCTAAACCGATAGAAGTCTAATACTACTGATTATAAACACAAATTGTAAAGGAACTTACCTCCAAATCGATTTCAGCCCAATCAATTGAAGCCCTAACCGTACGTTTTCTTCCTCTGCTTCCTTTTCTCTCAAAACGCACACACACATACACACTTTCTGAATAAGGAAAGTGGTAATCTGATACTTAAGATATTTAAGTATTAATTTTCACTTTTGGCTGAAACTATATGATAAGTACCAAAACACCCTTAAACTTATGACTTAATTCAAACTTACCCCAAACATCCCAATCTTAAAATTAAATAATTTAACTGATAGGGAATTTATCTAACTGACTTACCCGGGGTATTACACGGGCCCAAGTACTGTTCATGGGACCGGGCTTTGGGCAGGCCCGGGCCGGGTCGGGCTTCGTGCAATAGGGTTGGGCCTGATCAGGCTTAGCGGGCCGGGCCGAGACCGGGCCTCAAACCGGGCCTAAATCGGGCTTGGTAAAAAAATGTATTTTTTACATTTTTAGTAAATATTATTCGTATCCACTATAAAATACTTAATTGGGTCACTCAAACATACTTAAAAATACGTTCTATTAGAATTTCATATATAAAGAAAAATACGTTCTATTAATTTTATATAAATTATAAAGAAAAATACATAAATAAGTACATTTATTGAATTATAAAGAAAAATACTCTTAATCCTCGTCCTCGTATGGTGGATAGTATGCAAGAGTTCCGGTCGTTTTAAGTCTATTAATAGCATTTTTCCACAATTTTAATGCATCACGTCTAAGAGTTTGACGGCTTACCGGAGTGTAGCGAGGTTGTAGACATTTTTGGATCATTTTCGTCATACGCGGATTGACGAAATGTCCGAACGGCAACCCCATTTGAATAACACATTTTGTTGTTAATTCCCGGGCCAACATGTTATCGTACGACCATATTTGACCTTGGTTGTCAAGTATGGGTTGACTTGAATCACCTCCGGACTTGAGTGCCTTGCATGCGCCATCGGTGTGCCTCTTTAAGGTCGAGTTTCCCGAGAGCGCAAGGAGAAGTCCACACCTTTTGCATTGTGCCTTTTTATTCCCGTCGGTGAGAACCACCATATTGAAATCATTCCAAACATCGAATTTTCGTCCGTGCTCGGCAAGAACTTCTCTAATTTGTAGGTTTGATGAACCACTGCCGACCATTTTGAGTGAAGGATGGAAAAATTGAAAGAACGAGAAGTTGTATGAAATGAACACGAGAAAGCGAGAAATCGAGAATTGTAAGCGAGAATTGCGTTTTTGTAAGTTGGTATCAAACTCAATACATCCACTACCTATTTATAGTGTTTTGGAGGCAAGAAAAACCCAAAAAACGGCTATAATAACGACTAGTTTTTTGAATAGGAACCGGGCCGGGCTTAAACCGGGCTTGGGACCGGGCCCGGGCCTGGCCGAGATTTTCAGCAAAAACAAGGCCTGTTAGGGCCCGGGGGCCGAGACCGGGCTTTTCACGGGCCGGGCCGGGGCCGGGCTTTGGGCAGGTCGGGCTTCGGGCTCTTGGCGGGCTTTTTCGGGCCCGGGCCCATTTGGCCATCTCTAATAGATGGACATAAAATTTAGGGAAATTAATTAAAATGCCAAAAGTCAAACATCAACTTACCAAAATGCCACAAAAATTTCGCGGTTTACCAAAATGCCCTAATGGCCCGCGATGGACCCCGCGATCGCGGGATAGGGCTGACGTGGCACGAGCTTTGGCCAAAATGTGTCCCGCGGAGCCCCTCAACTTTGGCCGCGATGCACTTTTGGTCCCACCCCGCGATGGACCAAAATTTTATAGTTTTGGTCCCTGAAAATTTACACTTTCAGCCCCTGTACTTAGACGAATCTTGCATGCTTTTACTGTTTTTTTCCACAATTATTGTACTTTGAAGACCAATTTGTGGTTCAAATTCACTGGCATGTTTGAGATTTCATCCATAAATATCAGTAATATGCAATTCACAATTCGCACTTGTTCTTGCTTTCTTTCTTGATTTTTCTCTTGCTTTCTTTCTTTGAATTGCTTTCTCTCTTGATTTCTCTTCTCTCATTTCATCCACAAATGGCATCGTCATCAAACCCTAAGTCTACTCCTGAAAAAATGCCACCTCAAATCGAGGTCGCCATAGCAAAAAAGGAAAAGGAGATAGATGAACTAACAGAAGAGTGGAAAAAAATGATGGACAGGAAGGCAGTCCATTTGAGAAAGATCGAAGAGGAAGACAGGGAGATCAAAAGGATGAAAGGGGATATAAAAGCTCGGGAGGCTTGTGTTCGTCGAGAACAAGAAGCAATTCACCACATTCTGCAAGACTTCGCAATTATTCAAGCGAAGGTAAACGAGAAGCAAGCTTGGATTGATGAAACTAAATCAATTTTTAAGTAGGTGGTGGTTGTTTTAGTTGTTTTGTATTTTTTTACTGTGTTGTTTTGTATTTTTTTACTGTGTTGTTGTTTGTATTTTTTTGTTGTTTTTTTACATCATGTAAGGTCAAGTCAGAGGTTACCTCAACTCATTTGCTAAAGTGTGTCCGGGTTGTGGTACACAATGGCCATACGTGGTTGCAAAAGCAGAAGCCGTTGAAGAATATGAATATATATATCATTTACAAACTAGCTGTGTTATCAATGTTCATTTAGAAGCATTTGTATGTGTGTATATATATAATATAAATATATATCATTTACAAACTAGCTGTGTTATCAATGTTCATTTAGAAGCATATGTATGTGTGTATATATAATATGAATATATATATATATATATCTTTTACAAATCAGCGTTTAGATCAACAGTATTATATGTGTTTGTTCCATATGGTTCAAGCTGTGACGGGCCCGGGGTGTGATTGACTGAATGTCTCCTTGGCACGGTTGAAGGGGCGGGATTTGGACACTCTCCACGAGTGTGTCCTACACATTGGCACCGGGTACATCTTCGTTGTATCGAACTTTCATCACGTGATGGACGTCGGTCGTTCTTTCTCGGTCTCCCGGCTCTGTTCTTATCCATTAAAGGTGGATAGCATGGCGGAAGCGGGTCGGGTGGATACACCCATGCTGCAGGGGGTCCAGCTGGGTTTATTACCTCCACGTATGTTTTCCGGTAATATTTGGACGTGAAGAAAGGTACAGCCAAGTCGCTGCAATCTGTACGACCCATATATCTTGCTGCAGCGATGGCATGGCCGCACGGTAACCCAGATTTATCCCATTCGCGACACGAACAAAGGTGGTCTTCCATATTCACAATCGCGTGAAGATAGTCATCATGCACCTCGTACTTCCCATACCCGATTGCTCTTACCGGTCATGTCACCGCACGACGAGCCCTGTACTGAACGATCTTCTCCGCCGTTGGTGTGAGTGCATTTTGCATCTCAGCTCCTTTTAGGCGTCGAATTTGGTACCACTCTTATTGAAAGGCCCGAAAGTAGTCCATAAGATTAACAATCGGACATCTACGCGCAAAACGGGAGAATGCATTCACAGACTCTGCACTATTCGAGGTTAGAATGTCATACCGTTGTCCAGGAAAATGGGCCGCGGACCACCTCTCCGGTCCATCTTCGTCAAAGACTTTGGCTGCTTCGTCGGCACTATATCGTAGCATATTCATGTACTTGTTAAACTCCCGATCCGTATATGCTCTACATGCCGCCCAATAGACATCCTTGTTGGTCGTAATACGTTTGTCCTTGGATTTGGCGTTCATCTCCAAATGTCGACAGCATATGGCGTGAGGGGCGTTTGGGTAGATGGCAGAGATTGCGGCGCTTATGGAAGGAGCCCTGTCAGACATAAACACCAACCCTTGTGGGTCTTCGATAGCTTGTCTCAACATGGACATAAACCAAGTCCACTCGTCCCCGGTTTCGGACTTGCCTACGCCGAAAGCTACTGGAACGATGGAGTTATCCCCGTTGATGGCAACCGCCAGGAACATCATACCCAAGTAACGGCCCTTTAAATGGGCTGCGTCTATTATCAGGACACGACGTAGATTTGCCACAAATGTGCGGATCTGCAAAAACATAGGTGGTTTTCCTTTGTAAATGTTATAGTTTATAATGTGTAAACATATGACGTGTTAAAATACGTACCGCAGGTCCAAGGGCCACGAAGCACATCTCAAACCGTCGACGTGAATCGGTCCGTAGCTGCGTGACAGTACCAGGGTTCTGCAGCTGCAAATTATATACATATGTCGGGAGTCGTTCATACGACTCCTCGAACGTGCCTCTCACCATAAACAGTGCATGGCATCGCGCACGCTAAGCTTGGTGGTAATCAATCGTGACGCCGAACTTCTGGTGAACATCGTGGACGATGTCCTTTGGACGCAATGACCTACTAACATCAAGAAATTTGTTTTTCAGTATCGCACCCAAAGTCTTTTTGTCGGCTTGTTTGTGGTGGGGATTCAGTTGCGTCCTCGTACAAGTGTGTACGTCGTGCAACTTTCTAATCATGAACGCCCCTTCTTTGCCACCCGTGTCAATCGCGTACATCCTCCAGTCACAGTTTTTTCTGGCACATTCAACTATGTATCTAGTTTTGTCAGATTTCGACGTGCGCCTTTCGAAACCCTCTTCCAATAACTTAAGTCCGACCTGACTTGCCAAGAGATCCTTCGACTCGAATATCTGACCTACATGTAACATTTCACTGCGAATATAAGGTGTAGGTTCGTAGGTTTGTGTCTGGGTATGGGAGTCTGGAAGAATAGGGGGCATATCAAAAAAGTCATTTATCTGACTACATGATTTTCTACTAGGGGTATATTCTTCGTGATCATCACTATCGGTGTCTGATCTGTCTATTTCAGAATTACCCGTTCTGAAAACGTGGGTTTCGTCATCAGCAACTCCAGCAGTACGCCCTTCGTGTGGTTGTGGTGGTTGTTGTTGTTGTGTCTCCGAAATACAGTCGTTAAGACCATATGAATGATCTAAATGAACCGTTGGGGCGTCGGACGCCTGAAATTGAGAATCAGGCTGCTCTATTTGGAGGTCTTCGTCGTCACCGTCGTCGTCGTTTTCGTCGGATACGCCGGGATACACAAAAAGTAATGGGGGTCTTTCTGAATCGACTGCAAAGTGCTGAAAAGTAGAGATATCCCCATCGTTGGATAAATCCACAAATGACCCATCGCCATTTTAAACACTAACTTGCAAACAGCAGAATGGTTGATTCCACATTTTTGCATGGCGTATGCAAGAAATTTCTGATAAGTATAGTTTACTGGCACTTTTACACCATGCTTAGATTTATAAGAAAAATTCCACTCATTGTTATCTTGCTCCCATTCACCATCAAAACAGAAATATAGCTTAGCTTTTGCAACAGATGAACTCATTTTTTCAGTAGTATCTCAAACACAAAATATTGCAGAAAGAAATCAAGAAAGAAGTATGAAATCGGTGTGTGAATTATGGATTGCATTTTACATCTATTTATCAATGAAACAACCAACATTGATGACAACCAATCTCTCATTTCATCCACAAACTGGTATTCCAAAAACACTGATTTAACATTGATGAAAACATGCAAATGAATTTCAACCACAAATCGGTCTTCAAAGTACAATAATTGTGGAAAAAACAGTAAAAGCATGCAAGATTCGTCTAAGTACAGGGGCTGAAAGTGTAAATTTTCAGAGACCAAAAGTGTAAAATTTCAGGGACCAAAACTGTAAAATTTTGGTCCATCGCGGGCTGCGATCACGGGGAGGGACCAAAAGTGCATTGCGGCCAAAGTTGAGGGGCTCCGCGGGACACATTTTGGCCAAAGCTCGTGCCACGTCAGCCCTATCCCGCGATCGCGGGCCATTAGGGCATTTTGGTAAACCGCAAAATTTTTGTGGCATTTTGGTAACACTTGGTCAAACTTTTGGCATTTTAATTAATTTCCCTAAAATTTATATTGAGGTGTGAAATTTAATAAATTATATAATTATTTTAGACTAATTAGCTTGATCCGTTGTTTTTAAAAGATCATTGCAAAGATTCTCACCGAAAGAATTAAAATGTCATTAACCACAAGGGTTGTGGCGTACTGGTTAAGATCTTGGGGGATGTGGCGGAATATCCCATTTGCCCATGACTTGAATCCAGACATACACAACTTGTGGCCACTGAGGTTTAATCATGGTTGATGTCTTACAGTCATAATTTGTCAAGGGAATAGTCTAGGCATAGCCTAGGACACCCTTCCAAAAAAAAGAATTAAAAGGTCATTTATAAAGTTATAGGGGAAACCCAAAATGCGAAAAATTGAGAACCTTGATACTTAAAGTCGGGTTTGAGAAATCTTTTGACTACTTAAATTTGGGGTCATTTGTGACATGATGAGGCAAATGGGTTTTGGAACAAAAGGTGTAGATGGATGATGGCTTGGTTGGGTTTGGCGATGGTTTCGATCCTAATTAATGGTTCTCCAACATCATAATTTCTTATGAAGAGGGAAATTCGGCAAGGGGACCCTTTATCCCCATTCTTATCCCTCATTTTGGCCGAAGGACTCAATGTTTTTATCCAAGAAGCGATATGCCATGGCACCTACAAAGGATTTACGGTCGGAAAAGACAAGGTTATGGTCTCTCATCTCCAATACGCCGATAACTCGATTCTTTTTGGGGAATGGAGTACAAAAAATATTCTAAACATGGTGGGAATTTTGAAATGCTTCCAAATGGCTTATGGTTTAAAGGATTCTTTTGGTAAGTGTGGTGAAGAGTTTACATGGTGTGGATGGCGTCATGGACCTACTTGGGGCAAGGGACCAAAGCGGTACGACGGTTAACGGGTCTGGGGTACATGTTTGAGAGTTGGGAGGGATCTTGTGAATATAGGGTTGCACTTTTAAGGTCTTGTTCGGTGAGAGGATTGGAGATGATGGTTAGGGGTGAGCAAAACCCGAACCACCCGACCGAACCCGAACCCGAACAAGCCGAAAAAAAAGACAACCCGAGAACCCGCAACCCGATTTACCCGAACCCGAGGTTTAAGATCGGATATTTCGGTTCGAGTTGGGTCTCCGTTTCCCTCACCCGATCCGACCCAAAACCCGAACTTTATTTTATATTTAAAAAATATATATTAAAATATTTTAAAATTTACTTTATCTTCAATTCTTAACATCACCCTAAAAATTAATTTATCTTCAGTTCTTAACATCATCCTTATTATTATTATTGTTGTTAATTTTGCTATAAGATATATAATATTATAATCTATATATATATATATATAATACGGTTGTATATATAATATAGAGTGAATTGCATTTTTGGCCCCTGTGGTTATCTGATTTCTTTGAAAGAGGGACCTAAACTTCAGTATCTCAAGAAGTGGTCCCTCAGTTTTGGTATTTGCTCCAAATCCAGTCCCTGGTCACTAACAACGTTTATTTGGTCCGTTAGTGCCAGGGGTAGTTTCATCCATCCACCTTTTTCCCTCTCATTTTAACCATATTCTTCTCCCTACCCTTTAAGACGAACCTGCACCCTTCCCTCTCCTACCTCTCACTCCCTGGTTTCTTAAAAATCACTTAGACATGGTGGTGTGCTACTGTGGTTGTGAAGCAAACTTAAAAACAGCATGGACACAAGCAAACCCTTGACGTATGTTCTATTCTTGTGGAAGTATGGTAAGATCTCCTTTCCTCCATTTTCTTAAGATCCCCTGTTTCCTCCATTTTCTTAAAATTTCTTACATTTTCTGTTTCCTCCATTTTCTTAACCTCTCCTTAATTTCCCTGTTACAGGGTGGTAGAAGATGTTGTTTTTTTGGATGGTTTGATCCACCAATTTGTGCTCGGGCTATAGATGTTGTCCCTGGGTTACTGAGGACAAAGCATAAACTTGAAGAAGTTATCAAAGAAAGAGACAGTGAAATGAAGACATTGCAGTTGGTTTTGGTGCTTAGTTGGTTTTTTTTGGGATATGCATGTATTCTTGTATGAAGTAGTCTTATTAGTTGGGTTTGTCTTTCTGTTTAAGATCAACGTAGTACATTAGTTAGAATCAATGAAAATGGTTTAATGAAAATCTGTGTTTGACATAATATTTGTGTTTGACATAATTTATTGAAAATCTGTGTTTGATTGAACATTGTGTTTGACACAATAAGTACCAACACAATAACATACATAATATTTGTATTTGACATAATTTATTGAAAACCTGTTTGGTTAAACATTGTGTTTGACATAATATACCAACACAATAACATACATATGCTAATAAGCAACACAATAAGTACCAACACATGAACTTGCATGCCATACATACATATCTATTATTTGTCAACCATACATACCTACTTATCTTGTCAAATTACATAAGTACCAAAACATTGTTTATCAACCATCAACAACTACCATTGTTTATCAACCATCAACAACTACCATAAACACATAATCATAAGTACCAAAACAACCACCATAAACAGATAATCATAAGTACCAAAAGAACCACCATTGTTTATCAACCATCAACCACCAAGCCTTAGTTCACAGCAGGCTGTGAAACTCCCCCATTCCCCTGACATGTCCTGGAATTATGCCCCAACTGCTTACACCTATCACAAGTGACTGTCATCCCTTTCCTTGATAGTTTTCCAGTCCTCTTCTGGCTCTGAGTTTGAGACATCTCTTCAGCAGTCTTCTTCCTCTTTTTCTTTGGCCTGCCCACTTGTGTATGATGATCTGGTGGAACCAAAGTGGTCATGAAGTTTGCTTTGTCCCAAAGCATGCTTCCATTGATTGGCTCAATCTTGAACTTGTACATCTCCCTCCATGTGCTAAGCATGCATGATTGGTCCACCCATGATTCAGGGACCTCATTCTGTCCATTTAATGCCATATTCCAGTTAGTAGCCACTGCATGTTTACAAGGAATTCCTGTTAATTCCCACCTTCTACAATAGCATGTCCTTGCTCTAACATCAACTATGCACTGGTCATTCCAAGGTCCAGACACCAGTCACAACAAAAATATCAGAACAATATCATGTAGTAGTAAAATTATGCTAAATATCAAAATTATGTAGTGGCACCATACCTGGTACCTATCTCCTCCATTATACACCACCTGGTATTTGCTTGCTTCTTTCTTCACTGACTCCATTATCTTGTTTGCAGTTGGGGTCAGTGGTCCATCACAACCCTCAATCACTTTTAAAACATTTACAATTCTCTTCATAAGATACACCCTAATGTACTCCAAGCAAGAATGAATTGGTTTGTCCCTAGCATCAATGATTTGCCTATTGAATACCTCACACATATTATTTAGAAGCACATCAGAGTGACATCTACCTGTATGCATCACCAACACATCAGTCTAATTAAGATAGAAATTAATACATTGTATGCTACCTAATTAGGATTGAATTAATACAGTGTATGCTACCTAATTAGGATTGAATTAATACAGTGTATGCTACCTAATTAGGATAGAAATTAAGACACTATTTACCTGTGAAGTGTGATCTGCTCCAATGTTGGGGGGGGGGGGGTATGTTATTCAACCATGTATGACAATCCTTATTGAATGTTTTTAAGTTCTCCATTGCTGATCTAAATTGGGGGACAGTAGGAGCTGTCGCACACTTCCATAAAAGATCTTTGTATGCCTTACCTTTCCAGCGAAGCTTCATATTTTCTTGTATGTGCCTAAGACAGTATCTATGTTCAGCATTTGGAAATAGCCTTTGAATTGCTGGAAGAATGCCCTATATGCAACAGAATTAAGACATAAGTAAGCTAATTAAGACATAAGCTAATTAAGACACAAATATGCAAGAGAATTAACACATAAGTAATACCTTTTGCCTATCACTGATGAATGTGAAGTTGGAATTGGCTTGAAGACCAAGGTCATCTCCAAGGTACTCTAGGAACCACTTCCATGAACTTGATGATTCAGACTCTACCACAGCATAAGCCACTGGGTAGATGCCATGGTTGGGGTCAATACCTACTGCTGTTAATACTTGTCCACGAAAAGGCCCTTTCATAAATGTGCCATCTAATCCCAACAAATCCCTTCTACCAGCTCTAAAACCACTTTTCAAATGTCCCAAACATATGTAAACCCTTTTGAATTTTCTAGTATCACTCTCAGGGTTAGCATCTGCCTCAACCTCCAATTTGACAGTGGTATCTGGGTTGCACCTTTTCACCTCATTTAGGTAATCCCTCAACTGACTATACTGTAATTCATAGCCCCCCCAAATCCTCTTGTTGGCTAGCTGTTTTACCCTCATTGCTTTGGAAGGTGATACATGAATTTCAAACTTCTCAGACAAATGGGATTGAATTGATCTCAATGGCATATTGTAACATCCTAAATCTTCGTTATTATTATTATTATAATAAGATTGAGATGTATTTGTATTTGGAGTAACCTTGAATTATATAAAGTATTATAATTCAATTAGGGTTAAAATACAAATGTTGAAAGTTTAAAGATTCTTTTAGGAAATATTAAACTTGGGGGTTTGTTGTGTCATTTCTTTGAAAGTTTGGGGTGTATGTTGGAAATTGGGCTTATGACTCATCATTTTATTGAGGTGTCAAGTAGAGAAAAATCAGTATTATGAATACTGATTTCTTTTGGTTAATTGCTTCACAAAAAGGAAATAGAATTAGAACAGAGAGAATAGAGATAACGAGAGAAAGAGCGAGAAAGAAGAAGGCAGAAGAAAGAAAAGTTTGATTTTGGAAGAATTATGGTAAGGAAATCTGATTTTCTTCTATTAATTTCTTAATCTAAGTGGTGTATTAAGCTATAAATCATCTGTTCAGATTTGGATTAAGCTGAGAATAGTTTTTGTGAAGAACACTGTGTCCAGAAAACTGATAAGGTGAGTTTATTCAATCTTCTTAAAATTAAGCAATTAGAATTGAAATTGATATGTTATACTTGTGTTTAAACATGATGGTATGACTTAATTGAGAAATGGTAGGCTTAATGAGATGAATTTATGAACTGACTTAATGAAGAAGACGAATGAACAGTGTTTGCGAAAAGGGAGAATTTCGCAACAGTTGGTTGCGCAAAATGATAGAATTCGCAAGCATGGCTTGCGAGTTTTGAAGAATTCGCAAGCGTGGCTTGCGAGTTTTGAAGAACTCGCAACAGTGGGTTGCGACTTTTGAGCTTTTCGCAGCTTTGGCTTGCGAAAAGTGTAGCTTTTCGCTACAGTGACTTGCGAAATGTTTTGGACTTTCAGTAGTAGTTTGAAGCTTTTATGTGGAATACAATCTGATATTTATATGCTATTTGTTATATGATTATAACTCAGAATTTGATACGAAAACCATATTAGGAATAATTGTAAAGGACTTATTTATGAGTTCGATCATATAGTTAACATTTGAGATGTTGATCCCCGAGGCTAATTGGCAAAAATGGGGATAATTGTTGTAATTAATATTCTGTATATAGATATATAGAATATATGATATATCGTACATCTTTAGTATACGATAGAAAGGGTGATGACACACAGTTACTGTGTTACGTTGGCTAGCAATATTCATCCGGTCGTGGGGGCATTTACTACGGTCTAATGGAAACCGTTTACTAGCCATTGACCATTGGGATGTTATTTCTAGTTGTTGGAGTGAACCTTGAATCATCTGTGAGGGCCCTTGTTGTTGATCGCGATATAGAAATAAAATTCCATTTGGGGGCTAGTGTTTCAAGGTGGTGAGAAAGTGAAATGTGGAATAGGCAGACATCGAGTTTGTAATTCCCATTTCTGACGGAAGATTTGAGATCTTTAATTTTTAGGGAAGTTCAGAGATAGGCATAAAGTAATTTGTAATCTCTACTTCCGGACTAAGAAATAAGCAGGTATAGAAACTGTAATTTCTTTGGATGGGGAGTTACTTATAATCTGGTATGATTTATAGTAACTCTTGTTGATATTATTGCGACTAGATGAATTAGTCATAAGGATGGGAATTGGGTGGATTCCTGTTGTTGAAAAGAGCTTTGGTACGGTAAGATGGTTGATAACGGATTTGATATATCTGTTAATATTTTAGTTGTTAAATTTTAACTTGATTTGAATATTCTCACTAGGCGAAAGCCTAATGTTTCAAGTTGATTTTTCTTACCAGGTACAAGTTCCGGGAAATAAGCGGGATGTGCGTTGAGAGCATTTGGAAAGACTCAGAATTGAATTAACAGAGGATCTAGATATTCTTTTGGTGCTTTTGGGGACTGATGATTAGATAACCTAGTTAATCTAATTATGATGTATGATTTGATTAATAGGTTATTTGATTTAGAAGCTATTGTTTATAGAAAATCTTGATGTATGATCCTCTTGTTATATAAGTTTGAAGTTTATTGTCATAACTTGTGGAATTTTTTTAGGTTTAAATTAGCCCTGTTTTTAGGGTGTTACACATATTTGGATCCAGCTTCAGATGCTCTGTGATATGTTTGGATAGATAACTTGCAGTTGCCATACCTACCTCCCTTGTTTGGAAACATTTGTGAGTGGAGAAATAGGGTTTCACTCTCCACGTTGCTTCCCTTTTAGAAGTTGAGAGGTACAAAACCCATGGACAACTAGGCCCATTGGACTTTCTCCATTTACTCTTTCTGCCATATCCAGGCCCATTGGGCCCTGTTTCATCCTTTAAGTTAGGCAGTGAACCCCTGCAAACTGCCCTTAGCCTATATCCATCATTCTTCACCACAACTATGTCTCTTCTACTCTCAGTTGCATACTCCCTGATTAAAGACTTGATTGTGTGTTTGTTACCAAATGACTGTCCTAAGTAAAAGTCAACACCCTGCCCCTTACAACCTCTATGGCTAACTCCTTTGAATTGACTGGCTAACTCATATTCAGAATCAAAGTTGTCAATGTCAAAAGGATCTACATCACCATGTACATTCTGGCTTTCACTTTCTTCTCCACCTACTCCCATCCACTCTCCATGTGTATCCACATAATCATGTATTGATAAATCAAATTCATCAAATGAATCATAGCAATTGCTATCATGACTCTCAATAACCCCATGGTTGCCACTCTCATCAGCATCATAGTTCAAGTCCACTCCATGGTTTAAATCAAGGCCATTGTTCAAGTCAACTACATTGTTCAAGGCAACTACATTGTTCAAGTTAAGACCTTGGTTTAAATCAGATTCCAATCCAAGAAAAGGTATTGAGGAAAAGTGCAAATTATCAAAACTTTGATTCAAATATATGTTTTCCTCAGTGTTTGCTTTGGCATGTTCTATGAAAACTTCAATCTCTTTGACAATAGGGACATACTTTTTCAAATTTAAAATATCCTCTTCATTGCTTAAAGGTTGCAACCCATTATCAAGGCCAGTGGATGGAATCAAGAAATTGTAAAACATTACATCCTCCTGTTTGTAACCTAATGCTTTCATGATATTGTGGAAATGATGAACTGTCAGGTGATCAGTGTTTATCAAATCAACAAAATCAACCTTACCATTAACGTATCTCCTTCCAGGAGTATATGTGAACAAACCTCCATGGTTGATTTTTGCTGTTATCAAAGTTGGGTAAATATCTATCACAAAAGAAAAGAAAAATCAGGTTACAAAATGCATGTAGTGATCGACTGGTGTAAATACTCAAAACAGAGCATAAGAACTTACTATAAACATATGTCGGAGTCCAATCATCATCTAACTCGGTTCTTAAAATCCACGATGATGACATTGTGTTCTTGATGATTATCCGAATGCCTTGAGTGAATGTGTGTGAGTGAGAGTGTGAGAGTGTGAGTGAAAGTTGGAATACTAATCGGTTCGTAAATGAGGTGTTTTGTTAAAATGAGAGGGAAAAAGGTGGATGGACGAAACTACCCCTGGCACTAACGGAGCAAATAAACGTTGTTAGTGACCAGGGACTGGATTTGGAGCAAAATTGGAAACTGAGGGACCACTTCTTGAGATATTGAAGTTTAGGTCCCTCTTTCAAAGAAATACTATAACCACAGGGACCAAAATTGCAATTCACTCTATAATATATGTGGTATTGGGAGAGGATGGCATGATGCCATGGTGTACAGACTAGAGAGGTGTTTTGCTAACTAACATACGTGCCATGATGTAAGTTGGGTTTTTGTAACCAGATTTTTATATACCCTAACCCGAACCACCCGATCCGACCCACTCGAACCCGAACCTAGCTGACACTCGATCCTCGAACTTTAGTTTGGACGGGTTTCGGGTTCCGTATGCCCCCCCGAAACCCGATCGGGTTATGGGTTTTGGGCCCCGATCCAACCCGCCCGATGCTCACCCCTTGATGGTTCAACAATGTTTTGGAAAAATAAATGGGTGGGGAGTTTCAACATTCAAGGATAGTGATAAGTTTCCTTGACTTCTTATCATAGAATTGGATAAGGGTGTGTCACTGAGAAATATTGTGGAACGGGGAGACGTAAGGTGGGATTGGTCGCGAGGTTGGCATACAGACCCCTATAGTTTACATCGTGTAAGAAGTTTAGGTTAACGTAAGAAGCGTGAGAAGTGAATCTGAGCCGTTGATCACTTTTAATCAAATGCCCTCTCATGAATTGTTACTTAGAAGAGAATTGATCTGGGTGCATCTTATCTCGGTGCATGTCATCCTAATGTGTGTCCATTTCTCATCCAATGGTTGATAACCACTTCTCACGTTAACCTCAACTTCTCACATAACCCAACCCTATATATATATATATATAGAGAGAGAGAGACGAAGGATCGTGTGAGAAATTAAGGTTAACGTGAGAAGTGGATCTTAACCGTTGATCACTTTTAATCAAACGTCCTCCTATGAATTGCGCCTTAGAAATGAATTGATTCGGTGCATTTTTTTCTCGGTATAACTCGTCCTAATGTGCATTCATTTCTCATCCAACGGTTGATAACCATTTTTTACGCTTCTCACGTTAACCTTAACATATAATCGGAACCCAACCCTATATAAGGTTGGGTTCCGGTGAGAAGTGCCAAATTTGGTGAGAAACGTGAGAAATGGTTATCAACAGTTGGATGAAAAATAGACTAACATTTGGATAAGATGCACCAGATCAATTCTCTTTTAAGCCGCAATTCATGGGAGGGTATTTGATTAAAAGTGATCAACGGTTTAACGATACTTCTCACACTTCTCACGAAAAATGACATTTCTCACATGATCTCATGCCCCCTATATATATATATATATAGGGATTACATCAAATGAGAACCACAAATATGTTACAAACCCATGAGAACCGGTATAAAAATATATTTTTACATGATATTTTTCATCAAATGCTAGGTTTTAAGATATTTTGTTTTACATATATTTGTTTCATAATATGATAGTTTAACATGGCTTTGTTTTCACCATGTGAGTATTTTTCATTTCAGTAGGTGAATCAAAATTTGTTTTTCACATGTAATCTTTTCACAAGTTGAACGCGAATATATGTGAATGAATATTGGTTTTGATGAAAAAAATCCATGTAAAAGAATATTTTTATATTAATTCTCAGGAATATTTAACATATTTGTGGTTCTCATCTGATTATACGACGATAATCAAATTTTACAAAACAATATTTACAACAATTTTATAGACTTTTTACAGAGAATCAAACTTCTTGTTTGGATAACAATTTTATAGACTTTTACGGAGAATCAAACTTCTTGTTTGGATCGAGAGGAGCCTGCAAAAACAAAAAACCCAACGATTTATAAATCTTAAACAAAAGACCCACCACAAATCATTAACAACCACAAATTACCAATAACCAAATAAAAAATAGAAACTCAAGGTGAACCAGAGAAGAACACTGTGGGGAAGAAGACAAAATCTTTGTTTGAAGCGAACCAGAGAAGAACCTAAAAAACATCAACAATTTCATACCACCCTCGAACCTTAAACCCCCATTACGATTCCATCCTCAAGCAAAGAAGAACTCTAAAGGATGCGTTTGGTACATTGGACAAGACAGAACATAACATGGATCACTGTCTCATGTTTAGCAGGACTTTTATGTGGAACAGGCAGGAACATAGTGGAACATGCCTGTTCCACCCCTACCCCATGGAACAAGCTGGAACAAGGTGGAACAGAGTTATGTTTTACCAATAGAACCTCAAAATGAAATATAATTATTTTCTAAAACATCAAATACAAGTTCTATTTATATTTTATTCATTCTTTAAGGGTAAATTAGTCAATGTTATCTGTTCAGTTCTGTCTAACAAACGTCGAACAATTGTTCAGTCATGTTTTGTTCTGTCCTGTCCCGTTCTGTCATGTTCTATCCTGTCTGCGTACCAAAGTCAAAACGAACAGTATGGTTACAGTGGCTGCGCGATTAAGTTATGTTCTGGCCCGTTAAGCCATAACCGAACAGATGGCTTACCCAATAAGTTATACATCTCATACAGCCCATCAACCCCTTTGTACAAGTATGGGTACAGTGGACTGTATTATTACTATTATTATCTCCCGTTCCGAAATCTAAACCCTTCTAAAACCCTAACCTTTTTTGATTCATTGCCTGTGATGCATTTAGCGCCAGAAACACTTCCTTTCGATTTAAACCAAAATCAATTCATGCTCCATCGCATCGGACATCAATGTCGATCACTTATTCGTCTTCCCTTCACACCATTAAACCCTTCACTTAAATCATCGTCATTGATCTCCGCCCAAGCCCTTGAATTAGAATCTTTAACAACTTCTTCCGCTACAAACGGCGCCTTGCCTTCTGGTATCCTCTCCTTGTTTAAAGAACTGGGTGGCTCCGCTGTGAAGTTTCTCGGGGTGAAACATCGGTTCAGAACCCTTGTTTCGGGTCTGAATTCTAGGCAGGTAGACGAAATTATCGAATACTTGAGAATTGAAAACCCGAATTCTGCGGTGGAATTTTTTGAATTGTTGAAGACTGAGTATGGATTCAGGCATTCGAGAGTTTCTCAGTTTGTTATAGCTCATGTTTTGGCTACACAGCGACGGCTTAAGTTGTTGCGTTCGAACATCTTGCAAATGCTGCAAGAAGAAGGTAGTCTTTTGACGTTGCTTTATATTGCATTTTCAGGCTTGAAAAGATAAATAAATGTTCGCATTTCATGATTTTCAACTGGATTTGTCGAAAATTCTTAGTAATTTGCAGAGCACATATGCCTTTCAAAAAAAAAAAAGTTTGCAGAGCACATATATTCAATGCATCAATTGTGGTCATTTATAGTAGTACTTAGGTAGCAGAAACAATAAGCCTCATTTTCTATGCCATGTTATGCCTTTAGTTTAGTGAACATTCAGCTTCCAAAATTTTGTTTTGTATAATAGATGGGAAAAATGCTGTGATATCTATATACATGGTAATTAAACTTGTAGTTTCATTGTTTCTTTTAATAGGCTCTGGCTCTGGACCTTCACTTTGTGAGTTGCTTTCAGTCGACTTCAAGGGTTGGGAAGCAAATGCAATTGTTTGGGATATGCTGGCATTTGCTTACTCTAGATCTGAGATGGTTCATGATGCGCTTTTCGTTATAGCCAAGATGAAAGATTTGAATGTTCAGGCTTCAATATTGACCTACAACAGTTTATTATATAACTTGAGGCACTCTGATATCATGTGGGATGTGTACAATGACATAAAAGTGAGTGGGATCCATGAGAGCAAACAAACAAATTCCATTCTTGTAGATGGCTTGTGTAAGCAGTCGTTGATGCAAGAAGCAGTAACCCTTCTGCGTGGAAAAGATATGAAAGAGTCTTCGCCTCATGTTGCTTCATTTAATACTGTCATGTCGAGTTTCTCTAAAATGGGCTTCGTAGATATCGCTCAATTCATTTTTTGTTTGATGTTGAAGTTTGGAGTACATCCTGATACATACAGTTATAATATTCTTATTAATGGACTATGTTTAGCGGGTTCTATTGAAGATGCATTGAAGTTGACAGATGACATGGATAAGCATGGAGTAGCGCCTGATGAAGTAACATACAACACCCTTGCTAAAGGTTTTCGTGTACTTGGCATGATAAGTGGGGCGTCAAAGATGATTCAACAAATGCTTACGAAGGGGTTGAACCCTGATAGTGTTACATATACATTACTGATATGTGGGAATTGTCAGGAAGGCAAAGTTGAGGAAAGCCTCGATTTGCGAGATGAGATGATTTCTCGCGGGTATCAGCTAAACTATATCTCGTATAGTGTTTTGGTAAGCAGCTTATGCAAGATTGGGCGTGTTGATGAAGCTTTGTGTTTGCTTTCCGAGATGGAAATAGTTGGTTTAAAACCTGATGATGTTATGTATTCTATCATCATTCATGGTCTCTGCAAACAAGGTGACATACAAAGGGCAATTCAACTATACATTGAAATGTGCACCAAGAGAATCTTTCCTAGTATTTTCACTCACAGAGCCGTTTTACTGGGTCTCTGTGGGAATGGACCACTATCTGAGGCAAGGATGCACTTTGATATGTTAACTAGCAGTGATGGTATTCAGGATATTGTTCTTTACAATATTATGATCAATAGATATGCAAAAGTCGGCATGATTCGTGAGACTGTACAGTTGTATAATCAGATAATAGAGAAAGGGATTGATCCAACTATTGTCACCTTCAATTCTTTAATACACGGGTTCTGCAAAACTAGACAGCTAACTGAGGCAATGAGGTTATTTGATACCATTAGGGATCATGGATTAGTACCTACTGCTATCACATACACCACTCTTATGAATTTTTTATGTGAAGAGGGAAATATTAAAGCAATGTTTGATTTGAAGCGGGAGATGGAAGCCAGTGCTGTAGAACCAACTCATGTTACGTACACAGTAATTATAAAGGGTCTTTGTAAACAAAGGAAACTGCAAGAATCTTTGCTACAGCTTGATAACATGTTCTCAAAGGGTCTGTATCCTGATCAATTCTCATACAACATTCTCATTCAATGTTTCTGTGAAGCACGAGAATTTCCAAAAGCCTTTGAGTTACATGATGAAATGATATCGCACAATCTTAATCCAGATGCTGTTACATATAACATTCTTATTAATGGTCTATGTGTATATGGTGATTTACAGGATGCTATTAAGTTATTCTCATATCTACGGGAGCACAATTTTGGATTAAAGAAAGCTGCTTATACCACACTTATTCAAGCACATTGTGTAAAGGGTGATGCACATCAAGCAATGGCGCTCTTCTCTGAAATGGTCAAGATGGGGTTCCAAGTAACTATTAGAGATTACAGTGCTGTCACTAACAGATTGTGCAAAAGATGTTTAACAAATGAAGCAAAGGTTTTTTTAAGTATGATGCTTTCCAATGGCGTTTCTCCTGATCTTGGCATTTATACTGTGATGATGTATGCTTTGCGCCTAGTGGGCGATCTCCATTCAATGCATGAGTTGCTCCCTAATATGGTCAAATGTGGCTTAGATGCTTGTTGAATTTATCTAAGGGATCGCTCACATGCTTCTTGGGATTAGCAAGATCATCCAGTTACTCAGGTTCTGTATTAGCACAAATGCTGAGCAAACTGGCATACGGCAAAAGGTATTGCTTTCACCATTTTATTCTATCATTTTTATTCATTCTACAGATTTCTAAATATCTTAATTTTAATAGAGCAGGATCCATCAACAAAGAGTGGGCAAGATCCACCTGTAGATTCAGTATGACAGCAAGGAAGAGCAATGCCACTGATATCTGCTGTAGTGCTCTATGGATCCCTACTGTTGATGCCCAGGTGAGTTCCAAACTTCCAATTGGCGTTCTAGTATCACATGGTATCCTGTTGTGTTCTTCTTAATGGACCCATTTGATTTGGTTTTGTTTTTTATAAGAAGAGGAAGAGGCAAAGGCAAACATGTGTTGATTTAGATATTCTTCTACATCATTCTCAAACCTCTTGTTAAATTTCAGTTACCACCACCATATTTTCAATTTTGCATTTGGAGTTACTTTTGCGTTGGAACAAAATGTTATGTCATTAAATCTTTCAAATACTTTTGTTGCTGTTAAGCATTCAGTTAACGAAAATTCAGATATTAATCTTTACTTTATTATAAAGCATTTGGTACAAAGTCTTAAAAACAACTTTTCTTTTTGATGCAAAATTACTTAATTTTCAAGTTTTCAAGCTATTGTTGCATGAGTACAAGTGATTGAAGCATGATAACAAGTCCACAATGTATATCTCACACACCCCGATTCTCGCTCCAAAGTCCTCAATCCTAAACTTAATCACACGTTGAATGATCTTTCCTCATTTAAACAGAAACTCAAATGGGGGATGATTTTTAACTTTGATTATGCAGAGCTTTGAATCATCTTCAAGTTTTGGTGGTAGGCCGGTAGAAGATGGAAAACAGGACACTTCCCACCGACCCTTCAAACTCAGAACAAAGGTTAGTATTTACAGTTGCTCGTGAAACTTTTTCTAACACAAGAACCTCTCCGGTTACTGAAAAAGGCCAAAATTCACTTGACGATTAGTAGTCCATGGAGAGCCATTGTGATTTTACCAACAGTTCCACTACTAGCTTTACTTTGTTTTTTATTGCTGGTTTGCATAAATCTTTATCAATGAGATAACATGTATACAATGTTTGGCTATATGTGTTTCTGCTTTTGCTAATGGAAGTTCAAGTATTATTAAGCTTCAATGGGATGATTTACATTTTTAATTACAGTTCATCAATCATCAGCTTGAATGCACATTTCTGGTTTTCTTGTGAGACTATTGTAAGTTCTTGGAACTATTTATTTCTATTTCTTCTTGCCACATGAGTATCTATGTGGTCTTTTGATGAACTTTAGACCTTGGCATGATCAGAATTCCCGGTTGATTGAAGAAACTTCAATGATAGTTATTGAGACAGCCACTTAGAAAGTACTTTTATAGTTGCCATGGTTTTAGTTGATAAAACATGCATATTATCTTGTATTTCAAGGACTTTGATGTGTGTGTTTCGCAATTATGTATGCAGACAAAAGGCAAGCATGATCTTTATAAAAAAAAGTGGAAATAAAATCTTGCAAGGAGAAGACAGCCATGAGGGACCCAATCCTTAATTTTTATATAACCACAAGGACAATGTCTGTAATTTACTCAATAATTTGTGAATTTTTGAAATTACTATTACTGCATATATGAATGTCGATACAAAGATTGTCTCGATAATATACCGTTGCATTTTATGTTTAGGGAAAATTGCATCAAAATAGAATTAACTTTCACCAGATTCTTATTTTGGGGAACAAACTCTTAAACTCGTCATTTTAGGGTCTTATTTAAACTTTACATATATTTAAGGGTCTAGTTTATCAAATGACCTGCTAATGATGATGTGGATCAGGTCAAATCCAACTAATATGCCATTTTATATTTAAATTTTAAACAATAAATCTAAAATAATGATGTGGTATTATTTTTATTACAGCCAAAATTCCACATCAGATTTTAATATAAACATCAAATACAAAGCAAAAGAACCGGCAAACTAAATCAACCATGAACCAAATGGAAGCATCGAACAAGAAACATCAAACACGAAGCAAAAGGAGGCATCGAAGAAGTATCAAACAGAAACCACTTTGGTTCATAACATTGAATAATTGTATAAAGTGTTTCAAACAACCTAAATCAAAAACCCTAAAACTATTAACAAACTACAAATGTTAAACTAAATCAAAACCCTAATCTAAATCACAAATCAGAAGCAGATGAAGATACAATGGTAGATGAAGATTCAGATCCGAATTAGACGAAGATGAAGATACAGGTTCGGAAACAGATGATAATGTAGATCCAGAAGTGATGTAGACTAAAGATGTAGGGGTTCTAGAAGCGATGTAGACTAAAGATGTAGGGGTTCTAGAAGCAATGCTGTAACACCCCGAATTTCCATGATCAAAGTTATGTTATATTTTGATATGGAAGGATTCAAAGTGTAATTGACCAAAATTTAAGCTATTTGTGAATATTGAAACTTTGGGGTTGATTTTGTATAACGAAAGGGAGTCGGCTACAATTGAGATTTTTATCTCAATCCTGTTTGTGAAGTCGGTTCCAGAAAGAAGAGAGCGGAGAGAAAGAATAGTCGAGTTCAATTGGATACCGATTCAGTAGCAAGAAGGAATTGAAAGCTTGAGATAGTTTATGCCAATTTCGGATTCACATCTACCCAAGTATTAGCTCGAGAGGGGATAAGCAGGAACGAGTGTCGAGAGGGTTAATTGTAGGTTTGAAATTTGTCACAAATTCTCCGATGTAAATGAAAGTTTGAAATTGTGGTGGTAAATTCTGATAAATTTAAGGTTTAAAATTATTGAGAATTTTAGGGTGTTTCAGTTTGGTATCAGAGCTTTAGTTTAAGTGAACTATGTATGATCGTGAAAATACCTAAACTTAAGCTGAGATGATTAAGTGATGATTTGTGAGATTGGGTAGAAATACTAAGACAAGATAGTCTTAGAGTCGACGGAAATACGTGAATTAAGAACTGTGATGATGATAACGAGAATTCTTATGTGAAGTATGTTCATAATTTCAATTAGCTACTGTTATTATGAACATATTCTTATGTAAGCGTACTTGTTTCTAATTGTTATGACGATTGGAGGTGATTTAGTTCTTGATGGTGCTTTTGCACATGAAAGAGTTTCAAGTATAGCACGACGAATTCGTGTCACTCAGTTAGCTCGTCGAGCCCTCCAGATGAGAATCCCTGGTGCGATGTGTGTATGCTTGACGATGAACCGGTAACAAGTGGCAGATAATGTGGATAGTCAAATCCCACTATTGGTCTAAATCAAAAGACTAGTTTTCAATGATGGTTGTGATCCAACCCGATTCTGGACTAGTTTGTTTCCTGGTAACCGCGTCTTAGAAGTTAGTTTACTGGGAAATTTTGATTGCGGATTCCGAACAAAGATTAGAGGCTAGACAAGTGGGGCTTCGACTAATAACCAAAGGAGACCAATAGAATTTATGTTGCTCTCAAATTGGGGAGCAAATAATGTTAACGATGTCCTCGTGGAAAGATATTATAAGATTTGGGAAGCTGAGGAGGATATGAAGAATAAATATTCTCACTTATTTACCTAACTTTGATTTCGAGGACGAAATCGTATTCAAGTTGGGGAGATTTGTAACACCTCGAATTTCCATGATCAAAGTTATGTTATATTTTGATATGGAAGGATTTAAAGTGTAATTGACCAAAATTTAAGTTATTTGTGAATATTGAAACTTTGGGGTTGATTTTGTCATTTAAGGATAGTTGATTTTGTATAAAGAAAAGGAGTCGGCTACAATTGAGATTTTTATCTCAATCCTGTTTGTGAAGTCGGTTCCAGAAAGAAGAGGGATGAGAGAAAGAATAGATGAGTTCAATTGGATACCGATTCAGTAGCAAGAAGGGATTGAAAGCTTGAGATAGTTTATACCAATTTCGGATTCGCATCTACCCAGGTACTAGCTCGGGAGGGGATAAACAGGGACGAGTGTCGAGAGGTCCTAGAGTTAATCGTAGGTTTGAAATTTGTTACAAATTCTTCGATGTAAATGAAAGTTTGAAATTGTGGTGGTAAATTCTGATAAATTTAAGGTTTAAAATTATTGAGAATTTTAGGGTGTTTCAGATGCAGACTAAAGATGTAGGGGACCCAGAAGCGATGCAGACTAAAGATGTAGGGGGGTCTAGAAGCGGAGCACACGAAGGAGTAACGGCGCAGGCGAGGGTGGGTTCCACAGCAGAGACCTTGAAAACCCATCAATGGTGAAGTCCGGAATCAGATGCCTTATTTTAATCTGAAGCAAACATCAAATCAGAAACCGAGATCGATAAACCGAGCTTTAATTGTGGTAGATTTCGAATCAGAAACCTAAATCGATTTTAAACAAATAAAACCCTACAAAGATTGGTTAGGCTCGTGCAGAGCAACTGCACGACTATGAGGAGAAAGAGAGCGTTGACGAATAGCAAAGAGTGGCGGTGTGGTAGAGCAACTGTACGACGGTGAGGAGGAAGAGAGTGCCGACGACGAGAGACAGAGAGACTACAACACAGACAGAGAGTGGTGATGACCACCGGATGAGAAGACACAGCAGGAGGTGAAGGGAGGGGCGATTGGGTTCTGCAATTTCTATTTTATTTGTGTTAATCTTTTAGTTTTTTATCAATGATGACATGGTGTAACACCCCAAAATTTCGGGTAAAACTCTCTTTTAAAATTTTATGGGTGTAACTTTAAAATTGAACATCTTCATCGCAATCCTTCTTTATAATTGAATATCTCGTGGGAGTGTGTATGCATGGCTCAACTACGCATGCATGGGGGTAGGAAGGCTCCACGTAGCATGAGTTCCTTTTGGCTGCTAGTATGGTCCATTCAATTTGCATGCCTCTCACGTGATTGGTCAATCCATGTCATGTTGCTAGAAATGGGTGGTGAAATGGCCGGCGGTACATATAGGGCGAGAGTGCCCGGCGGTGATGCCATGGCACTCTCGCTGGGGTCACAATCGCTGGAGGGTAAGGTAGGGTCTGCGTAGTCGCGGTACACTCTCGGCGAAGATGACAGGCGGTGGTGCCTTGTCACAATCGCGAAAGTCACTATCGCCGGTGGGTGTGTGGCATAAAAAGGCAGCGGCGTCGATTCTTTTGGGAGAGCATTAAATCTCAGCAGCTGATTGGTTCCTCCATTTTTCTCCTTGACCGACCCCCACCTACTCCACCTTTCTTTCTCATTTAATTCTCCTCTACAATTATTAGTGTGATTTTGGTTAGCAAATCTAGGGTTCCATTCTTGCCTTCTAGAATTTAAGAAGATCTCCATGAATTAAGGAAGCTACTAAAGTCAACTCAAAAGAATTAGGGTTCCTACATTTTCTAGGGTTTCACTTCACAAAACCCTTAGGTGAGTTATTTTTACCATCCAACTATATCTTAAACTATGTTTTGCACTTAATGTGGAGGTTAACTTGAGATCTTTGTTAAATTTAAGGTTTCTTCCATTTCTTGGGGTTTTCACTTTACAAACCTCCAAAGGTGAGTTCTTCTTGACTCACTAAGCTCATTAATGCCTATGTATTTATAATCTTGGAATAATTGCTTATCTTACTTGTCTCTCTCATTATTCTATGATATGTGACCTAACTTTCTTTTGGTAAATTAGGGTTTAATTATGGTGGAAATGTGTTTGAAAGGTGAAAGGAGATGGATGGGTGGTGTAGGGGTATACTCTTGAGTATATACGCACCTCTCCTTCTCTACAACCCCAAAGTGGAAATAAACCTAATGAGAGGTGTGATGTTCAAAGTATTAGAAACCAAATATAACTTGATGATGTCTTAATGGGCTAAAGACCTAGTTTTGGTTGATGTCTTAATGGACTAAAGACCTAGTTTTGGTTGATGTCTTAATGGACTAAAGACCTAGTTTTGGTTGATGCCTTAACGGGCTAAAGACCTAGTTTTGGTTGATGTCTTAACGGGCTAAAGACCTAGTTTTGGTTGATGTCTTAATGGACTAAAGACCTAGTTTTGGTTGATGTCTTAACGGGCTAAAGACCTAGTTTTGGTTGATGCCTTATGATGAAATGATGTAACGTGTGTTGGATCGGTAACGGATGATGATACACCTTATACATATATTGTGTAAATAATTCTTTATTATGGAATTGCTATTTTGGCTAGGCTTTTGACCAACACTTCTTGGATGTGTGTTGTGTATAAGCAGGCCTTCCTAGCGGTGGTACTTCCCGGGGTTGAGGGAATAGTGGAGAAGAGAGATAGCATTTTGGATGGACATAGAGGCGACTTTTGGTGTATAGAATGATATACTTTTAAGAGCGAAATAGCAACACCCGTTTATAATCTGAACTTTTCTAAAGTCTAGATTAGTAGGTTGTTGAACTTAATTTCGTTCGATTATTTGTAATGTAAACGCCACAATATTACTTCCCTTTTTGGGTGAATTGTCTATGTCATTTAGCTCGTTTCTGCAAATTATTCAGGCTTAAATTTACCCCAAATTTTAGGGTGTTACAAGTTGGTATCAGAGCAATGGTTTAAGCGAACTAGGTATTAATGTGAGATGCCTAGACTTAAACTAGATTGATTTAAGCGGTGAGCTGTGAGATGGGTAGGACTCGTAAGATAAGACGGTCTTAGAGTCTTTGGTAATGCACTAATTGAGAATTTCAATTGTGGTAATGAGGATTCTTATGTGTAACTTGTTCATAATTTCAATTAGCTACTGCTATTATGAATTTGTGTTACGTAAGCATGCTTAGATTGCTATAGTTGCGATAATTGATGAATGTATTGGTAAATTCGGCTGTGTGGATTTTTACTGTGATACTTACCTCTATTTGAAATGTGTGGCAGACGATTAATGGTTAACACTCGCAGTAGAGTGGATGGGCATGATGCTACAGCGTCCACAACCGATCAACCGAGAGTGACGGCAGCGGAGGGACCCACTTAACACTAACTTGTTGGGTGGTGGACCCGAACATATACCTCGAAGGAATTTGGAAATGCCTGATCCTATCTTAGAGGAGGCAACGGCGAAAACCAGAATGATGGACCGAATTATGGCGGCCATGAACCGAGCTATGACACAACAACATGAGCAGTTCTTGAAATTTATAGAGGATCGGGATGCGAGCAACCGTAAACACGAGGCAGTTGCTGAGAACATTCTGGTGGCCGGATCTGGGGGAAATGAAATTCCCACCGATGGATTGGGGACTTTGGAAACCGGGCAAGCGGGGAAGACTTGTTCTTTCAAAACTTTTCTTAGTTGTCGACCGCCCGAGTTTAAGGGCACAGATGATCCGGTTGTGTGCATGAACTGGATAAGGGAAATGGAACAGGCCTTCCGAACTAGCGAGTGCGGAGAGAATCAAAAGGCTAAGTTCGGTTCGCAAATGCTAAGAGGGGCGGCCCTCACTTGGTGGAACGTTTACTCCACTTCTATTGAGGCATCCGTGTTAGCCAAACTAAACTGGGCTACGTTAAAAAAGAAAGTGCTGGAGGAGTACTGTAATGAGAGGGCCATGGACCGGATTGAAGAGAGTTTTCGGAACTTAAAGAAGGGAAATATGCCAGTGAAAGAGTACAACCGACTGTTCATGAATAAATTGGGATTGGTGGGACATCTGGTCCCGAACAAGAAAGAGAAAATCAAGGCTTACATCAAGGGCCTTCCTTCGGACATGATAACGATGGTCCGAGTATCTAAGGCCTCCACCCTTCGTGAGGCAATCGAGGAAGCCCAATTGGTTGAAGATGCGTACAGTCGAGACAGAGAGGTGAGTAATCGGGCCCCGGAGAAGAGGAAGTAGGAGGGGAGTTCGGCGCCCTCCAAGAAACCGAGACCTTTTAATAGCAACTACCGAGGGACCGACTCTAGGCACGAAGCTAGATGGTGCCCCAAGTGCCGAAGCAAGCATCATGGCCAGTGCAAGCCGAGCGGGGTGACTTGTTACAAGTGTGGAAAGCCGGGACATATCCGTAGTGATTGCTCGGACAAGGAAATTGTTTGCTATGAATGCAAGGAGCCGGGCCATATTAGAAGCGAGTGCCCGAAATCAAAGACTAGGGGAGGCGGAGGAAAGAAGGTAGACCCTCCGAGAACGACGGGACGAGCCTTCCAGATGACGGGCGATGAGGCGAAGGCCTTGACAGACGTAGTATCAGGTACGTTTCTCCTAAACTTCGTACCCACGCGTGTGTTATTTGACTCGGGTGCGAGCTTTTCTTTTGTGTCAAATTCTTTTCTTTCAAGACTGTCTATGCCCACTAGTTGCTTGGAAGAAGCTATAGTGGTGGAAATAGCCGATGGGGGACAAGTAGTGGTTCGAAATATTCTGCGGGGTTGTATGTTGGAAATCGAAGGAAAGAAATTCCCAATAGACTTGATGCCTATGGTGATCGGAGGATTCGATGTGGTGGTTGGAATGGATTGGTTATCCGAGAATCAAGCCGAAATTTTATGTGCAAAGAAGTTAATTCGCATACCTTCTTCGGAGGGAAACAGTGTGGTCATTTATGGTGAACGAAGAAAAGGGGACGTAGCAATCATCTCCATGTTGAAGGCACGAAAATGTTTGGTCAAGGGGTGTACGTCTTTCCTAGCGTACGTAATTGACGCTAAGTTAGAAAAGAGAAAGCTTGAGGACGTGAAGGTGGTATGCGAATTTCCCGACGTATTTTCCGAAGACTTGTCGGGTTTGCCACCGGATCGGCAAGTGGAGTTCAAAATAGACTTAGTCCCGGGAGCGACTCCGATAGCAAAAGCTCCTTACCGGTTGGCTCCATCCGAGATGCAAGAAATGATGGCGCAACTTCAGGAACTTTTAGAAAAGGGATTTGTGAGGCCGAGCTCATCTCCTTGGGGAGCACCGGTCTTATTCGTGAAGAAGAAAGACGGTACGATGAGGATGTACATCGATTATAGAGAACTGAATAAGGTGACCGTAAAGAATAAATATCCACTTCCTAGGATCGACGATTTGTTTGACCAACTCCAAGGAGCGGGGTGTTTCTCAAAGATTGACTTACGGTCGGGTTATCACCAAGTAAAAGTAAAAGAGGATGATGTCCCAAAGACGGCCTTTAGATCGCGGTACGGTCATTACGAATTCTTAGTGATGCCTTTCGGATTGACTAATGCGCCGGCAGTGTTCATGGATTTGATGAACCGGGTGTGTCGGCCATTCCTCGACAAGTCGGTTATCGTGTTCATTGATGATATCCTGATATATTCTAGAGATGAGGCGGACCACGAACAACATCTTCGGGAAGTGCTAGAGGTTCTAAGGAAGGAGAAGTTATACGCGAAATTCTCCAAGTGTGATTTTTGGCTGGAAGAAGTCCAATTTTTGGGCCATGTAGTCACACGTGATGGTGTGAAGGTAGATCCTTCCTAAATAGAAGCAATGATGAATTGGGAACCTCCTAAGAGCCCATCAGAAATACGAAGCTTCTTGGGTTTAGCGGGATATTACCGAAGGTTTATTCAAGATTTCTCCAAGATCGCTTCTTCCTTGACACGCTTGACGCGAAAGAATGTAAAGTTTGTTTGGACGGAGGAACAAGAAAAGGCGTTTCGGACTCTACAAAAGAAGTTGTGTGAGGCCCCGATTCTATCCCTACCCGAGGTATCAGAGGACTTTGTGGTATACAGCGACACATCAAAGATGGGCTTGGGTTGCGTGTTGATGCAAAGGGGAAAAGTGATCGCCTACGCGTCGCGACAACTTAAGGAACATGAGAAGAATTACCCCACTCACGACTTGGAGCTGGCGGCGGTAGTATTCGCGCTGAAGTTGTGGCGACATTATCTCTATGGCACGAAGTGTACCTTGTACACGGATCATAAGAGTCTGAAGCACGTCTTCGATCAAAAGGAATTGAATATGAGGCAACGGAGGTGGTTAGAGTTACTTAAAGACTATGATTGTGAGTTGCTTTACCATCCGAGTAAGGCCAATGTGGTTGCCGACGCCTTGAGTCGAAAGGAGTATAGTGGGAGCTTACATGCCAACCTTTCAAGGATTGACATAGTGTCAAGCCTGGTAGAGCGGATTAGAGCGGCTCAATCTGAGGCCCTGAAGGAAGAAAATCTCAAAGATGAGGTGATGGTGAAGCAGAAGCAACTTTTAACGGAAGATAGCCGTGGGATCAAGTTGTTCAACGGGCGAGTGTCGGGCGAGTGTGGGTGCCTAGGATTGGTGGAAATCGGGAACTACTCATGGACGAGGTACACAAGTCAAAATACTCCATTCACCCCGGGAGTACCAAAATGTATAGGGATTTGAAGCTATATTATTGGTGGCCGGTCATGAAGTTGGATGTGGCACACTATGTGGAGCGGTGTACGACTTGCTCACAGGTGAAGGCCCAACATCAATTACCATATGGCAGTTTGCGATCCTTAGAAATCCCCGAGTGGAAGTGGGAGAAAATCACGATGGACTTTGTGACCAAGTTGCCAAAGACTTTGAGGGGTCATGACACCATTTGGGTAATAGTGGACCGGTTGACGAAAAGTGCACACTTCTTGGCTATGCGGGAAACTTTACCCATGGACAAATTGGCAAAACTCTATATTGATGAAGTAGTCTCAAAGCACGACGTGCCCGTGTCCATAGTTTCCGATCGGGATAGTCGGTTCACATCGAGATTTTGGCAAGCACTACATGAAGAACTTGGCACGAGGGTAAATCTGAGCACGGCTTACCACCCGCAAACGGATGGACAAAGCGAAAGGACTATACAAACCTTAGAGGATATGTTGAGGTCTTGTGTAATCGACTTCGGGGGAAATTGGGATACTCATCTATTGTTGGTAGAATTTGCTTATAACAATAGTTATCATTCGAGTTTGAAGGCAGCGCCGTTTGAAGCCTTGTATGGGAGGAAGTGTAGGACTCCCGCGTGTTGGCTAGAGGCGGGAGAAAAACAATTTGCCGGACCGGAAATCGTACAAGAAACGGCCGATAAAGTTAAGACCATTAGAGAACGTTTGAAAGCGGCCCAAGATCGACAAAAGAACTACGCCGACAAGAAAAGGAGACCGGTAGAGTTTCAAGTGGGAGAAAGGGTGATGTTGAAAGTATCCCCTTGGAAGGGGTTGATTCGTTTCGGGAAACGTGGAAAGTTGAGTCCCCGTTTCCTTGGACCATTCACCATCCTAGAACGTGTGGGTTCGCAAGTCTACAAATTAGACTTACCACCGGAAATGGATGGGATCCATCCCACTTTCCATGTATGTTACCTACGAAAGTGCTTAGCGGAAGGAGAGAGCGTGATACCTTTATCGAAAATCCGAGTGAATGACAACCGTTGTATTGAGGAGCCCGAAGCTATTTTGGATAGAGCGGTTACGAAACTTTGACATAAAGTAGTCAAGGTCAAAGTACAATGGAAGCACCATCGAGGAGCAAATGTCACTTGGGAACCGGAAGAGGAGATGAGAAGGAAGTACCCTCATCTTTTCGGTTAGTGCCAAATTTCGAGGACGAAATTTCCTTCAAGGATGGGAGGATTGTAACACCCCAAAATTTCGGGTAAAACTCTCTTTTAAAATTTTATGGGTGTAACTTTAAAATTGAACATCTTCATCGCAATCCCTCGTTATAATTGAATATCTCGTGGGAGTGTGTATGCATGGCTCAACTACGCATGCATGGGGGTAGGAAGGCTCCACGTAGCATGAGTTCTTTTTGGCTGCTAGTATGGTCCATTCAATTTGCATGCCTCTCACATGATTGGTCAATCCATGTCATGTTGCTAGAAATGGGTGGTGAAATGGCCGGCGGTACATATAGGGCGAGAGTGCCCGGCGGTGATGCCATGGCACTCTCGCTGGGGTCACAATCGCTGGAGGGTAAGGTAGGGTCTGCGTAGTCGCGGTACACTCTCGGCGAAGATGACAGGCGGTGGTGCCTTGTCACAATCGCGAAAGTCACTATCGCCGGTGGGTGTGTGGCATAAAAAGGCAGCGGCGTCGATTCTTTTGGGAGAGCATTAAATCTCAGCAGCTGATTGGTTCCTCCATTTTTCTCCTTGACCGACCCCCACCTACTCCACCTTTCTTTCTCATTTAATTCTCCTCTACAATTATTAGTGTGATTTTGGTTAGCAAATCTAGGGTTCCCTTCTTGCCTTCTAGAATTTAAGAAGATCTCCATGAATTAAGGAAGCTACTAAAGTCAACTCAAAAGAATTAGGGTTCCTACATTTTCTAGGGTTTCACTTCACAAAACCCTTAGGTGAGTTATTTTTACCATCCAACTATATCTTAAACTATGTTTTGCACTTAATGTGGAGGTTAACTTGAGATCTTTGTTAAATTTAAGGTTTCTTCCATTTCTTGGGGTTTTCACTTTACAAACCTCCAAAGGTGAGTTCTTCTTGACTCACTAAGCTCATTAATGCCTATGTATTTATAATCTTGGAATAATTGCTTATCTTACTTGTCTCTCTCATTATTCTATGATATGTGACCTAACTTTCTTTTGGTAAATTAGGGTTTAATTATGGTGGAAATGTGTTTGAAAGGTGAAAGGAGATGGATGGGTGGTGTAGGGGTATACTCTTGAGTATATACACACCTCTCCTTCTCTACAACCCCAAAGTGGAAATAAACCTAATGAGAGGTGTGATGTTCAAAGTATTAGAAACCAAATATAACTTGATGATGTCTTAATGGGCTAAAGACATAGTTTTGGTTGATGTCTTAATGGACTAAAGACCTAGTTTTGGTTGATGTCTTAATGGACTAAAGACCTAGTTTTGGTTGATGTCTTAACGGGCTAAAGACCTAGTTTTGGTTGATGTCTTATGATGAAATGATGTAACGTGTTGGATCGGTAACGGATGATGATACACCTTATACATATATTGTGTAAATAATTCTTTATTATGGAATTGCTATTTTGGCTAGGCTTTTGACTAACACTTCTTGGATGTGTGTTGTGTATAAGCAGGCCTTCCTAGCGGTGGTACTTCCCGGGGTTGAGGGAAGAGTGGAGAAGAGAGATAACATTTTGGATGGACATAGAGGCGACTTTTGGTGTATAGAATGATATACTTTTAAGAGCGAGATAACAACACCCGTTTATAATCTGAACTTTTCTAAAGTCTAGATTAGTAGGTTGTTGAACTTAATTTCGTTCGATTATTTGTAATGTAAACGCCACAATATTACTTCCCTTTTTGGGTGAATTGTCTATGTCATTTAGCTCGTTTCTGCAAATTATTCAGGCTAAAATTTACCCCAAATTTTAGGGTGTTACACATGGCATCTTCAATATCCATATAATTTTTTTTTAATTTAAGATTTGCTACGTCATATTTTCGTGACCGGTTACCTATTCAACTATTCAACAGGTTAATGAGATCCTTAAATAAACATAAACTTTCATTTAGACCCTAAATGATGATTTTAAGAGTTTATTCCCTAAAATATGAATCAAGTGAAAGTTAATTCCATTTTGATGCAGTTTTCTCTTATGTTTAGTATTTATTTTTTGTAGCCATTCGTGTTTTGTCATCTTGAAATTAAATTAAATTTTATTTTTTCAAGACACATAAAAGGTTGCAAGAATTCAGTAACAATTTTTAGATTAAAATTTCAAGTTTTTGAGTAAACTACAAGTTTGTACCTATGGTTTGTAAAAGAAAAACAAACATGGTCTTTATTAAAAAAAAACTACAGAAATGGTCATCATGGTATGCATTTGCACTAAAAGTAGTCCCTAAGCCTAACTTCATAAAAATGAGAGGTGTTTCAGCCTTTTTTTTTAATAACAATTTCCCTAAATTTCATTTAAAAGTTTAAAAAGATACCGTATAGCACATGGATGACCTTCCATCTATGGCAATCCATAGTCGTCTTTACAACTTTCTTTACTGTCCATTGGCACTAGCAGACTCCACTACAATTTCTCCTTCCCCCCTTTATTTCCTTCATCGACCTAAATCCTTTTTTCTCCACCAACCTCTTTCCGCCGAAAACAAAGTGGATAACACCATCGTGGCTGCAATTCCACATTTACAACCTGAAATATCGAGTTAGAAATTGAATGAATCATTTTCGTCTTAAATAATAAAGTACTCCTCCGTAACTCTTTGGTCACCATTCCTCCTTCCGTCATTGTTCTCGCATGATGGTTTCCCACTATAGCTCATCAAATAGGTCGATCTCGCTCAAAGATGGATTCTTTGACTTGGAGTATATTAAGTGACCCATGGTTCTCTTGATGAATGTATGGTTTTGGGTTTTAGGTTTCAGGGTGTGGGTGGAGGTGGGGGGTTGGTCACGGTGAGGTGAGGGGTGGTTGGAGAATAGGGAAGGGGGAGGGGTGGCTCGAGAAGTAACGAGGAAGGGGAAAGAAAGAAAACAAAGGAAAATATTTTTGCTTTTTATAAAATGTTAATCACACTTGTAGGTAAGTTATATAAAACTTTACAATAAGTAAGTACTTAGTAGATCATTTTACTTTTATTGGATGAATATGATAATGATTGAGAATCTTACCCGTAAGAGCGATGATAAGGCTCGAGAGTCTTACTCGGTAAGTGAGAGTAACGATTCTTATCCGATAAGCACTTACCAGATAAATTGTTACATACGATACCATTTTAATGGTCTAAAATCTTGTCTGGCAAGTTAAGTTAGAGTGTTAAATCTTATATGTAAACGTTTTCCAGGTAAACATTAAGTAAACGACCCCTAACTTTTTTTACAACAAATGTATACCATGGTGACTATTTCTATAGTTTTCTTCAAAATCGAGACCACTTTCGTATTTTTCTACAAACCACAGGGACCAAAGCTATAAACTTGTTATATATTTGTTGCAAAGGAAAAATAAAATAAAATATATCTTCGGAAAGTGGACTAAAACAAAAAATAGGTTTAGCAAGGGTTTAAGGCGGCCACGCTTCATCAGTCCCCTCCTCCTACACAGCCCCTGGAACACCGTCTGATTCATTCATCTTCATTCTTGATTCACCCCCTTCTCATCCAACTCTTCCATTTCTTTGATTTCTCTGCAGCTCCTATTTCAACGCCCAACAACCACCAATTTCTACAAGATCCTGGTATTAATTCGATCTATCTCTCTGCTTATTGTGTCAGCCGTGTACATAGTCACAAACCCATACAATTTTCTGCCAATATTTTATAAATAACTCCACTTTAGCATGTGGAGAAACGTGTGTAACAGAGCTTCTGTCAAGAAGCTGATAGCATTTGCTAATAAATCTAGTTTTAAAGATACCCACTTTCTTGAAAAAGCTAGAAACTTGGAGCATTACCCTTATCGAAATATTTCATATGGAGAATTGGGTTTTCGACGAATCAGTGGATTGGGTTCTCAAAAAGACAATCTTTTTGGTGATTCTAGCTTGGCAAATTTAGGGGTTTCTTTTGGTTCAGTACATGTATCTCATAAGGGTTATGCTAGTTCGGCCGCAGCCGAGGAGATTGTCTCTACCGAAGAAGAAGACAGCGATGAAATTCGTGAAATGGTACACCATTTGAATAAGGAGATCAAAGTGGTGAAAATGAAAGCTAATAATAATAATAATAATAATAATTCAGATAACAAGAAGCAGCCAAAATTGATTAATGGAATTGGGCAAGGGAAGTACATTGCACTCAAGAGAAGGCAGATAAAGATAGAGACAGAGGCGTGGGAGGCCGCTGCAAGAGAGTATCAAGAACTTTTAGTGGATATGTGTGAGCAAAAACTTGCTCCCAATTTGCCTTATGTGAAATCGTTGTTTCTTGGTTGGTTTGAGCCATTGAAGAATGCTATTGCTGCTGAGCAGGATTTATGTAAGGAAGGGAAGAATCGAGGGGCTTATGCTCCACAGTTTGATCAGTTGCCTGCCGATATGATGACTATAATCACAATGCACAAGTTGATGGGTCTGTTGATGACTGGAGGAGGACAGGGCGGTGCCAGAGTGGTTCAGGCTGCTCTCCATATTGGTGAAGCCATTGAGCATGAGGTTAGTTAGTTCATATTTTTACATATTTCTTTTATATATAATAGTGAGTTGTTATGCTTTTGGATCCACCGGATCCTATGTGCTTAAGTAATCCGATCAGTTGAGTGCAGTTAATTAGTTATGGTTGGATTCTTATTCCATAAACCTTAGAGCAGTAGAGCAAAGTATCATAGATGAGTAGCAGGGGTAAATTTGGTAGTTCACTTATTTCACGACAAGTAACATGTTCATGATGTCAAATATGACTATTTGAACTTTGATTCATCTACATCTGTTTATAGCACTTAGCATGGCTTCCTCATATAGATCCTTCTTTGGCTTTTCTATGTTCCAGCATTGAGAGAGCATAGCTTGAATCAAACTTCACCCTTGACCAAACAAGCTTTTGTTCTTATTGGTTGGATTCATGTGAAGATGATAGACTTTTATACTAATAATGTATAGTTTAGGGACTACATGTGTCATTCTCTATTTCTTAACATGTATATATAGTGTTCTCTTTTCCTCTTTTGTAGATATAGCATTCAATCTATTGGAGTCCCACATCGACTAGACAAGGACCATCTAGAGAGAATTTAAAGGGGTTCCACATATCCTTACACGATCAATACAACCACATTGGATTTCACCAATCAACTGTTAAATCTCAGTCCTAATCTATGAAATTAATAGGAGATATCTATCTTATTTGTTTTTGAAGTCATTCTATTCATACACTAGTAACTTTTCTCAACCAAACTATTGTGGTGTTATTGTGACTCTTATTTGTCTTCTTAAGAAACACACATATCCATCTAAATATATTTTTTAAGCATTTGATGCTGTTTTTGTGACTTCACTTTGGTTTTAGAAGGATTTTTAATTCTTTTTTATATTCTATGGATTATGCCCACATGATAAGATGATGAGATTTTCTTAAATGCCTCTTCAATTAATAGGTGCCATCAGGATTTTGAAATCTTCCCCTAGTTGCACAATTCGTAATCTTTCAATAGAAAAGTTTAAGGGTGGTTTGGTGGGTGGAGGGGTGATGGACGTATGTTGACTAATTGGCAAGAATGTATGAGTCAAAACACTTCGTATTAAGGGCTAAGATCTAATACCGTGCGAGGTCAAAAACTTCTCTATTAGCCCTATCCAACTCAAAAACCAAATCATAGACCACGGTCTTAGAGATTGGCAAACGGGCTGAAAATGAAGTACTGAAAATGTTGTACCCTTATTATATATTTGTGACATCCAAGGACTTATATGTCGTTCTTTTTGCCGAGGATCAGGCAAGAATACACAGATTCATGGAGAAGTCTAAGCGAAAGGCTACATTAAACGAGAGCCCTGATGATGACTTGGAAGCTGTAAATAACGAGCAGCAGATACAGAAATTGAGGAAAAAGGTAACTCTTTTAGTTAAAAAGAAAAGGTTGCAGCAAGTAAGGCATATTGTCAAACAACAAGATGAATCGAAGCCTTGGGGCCAGGATGCTCAAGTTAAGGTTTGTACCCATTTGACAAAACACGTAGTTATATTAATATTCAACGAGCAATTTTCAGTTTCATGATTCAACTACAGTTAATGTCCGTTATTCCCAGGTTGGCTCACGTTTAATCCAGTTGTTGATGGAGACTGCCTATATACAACAACCTCCTGTTGGCCAATTTGAAGATTGCTCTCCTGATATTCGGCCTGCGTTTGTACATACTCTCAAAACTGTGGAAACATCGTACGTATGGCCTCGTTTATGCTTTATCAAATATTTCTTTTATTTTCATCACTTGTTTGCTAATCTCAATCTTGTATATATTTAGGAAAGGCAGCAGAAGATATGGAGTTATCGAATGTGATCCCCTAGTTCGGAAAGGACTTGAGAAAAGTGTAAGTCTTTTCTAGACGTTTTGCGTATGCATTTCGTGCTTGAAAACAAATGTTTCTTTCATATTTATCTGTTCTAATTTGGATTTTAAAATCAGGCTATGCACATGGTGATTCCATATATGCCAATGCTTCTTCCCCCAGTAAATTGGTCCAGGTATGCATTTCGGGTATGATTTTTTTGTTATTTTTGATCTCTAGACTTCGATATGATGCTTGATTTATGTCTTTTATTTGGCAGTTACAACAGGGGAGCATACTTCTTTCTACCCTCCTATATAATGCGCACACATGGAGCAAAACAGCAGCGTGATATAGTTAAACGGACTCCAAAGAAGCAATTAGAAGCTGTTTTTGGGGTGGGTGAACCTTTTGATTTATCCATTTGCAATAACTGGTTAAAATTATCTCTCTTCTCTCTTTATAATGCCGTTTATCCCAAATTTCAATTTTATTTGTTTTAGGCGCTTAATACACTTGGTGCTACAAAATGGAGGGTAAATAGAAAAGTTCTTGGTGTCGTAGATAGAATCTGGGCTAGTGGTGGGCGTCTAGCTGATTTGGTTGACCGTGATGATGTGAGTTGCTTACAAGTACCAAAATCTCATCAGTTTGTAATCATATTTTAGAATCCAATTTAGAAAGTATAGAACTTGCTTTTTAACTGTTGTGCCTTTCAGATTCCGCTACCTGAAGAGCCGGATACGGATGATGAAGATGAAATTAGAAAATGGAAATGGAAAGTTAAAAGCATTAAAAAAGAAAACAGAGAGAGGCATTCACAGCGATGTGATATCGAATTGAAACTTGCTGTAAGAGGCTTCTTTGTATATAAATATATTTTTTGTTTTGTAAAAATCCCAAATCAAACCGCATTCTAATTTCTCTACTGCAAGAAAAGGTTGCTCGAAAAATGAAGGACGAGGAAGGTTTCTACTACCCCCACAATCTTGATTTCCGTGGTCGTGCGTACCCCATGCACCCGTATTTGAACCACTTGGGCTCTGATTTATGTCGAGGAATCCTTGAGTTTGCCGAGGGACGGCCTCTTGGAGAATCAGGCTTACGATGGCTGAAGATACATTTAGCAAATGTTTATGGTGGTGGTGTGGACAAGTTATCTCATGAGGGTCGAATGGCGTTTGCCGATAAGCATTTGGACGAAATATTTGATTCTTCAGATCGACCTCTTGAAGGAAAGCGGTGGTGGTTGCGTGCAGAAGATCCTTTTCAATGTTTGGCGACTTGCATGAACCTCTCTGAAGCGCTAAGAAGCTCTTCCCCAGAGACTACCATATCTTATATGCCTATCCACCAGGTCCTACTTTAAGCAACTTGCTATAAAAGTATTTCAAGCGTTTATTTGTCTAATCTAAGTGAGAAATCTATTGTTTGGAATCTTTTAGGATGGTTCATGTAATGGCTTACAACATTACGCTGCACTTGGAAGGGATAAGGTGATGTCTTCTCTCATGCTCATAGGATTTACGTGATCCTGTACGAAAATATATACTTACATATATATATATATATATATATGTATATGTACGCGTGTTTGCAAAAACAGAGCTCTATTGATTATTTCTAAGTTTTTACTGGTTCTCTTAAGTCTTAAATAGGGAACTATATATTTAAGTCGGATCCTATGCTTACACGTGATTTTTCCACATATTCAGTTAGGAGCAACTGCTGTTAATCTGGTTGAAGGAGAAAAGCCGGCGGATGTGTACTCTGGGATTGCCTCGAGGTTAGCTTTAAGAAACTATGTTATTGCGTATTTCTATTTTTCTATTAATCTATCACAAAGTCATCGTCTTAGATGGTGTATAAGGTTTTATGAGGTAAAAGCTCGGGGGAAATTAATTTCATAGATTTTGCTTGCTAATGGCATTTTCTCCTTCCATCCTATATTAAGGTTTCACTTTCTAAATTTGGATGCCAAGCTTCTTGTAACCTTTTTTGAGAAACTGATTCACATAAAAATGTAGATAGATTTACTTCATTTTGAGGTCTATATTGATATTGGGAAATCTTGTTGCCACCAGAGTGATTGAGATTATGCAGAGAGATGCTAAGGGAGACCCTATGACTGATTCAAATGCTAAGTATGCGCAAATGTTAGTTAATCAGGTAATTCAATTTTTTTCACCCTCAGAAACTTTTTACGGCTTATCAGTTGGAATGTGCGTTATTTGGTGATTTTGGTCTCTCTCTCTCTCTCTCTCTCTATATATATATATATATATACACGTGACACACACACACACACACACACAACTAATAAATGTATTCTGATACGGTATGTTCACGAATGGCATGCTCAGGTGGACAGGAAGTTGGTCAAGCAAACAGTGATGACCTCAGTGTATGGTGTAACGTATATTGGTGCTCGTGACCAAATCAAGAGGAGGTTAAAGGAACGTTGTGCCATCGAAGATGATAAAGAATTGTTCGGTGCTGCTTGTTATGCTGCAAAAGTAAGTAAATATGGACAATGTGCAGTATGATATTCAATTCAGGTTTAGACCTTGAACAACTATTCATTGCGAGTATTTTTTTTCTACAGACCACGTTAACTGCTTTGGGGGAGATGTTTGAAGCTGCAAGAAGTATTATGAGCTGGCTTGGTGATTGTGCAAAGGTATATGTTATCATATTCATGGTTTCTTCGCGTTAATATAATATATAAGCCTTTTAATTTTTATTATCTTTTGGTTTATGAATGTGTTGGCGTTTTCTGATTCTGAAAATATCTACAGGTCATAGCCATGAAAAACCATGCAGTACAATGGACGACTCCTCTTGGACTTCCCGTTGTACAGCCCTACCGCAAATTAGGAAGGCACCTTGTGAGTTCTTAGATGGCAAGCCTTGATATTTTGACCTTGTGGATTATATTTCTTTGCTGATAATGTACCAATATTTTTATTTTTTGTAATGTAGATCAAGACATCTCTTCAAGTTTTGACACTACAAAGAGAAACCGATAATGTATGTGTTCTTAGGCCATGTCAATTATAACTTATAAGCTACCTTATCTCTTGAGCTTATTGAAAAGCCTTTGTTTGGTTAGCCATCAACTAGCTTTTTTGAAACAATACTTCAAGTAGTGTTTCAATAAGCTTTTGGGGCTTTTTCCCTTTTTTCCAATCAGGCCCCTTGTATTTTTCCAATTAATTTTTCAACATGCCCCTTTAGGTTATAGCCTTAGTTGTTTTCTTGTTTACTACAGGTGATGGTTAAGCGGCAAAGAACAGCATTTCCTCCTAATTTTGTCCACTCTCTTGATGGGTCCCATATGATGATGACAGCCATTGCTTGTAAAGAAGCTGGCTTAAGTTTTGCAGGTTTTCTATTTTCCTCAGATCACCCATATATGCACGCCTAACGTTTTGTTCTGTTAGGAACATCTCTCATTATGCTATTCATTTTTCTCAGGAGTGCACGATTCATTTTGGACTCATGCGTGTGACGTTGACCAGATGAACACGATTCTTAGAGAAAAGTTTGTTGAACTTTACGAGGCTCCCATCCTAGAAAATGTAAGTACTTTTTGAGATCGTCTCCCACTATGTTTCTTGGCCTTTTTTATATCAGCGTTTTTTGAGGACTGCTTTCGTAACAGCTATTGGAGAGTTTCCAGAAGTCGTTCCCGAAGCTGGAATTCCCTCCGTTGCCAGAGAGGGGAGATTTTGATCTAAAGGAGGTTTTGAAGTCCCCATATTTCTTCAATTAAGACTAACCACATTCTTGATGGCTGCCAATTTGTTGTTATGATCATCTGCTTTATGGTGTGACAATCAGCGCCCATCGAACTGCACAAAGCTCTCAATGTCATACCTTTTTGGACCCTCGGTTTCAACCGATCCTTGCACACCTCTGTAAATTTGCTGACAACTCGTGCGTGTTATAGTTTGAAGAAACTTGGTTCACTTTAAGCCGATCGAGTGAAGATCAAGGCTTGAATTCTGCTGGCCACCGATGACGGATGATGAGTGCATTCGGTCTGTTATTTGTAACTAATAATTTCTAAGTTTTAGTGTTTTTGGTCCAATTGTTTATCAAATACTATGAGCTAATAATAAGGAAGAGATAGAATGGTATAGCGTTATAATGACTTTTTGAGTGTATCTTAATCTGGAAACAATATCAAATTTATATTACAAATTTTGAGTTCAAATGAGTTCACTTTACACTTCATAAAATACACATTCATTTATACAAAATTTGCTCATAAAACCCATCAAGCACGGGTAGACGGGTTTTTCTTGAACAAGGCATACGCATCGCTATATATAGCCACTGCATTTGCAAAAACGGCCAAACCGATCATTAAGACAGCCAACATCTTGTCTCCTTTTGTAGCTATTCCATGAGTATCCCTGAAGAAAAAGATCACCATTCATTAATGAATCAACTCTTCATCAAGTGTTTTTGCATATCTGAAGTAAGATGAATGGAATGAATGCATGCATACCTTATTGCAATTGCAGCTGGGAATATGAACCCAATGCAAACAGCAGCAGTTGCTCCTGTGAACTGGAAAGCATCCCAAGCACTTGGCACGAAATTCGCGCCCAAATATATAAGCGAAAGGAGACCTACACTAATGAAAGCAAACCGCTTGTTATCTGATTCCAACGGCAGCTGAGCCGAAGGAAAGAAAAGGCCATCGGTGTTAAGCCGTAGAGCATAGAATACAAGCGGGAAAACAAGCATGAGGTGTAGAGCGTAGCTGATACGGACAATATCATTAAGCTCCGCACTATATGGAACGCCCAAATCAGAGTCGAAATTCGACAGTATATCCCCCATTGTGGCATCACCAAAGAGCACAAATCCAAAGAAACTAGTCATTAAGTACACCATCGTACATAAAACCAACGAAATCTGAACAATTGGTTCGATGAGCGAAGGGTCTTCAAGCTCATTTCCAATAGAATGCACTGCCCATGAAAGAACAAAAAGTTCAATTATTCACATGTGAAGCCATTGATGTATAAGCATCGTTTGGTGACATGAATTACCATTAAAGTGGCAGATATAAGCAGTAACAAGAACAGGAACTGCAGTGAATAGGTTCCAGACAGAGTTAATGTCTTCGATTTCTGGAAGCAATCTTGGCACCGGGAGGCTACCACTTGCGATCTTGAATGTCGCTATTCCTGCAGTGACAATAAGGAAGACCACGGCTAGTGCCACGGCTAACCCGGATGTATAACTCAGCGAATCTGCAAATAAACACACAGATTCCATAAAAACCGAATTTGAAACCATTTGATCAATGGCTGTGTATAATGTGGTTGTGTAAAGAAACACATACCCATTCTCTTGAGAGATGCCAATGGAACAAAAACACCAATGGTTGTGACCAGAAGAACAAAGACTCTGCCATTCCACCAGTGTGGTCCGAACCAGCCTTCCAACAGACCAGGGTGGTGCACCCCACTTGAAGATGACCCAGCCACAACATCACCTTCACAACACAAAATCAATCAACATATATACAGACACAAGTCATATACTCCCTCCGTCCCAAAATAAGGGTCTACGTTACTAATTTTGTTTATCCCAAAATAAATGTCCACTTTCAAAAGTAAAATATCTACTTTCCAATTCTATCTTTAATTTTGAAAATTTATGTCTACAATTAAGGGTAAACTTGTACATTGTTTAAATAAATAGTGTAATAATTACATATTTCCAAAACTATGTGCATTTTCCAGGGAGAATTATATAATTAATGATTGAAGAATTACCAAGTATAATCATGTAGATAACAAGAACACCAATGTTATTGATGACCACACAAGCTTGCAGTAGCTTCTTGCCCACGTCTCCGAAGGCATCGCCCATCAAACTTCCGTAAGAATCTGTTCCTCCACCTCTGCTGTATTTGAGCAAGATTCTAACGGTCGCCTCCGATAAAACTGCGACCAGAATTATGGCGGCGATGCCAAGAGCAAGGCCCAAGACCTTCATAGTGGCTGGCAGCGCCATTATTCCGGCACCGATGATGGTGGTGGAGAGATTCATGACTGCCCCCGACCTCGACGCCCCATTAAAGTGGTCACCTTTCTTCTTAGGAATCAAAGGGGATTTCTCGTTTACAGCAACAGTGACACTGTCTTTCTTCTTGCTGTGCTTTCTTGACGCGTGTTTGTTGTGTTTCTTGATTTGGTGGGTTTCTGCTTGGATTGTCATGATTTTTTGAGCCAATTTCCAGCAAGAATCGAGGGTCCTTTGTGCAAATGGAGTTAGAATCTAAATTGAAGGGATTTGGAGAGAAGAAAATATAAGAAAATGCGTGTAGGGTTTGAATGTTTGATGGGAGTCGTCAGCGTTCTTATCGGGATGTGCAGCGAAGGGGAACCTGGAAAGTGTCTTTCGGGAGATGTGAATGGTCAGCAATATCATTCCTTGAAATTATTGGTATCATGTTATTCCAAACGTGATTATACGAACCATCCTCACGGAGAGTTCTTATATTATTTGTATTCTTATTTAAGAATATTGGTTCTTATCACAAAGTTTGTGTGAAATCAAATATCAATGTCCGTTAAATTTAATATTTGATATTTATTTATAAATATAAGTGATTATTGATATAGACGTATACATAAGATTCACAACTGTGATTATGAACTTTTAGTTTGGCGTTTTATTAAAAACTGTACGATTCAAACAAATATGAATATATTGTTTATATCAGGTTAACTTGTTTTAAAAAGACTCGTCAGTAAAGTTGTGACACGTTTGTGAGTCCATGACACATCATGAATTCATGATTCAATTGTAAGATAGTATTTGATTTTTAATGTATAATTTACTAGGTGCGCGTTGTGCGGTAACGAAATTTTATGATCAAAATTATATATATATATATAAATATAAGTTGGTTATGGTGTGAAATTATAATTCTTTCAGTTGTATATTTTATCCGATTTTAAAGTCTATGACATTAGATGTGAGAGCATTGTATGAAGTATAACGTGGATGTTAAACATGACAAAAAGTAGCAATAAATATTGTGATTCGTTTCAAAAAACATGAAAATGATGAGTATTTTAGATAAAACTCAATATGTAAAGTTGAGTCCAACATGATAGGTGTGTCTACTCATAGCAAGTATAACTCTAAACTCTAACCAAATTAGCACGTGCATAATAGTGATTCTTCAGCTTATTCTCCATACATAAAAGTACTATGTAAGAAATGTTTTACCAAAGGTAATTTCTTAACCGAAAACTAACATGGCAACTATTAGGGTGCGTTTGGTTCGCAGAATGATTTCTGAAGAAATGGAATCTGTCAAATGAATTGGAATCTGGAATGAATTGGAATGGAATGTTGTCAGATTTGACCACATGTTTGGTTGACAGAATTGGAATGAAATTTGTCAAATGAATTGGAATCTGTCTTTTTGGTTCAAAGAATGTAGCTTTGCAAATTGAATGAATTTTCGGAAAATGACCAAAATACTATTTTTTATAAAATAATTATTAAATACTTTTAATGTGTAAAAAATATAATATAAAAAATTAAATTAAAAAATAAAATTAAAAATAAAATAAAATAAAGAGTAAATTACATAAATCGTCCCTGATGTTTGGTCACTTTTTGGATATAGTCCCTATTTCCAAAAAATTACACTGAGCGTCCCTAAGGTTTGACAAACCGCACGGAATTGGTCCCTCCCTCTAACGCCGTTTCTTTTTCAGCCGTTAAGTTGATCACGTGAGTGGCATGTGAGGGGTAAAATAGTCATTTTACTGTTCATCATCTCCTAAAAGTGACCACCACCACCACCACCATCATCAACCCATCACCACCACCACCACCATCACCCCATCACCACCACCACCATCATGAACCCATCACCACCACCACCATCGTCAACCCACAACCATCATATTTCTTTCTTCTCTCTTTCTTTATATATACACACACAGATACAATATATATATATATACATATACATACACACAGAAATATATATATATATATATATATATACATACATATACATACACACAGACAGAAAGAAAAGTTTAATGGGTTTTGACATTTGGATGTGTTTTAATTCATAAAACCATTCCAAACCTTCTTGTTTTGCATTTGGAAAAGAAAGAAATTTTCAGTTTCGATTTTGGTTGAGAAATCTGCATTTTTCAGCATCGCCGGAGCACTCGCCGGAAAACCGGACTTCGTCGGAAATCAACATCTTCACCGGATTTCTGCATAAATTTCATCTCAAATTGATTTATTTTGATCGAGAAGCAACATCCATAATGGATTTCCATCAATATTTTATTAAGTACGGTGTGTTGGAAGAGCTCGCCGGAAAAACGAGTTTAGCCGGAAAAACGAGTTTAGCCGGAAAATGATGATGGTGGTGGTGGTGGTGGTGGTGATAGGTTGACGATGGTGGTGGTGGTGATGGGTTCATGATGGTGGTGGTGGTGATGGGTTGATGATGGTGGTGGTGATGGGTTGATGATGGTGGTGGTGGTGGTGGTCACTTTTAGGAGATGATGAACAGTAAAATGACTATTTTACCCCTCACATGCCACTCACATGATCAACTTAACGGCTGAAAAAGAAACGGCGTTAGAGGGAGGGACCAATTCCGTGCGGTTTGTCAAACCTTAGGGACGCTGAGTGTAATTTTTTGGAAATAGGGACTATATCCAAAAAGTGACCAAACATCAGGGACGATTTATGTAATTTACTCTAAAATAAAAAACTAAAGTATTAAATTAAATTAGAGTATTTTTGTCATTTGGGCAAATTTGGATGGAATGGAATTCAATTCCATCCATTTTGTAAAGGAATGGTGAAATCCACCAAGGAAGGAATTCAATTCCATCCATTCAATTCCATGGGTAACCAAACATGCCATTGGAATTCGGTCAACGGAATTGACCATTACAATTCCATCCAATTCCGACGGAATTCGACGAACCAAACACACCCTATTAGTGTGTTGAGAACTTTAATAAATAGTTCTTTCCATTTTTTATTGTAATTGCAGTTGTATAAGAAAAGTGGTAGTTATTAAATAAATTAATATTTGTGATTATTTGTGAAGAATCTGATAGTGATTTTCAAGCTATCACTCTCCTTTCATATATACAACTACATTTTCTAATATTTATATTTCTTATCAACGTGGGATAACCCAAGCTTAATTACAACATTTATCAACAATATATAACCGGGACAAATCATAAAATAAAATATAACAACTCATACATGGATTTTATAGAGAAAGAATAACGGTTTCACAATAAAAATTCTACAAAAAAAACACAACACATCAATAACATCAAATAGCTCACATAAAAACATAAAATAAACCATAAAATGTAGCTTCCATCTTGATGAGACATTCGGTTGTGTAGTTTGCAATATGATGGAAAATTCGGTAAAATAAAAGAAAAAATATTTCTATCTTCATTAGACATTCGATTGTATTGTTTGCAATATGATGGAGGATTCAGTAAAACAAAAGAAAAAATGTTAAATGAGATATAATATATAGACGTGATAAAAACGGAATAGAAAACTGAAAACTCTAGGAGATTTATGAGTTAATAAAAGACAATTAATATAACCATCAAAATAAGATAAACAATCTAAAATTTTCAGAAAAAATGAATTATGAAATAACTTTTCCACAAAATGTCACATAAGAAACTTCATATTTTATGTTTAGATATATGTGAACTACTAATGCGAGTTTCTCAATTAAAGACGTCTTTGGTTTTGAAATTTTGTTATCATTTTCGAAATACACATTTTTTATTCACGGGTAGAAAAGTCGTTAACTTAACTAACATTTATAACGTTTTTAACTTATTATATTTATATAGAATCATCTTGTAATAATATGTCACATCATTTATTGTAGGTTTTTTCTTAATTAGATGATAGAAATATGAAAAAACTATAATGAATATCTCTAGCAAGTTGTCTAGTTTGAAAGTTAAAACTAATTAAAGTGGAAATAAAATTACCAAAAAAATCTTCTTATAATGAAATACATGTTTTTCATTCAAGGATAATATAGTCTTTAACTTATTCAATATTTAAAAAATTCAAAATAATGAGAAAATTTCTTTAGTCAAATCCTAGTCTAACAATGTACCACATCATTCTTAGTGGATTTTCCTTTAATATATAAAAGATTTTAGATTATTAAATGTTATTGACTTATTCGGTAAGAGTAGAAAAATATATACCTAAATATGTAGAGAGAGAGAAATGGATTCATACGTAAACAATAATTAAATAAAATAATAAATATGAACCACATAATTTATTAAATAATATCTTGAATAAAAATTCTTAAAAGTTAATAAATGAGGTCATAGAAATATGCTATCGGTTTATCTAAGACTTTTTTAGTAAAAGATAAATGAGTTAAAAGGTATAATATTTAGGGAAATTAATTAAAATACCCAAAGTCAAACCAACTGTTACCAAAATACCCTAAAATTTTTCAATTTTGCAAAAATACCCAAAATACCCGCGATCGCGGGATACGCTGACGTGGCACGTATTTTGGGCACAAATGCCCCGCGAAGCCCCTAAACTTTGGCCGCGGTGCACTTTTGGTCCCTGCCCGCGATCGCAGCCCGCGATGGCCCGCGATGGGCCAAAATTTACAGTTTTGGTCCCTGAAATTTTCAACTTTTGGTCCCTGAAAATTTACACTTTCAGCCCCTATACTTAGACGAATCTTGATGCTTTTACTGTTTTTTTCCACAATTATTGCAATTTAAAGACCGATTTGTGGTTGAAATTCAATTGCATGTTTCAATCAATGTTAAATCAATGTTTTTGGAATATCAGTTTGTGGATGAAATGAGAGATTGGTTTTCTGATATGTTGGTTGTTTCATTCATAAATAGACGTAAAATTCAAACCATAATTCTCACACAACGATTTCATTGTTGCAATATTTCTTTCTGCAATATTTTGTGTTTGAGATACTACTGAAAAAATGAGTTCATCTGTTGCAAAAGCTAAGCTATATTTCTGTTTTGATGGTGAATGGGTGCAAGATAACAATGAGTGGAATTTTGCTTATAAATCTAAGCATGGTGTAAAAGTGTCAGTAAACTATACTTATCAGAAGTTTGTTGCATACGCCATGCAAAAATGTGGAATCAACTCTTCTGATATTTGCAAGTTAGTGTTTAAAAATGGCGATGGGTCATTTGTGGATTTATCCAACGATGGGGATATCTCTACTTTTCTGCACCTTGCAGTCGATTCAGAAAGACCCCCATTACTCTTTGTGTATCCCGGCGTATCCGACGGTGACGACGACGGTGACGAGGAGGGTGATGACGACGAAGACCTCCAAATAGAGCAGCCTGATTCTCAACAACAACAACCACCACCACCATCACCACAACCACACGAATGGCGTACTGCTGGAGTTGCTGATGACGAAACCCACGTTTTCAGAACGGGTAATTCTAAAATAGACAGATCAGACACCGATAATGATGATCACGAAGAATATACCCCTAGTAGAAAATCATGTAGTCAGATAAATGACTTTTTTGATATGCCCCCTATTCTTCCAGACTCCCATACCCAGACACAAAGCTACGAACCTACACCTTATATTCGTAGCGAAAGTTTAACAACATGTCAGATATTCGATTCGAAGGATCTCTTAGCAAGTCAGATCGGACTCAAGTTCTTGGAAGAGGGTTTCCAAAGTCGCGTGCGGGCATCTGACAAAATCAAATACGTAGTTGAATGTGCTAGAGAAAAGTGTGAGTGGAGGTTGTACGCGATTCACACGGGTCCCAAAGGAGGGGCGATAATGATTAGAAAGTTGCACGACGTACACACTTGTACGAGGACGCAACTTAATCCCCACCACAAACAAGCCGGCAAAAAGACTTTGGGTGCGATCCTGAAAAACAAATTTCTTGATGTTAGCAGGTCATTGCGTCCAAAGGACATCGTCCACGACGTTCACCGGCAGTTCGGCGTCACGATTGATTACCACCAAGCGTGGCGTGCGCGCTGCCATGCACTGTTTATGGTGAGAGGCACGTTCGAGGAGTCGTATGAACGACTCCCGACATATTTATATAATTTGCAGCTGCAGAACCCTGGTACTGTCACGCAGCTACGGACCGATTCACGTGGACGGTTTGAGATGTGCTTCGTGGCCCTTGGACCCGCGGTACGTATTTTAACACGTCATATGTTTACAAATTATAAACTATAACATTTACACATTATAAACTATAACATTTTAACCTATGTTTTTGCAGATCCGCACATTTCTGGAAAATCTACGTCGTGTCCTGATAATAGACGCAACCCATTTAAAGGGCCGTTACTTGGGTATGATGTTCCTGGCGGTTGCCATGGACGGGGATAACTCCATCGTTCCAGTAGCTTTCGGCGTAGGCAAGTCCGAAACCGGGGACGAGTGGACTTGGTTTCTGTCCATGTTGAGACAAACTATCGGAGACCCGCAAGGGTTGGTGTTTATGTCTGACAGGGCTCCTTCCATAAGCGCCGCAATCTCTGCCATGTACCCAAACGCCCCTCACGCCATATGCTGTCGACATTTGGAGATGAACGCCAAATCCAAGGACAAACGTATTACCACCTACAAGGATGTCTATTGGGCGGCATGCAGAGCATATACGGATCGGGAGTTTAACAAGTACATGAATATGCTACGATACAGTGTCAAGGAAGCAGCCAAAGTCTTTGACGATGCTGGACCGGAGAGGTGGTCCGCGGCCCATTTTCCTGGACAACGGTATGACATTCTGACCTCGAATAGTGCAGAGTCTGTGAATGCACTCTCCCGTTTTGCGCGTAGATGTCCGATTGTTAATCTTATGGACTACTTTCGGGCCTTTCAACAAGAGTGGTACCAAATTCGACGCCTAAAAGGAGCTAAGATACAAAATGCACTCGCACCAACGGCGGAGAATATCGTTCAGTACAGGGCGCGTCGTGCGGAGACATGGCCGGTAAGAGCAATCGGGTATGGGAAGTACGAGGTGCATGATGACTATATTCACGCGATTGTGAATATGGAAGACCACCTTTGTTCGTGTCGCGAATGGGATAAATCTGGGTTACCGTGCGGCCATGCCATCGCTGCAGCAACATATATGGGTCGTACAGATTGCAGCGACTTGGCTGTACCTTTCTTCACGTCCGAATATTACCGGAAAACATACGTGGAGGTAATAAACCCAGCTGGACCCCCTGCAGCATGGGTGTATCCACCCGACCCGCTTCCACCATGCTATCCACCTTTAATGGATAAGAACAGGGCCGGGAGACCGAGCAAGAACGACCGACGTCCATCACGTGGTGAAAGTTCGATACAACGAAGATGTACTCGGTGCCAATGCGTAGGACACACTCGTGGAGAGTGTCCAAATCCCGCCCCTTCAACCGTGCCAAGGAGACATTCTGTCAGTCACACCCCGGGCCCGTCACAGCTTGAACCATATGGAACAAACCCTTATGATACTGTTGATCTAAACACTGATTTGTAAATGATATATATACACACATACATATGCTTCTAAATGAACATTGATAACACAACTAGTTTGTAAATGATATATATATATATTCGTATTATATATTTACACACATAAAGAAAATAGGAGACCTTCAATTTTTCTTAGTATTTTCTTGACCTTGTTCTTGCATCCATGGCAGTGAATGTTAACTCTGAGTACACATGTCTGTTTATATATTCATATTAGATACGTTTTAATTTTAACAAATTACACCATTATAGTTAATTATTTAATTTATGGTACATCTCATATTTTTTTTCAATTTTGTTTTACACTCCTATCGCATTAACATAATAATCATATATTAACTAATATTAACTTTAAGTAGTCAAACATAACTAATTAATGAGAATTTAGATCAGATTTATATGGTACTATCAAATGCAAGTTTCTATAATATAGATATTGTTCTACATTACATGATACCAATTTTTGCATCATATGAATCACTTCCAGACAACAAGAACCAATACCCCAATAATCAAGAAATAAATGCTTGTTCATCCAATAATCTATGTATTAGGATTATCGCAAGTTTCATAAACCTACTTACTAGGTGTTGGAAATATGGGTTTTACTAAACTTTGGACGCATTTAAATTTATATATATGTGTTATATAATACTAACTTTTAGTAGGTTTATGTTCTCCTATATGAGAGCTTCGAAATGATATATAATGCGTCCAAAATGGAGTATGTGTGAAAGAGATATCGATACTCAAAGTTGAGTAAATGGATGAAATTAGCAAAAACCAAATGAAGTAAACGGTAACTGTATCACAATACTTTAACAAAATAAGTTAATACTAAAAATAACAATTATTTAATGTTACATAAACAACCTAACTACTTAGACAATGCGCATAAATTGACTCCGCCATATGTCGGCGGAAATCCATTGCCTCATCGTCGGTTTCGTTAGGGGGTACCCATATCTCCTCGTTATTTATCAACTTTTGGACATTACGACATACCCATACACCGCAATCCGCATATAACCCGGTCTGCTGGGGTACTTGGCCGACCATCTTTGTGCGAAAGATACTTGACATTTCGCGACGTCTATGATCCCCTATCAATGAAAAGAACGTATATAGTTTTGCTTTAAACGATTGCATCTGCTCTGTCAATTGTTGTTTGCAGAGACCGTCCTTTTCGCTGCCATATAGGGTCATGACCATAGTGTCAAGTTCAAACACTCCAAGCAGCCAATGTCTGGGATGCAAGCATATGGGGATGTACACCTGAAATATTACAATATATGTCATATATGTTATTAAATAAAATCACAGTAAAACGATTTACATACCCTATCGAGGAGAGTCCAAGAGGTCCCTTCCGAGCCATTGCATATTTCGACCACGGAGGCGGGACCTTGATGGTCCATCAGTATACACTGAAAGAACATAGTGTGCATGATGGTCCACCTCGTGTCTACGCCACGATGTTTTTGCAACAGGCTAACCCAAGAATCGACGTGCTATGCATAAAAAATAGATGGTTAGACATGTAATATAAATATATTTGATTATATATGACTATAATTTAACTTCAAACTAACCGTATCGTCTAAGTCAGAGTTCACAGGGTCATCCGCAAGCAATGTTTCAAAAAACGAGGGGTTGATTTCTAAGCCCCCGTAAGGGGTGAATGTCAAGTTGGGGAGGCGACCAGTCCGGCACATCCTCATTATTTCTGATGCCGGGTGAGGCTCCGGTGAAGGCAGCTTTCCCTTTTTCTTTCCTCCCTTCTTTCCCCCCGCTTTCTTTGCTTGTTTTTTAGCGGGCGGTGGTGTCGTAGATCCTTGTTGGCCAAACGGGTGACGAAACCATTGTGAAATTTTATGCGACCGCTTTAGAGGGAGCGGGGTCACCTGTGGTGGTGGATCTACAACATCCATCGAGTCATCGTCAGGCTCCGAGAAGTGCTCCGAGAAGTGATCCTGGATAATAGGAGACCCCGTCTGAAAATTACGTTACTCAATGTTTTAAGTACAATTTAGGAAATGTTCACAATTAAACCAAAACTACCAAAATAACTTACAGTATGCATTTCCGGCCTGTAATAGTCATCGGCCGAACCGCCAAAGATGTTTGTGATTGCTGTGGTGGCGAACGACGGCATGTGCTGTGCCCCCGACATCCCGGCCTGCGTGACATTGATCATTAAAATAGTTACAAAATTAGGATTATCGATATATAACTATAATGGTTACTCAGTGTCACTAACACTCTCCGGGATAGTCGAATATGATGTGGTGGCGAACGGCGGCGACATCTGCGAGGTGTATGCCCCCGACATCCCGGCCTGCGTGACATTGATCATTAAAATAGTTACAAAATTAGGAACAAACATATAACTATAATGGTTACTCAGTGTCACTTACACTCTCCGGGATAGTAGAATAGGATGTGGTGGCGAACGGCGTTTCCGACATCCCGGCCCCCGACATCCCGGCCTGCGTGACATTGATCATTATAAGAGTTACAAACTTAGGAACAAACATATAACTATAATGGTTACTCAATGTCACTTACATTTTCAGGGAATGACGGATGGGATGTGGTGGCAAACGTCGCCTGTGCCCCCTGTCCGAACGGAGCGGGGATCGGTGTCGTACTCGACAGCTAAAACAAATTTAGAACGTAATATTAATATACAAACTAAATAAACGTGGCCAACAAATTAAGTTAAACACTAACATTGACAGCGCTAAACTGTCTGTAGACTTCCTCCAGATAGTGTACACGTGTCTCTAGCGGCCCGTGGACGTAGTCCCACAGGACTTCATGTGAGCCACGTTGTGGCTCGTAGGAAGGGGCCGCCTGATATGGATTGTAGGAGGAGGAAGGGGGCGCCTGGTAGGAGGAGGAACGGGGCGCCTGGTAGGAGGAGGAACGGGGCGGCTGGTATCCACCGGAAGGGGGCATGTCGTCGTCTTCCTCATCTTCGAAGTAGGGGGACGTCGAGCCCTTTCCGCCTCTGCGTCAATAAAGGCCACGCTGTCTCTGTACCAATCTGTGCCCATCTCGTCGACAGTAGGCACAAGGCGATCGGCGGGCAAGAGTGGCTGCTAAATATATGATAAAACATAAAAGAAATATCGGATTGATGCGGGAAACATCTCCAAGATCCATATCTGGAATTAGACAAGAAGAGCAAGTACGTAAAAAGAAAAGGCAAACAGTTTGTATGTATTATTAACAATTGTTATACTACGTATCTAACCTTGAAGGCGTATGTAAAACCACAAAGATTCATCTTTGCATGTCGATCGGCGCGTCTGCCTATGGCTCGGTGCAGATTAGAGTAGCAATGTGTCCAGATATGGCTACCCCACGGGTAGCTGTTAAACAGATCAAGGTCCTCGACGGCCCTAAGGACCGTCGATGAAGCATGCTGGCTATACTCACGGCCTAGGAAGCCCATATCCACGATCACCACCAAGCATACACGGACAGCATCATCGTCGGTTAGGGCACTAAGGCCCTCTTTCATCTTTTCCCGGGCTGCCTTCAGCTTCAAACGAGATGCTGAAATGCCGAAAACCCTAGGAACGAAGGAGCAGTCTTCTAAGGGAGGAAGGGGGGGAGCCTCTCCAAAACGTAGTCCTGTAATTAGACAGAACTCCCGACGCCCAAAATGCAATTGAGAGCCGAAGAAATCAAAATGCATCTCCTCCGGCTCAGCGTTGGCGTCCTCGACCTCCAACTGTAGAAACATGTGTACTAGCGTAGGGTCGCCACCAGAGTAAGACACATCCATCCATGGCCCGAACGGTGTCACTCTATAGATGGTCTCAAGGGTATCTGCGCGATCACCTAATCCCCTAAACAGCGCTCCTAATTCCTCGATGTATGAAACTTTGCACCTTACCGTCAAGTCGATGTTAAAGAAATCCTTCTACATAGTCATTCACAGATGTTATAGTTAGTGTTATATATAGATGCTGCAGTTTATTTTATTTTATATAGATGTTGCGGTTTATTTTATTTCAACGTATAATAGTGTTATATATAGATAAAGTGCGATTGTATTTTATTTCAACGTATAATAGTGTTATATATAGATAAAGTGCGGTTTATTTTATTTCAACGTATAATAGTGTTATATATAGATAAAGTGCGGTTGTATTTTATTTCAATGTATAATAGTGTTATATATAGATAAAGTGCGGTTTATTTTATTTCAACGTATAATAGTGTTATAAATAGATAAAGTGCGGTTTATTTTATTTCAACGTATCATATTGTTATATATAGATAAAGTGCGGTTGTATTTTATTTCAACGTATAATAGTGTTATACATAGATAAAGTGCGGTTTATTTTATTTCAACGTATAACAGTGTTATATATAGATAAAGTGCGGTTTATTTTATTTCAACGTATAATAGTGTTATATATAGATAAAGTGCGGTTTATTTTATTTCAACGTATAATAGTGTTATATATAGATAAAGTGCGGTTTATTTTATTTCAACGTATAATAGTGTTATATATAGATAAAGTGCGGTTGTATTTTATTTCAACGTATAATAGTGTTATATATAGATAAAGTGCGGTTTATTTTATTTCAATGTATAATAGTGTTATATATAGATAAAGTGCGGTTTATTTTATTTCAACGTATCATATTGTTATATATAGATAAAGTGCGGTTGTATTTTATTTCAACGTATAATAGTGTTATACATAGATAAAGTGCGGTTTATTTTATTTCAACGTATAATAGTGTTATATATAGATAAAGTGTGGTTTATTTTATTTCAACGTATAATAGTGTTATATATAGATAAAGTGGGGTTTATTTTATTTCAACGTATAATAGTGTTATATATAGATAAAGTGCGGTTTATTTTATTTCAACGTATAATAGTGTTATATATAGATAAAGTGCGGTTGTATTTTATTTCAACGTATAATAGTGTTATATATAGATAAAGTGCGGTTGTATTTTATTTCAACGTATAATAGTGTTATACATAGATAAAGTGCGGTTTATTTTATTTCAACGTATAATAGTGTTATATATAGATAAAGTGCGGTTTATTTTATTTCAACGTATAATAGTGTTATATATAGATAAAATGCGGTTTATTTTATTTCAACGTATAATAGTGTTATATATAGATAAAGTGCGGTTTATTTTATTTCAACGTATAATAGTGTTATATATAGATAAAGTGCGGTTTATTTTATTTCAACGTATAATAGTGTTATATATAGATAAAGTGCGGTTTATTTTATTTCAACGTATCATATTGATATATATAGATAAAGTGCGGTTGTATTTTATTTCAACGTATAATAGTGTTATATATAGATAAAGTGCGGTTTATTTTATTTCAACGTATAATAGTGTTATATATAGATAAAGTGCGGTTTATTTTATTTCAACGTATAATAGTGTTATATATAGATAAAGTGCGGTTGTATTTTATTTCAACGTATAATAGTGTTATATATAGATAAAGTGCGGTTTATTTTATTTCAACGTATAATAGTGTTATATATAGATAAAGTGCGGTTGTATTTTATTTCAACGTATAATAGTGTTATATATAGATAAAGTGCGGTTTATTTTATTTCAACGTATAATAGTGTTATATATAGATAAAATGCGGTTTATTTTATTTCAACGTATCATATTGTTATATATAGATAAAGTGCGGTTGTATTTTATTTCAACGTATAATAGTGTTATACATAGATAAAGTGCGGTTTATTTTATTTCAACGTATAATAGTGTTATATATAGATAAAGTGCGGTTTATTTTATTTCAACGTATAATAGTGTTATATATAGATAAAGTGCGGTTTATTTTATTTCAACGTATAATAGTGTTATATATAGATAAAGTGCGGTTGTATTTTATTTCAACGTATAATAGTGTTATATATAGATAAAGTGCGGTTTATTTTATTTCAACGTATAATAGTGTTATATATAGATAAAGTGCGGTTTATTTTATTTCAACGTATCATATTGTTATATATAGATAAAGTGCGGTTGTATTTTATTTCAACGTATAATAGTGTTATATATAGATAAAGTGCGGTTTATTTTATTTCAACGTATAATAGTGTTATATATAGATAAAATGCGGTTTATTTTATTTCAATGTATAATAGTGTTATATATAGATAAAGTGCGGTTTATTTTATTTCAACGTATCATATTGTTATATATAGATAAAGTGCGGTTTATTTTATTTCAACGTATAATAGTGTTATATATAGATAAAGTGCTGTTTATTTTATTTCAACGTATTATATTGTTATATAGAGATAAAGTGCGGTTTAGGGACCCTAGTTGTCATTCTTAAAAGTTTAGGACCTAATTGGCATTATTAAAAGTTTAGGGACCTAAGTTGTCATTCTTAAAACCGTAGGGACCTAAGTTGTCATTCTTAACATTTTTTTATAAAAAACACATATTTAACAATTTTTTTATAAAATGTGTTTTTTATAAAAAATTGTTAAGAGTGTATTTTTATAAAAAAATTGTTATAGTTTTATGGTTTTATGTTTGAATGTGATATTTGTATGTTATAATGTGTATGTTGTTATAGTGTGTTTTTTCATATAAAAATTGTTAAAAATGTGTTTTTTTATATAGATAAAGTGCGGTTTATTTTATTTCAACGTATAATAGTGTTATATATAGATAAAGTGCGGTTTATTTTATTTCAACGTATCATATTGATATATATAGATAAAGTGCGGTTGTATTTTATTTCAACGTATAATAGTGTTATATATAGATAAAGTGCGGTTTATTTTATTTCAACGTATAATAGTGTTATATATAGATAAAGTGCGGTTTATTTTATTTCAACGTATAATAGTGTTATATATAGATAAAGTGCGGTTGTATTTTATTTCAACGTATAATAGTGTTATATATAGATAAAGTGCGGTTTATTTTATTTCAACGTATAATAGTGTTATATATAGATAAAGTGCGGTTGTATTTTATTTCAACGTATAATAGTGTTATATATAGATAAAGTGCGGTTTATTTTATTTCAACGTATAATAGTGTTATATATAGATAAAGTGCGGTTTATTTTATTTCAACGTATAATAGTGTTATATATAGATAAAATGTGGTTTATTTTATTTCAACGTATAATAGTGTTATATATAGATAAAGTGCGGTTTATTTTATTTCAACGTATAATAGTGTTATATATAGATAAAGTGCGGTTGTATTTTATTTCAACGTATAATAGTGTTATATATAGATAAAGTGCGGTTTATTTTATTTCAACGTATAATAGTGTTATATATAGATAAAATGCGGTTTATTTTATTTCAACGTATCATATTGTTATATATAGATAAAGTGCGGTTGTATTTTATTTCAACGTATAATAGTGTTATACATAGATAAAGTGCGGTTTATTTTATTTCAACGTATAATAGTGTTATATATAGATAAAGTGCGGTTTATTTTATTTCAACGTATAATAGTGTTATATATAGATAAAGTGCGGTTTATTTTATTTCAACGTATAATAGTGTTATATATAGATAAAGTGCGGTTTATTTTATTTCAACGTATCATATTGTTATATATAGATAAAGTGCGGTTGTATTTTATTTCAACGTATAATAGTGTTATACATAGATAAAGTGCGGTTGTATTTTATTTCAACGTATAATAGTGTTATATATAGATAAAGTGCGGTTTATTTTATTTCAACGTATAATAGTGTTATATATAGATAAAGTGCGGTTTATTTTATTTCAACGTATAATAGTGTTATATATAGATAAAGTGCGGTTTATTTTATTTCAACGTATAATAGTGTTATATATAGATAAAGTGCGGTTGTATTTTATTTTAACGTATAATAGTGTTATATATAGATAAAGTGCGGTTTATTTTATTTCAACGTATAATAGTGTTATATATAGATAAAGTGCGGTTGTATTTTATTTCAACGTATAATAGTGTTATATATAGATAAAGTGCGGTTTATTTTATTTCAACGTATAATAGTGTTATATATAGATAAAGTGCGGTTTATTTTATTTCAACGTATCATATTGATATATATAGATAAAGTGCGGTTGTATTTTATTTCAACGTATAATAGTGTTATATATAGATAAAGTGCGGTTTATTTTATTTCAACGTATAATAGTGTTATATATAGATAAAGTGCGGTTGTATTTTATTTCAACGTATAATAGTGTTATATATAGATAAAGTGCGGTTTATTTTATTTCAACGTATAATAGTGTTATATATAGATAAAGTGCGGTTGTATTTTATTTCAACGTATAATAGTGTTATATATAGATAAAGTGCGGTTTATTTTATTTCAACGTATAATAGTGTTATATATAGATAAAATGCGGTTTATTTTATTTCAACGTATCATATTGTTATATATAGATAAAGTGTGGTTGTATTTTATTTCAACGTATAATAGTGTTATACATAGATAAAGTGCGGTTTATTTTATTTCAACGTATAATAGTGTTATATATAGATAAAGTGCGGTTTATTTTATTTCAACGTATAATAGTGTTATATATAGATAAAGTGCGGTTTATTTTATTTCAACGTATAATAGTGTTATATATAGATAAAGTGCGGTTGTATTTTATTTCAACGTATAATAGTGTTATATATAGATAAAGTGCGGTTTATTTTATTTCAACGTATAATAGTGTTATATATAGATAAAGTGCGGTTTATTTTATTTCAACGTATCATATTGTTATATATAGATAAAGTGCGGTTGTATTTTATTTCAACGTATAATAGTGTTATACATAGATAAAGTGCGGTTTATTTTATTTCAACGTATAATAGTGTTATATATAGATAAAATGCGGTTTATTTTATTTCAATGTATAATAGTGTTATATATAGATAAAGTGCGGTTTATTTTATTTCAACGTATAATAGTGTTATATATAGATAAAGTGCGGTTTATTTTATTTCAACGTATCATATTGTTATATATAGATAAAGTGCGGTTGTATTTTATTTCAACGTATAATTGTGTTATATAAAGATAAAGTGCGGTTTATTTTATTTCAACGTATAATAGTGTTATATATAGATAAAGTGCGGTTTATTTTATTTCAACGTATAATAGTGTTATATATAGATAAAGTGCTGTTTATTTTATTTCAACGTATTATATTGTTATATAGAGATAAAGTGCGGTTTAGGGACCCTAGTTGTCATTCTTAAAAGTTTAGGACCTAATTGGCATTATTAAAAGTTTAGGGACCTAAGTTGTCATTCTTAAAACCGTAGGGACCTAAGTTGTCATTCTTAACATTTTTTTATAAAAAACACATATTTAACAATTTTTTTATAAAATGTGTTTTTTATAAAAAATTGTTAAGAGTGTGTTTTTATAAAAAAATTGTTATAGTTTTATGGTTTTATGTTTGAATGTGATATTTGTATGTTATAATGTGTATGTTGTTATAGTGTGTTTTTTCATATAAAAATTGTTAAAAATGTGTTTTTTTTATAAAAACACACCCTTAACAATTTTTTATAAAAACACACTCTTAACAATTTTTTTATAAAAAAACCTGTTTTTATAAAAAATTGTTAAGGGTGTGTTTTTATAAAAAAATTGTTAAGAGTGTGTTTTTATAAAAAAAACATTGTTAACAATTTTTTTTATAAAAACACACTCTTAACAATTTTTTATAAAAAAACACATTTTTAACAATTTTTATATGAAAAAACACACTATAACAACATACACATTATAACATACAAATATCACATTCAAACATAAAACCATAAAACTATAACAATTTTTTTATAAAAACACGCTCTTAACAATTTTTTATAAAAAAAAACACATTTTTAACATTTTTTTATAAAAACTGTTTTTATAAAAAAAAAATTAACAATTTTTTTTATAAAAAAACACATTATAAAAACCATAAAACTATAACAATTTTTTATAAAAACACACTATTAAACATTTTTTATAAAAAAACTGTTTTTATAAAAAATTGTTAAGGGTGTGTTTTTATAAAAAAATTGTTAAGAGTGTGTTTTTATAAAAAAAACACATTGTTAACAATTTTTTTATAAAAACACACTCTTAACAATTTTTTTATAAAAAAACACTCTTAACAATTTTTATATGAAAAAACACACTATAACAACATACACATTATAACATACAAATATCACATTCAAACATAAAACATACATATCATGTTAAACATAGAACATATTCAAACATAAGTTATAAACACTATAACAACCTACAAATCATATATCTTAACTTAAAATAACATACAAAAAATAACAAATAACATAAGGAAAACATACCAAAGAGGTAATACGAGACATCTTCACAAAACCCGAACGCGTATTCCACACGAGAAAATTGAGAGTGGGAGAAAATTGAGAGAGTTTGATTAAAAATTGAGAGAGTGATTAAAAAAATTGAGAGTGGAGAGTGGCCGTGTCTTGGTCCCCCCCCCCCCCTTATATAGTGCGGCCGAAGAAACAATGGGATTAGGGTTTAGGTTCTCAAAGGGATTTTAGGGTTAACCCTTTGCCGACACGTGGCACAGGAGCCCGCGATCGCGGGAGGTCAACGAAAGTCAATCGCAGGCAGGGACCAAAAATGCACACGCGGGTATTCTTGAGGGGGGAAAGCTGTACCGCGGGAATTCTTGAGGGACCAACGCGGGCAAAGTGGCCAAACTTTGGTGACACGTGTAGCCCGCGATCGCGGGGGTCAATGAGTCAATCGCGGGCAGGGACCAAAACTGCACACGCGGGCATTCTTGAGGGGGGAAAGCTGGACCGCGGGCATTCTTGAGGGACCAACGCGGGCATTCTTGGTGACACGTGGCCTGGAGCCCGCGATCGCGGGCTCCATCGCGGATTTTTTGGGTACTTTTGTAAACTGGGAGAGATTTTGGGTATTTTGGTAAGAGATGGTCAAACTTAGGGTATTTTAATTAATTTCCCTATTTTATATGAACCAATTTGATTTTATTTAATTTTGTCAATTAATTAATATAAATTAATAATAGACGACAAATTTTACTACCATATATAAACCATCATATGCTAAAAAAGATATTAGATACAAAAGTAGCAATTGTAGCAAAAACAAATCGGTTTCAAAAACAAATCGGTTTCAAAAACTAACATTATCTATTAAATTTAATATAAATGAACAAAAAAGATTGTCAAATTTCATCAACTTCATCGTTCTTGTTCTCTGTTATACAAATTCCTCGATTAAAAATCGATGTACCAACAACATTAAAAGTAAAATAGGTCTTATTTTGTTCGTTTTCGGTCTACCCCTCCTGTAACACGGAGTTGGAAAATAGAAAGTACAATGTTCTTAGGCCATCCGTAGCCCATTCGGGATGGGCAGCGGGATGGGCTACGGCCCTTGCGGGGTTGGCGGGGCGGGATGGATTCCGGGGATGGGATCCCGATTCATCCCGAAGGGTTTTTAAAAAAAAAATTTAAATTAATTATTAAAAATCATGCCGTTGAACGGCTCTTTGTAAAAAAAAATCTCAATTTAATCCCACTATATATTTAACCCTCAACCTCTTATTTCTCACACCTCTCAACCTCTTATTTTTCACACCTCTCAAATTCTCTCAACCTCTTATTTCTCACACCTCTCAAACTCTCTCAAATTCTCTCAACCTCTTATTTTTCACACCTCTCTCATCATGAATTCAAACAGAACACCTACATCCCGTCGTAACCGACCGAATACACCACAATCGCAAGAAGATCAAGAGCTTGGTTTCCAAGCGTTTACACAACAAGGTTATCGTCCGCAATGGTTGCAACAAATTCCGCCACAATGGTCGCAACAAAATCCGCCACAATATCCGCAACAATTTCCCCAACAATTTCACCAACAATTTCCTTACCAATTTACACGTCCCGGTTTGATTGAACAAGGTTTTATTCCGGCCAACTACAATCTTCTTTCACCCGCAATCAATCTCGACGACGACATTGTTCCGGAAACCCAACCTTCTACCCCGAACACACCACAATCTATCCCGACACAACAATCTAACCCGGAACCATCAAATCCGAGACCAACGAAAGCCGCCAAACAAACGTGGAGTAAAGCCGAGGAACTCGCGTTAGTGTCGGCGTGGGTTGACGTTTCGGAGGACCCCGTGGTCGGTAACGCACAAAGCGGTGATAATTATTTTTATTGTTATTATTATTATTATTATTATTATTATTGTTATTCTTATACTTAATTTTACATAAATGTAGGAAGTTTTTGGGGCCGAATCGGACATGTGTTCTTTACTCGCATGGGTCGTGAACCAGGTTATAGATCAACCCATCAACTCAATAGCAAGTTCAACGACCTCAATAAAAGAGTTAATTCGTTTGGCGGCATCTACAACAACTTGCTCAATAATAGATCAAGCGGGATGAGTGAGGCCGATATATCCCGAACGGCACACGAACGGTATCTAGCACGCCATAAAGTTGCTTTCACTCACGAACAAGCTTGGGACGTCCTAAAAAAATGTCCAAAATGGTGAGCCGTTCCAACGATGACGACAACTTCATCGCGGGGCTCAAAACGTACCCAACCTTCCGATGATGACGATGACGAGCAAATTCAACGACCCATCGGGAGAAACAAGGCAAAAAAAACATCAACGAGTAATACGTCCGGGACGAATACGGACGAAAGTGTTACTCAGTTGTTGACGACGTTCAACGACAAGATTGATGATACAATGGAATACAAAATGAAAAAACTCGATCTCGAAATCGAACGCTCAAAACTCGAACGACATAGGTTGGAACAAGAACTCGAAATCGAACGCTCAAAACGATTTGAGAAAGACTTCGAGTTTTTCATGACCCCGCATGATCACCTTACGGGAAACGCTTTGAGGGTTACTTTAGCGAGAAAAGAGCAAATTCAAAAATTTCATAATTGGTAGTGTTTTGTGTTTTGTATTTTGTAATTTTTATTTTTAATGAATGGTATGAATTTTTATTTTTATTATTTATCTTATTTTTATTTATTAAAAAATATATAAATATTTTTATTTTGTTAAATAATTAAATATATAAATAAAAGAATTAAAATAAATGAGGTGGCAAAAGGGTTTGAGGGAATGGGGTAAGGGTGTTTAGGGATTGTTGGGGATTGAGTGAGGGATGAGAGAAAAACTGATGTGACGCTGATGTGGAGCTGAAATATTTGAAAGATGCTTTCATGGGGTACTAAGAGCATCTCCAACATCATTTCTAAAATAGGAAAATATGACTTTTGGTTTGCTATACTTCTCCAACAGATTTGCTAAACTTTTTGCTAAAATAGAAAAACTCCAAAAAATTCTCTTTGGTTTGCTATATATAGAGAACTCTCTATAATAGGAAAAGAGTTTAGCAATGCTGTTGGAGTTGGACTCCAAATTTTTTAGCAATGGTTTGCTAAATTTTTTTTAGCAATTGCTATTTTAGAAATGCTGTTGGAGATGCTCTAATGGCCTTAGACTATAACCAATGTCCACTGGTGATCTTTGTCAATCTCATCCAAACCAAATCAACTAAAAGATAAAATAAAGTTAATAAAAAAAAGAAAAAGGAAATAAAATTGGCATGGGCATACTGCGATCACGGTGGCAATCCAATCTTTGGATTGAGATTTATTTATTTATTTTCAATTAAACCATTTTACACGTGTCAACATATCATTGGTTTAGTTTAGGTTTTTTTAGATAAATCTTATCATTTTAAAAAGATGAGCTTAACAAAAAAATTAAAAGATAAAAAATATATCAAAATTCATATTTTTCAATTTCCTACCAATAGAGACCAATATTGACATATTTTCATCACACCAATATTTCATTCTATTATGTAACTTGTTTTTAATTATTTTCAATTATAAGTTTTTTTAATTAAGATTATGTCATAAAGTATCAAATAGTTTAAGAAACCTATTTTTTATATGTAAGAATAATAATAAAAAATTATAGATATGATGAAATATTAAAAATTAATATTTTTTAAGAAATATTTGAGATTGGATTGGATCACTGATAAACCATGAAAAATATGAGATTGAATTGAAATTAAAGATTGAGTAGATAAAAGAGAGATAAATTAATTTTTAATAAAGTTTGAGTTTGATTGGATTGTCGATGATGATAGTCTTATGCAACAAAGTTCTTGAGGAAACAAGGATTTTCAACACCTTTGTTGAAGTAGCAGTTAAAAGGATTGTACCATTTTTAAAAGGATTTTAAAAAAGTCCTAACACCATTACAAAATTCAGGATAGTACCTTTTTTAAAATCTGATATTTAGGGTGCGTTTGGTATACTGGACATGACATAATAGAAATCATTGTTCCATGTTTGGCAGGACTTTTATGTGGAACAGACAAGAACAAAGTGGAATAAGCTTGTTCCACCCCTACCCCATGGAACAAGGTGGAACAGACTTATGTTTTATCAATATAACCTCAAAATAAAATCTAATTTTATCATAAAACATTAAATACACGTTCTATTTTATATTTCACTCATTCTTTAAATGTTATTTATTTTATTTCATCTAATGTTATCTGTTCTGTTATGTCCAATCTTGTCTACCAAACGTTGAACAATTATTCTGTCATGTTCCGTCCTGTCATGTTCTATCATGTCTGCGTACCAAACGCACCCTTAATGACAAAAGTCCACAGTTAAGATCACATACAATGGTCTAACGACCGATTGGCAAACTTTAAGAGCCGAATTATGAATTTTCGATTATATCCACATATTATGTGAAAACGTATCGTTTTAATCACACCCACAACAAAGGTTGGCTACTATTTTATTTAATATAGAGGAAAAAACAATATACAATTTATAATATTTTATATGTTTCCCATTGTCACGTTATCAATTTCCAATTTGCCTACTATGACCTTATATATACATTTAAAGTCTTTGATCAATTTACATAAAATTTTAAATAATTGATAGCATAAATATAGAAGATTGAAATATAAGATATATGTACGGGAAATTAATTAAAATACCCTTAGTTGACTCAAAATTAATGGAAATGCCCCATCTCTCTCCAAATTGGCTAAAATGCCCTGGAAATCCGTGGCCCAACCCGTGGCCCACGGACATTTGCCCAAAAGTCGAATTTGCCCTCAATCCGTGGCCCACGGACATTTGACCCGTGGCCCACGGACAATTGACCCGTGGCTCACGGAAATAATCTGGAAACCCTAATCCGTGGCCAAAGCTGCAGTCCGTGGCCCACGGGATTGGGGCTGGAAACCCTAATCCGTGTTCGTCCCACCTACCCCACCCACACCATTAAATCAATCTGTGGCCATTATAAATTGAAGAGGGGACCACTAGAAAAAAACACACAACTCTCACTCTCACTCTCACTCTCTCATCATAGTCGTGTGGTGCACGCATTTAAACAACGTGAACGTGATGGCTCGTAAGGTTAGTTTTGAAACCTCGTTGTTGTATTTATGTGTTATAATAATAAAATGTGTTTGATATATTTATTCGAATATATAAGTTAAGTTTCATAACGTCATTGTGTTATATATAGGGTGTTTTTATTAAAATATGTTTAAACTGTGTTATATATTTGTTAGATTAGAGACTGTTTTTTTTATAGAAATGTTTGTTAGATATATGATGATTTTTAAAAAAATGTTTGTTAGCTCAGAGCCTGTTTTTTTTATAAAATTGTTTTTTCTGCAAAAATGTATTTTTTTTATAAAAATATTAGATTAGAGCCTGTTTTTTTTTATAAAAATGTTTGTTAGGTATATGATGATTTTTAAAAAAAATGTTTGTTAGATTAGAGCCTGTTTGTTAGATATATGATAATTTTTTAAAAAATGTTTGTTAGATTAGAGCCTGTTTGTTAGACATATGATTATTTTGAAAAAAATGCTTGTTAGATTAGAGCCTGTTTGTTAGACATATGATGATTTTCAAAAAATGCTTGTTAGATTAGAGCCTGTTTTTTTTATAAAATTGTTCTTTCTGCAAAAATGTATTTTTTTTATAAAAATGTTAGATTCTTAGCCTGTTTTTTTTATAAAAATGTTTGTTAGATTAGAGCCTGTTTGTTAGACATATGATGATTTTCAAAAAATGTTTGTTAGATTAGAGCCTGTTTTTTTATAAAATTGTTTTTTCTACAAAAATGTATTTTTTATAAAAATGTTAGATTAGAGCCTGTTTTTTTATAAAAATGTTTGTTAGATATATGATGATTTTTTAAAAAATGTTTGTTAGATTAGAGCCTGTTTGTTAGACATATGATGATTTTCAAAAAATGTTTGTTAGATTAGAGCCTGTTTTTTTATAAAATTGTTTTTTCTGAAAAAATGTATTTTTTATAAAAATGTTAGATTAGAGCCTGTTTTTTTTATAAAAATGTTTGTTAGATATATGATGATTTTAAAAAAAATGTTTGTTAGATATATGATGTTATTTATAATTTAGGTCCCTTAAGTTTGCCCAAATTACAACTTAGGTCCGTGAAGTTTGCATAATTACGAATTAGGCCTTTTAAGTTTGCCCAAAACACAACTTAGGTCCTTCAACTTTTCATAATGACAAATGAGGTCCCTTAAGTTTGCATAAATACGATTTGGTCCCTTACCTTTTCATTACCATGTAGGAGGATTTTTACTATACGGACTTGACGCTCAAGTGTCGCCTGTCATTTGCAAAAGAAATTAAAACCCATATGGGCAATCTAATTGGACGGGAATTGATCTCAAGATTTCAGCTCACACCTTTCGGTCCATGGCTCCACGTTACCATGACTGATGGCCACCCGACGCTGGTTCACATGTTTTTGCAAAGGGAGGTCATTGTGCGAAACGCAGATCATTACGTGATGTATTTTGATGTGTATGGACGTCACATGCACTTTGGGAGTGCTGAGTTCTGTCTTCTGACGGGACTCCATTTCGGACCAGAACCCTCTCTTCCTCCCCTACCAACTGACGGGTTCGTTAGTAGGGTTTGGCCCGGAACCAATCCGGAGGACTTGAAGATTGACATGGTGGTTCAGCGGGTTAAGCGAGGTCTTAGAGATTATTCAGACGACGATATTATCCGTGTGTGTATAGTGCTGATGGTAGAGGTCATGTTTATGGGTCGTGAGCTATATTCGATCGTTTCTGAGACAGTCCTTAGAGTCGTCGAGGACTTGGATACATGTAGCAGTTTTCCGTGGGGTAGCTACATCTGGACCCATACATTTAAACAATTGCACCTTGCCATCGTGCGACGCAAAGACAAGCATTCCAAGATGACTTTGTCCGGCTTTGTATACGCTTTTAAGGTTAGATAAGTAGTATAACATAAATTATAATTCGTTTGAGGTTGCCTTTTTATACGTACTTGTTGTGTAATTCCAGATATGGATCGTAGAGATGTTTCCTGTTGCCCAAGGAAATTTTATTCTGCGTAGCGATAGGTTTATTAGAGGAACCCGTTGGGACCGGGTTGCATCAATGAACAAGACTACTTGCCTTGTCGTGTTCAACTCAGTAAATGTAAGTTATTTTACTATTTTATAATTTTAGTCCTGCATATTAATTCTATCATGGTTTTCAATTTATTTAGTCATCACGTCCGCCGCTTGGTGAGCTTGAGCCTACGGATGTCGAGCTGGCTCAACCCTGGTTTAGCGAGAGTCTCGCCTTCATTCGGAGATCTGTGGAAAGGTCGACGAAGAGGTCACGACGGTCCTCTCCCGTCCAGGATGACGAAGATGACGAAGATGATGAAGATGACGCGCAACCTCAACATCATGTTGGGGTTAACGACCAATATGACGCGCAACCTCAACATCATGTTGGGGTTAACGACCCATATGAGGCGCCCCCGCCCCCTTGCTACTCCCATGATGGTATGTCACATCCTGACCCATATCAAGCGAAGTGGGACGAGCTGACAGCGCTGGGCCGCTATGTACGCGAGGAGCTGTCAGCGCATGGCCGCTACGTACGCGAGGAGCACGAGAAACACGAGAAACGACTAAAAGCTGTCGAGGATATTTGTTCACAGTTTAACGCCGTTCACGTTAGTGTTTAACATAATTTTTCCCCATAGATGTTTTACTTTGTGTATTGATATTATGTTCTATACTTGTATTAGATGTCGATCCCTCAACCGGCCTACGTCCCAACTGGACACACGCAGGCTGCACCGGAGACGTTTGCCACTACGTCGACGTTTACCCCGCAGAATGTAAATAACCACCACTTCTCATTATATTTTTTTCCTTATTATGTTTGAAATAATCTTATAATGAACAATGTCACCCAGTTTCGGACGTCAGGGGCGGACTGTTATGTACCTCAACTAGCGACGAGCTACGATACACCGCCAGCCTACATGATGCCAGGGTCGTCGGGGTACATTCAAAATGTAAGTTTTTTTAATAGTTTTGGTTTAATTACGTACTTGACAAAAGTATACTTAAAATTAACAATAGTAATATTTTTAGCCCATCCATCCAACCCAGTTGGGCAGCGGTTTGATGGACCAAATCTTTGGTCAAAATGTGGAGTATTCGCGGGTTGAGCCCTTCCAGGCAATGGGGTCAGGAATTCGCGGGTCTGATATGATTGGAGATCACTTCAGTGATCCATCGAGTTCGAGTGATGACGCGATGGAGGTGGATGCACAAACAAACATACCGCGACCCACGATGGTCGCGGCTTCACCACAACGGAAAAGGACCAAGTTATTTGGAATATTTAAGCGTCATCCATATACAGAACAGGGGCCGACCACACCAATCCCTGTCAAAAAGACGAAGGCACGGACTCAGGCAATTGGAAAAGGTAAGATGAAGTCCACCGTGCTTGGGTCTTACGTGCCTTCTTCCAATATCGAAAGGCGCATTCCGGCTAGCGAAATCGTCATCCAATGTATAAATAAGCAAATCCCCGTAATGGTATTACCATTTCTATCAGGTACTCCCCGTCGGAAATGACTTTTTTGCAACTCTGTTGGGGTTAGAGAGCGATGGGAATTTTGAGGACACGGTTAGTATTTAACTTGTTTAACCTATCCATAAAGTAATATAATAAAATATTTTTTAGTTATAGGTCTAACCATCTAATTTTTGTGTATAGCACATCGATGCTTGGGTCAGAATGATCCAAGAAAGTCGATCTACATCAGCGAGGTGGGGGGTGATGACATCAAATTTCTTCGAACTGATGGTGCAGGAGAAACAAGATGCGAGGGCCGTGTACAAGATGTGCAATTCTAAGTTAAATCCCATTGACCCGCATTGGAGGAACCTTGACCGGGTATGGAAATGAATTTACATCTATTTTATTTAACTTGTTTATTGCTAACTATTTGCTTGTTATTGTAATATTTCAGGTGTACATCCCTATCTGCATTCCACCCCATCATTGGGTGCTCGGGGTTTTTGAGCTTAATGAAATGGTCATGGTTATATACGACAGCCTTAAGATTTCCCTATTCGAGTTAATATTGAAACAAACCTTGTCAATCTTTACAAAGCGGTTGAGAAAGTTATTTCAGCTCATCCACGACACACGGCGAAAGGACATGAGCCACAACTTCAAATGGGTGCATGCAGATAATGCACCACAACAGTCTGGACTCCTTGGGGATTGCGGTGTGTGGGTATGTAGTAACCTATCAGCGTTGATTGACGAGCGACTCCCAGCATGTGCTCCAGATGCCGTCGCAGATGAGGCCATGAAGTGGCGACACCATATGGCGGAAACCTTTTATTTTTTCGGACAACCCCCTGTAAACGATGAGTAGTTTATTTTTTTATTTTTTGTATAACATGTATGGGTTGTATTTTTAATATGAACCACTTTTCAGACTATTTTTAATGTTGTGTGGTGTTGTGAATCCTGTCATCAACTTTTCGAACAACCCCCTGTAAACGTGTTTGCTTTTTATACGAATCCTTTCATCAACTTTTCAGACTGTCAGCAGCTTTCAGGCTTGTCAATGCAGAGATGCTTTTCAGACGAATCTTGTCAGCAGCTTTTCAGACGAATATTGTCATCAACTTTTCAGACTGTCAACAGTTTTTTGCTTTTCAGACGAATCTTGTCATCAACTTTTCAGACTGTCAGCAGCTTTATTATAGGACAACAACTCTTGCGACTATAAATAAGTGGTATGTTGAAGAAGTAATTCACAACTTCCTACAACTTACACCGTTTACAAACATTTGATAGCTTTCGTTCAACACAATGGTTGGAGGTTCCAGGTCTAACAAGAAGAAGTCAGCGAATGGGGCCGGAACTTCACGTTCCGCCGAGCAGCAAGAGTTGAATGATGGAAGTCAAAGAAGAAACTGGAAGGTCCCAGAAACAACGGAAGAATGGTCACAGTTTGGGAGAACCCAGGCTGATTGGCCAATAACAGATGAGGAGGTAGAACAATGGGAGTATGCATTGGAGTCATACATTTACACACATCACTTCGCTGAACCACCAATGTGGTCTCCCAAGCTGGACGCGAACGACGACTTCATAAGGTGCAAGTCCTGTCAGGAAGCGAACGCCGACATCGACAGGGTCAAAGAGATATGGCGGAAAAACAGGGAAATCCAACTAGAGAAAGAGAAGTTGATAGCTCAAAGGAAGCGGGAGCTAAAAGAGTTGGAGGCCCATATTGCATTCCTCCAACAAGAGATCTCTGAAGAGGCGATTACGGTGAGAGAGATCAAAGAGAACTACACCGGCCTGGAGCAGATGATCAACGAAAAGTCTGAGCGGATCATCCGATGCCAGGAAATCTACCCGCACTAGGTCATCAGATTTCTCCCAAGTGTTGCTTCTTTTGTTGTCATGCATTAGATCATCAGATTTCTCTTTTGTTGCTTCTTTTGTTTCCATGCATTAGATCATCAGATTTCTTTTTTGTTGCTTCTTTTGTTTTCATGCATTAGATCATCAGATTTATCCCAACTGTTGTTTCTTTACTTTAAATGGAAATCAATGGAAATCAATGTTCAATCAATGAAAATCAATCTTCAGCGCGTGAAATAATAACAAAAGTCGTTACAATCAATGGAAATCATTCTTCAGCGCGTGAACATAATTACAAAAGTCGTTACAATCAATGGAAATCAATGTTCAAGTCAAGAGTATCAGATCTAAGCGTTCCATGTGGTTCTAGCTCCGATGGGCCCCGCGACCAATAGCTTTGGCTACTTGAACTTCTATTATGGGGCACGCTTGAAGGTGCAGGATTTGGACAATCTGCACGAGTATGTCCTACTAATCCACACCTAGCACAATTTCTCTGTATCGGACCTTCCCCCCGAGATGGACGTCGATCATTCTTTGATGGTCTCCCAGCACGTTTCTTTGTTATTAACGGTGGATAGCATGGCGGAAGGGGGTGGTGTGGCACTACCCATGATTCAGGGGGTCCAGCTGGATGAATTAACTCCCGATATGTAGCTCGGTAATTTTCGGACGTGAAGTAACTTATAGCTAAATCACTGCAATCTCTGCGACCCATTTGTCTTGCAGCAGCGATGGCATGACCGCACGGCAACCCAGAACCTTGCCATTGCAGGCATGTACATTCATGGTTGATCATATCGACAGTCGCGTCCAAACGGTGATCCCGAACCTGGTACTTGTCATGTCCAATGCCGAAAACCCTCCAAGTGGCAGACTTTCCGGCCCTTCTGAGAAGCACCTTCTCCGCCTCTGGTGTGACTCTGCTACGCATTTGATCTACAATTATATGTGTTAATTATGTTAAGATTTATGTTGGTGCAAGTGTACCACATCTCTATATATTTATTTATATTTATTTTGATGATTACAAACACACCGTATTATTGTTTATCTAACAATTTAATCCAAGTGTGCAGTTGTTGAAGAACACGAAGATTTAATCTGAAGGGTTCAAGACGGAAGTGTTTACGTCGTCATTATTGTTTATAACTAATAATGATAAACACCCTAAAATAATATACCACTTGGATATTTCTAAAAACCCAACAATTAATTTTAATAAGGTTTTGAGAAGATCCAGCAAGATTTGGGTGCTGTCCTGGAAGCTGACTTTTCCTGACGCCGGTATACCGCGGCTGTTCAGCCGGTATACCGCGGAAGTCCGTGTGCAATTCCTATTGGTTGAAGTTGCTTTTCCTGACGGCGGTATACCGCGAGACCCAGCCGGTATACCGCGGGTACATTATTCCTGTCAACTTTGCATGTAGCCGTTGGTGTGTCAGCACACTTTTCTGACGGCGGTATACCGCATGCATTTGGCGGTATACCGCGGCTGCACAATGCCGTTGGAGATGCTATGTATAAATGATGCTTGCTGGTAATGAAGACCTTAGACAACAAAACAGCAACAAGCAGCAACCTCTCAGCTCTCTCATCTATTTATATATATATATTTTATAAAACTTTTTTTATAAAATATCCAAGTGTGAGATATTATACAAGAGTGATTACCCATTGTGAGTTATACTCCTCTTGTAAGTATTTGAATAACGGGTGTGTGATCCTGTACATCTCATAGCAGAAGCTTGAGAATCAATTACGTCACCTTTGTATTTGGTTTGTATTCTACCGTAAAGAATACATTTATTGGATCGTGTCGGGAAGTGTCTCGGCTGCTGGTTTATCACAGTTGGTGGTAAATCAGTAAATCTCTGTGTCAAGTATCTCTATCCCTTATCTCTTTATTTATTCCGCTGTGCATTTTAATTATATCTGTTTATATAATTGTTGTATATTTATTATTTGTATACTCTGATTTATTTATACTGTTTCTGTACTGTATTTATTTGTAAAAGAATTTTTGAAAGTAAAAGATTTTATATACAACCTTCCCCCCCCCTAGGTTGTCTAACATTTGGTATCAGAGCGGGGCTTTCAAAATTTTCTGTTTAAATTTTTTTTAAGTCATTTCTTTTTTTTAAAATGGCTCAACAAACTAATTTTGTGTTCTCTAAAACTCCTTTGATAGATACTGAAAAGTTTGGCATTTGGGCCGAGCTATTTGAATGTCACGTTCGTGGCAAAAGTCAAAAAATTTGGGATATTATAGAAAATGGGAATTTTAATCCTACTATTATAAAAAATAATGTTATTGTTGATAAACCTGTTAAAGACTGGACTCCCGCTGAAGAATCTCTTTTTTGTTTAAATTTTGAGGCTAAAAATATATTATATGCTGCTTTAACTTCCGATGAAATAGAAAGAGTATATACCTGTAAAACTGCTAATCAAATCTGGCAAAGCTTGAGTGACACTCATCGTGGAAATACTCAAGTTAAAAGTTCTAAAATAAACATTTTAGTTCATGATTATGAATTATTTGAAATGTCAAAAGATGAGTCAATCGACTCAATGTTTAAACGTTTTAACCTCATCATGACTACTTTGAAGGGATTAGGTCGCACTTATCCAAACGAAGACTATGTAAGGAAAATTCTTCGAGCACTTCCTTCGGAGTGGATGGCAAAAATCACATCCTTGGAAGACTCCCGAGATCTCGCAACTATGAAGCTCGATGATCTCATCGGCAATCTTAAAGTGCACGAAATTGCACTAAGAAGAAATCAAGTCCGGGAGCAAGTCAAAAAGAAATCCATCGCTCTCAAGGTCGTTGCCTCAAAAGAAAAGGAAGAGGAGGAAGATGCAAGTTCATCCGATGATGAACCCGAAAATCTTAACAATTTAGTCAAGTTGGTAAGAAAACTTTCTAAACTTCTATCTAACAAAAAGTTTGCCAAAAATGATAGGTTTCAAGAAAATGGAGACTACCGTCGTGGTGGTAAAAACCAAAGTCGCAACGTCCACAAAAGTGAAGACAAATATGACGAATCTAGCGACGATGAAAAAGCCAATAAAAAGAAAGGCTTTTGCTATGTGTGTGGTGACAAGGATCACTATGCAAGTGTGTGTCCGAATCGAGCAAAACAAATCAACACACCAAAAGCTTTAGTTGGAGGCGCGTTGAGCGCAAGCATAAATGAGGCCCAAAATTTTTGTTTCATGGCCGACCATGATAATGAGGTATCTTCATCATATTCTTCTAAAAATAATTATGATAATAATTATAGTGATAATTACTATAGTGACGATGAAAATAATCTTGACGAATTATATAAATCATTTCATGCTATGGCCGCTCTCGCAAATAAATATAAAGATGAAATTTCTAATTTAAAAGAAACCGTATCTGTATATAAAAAGGAAATAGATGACGGTAAACAAAAATCTGCTTATGATTTAGATGTTATCACTAAATTAGAAAATAAATTAAGTGAAAAAGATGTTTGTAAATCTTGTGTTATTTTAAATGATAAAATTGCATGCTTAAGTGAAAATAAAAAGGAAAGTGTTGCATGTACAAAATGCGAGTCTCTTGAAAATGAAATTGCATGTTTAAATGCTAAATGCAAATCGCATGAGAAAAATGACTTATTAGCAAATGCTTTTAATAGTAGCAATGATAAAGTGCTTAAAATGCTAAATATATCAAATCGTATAAATTGCCGAAAAGGCATTGGTTCAAATACGTGTATTGAAAAATGTGATTGTATGCCAATTAAAAAGGTTTTTGAAAAACCTAAATTTGTTGTTAAAAATAAAACGCAAAAACCCCCATATATGTCAAAAATGAAAAATGTGAATTATGGGAGGAAACCGTATGCTCGCATGTATAATAGCAATTTTTCTAGACCTAATGCGAATATAAATGCTTCATTTTATGTGTATGATAAATACAATCGTAAAATTAAAATGGTTAGAAAATGGATTCCGAAAGGAATGTTTAATGTTGATAATCCGGGTGGAATGCGTTTATGGTTTTAAACCATTTTTATGGTTTTGTATGTTTGTCGTGTTTATGTCGACAACATATTTTTTTTTGCAGTTTATGTTTTATACTAACTGTTAAAAGGACCCATAAGAAAAGGGTACCACGAAATATTTTCTTTGCCTTTTGTAGGTGTTACCTGCCGAGGTTATAATACGTGGTTACCTGCCGAGGTTATAATACGTGGTTACCTGCCGAGGTTATAATACGTGGTTACCTGCCGAGGTTATAATACGTGGTTACCTGCCGAGGTTATAATACGTGGTTACCTGCCGAGGTTATAATACGTGGTTACCTGCCGAGGTTATAATACGTGGTTACCTGCCGAGGTTATAATACGTGGTTACCTGCCGAGGTTATAATACGTGGTTACCTGCCGAGGTTATAATACGTGGTTACCTGCCGAGGTTATAATACGTGGTTACCTGCCGAGGTTATAATACGTGGTTACCTGCCGAGGTTATAATACGTGGTTACCTGACGAAGTCATAATACGTGGTGATTTTTTAAATCACATAAAATTAACCGAATATTGAAGCCTTAAGATCCGTTTTGGTGCAAGTGTTTCGTATTGGTTTGTATATCTTTGTCTCTATTGCTTTTTGCATTTTATTTTATCCCTCAAATTTTATAAAATCAAATTGATATCGTTATTAATTTGAGGGGGAGCGTTTTAGCTCTTTTACCCATGAGTGTATGCTACCTCAATTATATGCATATTTTGAGGGGGAGCATCTCTCGAGGGGAAGCATACCGTCTCTCTTGACCCTTTTTGTTTCGACAAACGGGGGAGAGAAACCGCATATGCTCTTGCTTAGCGGTTGTGTTTGTCATCATCAAAAAGGGGGAGATTGTTGGTGCAAGTGTACCACATCTCTATATATTTATTTATATTTATTTTGATGATTACAAACACACCGTATTATTGTTTATCTAACAATTTAATCCAAGTGTGCAGTTGTTGAAGAACACGAAGATTTAATCTGAAGGGTTCAAGACGGAAGTGTTTACGTCGTCATTATTGTTTATAACTAATAATGATAAACACCCTAAAATAATATACCACTTGGATATTTCTAAAAACCCAACAATTAATTTTAATAAGGTTTTGAGAAGATCCAGCAAGATTTGGGTGCTGTCCTGGAAGCTGACTTTTCCTGACGCCGGTATACCGCGGCTGTTCAGCCGGTATACCGCGGAAGTCCGTGTGCAATTCCTATTGGTTGAAGTTGCTTTTCCTGACGGCGGTATACCGCGAGACCCAGCCGGTATACCGCGGGTACATTATTCCTGTCAACTTTGCATGTAGCCGTTGGTGTGTCAGCACACTTTTCTGACGGCGGTATACCGCATGCATTTGGCGGTATACCGCGGCTGCACAATGCCGTTGGAGATGCTATGTATAAATGATGCTTGCTGGTAATGAAGACCTTAGACAACAAAACAGCAACAAGCAGCAACCTCTCAGCTCTCTCATCTATTTATATATATATATTTTATAAAACTTTTTTTATAAAATATCCAAGTGTGAGATATTATACAAGAGTGATTACCCATTGTGAGTTATACTCCTCTTGTAAGTATTTGAATAACGGGTGTGTGATCCTGTACATCTCATAGCAGAAGCTTGAGAATCAATTACGTCACCTTTGTATTTGGTTTGTATTCTACCGTAAAGAATACATTTATTGGATCGTGTCGGGAAGTGTCTCGGCTGCTGGTTTATCACAGTTGGTGGTAAATCAGTAAATCTCTGTGTCAAGTATCTCTATCCCTTATCTCTTTATTTATTCCGCTGTGCATTTTAATTATATCTGTTTATATAATTGTTGTATATTTATTATTTGTATACTCTGATTTATTTATACTGTTTCTGTACTGTATTTATTTGTAAAAGAATTTTTGAAAGTAAAAGATTTTATATACAACCTTCCCCCCCCCCTAGGTTGTCTAACAATTTATAAACATCACAAAACTTATATATATATATATATATACATATACATATAGGTTCCAATTTTTAGACTTTATCAACCTCCCTTTAGTCGTCGAAGATAGTACCACTCTTGTTGAAAGATGCGAAAGTACTCCATAAGCTGCACAATCGGTAATCTATGAGCAAAACGAGAGAGTGCATTCACCGACTCTACACTGTTGGAGGTCATAATGTTATATCGTGCACCAGGAAAATGGGCCCTTGACCACCTCTCCTTACCAGCATCGTCCATAACTTTAACTCCATTTGGTACACTAATTCGTAATGCATTCATGTAACGGTCAAACTCCCGAACCGTGTAAGCCTTGCATGTCTTCCAGTAGGCCGTGTTGTACGTCGTAATACGTTTGTCCTTGCTCTTCACGTTCATCTCCAAATGCCGATAACATAGGGCATGAGGGGTATTTGGGTACACGGCGGAAATTGCAGCGCTTATGGCCGGAGCCCTGTCGGACATAAACACTAACCCTGTCGGCTCTCCGATACATTCTCTCAACATGGACAAAAACCAACCCCACTCCTCCCCGGTCTCGGACTTTCCTACTCCGAAACCAATGGGCACAATGTTTTGATTTCCGTCCATGGCAACAGCCAAAAACATCATACCCAAGTAACGTCCCTTTAAATGGGCAGCGTCTATCACAACGACACGACGAAGATTTGTCAAAAAGGTTCTGATCTGCAAAAATGTTGGTGGTTTCCATCAGTAAATGCTATAGTTTATAATATTAGTACATATGACGTATTTATATATGTACCGCAACTCCAAGGGCAGCAAAACACAACTCAAAACGTCCATTTGAATATGTCCGTATTCTGGTGCGTGTACCTGGATTATTCAACTCCAGATTATATAAATATGTAGGGAGTCGTTCATACGACTCCTCAGGAGTGCCCCTCACCAGTAGTAGAGCCCTACATCGCGCACGCCAACTTTGGTGGTAACCGATAGTGATCCCGTACTGGTCGTTTATATCGTTCATGATGTCCTTTGGCCGAAATGCCCTACTAGCATCAAGAAATTTTCCTTTGAGCATATGGCCCAAAGTCTTTTTGTCGGCTTGTCGGTGGTTGGGATTCAGTTGCGTCCTGGAACAAGTGTGTACGTCGTGCAACTTTGTAACGTGAAACATCCCTCCTTTAGCGCCCACGGATCTCGCTGTAAAACGCCAATTACAATTCTTTATTGCACATACAGCCACATATCTTTCTTTGTCAGATTTCTTAACTTTTCTCTCAAAACCCTCTTCAATGCACTTAATGCCGAGCTGTATAACCATTTCATCCTTTGTTTCAAACATCTGACCTTCGCGTATCCTTGAACTACGATTATAAGGTGCAGGTTCGTAGGTTGGTGTAGAGGTCTCTGAGGTTCGAAGGGTAGAAGGCATATCAAAATAATCATTTAATTCACCAAATGATTTATTACTAGGGACATATTCCTCATCATTATCGGTATCTGAGTGGTCAAAATCAGATATACCCACTGTGAAAACATGGGCTTCGTCATCAGCAACTCCAAAAAATTGTCTTCCTTCGTCTTCTACTTCTTCTTCTTCTTCTAATCCTTGCGTCTCCGGAACAAATTCGGTATAACAGTCATTAAGACCATATGTATGATCCGGATTATTTGTTTCGTCATATGACGCCTCAAATTGAGAACACTCACCGACATGGGTTTCGTCATCACCTTCATCCTCACCTTCATCCTCACCTTCGTCGTCACCTTCGTTGCACATCGACGGAACGACATACACAAAAAGAGCTGGAGGTCTGTCTGACTCGACTGCAAATTGCATAAAATCAGAAACATGTTCATCGTTGGTTAACTCGAAGATTGAGCCATCATTCATGTACACTAACTTGGTTTCACCAACAGCCGAGTCAATACCACATTTTTCAATGGCATAAGCAAGCAACTTTTGATGTGTAATGTTTACTTCCAGTTTCACACCATGCTTAGATTTATAAGCAAAATCCCACACATCGTTTTGTTGCACCCATTCACCATCGAAACAAAAATATAGCTTAGCTTTTTCAACATGTGAACTCATTTTTCAGTAGAAAGAAAATGATTCAAATGATGAAAACATTCAGAGGTGTGATTTAAATGGTGAAGAGATGAAATGAGAAGTAATTGAAATGGCTTACTGATTTTATAGATATAAAAGGATGTGATTCTAACCATACAATTGTGGAATGCATGCCAAAAAATCGTACCCTTTATCCTGTGGAATGCATGCCAAAAACTGCACAAATCCAAATCCAGCTGATTTCCGTGGGCCACGGGTCAAATGTCCGTGGGCCACGGGTCAAGGGTCCGTGGGCCACGGATTGTCGGTCAGAATCCGCTTTTCGGCTTATGTCCGTGGACCACGGGATGGGCCACGGATTTCCAGGGCATTTTAGCCATTTTGGAGAGAGAAGGGGCATTTTCATTAATTTTGAGTCAACTAAGGGCATTTTAATTAATTTCCCTATATGTACAGCCAACCAAATGAATTAACCAATGTTGTTATATCATTTTTGAATTTATATTTAATTTAAGGAAATTTAATTAAAATGTCCCAAGTTTGACTTTGACGTACTGATATACCCAAAATATCTTCAATTTAACCAAAATACCCAAAAAAATCCGTGAAATGGTGCGTGATCACGAACTCCTTTTGGGAATTGAATTTTTGTCCATGAGAAAGTAATTGGTCTGTGAACCATTTCAATTTTGGTCTGTGAACCATTGATTTCATTCAAAATTGATTTTTTATTCAAACTCAATTTTGGTTCGTGAACAAAATCAAAACTTCACGGACATGGTTTATACTCAATGTTGAAAAAAAGAGTTAACTACAAAAATTCATAACTCAAATTTGGTCCGTGAACAAAAATTAGTTTATAACTCAATTTTTTATTCAAACAAAGTCAAAACTCAATTATAAAATTATGGTTCACCCACCACTCTCAATTTCACGGATGACACGTTTTTTTTTCACGGACCAAAACTCCAGTTCATAAAGGAATCCGTGATCACGGATCTTTTTTCGGAAATTTTGGGTATTTTGATTAAATAGGGGAAAATTTAAGCATTTCGGTGAATGAACTTTGAACTTGGAGCATTTTAATTAATTTCTCTTAATTTAGAGTAAATTGCAATTTTGGTCCCTGTGGTATGTTGTTTGTCTCACCTTTGGTCCCTAGAAAATTTTTATTGCAGGAAAAATCCTGTGGTATGCAAAAGTGCTCGATTTTGGTCCCTGGGGTGTAACACTGTTAGATTGACTCTGTTAAAACCCCCATGTGACTTGCACATGAGGGCAATTTGGTCATTTTACTTTATTTTTCTGTTTTTCACTGAAAACAAAAACCACAGGGACCAAATTGCAATTAATACTATATTATATTTAATATTATAATATATTAATTATATATGTATATCAGTTTTGAAAAGAAAAACAAAAATTTGAGAAACCCTAATTTGACTCTCTCCTTCCCATCGCACACATCACCTGCAGCGCCACCACCGTAACCACCCACCGCCGCCATCTGCTGCCACCACCGTAACCACCCACCGCCGCCATCTGCTGCTACCACCGTAACCACCCACCGTCCTCTCCCGCCGGCGTTCGTCTTGCCACCATACCCAGCCGCTGCTCCTCCCTGTCGAGCACCACTCCTGCCGCCAACGACCTCAACAGACGTCGGCGTTCTCTCCGCCTTCCTCTCGATCGCTGCAGCGCCACCATACCAATGTATATATATATATATATAATATACACACACATAAACACCAAATTCGAAACATATCTCCCATCCCTGTTGACGGAACTCATCGACGGCAGGATCCGAAATTTTCCGATCAAAAACCCAAATTGGAAACATATCTCCCATCTCTCGTCCTCATGTTCTCGAAAGATGGATCCCGGCAGGATCCGAACCGATTCTCACCCTCCCGTTTACCCACGACGATACAACAAAGGGTAAAGACAAAAAAAACGTTAGTGTGTGTGTGAGGTTGTGTAGGTCGAGAGATAGCGAGAGAGGGAGATACGAGAGTGGGAGATGATGTGAGTGGCGATCGTCGATGGGCGCCGGCGGTTGTGGATGGCAGAAATCAACGATGGTGGTGGTTGTGGGCGGCGCTGCTGTGGTTCGTGAAGATGAAGGTTGATTAGGTCAGAGTGTTAAGAAATAAAGAAATAAAGTAAAAAGACTAAAATGCCCTCATGTGACTTGCACATGAGGGGCTTTAACAGAGGCAACCTAACGGTGTTAGTCCCGAGGGACCAAAACCGAGCACTTTTGCATATCACAGGTTTTTCCTGCAATAAAAATTTTCTGGAAACCAAAGGTGAGATAAACAACATACCACAAGGACCAAAATTGCAGTTTACTCCTTAATTTAATATAAGGTACAAGATGTCAAGATGAGGGCCAACCACGCTGGCAATCCTACCCTTGCTACAGTTGCTAGTGACTGGTTACCTAAATGAATCAGGATAAATTAATCTTTAAAACATTGTAAGAATCATGGCTTTCATGCATGTTGACGTCAACAATTTTAAAAACAATAAATCAAAATAATATGATGGAACAGTTTTCTCAAATTATTATAATGCTTTGAAAATATTGTAGATTTTGTTGCCACATACTGTCGGCATAGCGAAACAAAATAGCCAAACACGAAGCTCGTATGAGACAACACGATCTCGTGTCATATGGTTCATATATCAAACTTGATGTCATAAAGGTTACACCGTCTACACTACGGCAATCCACAAAATATCTTTCAACCATAACATTGTGATCATGCATTTTTAATCAAAGCAACATAAAAAATGTCAATAAGCAACCCGGTTTGTTCTTAACTTACTAAGCTCTAGAATCTTCAATTAAGTCAACTTCTTGAAATCACATCCAAACTCGTGTTCAATACCCTATTTCTTATTCCACACATTCAATCATTACTGGATGTACATGGTAAAAGCCCAAAATCTTTACTAGTAAGAGCGATGACAAAACCACAAGGGTTGTGGCGTGGTGGTAAGGCCTGGGGAGTTCATAGCGCTTGCCCGGGTTCAAGCCCCACACGCAGCACTTGTGGCCACTGAGGATTATCTCAGGGCTGCATGCTTTGGCAGCTGGGCCAAAGGCCCGATTTGCCTAGGGATTAGTCTGGGCCCAATGTGGTCTGGGATACCCTTCTCCAAAAAAAGAGCGATGACAAGGATCGAAGTCTTACCCGGTAAACGGGCGTGATAACTCTTATCATGTTAGCGTTTACCAGAAAAATTATTGCATACGATGTCGTTTTAATTGATGAGAATCTTACCCGATAAGATAAATACTCACCCTTATGTCTAAATCGGATATATGAATTACTAAATCGTCCCTAACCATCAATTTACTTGTTAATCAAATTTCTTGGCACCAAAAACCTAATAATTAATTATATTTTAGATTTTAAGTGAACTAAATGCAGGCCGCCCATTGGGCCTTGATTATTTTGAATATTTGGGCCCATTTTATTTTTATCTTCCCACATAAAAGCCCATTTATTAAACATAAGATATTTTCACTAGGGTATGGATGATCAAGGTTATGTCCGATTAACCAGTAACTTGCGATAAAAACTTAAACTTGAAATTTTAATTATAAATATACAAGGATATTGAATGATGGTTCTTAGGAATCAAGTAGGAATCAATCTATGAGCAATCGAGAGAGAGATAGGGCTGAACTGTGCAGCAACTTTTCATATATTAAGAGCGATTACAAAAGACTGATTAACCTAACAATAAACCCTAAGAAACCTATTTATACAAGATAAGTTACAAGTAATTACATAATGGACCATGAACTATATATATTAACAATAATACTCTAACACCCCCCCCCCCCCTCTCAAACTCAAGTAGGGGAAGAATGAGCCAAGTTGAGTTTGGAAACAAGGGCCCGAAAACGCCCCGAAAGATGAGCTTTGGTGAAGATGTCTGCTGTCTGATCAATGGTTGAGATTGGGAGAAGTCGAACGGTCTTGCGAAGAACATGTTGGCGGGTGAAATGAGAGTCAATCTCGATGTGCTTTGTGCGCTCATGAAAGACATCATTGTGAGCAATCTGAATAGCACTGTTGTTATCACACCACAATGGTGTTGGGGAAAACTGATGAGCACCCATATCAGATAGTAACCAGCGTAGCCATACAAGTTCTTGTGTAGTGTCGGCCAAGGCTCGATATTCAGCTTCAGTACTAGATCGAGCTGTCAGAGATTGTTTCTTGCTGCGCCAGGAAATAAGAGAGTCTCCAAGGAAGAAACAGTATCCGGTGGTAGAGCGACGATCAGTTATGTCTCTATCCCAGTCAGCATCGGAAAAGGCACGAAGAGTTAAGGACGATGTGGACGAGAAGTGAAGTCCATGAAACATCGTCCCTTTAAGGTATCGAAGGATACGAAGAACGGCGGCATAGTGATCGGAGCACAGAGCAGCCATGGACTGGCTGACTATATGAACTGCATATGCAAGATCCGGTCGAGTAACAGTCAGATAGACCAGAGAACCAACTAGTTGACGGTACCGTGTAGGGTCCCGCAGCGGAGTTCCGGCATTGGGAGCAAGGTGTAGATTTTGCTCAATGGGTGTAGATGCAACTTTGTTGTCCGTGATCCCAGCTTTGGACAACAGATCTGAAATGTACTTGGCTTGACAGAGTTAGATGCCGGAAGAGTCTGACAGAACTTCAAGGCCAAGGAAGTAGTGTAGCTTACCAAGATCTTTCATCTCAAAGCATGAGCTGAGAGACTGTTTGAGATGGATGATGTCTGTAGAGTCACTGTCGGTAATGATCATATCATCAACATACAATAGAAGTAAGATAGTACCTGCAGCAGTAGTCCGAGTAAACAAGCCAGAATCATAATTACTCGGAGAAAACCCCAATGAGATGGCAGTATTGCTAAATTTTTCAAACCAAGCACGAGGACCTTGTTTGAGGCCATAGAGGGCTTTTCGAAGTCGACATACATGACCCTGACGGGAGGTCACACCTGGAGGGAGTCTCATGTAGCCTTCCTTTTCGAGATCGCCATTTAGAAAGGCATTCTTGACATCCATCTGATAGAGTGGCCATCTCTTGGTGGCAGCGATGGCTAGAAGACTACGAACCGAGGTGACCCGAGCCACGGGAGCAAACGTTTCCTCGTAGTCAATGCCATACTCTTGATTGAAACCTTTTGCCACAAGACGTGCTTTGTAACAATCAATAGATCCATCGGACTTCGTTTTGATTTTGAAGACCCATTTGCAACCAATGGGTGACTTGCCCGGTGGGAGAGGTACAAACTCCCATGTATTGGCTTTGTCAAGAGCCTGGAGTTCCTCAGTCATAGCTTGCTGCCAAACAGGGTTAGATGCGGCTTCCTTGTAGGAAGTGGGTTCATGGTTGGACAGCAAAATGGCATAACTGTAACAACCCAAATTCCCATATACATAACAAATCACATATTGTAACACAACATCGATATAACAAAAGAGACATCATGTTACAAGTACGGTCCCGTAGTCTTTTACAATTAGCAGAAGCCATTCTACTACAAACTTTGTACTAAATACATACATAACATTTAATATTGTAATACAACTGCTAAACATGCCAAAATCTTCATCCTATAATCCTTCACAAAAGCCATCCATCGATTACTCTAATTACTTGCTCTTACTCGATCCACCACCTGGAATACATATTTTTAAAACAAAAATGAGGGTTAGACACGATGGTCTAAGTGAGAAAATCCCTGTTAGTTTGAAACCATTTATATAACTTCATTCATGTAAATCACGCAACACAATCACATATATCCAATTAAGCTCACATATCATGTACCTTCCCTTCTCATTCCTCCTGGCCATATTAGTTGGTTGCAAGCCAACTAATAATTTACAACGCTGTACAACATCTACAGCCAAACAACGCTATACAGATTCTATAGCCAAACACACTGGTCCTAAGCCCGGCCAAAGTATTATAACACCTTATAATACTCATGTAAATATAATACCTCAATATATTATAATTCACATATCAACACATAATCACCAATTATCACATTCCCAAACCATACTTATATGTATTCCAGTTAAAAACGCTTTTAAAGTAAAACTCACCTGTTTTGATTATTACATACTTTTTAGTCCTCCACAAAGAATTCTGCTTTCACCTTCGATTCACAGTATCTGAAACAATCATGTACAAATATTGTTTTACCACTTTGAACACATAGAGCTTGCTAGGACTAAGAGCTTTAGATAACTCTATCTAACTCTTATCCTTAATTGTCTTCCCCAACCCGAACTTAAGTCAAGTCCACAGTACTTTCGATCCTTATTCATTCCCTATTCAGTTCCTTCTGATCAAAGAGGTGTTGGAGACTCTTGTGATCAGTATAAATCTGACATTTGGAACCATACAGATAATGTCTCCAAATTTTCAACGCGAAGACAACTGCTGCAAGCTCCATGTCGTGCGTAGGATACTGTCTTTCATGATCCTTTAATTGATGAGAAGCATAAGCAATAACCTTTCCCCGTTGCATAAGTACACATCCCAACCCCAGTTTTGACGCATCACTATAAACAACAAAATCTTCCGAACCTTCAGGTAGTGATAGAATCGGTGCGCTGCACAGTTTCTCTTTCAATATCCGGAATGCCTCGTCTTGTTCTGCTTTCCATTCAAACTTCAGGTTCTTCCGGGTCAGCTTAGTCAAAGGCGTTGCGATACGAGAGAAGTCTTTTATAAATTTCCGATAGTAGCCGTCTAAACCCAGAAAACTACGTACTTCGGTTGCTGTCTTCGGCGGTTCCCACTTTTCAATTGCTTCCACCTTTGTTGGGTCAACTTGGATACCTTTCTCAGAAACCACGTGCCCCAGAAACTAAACTTTTCGTAGCCAGAATTTACATTTAGAAAATTTTGCATACAACTTTTCCATTTTCAGTAGCTCCAGAATCAAACGAAGATGTTGCGCGTTCTCTTTCTTGGATCGGGAATAGATAAGGATATCATCGATAAATACAATAACAAATTTATCGAGATACGGCTTACATACCCGATTCATTAAATCCATAAAGGCAGCTGGAGCGTTCGTTAGTCCAAACGGCACCACTAAGAATTCGTGATGACCATACCTTGTTCGAAAAGCAGTCTTTAGAACGTCTTCTTCTTTAACTTTCAACTGGTGATAACCGGATCTTAGATCAATCTTGGAGAAATAGCAAGCTCCAACTAACTGATCGAAGAGGTCATCAATTCGGGGTAACGGATACTTGTTCTTTATCGTGCACTTATTCAGTTCTTGGTAGTCGATACACATTCTCATCGAACCATCCTTCTTTTTCACAAATAACATTGGTGCTCCCCACGGTGAAGAACTAGGTCTGATGAAGCCTTTATCGGATAGATCTTGTAGTTGTGCCATCATCTCTTTCATCTATGGAGGTGCCAGACGATAAGGTGCACGGGCTACACGAGTGGCTCCAGGAATCAGGTCTATACCGAACTCTACTTGTCTAATAGGCGGAAGACTATTCAAGTCTTCGGGGAATACTTCAGGGAATTCACTAACAATAGGAATATCTTCCATCCTATTCTTTTCTGGCTTAATATCTATCACGTAAGCCAAGTAACTCTGACAACCCTTATTCACACACTTACGGGCTTTTATCATAGATATAAGGCTAGATTGATGATTCCTACGATCACCATAAATCACTACTGGTCCCTTCTCAGGTAATACCACATTTATTAATTTCTTATCACACACTATGTTAGCCTAATTCTCGGCTAACCAGTCCATTCCCACTACGACGTCAAACTCTATCAAAGTTATAGGAAACAATTGTATCGGCACTCTACACTCCTCTATATTTATCACACAGTCATCAAATACTTCTTTAACTGACACTTGATTATCATTTGCCGTATCTACTGATAGAGCATGTTCTAGCATTTTAGGTTTCAAACACAGGCAAGCAGCAAATGCAGGAGACACAAACGATCGGTTTGCACCGGAATCAAATAACACCTTAGCACGTGTAGAGTTTATTAAAAATGTACCTGTGACCACATCCGGAGTTTCCTCCGCTTCTTTCTCAGTCATTTGAAATGCGCGACTGTAACGTCCCAAAAATTACAAGCAAATTTAAATTTTTAAATAAACATTTCATTTATAACAACTCATTAAATGATCCCAACGTTTCGTTTGCAAACTCATAATTAATATCTTCATAATAAAAACCAGCGGAATAACGTTTAATTATTAAAAACCATAAAGCAACCAGCTCTCCTCGCGCGCCAGTGTGTACTCGTCACGCCTTGGAGCCGCCCGTACCTGAAACCACAGTTTATTGGGAAAGGGTAAGCACGAAGCTTAGTGAATTCAACACCATAAGTAACACAGTTATTTCCACACCACCATAAACAGATATTTGCACATAAACAGCATACAAGTCTACGAACAAATCATAAACATGTATATCCACACCCACCCACCTAAAAGGCACAAGTCGGTCCCACCGACCACATGATAACATCTCCGGCCCCGCCGAATCCCCGGTCCCACCGAGTTAACATGACAACATAGTATCAACTAGACACCCCACTATCTAGTTCCACAACACAATCACATAAAGCTACCACACACGTACTACAGCAATGATAAAACAACCGTTATTAGATATCGTGCAAACGCAACCCGGCACCCCCGGGTTCATACGCCACCCGCGTATACAACCTTCGGTCCCACCGAATTACTACGACACCCGCGTATGTGACCCTCGGCCCCGCCGAACTCCTACGCCACCCGCGTAGTCACAACAATAAGGTCCGACTAGACACCCCACTATTTAACCCCGCATCAAAAGCAAATAGAACTACCACATACATACACAACGTAATGTAAAAATAACCGACATTAGTTATAGTGAGAGAACTCACCTCGAATGCGCGCCTAGCTCAACAATACAAATTCAAGCTTCCCAATTACGGTCACTTCCCAGCACCTAAACGCACGTTAAAACGTATCAATACGAGACCCGGACCCTAAGACACGACGCACGCTTAAACCGTCACTAAAACTACCTTCCGGTCTAACCAAACAGGTCTGTTCGGGACCTGTTTCGACCCCTTTAATCCTAGCAAATTCCCAAGATTATTTCATGTTCAGATAGTACTCTGAGTTAGGGTCCCAAGGACATATTATACGTCTCCTAACGATTTTTCTACAATTTACTAAGGATTTTACAAAAACAGTTCCCGAACCGCGAAAATCAGCACCTTTCAGTATAAAATGACATTTTGACCAATGCTACGTCCTGAACTGGGCTTCGCACAAAACACAGAAAAGTTTATAGACTCAAAAAGGGAACTTTTGGCGCTGGTCTCACCCAGATACGAGTTACTAGCAAAACGTTATGGTTTTCCCAAGACAATGGCAGATTCCAGAATTTTTCACATGAAATGACGAATCACTGAACTTACGACCACTTTTTCACCTAGCTAGAGGCCGAACCAGTTTTCCGCTAAAACATGGAAAACGCGCCCGACCCCGAGCTTGAACCGTGGGCGCCAGTTTCGGCTCAATCGGAGTTACGACGGGAAAGTTGTGGTTGACGCAAAACAATGGCAGAAAACGTTTTCACCTAAAATGACGGTTTTATAAAACGGTTTAATCGATTCGGGTTAACGCGATCAGTCGCGGATTAGGGTTCCATTGTGACAAGGGTCTGGTATCGACCACGCACCACCCACTGCCACCTCCGGCAGTGGTGGTCGCCGGCTGACGGCGGCGGCGCGGCGGTTTTCCACAGCTGCTTGACGACGACGAGAAAGAAAAGAAACAGGGAGGAGACGACGTTTACCTCTTGCCGACGACGACGACGACGCACCCACAGCCCCGAACTCCGGCCTTCTCTCTTCCTCGATCTCTCCCTCTCTCTCTCTGCTCTTTCTCTTCTCCGACAGAGACACGGTGGCGCCGGCGGTTCGGTTGGACAGCAGCAGCAGCGGCAGAAAGGAAAGAGGAGGAGGTGATCGGCGGCAGCAGCAACTAGGGTTTTGTTGATTGAGTGCGACGCCGAAGAAAAAAACGAGAAGGAGGAAGCCAATGGTTTTCTTTTTGTGTTTAGATGTGTGTCGTGATTATGGACGAGAAAAGGAGATGGGTCGGTTCCCACATGGGCCGACCCATGCATGCAATTATTCACCTTACACCATTGGTCCCCGGCTTTCTAAGGTAGTTCCAAATCCACCATAAAAGTTAGGTTTTAACAATTGAACTAACTAACACAAAAACCAAGTCACTTTTGGTCTTTCCCGACAATCCCGTTAAAAATTCGCTAAATAAACATTATAAATAATTAAATAAAATGTATATCGGGACACGGGCTTTACAACTCTCCCCCACTTGAATTAGACTTCGTCCCCGAAGTCTACGTCCGCAAACAGCTCCTAATAACTCTCTGGCATTTGATGATATCCCAAACTCAATCCACTTTCAAACTTTAACCATTCTAAAGTTGCCTACCAATATACCCAACTGGATACTCGGATCCGATCATTCCTACCATTAACCGTCGATTAACTTCCATGACTTCTAATAGACTCCAGAGATTTTCAATAAATTATATTAACAAAACATCGACCCCCTGCCGAACATCGGTCCAACCGATTACAATAACAAACATCGGCCACCCGCCGAACATCGGTCCAACCGATTACCATAACAAACATCGGCCACCCGCCGAACATCGGTCCAACCGATTACAATAACAAACATCGGCCACCCGCCGAACATCGGTCCAACCGATTACAATAGCAAACATCGGCCACCCGCCGAACATCGGTCCAACCGATTACAATAGCAAACATCGGCCACCCGCCGAACATCGGTCCAACCGATTACAATAGCAAACATCGGCCACCCGCCGAACATCGGTCCAACCGATTACAATGACAAACATCGGCCACCCGCCGAACATCGGTCCAACCGATTACAATGACAAACATCGGCCACCCGCCGAACATCGGTCCAACCGATTACAATAAATCACATAAGCGTGGTATTATCCTAGACACTAACACAAATAGATATCCCCCACAATCAAGTCAGCTAACACACACGTAGGTCATTCCCTTAACCGATACTACCTGGCCTACATTACCAACACGCGTGGAATACCCAACCTCCCACCGTCGACGTATCCCTCACACTCGCTCTACAAAGCTAATTTATCTGAACCGAGGATACACCCTGACGCCTACCTCTCAGGTAACGCCTCAGGACCCCTCACATCGGAATTACCTCTCAGGTAAGTGCCCAAAACTATATCCTCCTAGCACCTACTAGAAAGCCTAGGCTATAACACCTGAACACCGGGGCCTCACCCCGAGATACCCAACCGACCACTACCAGCGACTGACTAACGTGCCTAAGGATCCAAAGGAAAACATCCTACCCACAGTTGCCTATCTCGGATTGCCTCCCTCACCCAAACGTGTAAATGCTCGACGTGCAATGAATACCAAACGGTGCGACCAAACAATTCATCAACAAGACTCCACCTCGAGTCATTAAAACCGGGCAATTAGCCCATGACTAACTCCAAGTCAAAACCGAGCAAAATGCTCCACGCTTGCTAGACCCATAAGTCGGTCAAAACGCGTTTAAATAAAGTTTAAGCAAGCAATACTCTTAAATAACATTAGTCCCAAACTCGACACGAGTTAAACAAAAGCGTTTTCCAAAAGGACTCACACCCTTAAAATTCTCAAAATGACACATAACACTTATAAACGCACTTCCCAAATGGTTTACAAAATCATTTACAAAATATTCTCAACGTCAAGATTTTTCATTTCAAAAAGACCGTAAGCAAGAAAACTACTATTACCAGGTCGGTAATTACGCAAAAATGGACACGCTCGTCCCACATATGAAAATCATGTTGAAAATCATCTCATTGCAGCTTAATTTGCTTCACAAAACGTAAGCGAAATAAATAATTTCTTTGAAAATGAACCGTCACGGTTCTAGTATGAATTGACTCATGACATGTATTTAAAGTAACCGCTCGACCTTACACCAGGTGCGACAAAAGCGTGCACATAGTTTCAAAATCAGTTCCATGACATTTGACCCCAAAATTCCTCTTTTTCAACAAAAATGTCGTGGCACATGGTTAACTAACAAATCTTACGCGTGTCGGATAGTCATACAAAACGATGAAACGGTTTACAAATATATTTGTGTTAAAACACAACTGTCTCGTGTAAGTTTCAAACTTAAAGATAAAAACCAATCCGCTTCCATCATTTGAAAATATCGACTAAAATCTCAAAAGGTGGGGTTCTTTAAATTGATTTCCAAGATTTCCCCAAATGGTCACATAAACAAATAAGATATACACCTCGTGACATTAAACCCACACGACTCAACATGCCGTAAAACAAAACTTATTTTAACCAAATCACTCAAATAGCTTTATACAGGCATCGTGGAATGTAACTTTCCGTCTCAACTCTAACATATGTGGAGGAGTTCCAATGTTAAAGTCACAAGCCGTAGTCACTTACCCAACATTTTAAACACCACAAAACACGTATATCATCTTTTCCGAAAGAACCGTTGGAAAAATAACGAAAAGAGACAAATTCTAACAAAGTTTGCACTCCCGTGATAAAACGATTTCAAAACCATATTTCAAAATCTTGTGTGTGTGCTGAACATTTCCCAAAATTCCAAAACACCATCCATAAAATGATTTGAAACACAAGAATTTGCTAATGCAATCTATTTCAAATCAAACTTTGTGCATGACTTAGTTGGCATTCTACGCCTCGACTCCTACTCCTCCAAATCTCTCCGGTCCACTAACGTCATCCGGACATTTAAACCTCTTAGGCAAGTTGGGAAATTACATCAAATAATTCCTACGATTTTTCCTCAAATCAAGTCGGCTCTATAAGCCTATGATTCTAGCACAATCATCCATCTTGGCCCGAAACAAACATCATCCTCATCGTCACTCCAAGTGACTAATACTAGAATCGTCCTTTTATTCCAACGACTACTAATTTATAATCTTCGCCACTACCCTCAACGATCATTACATCTAAGCAAGTCAAGTACACACATGTACCAGTGGATCTACTACAGTTGTCTCTCCTCGTGACGGCTATTCTGTGTAGACAACACAACGCGTTATTAGCACATAACAACGCACACTAACAACACTCACGCCCAACTCCTTGGATTCCTCGTGACTTCCCCGACTCGAGCATTGATCCTGTGTTTCCGATAGTAGGAGCTCTACTACTACCTTCCACACCTATCATCACTCGTTCCGAGTTCCATTCGATGGGTCCAAGTAGTTTCTCGCCGATAACTACACACATATGCCCGCACCGGCATATGTACACACTCTTCCTAGCTCCCTAGGAATAATCATAATACCCCACTACCCTTGCTAGGGTGGAACTCCCACTAACCCTGACGAGTCGCCTCGTGAACGCACAGTCGTATACAGTGGAAACCAGATAGACATTCGAATATAAGATTCTATCCTACAACGGTTGGACTCAAACAAGAGCTGCGCAATAGAACTAAATCCAACATTCTAAGGCTATTTGGTTCCTACCGCATACAACCTATAGTGCATCCGCTTAACAACCTATCAAAGTTAGCATAAGTTCCTAATAGCAAGTAACGACCATACAATGCAGTGTATTAAGCACCAAGCAAACTAGCATACATACTCATATGTAAACGCTATTCCCAGCTCACTAGGAATTTCATCTCATCCCACTACCCTTGCTACAACGGAATCCCTGTTAGTCATAACGAGTTGCCTCGCGAATACCCAGTCGCATGCAGCGTGAATCAAATAGACATTCGAATACAAGATTCTATCCTACAACGGTTGGACTCAAACAAGAGCTGCGCAATAGAACTAAATCAAATATTCTAAGGCTATATGATTCTTACTGCATACAACCTATAGGGCCTTCACTTAACAACCTACTACAATTAGCATTGATTCCTACTAGCAAGCAGTCATCATACAGCATAGTGTCCACAACAGGCAATCTAGCATGCATATTCTATGATCTAGAAAGCAATAATACACTAAGTACTGTACCTTTCCCCCTTGGGCTCCGGCTGACTGTACACACTGCGCCTTCGATCACCGTTCCTCGAACGGGTTTTTCCCTTTCTCTTTTATTTCAAAAAGGTTCAATAAATAATTTGAAAATTTCCCAGTCGCAACTTGAGACCAAACACACCGAGGTGCGTTTGATTCACTCAAGCTGTGCTCTGATACCAAGTTGTAACGTCCCAAAAACTACAAGCAAATTTAAAATTTTAAATAAACATTTCATTTATAACAACTCATTAAATGATCCCAACGTTTCGTTTGCAAACTCATAATTAATATCTTCATAATAAAAACCAGCGGAATAACGTTTAATTATTAAAAACCATAAAGCAACCAGCTCTCCTCGCGCGCCAGTGTGTACTCGTCACGCCTTGGAGCCGCCCGTACCTGAAACCACAGTTTATTGGGAAAGGGTAAGCACGAAGCTTAGTGAATTCAACACCATAAGTAACACAGTTATTTCCACACCACCATAAACAGATATTTGCACATAAACAGCATACAAGTCTACGAACAAATCATAAACATGTATATCCACACCCACCCACCTAAAAGGCACAAGTCGGTCCCACCGACCACATGATAACATCTCCGGCCCCACCGAATCCCCGGTCCCACCGAGTTAACATGACAACATAGTATCAACTAGACACCCCACTATCTAGTTCCACAACACAATCACATAAAGCTACCACACACGTACTACAGCAATGATAAAACAACCGTTATTAGATATCGTGCAAATGCAACCCGGCACCCCCGGGTTCATACGCCACCCGCGTATACAACCTTCGGTCCCACCGAATTACTACGCCACCCGCGTATGTGACCCTCGGCCCCGCCGAACTCCTACGCCACCTGCGTAGTCACAACAATAAGGTCCGACTAGACACCCCACTATTTAACCCCGCATCAAAAGCAAATAGAACTACCACATACATACACAACGTAATGTAAAAATAACCGACATTAGTTATAGTGAGAGAACTCACCTCGAATGCGCGCCTAGCTCAACAATACAAATTCAAGCTTCCCAATTACGGTCACTTACCAGCACCTAAACGCACGTTAAAACGTATCAATACGAGACCCGGACCCTAAGACACGACGCACGCTTAAACCGTCACTAAAACTACCTTCCGGTCTAACCAAACAGGTCTGTTCGGGACCTGTTTCGACCCCTTTAATCCCAGCAAATTCCCAAGATTATTTCATGTTCAGATAGTACTCTGAGTTAGGGTCCCAAGGACATATTATACGTCTCCTAACGATTTTTCTACAATTTACTAAGGATTTTACAAAAACAGTTCCCGAACCGCGAAAATCAGCACCTTTCAGTATAAAATGACATTTTGACCAATGCTACGTCCCGAACTGGGCTTCGCACAAAACACAGAAACGTTTATAGACTCAAAAAGGGAACTTTTGGCGCTGGTCTCACCCAGATACGAGTTACGAGCAAAAAGTTATGGTTTTCCCAAGACAATGGCAGATTCCAGAATTTTTCACATGAAATGACGAATCACTGAACTTACGACCACTTTTTCACCTAGCTAGAGGCCGAACCAGTTTTCCGCTAAAACATGGAAAACGCGCCCGACCCCGAGCTTGAACCGTGGGCGCCAGTTTCGGCTCAATCGGAGTTACGACGGGAAAGTTGTGGTTGACGCAAAACAATGGCAGAAAACGTTTTCACCTAAAATGACGATTTTATAAAACGGTTTAATCGATTCGGGTTAACGCGATCAGTTGCGGATTAGGGTTCCATTGTGACAAGGGTCTGGTCTCGACCACGCACCACCCACTGCCACCTCCGGCAGTGGTGGTCGCCGGCTGACGGCGGCGGCGCGGCGGTTTTCCACAGCTGCTTGACGACGACGAGAAAGAAAAGAAACAGGGAGGAGACGACGTTTACCTCTTGCCGCCGACGACGACGACGCACCCACAGCCCCGAACTCCGGCCTTCTCTCTTCCTCGATCTCTCCCTCTCTCTCTCTGCTATTTCTCTTCTCCGACAGAGACACGGTGGCGCCGGCGGTTCGGTTGGACAGCAGCAGCGGCAGAAAGGAAAGAGGAGGAGGTGATCGGCGGCAGCAGCAACTAGGGTTTTGTTGATTGAGTGCGACGCCGAAGAAAAAAACGAGAAGGAGGAAGCCAATGGTTTTCTTTTTGTGTTTAGATGTGTGTCGTGATTATGGACGAGAAAAGGAGATGGGTCGGTTCCCACATGGGCCGACCCATGCATGCAATTATTCACCTTACACCATTGGTCCCCGGCTTTCTAAGGTAGTTCCAAATCCACCATAAAAGTTAGGTTTTAACAATTGAACTAACTAACACTAAAACCAAGTCACTTTTGGTCTTTCCCGACAATCCCGTTAAAAATTCGCTAAATAAACATTATAAATAATTAAATAAAATGTATATCGGGACACGGGCTTTACAGCGACCCATGGTTACTGGCGGTTCCAGTCCTGGTATTCCTGGTTTAACAATCGCTGGCCTGCCCGATGACCCACCTTGTTGTATCCTCCCCCGCGGACAGTCCGACTGAAGGTGATCCGGTGAATTGCATAAGAAACATAACCGCGTTACCTTACAATCTTTAATGACGTGTCCGGTCTTCCCACACTTATAACACGCTCGTAAATCACCTTGGCAATTTCCTTGGTGGACACGGTTGCACTTCTGACATGGTCTTTCCGCTGGTCGAAACGGCGGACGGTTATCATACCTCTGAAATCGGGACTTCTTCGGATCGTGTTGTGGTCCTTCCCACTTTCTCTTCCCGCTACTTTTATCGCCAGCATCCCTTCTAATATCTCTTTCAACATTCTCCGCGGCATCAACTGCAGCTGATTAGGTATCGGGTCCTTTTGCAGTCACTAGCCTTCTGACTTATGAGTTCAGCCCAAAGATAAACCTTTCCGTCTTCATCGCCTCCGTAGCAACGTAGTATTCTGCGAACCGAGACTTTTCCAGAAAGCTAGCGGTGTAGTCTCGAACGGATAAGTTTCCTTGTTGTAAGTTCATAAATTCCCCTTCCAGTTGTTTGACGGCTGCTTGGGGACAAAATGCGTTCCTGTAGGCTATCACAAATTCTTCCCAAGAGAGGGTAGAATAAACATCAGATCCTTTAGAATTAATAAAAGATTCCCACCAATACAAAGCATCCCCTTTTAACATTGCTGTCCCATACAATACCCTATCTTCATCTGCACACTTGCTTGTCTTGAAAATAGCTTCTATTTCCTTCATCCATCTCATTGCTTTCACGGGATCCCTGTCTCCTGAGTAGGTCGGAGGTCTACAGCTCAAAAATATTTTGTAGTCGCACCTCCTTTGTACTGGTACAACAGTTGGTGTGATTAGCATTTCATCTTCCGGTCCGGGATCCGGTATTCCAGTTTCATTATGACGGTTTCGATCAAAAATTGTTTGTATGCTAGCCTGCAATCTTCCCATTTCTGCCATTAGATCATCACTGGTAACGAACTCTGTACCATGTGGCTGGACTCTGCCTCCGGCTCGACCTCCAGCTCTACCCCCAGTTCTACCACGACTCTGCCCCCAGTTCTGCCTCCCCTGTCCCCTGTTCCTATTGGCGGATTAGTACTATTCGGATTTCCTCCTCCTTGGTTCTTTCGTCTAGTACCACTTGCCATTCTGTAGATTCAAACAAAATTAATACACACATAAGCACATACCCCATATAACAAGGTATTCTGGTTCAAACATGTACCTGTAAGATCATGATTACACTGGCCAGGTGTAATCTGAAATTACCTTACATGATGTTCCTTCTTCCCTTTTATACTTCATCATCCCAAGGTTCTATAATAATAGGGACATCCTACTTCACATGCAGTTTAAGTCTAGGTACAGATACAAATACCTAAATCCCTTAAACTAAGGCTCTGATACCATTTGTAACAACCCAAATTCCCATATACACAACAAATCACATATTGTAACACAACATCGATATAACAAAAGAGACATCATGTTACAAGTACGGTCCCGTAGTCTTTTACAATTAGCAGAAGCCATTCTACTACAAACTTTGTACTAAATACATACATAACATTTAATATTGTAATACAACTGCTAAACATGCCAAAATCTCCATCCTATAATCCTTCACAAAAGCCAACCATCGATTACTCTAATTACCTTCTCTTACTCGATCCACCACCTGGAATACATATTTTTAAAACAAAAATGAGGGTTAGACACGATGGTCTAAGTGAGAAAATCCCTGTTAGTTTGAAACCATTTATATAACTTCATTCATGTAAATCACGCAACACAATCACATATATCCAATTAAGCTCACATATCATGTACCTTCCCTTCTCATTCCTCCTGGCCATATTAGTTGGTTGCAAGCCAACTAATAATTTACAACGCTGTACAACATCTACAGCCAAACAACGCTATACGGATTCTATAGCCAAACACATCGGTCCTAAGCGCGGCCAAAGTATTATAACACCTTATAATACTCATGTAAATATAATACCTTAATATATTATAATTCACATATCAGCACATAATCACCAATTATCACATTCCCAAACCATACTTATATGTATTCCAGTTAAAAACGCTTTTGTTGGTGCAAGTGTACCACATCTCTATATATTTTATATATTTATTTTGATGATTACAAACACACCGTATTATTGTTTATCTAACAATTTAATCCAAGTGTGCAGTTGTTGAAGAACACGAAGATTTAATCTGAAGGGTTCAAGACGGAAGTGTTTACGTCGTCATCATTGTTTATAACTAATAATGATAAACACCCTAAAATAATATACCATTTGGATATTTCTAAAAACCTTTTAAATAAATAAGAAATTTTGGTTCTAGAAGTATCTGCCATGCGTACTGTTTCTGCAACCATTTTCTGACGCAGGTATACCGCGAAGGTAGAGCCAGTATACCGCGGGTACATATTGGCCGGTATACCGCGGGTGTTCAGCCGGTATACCGCGGCAGGCGTGGTGTTTGTTTCTGATTGGTTGGAAGTACTTTTTCTGACGGCGGTATACCGCGAGTCCTAGCCGGTATACCGCGGGTACGTATTCCAGAAGTCAACTTTGCATGAGAGCCGTTGAAGTGTCAGCGTACTTTGTACTGCACGGTATACCGCGTGCATTTGGCGGTATACCGCGGATGCTTGTTTCCGTTGGAAGTGTTGCTATATAATGCATGCGATGGTGGAGAAGAAAAGATAGACAATACAGATACAACCAACACCATCACTGCTCATCTGATCTCTCTCATTTATAATATATATATTTTATAAAACCTTTTTTTATAAAATATCCAAGTGATTATTATACAAGAGTGATTACCCATTGTGAGTTATACTCCTCTTGTAAGTATTTGAATAACGGGTGTGTGATCCTGTTTATCTCATAGCAGAGGCTTGAGAAACTATTACAAATTCCTTTGTATTTGGTTTGTGTTCTACCGTAAAGAATACATTTATTGGATCGTGTCGAGAAGTGTCTCGGCTGCTGGTTTATCACAGTTGGTGGTAAATCAGTAAATCTCTGTGTCAAGTATCTCTATCCCTTATCTCTTTATTTATTCCGCTGTGCATTTTAATTATATCTGTTTATATAATTGTTGTATATTTATTATTTGTATACTCTGATTTATTTATACTGTTTCTGTACTGTATTTATTTATAAAAGAATTTTTGAAAGTAAAAGATTTAAATACAACCTTACCCCCCCTAGGTTGTCTATCATTTGGTATCAGAGCAGGGCTTTCAAAAATTATCTTTTAAATTTTTAAAGTTATATCTTTTATTTAATGGCTCAACAAAATACTTGGTTTTCTAAATCTCTTCTTATTGATTTCGAAAATTTTGATCTTTGGGCAAATTCTTTTGAACGTTATGTTCGTGGGATAAATCAAAAAATTTGGGATATTATTATTAAAGGAAATTTCAAACCCACAAAATTTCAAAACAACAAAGTTGTTGAAAAACCTAGCTCGGAATGGTCCGACGAAGATAAGGCTAATTATTGTTTAAATTATGAAGCCAAAAATTTTCTCTTTTCGGTTCTTACTAACGATGATATTGAGCGTGTTTATCTCTTTGAAACTGCTCGTGATATTTGGGAGAACTTGAACATCACCTATGGTGAAAACTCAAAAGAAAAGAGAGACGAAACCCGAGATCAAAGAAATGAAGAAACTTGTCTCATCGTCGACTGCGAGAAAGAGGTATGTACTTCATACTCAAGTTATTCTAGTTGTAGTGATAACGATGATGATATTGATATGTTAAATGTCTCTTTTCAAAAATTGATTGTTCTCGTAAATAGTTTTAAAAATGAGAATGCTAAATTAAAAGAAGAATTATTATTATGTCAAAATGAGTTGAATAATTGTAAACAAACCATTGCATGTGATAATAAAATCAAAAATGAGTTAAATGATAAAGTTTAGAAAAGAAAGCATGCGAAAATATTGTTTGCAAATCTTGCATTGTCTTAAATGATAAAATTGCATGTTTAGAGAAAAGAACATGTGAAAATATTTTATGTACAAAATGCGATATACTTGAAAATGATAATGCATGTTTAAAAGCTAAATGCGATTTATATGAAAAAGATAATCTGTTAGCTAATGCATTTCAAAATAGCAATGATAAAGTGTTAAAAATGCTAAATATGCCTAATCGTATAAATTGTCGTAAAGGCATTGGTTCCGATACATGTGTTGATAAATGTTCGTGTAAACCCATTAAAAGATTTTTTGCATCTCCTAAAGTTGAAACGAGAAAACCCTATGTGCAAAAACCCCCATATATGTCAAAAATGAAAAATGTGAATTATGGGAGGAAACCGTATGCTCGCATGTATAATAGTAATTTTTCTAGACCTAAAAATAATGCGAATATAAATGCTTCATTTTATGTGTATGATAAATACAATCGCAAAATTAAAATGGTTAGAAAATGGATTCCGAAAGGAATGTTTAATGTTGATAATCCGGGTGGAATGCGTTTATGGTTTTAAACCATTTATATGGCTTTGTATGTTGTCATGTTTTATTTTATGTCGACAACATATTTTAATTTTTTATTTGCAGTTTATGTTTTATACTAACTGTTAAAAGGACCCATAAGAAAAGGGTACCACAAAAATTTTCTTTGCCTTTTGTAGGTGTTACCTGCCGAGGTTATAATACGTGGTTACCTGCCGAGGTTATAATACGTGGTACCTGCCGAGGTTATAATACGTGTTTCCTGACGAGGTTATAATACGTGGTTACCTGCCGAGGTTATAATACGTGGTTACCTGCCGAGGTTATAATACGTGGTTACCTGCCGAGGTTATAATACGTGGTTACCTGACGAGGTCATAATACGTGGTGGTTTTTTTTTTTAATCACATAAAATTAACCGAAAATCGAAGCCTTAAGATCCGTTTTGGTGCAAGTGTTTCGTATTGGTTTGTATATCTTTGTCTCTATTGCTTTTTGCATTTTATTTTATCCCTCAAATTTTATAAAATCAAATTGATATCATTATTAATTTGAGGGGGAGCGTTTTAGCTCTTTTACCCATGAGTTTATGCTACCTCAAATATATGCATATTTTGAGGGGGAGCATCTCTCGAGGGGGAGCATACCGTCTTTCTTAACCCTTTTTGCTTCGACAAACGGGGGAGAGAAACCGCATATGCTCATGCTTAGCGGTTGTGTTTGTCATCATCAAAAAGGGGGAGATTGTTGGTGCAAGTGTACCACATCTCTATATATTTTATATATTTATTTTGATGATTACAAACACACCGTATTATTGTTTATCTAACAATTTAATCCAAGTGTGCAGTTGTTGAAGAACACGAAGATTTAATCTGAAGGGTTCAAGACGGAAGTGTTTACGTCGTCATCATTGTTTATAACTAATAATGATAAACACCCTAAAATAATATACCATTTGGATATTTCTAAAAACCTTTTAAATAAATAAGAAATTTTGGTTCTAGAAGTATCTGCCATGCGTACTGTTTCTGCAACCATTTTCTGACGCAGGTATACCGCGAAGGTAGAGCCAGTATACCGCGGGTACATATTGGCCGGTATACCGCGGGTGTTCAGCCGGTATACCGCGGCAGGCGTGGTGTTTGTTTCTGATTGGTTGGAAGTACTTTTTCTGACGGCGGTATACCGCGAGTCCTAGCCGGTATACCGCGGGTACGTATTCCAGAAGTCAACTTTGCATGAGAGCCGTTGAAGTGTCAGCGTACTTTGTACTGCACGGTATACCGCGTGCATTTGGCGGTATACCGCGGATGCTTGTTTCCGTTGGAAGTGTTGCTATATAATGCATGCGATGGTGGAGAAGAAAAGATAGACAATACAGATACAACCAACACCATCACTGCTCATCTGATCTCTCTCATTTATAATATATATATTTTATAAAACCTTTTTTTATAAAATATCCAAGTGATTATTATACAAGAGTGATTACCCATTGTGAGTTATACTCCTCTTGTAAGTATTTGAATAACGGGTGTGTGATCCTGTTTATCTCATAGTAGAGGCTTGAGAAACTATTACAAATTCCTTTGTATTTGGTTTGTGTTCTACCGTAAAGAATACATTTATTGGATCGTGTCGAGAAGTGTCTCGGCTGCTGGTTTATCACAGTTGGTGGTAAATCAGTAAATCTCTGTGTCAAGTATCTCTATCCCTTATCTCTTTATTTATTCCGCTGTGCATTTTAATTATATCTGTTTATATAATTGTTGTATATTTATTATTTGTATACTCTGATTTATTTATACTGTTTCTGTACTGTATTTATTTATAAAAGAATTTTTGAAAGTAAAAGATTTAAATACAACCTTACCCCCCCTAGGTTGTCTAACAGCTTTTAAAGTAAAACTCACCTGTTTTGATTATTACACACTTTTTAGTCCTCCACAAAGAATTCTGCTTTCACCTTCGATTCACAGTATCTGAAACAATCATGTACAAATATTGTTTTACCACTTTGAACACATAGAGCTTGCTAGGACTAAGAGATTTAGATAACTCTATCTAACTCTTATCCCAACCCGAACTTAAGTCAAGTCCACAGTACTTTCGATCCTTATTCATTCCCTATCCATGAATTAACAAGACACGGGCTACTGGACACTTAAAAGCATCTAAACTCATCAATTAGACCAATCAGCCAAAGTATCCGGAAACCACAGTTTATCCGGACAACACTACTTTTCCGGACAACATAACTTTTCCGGACGTCATCCGGACACCAAAGTAATCCGGATACCATCCGGTATCTAATTCTATCCGGAAAACATAGGAAAATAGAACTTACCCGGATAAAGAACTCGTCCGGACACCTGCAGAACACTATCCGGACACCACCAACAAAGCTACCCGGACACATTCATACTGTGTCCGGACACCTCTGTCGGTTTACTCTATCCTTATCCAAAAATCGGCTGAATTACTACTAAACCAAATTTGATGATTCCAATCCGATAGAACTCTTCTACTAACAATTTCACACATAATTTGTAAAGAAAACATACCTTAATCAGTTCCAATAACTCCAATTTTTGAGCCTTTACCCTTCTTTCCTCCTTTTCTTCTTCTTTTTGCTCCCAACACACACACATACACAAATCTGGGTTTTGCTATAATGAAGATATCTGAACCCTAATCCAGATATTATTTGACCATATTTACCACTTCAGCCCCTTAACTCAACACTAATGACTACAACACCCTTAACTTATAAATTAATTAAAAATCACCCTAAACCTCCCATATTATAGTTAATTAATTCTAACGAAAATGAAATCTAACTAACGAACTTACCCGGGGTCTTACAATAACAATGATAATCACGAAGGTGAGAAGGAACTTGTCTTACCCGATCGGAGCTTCGTACTTCATCTTGTGGTTAAGAGGAGCTAGGATCCATAGACTCAGCAGATGGCTCAGAAGTAGTCCTTGGACGTGATGCAGATGATTGATCATGATCAGATGGGATAGATGAAGGCTCAGATGGGACAGGTGAAGGCTCAGGTTGAAAAGAGACGGAAGGAGGTGGAACAGATGGTGAGGAGAGTATGGGATCTAATTGGAGTGAGTCCAATGAGATAGACGTGTCTGTGAAGAAAGGGGTAGAAGGAGTGGGTGTGTCCTGAAATTTTGACACCGTAGAGAAGGGAAGATGTTCCCAGAATGTGACATGACGGGATATACGAAGTCTCTTAGAGACTGGATCCCAACAACGATAACCTTTATGTTCAATTCCATAGCCAAGGAAACAGCATAATCGAGAACGAGGTTCGAGTTTGGTGTGTTCATTAGATTGCAGCTGAACAAAGCAAGCATAACCCCACACTTTGAGGAGTTCATATGCAGGAGAGACTCCATAGAGTACTTCATACGGAGACTTTTGATTGAGAATGGGAGTCGGGTGTCGGTTGATGGTGTAGACAGCCGTGAAGGCTGCTTCACCCCAAAAGCGTTCTGGACATTTGGCTGAGATTAACAGAGTACGGATAGTGTCAAGGATGTGACGATGTTTGCGTTATGCACGACCATTTTGTGGAGAGGTGCCGGGACAGGAGTACTGAGAAAGAGTACCCTGAGATTGAAGAAAAGAGAGGAGAGAATATTCTTTGTATTCCATATCATTATCTTCTCTAAGAACCTTTATAGGCTTGGAAAACTGTGTTAGAATCATACGGGCGAAAGTAATATAAATTTTAGGTAGCTCTGAGCGGTTTTTCATGAGATAGATCCATGTAAAACGTGTGTGATCATCGATAAACATGACAAATACCGAGCACCTCCCATAGATAGGTGTGGTCAGGGCCGTTCCTGATATTTTGGAGGCCCTGTGCGAAACACTAGATGGGTCCTTAATTTTTTATTTAAATTATTTGTTAAATCATTTTTACTGCATGTCAATGTTTATTTGATAATAAATTGAGAATAACTCATCTTTGACTTTGAACAAATTGTTCATCTTTTCTTCTTTTCGATATTAAATTTTAATTTTAAATGTTATTATTTTAGTGTGGATTCAAAATTTATAGATCTTTTTTAAATGTTATTTTTTTAAAATTTCATAACCCATCATACAAGGTGTCCTTAAGAGAAGTAGATGATATGAAATAACATGCATGTGAGTGAAGAGAGTGTATGAATAACAATTCCCTTTATAGAAAATTAATCAATCATTATGGTAATTATGAAAACGTATATCAACAAAAGCCTTTCATTAATCTATTGTCATTAAAAAAACTATATTAAAAATGTTCCAAAAATATATATATAGAAAAAATCAGTAAATGTTAAAAAAATCTAAACTGTACTAAATATTCAAAGAAAAGTATAAATAAATCATTACAAAAACATTAAACAACCAAAGTTATTCAAAACATCTCTAACAATTATTCTATAATTTTTCTAAAATACAGAATCTCAAAAAAGTATACATTCAACTCAAACAGTTACTCTATTTAGTAATTTCGACATTAGCTATATTACTAAAATCATAACACATTTAACCTTATTAGTAGAAACAATTAAAACAAAATATATCTTTCCTAAAAATTAAGTTTTAAAAGGCTCTACTTTCTCTATTTTCTTCTATTTAACATACACTAAAAATTAGTGATGGTCTAATTCTATTAAACTAGAACTTTTAGAAACAGAAAATCCAAAAATTCGTTGAAAAGAAAAATGAAAAATAAAAAATAAAAATAAGAATTAACAATTTTAGAATTTAAACTTGAAGAAATTATAAAAGAACTTACTACAAAAATTTAATTTAATTATCTAATTAATAAAGTTTAAAAAACAATATTTGTATATTTAAGCTATTCTTAAAAAATCAAAAAAATCGTTGAATTTTACTATATTTATATAATAATCCTAAGAAAATTAGTAATAAAACAAAAAGAATTTAAAACAAAAGCTACATGCAATGGGATTCGAACCCGGGTATTTCAGAATAACAACCTAATCAATGCCCTTGCCACCTTGTTAAAAGTTTTGCATTAGCTAATTTATATACTAATACTATTACAGGTAAAAAATTAAAAAATATTCGGAGGCCCCCGACGATCGGAGGCTCTGTGCGGTAGAACACTTTGGAACACCCCAATGGACGGGCCTGGGTGTGGTTCTGGTCCCCATACATCAGAATGAATAAGATCAAAAGGAGAAGCAGATTTAAATTCATTAATTTGAAAAGGTAAAGCATGATGTTTGCCAAGTTGACAGGATAAACAAGAAACATTTTCAGAGGAAGTGTTGCCTAACAATCCTGAACTAGCTAACACTTTTATTCTAGCTAATGATAAATGTCCTAGGCGCGCATGCCATAGTTCAAATGAAGGAGTATTGGAAACTGAAGCAACAAAATTTGATGAAGGCAAGGGAAGACGGAGGTAGACCACTTCAATCATCCGACCAACTTTACGGCCTACTCCAAGGATCTGCTTGGTCTTTGGATCCTGCACAACACAACCAGAAGGATGAAACAAAACGATTAGACCAGCTTCCATAAGCTGAGTGATTGAAATCAGACTCAGAGATAAATTAGGAATATGCAGCACATCAGGTAATTGAATATTGGGGGTAGATACAATTCCACTGAAGGATACAGGTAAACGAGTATCATCAGCAGTACAGACGTATGAGAACATTTTGGAAGTTTGCTTTGAGACAAAACCGTCGGCCTTAGGTGTCATGTGGTTACAACAGCCAGAGTCAAATAGCCAAGGATTACCTGATGCAGAGGAGTTTCACTGAGAATTCATACCCATAGAACCTGTCATGAGTTGCTCCATAAGCTCTTGGTTTCGGCGCATGAGTTCCATAAGATCAGGCGATGAGTGGTTGCTATGCTGTGGTGGAACTGCTGGCGTAGGGGAATCTTGAGTGATTGAGCCAGCAACAGATTGAACTCGAGACTGCTGCCTTTGGTTACTTGAGTTCCTTGGATGTTTTGGGCAATCAGACCCATAGTGACGTGGGTGTACGATCCCACACCAGCGACATTTCCGAACTGGACAATTGAGGAGAAGATGAGAAGTAGAATGACAGAATGTGCATTCACTATTGTTCCCCTTGCCCGCAGATTTAGACTGGTCATTGTTGCTCCATTTACCTTTGGGTTTTCCTGAGCTGGAAGTGTAGAGCACAATATCTGATGGTAGTGGAAACCGCTGTTGAAGACGAGTTTCCTCACTCAGCAGCTCAGTGATGGCCTCTTCAAGGGTAGGTAATGGATGCCTGTGTAGAAGTGAAGCTCGAACGTTCTCAAAACGATCAGTGAGGCCCATTAGAATAGTGATCAGATGCAGTTGTCTAAAGTAAGCAGTAAACTTCCGAGTTGTTTCATCAAAGATTTGGGGTGCACCCAAGTTCAGATGATCTCTAAGAGCTTGCATCTCAGAGATGTAGGAGTTGATAGACTGATCAGGCAGCTGTCTTTTGTTCTGAAAGGTAGTCCACAACTGATATTGATGGGATAGGCCTGTAGAAGTGTATCTGTTTGCAAGAAAATCCCACAGTCCTTTTGTTGTGGTATAGCCGAGGAATTGCTGATTGATATCAATAGTTGTAGAAGCGTTTATGAATCCGAGGATGCGAGCATTCACGATATCCCAATCATTCATACGTTTTGCAAAGTCGACTGCACTTTCCTTTTCCTCTTGAACAGGAATGGTAGACGTACCAGTGACATATGTATAAAATCCATGAGACTTGAGGAGAATGAACATGTGATGATGCCACAGAACGTAGTTGTTCCCATTGAGAACAACTGAGATGGGATTGGAGTGACTGGAATTGAGAGCCATTTGAACAAGTAGACAAAACAGAAAATAAACAGGTTCCGGAAGGGTTAATTGCGAGTTCCAGAATTTGGTAACAAACCTTGTTCTCGAAATTTTGAAGGTACTGGAAGAAACTAAGGAACAGGTTCTGGACCAGGTGAAGAACTTCCGGAGTTAATAGAAAAATGGAACAGATTCCGGATCAGTGTAAAGGTTCCGGAAGTGTAATACTAGTTCCGGAATTTTGGTAATAAGGAAACAGGTTCCGGAACAGGGGATGGTTCCGGATCAGCAAAGTTACGGAATTAAGATCAAAGGCAGTTCCGGAAGACAAGGGTTACGGAATTAAAATCGAAAGCAGTTTCGGAAAACAAGAGTTCCGAAAATATTAGACACAGGTGAGCAGGTTCCGGAATAAACTGTTTCGGAGTGAGACTATTGGCAGGTTCCGGAATACACTGTTCCGAAGTGATACAGTTCCGGAAATGGGGCTGTTACGAAGTGAGAGTACCGGAAGTAGTGTTCCGGACTAGGGCGATTTGCGGCGAACAAAAAATAGCTAGAAGAAAGATCGAATCGTAAACAAGACAAAATCGAAAGTGCAGGAGAGTAGATAATACGTACCTACAGCTCTGATACCATGTTAGGAATCAATCTATGAGCAATCGAGAGAGAGATAAGGCTGAACTGTGCAACAGCTTTTCATATATTGAGAGCGATTACAAAAGACTGATTAACCTAATAATAAACCCTAAGAGACCTATTTATACAAGATAAGTTACAAGTAATTACACAATGGACCCTGAACTATATATATTAACAATAATACTCTAACAATGGTCAAATCTTTCTGAAATCTTCTGGATTACCAAAGAAACAGTGGTGGGGGTGGGTGATTAAATAAGGAATTACAAAGTCAACATGCACAAAGTTTTTCTGCTTCCTTTCATCATAAACTGGTTAAAGAATCACACCCACATGACATTTGAAATATGCAGAGTGAAGATCAATTCCAGACCTACTGTCAATCTGTCATGCTTATTAAAACATTAAACCCAATGACTTGATCAATGCTTTGGAGTCCCTCCCTATACATTTGGGACCAAATTTCAAACAAGTTACACAACTCAAAAGGAAGAAAGCAATATGTCAACCAGCAGCCACATCTCTGATTGGTTTTCAGTATGATCATCTTCTTCTCCTCAATGTGTTTGGATTATCATGTATTTATTTCACTTGTAACCCTCAAAAACTTGGATCTTGATCATGTCTTGAATTGTTCATAATATAAGAACAATAGTTGATTGTTATATGATTTTCCAGAAGGAGAAAGATCTTTACTCCATTGATGGTTTTGAAAGTTTCATGGACAATGAATTGGCGAAAACAACTGATCTGATGAATTTTCAAGAGTTGGCTCCATGCTTGGAACCACTGTATGGAAATTTCTTTTGTCCATTGACAAATAAGATGATGAATGATCCTGTTACGATAGAAACAGGTGTCACCTATGAGAGCAGCGATGACAGAGTGGTACGCGCAGAAAGATAACCAGTCGAGTTTTGAACAGCAACAACGCGTTAATGGAAACAATCAAGCATAAGGTTTGCAAGGTCAGCTCTGTCTTTAGCCGGTAATAAGACCTTGATTCTTGAAGTATTATTCTTGGCACAAAAAGACTCAGACTTGACATTTGAAGCTCTTGAATTACTACGACAATTGGCTGAGAATAACGAGGAGGAATGAAAAGTAGACTTTTATCTCAATATTACAAAACTTACTCATATAACATCAATATTACAAACTCACCCCAAAACTCATATTCCCACGACAAAGGCATCTCATTCTTCCTCACCACACTACTCATAACGGGTTGCTAAAACCATCACCTTGAAGGCTTCAAGTCCTTCCTTTGGACATAACCATCCCTTGACAACCGTACTTCCAGTTACTGAACCAGGGTGCAAACCCTCATACAACCGATACTATAATCCACTACTGACTCTACTACCGTTTTCCTTTCCTCTTGAACACCAATATTAAAGCTACAACATTCTTTCCTGATTGCCCAACAGCTTTCCACTCTTGAAGTTCTGCTCTAGCTTAACATGTAATAATCTATGACCTAGTGAGTTCGTAGCCTTCATGCATGACAATACGTTAAATAAATCATTTCGCACACTTTATCAATTTAATAAACCACATTCGCAACTATCTTGGGTACGCACGATCCCATCATCCTCCTAACAGCAATGCCCTGCACAACGATTTCGAGAATCGTGTACATGCATCTATCCGTAAAACTCAATTTTACTCAATCGGAACGACGTTGTTACAACAGTAACACATTGAAAGAAAGTCTCCTGTACCACAAAATTTTGAAAGAATTTATTAACACGGGATAAACCAGTCGGTTCTCACACTCATTTTGTATGATATCAATAGGTCAATACTCATTTGATTGTAAAAGTTTTGCTGGCAAATGTTTTTCTTAACCTTTTTGTAACAATTTAACTTATCATTAAAAGTGAGAAATACTTTGCAAAGCGTTAAGCTCAAAATTTTAAATGTGCAAAGTGAATGAAATCACCTTTTCTTTAAACATACGCGTGCACATTCTGACTCATTTTCGATCAAAACTTATATTTACACATTTTACTTAGTTCGTGGAAATTTCATGTTACATAAAAGAACTCCATGCATGAGACTCTACTTGCAGTTGAAGGCTACTCACTCTAACAAGGCCAACCGCTTTACTCACGCAACTTACCCTTGACACTTTACCTACGACCAAAGATCGCCCTCTCGGTCATGCAACAACTTTGACTGAACACGCTTTCCATATCTCACGCACTCATCCTTTCATACTATTTCGTTTTCAGTCGAGTTTTGAACAGCAACAACGCGTTAATGGAAACAATCAAGCATAAGGTTTGCAAGGTCAGCTCTGTCTTTAGCCGGTAATAAGACCTTGATTCTTGAAGTATTATTCTTGGCACAAAAAGACTCAGACTTGACATTTGAAGCTCTTGAATTACTACGACAATTGGCTGAGAATGTTGGATCCCACTGATCGGATCTCTATATCTATGAATGATTGAATAACAATAGTAATCAAACTAATCTTTATTGATAAACAATCATCCACACTTTAATTTGTGAATACTTGATACATATTTATAGACACCGAAAGGGTGCCTTTGAACCATCGCAATGGTTCGGCTATAGTTGTGTTGTTTCATGAACAGTCACAACTTTACATAAGTAACTACCTATACATAAACTATATATGTATATTTACATACAATTAAACATTTGAGATTAATCTATCAACTAGACCCTTAATTTATACAAACACTAATTATGGATTAATAAGTTAGTATCCAATACTCCCCCCTAATTTATTAATCCATGCCTTTGATATCTTCAAGCTTCATCATCTTTATCTTGGGCAGATTGTAGCAGGTCTTGCTCTCTGAACTTTGGCTTGTTTCCACTTCCTTTGACTTTGTCTTTAACACGAACTATGTCCTGAACTTCCTCTTTGATTTGACTTCTTTCTTCCTTGTCTTCAATCTCATCTCGATCATCTTTGTCAGCTTTGTCACTATCTTTCTTCATTCGTATCATTTCACAATCTTGAATCTTCAACGATTTGTTTGTAGTACTTGTATCATGATCTTCTGGTTCAACTTTCTTGTTGCTTGATTTTATGTCTTTCTCAACTTGGCTTTCCATTGGAAATCTTGATAGTGTTTCATGATGCTTCTTGCATTTGCCCTTGTCAATGCTTGGTTCATTTTCTTGATGTTTCTTATCTAAAACAACTTCATGATTCTCTTTCTCAAACTGTTCTGCTTTTGACTCTTTCATCTCTTTGCTTGTGCAATTTCTCAACTTCTCCAGGTTCTCTAACTTTCTCTGCATTTGTTTCTCAAATGCTATCTCTCTATTTCTCATTTTCTTCTCAAACTCTTGTTTCTCCATTTCTATGTCTTGAAGTATTTCTAACTTCCAAAACTCTAGTTTACTCCTCAAATCAATTTCCAATTTTGACCTCATGTCTTCTAACTTGTCTTTTGGAATTTCATCCTTCTCAATGACAATTCCATTCCATCTTGGTTCTTCTTCTAAAGATGCCATCTCGTTTTCATCCTTGCTCATAGCCATTAACAACGTTGGTTCTAAATCTTCTTCTACAAGGTTTGATATTTCTTTTCTATGGTCTGGTTTTGGACAATCTGCAGCATAGTGTCCGAACTCATGACAATTGTAACATTCTATTTCTCTAAAATCTCTTCTATGGTAGTTTTGATCTCCAGGGTTTTTCCTTCTTCTATCATAACTATCTTCATTCTTACTATCTCTTGTAAATCTTCCTCGGCCTCTTCCTCGTGTCTGATTACCACCTCCTCGTCTACCATTTCCATAGTCGTGTTCATAATTTCTGTCATTCCCTCGACGTGTGAACAACAACTTCTCACTATTATCTTCCTGATTTCCTTTTCTAAACTTGATCCTTTCTTCATAGGTCTTAAGTTTCCCGATAATCTCCTCCAACTTTACAGTCTTAAAATCAACAATCATTTCAATGGTTGCTACTACTGGTATAAATTTATCTGGTACTGCACTAAGTACTTTCCGTACTTTTGTTTGCTCATCAAACGTTAATCCATATGTGGCAGCCTTTGTAATAATACTCATCAACTTCCCGGCATATGAATCTATTGATTCATCTTCTTTCATTACAAGTCTCTCGAATTCTGATTTAAGTTGTTGCGAGTGTGCCTGTTGTACATCTTCTGTCCCAATAAATCTGGACTTTAGAGAGTTCCAAATTTCTTTTGCTGTTTCACATCCCGCGACTTGCATTTGCAAATCTTCTGGTAACCCTTGAAATAGGTATGCTGATGCAGAACTATCCGTTTTTACATCAATCTCTTTTGATGTACTTGTTCCTTCTACTAAATCCCATACTCCATTTGCCACTAGTATCTTCTTCATCCTTAATGCCCATAATGTATAGTTCGTTTTATTTAGAACTGGGCATTGATATGATGATAGTGGTGTGGCGACTTCTCTATAAACAACATTGTTGTTTTCTTTTTTATCTCCCGTCATATCCTTTTGATTTTTTAAATCTATTTTATAATTGGCTGTTATAAAAAAAACTTTTATTTGTTTTCTTTTAATAAAACAAATAAAGCAAATCTAAAGTTTTTTTTAAGAAACAAAATAAGATGTTATAAAAGTTAAATCCTTTTTTTTAAATTTCCTTATCTTAACCTAAATAAATTTTAGGTCAGATTTATTAAACAAAAGAAAAAGGATTTACACCTTTATGTGTGTTTATCGCGTGAATCAGGAACAGGGTCTTCGAACCCCTTCGTCTTCTCCGTTCAAATCCTTCGTCGGCGTGCCTTTTGATCGACGGTTTCTTTTCAAGCGACGGCGGCGGTGGTGGTGTATCTCTTCTTCTACGGCAACTATACAGCGGCGGTTTCTCCTTCGCACAACCGGTATGTTTTTTTTTCTCTGATTCGATTTTCACTTAATCGAATCGTGTCTATCTCTCTCTCTATTCGATTTTTCTGAATCGAACTAGGGTTTCTCTAACCCGTTCTGAAGAACGATCTAATCCCGATCGGTTCTTCTCTTAATCGATTTTCCCTATTGATCTAATCCCGATCAATTCATTCTTTCTCTCTTCTCTGTATCATTCCTTTGGCTCTGATACCACTGTTGGATCCCACTGATCGGATCTCTATATCTATGAATGATTGAATAACAATAGTAATCAAACTAATCTTTATTGATAAACAATCATCCACACTTTAATTTGTGAATACTTGATACATATTTATAGACACCGAAAGGGTGCCTTTGAACCATCGCAATGGTTCGGCTATAGTTGTGTTGTTTCATGAACAGTCACAACTTTACATAAGTAACTACCTATACATAAACTATATATGTATATTTACATACAATTAAACATTTGAGATTAATCTATCAACTAGACCCTTAATTTATACAAACACTAATTATGGATTAATAAGTTAGTATCCAATACTCCCCCCTAAATCGTTATTCTTAGACTTTATATTGTTATACATGTATAAGTTATGAAGAAAGATTGAATCTTTTTTGCAGGAATGCTCCGAGCAAGAATCCTGCTTTCTCCTGGATACTAGGGTGAAAGTATGAAACACCCATGGATTTCTTATTTGTTGACTGACTTCATATTACCCAGAAAACACTAGTTTTCTTGAAGAATCTTGTTCTTAATAGTGTCTACATCTACCCCATAAACTGAAAATCATAAAAACTACTTCCTTTCCTAATAATGAATTGCCTAAACTGGAAAAATACCTTCTGCTGCTATCTCATTTGCTATATTTTTAATGGATTTGATGTGTTGTTTATTGATATGCCCATATTTGAAACATTCAAATATCTTACTTTTAAAAGCATAGATGATGATGATAGAGATTACTAGAGACTTTTTCTTTAGAAGTGACTCATTACTAGAGACTTTTTCTTTAGATTCTACATTGAATATATAATGGTTACTGGCCTGCACACCATGACGTGTGCATCAAAACTTGTTACAAACCCATTTGTCAAACCCACCAAATCATCATTTTCAATTGCAACTACACCCCTTTATCTCTAACTTGCAGGTAGGCGGCAGCATAATCCAAACACCGTTGATATTGTCAAAAATACAGATGTTTTTGGCTGTTTTAAAGTGCTATATATATGATATAATTGGGTGTCAATTGCCATTCAGAGAGGCTAATTAGGCTTATAATCTTATTTGATCAAGTTTGATACAATACAACTTGTTTTTCACATTCTTCACTCCAAAAGAAGATGGCTTCTTTCTCGATGGAGGATTTTGTGGGAACTGGATCTCTACAAAAACTTCTTCCAAAGCTGTTAGATGATGGTTGGGATGATGTACCAACCTTGAAGATAATGAATACAGAAGACATGACTGCAATTAATATGACACAAACACAAAAGGTAAGTTATATAATACAATTCTTTGCGATTTTATCTCCCATACTTTATGCTATCTGGAAAGTATGCCTAACTTTTAGCAAATTTATTTTCTTTGTTTTACTGAAGGATGCATTAGAGATCAGGTCATACCTGCACGATCGAGCACTAATGCAATATGCAGATAAACTAGAAGCCTCGGGAAAATGTCTAGCAGAGCTTTTAAACCTGGGCACCACAGATCTTTCTGCTCAATTCGGCATGAAAAGAGGACACATGGCACGTTTCATGGACCGAACCTCACAATGCGAAGCTGATCCTATGCCAGCTTCATTCTCTCTTCCAGCAAGGAAACCAGTGGCCCCACCTTCCCGTAACAGTAGCATGTTCAAGACTCCTTCCATTTCTGCAAGACCAAAATTGCAGGCTATGTCAACACGAAGTACTATAGCTTATGATGCAACCATCGAGCAATCCATTGCTGATTTCAAGATAAAAGATGGGTATATCTTTAGAGGGATTGTGGCTGCCTTGCCTGATGAGCCTAGAGCATGTGGTTGTATACAGCCTCCTCCCATCGTTGATGATGTGGCTCCATACTCGACTATTGAGAATATTTCAGTTCAGAAACTAACACCAGAGTATAAGATAGGAATGGAACGTTTGGTCAAATCCAAGACACCGCCTATGAGAGTTTCAAACTTGTGGCGTGATAAACCATCACTACTCCTTTGCATCCGTCGGCCTGGGTAACTTCTTAACTCACATAATATTTGGAAATATGTTTATATGTTAAAAGAACTATCATATTAACTTGAATTTCGGAATAGATGTATCATGTGCAGAGCTGAAGCGCACAAACTTTATTCAAAGAAGCCCATATTTGATGCACTAGGGATCAATATGTTTGCTGTTCTACATGAACATATAGAATCAGAGGTAATGGCCTAATGGGTTAACTTAATTTCTTGAATTAGTATGATGGGTAATAACTAAAACTGATTCTTGATTAATATATCAGGTTAGAGATTTCTGGCCCAGGTATTGGGGTGGTGTTGTACTCCTTGACAAGAACATGGACCTTTTCAAAGCTCTTGGTGGAGGTTCACTGCTTAAGGACAAGTTCATATCGGGGTTTCTGTTTAATCCTCGAGCTCGTGCAAACTACAAGCGTGCAAAAGCCATGGGAATCGAGCAAAACTTCAAAGGGGAAGGCGAAATAAAAGGTGGACTGTTTATAGTTGGCAAAGGAAAAAGTGGAGTTGCCTACCAGTTCATAGAGCGAAATTTTGGAGACTGGGCACCACTTGCTGAAGTCATTGAGGTTGCTACAAGATTGCAGGTATAAGTAATTCATAAAAGATTGGTTCATCTTCCACATCTTCTCTCCTGCAAGAATATTGTCTTAATAACAACTTCATAACATCTATGCAGAACCACCAACTAAACAGTGAGGAATCCATGGGAGGATCACGGGATTACGAATGAAATTACTAGCCGAATCGGTTCTCTTTGTTAGTTCTAGTTATTCATTATTTGTTTCTCCATATGGTTTCAAGAATAATTGTGTTGAAAATATAGATATCCTTCCAGAGTTGATTGCAGCTTTTCTGAATTAGTGATTTGAAATGGCAAAGTAGAAGTATCAACTTTTCAACCAATGGTAAAGTGGCTACCAAAAAGAGAGAAACTTTTTCAGACATGTAAGATTACTTTCTTATCGGGAAAAAGATAGCACATGTGGGCACACATAAAGACCATTGACTAAGATTCTCTGCACAAAGCTCCATACATTTAGATTACAACCAGCAAAATGCATATGCAAGAATCCAAACACATAATCATGACGCCGACTCCCCAACTAATCCATTTTTCTTTTTAACTTTATCACAAGTCTTGGAAGTACTAAAACCATTAACTTTATTTTGTTAAAAATCTTTTTAACAACTCTTGGAAACTCTGGATCCAAAAAGGGGCCAAATGGGTGTCACAACTCACAACTCACAACTCAGCCTTTTACTAAAACCATCTTAAAGTATGATGAAAACAAACAAGTGTTCTAATACAAACAGATTACAAACATCAACACACTGAACTTCCCCTTAGAAAGAATTGACCAAACAAAGATTTTTAACAAAATAAAAGGTTCTACTGCTACAGAAGGGAGGCTGGTGAGGTTCAAGATTCATAACAGAGCATACCCAGATGCCTATTTGGCTTGCATTTAACTTGCTTTACAATTCGAGTCAACAAACTCATTTGTTCCTGATGACCAAACTCGATTACCATCTGCTATTTATGTATCTCCTTCTTTTGCTGTTTATATATAGTGGCTGACCAAAAAGAATACCCACGGATTAATTACATGACCCGGTCTCTGGAGCCACAAACCAGATTGGACTCGGGATTCTTCTAATTGTCCTTGTGAACCCGTTACATGACACCTAAATTATCTTTTAGGGTTCCGCTTTCAGATGGCCTGGAGGTGTGGATCCTGTGTAAAGAAAATAGTCCCTTGTTAGCTCAAGAACTATTCGGTTATTATGCAACTGAGATCCATGAAATGTGTTAGAAATAAACTACAAAAAGATTTTAAAGTTTTGCACAAAAATGGGTGGGTGGGCAAATGTGACAGGAATTGGAGTACAATGGTCATATAAATGAAGTTCATAGTACAGTCACCAAACAATTTTTCTAACATGGCAGAGAACCATACAAATATATCTTCCAGTAAAGTACCTAAACTGTGACTGCTGATGGGGGTACTAGGATTCAATCCCATCTGGACAATGTTGTGAAGCTCGTCATCCCACGAACTAGGTACCTGTCTTTGGAAAATATGTTAAACCGATAGATTACCAATTGTCCATAATATCCCTCAAAACAAACCGAATCGCTCCTTTTTGTCTACAAGATTCCACTAATTTCTCTTCCATTAAAGGGTATCTTAGATATTTGACAAATACTCGAACAATTTCCTAACTACAAGGGTCGAGCAATCACAATTTGAGGCATTGATAACCAATGGCAACTCACCTGGGATGTAGGATCTTTATATCCTCCAATAGCCATCAAATGAGAATTGATTGTTCTCCGCACTGCATCTGAAGAACTTCCCACACCAGAAAGTCCACCTTGCATGATTGCCATTTGTGATGAATTCGGAGTATAAGGCATAGTCATATCAGGACCAAACCCAAGTGTACCAGACGGCCCCCCTCGTGATTCAAGCATCTGCCTCAAAATTATGCCCATTAGAATAAACCATCGATGCATGTTTATAGAACGACTTAAAACCTTATAATGTTAAAATATATCTTACATCTTTTGCCAGGAGCCCTTCAATGTTAAAATCCATCCGAGGATTAACAGTAGCAAGCTTCATCGACAGAAACTGCAGGAATCAAACTTGTATTTTACACCAAAAGTTCAAAAATTAGATCAACAAATGTTTTCTTTTTGATCATCATACCTCAACCTGTCGTTGTAGTGACTGTACATAGTTAATGATTTCATCCAACATAACCGCTTTGCCTGTGACCTTAAAAAACATTCAACAGAAATGAGAAAAATAATTGCAATGAAACTTCTAAAATTCAAGATTTCGTAGTCGAACCCATTAATAATTCAATTAACTTACCTTGCTGCATCCAGGGACAAGATCTTGAAGGAACTTCATTCGTTCACTAATCTTCTCCCTCCTCACCTATTATCGTTGCAAAACGCTTCAAGTTAATTAACAACGCCGATATAACATCAATCACTACATAATCAACAATAATAGTAATATTTAAGGAAACCCTCTTACTCTCTCTGCAAGACTATGGCTATTGGTAGCTTGGCCTCTTCGCGCTCTAACATGAATGTATTCTTCCTTTTGTATATCAGATGATTGAGATACCTGCTTACCATGTTTCCCACTCGACTTGTTACCAACTGAATTAGGATTGTTGTCACCCTTTTGTTGAACCTCAGTGCTGTTTTTTGTAGCTTCATTAGGTGTTTGTGGGGATCGTTTCACTTGATTGTACTCAGTATCCTGTTATATTGTAGCAAAATGCAGTCTAAGTATCTTCAAGAATTCTAACTCAACCAATTCATCTCAATCAACAGAACTAGAGTCCCAAATGACAGGAGTTTATAGATTAAGTTTAAAAGATTTACTAGGTTTTACATGCCAATACGAGGATGAGAAATCTTGGATCATGATAAGTAGTAATTAAGACATACCTGATCACTTCTTCTCCTTTTCTTTGACTCAAGCCCCTCATTAGAATTATCATCTTGACCACCACCACCACCGCCACCTTCGCTAAATTCAGTTTCACCGGGCCCGTTATTGCCGGAGAAACCAGAACCACCTTGTTTCGCTTCATGAACAGACCTCACAAAGCTCTCACTCTGCCTTTCATTCTTAAATTGACATCCATCATTGGCCCCACAGTCAACAGCCAGGGGCATAATATCTTTAGACCCTTGGGCAGATGCCGATTTGAACCCATTCCCTAAAAACCCATCTTGTGGTTGGCCTTGCACAGTTGGCATAGCCCTACTAGAATAAGGGCTCAAAGATGATGATTCAGGTACACTGCCAAAAGGGTTTATTATATCTTCAAAATTACCTGCACTGAAGGATGACAACCTGGCTGCTCTCTCAATAAAACCCGAATCAGCTGGAAATTGAGATAAACTATGAGGAAGCATGGTGGAAGCAGCCGGTGGCAAGAACATCCCACCCCTTTTTATGGCGGAATTTGGTGGGGCCCAACACATTTCAAGATTTCTTGCAGGGACAAGAAGGTTTCCTTTTCTGAACCCAAGTGAGGATGATGAAGTGGCAGCACTGTTTTGCAGATTCATGTCACAGAAAGCTCCTAGGTTTTGTGAATTTGTTGGATGATGATCCCAAAGGGTGGGAGCAGTATGGCAAAAGGAGTCAATCATGGGAGTTGAAGAACAAGCAGTATTATTCATGGGGTTGCTTGAGGTAATCATGCTCATTGATGTATTTGTAAGATCATTAGGACCATTAAATGGCCAATCTGAGGATAAATTAGCTGAATTGAAATGTACTTGTTCCTCATCTCTGTTTCCCCCCTCAATTTCATCCTCCCCAGCCATATATCGTCTTTCTTTTTCACAAACAACCCAAGAAAAAAGGTCAAAATCACAAAAGATTGACCGCCCAGAAAAAAAGCCCTAATTTTTCAAGCATATACACAACGAAGTCCAATACCAAGAAACACCCAGAAGATTAAAGCCCCAAATCAAAGCAACAACTTAGATGAAGCTGAATAAACAACAAAATTGAAGCTAATTTGAAGTAATTAAGGAGACCCAAAGTTACAATTTATGAGAGTGAAAGATACAAAAGGTTAGAAAATTAATAGTTAAAGATAGACACCAACCACTGTTCCCGAAGGGATCATTGGAATTGAAATGGGTAAAATTAAATTAAACCCTCCTTAATTTATACAAGAGATGCGTTGAGAAAAGTCATTAAAAGAAGTGAGAAAAGTGTGGAGTGAGCAGTTAATTCAGGCACAGGCGAAAAAGAACATTGATTGAGTATCATAAATAAGCCCTCCATCCAATTCATGATTCATTCTGACCAAACCCTAGTTGGAGGAAAACACACAACCAAAAGTAGGAAGAGAAAAAGATACCCCATTCAGAGAATCTGAGCAACTTTTGGTACTCTCCACTGCCCACTTGAAGCAGTAGCAGGAAAACAAAAAACACAATCTTTTTCTTGAATTTGGTTCAAACAAACCCTCTTTCTCAAAGAAAACCAAGCCACAAAGAGATTGAAAGATGAGTGTGTGTTTAGGGTGTAAATGTGTGTTTTTGTTGGGGGGAAAAGGCAAAGGGGGTATAGGTATTATAGTAGTAGAAAGAAAGAGAAAATGGGTGGGTGTTTGAAGGAAAAGAAAACTGAAAGAGAAGGTTGGTAATGGCAAAGGTCCTGCATTTATGCCCACGCCTGCATGAAAAACAGAGCTGTTGATGATTAACCACCGCCACTGCAGCTGTTAAAAAATTATGGTAAATCTTTTCCCCAGAGCATTAAAGAATTACTTATAAAATAATAATAAAAGATGCACTGAATGAATCTGATATGGAAAGGGACCAGGACCAGGACCAGGACTAGGACCAACTCGGTATTATACTCGTATACGTAATGTATGTTATTGGGTGAGGTCTTGCAGTTGCCGGTGCGCTGCTGCCACCACTTTTTCCTACTGTAATAAGGATTAAGGAGGATATTGGCTGCCTTTACTCTATCTTATCTATTTATTCTTTAACCTCGCTATTTTTTAATATCTAAATTACCTTTAAAATATTGGTAAATTTGTTTTTAAAAAACTTCAGTAATAATAATTGACAAATTGCATTAAAATACAACGTACTTTAGTCTAATTTCTATTTTAGATAACGTACTTTTAAAACCTCCATTTTAGTACTTAAATTGTAAAATCTCAAACTTTTAAGTACCCGAGTAACCGTTTTTACCATTTTTTACTCTTTTGAAAATAATGACATGGTATAATTTTGCCTAATTGATATTTAAAAATAAATAATTAATAACACGTCAATAAAAACCCGATCTTAATCAACAGTTGTAGATCATTAAGTCAATCAGGTACTTAAAAGTTTGAGATTTTGCAACTTAGGTGCCAAAACGGAGGTTTTGAAAATACGTTACCTAAAATAGGAATCAGACTAAAGTACGTTGCATTTTCATGCAATTTGTTCTTTTAATAAATAACCTATAAATCATGATAGTAATTTGTAGTCAAACATATTACTAATAACATCTCCAACAGCTATATTAAAATAACAAAAACAAAATTTTAATAATTCCTTCTTCTCTAACAGCTATGTTATTTTGCACAATCACCCTATTTTCGATTCGAGTTTTTGGGCCGTTTGGGTTTTGCAACCCCCCTACAACAATTAGTTCTCAACTACTTCGCCAAACATATATCATGTTTGCTAACCATAAATTACTTTATTTTTTGAACTTATCAAAATACCTTATTTGGTAGGGATAAGCTATATTTTTTTAAACATGGTAGATAGCTTGTTGGAGGTTTTTTTTCCTTCAATTATCCCTCTTGGATTTTACATAAATGTTTTTTTATATTTTTTTAGGTCATTTCCATTGGCATTTTAAGTCATCAGATAGTTTTCACCAATCTTATATTTGACAAACTAGCCGATAATTTAGTTATTGGTTGATAAGCTGACGGTGTTCAAAAAGAAGCATCATAATGTGCCATGAAGTAAGGCGTGTCTCTATTATTACGATATGGACGATAGCGTTTTATGTACGATGTGACTCGCCCAAGGCGTCAACATGTTTTTATTACAATTTGTATTTTATTTTTACATTTACTTCTATGTTTTATGTTTTACATTTACTTTTATTTCTTGTATGATATCAATATATATATATATATATATATATATATATATATATATATATGCCAGCTAGCTTAGAGGTAGAGAGGAACTGACATTGCCAACTCTGTTTTGATATTGTTTAGTGTGTTTTGATTGATTTTAGTATTTGTTTTATAGTTAGTTGTATCTTGAAACAAGAGCTCTCATTCAATCATTTTAAATTAAGGTTTTCTTTTGTTTGTTTAAATGGTTTTTAACTTCAGTTCACACTTGCAACTTACATGTCCAAATGGATCACTTTTAATTAATGGAAGTCTAATATCATTTTATTTACCATAAACTTATCCATGTTACTGTCATTAAATATCTTCCACCATTTATGGAGAGGAAAATTTAGTAATTTTAATATAAGCTAGATATAGAAGTGCTAAAAACCAATATGATGAAGACCAAAGTATATATATATATATATATGTATGTATGATGATTCTTTAAACCATGCTTCCACTTTGTATAAATATCATTGTATGAAACACTTAATGTAACAACCCGTTTTACATTTATATAATATTAGTTTTGTTATTTCTCTATAAGTTCAAAGTTATGGGTTATCAATATTTTTCATCATGGTTTTAACTGTTAAGTTGATTTAGAGGTTATTGACTACTATGCTTTTTTGGATTGAGTTGGTACATATGACATCAAAACTGGATCATTACATCAGGATGGTGGGACAAATCTCATCGAGCATGATTAGTCCTTAAGGTTTTTTTTGTATTCGTGACGTGATAAAGACGTCAGACATTTTAGTGGGGACGTTTTCGTCCCTTACATTTTTGTCCTAGATTGCCCACAAGTTTTCCATAATTACATTTTAACCCCTTGTTTGCTAACTTATTCATGTTCTAGTTGTGGTTGGTTAATAGACCTCCTAAACTTACAATCTAAACCATATTTGACACAATCATTTTATTTTTAACATGATAAAATATTTGATTATATTGTTTGCGCTCAAAAGATTGAAATTGATGACTAATTGATTGGGAGGTATCATCATCATCATGATCAAGCGTTTGTTTATAAATGACTATGATAAGACAATGTAACAACCCAACATTTTTTAAACATTTCATTTCTCATAATAAAACACGCAAGGTCATATAACATAGAGTATCCCAGAATCGGGACCCAAAATTTCCTTACATCAAAACAAAAGTGGTTGGCGGAAACAACCTACACAACTGAGAAATAAACTAACTGTACTATAATGTCGCTATACTATCAAACTGCCTCGCTAGCTCCTTGCTCATTTGCTAGAGCCTTTCATCACCTGCTTTCCTGAAAAGGTTTTAGTTTGAAAATGCGAGGGTTAGACCATAAGGTCTAGTGAGTCCCTCCTAACAGTTATCAAAGCATTTAAAACAATTTATCAATTTCAGCGACCACCACCAGCCATCAGCCGCCGGCGACCTCTATCTTCTTCTCCCCGCCGCCTCTCTCTCTCCCGCTGCTCTATCTCTCTCGTCGTCTATCTCTCTCTCGCTGCCCCTTCTCTCTCGTCGCAGTCTCTCTCTCTCCCGCAGCTTTCGACGCACACAACAAGCACACACACAACTCTAAATTAATTGTTTTCTTTTCTCCTTTCTCGATGAACAGTGACTCTCCACAAGACCAAAAGTTTTCTTTCTCTCCTATTCTTTCTCGGCCTCCCGCACACACATACAAAACCCTAATTCCTCCTAAATCTATTCCCAAAAGTGGCTCACATAACAAGGGAATTAATTTCCCATTTATCGCTTTTTACCCTCACACTATTAAAATAAACAAAATGCCCCTTTACTTCCATTTAATTCACAACATCCCATTTGGGGTTATTACAATCTCTCCTCCTTAAAAGAATTCCGTCCCGGAATTCACTCCAAAGATAACCGACGACGAATGATTAACAAAGCTTAAATCTCTAACTCTCATAATAAATCTTTCTAATTACAAAACAATACAACATAGTTTCATGCTTTCGCTGCGCAACTCTGATTAAGCTCACAATCTCTGATTATAACAGGAAAGCACTATCATCTTATTCTTCGACTTCCAATCAAATCTATTGATTCAGGAACACCACAAAACTCGGCTTCCAAAGTACTTTCGGTTAATCATAATGACCAAAATCAGATACCTCTACAAGAGACATTCCCGCTTTCTTACTTAGATTCATCGTAACTAATTCTTTAATGACCAGTGTCATTCTCAAGGACACTTCCTCAAGAATTTTTGTAATCCACCTTACCAATCACATCAAACAGAAAGAGGTTGTAAGCATCTCAATACTTACAAATCCCTAATCGTCCTTATCTGACCCGTGACTACAATAACAGTTTTCCGCTCTCAACTTCATTTCCCGAATAGTGCAACCTATAACTACCGACCCTTACCGCACAAAGCAATACAATTCATTCTATTTATCACAAGCTGTTATAACTTGACCAACTCGTTCCAAATATAATTATCGACTTAATTCGATTGATAAACTCCAATTGAGATGTAGTTCATTTCTTTCTATCAACCACAATTTGTCATATAGCATAACTTAGCGTCAACATCTCGCTAGGCTGGTATTCACAACAACAAAAAACATCCGTCAAAACAGATTTCTTAACTAACAACTCACTGAGTAGCTCAACAATTCAAAATTTTCAAAATAATCTGAAAATTACTCATTCCATCATACTATCATCAACTTCTCACTTTAACAAATCGATTTCCCCTATCAATTCTTAGTAAGAATCTCGGTAGAATCATAACATCTCCTGTAAAATCAATAAATGTCATTACCTAACAAATCCACAAAATTTTGGTCAACCAAACCAAGACTTATACATCTATTATGACGTTTCAAATCAACTAATGATCATACTACCACTCCGACCCATAATCATCATTATGTCATTCTTTCAACATAACCAAACTTCCAACTGTTTCCTTCTAGGATCATTCCGTCACACATAAGAAACAATTCACTCTCTCTAGAGATTTAGCGTTTACTATAACATAATTTGGCTAACACACTCTTCATCCTCTTTAAACTTCCAATGATCTCAACATATACCTACTTAGCGGATCTTACAACCAAAAACACTTGGTTTCTCCTTCGGGTAATCTCCCACCACTACTCCGTCCTTCTATCCCGAACATAATCACGCCATGAAGTCAACTTACACCCTATGTGTTCCAACAATCTGGTTAATAGATCGTACATCTCATCCGAACCCCCAAAAGCTTCTATCTGATGCTTTCTTCCTCTCTAACATCACCTCACTACGATACTAGCTGGTACATTTAACTTGGCAATTAATGTCATTACATAACTGTGCATTCCTCACCCATAACATCACACTGCAGACCAAATCTCTCATGGCCATTCTTACACAATTTAAACTTTCCTCCATATTCTCCCGCATACAACATTCGAGTTTATCTTGACTTTGTCCTTCCCCAACTCTAACTCAACAACTCTCAAGTTCCCGACTAACTCAAACATATTCAATCCTTGCTAGTTCAAGGTGGTTCCAAACCATACTTAGACAGGGCACATTCTTTCACATATCGATATGATCTCTACACTCACTTCGCTCGTGCTACATACCTTATCCTCTTTGCGAACCCTCCATACCTCGTAAATAGAACGCTTATTCAACAACAACGGTCTCTTACTAACTTAGCACCCCCGCAAGGTTTTCTATCAGCTTTCACTCTCCTGGTTCAAGTCTTCGGTCTTAACCGTCTTACCCGATTGTCGACTTCAACATCAATAGTCGACCTGTAACTACCTCCTTAACCTATTCCTTAACATGGGTTCCCTTACGGAACCTAAACCTATCAACATATCATAATCAACTTCAAAATACGTCACCCTTATACAAAACTTACTCATATAACATCAATATTACAAACTCACCCCAAAACTCATATTCCCACGACAAAGGCATCTCATTCTTCCTCACCACACTACTCATAACGGGTTGCTAAAACCATCACCTTGAAGGCTTCAAGTCCTTCCTTTGGACACAACCGTCCCTTGACAACCGTACTTCCAGTTACCGAACCAGGGTGCAAACCCTCATACAACCGATACTATAATCCACTACTGACTCTACTACTGTTTTCCTTTCCTCTTGAACACCAACATTAAAGCTACAACATTCTTTCCTGATTGCCCAACAGCTTTCCACTCTTGAAGTTCTGCTCTAGCTTAACATGTAATAATCTATGACCTAGTGAGTTCGTAGCCTTCATGCATGAAAATACGTTAAATAAATCATTTCGCACACTTTATCAATTTAATAAACCACATTCGCAACTAGCTTGGGTACACACGATCCCATCATCCTCCTAACAGCAATGCCCTGCACAACGATTTCGAGAATCGTGTACGTGCATCTATCCGTAAAACTCAATTTTACTCAATCGGAACGACGTTGTTACAACAGTAACACATTGAAAGAAAGTCTCCTGTACCACAAAATTTTGAAAGAATTTATTAACACGGGATAAACCAGTCAAAACAATTTTGATCCTATGTACTAAAATTTTCACTATTTATTTAATTTTCGTTTCCGTACAACACCCTTACCAAACGTACCAAGCGCACCCTTACCATGCTTACTAGTAAAGCAAGTGACACCCGACAAAAGTTTGGTATATAATATCCCTTAATGTTGGTCGGGCTTTTTCTTTGTTCTCCATGTAATATAAAACAATCAACTCACTGATAATAACAAAGAATAGATGTTCAAATATGTTGATGCAGCATGTCACCACCAAACCCGCCACAACCCAACCACGAGTTAAGTTGGGTTACACAGTTAGGCAAAATATCGTATGAGAAGTTGAGTTAACATGAGAAGCATTAGATCCATCTGAACCCTTGATCATTTTTAATCTCAAAAACTCGGCCATGAATCGTGTTTGATACAGGGATCGGTCCGGTACATCTCATCCTAATGTGCATCCAACAGTTGATAACCACTTCTCACGCCTCTCACCAGAACCCAACCCAACACAGTTATGTTTGAAAGAAGATGGTAGAAGAGAGAAATAGAAAGGATAACCGGTGGCCAGCAAGCATTACAATTAACTACTGATGATATTTGTAATAAAAATATTGGATGATATTGGATGATATTTGTAATAATGTTCATTTTTAAACCATATGTACTAAAATTGGATGATATTTTTGTTGGGTCACTTAGATTTGAAGATGACCTCAGTCTTTCAATTTCACAGTTCATACTTAGAATAATTTTTAGGTTCTTTACAAGCAGTTTAATTGTATAAAAATGTTCGGTGAAGTCGAAGATCAACCGAAGAAACAAAGTAGAAGTATATCTTCAAAGCGGATTGAAGATAGACTTCTCAACAAAAGATTAAGCTGCTATTTGAAAGACTTTTCCTAAAGTCTTAGCCAGGTCACTTGAAGATTTTGAAGAAGCAAAACTTTGAAGAAGATGAAATGTTAGGCAAGATTTTGAAGAAGCAAAATTTTGAAGAAGATGAAATGTTTTGAAGAAGCAAAATTTTGAAGAAGATCAAAATCTTGAAGACAATATCTTCGGCAAGATCTTTGAAGAGGATAACATGTTTGGCAAAATCTTGAAGACATGTTAGGAACATCTTCGGCAAAGAAGTCCTCGGCAAAGAAATTTTAGCAGGTATATTAACTTTATCTGCAGAATATATTCAGGATATCTTGCATTGACAGAGACATCATCCTAAGATCAGGAAAAGGTTCTTTGGACTTCTTATCTTCTTCAAGAAACATCAGCTTCAACAAGCAGGTCAACGCTTGAAGACAAAAGTGAAAAGACAAAATCACTTTTCAGAAGACTGCTTCCATCCTGCCTTCCAAGCTCTCCTTGACAAGTGTCCATTGCATTTAATGCATGAGGCACTATAAAAGGAGATCATCTTCAACCTTGCAACCAACCAGTTTTACTGACTCTATCAAAGCTTTCAAGTGCTGGCCTTTCTCTCTCAAGAAGTTCACTTGTTTTCTTAGTGTGTTACAATTGTTCTTCATTCTCTGTGTGACTGTGTGTTAGATTGTTTGAGTAGATTTTATCTGTTATGTTCCGCAACAATCAATAGTTTCTGTGTGTAATTCTTATTTGAAGTTTTTCAATAAAAGAATTAAATTAAGTGAAAAATTTTGTGTATTGTATTCAACCCCCCTTCTACAATACTTGTTTACCATTGCTAATCCATAGCTGGGACCAACAAGTGGTATCAGAGCGGGTCAGTTTAATCTAATAAACTTGATCTGCAATTGCTTCATCTTCTTCCTTAAACAATATTTCTTCTCAAAACTCTAATGCTGGATCATACGACAATGGCTCCATAGCCAAACCACCAAAGTTTAATCCTAATAACTTCTCTCTGTGGAAAAGTCGTATGATGCTCTTCCTAGAAGGAGTCGACAGCAGATATCCTACTATACTTCATGAAGGACCTCTTGTTCCTAGAGTTTGGGATCGTTTTAATGCCAAAAATAAACATGAGGATGGTGATGAGTCTTCTTCTGATGAGGAAGAACGAACACCTGCTACTGGGAGATACATTGTAAAGGACCCCAGTAAGTACAATGATAAAGATAAGCGTCTTGTAGCTCTTGACACTAAAGTCAGAGCCATCATTCTCTTTGCCTGATGAGGTTTATCATTCTCTTGTAAATTTTTCTACTGCTAAGGAAATGTGGTCCACTCTATGTGTTCTCTATGAAGGTACGTCTGAAGTGAAAAAGAGCAGAAAAATTGCTCTTGTTAGAAAATATGAACTCTTCTCTTATGAGAAAGGAGAATCTCTTTCAGGCTACTATAATCGCTTTAACAGTCTTCTTAATGATCTTAAACTGTTGGGTCGCATGTATGATAATGAGGAAGTCCTATGCAAGTTTATGGATTGTCTTCCTAATTTTTGGGAAAACATCTGTACTTGTATAAAGACAACCAAGGATCTTGATCACATGCCTCTCACTGCTCTTTATGGAACTCTCTTCAACTATGAGCAGACTAAGCTGCAAAGGAAGTCTGTCATCACAGATATAAAGGGTTCTTCTATAGCTCTCTTAAGTGACTCTTCCAAAAGAACTATGTGTACTCCAAGAATCACCTACCCATCTGACTCTGAACATGATAGTCAAGGAGATCCCAATGAGCATTCAGAAGCATACCTTAGTGAGGCTGTTGATGAATGTGAGGAAACTTCAGTTGAAAAATTATCAGATGGAATGGCCAGGATGGATGGGTATTCTAAATCCAAATCTCACTTTTTCTCTGAAAAATCTAAGTTTAGTCGAAAACCCTCCTCTTCTCTCTCCAAACACTCATCCTCAGACAAATCAAATGAGGAATGTTTTAACTGTGGTAAAAAGGGTCATTTTTCCTCTGAGTGCAGGAGTAAACGTTTTGAAAAACCCAGAACTTCTTCCTCAGGCCGATATTCTTCAAAACCGGGAAGATCCAAATATGATTCTGACCGGGCTGAAAGATACAAAGAAAAATACAAGAGAGAAAAGGAAAGAAATGAAAGGCTAATCAGAAAGGCAAAGGGTCTGCCTGCTAAAACTCATGATCTGGCAGATGAACCCACATCTGAAAGCGAGAAGGACACCTCAAATGTCTGTTTCATGGCCAAGATAAATGACATGGATCCAGAAGGCCACATCTCCTCAACTGCTCTTATATCAGCTAAGTGCTTCTCCTCCTCTTTACAGAATTAACAGACTGCCATCATCCCCTCCTACATCTTTCAGACTTTTCTATCCTATTCTTCTCTTTTCCCATACCTTTTACCAACTTCCCTAACTTCCCATCACACCTCCCTCCTCCATCTCACTAAATATTCACACTCACCAAATATTCCCTTCTCTCCCTTCTATGTGAATCTTTTGTCTTTTATAAAACCCAAAGAAATTTGAAGAAGGCTTGGCCGATCCATGTTGGGTCACTGTAATGAAAGATGAACTCTCTCAATTTGAAAGAGGTCTATGTGAAACAACCTCCTGGTCTTGAAGATCACTCTTGAAGATGACTTGAAGACCTCTATTACTCTTGAAGATTGAAGATGTTTGCTTTCCTTAAATCTTTCGAAGATCATTGTCAAAATCTTCCAAAAAAAAGAGAGAGAAAAAAAAAAGAGAGATACAAAAAAAAAAAATCAAAAAAAAAAAATATATATCCCTTCCCGACCCCCCTCCCGCTACCCCCTTCCCGAACCCCCCCCCCCCCGCTACCCCCCCTTCCCGAACCCCCCCTCCCCCCGCTACCCCCCCCTTCCCGAAACCCCTCCCCCCCGCTACCCCCCCCCCCTTCCCGAACCCCCCTCCCCCCCGCTACCCCCCCCCCCCTTCCCGAACCCCCTCCCCCCCGCTACCCCCCCCACCTTCCCGAACCCCCCTCCCCCCGCTACCCCCGCCTTCCCGAACCCCCTTCCCCCGCTACCCCCCCCCCCCCCTTCTCGAATCCCCCCCCTTCCCGCGGCTACCCCTTCCCGAACCCCCCCCCCCCTTCCCCCGCCCCTACCCCTTCCCGAACCCCCCCTCCCCCCGCCGCTACCCCCCTCCCCACCCCCTCCCCCCTTGCCGACCCTTCACACCAATTCTTTTTCAAACTCCTCATTTTTTTAGGTAATTTTTTCTAGACTCCATTCTCTCTCCTACTTTTTCTATTCTCCATACATCTCATCCTACACCCTAAACCTTCTATCTCCTATCACACTCAACCTTCTCTACATCTTATTACCCAACATATTTTTTGTCCTCTCATTTCTTCATATCTCTCATCTTCCATCTTTCTCTCATCCTACTTTATAGCTTTAAAAAAAAAATACGCTTCAGCTGCCGGTTTTTCTACCTCATGGCCGATATTTCATCTTAGTGTTTTTCCTCCGTCGGCCGCTGAGGGGGAGAATTCATCTGAGGGGGAGCAACATCAATCCTGCTATTCATATCCAGCGTCCAACTCAAAAAAAAATGAGAAAATCGGCGGACCGGTTGAGGGGGAGCACATCAGTTCGGGCGGATCTAACTAAGGGGGAGGAACACAAAGACCGGCTGATCTATTGAGGGGGAGCAAAACAAAGACAAATGATGACAAAAGAAAGAAGATGCAAGAGATGGCCATAAGCATCCTGAGGCTGATTCACTCGAACTCAACCCTCCCTCAAAGAATCCTCAAGGCCTCTGATCAAAATGAAGAATCCTCAAGCAGACACAAGTTTCAACTTGTCCCTCCAAAGATGCAAGTAATTTTTGTTCTGTTCATATTGTCTATATTTCTTTTCTTTTTCTTTCATTCGTTTGTACAATATACTTTACTATTTCTTTTTACTTGTAAATGTCGGATAAAAAAAATAATAATAAATAAATAAAAAAAAATTCAAAAAGAACAAAAAGAATGGACTATGTGAAAAGAACCCAAAAGAGTAAACAAGGGTCAAAAATGAATTATTCAGTGTTTACTTCTCAGATTCTAAGTATGGATGTCATCCTCAAATAGGGGGAGATTGTTGGGTCACTTAGATTTGAAGATGACCTCAGTCTTTCAATTTCACAGTTCATACTTAGAATAATTTTTAGGTTCTTTACAAGCAGTTTAATTGTATAAAAATTTTCGGTGAAGTCGAAGATCAACCGAAGAAACAAAGTAGAAGTATATCTTCAAAGCGGATTGAAGATAGACTTCTCAACCAAAGATTAAGCTGCTATTTGAAAGACTTTTCCTAAAGTCTTAGCCAGGTCACTTGAAGATTTTGAAGAAGCAAAACTTTGAAGAAGATGAAATGTTAGGCAAGATTCTGAAGAAGCAAAATTTTGAAGAAGATGAAATGTTTTGAAGAAGCAAAATTTTGAAGAAGATCAAAATCTTGAAGACAATATCTTCGGCAAGATCTTTGAAGAGGATAACATGTTTGGCAAAATCTTGAAGACATGTTAGGAACATCTTCGGCAAAGAAGTCCTCGGCAAAGAAATTTTAGCAGGTATATTAACTTTATCTGCAGAATATATTCAGGATATCTTGCATTGACAGAGACATCATCCTAAGATCAGGAAAAGGTTCTTTGGACTTCTTATCTTCTTCAAGAAACATCAGCTTCAACAAGCAGGTCAACGCTTGAAGACAAAAGTGAAAAGACAAAATCACTTTTCAGAAGACTGCTTCCATCCTGCCTTCCAAGCTCTCCTTGACAAGTGTCCATTGCATTTAATGCATGAGGCACTATAAAAGGAGATCATCTTCAACCTTGCAACCAACCAGTTTTACTGACTCTATCAAAGCTTTCAAGTGCTGGCCTTTCTCTCTCAAGAAGTTCACTTGTTTTCTTAGTGTGTTACAATTGTTCTTCATTCTCTGTGTGACCGTGTGTTAGATTGTTTGAGTAGATTTTATCTGTTCTGTTCCGCAACAATCAATAGTTTCTGTGTGTAATTCTTATTTGAAGTTTTTCAATAAAAGAATTAAATTAAGTGAAAAATTTTGTGTATTGTATTCAACCCCCCTTCTACAATACTTGTTTACCATTGCTAATCCATGAGACCAACAATTTTTAAAAATGAACATTATTACAAATATCATCCAAAAAATATCCCTAACCATAAATAGTATATTTGTAATAAAAATAACAATGAACATGTTTTTAACATAGTAAAGTATTGGATGATATTTTTGATATATAGGGTAATGGGTTATATGCATTATGAATAAACACTCAAATTTTCTTTACCAAAATATAAACTAAGAAAGCTTGGGTGTAAAACAATAGATTGTGGGATTGGAACAAGAAATCAATTATGTTATGTCCTTTTGAGACCCACAAAGACATTTCAAGTCATAAAAGTGTTGGCATGAATAAAAAGATTGTGTGAAAAATCAAGGAAAATAATATGAAATGGAATTTGTGTTCCGAATCATGCACGTTAAATCGACCTTTAACGTACCCCTGAAACGGCTATGATTCAGAAATTGTCTGTTCGCTTTTCGTTGCATACATATCATTGTTCTTGAGAAAATATAATATTATTGGAGGCCTCCCCAAAATTACTATAATCGGCCTTTATAGACCGATTCATTTTTGGCAAGCGGCCAAAATCACGAAATTGGAAAGAAAAAAACTGGTAATATAATAGATTCTTGTTTGGTATGAAAATTAGATGAATAAAGGTAAACAGTAAGGTGGAGTTTAGTTCGCAGAATGTTTTTGGATGAAATGGAATCTGTCAAAGGAATTTGACTTTGAAAAAATTGGAATGAAATGTTGTCAGGTTTGACCACCTGAATTGGAATAGAATCTGTTGAATGAATTAGAATTTGTCTGTTTGGTTGACATAATGTAGTTTTAGAATTGGAATGACTTTTTAGTAAATGACCATAATACCTTTTTGATAATTTTAAATTTTTAGAACAAATAAGAATTGGAATGGAAGTTGTATGAAATTGTTGTAGTACTTGCATCATCCTCAAGTGGTTTGATAGACAGAATTGGACAGGAAAATTAAATAAATAGTGGTTTGATAGACAGAATCTCCTGTACAACAATAAATATTGGATTAATTTCATAAGGGTGCGTTTGGTACGCAGACAAGATAGAACGGGACAGGACATGACAGCACAGTTATTCAGCGTTTGATAGACAGAATTGGACATAACAGAACAAATAACGTTAGATAAAATACAATGAATAAAATATAAAATAGAACGTGTATTTGATGTTTTAGAAGAGAATTAAATTTTATTTTGAGATTATATTGGTAAAACATAAGTCTGTTCCACCGTGTTCCAGCTTGTTCCATGAGGTGGGGGTGGAACAGGTCTATTCCACTTTGTTCCACTATATCCCTGTCTGTTCCACATAAAAAACCTACCAAACGTGGGACAGTGATCCATGTTATGTTCTGTCATGTCCTATCCTGTCCAACGTACCAAACACACTCCAAAGGATATATGTGATTCGGATCATAATTGAACATGATAATTATTTATTTGTTGGTTTTGTAACTTAGTCAACATGATTTTCAGAATTCAAATCTATTTACCATTTTTTATTTATGACATAAATGACACCTTTTATTTTCTTATCATGTACATATTTTATCTTTTAATTAATTTAAAACGAAACTATTATTTATTATTTTCATTTATATTAGAAAAAAACGGGAAATTGCCTCAAATAGCCATTTTATACATAAGGTTTCTTTAAATAGCCATTTTAAACATCTAATTCCAAAAATGGCCAAAACTTACGCATACAAACTTACGCACAGAGTTTTCTGTGCGTAAGTTCCATTTTTCCCAAAAAAAAAAATTAAAAAAAACGATTTTTTTTAAAAACTTACGCACAGAAAACTCTGTGCGTAAGTTTTAATCCTAAGTGTATGCGTAAGTTTTTTTTTGCACCACGTAGGCTCCACGTGGAAAACCTAAACTTACGCACAGAGATTAAAAACTTACGCACAGAGTTTTCTGTGCGTAAGTTTTTTAAAAAATCGTTTTTTTTTCATTTTTTTTGGGAAAAATGAAACTTACGCACAGAAAACTCTGTGCGTAAGTTTGTATGCGTAAGTTTTCATTTTTTCTTTGTTTAAGAAAGAATCCGATTCTTTTTCAGTGATTTGACACAACACAGTAAAGCCAGCTTTAACTCAATTCATACGGATTCAATTGATTTTTTTTTAAAAAATTAATTTTTTGGAAAAACATTTTAGAAAATAATCAAATTGTTTAAAAAAAATTATTTCTAAATAATTTTTTAAAATAATTTGATTATTTTGGAAAAACATTCTTTTAAATAATTTATAGAAAAAAATTGATTGAATAATTTTTTATAAATTGAATCCCTATTTTATAAAAAAATTGAATGAGATAGAAAAAAATATAGAAAAAAACTTATTTCTATGCGTAAGTTTATTTTTTTTAATTTTTTTTAATTTTTTACAATTTATGCGTAAGTTTATTTTTTTTAATAAACAATTTTTTACAATTTTTTATTATTATGCGTAAGTTTATTTTTTTTAATTTTTTATAATTTTTTACAATTTATGCATTAGTTTATTTTTTTTAATAAACAATTTTTTTTATTATGCGTAAGTTTATTTTTTATATTTTTTTTTTAATTTTTTACAATTTATGCATTAGTTTATTTTTTTTAATAAACAATTTTTTACAATTTATACGTAAGTTTATTTTTTTTAATAAAAAAAATAAACAATTTTTTACAATTTTTTTTAATAAACAACTTTTTACTTTTATGCGTAAGTTTGAAAAGAACAATTTTTTTACTTAAACAATTTTTTTACTTGAACAATTTTTTGAATAAACAATTTTTTTACTTTTATGCGTAAGTTTGAAAAAAAAAACAATTTTTTTACGATGCGTAATTTTTTTACTTAAAAAATTATTTAGAAATATTTTTTTTAAACAATTTGATTATTTTCTAAAATGTTTTTTCAAAAAATTAATTTTTTAAAAAAATCAATTGAATCCGTATGAATTGAATTAAAGCTGGTTTTACTGTGTTGTGTCAAATCACTGAAAAAGAATCGGATTCTTTCTTAAACAAAAAAAAATATTAAAACTTACGCATAGAAACTTACGCACAGAGTTTTCTGTGCGTAAGTTTCATTTTTCCCAAAAAAAATGAAAAAAACGATTTTTTAAAAAACTTACGCACAGAAAACTCTGTGCGTAAGTTTTTAATCTCTGTGCGTAAGTTTAGGTTTTCCACGTGGAGCCTACGTGGTGCAAAAAAAAACTTACGCATACACTTAGGATTAAAACTTACGCACAGAGTTTTCTGTGCGTAAGTTTTTAAAAAAAATCGTTTTTTTTAATTTTTTTTTTGGGAAAAATGAAACTTACGCACAGAAAACTCTGTGCGTAAGTTTGTATGCGTAAGTTTTGGCCATTTTTGGAATTAGATGTTTAAAATGGCTATTTAAAGAAACCTTATGTATAAAATGGCTATTTGAGGCAATTTCCCGAAAAAAACATATAATGGAAGATGCAACCAATCGTTTTTAACTAATTCTAACTCACATTTTCTTTTATATAAAAAGAAGATTTCATAAATTTCATTTGTAAAGACGATGTAAATATTACCCTTTTCATCATTATAATCCTATATTTAAAAATACACTGTTTTTATATTATAAATTATTTGTTTTCTCACCAACAATTATTTTCGTATGTTAGTGAAAGTGTTTATGATTTATAATTTTTTACATTTTCACTTACTTAAAAAATATTTAACAATTATATTATTCCAAACAAGATCGGCCTTAAGACATAGGCTGCAACCGAGCCTAGAGTATCAATAGTCCAAGCTTAAGATGTACTCCCTGCGTCCCAAATTAAATGTCCACTTTGCTATTTATATATGTCCCAAATTAAGTGTTTTGTTTCAAAAAGTAATTGGTACATTTCTAATATTACCCTTACTTAAAAAGAAAATACAAAAGTTTTTTTTCTTTTTCTTTCTTCGAGAATCGTAATGTTCACGAGTCCATGGCCTTTCATCTCCTTCACTCCACTTTCTTTTTTTCTTCTTTCATTTACGTGCTTCTTGCTGCTTCATTTTTTTTTGCCTCCATTTTCTTTCTTCACCAACATCCTTTTTTTCTTTTTCACATGCTTCCAGTTTCATTCTTTAAATATAGAACAGCTTCATTAATCAAATTCTCATCACATTCAATTTGCAATGGCAAATTTCCTTGTCGTTCTAACTTACCCTTACAGATATGTGGAGTTTTATAGTTGTTGCCACCATGAACCTTGATGATTTCTTTCATACACGTTTGTAAAGTTAGAAACACATTGTTAAGCTCATGTGATGACATTCTTTCGAAAGAAGTTTGAACCGCAAAAACCAATTCATCAATTGTTCCTAAAACCTCTTGTTCTTGAAGTGATTGAATCGCTCGAAAAAAACCGAGGTCCAACACATTTAAATCAGGACTGTTTGGTGGCTGAAAACAAAGTCGAATATCAAACCCATCTTTAGATCCCGCTTGCAGAAACTCGACATCGTCGACTTTGATATGAGGCTTTGCATTGTCTTGTTGAATAAATATTGGACCCGTATGACCTTGTGGCCATGCACTTCTAATAGCCGGCAAAACTTTCTCTATCAACCATGACCTTGTGACCTCTTTAGTTACCGATAAAATAGGTTTGGTCTCCAATGTTCCCGCAATTACTTGAACGCTTTGCGGGTTCTAAGGTTGTTAGCGGGAATATGCCAATCTTTCCGGAAAAAACTTCATTGCCTAATGCATCAAATCTTGGTCGTGCAACTGCAGCTAAAAACATGACTTTTGTGATAAACTTTTTGGATTTACATGTTCTTAACGGCTCATCCTCACCGGGGACTAGATAGTAACGTTTGGATGGTCTTGACAAGTAAAACCATTTTTCATCAATATGGATGATGTTAAACATATCACAAAATGTGGGACTAGCACTTGATAAAGATGGAGTAATCATAGATAAACAAAATTCTAACCTTGATTTTTTATTTTGATCGGTTAAAGTCGGTTTGATGGCATTTGTATGTGGTTGAAGTGCACCTTCTTTGATTCGTCTATGCATAGTTGACTTTGAAATACTTATTGATTTTGCAAGAGATCGAATATTCGATCGACGACGTAACAGAATCTCCAAAACTTGAGCCAAATTAATTTCTTTCCTCTTCCTTCCAACTACCTTCGGCTTTTTAGAAGATACATCGACCATCGATCCATGGAGAACTTGAAGTTTTGCTTGGTGCCAAATGCGACTTACGGTTCGTGTAGATACGGAGAAAAGTGATGCTACATTACTTATGGATCCTTTCTTCAATCTTCCATCGGAACTTTGTTGCAATAAGGCTTGGTATATGGATTGACGTTCGGCATTACTCAAATTCATTTTAGTGCATGAATTCGTGAAATGCTCCATCCTCCAACTAAAATGTAAAGATAGATTTAATAGGGAAATTTAGAGTTTATGTCTTCATGCCAATATATTTATACTTGAATTCAATTGGTAAATTTGGTGGTAAATTGAATAATAGGCGGGGAAAAATTGGAAGAATTTATTGGTGGTAAAATGTGGTAAATTGTATACTGGGTGGGAAAAAGATGAAAATTTTATTGAAAAAGTTGAATCAAATTTGAAAAACAAATTTAAATGTTTTTGTCGTGCATGAAAACTTTAGTGGGAAAAGTAACCTCTATAATTTTAGACAAAAGAATAATTGTGTATAAACAAGGGATAAATGTTTCTTTTAATATTAAGGGTAAAATTGTCATTCTTTAAATTAAAAGGTGTAATAATTAGTTTATCTAAAACTGTGTGCCAATTGTACTGTGGACACTTATTTTGGGATGGAGGGAGTATTTGTTAGTTTGAAAAAAATAATATTTAACCACTATAATTCACCCAAAATTCGAATATGAGACTTCCTGGTTGAAAACTTGAGTGTTCTACCACCATGCTAGGAACGATTTTATTGTATGTTTGTCATATTACATTAATATATTCTGATTTTATACAAACCTAAAAAACAATCACTACTTGTTATTATCCATTAAAACAAGACAGATATAAGGTTTTTGTTTTATTCAATGTCAACCTTACCCTTTTCTGTTTTTCATACAAATTTCAAAAATAAAAGATATAAATTTTTTTATATGTATTTGTGTAACAACCGTTATCCTAAAATGTATACTTTTGGTTAAGTTGTGGCTAAAGTTAAAGCGAAGATACTTGGGGACTTGGATGTAAATATTTGAGAGGTATAAATGGGGAGGAAATCCCTAATTTCTCATATTTTTGTGTTTCTGTTGGCTGCGCATCGAGAGGAGAGGGAGAACTTGGAGATTTTGGCAACAAATCAATAGAGCTATCTGAGAGGGAGGATCATCTCTATTGCAAGTAAGTTCATCCTCATCCCTGTTTATGATTCCTTAATGTATTGTGTTGTGTATTGAGAAAGAAATCAAGAGTGGAGATTGTGTTCTTATTTTGGGAGTTGCGGATTTTTTTGCCTCATTTTGTATTGTAGATGTGATATATTGGTAGTAAATCATTGTATTGGGTTAGTGTATTAATCTTCCCTAGTATTGGGTTGTTTTGGGGCGAAAATCGGGTTTTTGGATCGAAAATGGAAGGATTTGGGGTTTGCTGTTCGACATGTCCGGATGTCGCCTTATCCGGATAATTGGTGAATCCGGCTAAGGAGGTCCGGAAAGTATGGAATCTGGATGTGGTTCGTCCGGATCAATCGGTTTCCGGATAGGGTACCCAGATTGTTTGGTTTTCCGGATTGAGGGTACCCGGATTCCGGGTAAGCTGTTGTCCGGATTCATGAAGTTTCCGGATGGCTAGTATCCGGATTAGTGGTCTGGATCAGTGGAATCCGGATAAGAGTTTGTTCAGGATTGTAGTATCTTTCGGATAGGAGGCCTGATGTTAATTTGTTGGAAAATCTTAGGTGTTCGTTGAGGGTGGAAGTGAAGTGTTCGTGTTATTAATCTCGACAATCAGGTGAGTTCCCTTGAACCCTTTTATGACAGATCAAATTGAACTTGCTTTCAATATCTGATGTGGTAACATGAATTTTGATACGTACCATGAAATGAGTTATGACTGTTTCTATAATCACGAGCATGTTTTACCGTATATTCATGATGCATGTGTTTTCATGATTATATACTATTATGTGGAGTCGGGTTGCACATGGGGCTAGTGGTACCATGGATCGTTGAGGATCCTTGGTGTGTGGTTGAACCGTGTGCGTTGAATCCGTTTCTCGCGCACACGGAAAAGGCATCTACTGGGGGGGGGGGGGGGGGGGGCGTGGGATCTACCGGGGGGCCCGAGCGAGGACATCACGTGGAGGTGATGGGCGTGGAGACCACTGTGCAAATACCCTTGTGTTAAGGTTAATTGTGTTTAATTGTTATTTTATTTTATATTATAACAGTTTGTGTTTTAAAGATGAGATTGCGTTAAACTGTTTTCGAGAAAGAATTCACTAGACCTCATGGTCTGAAACACCCTAAAAACGGAGTCAATTTAAACCTTGAAATTTCCACAAGTTATGATCAAAACTTTCAAACTTATATAATCTGAGGATCAAATATAAGGTTTCTATATACACTTGACATTACTTAAATAACTTATTAATCAAATCACCTCATAACAATCAGATTAATCAAGTTATCTAAACAACCGTCCCAAAAGCATCAAAGAATATCTAGATCCTCCGGTATCTCTAAATCTGAATCTTTCCAACAGTTCTCTTCTCTCATTCCCGCTATTTCCCGGAGCTTGTACCTGGTAAGAAGATTCAACTTGAAACATTAGGCTTTCGCCTAGTGAGAATACTCAAATCAATATAAAATTTAATAATTAAATCATGAACAGATAACTCAAACCTGTTCTCACCCATCTTACCGTACGACAACTCCTTTTCAAATCGGGGAATCTACCCCACTCCCAATTTCCTACGACTAACTCATTTAATCGTAACAACAACATAAGAGTTAACTCTTAATCATTCCAGATTCACAATCAATAATCACACACAAGAAATTACAAGTCAAAACCTGCCTATTTCTTAATCAGGAAGTAGAGATTACAAATTACTTTATGCCTATCTCTAATCTTCCTCTCAACACAGGGAAATCTCTGATCTTCCCAAATCGAAATGGGAATCATTAAGCACAACTGCTTGTTCCACATTCCACCTCAGAATCAATGGTCCCCATGGGATTATAATATCGCGATACTCAAATCGAGACTCATGATTCAAGGTACACCCAATTACTAAAATTACACCCCTTTGGTCTATGGCGAGTAATCGGTTCCCATTATACCGTACCCAAGTGCCCTCGGTGACCGGATGCCTATTTTAGTAAAAGCACATAATCACATAATATAATATCTGAAATAATCGATATTACTATATGTGTCCAGCATACAATATATCATTTCTCCGAACATATTCTATATATAAAATAAAGAATATTATTATCTCCTCATCTCAATCTCTTTACTATTCCTTCTCTGCAATCTGGTACGGAATCACCATCTCAATTGTTATCTACATTTTCGGACTCATAGATAGGCTTTTATAATTTCTCTCAATAAAGCTTCAAATCACATTCCGATTTCATAATCATATCACAGATTGCATATAGCAGATAATCAGGCTTAGCATACAAGAATAATGATAAATACTAGTTCATCATATTTCAATCTCTTAACTATCCCCTCTTTACAACTTAGCTCGGGAGTTAATATATATATATATATCATTTGTTAATCTACATTTTTGGACTCATAGATGGATCTTTATAATTTATCTTAAAGAAGCTTCAATTCATATTTAGAGTTAATAATCATATAACATAATGCATATAGCAAATAATCATACTCATTATAAGGAATATTAATAATTCCGGTTCATTAACTTCTTAGATAACTCATCTTAGAAATTTTAGCATGGAAATCAACATAGCACAAATTTTAATCGCCCTCTTGGCTTATCTCTAATTTAATCAAGTCCATATAAAACATATTCATGCATACATATAAAACATCTAATTCAATATTAATTACTGAATTTTAAAGAGAGTTGAATAAACTCACCTGATGCGTTATTACTCCTTTTAATCCTTTTTAACTCGCAAGGCTCCTTTCTTCACTACCACAGCTTAATGTATTATTCAGTTTACATATACTGATATTAATTTTCCAAAACAGAACCCTCTACAACTGAAAATCTTTAATTTCTAAAAAAATACATCTCAAGTCGCAACCAACTGAAATCGCAACCGCCTATTGCGATTTCAATTCCAAGTCGCAACCAACTGGTGCGACTACAGTACTAAGTCGCAATTCACCATTGCGATTCCACCCCAAATCGCAACCAACTGTTGCGACTTCAAAGCCAAGTCGCAGTCAACGGTTGCGACTCCAACCCCAAGTCGCAACGTCTACTGCGACTCCACTACCAAGTCGCAATTGCCCATTGCGATAATCATGAATGTCGCAACCCAAGGTTGCGACTTCGATGATATTCATCCAAGTCTCAGTCCACTAAGTTCATCTAAAACCCAGATTTTTATACTTTTAATCCATGTTTGTTTATGCCAATTTGCAGATATGTTTCATACACTTATCTTAACATATCCTAAAACTCAGATTCTCATTATCATCAAAATTTTACCAAAACCCAACATAAAACTCCCAAGAAAGCTTTTAACTAAGAAGATGTAGGAATTAATGATGTTTACCTTTGTTTGATTCTTGCCTCCCAACTGAAATAAAACTGATTTCTTCTTCTTATCTCCTTCTTCAATTTCTTCTATCTCTCGGTTCTTTCTCTCAAACTGTAACACACCAAAAACACACACACTACCCTTACACAATTAGTCTATTATGACTAATAATAGGACACCTCACCCTTAAACCTATGAGTCATAAGGCATAATACCAAATGAACCTCCAACTTTAAAAGAATAACCCTATAACCCTCAAATTGGAAATCTTCTTCAATCAACACTTTTAAACAATTGCAAACTCAACTCCAAGTTAATTTTATAATTCACAAAATAGTATAACGGAAATTTGGGATGTTACAATACTCCCCAACTTGAAAATGATTTCGTCCCCGAAATCAAGGTCAGGTAAACAAAGGATGATACCTACTTCTCATACTCTCTTCGGACTCTAAAGTTACATTAGTACCTCTATGGTTTCCACTGTACTTTCAACATAGCTATCTCATTACCACTACGTAGCTTTCTAATCGATCTTTCCAAAAATTACCTCCGGTTCTTCCACACCGCATCATTATCACAACTCACTTTCCAGGTCTCAAAATAACATTAACATGTACTATCTGAAATTTTACGTACACTGTAAATTAAGCATACATGATACTATTAATGTAACAACCCAAACTTTAGTAAGTTGAAGGTTTAGTGCTTAGAGCAATAAGAGTGAAAGTTAGCAAAGGGACCATATTCCTAAGTATTGTTTTCTCTTGTGGCATTTTAGAATAAAAGGGAATTTGGTGGCCAAGGTGTTAAATTGGAAACTTATGTGCTCTAGAGTGTGAAATTAGAGTTATAAATCAGATGAAGAACCCTCATTCTTCATTTTTGGTGGCGGCTAAGGATTTGAGAAGAAGGATTTTGGAGAAGACCAACTTTTGGGAATTTGGAGTGGGAGAGATTCATCAAAGGCTTTGGAAGATCATCTTCTAGGTATGATTCTCTTCATTTATCTTCTTCTTCTTGTGTGTAATGGGTTTTGGTCAAGAGTGTGTGTTGGAGTTGGAAATCCTTGGGTTCAATGTTTTTGGGATTGAATCCCTATGAGTTGTGATCATTTCAGTAAGGAACTCCATCTTGTTGCTTAGTAACCTCCATTTTCTATGGATTGAGCTTTTTGGGTTTTGAGGTTTAAATCCATGAATCAATAGGTGGATTTGATGGGTTTTATGTTGAGTAGAATGTTGGAAATTGATTCTTATGGTTTATTATATCTAATGTATCAATTTGAGAGGTTTAGAACCGATTTAGAGAAGTTTGGGGATTGAGAAACCTTTGGGCTTTTGGAAGAAAATCGTGCAGGGCAAACCAGGGATCCGCGCCGATCTCGGCGCCGATGGATCGGCGCCACCATCGGCGCCAGGCTCTGTCCCCTTTTCCCTTTTGTCCGTTTTCGTTGTTCGTTCGGGTCTAGGATCGAGGCAGCGATTGGGGGATTGTCTTGGGGTTATGTTAAGGATGTTTGGGAGTATGGTTAGATGGTTTAACACCATTCTTGTGGTGCCCAATTCAGGTGCTCGGTTCGAACAAGTGTGGGTTTCGGAGCGTGTGTCGAGGTGCTAACGCTAAGGTGAGTTCCCTTATGCATTATTTCTATCTTTTAAAATGAATTGCGAAGAATTGATATGACTGAAAATGAGTTTACTTGATCATCATGAATCTTATGTTTTCTCATGCATGAAAAGTGTTATTCTACAAGTGGAAGGAGGATATTCCTCGAGTAAGTTTTAAAGCATGTTTTAAATGTTTATGTTTGTGGTAGAGTCGGGTTACACAGTGGAGGACCCCCGAGTTTCCGTCCCTGGCTTTGTAAGGTGATGAGTTGCCGTCCCTGGCTTTGTAAGGTGATGAGTTGCCGTCCCTGGCTTTGTAAGGTGATGAGTTGCCGTCCCTGGCTTTGTAAGGTGATGAGTTGCCGTGCCTGGCTTTGTAAGGTGTTATTGGTCCGTACCACTGTGTATACCCTTGTTTGAGCTCAAACTTGTTAAGTGTTATTTGCAAGGAAACGTGTCAAGTATTGTTTGCAAGGAAACGTGTTTCGTAAAATGTTTTGTGGTTACGTTTTTAGGAGGGAATTCACTAGACCTTATGGTCTAACCCTCGCTTTCAAAACTTAAAAACCATTTTCAGGTATTAGTCGTGTATGAAGCTTCATATTATGAGGATGGAAGGTCGGGTCGTGGTAAAAGAGCGAGACTAGTGAAGACTTGCCGAGTATCGTCGGGCTTCTTGTAGTATCTCAGTTGTGAAGGTGGTTTCCGCTGCGAGCTTAGAGTAAATTTGATGTATTGTAGACTTTGGGACCATTTTCGGTTGTAATGTTTAATCGTTTATTTTATGAGATTTCGGGTCGTTACAAATGGTATCAGAGCCATAGTTTAAGGGATTTAGGTGACCGGATGGGCCTAAACTTAAACTGTGGAGTTGAGTGGGACACAACTGAGATATGGGAAGCCATTAGGAATGACCGTAAACATAGGATATCTTGACAATAGTAGTGAGAACCCTCATGTAAGGTAAATTCAAGTAGCATCTGGCCAATGCTATTATGGATTTACAGGTGCATGGGTGTAATCAATCGCTATTGTCGGGATGGGTGGTGAGAGTGGCAGTATGTAGAAGGTTCTAACCTTGTGCTTGATAGCAAAGAGTTGATGTGTCATGGGAGATCCCTTGTGATGTGGTGTTTGTAACTTCTAGAAGGAGTGTTGTCTAGAATGTTGATGAACTGTCTAGAGGTAAACTCTCTGGGATAGGAAGTGAGAAGTAGGTTGGCATCTTGAAAGCCTTCAATTCAAGATCGAGTGAGGGAATCTAGTCTTGGATTCCTTAGTCAAACGGTTTAGTGGCAAGATCAATGAATGAAGGAGATCAGTGTTGTTTTGAGGTATGCATAAGAGTAGGAAGTGAGATAACTGGTTAGTTTGGTAAACCATGTTGAGTGGTCGATCCGATGGGCTATGAAGTACTTGTACAACAAGTTGTAGCATAAGTAAGAAAGCGGTTGTTGGTCATAGTATGGTGTCAGTGAAGAGTTGAAGTGAGCGCAACGGTTGACTTAGTTAGAGTGAATAGCCTTCCTTTTGCGTATTGAATTCAATGCATTTTGTTGTTAAACGTATTATACGAGACTCTTTCATGTTAAAAAGCATGTACGTACATGATATGTTTTCTTGACTTAGGAAATGAGTTGACGCGTGCGAGCGTGTTTTCTTTAAAGTAATAGACAAACTCGTTTTCATTATACGATAAAGCTTTGAACTTAGTGATTTGCGAATTATTTCACGTTTTTTCTTGTGGAGAGAATCTTCATTACGAAAATATTGAAAAAAATATTTTATCGCGAGGGTTGTTTTACAAACAAAATGAGTACTGACTCGTTATTTTCATGTAAGCGAGTGTTGGAGTTAACTGACCCACTTTGAGTAAGTGATTTCGTTCTGAATTCTCTAGCCGTATTGGAAAAGGTTTCGTTGGAGATGACCGTTGTGTCGGCATCGAGTTGGATGGACAAGGGTACGAAGTATCGTAAGAGTGCCTGTGAGCGATCCTTGCGATCGTTGTGTTTTACTAATCGTCTTGGGTGGTGTTGGCTCATACATACTCAAGCTTGTTTTATGATTTTGTGTCTACTGTATTTCTAAAGGTGTACAAAATGTTTTCAATCGTTGTGTCATTATGCATGAAGGCTAGGAACTCGCTAGGTCGGGAAGGGTATTACGATTGAGGTTGAGGAAAGGCTTTGGGAGTGGAATTTTCAGTTGAATAAGATGTGGTCGAGTTATGACCTTAGTGTTCCCGTTAGGGGAAGTGGGTGAATACCGGGAGTCCCGGGCAGTGAATTTGGAATGCCGGTATGATAGTAGTTTGAGCTATTGCTTAGTTATGCGAGAATGGTTTTATTGCGGTAAGATTCGAAATGACCAAAGCGTGTCTGTTGGTGTGGTGGTAATAAGTAGCGTTACGTTACTTGATGTAATGTTATCGACTTTGAGTCGGAGTACTAAGATGTTTGGTAATTAAAGTTCTACGCTAAGAAAGGTCTTGTGTTTCCTCAAGTGAGAGCGGTGGGGTATAAGTTGGTTATGATGAGTTGGACGAAGTGGATTCTGTTAGAAATCCTAGGTGGTCTAGAAGGAGTGGAATCTTCACATGTAGTCCATTGATATGGAGGTTTGCGACTGTTTATCATGTCTTAAGTTAGAGGCGTTGTCAGGAAACTGAATCGTGAGAATGAACCCGTTGCGGGCAAACGAAGGAGGTTGTCCGAGATTTGTGTAAATGATATGGCGTAGGAACACCTAGGGAGAGCAATCGGAGAACGGAAGATCACTAAAGTGAATGTGATGTCCATTGAGGTTTTGATGATCCTCTTATGTGTCAGATGTTTAGTATAACGGATTTAGATTGCGGAAAAATTTGGCGAGAAACGAGAATTTGTTCGAGGAGTTAGGAGAGGTAGATCCCAACGGGAAATCCTTGTTTGAATGTTACAAAAGTGAAAGATCGTGGTTGCATAAGTGATTTCTTATAGGGTATGATGATCCATATAAGAACGAAATGTCGGGGAATCGAAGCAGGTGCGCTTTGGATAGTTGACCTGGACACATGGTTCGTCTAGACCCAGGAAAGGCAAGGTCGGGAAACGTTTTGTTTCGTATGAGATTGTGTTATGGGTGGCATGAAGGAGGTAATATCTCCTGTGTAAGTAAAGGCATCATGTTAGCTTGTTGTGATGTGGTCGCATGGTGCTATGGTGGTGTGAGGAAGCGGTAGCACTTAGTACTGGTGGATTGTGTAAGCCTTAGGTATAATGAAGAATTGCCGTAATAATGGAGTGGTCAAAGGTAGTGAGTATGTTTGAGTTGAGTGGGAACTCGTGAGTTATAGTTCAACAAGTTGGGGAAGGACTAAGTAGCGAGATAGACTCGATTGTGTATTCGGGATGATGCGAAGGCAAATTCGAATTGTGTGAATGATCATGAGAAATTTGGTCTGCAGTGTGATGTTATGGGCCAAGAGTGCTCGGATGTGTAGTGACCGTAGTTGTCGTGCTAAGTGTGCCAGCTAGTGTTGTAGCAATGTGATGTTGGAGAGAGAGGAAACATCGAATATAAGCCTTTTGGGGGTTTCAGATGAGGTGTTCGGTTTGTTAACCAGATTGTTGGAGCACGTGGAAGTAAGTTGACGTCGTGGTATGATTATGTTAGGAATAGAATGACGGAGTGGTGGTGGGTGGTTACCCGAAATAGAAACCAAGTGTTTCTAGTTGTAAGAGTCGCTAAGTAAGCATGTTTCTGGGATCATTGGGAGTCGGAAAAAGATGATGAGATGTTAGTCAAAATAGGGTGTAGTAGATGCGAAATCCTTAAGGAATGCGAGTTGTTTCTCATGTGTGAAAGGATTATTCGAGGAAGTAAAGGTTGGAGATCAAGAATGTGTAGTGACGTCGAACACTGGTGTCGTTTCAAGACGACTTGGTTGAATGCCCTAAGTTAGGATCTTGGTGCAACTGTTTGGTTAGGCGAGTAATAAGGAAGTGGTATCAGCATGTGGAAGGGTCGAGAGAGAGAAGGGCAAGTAATGTTTGGTGGGCTGTGCTCCACACCAACGTGGGGAGGTGAAGTTAGTATGTCGGATTAAGTGAGTAAGTTTGGAAGTAATAAACTTGACAGCAATGCCAAAAGGTGCAGCGTTGTGTAGGTTGTCTTTCATAAGTGTGCGAACCATTGGGAAGAGTATTGAGGAAGGAAATTGTGCATGAGTTAAGTTAGTGACTCTGTGAGAAATGTTTAAACGAATTGGTCGTGCAGTGATTAATCTAGTGAGAATAGTATGGTGTGACCATGGTTACTCCTCTTGGTTGAGTGAGGGTAATCGAAGTTATATTTTGTGTCTAAACGCTTGTGGCAGGTAGGGATAAATCGATGTGCTTGCAGGATAAGTTGAATTCGGATAAGTGATCGCATCAAGTAGGAAGTATGGAGGTTCCTACTCTTAGTTACGTATAAGTCGGGAGTGGTGTTGTAGTCGACGGACTGTGGTCGAGGTGGTCCAGGAAAGGGAAATGTTTTCTGCTTAGACGATTGTTGGGTGGTGCACGATTCTGAGTGGTCATACGATGAAGGAACTCGAGGCTGTGAGTGGTCGGGATGGACAGGGTTGGTCTTGTGCCAATCTGTCAGGTGTGGGATTGTTTCTTAGTAATTGAATCTTATGTTATAGCGGGGGGATTCCGCCAAGTTCCTCCTCAAAGGAAGTATAGGTGCATGAGAAGCCTTAGTAAGTCTTTTGTGGTCAAGATCGATCGAGTAGGGACAATAGCCTACGAGTTAGAGTACCGTAAGAACCGAAGGGAATGCATCCGATGTTCCAGGTTTCGATGTATGAGGTGGTTGGCTGGGTTAGAAATGGCTACACCTTGGGAGAGTGTCGGTTTAGTGTGGGCATATTACCCGCATCCTTTCCAATAAGGAATTCCGGGGACGGAATTATTTTAAGGGGGGAGTGTTGTAACAACCCAAACTTTAGTAAGTTGAAGGTTTAGTGCTTAGAGCAATAAGAGTGAAAGTTAGCAAAGGGACCATATTCCTAAGTATTGTTTTCTCCTGTGGCATTTTAGAATAAAAGGGAATTTGGTGGCCAAGGTGTTAAATTGGAAACTTATGTGCTCTAGAGTGTGAAATTAGAGTTATAAATCAGATGAAGAACCCTCATTCTTCATTTTTGGTGGCGGCTAAGGATTTGAGAAGAAGGATTTTGGAGAAGACCAACTTTTGGGAATTTGGAGTGGGAGAGATTCATCAAAGGCTTTGGAAGATCATCTTCTAGGTATGATTCTCTTCATTTATCTTCTTCTTCTTGTGTGTAATGGGTTTTGGTCAAGAGTGTGTGTTGGAGTTGGAAATCCTTGGGTTCAATGTTTTTGGGATTGAATCCCTATGAGTTGTGATCATTTCAGTAAGGAACTCCATCTTGTTGCTTAGTAACCTCCATTTTCTATGGATTGAGCTTTTTGGGTTTTGAGGTTTAAATCCATGAATCAATAGGTGGATTTGATGGGTTTTATGTTGAGTAGAATGTTGGAAATTGATTCTTATGGTTTATTATATCTAATGTATCAATTTGAGAGGTTTAGAACCGATTTAGAGAAGTTTGGGGATTGAGAAACCTTTGGGCTTTTGGAAGAAAATCGTGCAGGGCAAACCAGGGATCCGCGCCGATCTCGGCGCCGATGGATCGGCGCCACCATCGGCGCCAGGCTCTGTCCCCTTTTCCCTTTTGTCCGTTTTCGTTGTTCGTTCGGGTCTAGGATCGAGGCAGCGATTGGGGGATTGTCTTGGGGTTATGTTAAGGATGTTTGGGAGTATGGTTAGATGGTTTAACACCATTCTTGTGGTGCCCAATTCAGGTGCTCGGTTCGAACAAGTGTGGGTTTCGGAGCGTGTGTCGAGGTGCTAACGCTAAGGTGAGTTCCCTTATGCATTATTTCTATCTTTTAAAATGAATTGCGAAGAATTGATATGACTGAAAATGAGTTTACTTGATCATCATGAATCTTATGTTTTCTCATGCATGAAAAGTGTTATTCTACAAGTGGAAGGAGGATATTCCTCGAGTAAGTTTTAAAGCATGTTTTAAATGTTTATGTTTGTGGTAGAGTCGGGTTACACAGTGGAGGACCCCCGAGTTGCCGTCCCTGGCTTTGTAAGGTGATGAGTTGCCGTCCCTGGCTTTGTAAGGTGATGAGTTGCCGTCCCTGGCTTTGTAAGGTGATGAGTTGCCGTCCCTGGCTTTGTAAGGTGATGAGTTGCCGTGCCTGGCTTTGTAAGGTGTTATTGGTCCGTACCACTGTGTATACCCTTGTTTGAGCTCAAACTTGTTAAGTGTTATTTGCAAGGAAACGTGTCAAGTATTGTTTGCAAGGAAACGTGTTTCGTAAAATGTTTTGTGGTTACGTTTTTAGGAGGGAATTCACTAGACCTTATGGTCTAACCCTCGCTTTCAAAACTTAAAAACCATTTTCAGGTATTAGTCGTGTATGAAGCTTCATATTATGAGGATGGAAGGTCGGGTCGTGGTAAAAGAGCGAGAGGTAGTGAAGATTTGCCGAGTATCGTCGGGCTTCTTGTAGTATCTCAGTTGTGAAGGTGGTTTCCGCTGCGAGCTTAGAGTAAATTTGATGTATTGTAGACTTTGGGACCATTTTCGGTTGTAATGTTTAATCGTTTATTTTATGAGATTTCGGGTCGTTACAATTAAATACTTCAACAACCACGGTATCCCATTATTACTTCCATGTCTTACACATTTCTTTGATATAGAATGCTATTACTTCCTCACATCACTATCTCATCGTACAACCACAATATAACCAGGCACCAAAATATTGAACATCAGAAGTGATAACTCTTATTGAACTTTGCAATGTAATTACATTCTTAAGTCCAATCTTTCTATCCTTGTTTCCCCACGTTAGTATGGAATACTAATTTTCAAGTATTATCTGTCTCTTTCTCCCAACTTTCCACATACCGATATTATTTTCTTCTTACGAAACATAGTTAAACAGTTTCATCAAAATCTCTAACTTAAAACATTCAGCCAAGTTATCTTGAAACGACATTACCGTTCGAAGTTATTACCATCTTAGATCTTCAGCTAATAATTTCTCATACATTTCTTTCACACATAAGGAGCAACTTATATTCCTTAACAATCTTGCCTTCGCTACACCACATTGGTCTACTTACCCATCATCTTTATTAAACTTCCAGTGATTCAAAATACAACTTAATTGGCAACTCATACCATCAAAATTTCTTTGGATAAACACTCACCACTGCTCCGACATTCTATTTCGATATAAGCCATATTACCCAGTTATCTTACAAACCACATGTTTTATCAACTTTTATTAACAAATAATACTTTCCAACCGGAATTCCCAAAACTTCCATTCGGATACTTCCTCTTTCTAACATCACGTCTCATACTAGATGACACCTGTATCTTGGCAATTAATGCCACTACTCGTTCATCCATTCTCCACCCATAACATTTACCACAGACCATGTCTCTCATAGTCATTCGTACATATTTAATTTTACAATACCATTTTCTCGTCCAAATACACAGGTCTATATCACTAAATATCTCCTCCCCAACTTTAGTTGAACTACCACTCACAATTTTTTAATTAATCTTGAACTTATTCGTTCTTACTAGCTATTTGTGATTCCAATATGTTGCATAGACAAGGTACAATTCCTCACAGATCAACACAATCTATACACCCCCTTTGTTTATTTCTAGTATTTCATCTTTTATAAATCTTCCACATCGCAAGTAAACACTTGTCTAAAAGCAACAGTCCTTCACTGTTCTAACAATCCCACAAGGTGATCCTTCAACTTTTAAGCTTCTGATTTAAACTTAACATTCATACATGATCCCAAAAGGATAACCAATGCATTCGCGTTATATAAACTTAAATTTTCAATACCAATTATGCAAGTTCAACCCCAAGCCTACGCCAAGCTTATCAAATCGGGTCAAAGTTCTTAAGACTTAACTGAATCCAAAACCGAGTCATCTACTCAAAGGATTTAAAGATTATTTATCAATATCAACTCATGAAAATAAATACATCTAACTCACATTATGCCACATACGCTCCGAGACGTGATAATCTTACGACCCCTTCATTGCTACTTTCCCAATGAAGTCAAATCATTTGCAAGTACACGCAACTCTTTTCATACTCCACAATGTATATAATCTGCCCAGGTTCATTAGTTCCAAAGATACTAAGTAAAATATCAAACAGTCTTTACACCTAAGACCAACACTTAAACTGTCACCGGTTCAAATACAATGCAGTTAAGCATATAACACATCCAATACTCCATCTCGAATCATTAAACTGACAATTATTCAAAAGACTCATTTGTATATTAATCAGGCCTTTAAGGTCAAAACAAACGTTTGGTTAAATACGTGTCACTCACACGATTACATAAACCAAAATTGCCTATTTACTTAAAATCTTTACCTTATTAATCCCTTCATTGGCCATCGTTCCCAAAATAAAAGTTTATCACTCTCAAAACATTCACAGTTCCCCAATTGTGTCGCACACACTAATATTTACTTTGCGCATACCCTCTGCATAACAGCATACCGGTATCGCTCACGGTTTTTGTTCCTACCTGCACGGTTATACGCGGGACGCATCTAGACTGTACCCAGTGACAGACAAAAGGCCTCGTACACCTTACACCACTCTCGCCTTCAAAGTCAAAACTTAACATTCAATACTTCCTTAACCCTGAACCTAATTCTTCCTCCAGACACGGCCGACCCTCGGCAACTGTATTACTAATCATCGAACAAGGGTACAGACCCTCGTATTAATGTTACTAAAGTTCACTTTCAATTTTCCCACTGTTCATCTCTCATTTGAATACAATTACCAAAACCACAAACTTTCTCCCAAGATTATCCAACACCTCTCCACTCTTGGAGTTCTTTCTTAGCTTAAAGCGTAATGCTCTACGACCTAGCGAGTTCATAGCCTTCATGCATGACAATATAATAAATAACTCAATCCACACTTTTAAATATTTACATAAACAATATTCGAAACAACGTGAGCACACACGCCCCAACCATTTTCATAACTCCCATGTTCTACACAACGATATCAAAACCGTTTGTCTACAATTTTCGTAAAACTCAATCTTTCTCAACCAAAATGTTGTTACAACAGTAATATCTTAGATGAAGATCTTTTCATACGACAAAGTTTAAAATTTACTGACATAGTGTAAACTAGTCGTTTCTCACACTCTTTTATATGATATTATCAAATCAATACCTTTGTTGGTTATAAAAAGTTTACTGATCAACACTTTCTCGACCTATTTACTATCATACAACTTTTTATGTAAAGTATGAAGTATTTTGCAAGTTGCTAAACCTCAAAATTTCGTTAGGTAACGTAATTGAAATTGCCCTTTTTCTTTAAATACATACTTGCACATACTAACTCATCCTTGAATAAAATTGTTATTTATACATTTGATTTGAAATCAAGAAAACTCATGTAACACACACTAAAACATCATGTACAAAACTTACTCGCAATGAAGGCTATTTACTCAAACAAGGTCAATCGTTTTACTTACATAACTTATCATTGACACTTTACTTCCGACCCGAAATCGCCCTCTCGGCCTTATAATAATTGCTACATCTGCATTCCATGGCTCCCATACTCAACCATGTCATACTAATTCTGTATTAATCAATCATCTCATACTCCATCTCTGCACCTATCAAATCACCTATTAAAGGTTGCCTTGGAAGACTTTCATGAGTCCCACCAATTCCAGGTTGTCCTTCAAAACCCCAATCATATACTGCTCTGTCCTCTAAAGGACCTTAGTGACGAATTCACCATTACTTTACTATAACTAAAAGAGATAACCACGAGAAATGGTTATGCACTTACATACATACAAAACGTACTTTACCGATCGTTAGTCACTGTAACAATTCAGAAATAGACATGCTCGTGTAACAATATATTCATAATAACAGTAGCTAATTGAAATTGTGAACATATCATACACGAGAATCCCCATTATCATTGTCATAGCACTAATTTCACGTATTTCCGTTAACTCTAAGACTATCCCGTCTTAACACTTCTACCCATATCTCACATATCATAACCTACTACAGCTCAGCTTAAGTCTAAGTATCTCATCAGCATACTTAGTTCGCTTAAACTAGTGCTCTGATACCATACTGAAACACCCTAAAAACGGAGTCAATTTAAACCTTGAAATTTCCACAAGTTATGATCAAAACTTTCAAACTTATATAATCTGAGGATCAAATATAAGGTTTCTATATACACTTGACATTACTTAAATAACTTATTAATCAAATCACCTCATAACAATCAGATTAATCAAGTTATCTAAACAACCGTCCCAAAAGCATCAAAGAATATCTAGATCCTCCGGTATCTCTAAATCTGAATCTTTCCAACCGTTCTCTTCTCTCATTCCCGCTATTTCCCGGAGCTTGTACCTGGTAAGAAGATTCAACTTGAAACATTAGGCTTTCGCCTAGTGAGAATACTCAAATCAATATAAAATTTAATAATTAAATCATGAACAGATAACTCAAACCTGTTCTCACCCATCTTACCGTACGACAACTCCTTTTCAAATCGGGGAATCTACCCCACTCCCAATTTCCTACGACTAACTCATTTAATCGTAACAACAACATAAGAGTTAACTCTGAATCATTCCAGATTCACAATCAATAATCACACACAAGAAATTACAAGTCAAAACCTGCCTATTTCTTAATCAGGAAGTAGAGATTACAAATTACTTTATGCCTATCTCTAATCTTCCTCTCAACACAGGGAAATCTCTGATCTTCCCAAATCGAAATGGGAATCATTAAGCACAACTGCTTGTTCCACATTCCACCTCAGAATCAATGGTCCCCATGGGATTATAATATCGCGATACTCAAATCGAGACTCATGATTCAAGGTACACCCAATTACTAAAATTACACCCCTTTGGTCTATGGCGAGTAATCGGTTCCCATTATACCGTACCCAAGTGCCCTCGGTGACCGGATGCCTATTTTAGTAAAAGCACATAATCACATAATATAATATCTGAAATAATCGATATTACTATATGCGTCCAGCATACAATATATCATTTCTCCGAACATATTCTATATATAAAATAAAGAATATTATTATCTCCTCATCTCAATCTCTTTACTATTCCTTCTCTGCAATCTGGTACGGAATCACCATCTCAATTGTTATCTACATTTTCGGACTCATAGATAGGCTTTTATAATTTCTCTCAATAAAGCTTCAAATCACATTCCGATTTCATAATCATATCACATATTGCATATAGCAGATAATCAGGCTTAGCATACAAGAATAATGATAAATACTAGTTCATCATATTTCAATCTCTTAACTATCCCCTCTTTACAACTTAGCTCGGGAGTTAATATATATATATATATATCATTTGTTAATCTACATTTTTGGACTCATAGATGGATCTTTATAATTTATCTTAAAGAAGCTTCAATTCATATTTAGAGTTAATAATCATATAACATAATGCATATAGCAAATAATCATACTCATTATAAGGAATATTAATAATTCCGGTTCATTAACTTCTTAGATAACTCATCTTAGAAATTTTAGCATGGAAATCAACATAGCACAAATTTTAATCGCCCTCTTGGCTTATCTCTAATTTAATCAAGTCCATATAAAACATATTCATGCATACATATAAAACATCTAATTCAATATTAATTACTGAATTTTAAAGAGAGTTGAATAAACTCACCTGATGCGTTATTACTCCTTTTTAACTCGCAAGGCTCCTTTCTTCACTACCACAGCTTACTGTATTATTCAGTTTACATATACTGATATTAATTTTCCAAAACAGAACCCTCTACAACTGAAAATCTTTAATTTATAAAAAAATACATCTCAAGTCGCAACCAACTGAAATCGCAACCGCCTATTGCGATTCCAATTCCAAGTCGCAACCAACTGGTGCGACTACAGTACTAAGTCGCAATTCACCATTGCGATTCCACCCCAAATCGCAACCAACTGTTGCGACTTCAAAGCCAAGTCGCAGTCAACGGTTGCGACTCCAACCCCAAGTCGCAACGTCTACTGCGACTCCACTACCAAGTCGCAATTGCCCATTGCGATAATCATGAATGTCGCAACCCAAGGTTGCGACTTCGATGATATTCATCCAAGTCTCAGTCCACTAAGTTCATCTAAAACCCAGATTTTTATACTTTTAATCCATGTTTGTTTATGCCAAAACCCAACATAAAACTCCCAAGAAAGCTTTTAACTAAGAAGATGTAGGAATTAATGATGTTTACCTTTGTTTGATTCTTGCCTCCCAACTGAAATAAAACTGATTTCTTCTTCTTATCTCCTTCTTCAATTTCTTCTATCTCTCGGTTCTTTCTCTCAAACCGTAACACACCAAAAACACACACACTACCCTTACACAATTAGTCTATTATGACTAATAATAGGACACCTCACCCTTAAACCTATGAGTCATAAGGCATAATACCAAATGAACCTCCAACTTTAAAAGAATAACCCTATAACCCTCAAATTGGAAATCTTCTTCAATCAACACTTTTAAACAATTGCAAACTCAACTCCAAGTTAATTTTATAATTCACAAAATAATATAACGGAAATTTGGGATGTTACATGGTCTAACCCTCGCTTTTCAAAACTAAAACCATTTTCAGGCTAGAGGATTTGTGATGCTACTTCCAAAGGAAAGGAGAAGTTCAGAAGGCTTAGAGACGAAGGTAGCTGGTCTAGAGCACTATAGCAGTTTTGCTTAGCTTTAGACATCTCGACTTTGGAAGTGTGTTTCCGTTGCTATTTCTTTTTATAAACTCTGATTATAATGAGATGTATTGAGACCCATTTTATGATGTTTATTGTGCATGTTTTGTATGGTTTTTGAGTTGTTACAATTTGTCAAGGATGGATATATATATATATATATATATATATATATATATATATATATATATACATATATATATATATAGAGGGATAATAAATTGTAAACCATCATTTTCGTGTAAACCGTGTAAACCGTCGATTTCATAGGTTTTTTTGATGAAATTTTTTATGGAATTGTTTATTTTGATGAAATTGTTTCATATCATTCATTTCTTGATGAATTTTTTTTATGAAATTTGTAGTTTCATAGGTTTTTTTCATTCTTATGAAACTGTTTCATATATTTTCGTTTTCACCTATGAAACTACAAATTTCATAAAAAAATCACCAAGAAATGAATGATATGAAACAATTTCATCAAAATAAACAATTTCATAAATAAAGTTCATCAAAAAAACCTATGAAATCGAGGGTTTACACGGTTTACACGAAAATGATGGTTTACAATTTAGTAGGACTCTATATATATATATATATATATATATATATATATATATATATATATATATATTGTTTTTCGGGAAATTAATTAAAATACCCTAAGTTTGACCATCTTTTACTGAAATACCCAAAATCTCTCCCATTTTGCAAAAATGCCCTAAAAATCCGCGATGGAGCCCGCGATCGCGGGCTCCAGGCCACGTGTCACCAATGTTTACCCACTTTGCCCGCGTTCGTCCCTCAAGAATGCCCGCGGTCCAGCTTTCCCCCCTCAAGAATGCCCGCGTGTGCAGTTTTGGTCCCTGCCCGCGTTTGACTCATTGACCCCCGCGATCGCGGGCTACACGTGTCACCAAAGTTTGCCCACTTTGCCCGCGTTGGTCCCTCAAGAATACCCGCGGTACAGCTTTCCCCCCTCAAGAATTCCCGCGTGTGCATTTTTGGTCCCTGCCCGCGATTGACTTTCTTTGACCTCCCGCGATCGCGGGCTCCTGTGCCACGTGTCGGCACAGGGTTAACCCTAAAATCCCTTTGACGAACCCTAAACCCTAATTGTTTCTTCGGCCGCACTATATAAGGGGGGGGGGGACCAAGACACGGCCACTCTCAATTTTTTTAATCACTCTCTCAATTTTTAATCAAACTCTCTCAATTTTCTCCCACTCTCTCAATTTTGTCGTGTGGAATACGCGTTCGGGTTTTGTGAAGATGTCTCGTATTACCTCTTTGGTATGTTTTCCTTATGTTATTTGTTATTTTTTGTATGTTATTTTAAGTTAAGATATATGATTTGTAGGTTGTTATAGTGTTTATAACTTATGTTTGAATATGTTCTATGTTTAACATGATATGTATGGTTTTATGTTTGAATGTGATATTTGTATGTTATAATGTGTATGTTGTTATAGTGTGTTTTTTCATATAAAAATTGTTAAGAGTGTTTTTTTATAAAAAAATTGTTAAGAGTGTGTTTTTATAAAAAAAATTGTTAACAATGTGTTTTTTTTTTATAAAAACACACTCTTAACAATTTTTTTATAAAAACACACCCTTAACAATTTTTTATAAAAACAGTTTTTTTATAAAAAATGTTTAATAGTGTGTTTTTATAAAAAAATGTTATAGTTTTATGGTTTTTATAATGTGTTTTTTTATAAAAAAATTGTTAATTTTTTTATAAAAACAGTTTTTATAAAAAAAATGTTAAAAATGTGTTTTTTTTATAAAAAATTGTTAAGAGTGTGTTTTTATAAAAAAATTGTTATAGTTTTATGGTTTTATGTTTGAATGTGATATTTGTATGTTATAATGTGTATGTTGTTATAGTGTGTTTTTTCATATAAAAATTGTTAAGAGTGTTTTTTTATAAAAAAATTGTTAAGAGTGTTTTTATAAAAAAAAATTGTTAACGAAGTTTTTTTTTATAAAAACACACTCTTAACAATTTTTTTATAAAAACACACCCTTAACAATTTTTTATAAAAACAAGTTTTTTTATAAAAAAATTGTTAAGCGTGTGTTTTTATAAAAAATTGTTAAGGGGTGTGTTTTTATAAAAAAAAACACATTTTTAACAATTTTTATATGAAAAAACATACTATAACAACATACACATTATAACATACAAATATCACATTCAAACATAAAACCATATAACTATAACAATTTTTTTATAAAAACACACTCTTAACAATTTTTTATAAAAAAATACATTTTATAAAAAAATTGTTAAATATGTGTTTTTTATAAAAATATGTTAAGAATGACAACTTAGGTCCCTACGGTTTTAAGAATGACAACTTAGGTCCCTAAACTTTTAAGAATGCCAATTAGGTCCTAAACTTTTAAGAATGACAACTAGGGTCCCTAAACCGCACTTTATCTCTATATAACAATATGATACGTTGAAATAAAATAAACCGCACTTTATCTATATATAACACTATTATACGTTGAAATAAAATAAACCGCACTTTATCTATATATAACACTATTATACGTTGAAATAAAATAAACCGCACTTTATCTATGTATAACACTATTATACGTTGAAATAAAATACAACCGCACTTTATCTTTATATAACACTATTATACGTTGAAATAAAAAACAACCGCACTTTATCTATATATAACAATATGATACGTTGAAATAAAATAAACCGCACTTTATCTATATATAACACTATTATACGTTGAAATAAAATAAACTGCACTTTATCTATATATAACACTATTATACGTTGAAATAAAATAAACCGCATTTTATCTATATATAACACTATTATACGTTGAAATAAAATAAACCGCACTTTATCTATGTATAACACTATTATACGTTGAAATAAAATACAACCGCACTTTATCTATATATAACAATATGATACGTTGAAATAAAATAAACCGCACTTTATCTATATATAACACTATTATACGTTGAAATAAAATAAACTGCACTTTATCTATATATAACACTATTATACGTTGAAATAAAATAAACCGCACTTTATCTATATATAACACTATTATACGTTGAAATAAAATAAACCGCACTTTATCTATGTATAACACTATTATACGTTGAAATAAAATACAACCGCACTTTATCTTTATATAACACTATTATACGTTGAAATAAAATACAACCGCACTTTATCTATATATAACACTATTATACGTTGAAATAAAATACAACCGCACTTTATCTATATATAACACTATTATACGTTGAAATAAAATACCACCGCACTTTATCTATATATAACACTATTATACGTTGAAATAAAATACCACCGCACTTTATCTATATATAACAATATGATACGTTGAAATAAAATAAACCGCAACATCTATATAAAATAAAATAAACTGCAGCATCTATATATAACACTAACTATAACATCTGTGAATGACTATGTAGAAGGATTTTCTTTAACATCGACTTGACGGTAAGGTCCTTAGGGCCGTCGAGGACCTTGAGCTGTTTAACAGCTACCCGTGGGGTAGCCATATCTGGACACATTGCTACTCTAATCTGCACCGAGCCATAGGCAGACGCGCCGATCGACATGCAAAGATGAATCTTTGTGGTTTTACATACGCCTTCAAGGTTAGATACGTAGTATAACAATTGTTAATAATACATACAAACTGTTTGGCTTTTCTTTTTACGTACTTTCTCTTCTTGTCTAATTCCAGATATGGATCTTGGAGGTGTTTCCCGCATCAATCCGATATTTCGTCAAGCGCGACGATCGAGTACTTAGGGGAACCCGTTGGGACAAGCGTGTTACCCTAAGTAGGTCGCTTTGGATTGAGTTCTTCAAAGCGTCTAGAAATGTAAGTTCTTTTACTATGTTTACAATTTGCATACGTTAGTCCCGCTTATTAATTTCTTTTATGTTTTATCATATATTTAGCAGCCACTCTTGCCTTTCGATCGCCTTGTGCCTACTGTCGACGAGATGGGCACAGATTGGTACAGAGACAGCGTGGCCTTTATTGACGCAAAGGCGGAAAGGGCTCGACGTCCCCCTACTTCCGAAGATGAGGAAGACGACGACAGGCCCCCTTCCGGTGGATACCAGCCGCCCCCTTCCTCCTCCTACCAGCCGGCCCGTTCCTCCTCCTACCAGGCGCCCCCTTCCTCCTCCTACAATCCATATCAGGCGGCCCCTTCCTACGAGCCACAGCGTGGCTCACATGAAGTCCTGTGGGACTACGTCCACAGGCCGCTAGAGACACGTGTACACTATCTGGAGGAAGTCTACAGACAGTTTAGCGCTGTCAATGTTAGTGTTTAACTTAATTTGTTGGCCATGTTTATTTAGTTTGTATATTAATATTACGTTCTAAATTTGTTTTAGCTGTCGAGTACGACACCGATCCCCGCTCCGTTCGGACAGGGGGCACATGCGACGTTTGCCACCACATCCCATCCGTCATTCCCTGAAAATGTAAGTGACATTGAGTAACCATTATAGTTATATGTTTGTTCCTAAGTTTGTAACTCTTATAATGATCAATGTCACGCAGGCCGGGATGTCGGGGGCCGGGATGTCCCAAACGCCGTTCGCCACCACATCCTATTCTACTATCCCGGAGAGTGTAAGTGACACTGAGTAACCATTATAGTTATATGTTTGTTCCTAATTTTGTAACTATTTTAATGATCAATGTCACGCAGGCCGGGATGTCGGGGGCATACACCTCGCAGATGCCGCCGCCGTTCGCCACCACATCATATTCGACTATCCCGGAGAGTGTTAGTGACACTGAGTAACCATTATAGTTATATATCGATAATCCTAATTTTGTAACTATTTTAATGATCAATGTCACGCAGGCCGGGATGTCGGGGGCACAGCACATGCCGTCGTTCGCCACCACAGCAATCACAAACATCTTTGGCGGTTCGGCCGATGACTATTACAGGCCGGAAATGCATACTGTAAGTTATTTTGGTAGTTTTGGTTTAATTGTGAACATTTCCTAAATTGTACTTAAAACATTGAGTAACGTAATTTTCAGACGGGGTCTCCTATTATCCAGGATCACTTCTCGGAGCCTGACGATGACTCGATGGATGTTGTAGATCCACCACCACAGGTGACCCCGCTCCCTCAAAAGCGGCCACGATCAATTTCACAATGGTTTCGTCACCCGTTTGGCCAACAAGGATCTACGACACCACCGCCCGCTAAAAAACAAGCAAAGAAAGCGGGGGGAAAGAAGGGAGGAAAGAAAAAGGGAAAGGTGCCTTCACCGGAGCCTCAACCGGCATCGGAAATATTGAGGATGTGTCGGACTGGTCACTTCTCCCCCATGATATTCGTCCCTTACTTGAGCCTGGAAATCACCCCCCGCTTTTTCCAAGTATTGCTGGCGGATGACCCTTTGGAGTCTGAGTTACAGGATGTGGTTAGTATGAAGTTTAACTATAGTCATATAATCAAATATGTTTATATTACATGTCTAACCATCTATTTTTTATGTATAGCACATCGATTGTTGGGTCTCGCTGTTGCAAAGACATCGTGGAACAGACACCAGGTGGACCATAATGTATAGTATTTTCTTTGCCTACCTGGTGCTCCCCCATCAAGGTCCCGCCTCCGTGGCCAACTCATGCAACGGCGTGGAAGGGGTTTCTTGGGCTCTCCTCGATGTGGTATGTAAATCGTTTTACTCTTATTTTATTTAAGTTGTTTTGTTGCTAACTAAGTTGTCTAATATTGTAATATTTCAGGTGTACATCCCAATATGCATTCATCCCAAACATTGGCTGCTTGGAGTGTTTGAGCTTGACGCTATGACCATGACCATATATGACAGCGATAGTGCCAATCTCTTTAGAGACCAATTGGAAGACCAGATGAGAAGGGTTAAAGATGTGCTATTTGACTTCTTTTGTCGGGTCAAGGACACGAGGCGTCGCGATAGGTCAGAGCTCTTTCGCCATAAGTTCGCCAAGAATACACCCCAGCAGGCCGGGATGAATGCGGATTGCGGTGTCTGGGTATGTCGTAATGCCAGCATCTTGATAAATAACGATGTGGTATTTGTACACCCTGACCAGACCGAGGCCGAGGCCAAGGCATTTCGCATACATATGGCGGAGTCCATTTATGCCCATTGTCAAATAAATCAAAGTTAGGTTGTTTATGTAACATTAAATAATTGTTATTTTTAGTATTAACTTATTTTGTTAAAGTATTGTGATTGACTTACTGTTTACTTCATTTGGTTTTTGCTAATTTCATCCATTTACTCAACTTTGAGTATCGATATCTCTTTCACACATACTCTATTTTGGACGCATTATATATCATTTCGAAGATCTCATATAGAAGAACATAAACCTACTAAAAGTTAGTTATATATTGTTGGTCCCGAAAGGCTTAAACAAGTTTGTAGAAGGGGGGGGTTGAATACAAACACACTATTTTACTTTTCTAAATTGTTTATTGATAAATCATTAACAATTTACAGCTTGTTGCGGAAACAGGATTAAGGATAAACCTAAATCTAAACAAGTTGGAACACTAAGGTTTTCTTGCACTAAGAAAGATAAGGAGATTACTAATAAAATCCTATCTTGAGAGATTTGAACTTGTCCAGAGTTAGCAAGTTACTTCAAATGAAGTGAGTTCATCTCTTTATATACTGCATGCATTTAATGCAATCCAGTATATACTTTACACGTGTCATTAGCGGATTGGTTGCATGTCATTGACCTTTGATGACAACCTTAGTAGCCGCATGAATGAACAGTGTAGTGTCAGAGTGGTTGTACGATTTCAGATTTTCGGAGGTTCTTTTCTGACATTTCGTACGGTGGCGTGCAAGGGAGGTTAAGACAAAAGTACTTTGTACGGAGGACTTCATGATCAGCTTTCGTTGATTCAGCGATTATCATTTACTATTCAGCAGATGATAAAGTTCAGCGATAGCTGAAGTCTTGTACTTGATACTTCACGTTGAGTGGACAAATCTGAGTCTTCGCTGATCCGCATCAGTTCATTAGGAGACTTGTCGCCGGTTCTTGAGCTTGATCTTCGACTTCAGCGTAGAACCTTTGTTGACGTGAATCTTGTCTTCAGGGATCATAAGTAAACAACTAACTTATCAGCGATCACCATACGGACTGAACAGACTCAGCGATATGGTGAACAGTGTTCGCTGAATGTTTAATCTAAAAGTGCGAGAGTTCCTATCAGCAGTACTGTAAGATCTTAGTACTTATCAGCGATAGTGAAACTCTGATACATATTGTTTACTTACAATTTTCACTAAGTATTTAAGATAGGGTCATTATCAAATTACTGAGGGTTTGGATCAACAATCTCCCCCTATTTGATTATGACATAGCAACAGAGAAAATTGCTATTTAATGAAAACATAAGGATAAAAAGAACTCATAAAATATTTGTCCCTTTTACTGTTTTCTGGGATCTTTTCAGTACTGATGGAGTAAAGTACATTCGCTGAAATCTTTCTTTAAATCTTTGAATCAGGTTACAATATGAATAAGAAAGATTACAAGTACAAGCGAAATAAATTACAAGTACTGAAGGATGACTGATACAATAGAGAAAATGGTGATTGTTGTCAGCCTTCAAAGGGTTCTTCCTTAATGAGAAGTTCATCAAGGGTTGTCTTTTCAGTTGGAATCATCCAGTCAGGAACCTTTTCTCCTTTATTCTTTAGCTTCAGAGCAGCTTCAAAAATCAAGGGTTTTAGGTGTCGTGCCTGAATGTCTTTTCTGAAGTCGCACCAGTAGATGAGATCTTTGAGCTGTTCGATTGGAGTGATTGGAAGCTCAGCGATCCGTTGAAAGCATTTACGTCCGTCGTAGTCAAGAAAGAATATTCCATAAGGATTACTGATGACTTTACCAGGGACGAAAAGTTCACATGGTGGCAAAGAGACATCAAGGGCAGATAGATCAGGATCAGGACCAAGTACTTCAGCGCGAGAGAAACCAATTCCAGTTTCATTTCGTATGACAGGACCTGAGTTTGAATCTTGACGTTTCTTCCTTGGAGAGTCCTTTTTTCTTTTCGGCTTTAGATCAGGAACAGGAGGAATATCCACACAAGAAGATATCAAATCGATCTGTCTGTTTATCAGCTTTTCGAAATGATCCTTGTACTTAGATTTTGACGGTTGGATAGCTAACCTCATCTCCAGCCATTCAGAGAGACCATACCTTTTTACAGTGTCAGCACGAAAGGTTTCAGATGAGTCATCTTCTCTGAACAGTTTGATGTCAACAATAGGTACTCCGACGGAGGTTCTTCCAGAGATGAATACCTTGTTGATCTTCGCTGGACGATATCTGAAATGGATTTTCTCTTTACACCAGATCAGGGTGGTCTGAGAAACTTCAGCTTTCTTTTCCACGATCTTCTGGGCTTGTTCCCAAAGCTTTCGTTGGATTTGAATGGGAATACGCTTCAGCTTGGGGTCTTTGACAGATTCTTGAGTGAGCTTGATGGCGTATTCTCTGTCTTTATCTTCAGCTTCCTTCCTTTCAGCGATGAGGCGTTCAGCTCTGAGATGATCTTGGTATTCAGCTTTTGAAATTCTGAACTTAGGAGGAACTGAAGGTAGTTGATCGCGCCTTAGGATGATTCGCTGATCCTCGAATCGCTTTATCATTTCTTCTCTCCTCTTTTGATCTTCTTCACTCAGCCTTTGAGCAACTGAGGAAGGTCTGTTTCTGTGCGAGAGAGGTTGTTCTTCTGGTTCATCAGTCTCAGAGATTAAATCTAAGACTGGGATTATGTCTTCAGCGTTAGCTGGAATTATTGGTGAAGTCGCAACAGATCTTTCAGCGATATCCTCAAACAGGGGAGAGGACTAGCTGAAACGCAGCGATCTTACAAATAAGAACTGGGTAGAAGAATTTGGGTAGAAAAGATAGAAAAAAAATGTGGATGTGTATGGTGTTTGTGGAATGGATAACTGATTTTTCATAGATGATCAGGGAAGGAAAAATAAGTTTAGTGTACCTGACAAATCGGCTTTGCAAGTAGGATCGCCAGATTATCATCTTCAGCGATGCCTTTGTCTTTGCTTTTCTCAGCGCCAGAGGCTGAGTGCTTTGTCTTTGTCTTCTCCCCTGAAGGTTCTTTTATTGAAATACCTTTAAGAGCTTTGGTTCGAGGAGCAGGTTTGACAACAAAGAAATCATCGTCATCTTCATCATCATCATCATCGTTCCTTGGAGAGGAGGATGGTTCAGCTTCAGGGATGTCGAAGTCTTCGTCTTCTTCTGCTTCAGATTCCTCAGCATCTTCATCGAGTTGCTCCCCCTCAGATATAGAGGCGAGGTTCTCGGTTCCCTCAGGGTTTTCATCTCCCTGAGGTCCAGTAATCCGATCTTCATTACCCTCTCCCCTGATAGATTCATCATGGGAAAGGTCTTCAGCGCTCTTCTCCTGTTCAGCGCTCTTCTCCCCCTCTTTCTCATGATTGGCGGGGGAGGAATGGGTAGATTCAGCATTGGTGTTGTCTCTGTCTTCTGGGCCAGAGATTTTCACACAACCTTCAAGCTTAGCTATTCTGTCTTCTAGGCCAGAAATAGCAGGCGTGATTTTCTTCAGCTCTTGGCGATCCTCTGCGGTGAATGAGTCCAAAACAGGTGCAGGGGCCGGAGCAGGAGCTGGATTATTTGCCTTGTTCACCAGCGTCTCGATCATTGTCTTGACGGAACCAAGGTCGGTCTTCACTGAGCCCAAGTCGGTCTTGACCACTGACATATCACCTTCGAGTGTACCAACCGATTTCTTCAGCGTTGTAACTTCGCTGGAAATGGTGGAAACTGATGATTTGAGGTTGGTGTAGTCAGTGTAGATGTCGGAGAGCACTTTGGCAAAGTCGGCGAGAGTTTTATCAAGATCTTTGATGTCATCAGAGGAGGCCTTCTTTTCCACCACAGTAGTCAGCTTCGTCAGATTCTCTCCAGCGTTTGTTACAGCTGTAGAGTTATTTGATAGACCGGTGGTGAGATCCGTAAGTTTCATCTCCATAGACTTCAGAGACTGGTTGATGTCTCCCAAAAAAGGACCTGTAACATATAAGTACTTGTGAACAAAGGAAAGCTCAGAAGTTTCAGGTTTAGTTACAGTGTTTAAGGTGGGATCTGTACCTGCAGGAGCGTTGACGAACTCATCAAAGTTTCGAGTCCCTCCATAGTGTTCCATATCTCCCTCAAAAGTTCCGTGAGGAATGGAGATCTCTGCAGGTCCTTTCTTCGTCATTCGCTGAGAAGCTTCAACGGCTTCTTGAATGATGGCATCTCCAGTTTTGACTGGAGGAGTGTCCAAAGAAGTAGAGGGAGGAGCGAAGGATAAGAATTGGGGTTGGAGTTCAAGTTCAGCGTTGGATTCGCTGAGAAGTACTTCATCAGTCTTTTGAGAGACTGACGAAGGTTGGGTAGATTCCAAAGTTCTAACCTCAGCGTTTAGGGACGCTGAAGTAGGTTTAGAAGGGATGGCTTGAATTGGTGTGGCAGAGCGTACCACGGAACTTTCCTTCAGCTCTTCAGAATGAGCTGAGGAGTCTTCAGCATGCAACTGCTGGGGTTGCTCCTTGGTTTTCTTGATCCTTTTGGAATCAAGAGGGGTAAGAGATTGTTTCCTTTTCTTAGAAGGAATGGATTTTGTGGCCGGGGTATCAGCGATGGGTATTGTCGCTGAAGGAGCCACAGAAAGCGGAGAATTAAGAAGAGTGAGAAGAGTAGAGAGACGTACCTCGTTGGCGACAGGCTTGAAGTCGAGAACTTTAGGGCCAATCTGAGAGAGTTTCAGATCACCCTCTTCAGGATAGCTGTCCTTCAGGCCATATTGAAAGATGGCGCTGATGAATCGCGGGTAAGGAACCCATGCTGGTCGGTCAGCGGCAGAATCAACACGTTGAATGAGGTCTTCATAGATGATGGAGGCCCAGTCAATGTTGAGACCTTTCAGCAGTGCGTAACCCATGGCCTGCTGAGGTTGAGCGGCTTGATCAGAAGATCCGGATTTCGCTGTCATGCAGCTGATCAGGTGAGCGAAGATGAAGTTCATCTCGCTGGGCATCTTGGATTTCTTTATCAGCGTCAGCTTCTTCTCAGGTAGCTTGTCTCTTCCAGTCTCCCAGATGTAACCCATCGCATCAAGGAAAGCAATGATTTCTTCCCTGTCAGCGTGCTTCTTGTGGTCAGGAAATGGAATGAAAGGATTTTCTGAGGTAGCGTTAGGGAATTTCAGAGCTTTACGGATTATTGCGGGGGTTATCTTGATGGTGCCATACTCAGTATCGCTGAGTATGCAGTCGATGGTTTTAGATGGATCTTTGGCTGAGGGTAGGTTGGTGTGTCTGGCAGAGTACCAGAATTGGGATAATAGACGCTGACTGGCAGGAGGTGTGATTGTCAGTGCTGTGTATATGGGGCTATTCTTCAAAAAAATCACAGCGTCGTCTAGATGGGATACCTGCTTCCGAGGAGGAAACTCGAGAAGCGCTGAAAGGTTGTTTGCCTTTGTCCAGTCTAGTTGATCCAGCTCAAACTTAACCTGAGGAGCTTTGGTGATTTCCAGTTCCTCAGAATCACTGGAGATGGACTCAGCGGTAACATTCAGCTTTGAAGTTGCCATTTCACTGTATTATCAGTTCAACCAAAGATGTTAACAAATAAGAAATATCTTAATGTGGAAAGAGAATTTCCATTGAGATTTTTCGAATTTTGTCCATTTCATTCAGACAAAAAAGTCTTAATGAAGATTAGGGTTTTTCTTGTTTTTTTTTTTTTTAAAAAAAAAACGAATATAACACCTATAAGCCTTGTATTCCAGTTTTTTTTTTTTTTTTTTTTTAAAATGGATACGAAAGAAGAACAAGTTTAAGATTTTAGATTTAAAACTTGAAGAACAACCATGAAATGGTTGTGTTTATAAAACCATGAAAGAAAATGATTTTATTTTTGAGTTCTTTTGTTTGATCTTGTGTAAAACAATGATAAGATCGAAAACAAGTTATTTGCATTTGATAAAAGATAAGAACATATTGACCTTGAGTTTGATGAAGAAGATGATGAACAGTTCTTGAAGATCGAGAGCACAAAATGCAACAGTGTTCTTTTCTTGCGGAGAAAGATTGATTCGCATAAAAGACAAATATAAACTTTGAGAGAGTTTATATAGGAAGAGAGTAGAGAGAGAAAAACTTGAGCGGGAAAGTTTTTCATCATGACACGGACACGTGTTTGCATTTGATTGGATAGACAACGAAACGTGCAAACGTGTGTCAGAAAAAGAAACGTGCCTGGTGTTATCCGTTGCAATGACGTCACAACTGTCCTTTCACATTCTTTCGTTGTCTCTGAGGTTTTGAAAGAAAAACTCAGGGACTCTTTGGAAAATATGAAGCACTGAATAGAAATATCAGTGAGGGTTTTAAGAAATTTCAAAATATCGCTGTTAAGGAAGAGATATTCAGCGATGTAAGAATTTGAAATCTTGCATTTTCATGCGTTTTGTCAGAGAGAGAAAACATACCTTGATATCAGTTTAACCCAATTTATTCAGAGAGAAGATGATGAAATGGATTGTACTAGTTTATTTTATCCAGAGCCTATACAAGAATGTATAAACGTATCGCTGATTAAATGTGAACCGCTGAAGATTTATCCTTCAAAGTTCAGCATTCCAAGCTCGCTGATGAGAAAGTTGAATCTTGTCTCATCAAGAGGTTTGGTAAACAAATCAGCTAACTGATAATCAGTTGGGATAAAATGAAGTTCTATATCACCATTCATCACATGATCTCTGATAAAATGATATCTGATTTCTATGTGTTTTGTCTTTGAGTGTAGCACTGGATTGTTTGCTATAGCGATGGCACTTGTGCTGTCGCAATAGATTGGAATTTTGGAGAGCTGAAGATCATAGTCTAGTAGTTGATTTCTCATCCACAAGACTTGAGAACAGCAGCTTCCAGCGGCTACATACTCAGCTTCAGCTGTGGAAGTGGACACCGAGTTTTGCTTCTTACTTGTCCAACTTACCAGCTTTCCACCCAGGAGCTGACATCCTCCTGTGGTGCTTTTCCTATCCATTTTGCAACCTGCAAAATCACTGTCTGAATAGGCGGTTAGATCGAATCCTGAATCTTTGGGATACCAAAGACCTAGATTCGCTGTACCCTTAAGATATCGAAAGATTCGCTTTACAGCTTTCATATGAGATATCTTAGGTTCAGCTTGATATCGTGCGCACAGACATGTTGCAAACATAATATCGGGTCGGCTAGCTGTAAGATACAGTAGTGAGCCGATCATCCCACGGTACAGCGTGACATTGACAGGAACACCCTTTGTGTCCTTATCAAGTATCAGCGGTGGTGCCATAGGGGTTTTCATAGCTGAACTTTCAGTTAAGTCGAATTTTTTCAGCATATCTTTAACATACTTTCCCTGATTTATAAAAGTTCCTTTTTCAGTTTGCTTAATCTGAAGACCAAGGAAATATGTTAGTTCACCCATCATACTCATTTTATACTCATCTTTCATTCTATCAGCGAAACGAGTACAAAGCTCAGGGTTAGTAGAACCAAATATAATGTCATCAACATATATTTGAACTAAAATGATATGACCTTTTATTTTTCTAAAAAACAAAGTTTTGTCAATCTTACCTCTCTCAAATTTTTCAAGGTGGAGATACGTAGAAAGAGTGTCATACCATGCACGAGGAGCTTGCTTCAAGCCATAAAGTGCCTTATCCAGCTTATAAACATAACCTGGACGCTTAGGATCTGAGAATCCTGGAGGTTGTTCCACATAAACTTCTTCATTCAGCTTTCCATTTAGAAACGCTGACTTAACATCCATTTGATGTACAGTGAAGTTTTTGTGTACAGCATATGCTAAGAAAAGACGAATAGATTCAAGTCTTGCTACAGGAGCAAAGGTTTCGTCATAATCTATACCTTCCTCTTGTCTGTATCCCTGAGCAACAAGACGAGCTTTGTTGCGAGTTACAGTACCATGTTCGTCCAACTTGTTTCGATAGACCCACTTAGTGCCTATCACTGTTTTGTCAGTTGGTCTCCGAACAAGTTTCCAAACTTTGTTTCTTTCGAATTCAGTCAGCTCTTCTTGCATAGCGCTGACCCAGTTTGGATCTCTGAGGGCATCATCTATTTTCTTTGGTTCAGTTAGAGAAATAAAGTTAACAAATAAACAAATATTACCTGCACTTCTACGAGTCTGAATACCAGCGTTGGGATCACCAAGAATTTGATCGATTGGGTGATTTACAGTCCATCGCTGAGCCGGAGCATGCGTCGCTGACGCAGTCTGAACTGGAGAAACTGAAGATGAGGCTTCAGCTACTTCTGGATAATCAGCTAAGAGAGGAATGCTTGCATTTGTCACTTCATTCACTGATTGCTGAGAAATAGATGGAATTTCTGAGACATTTGGATCAACTGCGGGTATAGTATTTATAGGAACAGCTGAGACCCAAGATGTTTCAGCTTCACTATTCTGCATATTGGGAATGATAGTAGGACCATCATTTTCAGTTGTATGAGTATGAGTAGTGGGAACATCTTCTGAATCACCAAGATGAGAAAACATCCATTGATTCAGTTCTTCTGTATCAGCGTTCGGTTTAGAGTTCGCTGAACGGGATTCGTCAAACGTGACGTGAATAGTTTCTTCTACAGTTTGTCTTCTTCGGTTGAAGACTCTGAAGGCTTTGGAAACTGAGGAGTATCCAAGAAAGATTCCATCATCAGCCTTAGGATCAAACTTTCCAAGGGCATCTCTGTTGTTCAGTATGAAACACTGACAACCAAAGATGTGAAGAAAGCTGATTGAAGGCTTTCTCCCATGAAAGAGTTCATAGGATGTCTTTTTGAATCTTTTGACTATCAGCGACCTGTTTTGCGTAAAACAAGTCGTGTTGACAGCTTCTGCCCAAAACTGAGTAGGCAGGTGAGAATCGCTGAGCATTGAACGTGCAGCTTCAATAATTGTTCTATTTCTTCTTTCAGCGACTCCGTTTTGTTGTGGTGTTCTCACTGACGAAAAGTTATGAGAAATACCCTTGCTCTCAAGGAAGGAATCAAGAGAACTGTTTTTGAATTCAGTTCCATGATCACTCCTTATTGAGCGAACAGTCATATTGTTCAGAGTTTCCATCTTCCGAACAAAGGTGATGAGTTCTTCAGGGGTGTCACTCTTAGAACGGAGAAACATTACCCATGTATAACGAGAGAATTCATCAACTATGACCAGCGTATATTTCTTTCCAGCGATGGATTGTTTGTTAACGGGGCCAAACAAATCCATATGGAGTAGTTGAAGAGGAGATGACACTGAGGAAACTTGCTTGGACTTAAAGCTTGCCTTGGTCTGCTTCCCTTTTTCACACGCTGAACATAAGGATTCTTTGGCGTATGAATGTTGAGGTAGACCAGTGACTAACTCTTTGGATGAAAGAGTATTCGGTGTCTTGAAGTTGAGATGTGAGAGTCTCTTGTGCCATAGCCAGTTGACATCAGAAGATGCCTTTGAGAAGAAACAGGAGTTCTCAGTGGTTGTTGAGTCCATGTTTATAACGTAAACATTTTCCAAACGATAACCGCTGAGAGCTATCTTCTCCTTTTTGTCAGAGACAAAGCAGGATTCCTTGGTGAAAATCACTTTGTTATCCATGTCGCAAAGCTGACTGATGCTCAGAAGATTATGCTTCAGCCCTTCAACATATGCGACTCTTCTGAAGGATGTTGTACCATTTGAAAGTACACCATACCCTCGGGTGTGTCCTTTTCCATTTCCACCGAAAGTTACAGAGGGACCCTTCTCTTCCTTGTATTCAGCGAGCAGGCTTTTCTTTCCAGTCATGTGTCTAGAGCATCCGCTATCGAGATACCAGATACCCTTCTTAACCTGCAATACAAAGGAAGATTAGTTTTGCTTGGGTACCCACTTCACCATGTATACGCGTTTGTCAGTGGAAGTGGTTGGAATGGGTTCAGCAGTCTTCGCAGCATTTGAAGATTCAGCTTTGTCTTTCTTCACTTTGGTCAATTTCTTGACCTCAGCGGTATGAGTCACCTTGACCTGACTTGCAACTGGTTTGGTCTTCTTTGGTGCTATCTTCACCTTAGCTATCTTATCAGCTTTGGTGGCTGTGGGACACTTACTTGCAATATGATCGGTAAGTCCACAGTGATAACATTTCCTATAACTAAAATTAGTTCTAGGACCACTTGTGTGCTGAGCTTTTAATTTGGAATTAGAAGTGCCAGCACCAAGTACACTATTGGTTTTTGAAATAGGACGAACATTCAGTTCTTCAGATTTCTTACCAAGGACATCTACTCTGAGTCTAGGAGTAGGTCGCTGAACTGATCCAGAGGTCTGATTTCTAGAACCAGATGAATGAATCACTAAGGCTTTGGAAGCATTCAGCTTAGGTACTAAAGTACCCTTCTGAGGATTTTGATAAATTACAATTCCTTTACCTTTATCTTTAGAGACAGAGGTAGGTTTTGAATAAACCATTTTCTCCTTACCTTTTGAGGAGGTAGGAGTTTCCTCAGGGATTGGTGTAATCGACGAGGAGTACTGAGATGAAGAAGTGTCAGCTACTGAGGATACGAACGTTCCAAATTTAAGCATTGAACGTTCAGTGGTTGGTATTGGAGTATCATATTTATAACCCAGACCACGTTTATCACTCAGAGGAATCTGAGCCTTAATTATCTCAGTGATCTTTGTTGAAGAATTACACCATCCTTCAACAGTAGCTTGTTCAGCTTTTAATGCAGCGATAGCTTCCGCTCGTTCAATTTTGACTAGCTGATTTAAATGGACTTGATCTTTAAAATCTTCTTCAAATTTAGAAAGCTTTTCTATTTGAAGGTGGCAATTTTTAAGCTTTTCAGCGAGATCAAGATTTTGGTTTTCAACCACAGCTTTGCCGTTCATGGCTTCGTATAAGCTTATAGTCAGTAGTTCGATTTTACGGAGACTATCAGCTTCATCAATATTTACAATATTGGTAAAGAAGGAAGGTGATACCTGAATGGCAGATGTTGAAGTGGAGGGTATGTCTGAACTTTCTTCCTCTTCTTCAATCTTGGCCATGAGACATTGATTTGCTTCATCATCTTCAGAATCAGATGATGAGGCTTCTTCATCAGAAGCAGCCCAATCATAGTCAGCCATTAGGCCTTTTCCCTTCTTCTTAAAGCTTTTCAGCTTTGCATACTTCTCCTTCAGCTTTAAGTATTTGTCGTCTTTATTCCTTGGAACAAAGGATTTCTTTGTAAAGGCTGAAGGTCTCATGATTTTCTTTGACCTGCACTCGTTAGCGAAATGACCTGTCTTTTCGCAGTTAAAACAAGTAGCAGTAGCCTTATCAACAAAAGCTGATGACTTAGGCTTGTCAGCTATAGAAAGAGTTTTGTTCTTTCTAAACATTTTCTTCTTGGCGAATCTCCTGAACTTTTTAGTTAGGAGAGCCAAGGATTCATCATCTGAAGAATCAGAATCTGATGATCTTTCAGAGTTACTTTCTAACTCAGTGATAGTGACCACGGGTCGCTGAGTAGAAGGTTCCTCTGAGATTAAAGCAACAGGGGTGCTTTTGGAATCTTTTACAAGATTCTTCTTAAGATGGCTAGATTGCTCATGATTCAGCAATGTGCCATATAAGGTAGCGAGTGTCATTGATCTTAGATCTTTTGACAGCTTGAGACACATGGAATAATTGTCCCAGCTTTCAGGTAAACATTCTAAAAACTTTGTCAGAACTTCAAAGTTAGAATATTCCTTACCAACCGTTTTAAGATCTATAATTAAGCAGTTAAAACGTTGATGTACTTCAGAGAGAGTTTCATTCTTACCAGAGATGAAACTTTCGTATTGTCTTACCAGGTTGATCTTTCTTGAATCTTGGACTTCAGACGTTCCTTCATACTGAACACATATTGTGTCCCACATGGCCTTCGAGGATTTCAGGTTCATGACGGAATGGTAGACTTCGTCAGGAAGGGCCATGGATAGTATGGATCTGGCTTTTGTATCTATAGCCACTTTCTTCTTGTCTTCATCGGTCCAATGATGGATTTCCTTTGGAATCAGCCTTTCTGGAATAGCAGCTCTAGTTGCAGTGGCTGGAACGGCAGGATCAATCGTTACAGGGATGTGTGGACCGTTTTCAAGATAGTAAGGTATAGTAGGGTCTACACCTTCTAAGAAGAGTGTCATCCTATTTTTCCATAAGTTGAAGTTGTCTCTGGAAAATCTAGGGGGTTTTGCAAGAGAACCATTGTCGATATAGTGAGTGTTTGTGTTTGAGTTGGCCATTTTCAGATAATAGCAAGGAAGAGAAAATATCTTAGATTAGATCTTGTTTATGAGATTAAACAAATCTGCTCTGATACCACTTGTTGGTCCCGAAAGGCTTAAACAAGTTTGTAGAAGGGGGGGGGGGGGTTGAATACAAACACACTATTTTACTTTTCTAAATTGTTTATTGATAAATCATTAACAATTTACAGCTTGTTGCGGAAACAAGATTAAGGATAAACCTAAATCTAAACAAGTTGGAACACTAAGGTTTTCTTGCACTAAGAAAGATAAGGAGATTACTAATAAAATCCTATCTTGAGAGATTTGAACTTGTCCAGAGTTAGCAAGTTACTTCAAATGAAGTGAGTTCATCTCTTTATATACTGCATGCATTTAATGCAATCCAGTATATACTTTACACGTGTCATTAGCGGATTGGTTGCATGTCATTGACCTTTGATGACAACCTTAGTAGCCGCATGAATGAACAGTGTAGTGTCAGAGTGGTTGTACGATTTCAGATTTTCGGAGGTTCTTTTCTGACATTTCGTACGGTGGCGTGCAAGGGAGGTTAAGACAAAAGTACTTTGTACGGAGGACTTCATGATCAGCTTTCGTTGATTCAGCGATTATCATTTACTATTCAGCAGATGATAAAGTTCAGCGATAGCTGAAGTCTTGTACTTGATACTTCACGTTGAGTGGACAAATCTGAGTCTTCGCTGATCCGCATCAGTTCATTAGGAGACTTGTCGCTGGTTCTTGAGCTTGATCTTCGACTTCAGCGTAGAACCTTTGTTGACGTGAATCTTGTCTTCAGGGATCATAAGTAAACAACTAACTTATCAGCGATCACCATACGGACTGAACAGACTCAGCGATATGGTGAACAGTGTTCGCTGAATGTTTAATCTAAAAGTGCGAGAGTTCCTATCAGCAGTACTGTAAGATCTTAGTACTTATCAGCGATAGTGAAACTCTGATACATATTGTTTACTTACAATTTTCACTAAGTATTTAAGATAGGGTCATTATCAAATCACTGAGGGTTTGGATCAACATATATAACACATATATATAAATTTAAATGCGTCCAAAGTTTAGTAAAACCCATATTTCCAACACCTAGTAAGTAGGTTTATGAAACTTGCGATAATCCTAATACAGAGATTATTGGATGAACAAGCATTTATTTCTTGATTATTGGGGTATTGGTTCTTGTTGTCTGGAAGTGATTCATATGATGTAAAAATTGGTATCATGTAATGTAGAACAATATCTATATTATAGAAACTTGCATTTGATAATACCATATAAATCTGATCTAAATTCTCATTAATTAGCTATGTTTGACTACTTAAAGACTAATTTTCTGCCTAATGAAAGACCTTTATTCAAGAGCAGACGAATATTGCAGTTACTTTTTCAGTGGAATCATGCAGGCAACTTTTTCAGACGAAATCTATAAACACATTCAAATAATAATAATTTAAAACGATTTAATGAATTAGTTAATATATGATTATTATGTTAATGTGATAGGAGTGTAAAACAAAATTGAAAAAAAAATAAGAGATGTACCATAAATTAAATAATTAACTATAAGAGTATGAATTTTAAATATAAAAAATATTTTTTTTATGTAGTGTATAACTGTATATGATATATATTAAAATATATAAATCCAAAAAAATTCAAGATTAGGCTCATTTCGAACATATCGAAGAGACGATTATAATGGTGTAATTTGTTAAAATTAAAACGTATTTTTTTAACGTATTTTAGTTAATAAACGATTATATGTGTTAAATGTAAAATTAAAATAATGAAAGTAAAAGGTATAAATTAAATTTAGTAAATAAGTATAGGGGTTGAAAGTGTAACATTTCATTTTAAATTCGTAAAAATGGACGAAATGGGTGAACAGTGCCAAAATATCAAATTTTTCATAAATGGTCCCTGGAATTTTTCAAAAATGGTCCCTTGCAATTGAAAAGTCACAAAAATAACCCCATCGCGGGATGAGCCCGCGATCGCGGGATTCCATTTTTCAAAAATGGTCCCTGCAAGTTTAAAAAAGTGTCAGAAAAGGTCCCTGGCCCGCGATCGCGGGCTCCCATCGCGGATTTTTGGGGTATTTTTACAAAGTGGGAGAGATTTTGAGTATTTCAGTAAAAGATGGTTTGACTTAGGGTATTTTAATTAATTACCCTTGTTTTTTCATCATGGACATCTGTAAAGATTACAAATAGTATTTAACCTTAACAAAGGTGTAACCGACTAATTTATTTTAAACAAATTAATTAATTAATAGGGAAAACCTTAAAGAAATAAATGAATCGTACGGATGCTTTTGATTGGCTGTCATTTTGGCAATTGGACACCCTTTTATTGAAAAACTTAAACTATACTTCAAATCTCCCTTTAATGCCAGACACTTGAAGTTGAAGTCATGTAAAAAATAAAAGTTACCGTGATCACCTAAGAACACATTTTTATAAACGTAAATGAAAGTAAAGATTAAGGTGTCATTTAATTTGTAGATTCTGAAAGAAATTGCTAAAATTAGAATGTTGAATTCTTTTGACTAAATTTCATTCGTTTGTTTAATTCATTTTTCTAAAGAAGAAATATTAAAATTTCACCAATCAAAAATAAAGAATTCCAACATTCGTTCACATTAAGTTGAGATTTTAATGGAATGAAATGTTATACTTTTTAATTATAAATATTTCATTTAACCAAAATATAATCTAATTAATTAAATTTAATGTAACTTAATATTTTTGTCTTTAATTTGTTTTCAACTTTATTATTTTATTATATTTTATTATTTAATTTAACAATTTTTTGAAATATGGTTTATTTATATAATATTTTTGGAATATTTAATAATTTATTTATTTTAATTACTTTATTTTAATTACTTTATTTTATTATTTTATTTTAACTATTTTTATTATTTGTTTTATATTTTTCAAAGTATTTTTAGTTTAAAAAATATTAAAATTAAAAAAAAAACATTTTCGTCATTTATCAATATTTCATTCTAATTCTAAAGATACATTATGTGAAGTTGTGAACCACACAGACATGTTGCAAATCTTTAATAAATTTCATTCCAATGTCTATCAACCAAATATGTGGTCAAACCCGACAACATTCCATTTCAATTCATTTAAAGTCAAATTTATTATTTGTCAATCAGGTTGTAGCGCAGTGGTTGATCGCCCTGGGTGATGTGGTGGAATATCCCATCTACCCAGGGTTCGATCCCAGACGTCCTCAACATTGATAAGACATCTTTTAGTTTCAAAATTGCCAGGGATTAGTCCGGGCTGTGCCTGAGATACCCTTTCCAAAAAAGTCAAATTTATTTGACAAATTATATTTCATCTAAAAACATTCTGCGAACAAAACGACACCTAAGGTTGGTATAGATAGATGATGGTTTTTTATTCACTAATCAAGTGAGGGTAATAGAAAATCTGTAATATTTTAGTTGATAGATCAAAAAAGCATTTATCATACGGTTTGGAAACATTTTTAGTTTTTTACCATTCTCACCGTAGCTCTTATTATCATCAAAAACTATATATATATATATATATATAGGCAAAGGATCGAGTGAGAAGTTGAGGTTAACGTGAGAAGTGTGAGATGTGGATCTGAACCGTTGATCGTTTTTAATCAAATGCCCTCCCATGAATTGCGACTTAGAAGATAATTGATTCGGTGCATCTTATTCTAATGTGCATACATTTCTCATCAAACGGTTGATAATCACTTCTCACGCTTCTCACATTAACATCAGTTTCTCACACGATCCTTCACACACACACACACACACACACACACACACACATATATATATATATATATATATATATATATATATATAGAGAGAGAGAGAGAGAGAGAGAGAGAGAGGGATGTGGGTTCAAACGAGAATACTAACTATTTAAGAAAATACAAGAACAAGCGTTAATGTACAAAATCATACATGATCCACGTATAAAATCAATATGATTTACGCAACTTTGGCCCGCGACTTAAGTCGCGGCCAAAGTCGCTCACGTCCATTTTTTTGCCATTAATGTAAAATCACATGTGATTTTGTACATGATTTGTTGTTTTCGTGTTTTCTAAAATAGTTAGTGTTCTCATTTGAACCTTTATATATATATAGACTTGAGATCATGTGATACCAGGCTATTTCCGTGAGACCGTGAGACCAAAAAGTTAACACTAAACCTTCACAACAAAAGACTGTGAAGGTACTGTGATGGTAAACCTTCACAGTGTTTTTTCTGTGAAGATTCGCTGTTTTTGTTACCTTCACAATGAATCACTGTGAAACTTTAGTGTTAATTTTGTGGTATCACGGTCTCACGAAAACATGTTGGTCTCACGTGAACCCAACCCTATATATATATATATATATATATATATATATATATATATATATATATATATATATATGGTTGAAACCCTATTTTTGGAGGTTGAAAACAGGTTGGTCTCACAAGTTTCAACCTTTTGGAGGGTTTCAAATTATCCTCCCCCTCTCTCTCTCTCTCTCTCTCTATATATATATATATATATATATATATATATATATATAGGGGGTCATTCAAAGGAGAACTAATTAGTTTATGGTAACCGTGAGATCTAATCTCAACCACAAATCAACCTATAAATTAGGAAATTATTAATTTTGTTATTTTTGACTTTAGATTTTAATTAAGGGGCATTTTAGGTATCAAGTTTTCTTTTATCTATCCTCTCTCCTCTATCCTCTCGATTATGATAATGATATCACAAGTGATACCAGTTGTGATGCCATTGTGATACCCTGAAACAACGATGCAGGCCATCAATATCCAAAATACATGCTAAGACCAAATGTGATACCACTGTGATACCAGTTGTGATGTGTGAGATCCCACATCGGCTAGGAGGGGGGACGAAGTCCTCCTTATAAGGGTGGATGGATACCTTCCTTGCATGAGGACTTTTGCCTGTCATAGGGTGCGGTCTGGGTGCGTCCCGCGTATGCCTGTGCGGGCAGGAACAAAACCGTGAGCGGTACCGGCATGCTGTTATGCAGAGGGTATGCGCAAAGCGGACAATATCATGTACGGTAGGCTGGGGATGTTACAGAATGGTATCATAGCCGGTCACCGGGTCGATGTGTTAGCGAGGACGCTGATCCCACTTAGGTGGGTGGATTGTGAGATCCCACATCGGCTAGGAGGGGGAACGAAGTCCTCCTTATAAGGGTGGATGGATACCTTCCTTGCATGAGGTCTTTTGCCTGTCACAGGGTACGGTCTGGGTGCGTCCTGCGTATGCCTGTGCGGGCAGGAACAAAACCGTGAGCGGTACCGGCATGCTGTTATGCAGAGGGTATGCGCAAAGCGGACAATATCATGTACGGTAGGCTGGGGATGTTACATGATGCCATTGTGATACCCTGAAATAACGATGCAAACCTTCAATATCCAAAATACATACTAAGACCAAATGTGATACCATTGTGATACCAAAATGCATACAAAAACAAATGTAATACCCAAAATACATACAAAATACAAACATCTATCCTCAATGTGATACCCAACAATACATACAAAATACAGACCTTTATCCTCAGTGTGATACCTAGAATACATACAAGAACAAATGTGATATCACTGTGATACCCACTATGATACCATTGTGGTACCCAAAACAAAATTCGTTTATTACAGATGAAGGAACTTGAGGTAAGCATCAAAGTTATATATTTAACATCCTAAAAGTGTATATACATAACACCAAAAACCTGGAACCATGAAGTGTATATACATAACACCAAAAACCTGGAACCATGAAGTGTATATACATAACACCAAAAACCTGGAACCATCCGACGAGACCTACGTTACATCTCCGACGTCCTACAAGATATAAAATGGAGAAGGAGGGTTTGGAAACCCAGTACTATACCATCTCCGGAGAGATCTGAAAACAGAGAGATGGGATCTATTTTACATATCCGTCGAGATCTAATTTACATCTCCGGTGAGATATGAAAACAGAGGACGAGATATACGTTACAAACTTCTCTTGTCTTTTTACACATATATCTCCCCGTCGAACCACCACAACCACAAACTCGTCCTTCTCTCAACTCGTGACCTCCAATGGAATACATCAGTTCATGGTACAAGTATAAAATTGATCACTGCTGCTTACCGTGGTAGTCAATGAAACCCCAAATCGAACCTGGAGCCCTTAGTCACACTCTGTTGAGAAGCCATGGGAGAGGGCTGGTTCTCCATTGATGGTGGGAGGCACTAGTATTTCAAAATCATAAATTAGGGTATCTTGAAATCAAATAATACAAGGTAATCGTAAAGTAGGATTAGAAGGAGAAAAATAAGGAATTGATTTATTATAAAAATTCTAAATTGTCAATTTACCAAATTATCCTTTTTTTTATTTTAAAAACAATATTAATTATATTAAATGAGTGGCTCACGTTGGATCTCACAGTTACCACAAAGTATTTAGTTCTCATTTGATTAAGCCCCTATATATATATATATATATATGTATGTATGTATATGGTGCGTTTTATTTGCAAACCAAGCTTGTACAAACTATACAAACCACTAAATTAAGAAACAATAGATATATTTATGGAAATCATTATGATTCATTAATTATGATTGAGACATATATGAAAGATGATAAGATGCATTCATTATAATCATGACTTTAGATTAGAAAACATTATAAAATCAGATATATATTATTAATAGCTCAAACTCAAATATCTTTAAATCAACTTAATTATAAGAATAATGACTAAGAATCAACATTGGATGAAAGAGAGAAAATGTTATGTCACAAACTATATGTTTTTAATAAATGATATGATTGAATACGACTATAAAGTCATTTTACATTTTAATTATTTATGCACAGTACAGATAAACAAATAGTGATTGTTTAGTATTAGTAAAGAATTCATGATTGATAATTATTCTTCATTTGTGTGCATGCCATGGCGATGGTGATGTTACACAATAGAGTAAACTACAAATTTGGTCCTTGCGGTTTGTTAAAAAAGAAAAAATTCATCTCTACAATTTAAAATTACAAGATGATTATTGTGGTAACGTGGTTTGTAAAACCATCCAAATGTGGTTCATCCCCAGGGGCGGATGACCCATATGGCTATTACAGGCCATGGCCTGTGGGCTATTTAAAAAATTTAGTAGAAGGGTTGGGTTGGCTTTGTAGACTATACTTAAACAAAAAAAATCACTTAGGCCTTGTAGCTAGCTCTTTCTCTCTCATCGTCTTGTGATTCAAGAACTCAAGAAGAACTGAACTACTGAAGAAGACAACATATGACAAATCGACTCTGACTCAGTCACTCAGGCACTCGGCCCTCGCCCACCAATCTAAAGGTACTCTTCACCTCTTTCCTTAATATTCGTCTGATTATCATCGGAGATGAAGGCCTTATTGTTAATATTTGTATGATTTTAGCATGATTTCTTTTTTCGTGAGATTTACTTTTTCCTTGTTGAGTATGTTTTATTGACGTTTCCTGAATTTAGTTGGAATCCATTACTAGATTTGCTTCAATATTGACTGAAAGTGCAACTAGAGTGGGATTAAATTGGAGGATTTTTTGTTGTTAGATTGGTAACTCGATAAACATTCGTAGAATGTTGTTGCATCTAAATGATTAAGGTCAGAATTGTATAATATTTTGATCAATTTGTGGGTACTCATGTATGATTTAAAAAAGAATTAAAGATGTGATCAATTGATCATAGTTGTATTAACTTGCAAGTACTTGAGATCTAATTATTGTAACGTCCCACTTTCCATAAAAGTCAAAGTCAAGAGATTAACAATTTAAATGACATAAATGTGCTTGTCCTTACATCAATGCTAAAACATACTTAACAAAAACTTTAACGTTAACATTAATCATAAACAGCGGAAGTCTTTCTAAGCCACAGCCGAGCACTATCTAGACATATCAAGATCCAAAACTGGGAGCCTCACGAGCTCCATCACCTCCATGCCATCTCTAGTTCTACTTAGAAGAACTCGCTACACGCTTACCTGAAAATGGTTTAGTTTTGAAAGCGAGGGTTAGACCAAAAGGTCTAGTGAATTCCCTCCGAAAATAGCATATAAAAACATTTGAAAAACATTTATCAATGACCATAAATATCATCAAACATGGTACTGCACTGTGTAATGGACCACATAAACATATTGCGATCAGGGCCCCAGCAGACTCCCTTCTCGCCGCTTTGGAATCCCCACGGACTCCCCTCTACCGGATAGGAGGGAAACGGATTCCAACCCACCGGTCTATCATACATAACCAAGAGTCCTAAGACCCCGAGAACCTCTCTTTGATCCCACAGTGCAGACCGACTCCACATAGTGTACACATACGTTCGTGCAAACATGTAAACATGCCAACTATGCTCTTTATAAACCATGTCTTTCATATAGTCATGCTTAAACATTTCTTTGAATAAAGTAAGTGCATTCGTGGGAAACATGCAAATCAGTTCGTAAACATTTCATGCTCATTAAGAACCATAATCAGTTAAAACATGTATCACTTTGCGTTATAAAAAGGATTTAGGGAACTCACCTTGATTGACGTACAATGCACTTCCTAAACACCTTCAAGCTACACCCACAGAACACCTAAGGCAATAGATCCACATCAGATAAATAGTTCAGACCTACTGTCCGGATACCCCTTTCCGGACACAACACCCTTTTCCGGACACAACACCCTCTCCGGATACCACACTTTTCCGGACACAGCATTGTCCGGACACATCAATTCGGACGCCAGACTTATCCGGGCAGAACTACCCGGACACTACGATTATCCGGAGACTTCAGTTACCCGGATACTAAGAAACACCCGGACACCCTCATGGGGCACTTACCCGGACACCTGCAACCTATCCGGACACCACCGAATACTGGTATCCGGAAAACCCGGCTGTTCGAACTTTACAATTTTAAAACTGACTTAAACTCCCATTTTTGCCATTAAGTCGATTAGATATATACAAGGGTTCATCCATCAACCTCAAATACTCACTTAATACATTTATAAACTCCTAAATCGGTTTAACAAGACAAAAACCCTTAAAACCCATTATCAAGAAAATATGGTGAAAACTCAAGAATCACTAACATCTACCTTACGAAATTCACAACAATAAGAAGGAGAAGCACCACACTAATCAGAAGAACGAATTAGGAAGTATTACCTTGCAGATTCTAGCTTGATTTCTCTTTTCTCTGGATTTCTTCTCAAACCCTTCTTTCTCTCTTTCTTTCTTTTGCTCCCTCTCTTAGCCTCCAAACACCAACACCAAAATATTGAATTAGTGAAATGGAGGCTGCCCTAGGGATTTGTGCCCTAGCCCTCTTTCTCCAAATGACAACTTAGTCCCTCAAGTTAACTTTCAAAGATGACACAAATAGCCCCTTGATTTATCTTTGCATTTCTTGCTAAAAGGACACTAAGCTTCCATTCTTTACAAAAGAAAGCCCGGTTGTTACAACACTCCCCCCTTAAAAGAATTTCGTCCCCGGAATTCCTTATTGGGAAAAAGATACGGGTATCTTGCCCACATCAAAACCGACACTTCCCAAAGTAAAGCTATATCTGACTCAGACAACCACTTCATTAAACTCGAAACATGGAACCTTGGGTGGATTTCCTTCAGTTCTTACGGTATTCTAACTCGTAGGCTACTGTTCCTACTCGGTCGATCTTGACTACTGAAGATTTACTAAGGCTTCTCATGCATCAACACTTCCTTTAAGGAGGAACTTGGCTAATCCTCTGCCACAACACCAGATTCATTTACCAAGAGACAGACACACACTTGACCGCTTGACACAAATCCAAACCTGAACGTCCCGACAACTCACAACCCAGAGTTCCTTCATCGAAATACAAGCAATCCTAGATTTCTTCTCCGAATCAACAATCGACTATGCGGATAACATTTCCCTTTCTCGGACCACCTCGACCACAGTTCGTAAACCATTTCTTACATCCTCACCACTTCATCACTCCATCCTTGTACGTAACCCATGGTAGGAACCTTCAAACCTAACGTTGGAGTGTTCACCTACTCGAATTAAACTTATCCTGAAACACATCAAATCCTCGCTGATTACCACGTTCGTTCGGTCATAAAACATAACTCCGGTTACCCTCACCCAACTGGGAGGAATAACCATGGTCACACCATACTATTCTCACTAGCTTAAACACTGCACGACCAAATCGTTTAAACATTTCTCACAAAGTCACTAACTTAACTCATTTAGTTGTCTCATCCACTTCCTCCCTGCACAAAACATACACAATTTCCTTCCTCAATATTCTTTCCAACGGTTCGCACACTTATCAATGACAATCTACACAATACTGTACCTTTCGGCAATACTGTCAAGTTTACTACTTCCAATTTACTCACTTGTTCCAAAATACTATCTACACCTTCCCCACGTTAGCGTGGAGCACTGCTCACCAAACATTACTTGCCCCTATCTCCCGACCTTTCCACATGTTGATATCGCTTTCTCATTACTTACATAACCAAACAGTTGCACCAAGATCTTATCTTAAGACATTCAACCAAGCCGTCTTGAAACAAGACCAGTGTTCGACGTCACTACACATTCTTTAATCTCCAATTTTTTTACCTTCTCAGACATTTCTTTCACACATAAGCAACAATTCACCTTCTTTAAGGATTTCACATCTATCCCACCACATTTTGACTAACACAACCCTCATCCTCTTTAAGCTTCCAATGACCCCAAAGTGTTTCTTAGTAACGTCCCCTATTCACTCTAATAATCCACCCCCTTGGATTCCCTATCACAAACGGATTTATTAACTCAGGAACACCCCGAAAACTCGGGTTCTACAATTGTTTCGATTAACCACCATGATCATAAAATCAGACAAATATATATACCGTCATCCCGACTTTCTTACCTAGAGTTACCTTAAATATTTCTTTAACAATCAGTGTGTTAATCTCAATAACACTTCCCCAAGAATTTGTAACACATCCTGTAATAACAAATAAACGTCATTACTTAACAAATCTATAAAATTTTAATCAACCAACCAAAGGCTTATACCTCTATCATGACATTTCAAATCAACTAATGATCATACTACCACTCCGACCCACAATCATCATCATGTCATTCCTTAAACATAACCAAAATTTCCAACTATTTCCTTTCTAGGGTCATTCCCTCATGCATAAGGAACAATTTTCATTCTTTAACGATTTCTCATCTACTATACTACAGCTTGACTAATCTATTCACCATCTTCTTTAAACTTACTCTGCCTTCAAGAATATACTTAACAACATACATAACCATAAAGCTTGGTCTCACAACTGGGCAATCACCCAATTCAGCCCCGACATTCCATTCCGATAACAGTCAAAATAAACACCAACTTACAACCCACGTACTTCAACAACTGGGATTGCAAAACGTACACTCTACCCGAAATCCCAAAAGGACTTCCTTCTAATCCTTCATCTTTCTCCCGTATACTACAATCGAGTATGTCTCGCTACGTAGTTCTCTCCCAACTTGTTGAACTATGACTCACGAGTTCACACTTAGCTCAAATACAAACATCCTAGCTAGCTCTTTTTGATCCGAGTCCTTTCTTAGGCACGACACATTTTCTTACTGACTGGTATAGTCTACACTCACTCCGCTTGTGTTACACACCTTGTCCTTCTACGGACCCTCCTCACCTCGCAAATAGAACGCCTATTCAACAATAACGTTCTCTTACTAATTTAACACCTCTACAAGATATTCTATCAACTTACACTCATCTGGTTTGAGTCTTCGGCCTCGGCCAACATACACCGTTGCCGACTTCAACAACAAAAGACAACTCTTAACTACTTCCTTAACCTATCCTTTAACATGAGTTCCTTACGGGACCTATTCCTCCCTACACATCATAGTTAACTTTATAATCCGTCGCCCCTATTTCGAAACTTACTCATGTAACATCAATATTACAAGCTCCCTTCGAAACTCATGGCCCACACCGTGGCCCTTTCATTCCTGCCTCACAACACTACTCATAAAGAGTTGCTAAAACCAGTACCTTGATGACTCCTAGTCCTTCCTCCGGACACCATCGCCCCTCGGCAACTGTGTTCTCAGTCACCAAGCAAAGGTACAGACCCTCATACACTTGACACTAAACTCCATTCCCGACTCTTCCAAGGTCCAACTCTCCCCTTAAACACATATACCAAAACTACATACGTTCTCCCTTGACTTGACCAACGCCTCTCCGCTCTCGGAGTTCTTCCTTAGCTTAAGACGTAATACTCTACGACCTAGTGGGTTCATAGCCTTCATGCATGACAATACAGTAAATAAATCCTTTTACACATTTTATCATTTTAAATAAACAACATTTAGAAACAACTCGGGTACCCGTGACCCCATCACTCTTATAACTTCAAAACCCTGCACAACGATTCGAGAATCGTTGGCATGTATCTTCCCGTGAACCTCAATCTTCCTCAATCCGAATAATGTTATTACGAGAGTAATATATTGCATGAAAATCTTTTCGTATGAGACAATCCTGTTGGTGCAAGTGTACCACATCTCTATATATTTATATATATTTATTTTGATGATTACAAACACACCGTATTATTGTTTATCTAACAATCCTATCCAAGTGTACAGTTCTTGAAGAACACGAAGATTTTATCTGAAGAGTTCAAGACGGAAGATTTACGTTGTCATTAGTGTTTATAATTTATAATGATAAACACCCTAAAATAATATACCACTTGGATATTTCTAAAAACCTTTTAAATAATATTTTAAATAAGAAATTTTGGTTCTAGAAGTATCTGCCATGCGTACTGTTTCTGCAACCACTTTCTGACGCAGGTATACCGCGAAGGTAGAGCCGGTATTCCGCGGTGGTACGGCCGGTATACCGCGGGTGTTCAGCCGGTATACCGCGGCAGGCTCGGTGTGCATCTCTGATTGGTTGGAAGTCTTTTCTTCTGCGCGGTATACCGCGGTGTTCAGCCGGTATACCGCGGGTACTGTTTCCGTTGGTTTTTGCAGAGTTGACTTTCTGATCTTGATGTGCTTTTTCCTCTGCACGGTATACCGCGGGGGATAGCCGGTATACCGCCAACTCACAATGCCGTTGGAGCTTCCTTGGTATAAATGATGCATGCTGGTGGTGATGGAAGTAAGAGAATAACAACAACAATAAGCATCAACAACACCATTCTCTCAGCTCTCTCTTTTAATATATATTTATATATTTTATAAAATATTTTTATAAAATATCCAAGTGATTATTATACAAGAGTGATTACCCATTGTGAGTTATACTCCTCTTGTAAGTTTTTGAATAACGGGTGTGTGATCCTGTTTATCTCATAGCAGAGGCTTGAGAAACTATTACAAATTCCTTTGTATTTGGTTTGTGTTCTACCGTAAAGAATACATTTATTGGATCGTGTCGAGAAGTGTCTCGGCTGCTGGTTTATCACAGTTGGTGGTAAATCAGTAAATCTCTGTGTCAAGTATCTCTATCCCTTATCTCTTTATTTATTCCGCTGTGCTTTTAATTATATCTGTTTATATAATTGTTGTATATTTATTATTTGTATACTCTGATTTATTTATACTGTTTCTGTACTGTATTTATTTGTAAAAGAATTTTTGAAAGTAAAAGATTTTAAATACAACCTTACCCCCCCTAGGTTGTCTAACATTTGGTATCAGAGCGGGTCTTTCAAAAATTTTCTGTTTAAATATTTTTTTAATGGCTCAACAAACTAATTTTGTGTTTTCTAAACCTCCTTTGATAGATACTGAAAAGTTTGGCATTTGGGCCGAGCTATTTGAATGTCACGTTCGTGGCAAAAGTCAAAAAATTTGGGATATTATAGAAAATGGGAATTTTAGACCAACCAAAGTTGAAAATGATCTTATTGTTGATAAACCCATAAAAGATTGGACTCCCGCTGAAGAATCTCATTATTGTTTAAATTTTGAAGCTAAAAATATATTATATGCTGCTTTAACCTCTGATGAAATTGAAAGAGTTTATACTTATAAAACTGCTAATCAAATCTGGCAAAGCTTGAGCGACACTCATCGTGGAAATACTCAAGTTAAAAGCTCTAAAATAAATATTCTTGTTCATGATTATGAATTATTTGAAATGTCAAAAGATGAGTCAATCGACTCAATGTTTAAACGTTTTAACCTCATTATGACTACTTTGAAGGGATTAGGTCGTACTTATCCTAATGAGGATTATGTAAGGAAAATTCTTCGAGCACTTCCTTCGGAGTGGATGGCAAAAATCACATCCTTGGAAGACTCCCGAGATCTCGCAACTATGAAGCTCGATGATCTCATCGGCAATCTTAAAGTGCACGAAATTGCACTAAAAAGAAATCAGGTCCGGGAGCAAGTCAAAAAGAAATCCATAGCTTTAGAAGCCATTGCCTCTAAAGATGAGAAAGAAAAAGAAGAAGAGGAAGATGCAAGTTCCTCGGATGATGAACCCGAAAATCTTGACGATTTAGTCAAGTTGGTAAGAAAACTTTCTAAACTTTTATCTAACAGAAAGTTTGCCAAAAATGATAGGTTTCAAGGAAATGGAGACTACCATCGTGGTGGTAAAAATCAAAGTCGCAACGTCCATAACAAATATGACGAATCTAGTGACGATGAAAAAGCCAATAAAAAGAAAGGCTTTTGCTATGTGTGTGGTGATAAAAATCACTATGCAAATATGTGTCCAAAACGTGCTAAACAAATCAACACACCAAAAGCCTTCGTCGGAGCCGCGTGGAGCGCAAACGAAGATGAAGACAAGAATATTTGTCTCATGGCCGACCGTGATGATGAGGTATCTACATCATGTTTTCATGACAATAATTATGATAGTAATTATAGTGATAATTATTATGATAGTGATAATGAAAATAATCTTGAAAAATTATATGAATCTTTTCACAAAATGGCTGCTCTTGCAAATCGTTACCAAGACGAAATTTCTAGATTAAAAGAAACGATATCTGCATGTAATAAGGAAATTAATGATGGCAAACAAAAATCTGAAAATGATATGAATATAATTGCTAAATTAGAAACTAAATTAGGAGAAAAAGATTTTTGTAAATCTTGTGATGCTCTAAATAAAGAAATTGCATGCTTAAATAAAAAGTCACATGAAAATATTATTTGTGCAAAATGTGATATTCTTGAGAATGAGATTGCATGTTTAAAAGGAAAATGTGATTCGTATGAAAAGGATGATTTATTAGCAAAAGCTTTTCAAAGTAGTAATGAGAAAGTCTTTAACATGCTAAATATGCCTAACCGTATAAAATGTAGAAAAGGTATTGGTTCCGATACGTGCAAAGATAAATGTTCTTGTATGCCCATCAAAAGATTTTATGAATCACCTAAAGTTAATACAAAAAATCAATATGTGCAAAAACCTCCGTATGTGCGTAAAATGAATAATGCAAATAATATACCGAGGAAACCGTATGCTCGTATGTATAATAGTAATTTTTCTAGACCTAATGCGAATATAAATGCTTCATTTTATGTGTATGATAAATACAATCGCAAAATTAGAATGGTTAGAAAATGGATTCCGAAAGGAATGTTTAATGTTGACAATCCCGGTGGGATGCGTTTATGGTTTTAAACCATTTTTATGGTTTTATATGTTGTCGTATTTTATTTTATGTCGACAACATGTTCTTTATTTATTTTTGCAGTTTATGTTTTATACTAACTGTTAAAAGGACCCATAAGAAAAGGGTACCACGAAAATTTTCTTTACCTTTTGTAGGTGTTTCCTGGCGAGGATATAATACGTGCTTCCTGGCGAGGTTATAATACGTGGTTACCTGCCGAGGTTATAATACGTGGTTACCTGCCGAGGTTATAATACGTGGTTACCTGCCGAGGTTATAATACGTGTTTCCTGGCGAGGATATAATACGTGTTTCCTGGCGAGGTTATAATACGTGGTTACCTGCCGAGGTTATAATACGTGGTTACCTGCCGAGGTTATAATACGTGTTCCCTGACGAGGTCATAATACGTGGTGATTTTTTTTTCACATAAAATTAACCGAAAATTGAAGCCTTAAGATCCGTTTTGGTGCAAGTGTTTCGTATTGGTTTGTATATCTTTGTCTCTATTGCTTTATGCTTATTTTATCCCTCAAATTTTATAAAATCATCAATTTAATATCGTTATTAATTTGAGGGGGAGCTTTTTATCTTTTACCCATGAGATTATGCTCTCTCAAATATATGCATATTTTGAGGGGGAGCATCTCTCGAGGGGAAGCATACCGTCTTTCTTGACCCTTTTTGTTTCGACAAACGGGGGAGAGAAACCGCATATGCTCTTGCTTAGCGGTTGTGTTTGTCATCATCAAAAAGGGGGAGATTGTTGGTGCAAGTGTACCACATCTCTATATATTTATATATATTTATTTTGATGATTACAAACACACCGTATTATTGTTTATCTAACAATCCTATCCAAGTGTACAGTTCTTGAAGAACACGAAGATTTTATCTGAAGAGTTCAAGACGGAAGATTTACGTTGTCATTAGTGTTTATAATTTATAATGATAAACACCCTAAAATAATATACCACTTGGATATTTCTAAAAACCTTTTAAATAATATTTTAAATAAGAAATTTTGGTTCTAGAAGTATCTGCCATGCGTACTGTTTCTGCAACCACTTTCTGACGCAGGTATACCGCGAAGGTAGAGCCGGTATTCCGCGGTGGTACGGCCGGTATACCGCGGGTGTTCAGCCGGTATACCGCGGCAGGCTCGGTGTGCATCTCTGATTGGTTGGAAGTCTTTTCTTCTGCGCGGTATACCGCGGTGTTCAGCCGGTATACCGCGGGTACTGTTTCCGTTGGTTTTTGCAGAGTTGACTTTCTGATCTTGATGTGCTTTTTCCTCTGCACGGTATACCGCGGGGGATAGCCGGTATACCGCCAACTCACAATGCCGTTGGAGCTTCCTTGGTATAAATGATGCATGCTGGTGGTGATGGAAGTAAGAGAATAACAACAACAATAAGCATCAACAACACCATTCTCTCAGCTCTCTCTTTTAATATATATTTATATATTTTATAAAATATTTTTATAAAATATCCAAGTGATTATTATACAAGAGTGATTACCCATTGTGAGTTATACTCCTCTTGTAAGTTTTTGAATAACGGGTGTGTGATCCTGTTTATCTCATAGCAGAGGCTTGAGAAACTATTACAAATTCCTTTGTATTTGGTTTGTGTTCTACCGTAAAGAATACATTTATTGGATCGTGTCGAGAAGTGTCTCGGCTGCTGGTTTATCACAGTTGGTGGTAAATCAGTAAATCTCTGTGTCAAGTATCTCTATCCCTTATCTCTTTATTTATTCCGCTGTGCTTTTAATTATATCTGTTTATATAATTGTTGTATATTTATTATTTGTATACTCTGATTTATTTATACTGTTTCTGTACTGTATTTATTTGTAAAAGAATTTTTGAAAGTAAAAGATTTTAAATACAACCTTACCCCCCCTAGGTTGTCTAACAAATCCTATGTCTCGGCTGTGTTCCTCATCTTACAGTTTAAGTTTAGGCCCGAATGGTCACCAAAATTCCTTAAACTAAGGCTCTAATACCATTTGTAACGTCCCACTTTCCATAAAAGTCAAAGTCAAGAGATTAACAATTTAAATGACATAAATGTGCTTGTCCTTACATCAATGCTAAAACATACTTAACAAAAACTTTAACGTTAACATTAATCATAAACAGCGGAAGTCATTCTAAGCCACAACCGAGCACTATCTAGACATATCAATATCCAAAACTGGGAGCCTCACGAGCTCCATCACCTCCATGCCGTCTCTAGTTCTACTTAGAAGAACTCGCTACACGCTTACCTGAAAATGGTTTAGTTTTGAAAGCGAGGGTTAGACCAAAAGGTCTAGTGAATTCCCTCCGAAAATAGCATATAAAAACATTTGAAAAACATTTATCAATGACCATAAATATCATCAAACATGGTACTGCACTGTGTAATGGACCACATAAACATATTGCGATCAGGGCCCCAGCAGACTCCCTTCTCGCCGCTTTGGAATCCCCACGGACTCCCCTCTACCGGATAGGAGGGAAAGAGATTCCAACCCACCGGTCTATCATACATAACCAAGAGTCCTAAGACCTCGAGAACCTCTCTTTGATCCCACAGTGCAGACCGACTCCACATAGTGTACACATATGTTCGTGCAAACATGTAAACATGCCAACTATGCTCTTTATAAACCATGTCTTTCATATAGTCATGCTTAAACATTTCTTTGAATAAAGTAAGTGCATTCGTGGGAAACATGCAAATCAGTTCGTAAACGTTTCATGCTCATTAAGAACCATAATCAGTTAAAACATGTATCACTTTGCGTTATAAAAAGGATTTAGGGAACTCACCTTGATTGACGTACAATGCACTTCCTAAACACCTTCAAGCTACACCCACAGAACACCTATGGCAATAGATCCACATCAGATAAATAGTTCAGACCTACTGTCCGGATACCCCTTTCCGGACACAACACCCTTTTCCGGACACAACACCCTCTTCGGATACCACACTTTTCCGGACACAGCATTGTCCGGACACATCAATCCGGACGCCAGACTTATCCGGGCAGAACTACCCGGACACTACGATTATCCGGAGACTTCAGTTACCCGGATACTAAGAAACACCCGGACACCCTCATGGGGCACTTACCCGGACACCTGCAACCTATCCGGACACCACCGAATACTGGTATCCGGAAAACCCGGCTGTTCGAACTTTACAATTTTAAAACTGACTTAAACTCCGATTTTTGCCATTAAGTCGATTAGATATATACAAGGGTTCATACATCAACCTCAAATACTCACTTAATCCATTTATAAACTCCTAAATCGGTTTAACAAGACAAAAACCCTTAAAACCCATTATCAAGAAAATATGGCGAAAACTCAAGAATCACTAACATCTACCTTACGAAATTCACAACAATAAGAAGGAGAAGCACCACACTAATCAGAAGAACGAATTAGGAAGTATTACCTTGCAGATTCTAGCTTGGTTTCTCTTTTCTCTTGATTTCTTCTCAAACCCTTCTTTCTCTCTTTCTTTCTTTTGCTCCCTCTCTTAGCCTCCAAACACCAACACCAAAATACTGAATTAGTGAAATGGAGGCTGCCCTAGGGATTTGTGCCCTAGCCCTCTTTCTCCAAATGACAACTTAGTCCCTCAAGTTAACTTTCAAAGATGACACAAATAGCCCCTTGATTTATCTTTGCATTTCTTGCTAAAAGGACACTAAGCTTCCATTCTTTACAAAAGAAAGCCCAGTTGTTACAACACTCCCCCCTTAAAAGAATTCCGTCCCCGGAATTCCTTATTGGGAAAAAGATGCGGGTATCTTGTCCACATCAAAACCGACACTTCCCAAAGTAAAGCTATATCTGACTCAGACAACCACTTCATTAAACTCGAAACATGGAACCTTGGGTGGATTTCCTTCAGTTATTACGGTACTCTAACTCGTAGGCTACTGTTCCTACTCGGTCGATCTTGACTACTGAAGATTTACTAAGGCTTCTCATGCATCAACACTTCCTTTAAGGAGGAACTTGGCTAATCCTCTGCCACAACACGAGATTCATTTACCAAGAGACAGACACACCCTTGACCGCTTGACACAAATCCAAACCTGAACGTCCCGACAACTCACAACCCAGAGTTCCTTCATCGAAATACAAGCAATCCTAGATTTCTTCTCCTAATCAACAATCGACTATGCGGATAACATTTCCCTTTCTCGGACCACCTCGACCACAGTTCGTCAACCATTTCTTACATCCTCACCACTTCATCACTCCATCCTTGTACGTAACCCAGGGTAGGAACCTTCAAACCTAACGTTGGAGTGTTCACCTACTCAAATTAAACTTATCCTGAAACACATCAAATCCTCGCTGGTTACCACGTTCGTTCGGTCATAAAACATAACTCCGGTTACCCTCACCCAACTGGGAGGAATAACCATGGTCACACCATACTATTCTCACTAGCTTAAACACTGCACGACCAAATCGTTTATACATTTCTCACAAAGTCACTAACTTAACTCATTTAGTTGTCTCATCCACTTCCTCCCTGCACAAAACATACACAATTTCCTTCCTCAATATTCTTTCCAACGGTTCGCACACTTATCAATGACAATCTACACAATACTGTACCTTTCGGCAATACTGTCAAGTTTACTACTTCCAATTTACTCACTTGTTCCGACATACTATCTACACCTTCCCCACGTTAGCGTGGAGCACTGCTCACCAAACATTACTTGCCCCTCTCTCCCGACCTTTCCACATGTTGATATCGCTTTCTCATTACTTACATAACCAAACAGTTGCACCAAGATCTTATCTTAAGACATTCAACCAAGCCGTCTTGAAACAAGACCAGTGTTCGACGTCACTACACATTCTTTAATCTCCAATTTTTTTACCTTCTCAGACATTTCTTTCACACATAAGCAACAATTCACCTCTTTAAGGATTTCACATCTATCCCACCATATTTTGACTAACACAACCCTCATCCTCTTTAAGCTTCCAATGACCCCAAAGTGTTTCTTAGTAACGTCCCCTATTCACTCTAATAATCCACCCCCCTTGGATTCCCTATCTGTAATACCCCGGGTAAATCCGTTAGTTAAAAATCTAATTCCGTTAAGTTTATTTAACTTTAAAGTTTCTATTTAGGGAAAGTTTGAATAAGTTTATAAGTTAAGGGTGTTTGGGTCATTGTTGAATAGTTTAAGGGATAAAAGGTAAATAGGGTTAGATATTATCTCTTTAGACTTCAGATATTTCATTATTCAGATTTCAAGTGTGTGTTTGTGTGTGTTTTGAGAGAATAGAGAGAAAAAGGAAGAAAGCTAGGTTAAGGCATCATTTGGTGAGTTTGGAAGAGATTACAAGTATGTTTCCTTTGCAATTTATGTTTGTAATGGTTGGTAAATGGTTTATGTCGGATTAGAATCAATAGAATCGAACTGGTATGAATTTATGTCGATTTCTGGGTAAAATAGGAAGAACCGACAGAGGTGTCCGGACACAGTATGAATGTGTCCGGATCGTTCTGTTGGGGGTGTCCGGGTGGTTATGTCGATGGTGTCCGGATAACGTTTTAAGGTGTCCGGACGAGTGTTTGTCCGGGTAAGTCTCTCTTTTCTTATGTTTTCCGGATGAGGTAAGATGTCGGGTGGTGCCCGGGTTACTTTGGTATCCGGATGTTGTCCGGATAGTTGTGGTGTCCGGAAACGTCAGATTGTCCGGATTAGTCATGCTGTCCGGAAAGTTGTGTTGTCCGGATAGTTTTGTTTTGTCCGGATACTTTAGCTGTTTTGGTCACTTTTGAGGATTTGAGTTATCTAGAGTCCTTGGTCTTCTAGTATGTTTTATGTGATCAATTGGTAAGGAGATATATGTATTTAATCTATTTGCAGACTCTGTGGATTGAGATTGATAGACTGAATCTTTGGAAAAGGCTTGGAAGAGTTGTAATAAGCATTCAGCTGAGTTTTGCTTTAAAACGTTTTTGAACTGGGATACATATATATATGTGTATATATATATGAGATGATTATGTGGTAGGAATATGATTATGTGTATATAAATGACAATATGATGTAATGAGATATATATTGTATTTATATAAGCTTTGCACTACACGAGTGCACTTGTTGCCGGGTTCCGGTGAGCGGACCGGTGTGTAGCCGGGTTTCGGTGTGCGGACCGGTGAGTAGTCGGGTTCCGGTGTGCGGACCGACGGGTAGCCGGGTTCCGGTGAGCGGACCGGTTGTTGATTTATTAGTTGGCTTGCTACCAACTAATATGGCCATTTGTGGAGGAATAAGGTGAATGAGATGTACACGATGCATGAGTCTGGATTGGTATTTAAATACGTGTGGTATGTTTATATTTTACGAAAGAATTACCAAAGGTTTATCTAAACTATTTTGATACAAAGGATTTACATAAAAGGTTTTATAATGATTTTGGAAAGGACCGAGATTAATTCACTAGACCCGTTTGGTCTAACCCTCATTTTGTTTTCAAAAATATGTTTTCCAGGTTAAGGATTGGCATAGGAAAGGATTAAGTGTAAGGAGCTTTTGATGGGCGTTGATTAGGAAGCTTAATGTATTTTGTAGTTTCGAGACTGAAGGGACCGTTTATGGTTTATTATGTATCTTTTATTATGAATGTAATGAAGTTATGCAATGTATGTTATTTGAAGCATGTTTGGGAAATCGGGTCGTTACAAATGGTATCAGAGCCCTAGTTTAAGGGATTTAGGTATTTGGATTTATACCTAGACTTAAACTGTATGTGAAGTAGGATGTCCTTATTATTTTAGAACCTTGGGATGTTAAATATAAAAAGGTAGAAGGAACATCATGTAAGGTATTTTCAAATTACACCTGGCCAGTGTAATCATGAACTTACAAGTACATGTTGAACCAGAATATCTTGTTATATTGGGTATGTGCTTACGTGTATATTAACCTTGTTGAATCAACAGAGTGGCAAGTTGAACTCGACGTATGGATAGAGATGAAGACAGGTATATTTCTATAAACTTTATACGTGCTAAAGTGTTATCTGACTTCGGTGCAAACCGATTCTTTTGTGTTTTCAATTTTATTATTTGTGTTAGAAAAATATTTGATAATTGTGTTAGAGATATAGAAGGGTGCGTTTAATTATTGTTGTTCTAATTTGTTAGTGTGTGGAGTGTGATGGCTTGAGTGTAAAGAATAATAGCAATATGTAGAACGTGATGAATTGTGTGTGGAAGGTAACGATAGTGCGTGAAGTCTTGACCTAGTCATGAAGGCGACAGTTTAGTATATTGTGTAGATTATACTTAATGTGATTGTTGACGCTATCAAGAAAGGTATTGTTTAAATGTGTGGGGTAATGTGGATAAGATGGTGGCAGTTTATAATTAGTGAATGTGCGAGGTGTAGTAGTAATGAATTTCGTGAGATTAAGTGGTGGATTTGTGATGATATGGGGTGAGTATAAGTGGAAACCTCTGCTCGGGATTTTGTTTATAAGTTGTTTAGATGTGCCAAAAGTATGTGTAGAGAGGCATGGATGTCGAGGTGGTGTGTAGTAGTATTATTCAAGAATAAGAGAATGGAGTGGCAGTAGATGGTTAGCTAAAGAATAGAGTATTACCGTTTGAGAAATGGAAAATGTGAAGTTATTTTGAGCATTGAGTGTGATTTCGGATTGACTCGATTAAGTTTCTGATATGTGAAACACCCTAAAAACAGGGTCAATTTAAAACTTAAAATAAAATGCTATGATCATTAAAGATACCAAACTTTTATAACAACAAGGATCTACAGCATCATTTTATATACAACATTTAAACTTGTCCTAAATAATCTTATTAATCTATTCTTACAACATAAATAGATTAACTAGATTATCTAAGCTTCGTCCCAAAATCTCCAAAAGAATTGTTGTATCCTCCAACACCTCAAAGTTTGATATGAAATTCACTCCCCAAACTTCTTTCCCGAACCTGAACCTGATAAGACAATTCAACTTAAAACATTAGGCTTTCGCCTAGTGAGGTTAATCAATTCAAATTTAAAACTCAACAACTAAAACATCAGGTGTCTCAAATCTGCATCTTTCATCTTACCAAATCAAGTTCCAACCACTATGACTATTTCACCTAGCCATTAAATAGAATAACAACATCAACTACTTATAATCCCACCAGATTTATAAGAAATTAAACTCAATAACCCATGAAATGCAAATTACAACTCGATGTAATTTTCTCACACTTCATCATTTAATAAACACCGGAAATGCGAATTACACCTCAATGTAATTCTCTCACGCTTCCTATCGCCTGAAATGCGAATTACACCTCAATGTAATTCTCTCACGCTTCCTATCGCCTGAAATGCGAATTACACCTCAATGTAATTCTCTCACGCTTCCTATCGCCTGAAATGCGAATTACACCTCAATGTAATTCTCTCACATTTCAATACCTCACCATCCTGAATCACTGGTTCCCAATGGGATTTTATTCATCGGTGATTACATCAACCGGGAACCCTCACAGATGATTCAAAATTCACTCCACCACTAGAATTACATTATAGGTTCCAGTTAGTATGCGGTTCCCATTAGACCGTACTAAGTTGCCCACTAGATCAAATGTAAACTCTAGCCATCGCAACACAATAAATATGTATCATCACTCTTTCTATCACATCTATAGTGCCAATAACATCAGATAAATCTCTATATTTAATATCTGATATAAACTCTTCATATGATAATATCTCATGCATATTCTTCATCGTTAAATCATGTCAAGAGCATATAAATAATAACATGAAAACTTCACATAAAATCATCATGCATTTTTATCTCAAAAAGCATCAAAGTTCGCAGGCTACTGATTTCGAGTTTCATATAATTCGCAAGCCAAAGCTGCGAATTTCAGAAGTTCGCAGGCTATGGTTGCGAGTTTCACAAAACTCGCAAGCTACACTTGCGAAATTCTTATTTTCGCAACCAACGGTTGCGAACTTTATCTGATTCTCGCAAGCCAAGGCTGCGAGATTCATTCACTGTTCATCATCATCTACCTCTCATTAAGCTGTTTCTTACCAGATTAAGCATTAAGCACATAAAATAATATTTAAGCACAATAAACACATACACATATGTTTACATGTTAAGTTTTAAGCAAGAATCAATTAAACTCACCTTAAAAGTCGATTTATACACTGATTCACGTAAGAGCTTAACGAACAGCTTAATGGCAGCTTATCAACAATCTTTATGATTCTTCAAGATTAATCACAACCCAAATCTGAAATCCTTGTTTCCCTTGTTTTTCTTCTTCTCTATCTCTCGGCACTCTCTCTCTTTTCTCTTCACCGAAAATACACACACAAAACCAACTTCACACTCAACACAAATAGTCTATATTTACTAGATTAATGACACCTCCTCCTTGATTATCACGAGTCATAAGACTATTTACCAAGTAGACCCCCAACTTTAATAGAATGACACTTCAAACCCTCAATCTTTAAAGAAATAACATAACACACCAAGTAAATAAAATCATCATAATAACCCTTAAGTTAATATTCTCAAAAATCTTTAAACTTTCAACATTTGTATTTTAACCTTAATCGAATTATAATACTCTATATAATTCAAGGTCACTCCAAATACAAATACATTCTAAATCTTATTAAATAATACTAACAAAATTTAGGATGTTACAATACTCCCCAACTTGAAAATGATTTCGTCCCCGAAATCAAAGTCAGGTAAACAAATGAGGATATCTAACCTTCATACTCTCTTCTGACTCTAAAGTTACATCTGTACCTCTATGATGTTTCCACTGTACTTTCAACATAGCTACCTCCTTACCACTGCGTAGCTTTCTAACCGATCTTTCCAAAATTGCCTCTGGTTTTTCTATACAGCGGCTCTTTTCATCTATTCTCACCTCAGCGAGTGAAATCACACCTTCCTTTTCGACCAAACACTCCCGAAGATAACATACGTGGAAGGTATTATGAACCCCTTCCAATTCTGGTGGAATATCCAAATGATATACTTATAAATCAAACTTCTTAGAGTAGTTGTTATCATCAAATCCATGTTTGACTACTTCTTAGTCTAGCATACCAATATTATTTTTCTCTTGCTTACACGGAATATCCACCACACAACTACAGTCCAAAAGGACGGTTTTTCTAAAAACGTCAGTTGAGATCTCTAACCAAATTCTCGTAATCAGCTAGCAAGTCCTATTCAATCACCCGGCCTCCCCTGTCACGTATTTGGATCCCCTTCGGTGCATTGTTCTTCACTTCTTTCATTTAGCTACTCTTCATTTTTTTACCCTATGAGGTCGGACAACCGCTACATTTCTTGAACGGTCGCTGCCTACATTACTCTTTCTCCCTCTTTTCAAGGAAGTGAGTCTCAGACCATATGTAGTTCTTGGTCATTTTTATACAGGTGCTTTTGTGGTTCTTCACTCCAGCCCTTAAGTATTCTGTTCAAAAACCTCATCCTCATTAAAAAAACAAATAAAATCAGACTTGGAACCGACGGAATAGTAGGTATAAAGTAAATTGCCCAATGTTTCCAAATTAGTATGTTTACCTTTACTATTTTGGTATTTCATCGATTATCAAAAGCCAAATCGGGGGAACCCACAAGCAGAACATGGAATCTCGTATCTGGTACTCCTATGCTCCATTTATTTCATGGCGGGGAAGGCCACCATCGCATTCAGCAATCTTTGTTTGTACCCCATAGCCGGACAACTCCCTAGCGAGTATAAGTGGATCAGCGCTTCTTTCTTACCCTTAGCTAAGCAGTGCCCTTCATTCAGGGGTTCAAGGATCGGTATCGAGATAGCAGTTCGAGGAATCCCTGACTTGCTTTCAGGTATGAAACAAATAGCAGTCCAGGTCTATAAGTAGGAAGGCTCAAGGAAATGCGAAGTATAGAGAGTATAAGATAAGCTAAGATCGAGACTCCCAGATACCAACGAGCGGGATTAGCTACCAAGCGGGGGAGCTTCAGGAGACTGATAGATGATAGGTAGGTGGGTGGGAAATCAAGAGAAGTGACAAATGAGACTCTTAATGGATTTGTCAATTTTCATCCTTTTTCATGGGGCAAAAGTCAGCCCATTCTTATAGCATCCAAGGAAAGAAAAATGCCCATGGCAGCTCTTAAAAAGATAGGAGAGGAGTGTGAGTCAGTCGAGTCGAGAAGCAACTCATTTTTAAGTTAAAAAAGTTTAAATAAAGGGCGATTTCCAAGTTTCAAGGAAGAGTGGATTAGCCTAGAATATCTTGATCCACTAGAAAAGAGAATTACCAGATACGAATACAAATACAGTTGGAGATCAATAAGCCAAAAGCTTTAAGAAAGCTATAGTAAAGGCAGATTACAGGAAGAGCACAGTCAGTCTTCTTCATAAGTTCCCTCCCCGTCAGGATAGGGCGAAAGTTGCTTTGTCTTTGTATTCAACGAGTGATTCAGAGTTGTCTTGCCTTTCTAAATTCAAGCATGTCTTTTATGCTAGTTCATCTATAGAACGTCAAGACCTTGTCTTCCGTAAGCTAGATACCCGAGAAAGTAGATTAAGGGCATACTTTTTCCTTAGAAAAAAGCCCACCCACGTCTGGGTCATAAGTTTGTCTGCGCATTAACAACAAGAGTCTTGTGTGTAAGCATAGCATTTCTGGTCGAACCCGCCCAACCCAACTAAGAAGAACCGAACCTGACAAACACATCTTTTTCCTTTGGGGAGGGTACTCCGAGTAGTGGGTACCTCGTAGGACCTCGACCCGCCTACTCGGGTCTTGTATGGATATGCAGGAAGGGGTGCTCCTAGGTGTGTGTAGGGGTTGTGTTTGTTCGCGAGAATGGATTCCTCGTCAAGTCAGTTATCGAGAACTGCATTCGATGTATTTCTTTTACATCTACAAAATACTCCAATACTATAGCTTAACGGTTACAATATCCTCTTCACCTAAAACAATGGGATTGAGAAGAACAAGAGTCTTCCTTTCACTCCATCATTATCACAACTCACTCTCCAGATCTCAAAATAACATTAACATGTACTACCTAAAATTTTCACGTACACTGTAAACTAAAACATACCCATTATTATTAAATACTTCAACAACCACGACAGTTCATTATTATATCCTTGACTTACACGTTTCTTCGGTAGAGAATGCTATCATTTCTTCACATCACTATCTCATCGTACCACCACAATACAAACCAAGCACCAAAGTATCGAACATCAAAAGTGATAACTCTATTGAACCTGCTACAAGATTACATTCTTAAGTCAAATCTTTCTATCATTAGAAGCAATTCACACAATCAAAATCACCTTGGGTAAACACCCAATACCATTCCGACATTCTGTTTCGATATTAGCCATATCACTACTCCATCTTACAAACTACATGTCCCAACAATTTTAATGACAAAGTGGTACTTTTCGTCCGAAATCACCGAAAAGACTTCCATCAGACGTTTCCTAGTTCTAACTTTATAATACATACTAGTTAACACATTTATCTTGGCAGTTGATACCAATACTCACTCGTACATTCTCCACACATAACTTTTTACTACAGACCAGGTTTCTCACAACCATTCATACATATAATACCCAAGTTTATTTCACTAAATATCTCCTCCCCAACTTCAATTAAACTACCACTCTCGATTTGCTAAAATATCTTGAACTTATTCGTTCATACTAACTCCTTGTGATTCCAAACCAAAACCAAAACACAGTATAATCCTTCACAGATCAACATTTTCCATACCTCACTTCATTTATGCCTAATACTTTCTCCTTTGTAAATCATCCACATCGCAAGTAAAACACTTCTATAACACAATAGTCTTTCAAAATCTTATCATTCTTACAAAGGGTCCTTCAACTTTTATTTTTCTGATTAAAGACTTAACAAAAATTTAAATCCAAAAGAATATCCAAAACATTCACATCATGCAAACTTCTATTTTAATACAATCCATGAAATCCCTACCCAAGTCTACAACAAGCTTATTAAATCGGGTCTCAACGTTCTTAAAACTTAACTGAGTCCAAAACCGAATCATCTACTCACAGGATCTAAAGATTATTTATCAATACCAACTCACGCAAATAAATACATCTAACTCACATTATGCAGAATACGCTCCGAGGCGTGATAATCTTACGATCCCTTCATTGCTACTATCCCAATGAAGTCAATTCATTTGCAAGCACACATACTCCACAATGTATATAATACGCCCAGGTTCGTTAGTTCCAAAGATACTAAGAACAAGTAAAACATCGAATAGTCTTCACACCTAAGACCAACACTTAAACTTTCACTGGTTCAAATACAAAGCAGTTAAGCATATAACACATCCAATACTTCATCTCGAGTCACTAAAACTGACAAACATTCGAAAGTCTCATTTGAATACAAACCAGACCTTTAAGGCCAAAACAAACATTTGGTTAAACACATGTCACTCACACGGTTACGTAAACCAAAATTCCTCTTCACTCAAGATCTTAACCTTGTTAATCCTTTAATTGGTCATCGACCCCAAAATAAAAGTTTATCACTCTCAAAACCTTCACATTTTCAAAATGTAACACGACAAAATTATTATACAACCACAAAATACCAAAAACGTGCTTCGACCACATAACTTTCACTTAGGTTATAATTAATCAAACTCAAAATCCCCCAATTGTGTCGCACACACTAATACCCACTTTGCGCATACCTTCTGCATAACAGCATACCGGTATCGCTCGCGGTTTTGCTCCTACCCGCACGGGCATACGCGGAACGCATCCAGACCGCACCCAGTGACACACAAAAGGCCTCATACACCTTACACAACTTTCGCCTTCAAAGTCAAAAATTGCCATCTCAATACTTCCTTAACACTGAACCTAATTCTTCCTCCAGACACGACCGACCCTCAGCAATTGTATTATTAATCACCGAACAAAGGTACAGACTCTCGTATTATTGTTACTAAAGTTCACTTTCGACTCTCCCACTGTTCATCTCTCATTTGAATATAATTACCAAAACCACAAACTTTCTCCCAAGGTTTATCCAACACCTCTCCATTCTTGGAGTTCTTTCTTAGCTTATAGCGTAATACTCTACGACTTAGCGAGTTCATAGCCTTCATGCATGACAATATATAAATAACTCAATCACACTTTTCTCGTTTTAAATAAACAACATTCGAAACAACGTGAGCACACACGCCCCAATCATTTTCATATCTCCCATGTACTACACAACAATCTCAAAATCGTTTGTCTACAAATTTCCGTAAAACTCAATCTTTCTCAACCAAAAATGTTGTTACAACAGTAATATCTTAAATGAAAATCTTTTCATACAACAAAAGTTTAAAATTTACTGACATAGAGTAAACTAGTCGTTTCTCACACTCAATTATATGATATCATCAAATCAATACTTTTGTTGGTCATAAAAAGTTTACTGATCAACACTTTCTCGACCTATTTGCTATTATACAGCTTTTTAATGTAAAGTATGAAGTATTTTGCAAGTTGCTAAGCTCCAAAATTTCGTTAGACAGCGTAATTGAAATGGCCCTTTTTCTTTAAATACATACTTGCACTACTAATTCATTCTTGAATAAAACTGTTATTTATGCATTTGTTTTGAAATCAAGAAAACTCATGTAACACACACTAAAACACCATGCACAAAACTTACTTGCAATGAAGGCCATTTACTCAAACAAGGTCAATCGTTTTACTTACGTACTTATCATTGACACTTTACTTCCGACCCGAAGTCGCCCTCTCGGCCTTATAATAATTGCTATATATACATTCCATGGTCCCCATACTCAACCATGTCATACTAATTCCGTCTTAATCAATCATCTCATACTCTATCTCTGCACATATCAAATCACCTATTAAAGGTTGCCTTGGCAGAGTTTCATAAGTCCTGCCAATTCCAGGTTGTCCTTCCAACCCCAATCATTTACCGATCTGTCCTCCAAAGGATTTTAGTGGTATAATTACCACCATTCTACTATAACCTAATGGAATAACCATAAGAAATGGTTATGCACATACCCCTATACAAAATGTACTTACCGATCGATAGTCACTGTAACAATTTAGAAATAAGTATGCTCGCGTAACAATATATTCATAATCACAATAGCTAATTGGAATTGTGAATATATCATACAGGAGAATCCTCGTTACCATTGTCACCGTACCAACTTCTCATATCTCCGTCAATTCTAAGACTATCCCGTCTTAGTACTTCTACCCATAACTCACGGATCATAACTTAACTCATCTCAGTTTAAGTCTAGATATCTCAAATTTATACCTAGTTCGCTTAAACTAAAGCTCTGATACCATACTGAAACACCCTAAAAACAGGGTCAATTTAAAACTTAAAATAAAATGCTATGATCATTAAAGATACCAAACTTTTATAACAACAAGGATCTACATCATCATTTTATATACAACATTTAAACTTGTCCTAAATAATCTTATTAATCTATTCTTACAACATAAATAGATTAACTAGATTATCTAAGCTTCGTCCCAAAATCTCCAAAAGAATTGTTGTATCCTCCAACACCTCAAAGTTTGATATGAAATTCACTCCCCAAACTTCTTTCCCGAACCTGAACCTGATAAGACAATTCAACTTAAAACATTAGGCTTTCGCCTAGTGAGGTTAATCAATTCAAATTTAAAACTCAACAACTAAAACATCAGGTGTCTCAAATCTGCATCTTTCATCTTACCAAATCAAGTTCCAACCACTATGACTATTTCACCTAGCCATTAAATAGAATAACAACATCAACTACTTATAATCCCACCAGATTTATAAGAAATTAAACTCAATAACCCATGAAATGCAAATTACAACTCGATGTAATTTTCTCACACTTCATCATTTAATAAACACCGGAAATGCGAATTACACCTCAATGTAATTCTCTCACACTTCCTATCGCCTGAAATGCGAATTACACCTCAATGTAATTCTCTCACACTTCCTATCGCCTGAAATGCGAATTACACCTCAATGTAATTCTCTCACACTTCCTATCGCCTGAAATGCGAATTACACCTCAATGTAATTCTCTCACATTTCAATACCTCGCCATCCTGAATCACTGGTTCCCAATGGGATTTTATTCATCGGTGATTACATCAACCGGGAACCCTCACAGATGATTCAAAATTCACTCCACCACTAGAATTACATTATAGGTTCCAGTTAGTATGCGGTTCCCATTAGACCGTACTAAGTTTCCCACTAGATCAAATGTAAACTCTAGCCATCGCAACACAATAAATATGTATCATCACTCTTTCTATCACATCTATAGTACCAATAACATCAGATAAATCTCTATATTTAATATCTGATATAAACTCTTCATATGATAATATCGCATGCATATTCTTCATCATTAAATCATGTCAAGAGCATATAAATAATAACATGAAAACTTCACATAAAATCATCATGCATTTTTATCTCAAAAAGCATCAAAGTTCGCAGGCTACTGATTTCGAGTTTCATATAATTCGCAAGCCAAAGCTGCGAATTTCAGAAGTTCGCAGGCTATGGTTGCGAGTTTCACAAAACTCGCAAGCTACACTTGCGAAATTCTTATTTTCGCAACCAACGGTTGCGAACTTTATCTGATTCTCGCAAGCCAAGGTTGCGAGATTCATTCACTGTTCATCATCATCTACCTCTCATTAAGCTGTTTCTTACCAGATTAAGCATTAAGCACATAAAATAATATTTAAGCTCAATAAACACATACACATATGTTTACATGTTAAGTTTTAAGCAAGAATCAATTAAACTCACCTTAAAAGTCGATTTATACACTGATTCACGTAAGAGCTTAACGAACAGCTTAATGGCAGCTTATCAACAATCTTTATGATTCTTCAAGATTAATCACAACCCAAATCTGAAATCCTTGTTTCCCTTGTTTTTCTTCTTCTCTATCTCTCGGCACTCTCTCTCTTTTCTCTTCACCGAAAATACACACACAAAACCAACTTCACACTCAACACAAATAGTCTATATTTACTAGATTAATGACACCTCCTCCTTGATTATCATGAGTCATAAGACTATTTACCAAGTAGACCCCCAACTTTAATAGAATGACACTTCAAACCCTCAATCTTTAAAGAAATAACATAACACACCAAGTAAATAAAATCATCATAATAACCCTTAAGTTAATATTCTCAAAAATCTTTAAACTTTCAACATTTGTATTTTAACCTTAATCGAATTATAATACTCTATATAATTCAAGGTCACTCCAAATACAAATACATTCTAAATCTTATTAAATAATACTAACAAAATTTAGGATGTTACAATATGAGGTATGGTGAAGTTGTTAGTAAAATATAGTAATTGTTGAAATTGGGTGCGTGCAATTGGTTTGGAGGTGAAAGAAAGCGAGCTCATAGGATCCGTTAAGAGTGAGTACCTCCTAGTGAGCTATCCTTGGGAAAACGTGTTTTATGTTGAGAAGAGAGTGGGAGAAAGTAGACGAATGTAATGATCAAAGTGAAGGACCATTGGATAGGACGTGATAAGTAGTTACCCTCGTTTATTGCTTAACCGAATTCCGGGACAGAATTCTTTTAAGGGGGAGATAATGTAATACCCCGGGTAAATCCGTTAGTTAAAAATCTAATTCCGTTAAGTTTATTTAACTTTAAAGTTTCTATTTAGGGAAAGTTTGGATAAGTTTATAAGTTAAGGGTGTTTGGGTCATTGTTGAATAGTTTAAGGGCTAAAAGGTAAATAAGGTTAGATATTATCTCTTTAGACTTCATATATTTCATTATTCAGATTTCAAGTGTGTGTTTGTGTGTGTTTTGAGAGAATAGAGAGAAAAAGGAAGAAAGCTAGGTTAAGGCATCATTTGGTGAGTTTGGAAGAGATTACAGGTATGTTTCCTTTGCAATTTATGTTTGTAATGGTTGGTAAATGGTTTCTGTCGGATTAGAATCAATAGAATCGAACTGGTATGAATTTCTGTCGATTTCTGGGTAAAATAGGAAGAACCGACAGAGGTGTCCGGACACAGTATGAATGTGTCCGGATAGTTCTGTTGGGGGTGTCCGGGTGGTTATGTCGATGGTGTCCGGATAACGTTTTAAGGTGTCTGGACGAGTGTTTGTCCGGGTAAGTCTCTCTTTTCTTATGTTTTCCGGATGAGGTAAGATGTCGGGTGGTGTCCGGGTTACTTTGGTATCCGGATGTTGTCCGGATAGTTGTGGTGTCCGGAAACGTCAGATTGTCCGGATTAGTCATGCTGTCCGGAAAGTTGTGTTGTCCGGATAGTTCTGTTTTGTCCGGATACTTTAGCTGTTTTGGTCACTTTTGAGGATTTGAGTTATCTAGAGTCCTTGGTCTTCTAGTATGTTTTATGTGATCAGTTGGTAAGGGGATATTTGTATTTAATCTATTTGCAGACTTTGTGGATTGGGATTGATAGACTGAATCTTTGGAAAAGGCTTGGAAGAGTTGTAATAAGCATTCAGGTGAGTTTTGCTTTAAAACGTTTTTGAACTGGGATACATATATATGTGTATATATATGAGATGATTATGTGGTAGGAATATGATTATGTGTATATAAATGACAATATGATGTAATGAGATATATATTTTATTTATATAAGCTTTGCACTACACGAGTGCACTTGTTGCCGGGTTCCGGTGAGCGGACCGGTGTGTAGCCGGGTTCCGGTGTGCGGACCGGTGAGTAGTCGGGTTCCGGTGTGCGGACCGACGGGTAGCCGGGTTCCGGTGAGCGGACCGGTTGTTGATTTATTAGTTGGCTTGCTACCAACTAATATGGCCATTTGTGGAGGAATAAGGTGAATGAGATGTACACGATGCATGAGTCTGGATTGGTATTTAAATACGTGTGGTATGTTTATATTTTACGAAAGAATTACCAAAGGTTTATCTAAACTATTTTGATACAAAGGATTTACATAAAAGGTTTTATAATGATTTTGGAAAGGACCGGGATTAACTCACTAGACCCGTTTGGTCTAACCCTCATTTTGTTTTCAAAAATATGTTTTCCAGGTTAAGGATCGGCAAAGGAAAGGATTAAGTGTAAGGAGCTTTTGATGGGCGTTGATTAGGAAGCTTAATGTATTTTGTAGTTTCGAGACCGAAGGGACCGTTTGTGGTTTATTATGTATCTTTTATTATGAATGTAATGAAGTTATGCAATGTATGTTTTTTGAAGCATGTTTGGGAAATCGGGTCGTTACACTATCACAAACGGATTTATTAACTCAGGAACACCCCGAAAACTCGGGTTCTACAATTCTTTCGATTAACCACCATGATCATAAAATCAGACAAATGTATATACCGTCATCCCGACTTTCTTACCTAGAGTTACCTTAAATAATTCTTTAACTATCAGTGTGTTAATCTCAATAACACTTCCCCAAGAATTTGTAACACATCCTGTAATAACAAATAAACGTCATTACTTAACAAATCTATAAAATTTTAATCAACCAACCAAAGGCTTATCCCTCTATCATGACATTTCAAATCAACTAATGATCATACTACCACTCCGACCCACAATCATCATCATGTCATTCCTTAAACATAACCAAAATTTCCAACTATTTCCTTTCTAGGGTCATTCCCTCATGCATAAGGAACAATTTTCATTCTTTAACGATTTCTCATCTACTATACTACAGCTTGACTAATCTATTCACCATCTTCTTTAAACTTACTCTGCCTTCAAGAATATACTTAACAACATACATAACCATAAAGCTTGGTCTCACAACTGGGCAATCACCCAATTCAGCCCCGACATTCCATTCCGATAACAGTCAAAATAAACACCAACTTACAACCCACGTACTTCAACAACTGGGATTGCAAAACGTACACTCTACCCAAAATCCCAAAAGGACTTCCTTCTAATCCTTCATCTTTCTCCCGTATACTACAATCGAGTCTGTCTCGCTACTTAGTTCTCTCCCAACTTGTTGAACTATGACTCACGAGTTCACACTTAGCTCAAATACAAACATCCTAGCTAGCTCTTTATGATCCGAGTCCTTTCTTAGGCACGACACATTTTCTTACTGACTGGTATAGTCTACACTCACTCCGCTTGTGTTACACACCTTGTCCTTCTACGGACCCTCCTCACCTCGCAAATAGAACGCCTATTCAACAACAACGTTCTCTTACTAATTTAACACCTCTACAAGATATTCTATCAACTTACACTCATCTGGTTTGAGTCTTCGGCCTCGGCCAACATACACCGTTGCCGACTTCAACAACAAAAGACAACTCTTAACTACTTCCTTAACCTATCCTTTAACATGAGTTCCTTACGGGACCTATTCCTCCCTACACATCATAGTTAACTTTATAATCTGTCGCCCCTATTTCGAAACTTACTCATGTAACATCAATATTACAAGCTCCCTTCGAAACTCATGGCCCACACCGTGGACCTTTCATTCCTTCCTCACAACACTACTCATAAAGAGTTGCGAAAACCAGTACCTTGATGACTCCTAGTCCTTTCTCCGGACACCATCGCCCCTCGGCAACTGTGTTCTCAGTCACCGAGCAAAGGTACAGACCCTCATACACTTGACACTAAACTCCATTCCCGACTCTTCCAAGGTCCAACTCTCCCCTTAAACACATATACCAAAACTACATACGTTCTCCCTTGACTTGACCAACGCCTCTCCGCTCTCGGAGTTCTTCCTTAGCTTAAGACGTAATACTCTACGACCTAGTGGGTTCATAGCCTTCATGCATGACAATACAGTAAATAAATCCTTTTACACATTTTATCATTTTAAATAAACAACATTTAGAAACAACTCGGGTACCCGTGACCCCATCACTCTTATAACTTCAAAACCCTGCACAACGATTCGAGAATTGTTGGCATGCATCTTCCCGTGAACCTCAATCTTGCTCAATCCGAATAATGTTATTACGAGAGTAATATATTGCATGAAAATCTTTTCGTATGAGACAATCCTGAAAGAATTACCGACACAAAATAAACCAGTCGGTTCTCACACTCAATTGTATGATATCAAAAGGCCAATAAGCATTTTGGTTATAAGTGAATTGCAGGTAACCATTTTCTTGACCATTTTTGTAATAATTTAACTTATCATTAAAAGTGTGGAATACTTTGCAAATAGTTAACCTCAAAATTTCCATGTGCGACGTACTGAAATCGCTTTTTCTTTAAACATGCACTCGTACAAGCTGACTCATTTTGTTCAAAGTTGACATTTACATTTTTATTTTAGATTGTGAAAATTTCATGTTACATAAAAGAACGCCATGCATGAGACTCTATTTGCAATAGAAGGCTACTCACTCAACGAGGTCAACCGCTTTACTCACGCAGCCTATCCTTGATACTCCACTTACGACCAAGGGTCGCCCTCTCGGTCTAGCACTAACTTGATGTACATGCGTTCCACATCTCACTTACTCAACCATTTCACACTATTTTCGCTTTGATCGACTACCTCACTTTCTACTTCTACATGCTTTCAATTCACTATAAGTATCTCATTCTATTTGTCCTGCCAATGAAAAGCTCGACTAAAAAGTCCGGGCTCCATTGATACTTTCAAGGTTTTGACACTGTTCTATCTTACCATCCCAACTGATCTATCCCATGATTTCCATAACTAGGACTCTCCCGAAACTAGAGTCTTACTCAAACTCAAACATTCATCCTCTCCGAATCCATGAAGAGCTACCTCTAGACGACTCATAACATTCTTTACAACGTTTCTTCTCTACGATGTCTACATACATCACATCATAATGACTCTTACACGACACTTCCCCAAGCAATAGAGCTCGGTCTATCCCTCAGGGATCTTGCTGACCTATTCCTCAACGTTCTCCCAGCCATAGCACTAAACTGAAAGAAACCGATAGTTAATCTTTGCTAGACGTGACACAACAAATTTGCTATAAGTAAGGTATTGTAAGCACGCACATGTACCTGTAAGTTCGTAATTACACTGGCCAGGTGTAATCCCAAACTTACCTTACACGTTTGTCCTTGGCACCTTATTCCTAAACGCATTTATAGTGATCGTTCCTAGAGGCAATCCTATGTCTCGACTGTGTTCCTCATCTTACAGTTTAAGTTTAGGCCCGAATGGTCACCAAAATCCCTTAAACTAAGGCTCTGATACCATTTGTAACGTCCCACTTTCCATAAAAGTCAAAGTCAAGAGATTAACAATTTAAATGACATAAATGTGCTTGTCCTTACATCATTGCTAAAACATACTTAACAAAAACTTTAACGTTAACATTAATCATAAACAGCGGAAGTCTTTCTAAGCCACAGCCGAGCACTATCTAGACATATCAATATCCAAAACTGGGAGCCTCACGAGCTCCATCACCTCCATGCCGTCTCTAGTTCTACTTAGAAGAACTCGCTACACGCTTACCTGAAAATGGTTTAGTTTTGAAAGCGAGGGTTAGACCAAAAGGTCTAGTGAATTCCCTCCGAAAATAGCATATAAAAACATTTGGAAAACATTTATCAATGACCATAAATATCATCAAACATGGTACTGCACTGTGTAATGGACCACATAAACATATTGCGATCAGGGCCCCAGCAGACTCCCTTCTCGCCGCTTTGGAATCCCCACGGACTCCCCTCTACCGGATAGGAGGGAAACGGATTCCAACCCACCGGTCTATCATACATAACCAAGAGTCCTAAGACCCCGAGAACCTCTCTTTGATCCCACAGTGCAGACCGACTCCACATAGTGTACACATACGTTCGTGCAAACATGTAAACATGCCAACTATGCTCTTTATAAACCATGTCTTTCATATAGTCATGCTTAAACATTTCTTTGAATAAAGTAAGTGCATTCGTGGGAAACATGCAAATCAGTTCGTAAATGTTTCATGCTCATTAAGAACCATAATCAGTTAAAACATGTATCACTTTGCGTTATAAAAAGGATTTAGGGAACTCACCTTGATTGACGTACAATGCACTTCCTAAACACCTTCAAGATACACCCACAGAACACCTATGGCAATAGATCCACATCAGATAAATAGTTCAGACCTACTGTCCGGATACCCCTTTCCGGACACAACACCCTTTTCCGGACACAACACCCTCTCCGAATACCACACTTTTCTAGACACAGCATTGTCCGGACACATCAATCCGGACGCCAGACTTATCCGGGAATAACTACCCGAACACTACGATTATCCGGAGACTTCAGTTACCCGGATACTAAGAAACACCCGGACACCCTCATGGGGCACTTACCCGGACACCTGCAACCTATCCGGACACCACCGAATACTGGTATCCGGAAAACCCGGCTGTTCGAACTTTACAATTTTAAAACTGACTTAAACTCCGATTTTTGCCATTAAGTCGATTAGATATATACAAGGGTTCATCCATCAACCTCAAATACTCACTTAATCCATTTATAAACTCCTAAATCGGTTTAACAAGACAAAAACCCTTAAAACCCATTATCAAGAAAATATGGTGAAAACTCAAGAATCACTAACATCTGCCTTACGAAATTCACAACAATAAGAAGGAGAAGCACCACACTAATCAGAAGAACGAATTAGGAAGTATTACCTTGCAGATTCTAGCTTGATTTCTCTTTTCTCTTGATTTCTTCTCAAACCCTTCTTTCTCTCTTTCTTTCTTTTGCTCCCTCTCTTAGCCTCCAAACACCAACACCAAAATACTGAATTAGTGAAATGGAGGCTGCCCTAGGGATTTGTGCCCTAGCCCTCTTTCTCCAAATGACAACTTAGTCCCTCATGTTAACTTTCAAAGATGACACAAATAGCCCCTTGATTTATCTTTGCATTTCTTGCTAAAAGGACACTAAGCTTCCATTCTTTACAAAAGAAAGCCCGGTTGTTACAATTATGTAGTCGGCTTATCCAACCCTTGGGTGTCAATCCATATTTGTGATCAATTCTGCACATAGGGAAGAATAATTACACCGATCAAGAATCAAATTAGTGAATTAGTGATTTGTGAGTTAGTGAATTAGTGAATTAGTGAGTATGTGAATTAGTGAATATGTGATTATTTGGAAAATTTTAGCTGAAGAATAGAAGAAAGTTTATTAGTTGATTGCCCTAAATTTGATATTAGTTTTTGCCCTAAACTTGATTTTAGTTTATTAGTTGATTGTCCTAAATTTGATTTTAGTTTTTGTCCTAAATTTGATATTAGTCATAACTCGATTTCATTGATTTGTTTGCATAATTTATCTATTTGTTTTGAGTTCTTATACTAGTCTTTACCAAAAAAAACCCAAAATTTACACTCGAAATCAACCAAAGGGGGAATGCGGCTAAAAGCTACTTGAATGACAAATTGGTCTTACAAGGTCCGGCCCCTGCGGTTTTAAAGCTTGTGTTCCGCCCCTGTTCATCCCTCTAACGGATGTAAAAGAAATTCGTTAAATGAGGGGGATTTAGTTCATTTATCCCTTTGTTTTGTCTTTTACCCAATCAAAAATCATATGACTAAGATCATAAAATTGATTTTGATTGGTAAAAGACAAAAAAGTATCGTTAAAAGGACGAAATCGCTGCTCATTTAACAATTTTTTTTAATAGTTGTTAGAGGTAGGGTGCTCAGGGGTTGGGTTGATTGAGTTGAAGACATTTGAACAACTCAATCCAATGTTTGGCAGTTTGAAAAATCCCCAACCCAAACCAAAGTTCAACCCAACCCAACCCAAACCGCACGAGATGGTCCGGTTAGTAGGGTTAATATTTTGGCACATCAAAATATTCTCGTAACCTATAATATGTTGTTTTCTCTACTTATAATTCGTTTTCAACATCCATCATTTGATACACTTTGCCATATTTCTTAAATCTTAAACATATCGTATTCAACTGTTTTTCTCAATATGCATATATATGTTCACATTTACTGAATATATATATATATAGAGAGAGGCGGGTTCAAACGAGGAGCGCATCAATTTAAGAGAACGTGAGGAGCACTCCCATTCTTCTGATCATATATGATTTACAACCCTAAAAAATCGGATTAACTCGAAAATTCGCGCAAAAGTGGCGCGAGGTGGTTCGCGAGGCGTGCAAGTCGCGGATCATTAATGATTTTAGTTGTAAATCATATGTGATTCATAACTGTCAATTGCTCCTCCAGATCAGTTGTGAATCACATGTGATCCACAACTGCCAATCACATGTGATTCATAACTGTCAATTGCTCCTCACGTTCTCACGTTTTGGTGCGCTCCTCGTTTGAACCTTCCTCTCTCTCTCTCTCTCTCTATATATATATATATATATATATATATATATGTGTGTGTGTGTGTGTGTGTGTGTGTGTGTGTGTGCACGCGTGTGAAAGAGTTATATAGAGATGGATAAGAGATTGAAAAAATATATATATATATGGGCAGGTTCAAACGAGATGCTAAATTATACGAGAAGGCGAGAAGTGTGATATCATATATGATACACAAGCTTAATCATATATGATTAAACACGGGTTACATTGGCAATACATAGACGTTTAATTATATATGATTAAACACACCCACATGCCGTATACTCATATATGATATCACACTTCTCGCATAACATTTAACTTATCATATGATCTTTCCCCTCTCTCTCTCTCTCTATATATATATATATATATGTGTGTGTGTGTGTGTGTGTGTGTAAATAGGGCACGTAATTGTGTAATTGTCTAATGTACATATTAGTATAAACTTAACAATCATATTAAATTCAAGAAAAAAATGTATATCCGGTTCATCGGGTTGGATTGGGTTCAAATGATCGTAACCCGATATCAATCCAATGCATAAGATTTGAAGATTTTACAACTCGATTGGACATTGGGTTGCTTCGGGTTGAGTTATTTCACGTCGGGTTGGATTGGGTTGATCGGGTTTGTCGGGCTTTTGAGCAGTCCTAGTTAAAGGAAGAGACTAAATCAGTAAATCCAAACATTTTCATAAACCATGATGGCCATCTTATAATTTTGAAACCATATGGAGGGTGTGTGAGTTTATTTGTTTCATTTGCCGTGTATAAATATTATACACTTCAAAAAAAAAATTGAAAACATATGAACAAAAAATCCTTTTTATGACAAACAACGAGGACCAAATTTGTAGTTTACTCTAAAGAATAAAGCAAATGAAGTACTTACGGTTGAGCTTTAATCAATTAGGGGAAGCACGTTTGAAGCTTTGAATTATGCCCAAAAACAATCACTCATTTTCTATGGAAAATTGTGCCCATTTTTAGTTTAATTCACTTCAACCTTTGCCAACACTCTTTTAACTTATATACAATCATTTTTATTTTTATGTGTAAGAGACGCTAATAATGCTTAAATGTATACTTTTTATACAACTTTTAATAATAATGTCTACTTTATATCCATGAAAAACCTAATCAATGTTTCTTAAACTTTCAGAATGTCAAGAGTCGATGGACTCAGATATTCTTAATATATATGAAACTCAAGAGTCGTTGTGACAAAATTTTCATACAATCTGTATATTAATAATATCTTAATACAAAATAAATGATATCCATCCTAATACATACAACGATTCACAATTTCATATAAAAAACGAAAAAATGCCGACCAATCTCTTCTTTTACTGCATTCTTCAATGAAGTAGGCATGTAAGGATCTCCATTTTGGAAAAATCGTCCTCTGCAAATGCATCGGCGGTGCCGAGGTCTGCAGGGTGGGTTTTAATTGGCCGATAACTTGGCTGGATCCCCTACGATGCTGCATGTCTACCTTCTAGTTTGTTGCTCGCAAACTGTCAAGTTCCTTTAGTTGATCTCGGTTAGTTTGGTGCTGCTGTATTTGTAGTTTGTTTCATTCTGTTTTGAGGTGGTAAATTGGATTGTATATTTGTATGTGTGGTTTGGTTGGTATTAATAAAAGTGTTGTTGTTCTAAAAAAAATGCATCATGAAAGGAACCATCCGATAATACCAAGTCTGAAAAAACATCACTAACAAAGGTCTCGTTGTTCATCGCACCGAGCATCAAATCATCGTCAATCATAAAAGTTAATAATGAATTGGAAATTATGAATCACAAATCAAAGATACGAATTAGATCAACACATTTTTTTTATCACAATCATTACCTAAAATAAAGGATGATGCCCTTTATGAAAAAAAGAAAAAAAGAAAAAAAAAATCAACAGCATAGATGAGTTCACATAGTTTACACATTAAGAGGGGTTTACAAAAGAAGACCCCCTCTCTCTTTCTATCTCTCCTTTTATATATATATATATATATATATATAGGGGTGGGTTCAAATAAAAACTCAAATTCAATTGTAAACGTGAGGACAAACCACAACCGTTGATTAATAATCCGGTGAAGAGATCAGTGGCAAAAAAACGCGGTGGCAATTTTGTAAATAAGTTGAAAACTCTGTCCATGGCTTAATGAATATTTAGCGCGCAGGGGTAAAATAGGAAAAAAAAATTATTCAGTCTGAATAAAAGGTAATTATTCAAACTGAATAAAAATAATTATTTTCGTCAGATTAGAATCAGCGTCTCCTTTGTTGACTTTTTATTTTTTTTTAATTAAAAAACTTTTACCCCCTTAAATTTTAAAATAAATTATCTCAAAAATTACTAACATTTTAATCAAACAAATTACATCAAAAAAACGAGAATTTCGTGCTCTTCGATATGACATCCATCATGATATAGTTTTTTTTTCGTTTTAACCGTTTTTACGTGAAATCATGTATATGTGTTATATTCAGAATGAATAATACAACATTCGGGATGAATAATATCTACATTTATTCGGACTGGGTATATAGAATTATTCAGACTGAATATATGGAATTATTCACACTGAATAAAGGTAGATATTAAAAAAGAATAAAACTATATCATGATGGATGTCATATTGAAGAGCACGAAATCCTCGTTTTTTTTATGTAATTTGTTTGATTAAAATGTTAGTAATTTTTTAGATAATTTATTTTAAAATTTAAGGGGGTAAAAGTTTTTTAATTAAAAAAAAAATAAAAGTCAACAAATGAGGCGTTGATTCTAATCTTGACGAAAATACCCCTAAAGTTGAATTTTAGGAATGGCTTAAATATGGTTGCGATCAATGGACGAGATTTGTCCTCACGTTTACAACTGAATTTGAGTTTTTAGATGAACTTTCCCCTTTCTCTCTCTCTCTCTCTCTATATATATATATATATATATATATATATATGAGCCTAATCAAATGAGAACTAGTTAGTTTGTGATAATTGTGAGATCTAATGTGAGCCACACATTTAAAATGATTAATATAAATTTTAAATAAATATAAACGGGTATTTTAGTAAATTTGTTTTGTATATCTAATTAAATTAATAAATTTTAAAATCTCTCATTTTTTCTTAGGCCATCAGTACCCCATGGAGGGAATCTTTCAAATATTCCACTCCACATCAGCGCCACATCAGCTTTTCTCTCATCCCTCACTCAATCCCTAACAATCCCTAAACACCCGTACCCCATTCCCTCAAACCCTTTTGCCACCTCATTTATTTTAATTCTTTTATTTATACATTTAATTATTTAACAAAATAAAAATATTTATATATTTTTTAATAAATAAAAATAAGAGGTGTTCTGTTTGAATTGCGGATGATAACCTTTTGCGACCATTGTGGCGGAATTTGTTGCGAAAATTGCGGATGATAACCTTGTTGTGTAAACGCTTGGAAACCAAGCTCTTGATCTTCTTGCGATTGTGGTGTATTCAGTCGGTTACGACGGGATGTAGGTGTTCTGTTTGAACTCATGATGAGAGAGGTGTGAAAAATAAGAGGTTGAGAGAATTTGAGAGAGTTTGAGAGGTGTGAGAAATAAGAGGTTGAGAGAATTTGAGAGGTGTGAAAAAAAGAGGTTGAGAGGTGTGAGAAATAAGAGGTTGAGAGGTGTGAGAAATAAGAGGTTGAGGGTTAAATATATAGTGGGATTAAATTGAGAAAAATAATTTTTTTTTAGTAATAGAGCCGTTCAACGGCATGAATTTTAAAAAATTTAATTAATTTTTTTTTTTAAAAACCCTTCGGGATGGATCGGGATCCCATCCCCGGATTCCATCCCTTACCGCCAACCCCGCACATCCCGTAGCCCAACCCCGCACATCCCGCTGCCATCCCGAATGGGGTACGGATGGCCTTATACGTTTCCTCACACTCTCTCTCCCATGTACCTATAAACCCTAAAATCTTTAAGGTCGCCACCCATATCTCCACCAAAACAAGCTTTTGAAAAGTTATCTCAAACCCCACACCAATCTTGAACAAATCGAATCCTAATGCCATATATTTCATGAGCAACAACAAGACCCACTTCAAGAACAATTAAAAACTCTTGAAATGGAATGGGACCCCATCAAGCAATCGATTTCTAGATCTGATTGCCAGAACTTTGCCACCGACTCAACCGTTGTCGTGGCCGTCGCGCAATCGATTTCCAGATCAGATATCCATCTAGCAATCGATGTAACATGTTTTTGAGAATTTTATATATTTGCAATTTATAGTGTTTTGTGAACATTTAAAAATAAAGACTTAGAGAACTAAAAGAAAAATAGAACAATTTACAAATTCATTCACTAAATATATAATAAAAAACATAGGATGTAAATATCATATCAATGAATATAACCTTATATGTACATGCGCGCGATGCAGCGCGAAGTATCTTGAATCTAAAGCCGAGAATTCGAAAAAAATAATTTTGTTTCATGTTCATATTTATTCACTTTTAAATCGCATATCAGATGTATAAAATTAAAGATCAATATGGTTAATTGGTCAAAAAATTTGAAAAATATTCGTTCGATAGTGGAGTCTTCAAACCCATAACATTAGTGCTCATTTTGAAGGTTTTGATGAACGGTTATAATGGTATAATTTATAAAAAATAAAAACATATTTGTTTGATGTATTTTAGTTTATGTATGTTGATATGATAATGATGTAACATGAAAAATGAAAGAATAAGGGATATAAAGTAAATTAAATAACGAATTATAATGATATAAAATGTAATTTAAAAATAAAAAATAATTTTATTTTTAATTATCATGTTGAACGTTGGAGGTTTTAATGCTTTTAAACTTGTACATGATGTATTGAGATTTGTACTTCTTAAAAATTCAAGAATAAACATAAATGAAATTATTTTTAAAGAAGTATAATAGATAAATATAGATAAGAGCGTAAAATGTACAAATTTAAAAAAATCTCAGTACGTCATTATTGAAAAATCTTGATACGTATTTATGATATTTCACTATATTATTAAGTTAAAAAAATATTCAATAACAAATTTATTTTGAAATTATTGACGAGAATACTATAATATTATAATTTGTAAAAAAAATGAATTTGTTAATATGTTTTAGTTAAACTATGATTATGTATTTTTAATATTATAAGGGTGTAAATGAAAATGAATAATGTAAGAGATATAAAACAAATTAATTTGTACATGTTCATGATATTTAATAATATAATTAAATCCAAAAATATTCAATAGTGGGCTCATTTCGAAGGTATTGACGAAACGATTACAATGGTATAATTTGTAAAAAAGAAATGTATTTTTTTAATGCATTCTTGTTCATATACGATTATTTATGTTAATATGATAATGGTGTAAAATAAAAAATGAAAAAGTAAAGGATTAAAAGTAAATTGGATAACTAATTCTAATGGTATAAAGTGCAACTTAATATTATAAGGATGTAAAATGAAAATGAATAATGTAAGGAATATAAAACAAATTAATTTGTACACGTTCATGATATTTAATAATAAATCCTAAAATATTCAATATTGGGCTTATTTCGAAGGTATTGACGAGACGATTACAATGGTGTAATTTGTAAAAAGAGAAATGTATTTTTAATGCATTCTTGTTCATATACGATTATTTATGTTAATATGATAAGGGTGTAAAATAAAAAATGAAAAAGTAAAGGATTAAAAGTAAATTGAATAACTAATTCTAAGGGTATAAAGTGTAACTTATAAATTGAAAATCGTTTGATTTTGAGAGGAACGTGGGAGAGAGAGGATTTCTTAGAGCATCTCCAACAGCTTCCCTAATTTTTTTTCCAAATGGGAAGCAAAAGTCAAAATCCCCAAAAAAATTTGCTTTCATCTCCAACAAATTCCCCATTTTGGAGAATTCTAGTTTTGGGGTATTCTCCATATTTAGAGAAAGTTTTAGGGAATCTCCAACTTTCTCCAAAATGGGGATGGGTTTGGGGAAGCTGTTGGAGCTCATTTTAGGACCAAAATCCCCATATTCTCCATTTTCTCCAAAATGGGGAAGCTGTTGGAGATGCTCTTAATAACTTGAGAGTTATACATATAGCTTAAAAAGTGATACGACTTAAAATTCAAGTTTAACTGGCTTTTCATGTTTATATATATAGTATAGATATTTATCACATGCATGTCTAAAAAAAGTAATGTTCTCTTTTATAATTTTTTAAACAACAAAATCAAACCAAATAAAGCTAATATATTTCATTTATAAACAATGCATGAACGATAAAATGCATATAAACTTGTCATATATTTCAAAAATAAGTATTTATAAGAGCATCTTCAACAATTTTCCTATTTTGAAAAAAATGAAGAATATGAGAATTTTGAGCTATAATTTTGCTCAAATAGCTTCCTCAAAACTATCTCCAAAATTGAGAAAGTATGGAAGAGAAAGAGTTTTTCTCTAAATATGAAGATAACCCAAAAAATGATTACTAAGAGCATCCACAACAAGGATTTCATAACAATTTCATATGGATTGCAAAGTGACACGTAGGATTACAAATTTAGAAATTGTAGTGGTTGTGAGTATGATTGCAAAATTAGAAATTGATTTTGGTAATTTACAAATGTCAAATCAGCACTTTTTGATGATGTGACAGTGAATAGTATATGAAATTGTAGGGAATAATTTCTAAATTAGAAATTGCTTTATGTCAAATCACGTTTTGTGATGTTTTGTAGAGAATATTGTTTATGAAAAAATGTATGAATAGTTTTATTTGTTGATAATTTTTTTTGAAAGACAAATATTAAAAAATGCAAAATATAATTTATATTAAAGTACAATAAAATAAATTACATATTAAAAAAAATACAAACTTAACACATAAAAATACATCATTGTTCTTTTAGAGAGAGCGTTTGGGGTACTCAAATTACGTTTCGCTATTATATGTGGGCAATATCGTATGTGGTGCAAAGAGATAATTGGAGAAATAATGAGAGCATGTATAATCATGCACAACATGATCGTCGAAGATGAACGTCATATTTATATTCGTCAATTTGATGATATAAACGATGATGTTAATTTTACTATAACTACGCCTCAACGTAGCATACTTCCCGAGTACGAAAACTATCTCCAAAATCACATACAAGTACGTAATCGGTCAACGAATCATTGTTTACAATCAGATTTGATTGAAGAGATTTGGCAAAGATTTAGAGAAGAAGAAAATGACGATTAATGTAATATTTTTACTTTGTATTTTAATTTAATGTTTTGTAAATAAAATATTTTATTTAATTAATTAATTTTATTTTATTTTATTATAGTTATTTAATTAATAAAATATTTCATATTAAATTATAGTAAAGAGTATTTAATTGTAGTGTTGTTGTTATTTGATTAAAATATAGTTTTTTATGATGAGGTGTCACATTTGCAATTGGGTGAAATTTCATTGTTGTGGGGTATAATTTCAAGATAATTGCAAAGCTGATGTGACGCTGATGTGGCCCATTTGCAATTGAGATAAAATTTCATTGTTGTGGATGCTCTAAATGAGAGCATCAATAGAAATCATACTTAGAGAGAGAGAAATAATATTTTAATAGATGAATGAAATATTTTAATATTATAATCAATGTTTATTTCTCCAAATTGGGGAATCTGTTGGAGATAAATATTTTTTTTAAAGATTTTAACTTTCGATTCTCTATTTTAGATAAAATTTGAAGAATCTGTTGTTGAAGAAGATACTCTAATAATAATAATAAAAATGTTACATTGGATAGGGGAGGAGGAACATAGTTATGGTATTGATGAATTTGAGATCATCCAAATCAAGAAGCTTAAATAACACCTAGAGATGCAAACTTTACACTTCTTTTTCTTTTCAGAATTTGAGGCTAATAATTATGAAACAACATCATGAGATTTTCCAAAATGATTGTTTCCTAACTCTTTTAGGCACTTTTGGCCATACCCATACTCCTACCCCTACCCCTACCCCATTTGCATTATATCATATGCTCATCCTTGTAATAATTGAAAGATGCTTCTTACTCTTATTTTATGGAGTTTATTTATACATGTTATGCTTTTAACTTAAGAGTTGTTGGTTTAAATCTTACAATTAATAAGACATGCTATGTTTATTTGCATCTTAATTTTCCGGTTGAAATTTGTAGTTAGAAGATTTGAAATCAACATATATGTTTGTGCGACAAAGTTAAGAATACACGAAAACATAAGTTAGATGAGCATCAATTTCCCTTTTATTCAAAGAACAAACGTTTTGGGTTATATATGTTTTGACCTAATTTATTAAGAAGGCTTTGGTATCTTAAGAAGAACTACCATCGATATTTCAAATTGATAAGGCTGTGTCTTTCTTAAAATAGCAGCAACATAACTTTTCATACCGACCAATCTTGTTCTTCACCTTGCTCGTCTACTTTGATAGAACACACATAAAACTTATGCTTAGAACTTATTATGTCATGCGTCATCAATATCATAAAACTTGAATTATGTTAACGTTGTAACTTATATTTCCTACAAATTTGTATAGTTAGGATTTTTGCAGTTTTACGTTATTTTCAATACGAGTCTTTTTATTGATATGGGGTTTAAGTTTATCATGTAACACCCGCGATGTCAAGGTATCTGTTTCGATTAATCACTTTATTGAATGACATTTAACATAATAAGTTATTACAATTTTATATGTTTGTCACATTGGGACTTTTGGAAATCGAATCGAGTGAGAAAAACGAGAAAAGTCATGAAAACAGAGGCTTACCCGGTGGGTCGCAGAGTGTGTGAGAGAGTTGGTCGGTGTCGACGACCTACCTTGCGACCTGGTGTCGCATTCAAGGTCGCATGAGTCGTCTGACATCGATTTAGAGGTCGATTTTCAGGGTTTTGGCTCATTTCTTCCCACCATTCTCCCCCATTCTTCATTTCCTCTCGTTTTTGAAGTCTTATGGAGCTTAAGATACAAATTTTGGGTCCTTTAAAAATAGTGTTGGTGATTTTGGAACTCCTTGTGGTTGAAGGTAAGTTCAAAATCTCCACTTGACCTAGGGTTTGAGCTCATTGCATCCTCAACCTTAATCTCTTATTCTTTGTGATGATTTTACTAGTGGTTGGAAGTAGATGAGGTGTTCTTGGGAGTTTTACACGATAGATATGAAAGTCTAGTTTTGGGATCTCAAGACTTCATCAATGGAAGTTAGAGCTTGGGTTTAGAATCTAAGTTTAAGCTAACCTAACAAGATGAGTTCAAGTTGTTTTGTAAAAACTTAATTTATACATGTCAAAAATGTTCATTTTGAAGTCTTAGGGGGAGTTTGGTTCGCATTTTGGCGGAATTTGAAAAAATTGGAATGATCAATTTCGCTCACTAAATTCCATTCAGGCGTCTGGTTTACCTATGGATTGGAATTGAATTCTACACATTCCACCATTCATGGATTTGGTCATTCCATCACAATTAAGAAAGAATTCAATTCCATTCAATTCTATTTCTCAAAAAGACAAAACTATCCCCATCTTCCCTACATGATTTACCCAGACCCATATGAGCCTCTGCCGAACACAGTTTCGAACCACCAATCTGAACCACCGCGACCACCACCTATCTAAACCACCTCCTACCACCACCAGTTTGAACCATTGTCGACCACCACCGCAGACCACCACTTTCCCTACTATTTAGAAATGAATTTATTCTTTAATTGATGTTTTATCGAAAATTTTAAACTTGTGACTTTTTCCAGATTTAAGGTTATTACTTATTACATAACACGCCTTGCATTTCTTAACATACCATCCAGATGAGAAAACCGAAAGGCAAAATTATCTGTCAACGACGTGCACTTATGTTGTTGGATCAAAAATGATAAAGGGCTGCGAAGGGGTTTTAATAGCAAATATGAACTTGTTGGGGGATTTCGGAACAAGATCGTGGGAGAGATAGAGTGATTGAACTTGGATAAACGACAGAGATCGCATGAGAGCTCGCTTTCCGTAAGAGATATTTCGACCCTATTCTGCCCGGGTATCACGAAATTCTCTCGAGGATAATCTCTATGTTTCGGTGTATCGATTAAGGCAGAAATCGATTCATACTTATACACTTTAGGAATCGTAACCTTCACCATATTGATTCAGGAAATAATATCTCAATTAATGAGATTGATTGTGGAATTAAAGACGGCAGTTACAAACGTGAAAACCAGTCCAGACGCTGGCGCCAGTCTCCGCACCAGTCAACTGGCGCCACAACTGGCGCGGGCAAACATTCCAGAGCTTGGCGCCAGCCAACTGGCGCAGGACTGGCCCCGACTCCCAGCTCATGAAACCACTTTGTAACTTGTCGATTTTAACCATCCAATAATCCCGGGTTCTAGTTAGCTTACACGAGTGTGCACTCCACACCTCTTAACTCATGTTATAGCTTAGCTAACAACCCCATTATTCCCTTTGTGAATCCAACTACACAAAATGAACATGATGATTTCACTAAAATCACCAACATTCCTCCCCCATTTTAGTGCAATCCTTGATTCACAAAATAAATTCAATACAGGTAAACAAACTCATGCATAAATGAAAATATCTAAAAGATTGAATTTCCATCTTAGTACATTACACATTTCAAATACTCGAGAATCCGGGTGTCCTATGGATTGAACCCGTCAACCCATTTGAGTACCAGAAAATAACATACATGTAACGACCCAGACCAATCTGGAAAGTTTTACGTTTTCGTCAAGATTTGGTAATAAGTAGAAGTTGAGGGGCTGATTGGTATCTTTGGGATGGAGTATAAAAGGGCTCAAAACCCTAGGTAACATTCCATTTTTCCCTGATTTGTGTGTGTGACGGCTGAGTTTGTGGAGAGAAAGGAGAATGAGGTTCTTGGGTGTTTTGGGTGCATTTGAAAGAGAGGAATCATCAAGTTCATTTCCAGAAGGAAGGGAAGGATTGTATTCGTGTTCTGCAAGTAACCTCTAAGGTAACCTCTAAACCATAACTCCTTTCAAGATTAATCTGCGGATTTCTGAGTTTTGTGGGTTATAGCTTATTCTAAGACATTTGAGGCCAATAGAGAGATTTAATCATCGTTAAATGTGTTTTGATAATAATAACTGATGGGAAATCGATTACAGATCATTTAGTGATAATTTATTGGCTTATCTTGAGGATTAAGAGGCAGGTAATAGGATTTTTCAATCTTAAACCCGTCCAGCGTATCGTCCGGACACCGTCAGGTTAAGAAGGTATCCGGGTAGAACGTCCGGAAAGCTTCTATCCCGATAGGATGAAGGTATCCGGGTGTGGGGTCGTCCGGAAAGATGGTGTTGTCCGGATAAGTTTAGTCGTCCGGATAAGTTTAGTCGTCCGGATAAGTGTGCCGTCCGGATAGGTAAATCGTCCAGAAATCTGTAGCGTCCGGTAAGTTTGGACGTCCGGAAAAGTGTTGTTGTCCGGAAAGTGTTGTCGTCCGGAAAATATGGTTTTACCCGGTAGTCTGTCCGGGAAAGTTGTGTGTCAGGTGAGGAGTGTCCGGATAGTCCTGGTCAGCTTATAAATTTGTCCCCTCATTCAGGTAGACAATTTGGATGTAAAGAGCAGAGTAGGGAAAAGCAAGCAAGCGTGTCAGGTGAGTTTTCTAACTAAAATACGTGTTATTTTAACATGTTTTCTAAAGCGAGTACATGATGAGAAATGCCATGCTTTATTTTTATGCTTTGACTGCATGAAAGTTGTTTACAGTTTTAAATGAGATTTGTAAATGATTTATGGGGCGGGCCTATCCCGTGTATGATTTATGGGGCGGGCCTATTCCGTGAAAAATATATGTGGGATGTATGCATACATTGGTTTTGATGTAAATTGGCTAAGTCGGGGGGTGTGTTCCGCCAGCTCGTGCCGGGGGGTGTGTCCCGTTTATGCCAAGGGAGGTGTGACCCTGTAAGGCAGCATGAGACTGACTCGTTGTCATCTACGGGTGACTTCAGGGTGCCGATTTACGAGGGGCGGACCTTAATCCGTGAATGATTTTGGATGAACAGTTTTATGAATGATTTATGTTGAAAATGATAAACTGTTTTTGAATGCTTTGATAACTGTTAGGAGGGACTCACTAGGCCTTATGGTCTAACCCTCGCATTTTCAAAATAAAACCTTTTCAGGAAAGCAGGTATTGAAAGGCTCTAGCAAGTGAGCAAGGAGTTAGCAAGAGGAATCCGAATAGTGTAGTGACACTATAGTAATATTTAGTATTTCTCAGTTGAGTAGGTTGATTCCGCCAACCAGATTTTGATTTGATGTAAGAAATTTTGAGACCCGTTTCTGGGATATTCTATATTTATGAAATGCATGTTTAAAAATGTTGGGTTGTTATAGTTGGTATCAGAGCCATAGTTTAAGGGATTTAGGTGACCGGACGGGCCTAAACTTAAACTTGGGAGTAGAAATCACAACTGAGAATCAGGAAATGCGTAAGGAGGACACTATTATAGAGATACGACTTATAGGGTACTGAGGACTGTCATGTAAGGTAAGTTTGAAATTTCACCTGGCCAGTGTAATTGCGAACTTACAGGTACATGTATGTGCTTAACCTGCCCTATTATGCCGAAGTGGTAGTTAGAAGCTAGTATTCATGTCGTGTTCCAGTACTTTAGAATGTCAGTAAGATCCCTGAGGGGTAGACTGAGACCCCTTGTTGGGGAAGTCTCATGAGAAGTCCTGGTGATGTGATGTACGTATACATCGTAGAGAAGAAATGTTGTATAGAGTGTTACGAGTCGTCTAGAGGTAGCTCTTCGTGGATTCGGAGAAGAAGAATGGTTGATTTTTTAGTACGACTCCTGTTTCTAGAGTGTCTCGGTTCTAGAAATCGGGGGATAGATCAGTTTGGTTGGTAAGGAAAGACAGTGTCAAAACCTTGAAGGTATCAATGGAGCCCTGGGTTCTTGGTCGAGCTTTCCATTAGCAGGATGAATTAAATAAGATATCTATGGTGAAATGAAACCCGGTAGAAGTGGAAAGTGAGATAGTTGATCAAAATGAATTAGTATGAATGGTTGAGTAAGTGGATCGTTGAATGTATGTATAGCAAGTCGTTGCAAGGCCTAGAGGGCGACCACTGGTCGAAAGTGGAGTGTCAATGATAAGTTGTGTGAGTAAAGCGATTGACCTTGTTTGAGTGAGTAGCCTTCAATTGCAAGTAGAGCTTCATGCATTGAGTTCGTATATGTGTACATGTGATTTTTCATAATTAAAGTAAATGTGTAAGTATCAAATTTGATCGAATATGAGTCGGCGTGTGCAAGCGTATGTTTAAAGAAAAATGCAAATCCATTTACATCGTACAATGAAGTCTTGAGGTTTACGAATTTCAAAATATTCCGCTCTTTTCATGATAAGTCAAGAAAACGTTTGAATGCACAACTTTTATAACCAAAATGAGTATTGACATGTTGAAGTTATATAAATGAGTGTGAGGACCGACTGGTTTACTTCGTGTCGGTAAGTCCTCTCAAAATTGTGTCGTATGGAAAGATTTTTCATCCGATATTTATTTCTGTCGTAACAACACATTTTTGGTTGAGTAAGATTAAGTTTTACGGAAGGATTGCATGCAAACGACCCTCAAGATCGTGGTGCAGGGCATGGGAGTTATGAGAATGTTGGGGTCGTATGTACCGAAGTTGTTTTCAAGTGTGATTTCTTTAAAATGATCAAAAGTGTGAAATGATTCATTTATCGCGTGGTCAAGCATGAAGGCTATGAACTCAATAGGTCGTAGAGTATTACATTTTAAGCTAAGGAAGAACTCCTGGAGTGGAGAGGTGTTGGACAAATCAGGGGAGAATGTTTGTAGCTTTGGTATTTGTGTTCTAGAGGAAAGGTGAGCAGTGGAAGAGTCGAAAGTGGATTTTTAGTGTCGGTCGTATGAGGGTCTATACCCTTGTGTGGTGACTAGAAATACAGTTGCCGAGGGACGGTTGTGTTCAGGGGAAGGACTAGAAGTCATCAGGGTGTTGGTATTAGCAACTCGGTATGAGTAGGGTGGTGAAGTAGGAATGGAATATCCTCGACATGAGTAAGAGTTTTAAAGAGATCTTGTGATACTGACAATGCTCGAGTGAGTTTGAAATGAGGACGGCGGGGTGTGAGTTTGATTAGGATAAGGGACCCTTGTCGAAGAGTAAGTTAAGAAAGTATCAATAGTTCAACTATTGACGTTGAAGTCGACAGTTGTGTAAAGTGTATGAGGCCGAAGACTTGAATTAGAAGGTTGAAAGTTGAAGGACCACCTTGTAGGGGTATTAAGTTAGTGAAAGACTGCTGTTTTTGATAAGCGTTTTACTTACAAGGTGGATAGTTCGTTAAGAATGAAGTATTTAGCACAAACGAAGTGAGGGTTTAGACTATGTCGATCTGTGAGAAATGTGCCCTGCCGAAGTAAGGGTTTGGTATTGCAAAGAGCTAGCGAGAAACGAGCATGTTAGAGTTAATCATGAACTCGGGTGTTGTGGTTCAACTAGAGCTGGGAGAAAGGCAATGTAGCGAGATAGACTCGGTTAATTATGAATGAGGTCTTGAAGATAAGTTTGAGTTGTGTATGATTGGCCATGAGAGTTTTGGTCTGTAGTGTGATGTTATAAGTAAGTGATGTACAATTATGTAGTGGCAATAATTGCCAAGTTGAATGTGCCAGCTAGCGTCGTAGTGATGTGAGATTAGAGAAAGAGGAAACTTCAGATAGAAGCCTTTTTGGAAGTTTCGGTTGGGGTGTTCGTGTTGTTAATCAGGTTGTTGGAGCACGTAGGGTGTGAGTTGACGTTGTGATAGGATTATGTTTGGGATAGCATCACGGAGTGGTGGTGGGTAGATACCCAAAGGAGAAACCAAGTGTCTTTAGCTGTAGGAGTCGCTAAGTAAGCATATTTTGGGATAATTGGAAGTTTAAAGAAAAGGATGGATGTATTAGTCAAAATGTGGGGAATAGAAGTGAAATCCTTAAAGAATGTGAGTTGTTGCTTATGTGTGAGCGAATTGTCTGAGAAAGTAAAAGTTAGAATTTAAAGAATGTATAGTGGCGTCGAACTCTGGTGTCGATTCGAGGTGATTTGGTCGAAAGCCTTAAGTTAGAATGTTAGTGCAACCGTTTGGTTATGCATAGTAATGAGACAGTATTTGCAGCTTGAGAATTGTCGGAAGAGAGGGGCGAGTAATGTTGGTGAGCAGTGCTCCACGCTAACGTGGGGAGGTGAAGACAGTATGTCGGATTAAGTAAGTAAATCGGAAATAGTAAACTTGACAGTAATGCCGATAAGTGCAGTGTTGTGTAGACTGTCCTTGGTAAGTGTGCGGACTTTTGAAAAGAGTATTGAGGAAGGAAATTGTGTATGATTTTGTGCAGAAAAGAAGTGGGTAAGACGACTGAATGAGTTAAGTCAGTGATTTTGTGAGAAACGTTCAAACGAACTGATCGTTCAGTGTAAGCTATTGAGAACAGTAGGGTGTGATCGTGGTTACCCCACCTAGTTGAGTGGGAGTAACCGAAGTTATGTTATATGACTGGACGCTTGTAGCAAGCAGTGAGAAATTGATGAGCCTTCAGGATAAGTTCAATTCGGATAGGTGAGTACCCCAATAAGTAATTATAGAGGTTTCCTTCTATTAGACACGTTAAGTGTGAAATGATGAAGTGGTGAGAACGTACAAATTAGTTGACGAGTTGTAGCCAATGTGATTCGGGAAAGGAGTATGATCTGCATAGAAGAATGTCGGTTGGAAGAAGTAATCTAGAATTTCAGGTATGCCAAGGAGAGGCTCAAGGGTGTGAGCTTGTCGGGATGTACAAGGTTGTCCTTGTAACATCCTAAATTTTACTGTTTCTATTTTAATAATAGAATGTTTTGGTATTTGGAGTAACCTTGAATTATATAGAGAAATTATAATTCAAATAGGGTTAAAATGCAAATGAAGAAAGTTGAAAGATTTCTTTTGAGAATAAATAAACTTAAAGATTATTATGATTTTATTTATGTATAAGGTGTGTTATGTTATTTCTTTAAAGATTGAGGGTTTGAAGTGTCATGCTATTAAAATTGGGGGTTCATTTGGTATTATGCCTATGACTCATGCTTAACTTGGTGAGGTGTCATTAATTTAGACATATAAGCTAAGTAATTGAGTTTTGTGTGTATCTTATGTTGGTGAGTGTGTTACGGTTTGACAAGGAGAAAACCGAGAGAGAGATTGAGAGAGTGAAGTCGAGAAAGGAAAGGAAGAACAAGGAAAAACAAGGAATTCAGTTGAGGTTTTGGTGTTAGTTGAAGAATCATAAAGTAAGCTGTGGTAGTGAAGAAAGGAGCCTTACGTGTTAAAAAGGATTAAAAGGAGTAATAACGCATCAGGTGAGTTTATTCAACTCTCTTTAAAATTCAGTAATTAATCTTGAATTAGATGCTTTATATGTATGCATGAATATGTATTATATGGATTTGATTAAATTAGAGATAAACCAAGAGGGCGATTAAAAGATATGTTATGTTGGTTACCATGTTAAAGTTCCAAGATGAGTTATGTATGAAATTGGTGAACTAGTATTTATTATTAATCTTGCATGCTAAGTTTGATTATCTACTACATGAAATTATTATGTGGTTATGAACTCTAAATATGATTTGAAGCTTGATTGAGATATTAACTTCTATGCTAAGTTAAAGAGGAGATAATTAAGAGATTGAAATGAAGAGATATTAATATTCTTGATATTTTATATATATATAGAATATGTTCGGAGAAATGATATACTATATGCTGGACGCATATAGTAGTATCGATTATTACATATATTATATTATGTGATTATGTGCTTTTACTAAAATAGGCATCCGGTCACCGAGGGCACTTGGGTACGGTATGATGGGAACCGATTACTCGCCATAGGCCGAAGGGATGTAATTTTAGTAATTGGGTGAACCTTGAATCATGAGTCTCGATTTGAGTATCGCGATATTATAATCCCATGGGGACCATTGATCCTAAGGTGGAATGTGGAAAAGCAGTTATGCTTAATAGTTCCCATTTCGATTTGGGAAGATCGGAGATTTCCCTGTGATGAGAGGAAGATTAGAGATAGGAATAAAGTAATTTGTAATCTCTACTTCCTGATTAAGAAATAGGCAGGTTTTGACTTGTAATTTCTTGTGTGTGATTATTGATTGTGAATCTGGAATGATTCAGAGTTAACGCTTATGTTGTTGTTGCGATTAAATGAGTTAGTCGTAGGAAATTGGGAGTGGGGTAGATTCCCCGATTTGAAAAGGAGTTGTCGTACGGTAAGATGGGTGAGAACAGGTTTGAGTTATCTGTTCATGTTTTAATTATTAAATTTTATTTTGAATTGAGTATCCTCACTAGGCGAAAGCCTAATGTTTCAAGTTGAATCTTCTTACCAGGTACAAGCTCCGGGAAATAGCGGGAATGAGAGACGAGAACTTTTGGAAAGATTCAGACTTAGAGATACCGGAGGATCTAGAGATTTTTGATGCTTTTGGGACGGTTGTTTAGATAACTGGATTAATCTGATTGTTATGTTATGATTAGATTAATAAGTTATTTAAGTAATGACGTTTGTATATAGAAACCTTACCTTTGATCCTCAGGTTATATAACTTTGAAAGTTTGATCATAACTTATGGTAAATTTCAAGGTTTAAATTGACCCTGTTTTTAGGGTGTTTCAGTATGGTATCAGAGCTTTAGTTTAAGCGAACTAGGTATGAATTTGAGATATCTAGACTTAAGCTGAGATGAGTTAAGTTATGATCCGTGAGTTTTGGGTAGAAGTACTAAGAATGGGTAGTCTTAGAGTCGACAGAAATACGCGAAGTTAGTACTGTAACAATGGTAATGAGAATTCTCATGTATGATATGTTCGCAATTTCAATTAGCTACTGTTATTATGAATATATTATTACACAAGCATACTTGTTTCTGAATTGTTACAGTGACTGATTAGTGGTAAAGTATGTATTGTATGTTTAGTTGTATGAACCATTAACTGATGAGTATTCTTTTATGCTCCATCAGAACGATGGTGAATACGCCCCCGAGGTCTCCAAATTCTTCGATGAATAGGAATTGGTTAGACGATGTTGGAGAGAGACAAACTGGATTGGGCGGAGTTCCTGATACGCCATCAGATTTTCTTTCCTTGGGAGGAATGCGAAGTCGAGTACATCCAGGAGGTACTAGTAATATTGATCAAACGTCGTCAGATTCAGGTATGGAGGGGCGAATAATGGATAATGTGACTCGGCTGATGAATGCTTCAATGGAGAGGCAAGCAGAGATGATGAATACTGTAATGGGGAGACAGGCAGAGATGTTTACGAAATTGATTAATGATCGAAATGTGGAGCCAAGGAGAACAGTGGCCGATACTAATGTGATCAATCCGACTGTAAATCCAGGAGTGGAGACAGATAGGAGGGTTGACAGAAACTGTTCCTACAAGACGTTTCTAAGTTGTAAACCACCAGAATTCAAGGGAGATGATAATCCTGTGGTTTGTATGAACTGGATAAGAGAAATCGAGCAGGCTTTTCGTGCCTGTGAATGTACAGATGAGAGATCTAAGGTGAGATTTGGGTCGCAAATGTTACGTGGAAAAGCGTTACAGTGGTGGAATGTGTTGTCATCAACTGTGACAGAAGCAGCTTTGAATTCCGTAACTTGGAGTCAGTTTAAAGCAAAGATTTTAGAAGAATATTGTAACGAGCACGAGATGGACCGAATTGAAGAAGAGTTTCGGAATATTAAGAAGGGTAATATGTCGGTGAGAAAATATACCGAGGTCTTTATGGAGAAGCTAAATCTTGTGGGGCACGTGGCTTCAACAGAGAAAGAAAAGATTAAGTATTACTTGAAAGGTCTACCAGCAGATATGATGACAAGAGTTCGCAGTTCAAAATCTGCTACTTTGAGGGAGACGATTGAGGAAACTAAGGTCATAGAGGAAATGTACGTGAAAGATAAGGAGGAGAAAGCGCAGGTTGGAGAAAAGAGAAAGTGGGAGGGTCGTTCCGAACCTTCTCCGAAATTGAGATTATTCGGAAAGAACATTCGTAATGATTCTCGTAGGGAACCGAGTTGGTGTGCAAAGTGCAGAAGTAAACATTTTGGCCAATGCCGTGTGGTTGGAAATCAATGTTTCAAGTGTGGGAAGATGGGACATATGGCGTCGAGTTGTACAGTGCCTGGGTCGGTTTGTTTTGAATGTCAGCAACCGGGTCATTTTCGAAAAGATTGTCCGAAGTTGAAAAGAGGAGGAGATCAGGGAAGAAAGCTGGATATTCCCAAACCAACCGGTCGTGCATTCCAAATGACTGCTGATGAAGCGAAAGGGTCAAAGGACATGGTCTCGGGTACATTTCTTATAAACTCTGTTCCTGCACGTGTGTTGTTTGATAGTGGTGCAAATTATTCTTTTGTATCCAAGTTGTTTCAACATAAATTAGCTATGCCTGTTACTACTCTAGGAGATGCCTTAGTAGTCGAGATAGCTAATGGAGTTCAGACTTTGGTTAAGGAGAGCCTGGCCGATTGTAAGATTATGATAGAGGGAACAGAATTTCCGATTAACTTGTTGTTAATGGAAATTGGGAGTTTTGATATTGTGGTAGGAATGGACTGGTTGAGCAACAACCAGGCAGAAATTATGTGCGCAAAGAAGCTGATTCGAATTCCAATGGGCGAGAAAGATAGTGTATTTGTGTTCGGGGAAAAACAGGAAGGAGAAATTCCGTTGATTTCAGTAATGAAGGCACGGAAATGTTTATCGAAAGGGTGTTGGTCTTATCTAGCCTATGTTATTGATACAAAGTTAGAAAAGAAAAATATTCAAGATATCAACGTGGTGCGTGAGTTTCCGGATGTATTCCCGGATGACCTTCCAGGTTTGCCAGTTGAAAGACAGGTGGAGTTTCGTATCGATATTATTCCTGGATCGGCACCGATTGCACGAGCACCTTATCGTTTAGCACCTGCTGAGATGAAAGAGATGATGACTCAGCTTCAGGAGTTATTAGATAAGGGTTTCGTAAGACCGAGTTCTTCACCGTGGGGAGCTCCAGTTTTATTTGTCAAGAAGAAAGATGGTACCATGAGAATGTGTATTGGTTACCGAGAGTTGAATAAAGTAACTACTAAGAACAAGTATCCGCTTCCGAGGATTGATGATTTATTTGATCAACTCCAAGGTGCGGGATGCTTTTCAAAGATAGATTTAAGATCTGGATACCATCAAGTGCGAGTAAGAGATGAAGACGTTTCAAAAACAGCGTTTAGAACAAGATATGGACATTATGAGTTCCTTGTAATGCCATTTGGGTTGACAAATGCTCCTGCGATATTTATGGATTTGATGAACAGAGTGTGTCGACCATTTTTAGATAAGTTTGTCATCGTGTTTATTGATGACATACTTATTTATTCAAAGACTGAAGAAGATCATGAGCAGCATCTTCGTGAAGTCTTAGGAGTTTTAAGAAAAGAGAAGTTATACGCGAAGTTTTCAAAGTGTGAATTTTGGTTGAAGGAAGTGCAGTTTCTAGGTCATGTAATTACTTCTGAAGGAGTTAAAGTAGATCCTTCAAAGATTGAAGCGATGACGAATTGGGAGACACCTAGAAGTGCATCTGAGATAAGAAGTTTTCTGGGATTAGCAGGTTATTATAGAAGATTCATAAAAGATTTTTCTAAGATTGCATCTGTTTTGACGTTGTTAACCAGAAAGAATGAGAAGTTTGTTTGGACGGAGAAGCAAGAAACAACTTTCAGATTATTACGTCAAAAACTGTGTGAAGCACCTATTCTTGCCCTGCCAGAAGGGACAGAAGATTTTGTTGTATATAGTGATGCTTCAAAGATGGGTTTAGGATGTGTGCTAATGCAAAGGGGCAAAGTGATTGCCTATGCCTCAAGACAGCTTAAAGAGCATGAAAAGAATTATCCTACCCATGATTTAGAGTTAGCAGCAGTGGTGTTATCTTTGAAGTTGTGGCGACACTATTTGTATGGAACGAAGTGTACTCTTTTTACTGATCACAAGAGTTTGCAACATGTTTTTGATCAGAAAGAATTAAACATGAGGCAGCGAAGATGGTTAGAATTGCTTAAGGATTACGATTGTGAATTGCATTACCATCCTGGTAAAGCAAATGTCGTGGCTGATGCCATAAGTAGAAAAGAGTATGGTGGGTGTTTGAAATCGGTAAACGTTAGAATTGATGTAACGTCAAGTTTGATGGAAAAGATTAAAGAATCACAAGTGGTTGCTTTGCGAGAGGAAAATCTGAAAGAAGAAGTAATGGGTAAGCAACATCTTCAGTTGACTGAAGATGGCCGGGGGATTAAATTATTTCAAGGAAGAGTTTGGGTGCCTAAAATTGGAGGAAATCGAGAGTTGATTCTCGAAGATTCTCATAAATCTAAGTATTCCATACATCCTGGGAGTACGAAGATGTATCGAGATTTTAAATTGCATTTTTGGTGGCCAGCGATGAAAGTAGATGTAGCACGAAAGGTAGAGATGTGTACAACATGTTCGTTGGTGAAAGCTGAACATCAGAAACCTTACGGAAGTTTCCAATCCTTGGAAATTCCGGAGTGGAAGTGGGAGAAGATTACCATGGATTTTGTGACGAAGTTACCCAAGACGCAAAAAGGTAACGACACAATATGGGTAATCGTGGATTGATTAACTAAGAGTGCACATTTTCTAGCAATGAAAGAGGCATCACCAATTGAGAAATTAGCAAAGTTGTATATTGATGAAGTGGTGTCAAGGCATGGTATACCGGTGTCGATAGTGTCAGATCGTGATAGTCGGTTTACCTCGAGATTTTGGCGATCATTGCAAGAAGAATTGGGTACTAAAGTTAATTTGAGTACTGCTTTTCATCCCCAGACCGATGGACAGAGTGAGCGGACTATTCAAACTTTGGAGGATATGCTCAGGTGTTGTGTTTTAGATTTTGGTGGTAACTGGGATACGCATCTACCGTTGGTAGAATTTGCGTATAACAATAGTTATCATTCGAGCATCGAGAGAGCACCCTTCGAAGCGTTGTATGGTCGTAAGTGTAGAACTCCGGTGTGTTGGCTAGAAGCCGGGGAGAAACAGTTTGCTGGTCCAGAGTTAGTACAGCAAACGGCGGATAAAGTAAAAGAGATTCAGCAGCACATGAAAGCAGCCCAAGATAGACAGAAAAGTTATGCTGATCCGAAGCGGAGACCAAAGGAATTTCAAGTTGGGGAGCGTGTGATGCTCAAGGTATCCCCATGGAAAGTTGTGATAAGGTTTGGAAAACGTGGGAAGTTGAGTCCTCGCTTTCTAGGACCTTTCACCATTGTTGAGAGAATAGGGTTACAAGCTTACAAGTTAGATCTTCCACCCGAGTTGGAAGGAGTTCATAATACTTTTCATGTATGTTATCTTCGGAAGTGTTTGGCCGAAGAAGAGGATGTGATTCCACTCACAGATGTGAGAATAGATGAAAAGAGTCGTTGTGTAGAGGAACCAGAGGCGATTTTAGAAAGATCGGTTAGAAAGCTACGTAGTGGTAAAGAGGTAGCTATGTTGAAGGTACAGTGGAAACATCATAGAGGTACTAATGTAACTTTAGAGTCAGAAGAGAGTATGAGGGCTAAGTATCCTCATTTGTTTACCTGACTTTGATTTCGGGGACGAAATCATTTTCAAGTTGGGGAGTATTGTAACATCCTAAATTTTACTGTTTCTATTTTAATAATAGAATGTTTTGGTATTTGGAGTAACCTTGAATTATATAGAGAAATTATAATTCAAATAGGGTTAAAATGCAAATGAAGAAAGTTGAAAGATTTCTTTTGAGAATAAATAAACTTAAAGATTATTATGATTTTATTTATGTATAAGGTGTGTTATGTTATTTCTTTAAAGATTGAGGGTTTGAAGTGTCATGCTATTAAAGTTGGGGGTTCATTTGGTATTATGCCTATGACTCATGCTTAACTTGGTGAGGTGTCATTAATTTAGACATATAAGCTAAGTAATTGAGTTTTGTGTGTATCTTATGTTGGTGAGTGTGTTACGGTTTGACAAGGAGAAAACCGAGAGAGAGATTGAGAGAGTGAAGTCGAGAAAGGAAAGTAAGAACAAGGAAAAACAAGGAATTCAGTTGAGGTTTTGGTGTTAGTTGAAGAATCATAAAGTAAGCTGTGGTAGTGAAGAAAGGAGCCTTACGTGTTAAAAAGGATTAAAAGGAGTAATAACGCATCAGGTGAGTTTATTCAACTCTCTTTAAAATTCAGTAATTAATCTTGAATTAGATGCTTTATATGTATGCATGAATATGTATTATATGGATTTGATTAAATTAGAGATAAGCCAAGAGGGCGATTAAAAGATATGTTATGTTGGTTACCATGTTAAAGTTCCAAGATGAGTTATGTATGAAATTGGTGAACTAGTATTTATTATTAATCTTGCATGCTAAGTTTGATTATCTACTACATGAAATTATTATGTGGTTATGAACTCTAAATATGATTTGAAGCTTGATTGAGATATTAACTTCTATGCTAAGTTAAAGATGAGATAATTAAGAGATTGAAATGAAGAGATATTAATATTCTTGATATTTTATATATATATAGAATATGTTCGGAGAAATGATATACTATATGCTGGACGCATATAGTAGTATCGATTATTACATATATTATATTATGTGATTATGTGCTTTTACTAAAATAGGCATCCGGTCACCGAGGGCACTTGGGTACGGTATGATGGGAACCGATTACTCGCCATAGGCCGAAGGGATGTAATTTTAGTAATTGGGTGAACCTTGAATCATGAGTCTCGATTTGAGTATCGCGATATTATAATCCCATGGGGACCATTGATCCTAAGGTGGAATGTGGAAAAGCAGTTATGCTTAATAGTTCCCATTTCGATTTGGGAAGATTGGAGATTTCCCTGTGATGAGAGGAAGATTAGAGATAGGAATAAAGTAATTTGTAATCTCTACTTCCTGATTAAGAAATAGGCAGGTTTTGACTTGTAATTTCTTGTGTGTGATTATTGATTGTGAATCTGGAATGATTCAGAGTTAACGCTTATGTTGTTGTTGCGATTAAATGAGTTAGTCGTAGGAAATTGGGAGTGGGGTAGATTCCCCGATTTGAAAAGGAGTTGTCGTACGGTAAGATGGGTGAGAACAGGTTTGAGTTATCTGTTCATGTTTTAATTATTAAATTTTATTTTGAATTGAGTATCCTCACTAGGCGAAAGCCTAATGTTTCAAGTTGAATCTTCTTACCAGGTACAAGCTCCGGGAAATAGCGGGAATGAGAGACGAGAACTTTTGGAAAGATTCAGACTTAGAGATACCGGAGGATCTAGAGATTTTTGATGCTTTTGGGACGGTTGTTTAGATAACTGGATTAATCTGATTGTTATGTTATGATTAGATTAATAAGTTATTTAAGTAATGACGTTTGTATATAGAAACCTTACCTTTGATCCTCAGGTTATATAAGTTTGAAAGTTTGATCATAACTTATGGTAAATTTCAAGGTTTAAATTGACCCTGTTTTTAGGGTGTTTCAGTCCTGGTGCCAAGTTGTCAGTGAGCGAGTTTTCCTGGTAGAAGATTCTTGTTGTTGTGGCGGGAAATTTCTGCCAAGTTCTTTTCCTTAAGGAAGTATAAATGTATGAGAGACTTTAACTAGACGTGTTTAAAACCGTGAGTCCCGAGGTGTGGACGGAGGCACGGTTGGCCTTGGTTTTATCAGATAGTTTTAAGCAAGTATAGTGATGAAAGAGGGTACAAGTAAATAGTGCAAGATGGCACGTTTTAGCAAGTGATGACTTACCGAAGGCGGTTTCACGCATGGAGTGCGGTTATGTTTCCCTATCTGAACGATTTGGGGCAGCTGGGTAGAACTGAGTGGTTGGATTGAAAACATAAGACTGTGGAACCTCGAGAATTTAGAGATATGTTAAGTGGACTACGTCTGTGGGTCCGTCGGAGTTATGAAAGTTGAATAGTTAGCACGTGATCTTGAGGTACTAGATGAAATTTTGGAGGGATTCGTAGTGTGATGTGCGTCTCTGTTATGAGGAATAGATGAGGGTAGCTGTAGTGAGATCGACCTTGCAAGAATTACAGGCGATAAGAAGTCGACTTTCGTCTTTAAAGAGCAAGTTAGAGCAGCGGCATACAAGTAGGACTTGCCGGAAGAAGTAAGAGGAGTTCATCCAACATTTCATGTGTCAATCTGAAGAAAATGATTGGCCGAGACCGATGTAGCCATTCCGTTAGAAGATGTCAGCATCGAGGAGAAATTAATGTTTGAGGAATAGCCATATGAGATCGGAGACAGTAAAGTGCGGAAAACGAGGAACAAGGAAGTCCGCTTAGTGAAGGTTCAGTGGAAGTATCACAAGGGACGAGAATCAACGTGGGAAGTAGAATCCAGTATGAAGTCTAGGTACCCTCACCTTTTTGAAAATGGAATTCCGGGGACGGAATTCTTTTGAGGGGGGAGTGTTGTAACGACCCAGACCAATCTGGAAAGTTTTACGTTTTCGTCAAGATTTGGTAATAAGTAGAAGTTGAGGGGCTGATTGGTATCTTTGGGATGGAGTATAAAAGGGCTCAAAACCCTAGGTAACATTCCATTTTTCCCTGATTTGTGTGTGTGACGGCTGAGTTTGTGGAGAGAAATGAGAATGGGGTTCTTGGATGTTTTGGGTGCATTTGAAAGAGAGGAATCATCAAGTTCATTTCCAGAAGGAAGGGAAGGATTGTATTCGTGTTCTGCAAGTAACCTCTAAGGTAACCTCTAAACCATAACTCCTTTCAAGATTAATCTGCTGATTTCTGAGTTTTGTGGGTTATAGCTTATTCTAAGACATTTGAGGCCAATAGAGAGATTTAATCATCGTTAAATGTGTTTTGATAATAATAACTGATGGGAAATCGATTACAGATCATTTAGTGATAATTTATTGGCTTATCTTGAGGATTAAGAGGCAGGTAATAGGATTTTTCAATCTTAAACCCGTCCAGCGTATCATCCGGACACCTTCAGGTTAAGAAGGTATCCGGGTAGAACGTCCGGAAAGCTTCTATCCCGATAGGATGAAGGTATCCGGGTGTGGGGTTGTCCGGAAAGATGGTGTTGTCCGGATAAGTTTAGTCGTCCGGATAAGTGTGCCGTCCGGATAGGTAAATCGTCCGGAAATCTGTAGCGTCCGGTAAGTTTGGACGTCCGGAAAAGTGTTGTTGTCCGAAAAGTGTTGTCGTCCGGAAAATATGGTTTTACCCGGTAGTCTGTCCGGGAAAGTTGTGTGTCAGGTGAGGAGTGTCCGGATAGTCCTGGTCAGCTTATAAATTTGTCCCCTCATTCAGGTAGACAATTTGGATGTAAAGAGCAGAGTAGGGAAAAGCAAGCAAGCGTGTCAGGTGAGTTTTCTAACTAAAATACGTGTTATTTTAACATGTTTTCTAAAGCGAGTACATGATGAGAAATGCCATGTTTTATTTTTATGCTTTGACTGAAAGTTGTTTACAGTTTTAAATGAGATTTGTAAATGATTTATGGGGCGGGCCTATCCCGTGTATGATTTATGGGGCGGGCCTATCCCGTGTATGATTTATGGGGCGGACCTATTCCGTGAAAAATATATGTGGGATGTATGCATACATTGGTTTTGATGTAAATTGGCTAAGTCGGGGGGTGTGTTCCGCCAGCTCGTGCCGGTGGGTGTGTCCCGTTTATGCCAAGGGAGGTGTGACCCTGTAAGGCAGCATGAGACTGACTCGTTGTCATCTACGAGTGACTTCAGGGTGCCGATTTACGAGGGGCGGACCTTAATCCGTGATTGATTTTGGATGAACAGTTTTATGAATGATTTATGTTGAAAATGATAAACTGTTTTGAATGCTTTGATAACTGTTAGGAGGGACTCACTAGGCCTTATGGTCTAACCCTCGCATTTTCAAAATAAAACCTTTTCAAGAAAGCAGGTATTGAAAGGCTCTAGCAAGTGAGCAAGGAGTTAGCAAGAGGAAGCCGGATAGTGTAGTGACACTATAGTAATATTTAGTATTTCTCAGTTGAGTAGGTTGATTCCGCCAACCAGATTTTGATTTGATGTAAGAAATTTTGGAACCCGTTTCTGGGATATTCTATATTTATGAAATGCATGTTTAAAAATGTTGGGTTGTTATAATACACATGAATTTAAATGATTTTCTAAAGCATAAACTTGACACTATATAGGCCATGTGTCCTTATCCATTCGTGAGTGCATCAAAGCCAAGTCCAAGCTTCTTGAAGAGGCCACACTTCACACTCATATAGGTAGTTCTTTTCTTCATGCACCTGCACATGCATTTTTACAAAAGAACAATTACCTCCTTCACTTGCAGTACCGAGCACACACCTTGGGATGATCATCTTGTGCTCCAATCTCTTAGAGTGAGTTTTCCCATTGAATTCAACTCCTAACGTTGTATTAGAAGGGAATTGGGTATCTCACCGTTAGAGATTTAGATGGACTTTAATCCCATCCCTATCACCGACTTGTGAACCAAGTCCCTAGCTAACCCCTTCGTCAAGTGGTCCGCTAGATTTTGTTGCGACCGAACAAATTCAACCGAAATCACCCCATTCGTGATTAGCTCACGAATCATGCTATGTCTAACACCTAAGTGTCTAGACTTGCCATTATACACTTGACTATAAGCTTTAGCCAAAGTAGCCTCACTATACAACGGATAGAAATGGGTGATATTGGTTTCGGCCATAATGGAATTTCATGGACCAAATTCCTTAGCCATTCCGCCTCTTTACCGGCAGCGGCTAATGCCACAAATTCCGACTCCATAGTCGAACTCGTGATGCAAGTTTGCTTCTTGGAAGCCCATGAGATGGCACCTCCCCCAAGCAAGTATACCCAACCACTCGTAGAAGAGTGATCTTCCAAATTGGTAATCCAACTTGCATCCGAATATCCCTCCAAAATTGAAGGAAATCCGACATATGACAAACCATAGTCAATGGTTTTCTTCAAGTATTTGAATACTCGTCTTATCGCTTGCCAATGATGAATACTAGGATTACTAGTATACCTACTCAACTTTCCTATGGCAAAAGCGATATCCGTCCTAGTGCTTGTCATGGCATACATTAAGCATCCAATAGCCTTTGAGTACTCTAGTTGTGACACCGCTTCACCCGAATTGGGCATAAGCTTCACACTCGGATCCCATGGAGTACTCACCGGAGAACAATCAAAGCAATTAAATTTCTTTAATACTTTTTTAATGTAATGAGATTGCGTAATTGCAATCCCTTTGTTCTCACGCTTGATCCTTATACCAAGGATCACCTCCGCCTCTCCCATATCTTTCATGGAGAAACTCAACGACACAAACTCTTTGGTTTTCCCAACTTGATTTTGGTCGGTGCCAAAGATCACCATGTCGTATACATATAGGCAAATGATTACACCGTTACCGGATGCGTCAAATTTTCTATATACACACTTGTCCGCTTGGTTTATCATAAAACCGTTGGACAAGATAACCTCATCAAATTTCTGATGCCATTGTTTGGGTGCTTGTTTCAGCCCATACAATGATTTTACAAGTTTAAACACCTTATGCTCCATTCCGGGCATAACAAAACCTTCCGGTTGTTTCATGTAAACTTCCTCCTCCAAGTCACCATTCAAGAATGCCGTTTTGACATCCATTTGGTGAATCACTAAATTGTGGGTAGCTCCTAAGGCTATCAACAATTATCTCCTAAGGCTATCAACAATCTAATCGTGGAGATCCTTGCAACCGGGGCATTAGTATCGAAATAATCGATGCCTTTCCGTTGCCTAAAGCCTTGGATCACTAACCGAGCTTTGAACTTGTCGATTGACCCATCCGCTTTCATCTTCCTTTTGAAGATCCACTTGCAACCCAAAGGTTTGCAACCCGGTGGCAAGTCCGATAATACCCAAGTATTATTCCCCATGATGGAGTCCATCTCATCATGTATTGCTTTTTTCCAGAAAGCAACATCTTGAGACTTCACAGCCTCATCAAATGATTTTGGATCCTCCTCAACACTATAACAGTAAAGGAATTGGGATCCAATCTCATCTCTTGATCCCTCTACCAAGTATACTTGGAAATCGGGACCAAAGGATTTTTCAATCCTTCCTCTTTTGCTTCTTCGAAGCATCGGAGATTCGGTTGGAACAATTGCTTGTTCTTCAACCTCACTAGTTTCACTAGTACTTGGAACTATGTCCTTTGGCCTCGGCATTGAAGAGAATCTAGTCTCATCAAAATTACATCTCTCGATTCTATAACGGTGTGAATCGCTATAGAATCATTAGGTTCAATAACATAGAACCTATAAGCTTTGGAATGCTCGGCATATCCAACAAAGATGCATCACCCAAAGTCTTCCTTTTAGGTTCGGGTAATCGAACAACCGCTCGACAGCCCCAAACTTGAATAAAACTCAAGTTAGGCCTTTGGACCAAAGTTCATACGGGGTAATCTCGTTCCTTTTATTGGGAACTCGATTCAGCCAAAAACCAAGCCTAGCATGGCTTCACCCCAAAATCCATCAAGCAGTTACATTTGCAACATAAATCAATTTATAACATAAAGCAATTCATTTGCAACATAAAGCAATTCATTTGCAACATAAAGCAATTTATAAAGCAACATAAAGCAATTCAATTGCATCATAAACAAAATTTGAAACAAAATTCTTTCATTCAAATTTAACTTAAACATGTTATTCAACATAAAACCAAATCCTACAAAAGAGCCACCCTTTGACAAGATAAACTTGTCCGAATCATAAACTTGCCTATATCCTAACTTATTCAAGATGCTACCGGAAACCAAATTCTTTCGAATTCGTGGTACAAACAAAACATTAAAAAGTTCAACTATTTTGCCAGAACTAAATTCTAGCCTAACTAAGCCACGACCAAGAATAGGAGCACTCGACTCGTTCCCCATGTGTAGCATTGATCCGTCTTCAACCGGTTCCAAGGAGGTGAACCAACGGCGATCCTTGCACACATGACTTGTAGCACCCGAGTCGATCCACCAAGCAACATCATCATCCTGCACATAAAATGATTAGGATATTAGTGGTACATAATTCAAATTTGAATTAAAACCAAAGTCAAAATTCTGACCTTGCCGTGGGTTTTGATCCTTGGATCCTTGCCCACCACCACTTGTGCTTGCTCCATTCTTACTTTTGACAACCCGACAATCCCACTTGAGATGGCCGGTCATCCCACAGGTCCAACAGGTTAATTTAACCTTTTTATTGGGCCCTTTCTTGGCTTCATTGAACTTACATTTTCCCTTGAAGTTGTTAGTCTTTCCCTCTTCAACCATGTTCACCGAAGGTGCAGAAATCTCTTTTACTTTAGGTTTCTCAGCCTCTTGCGCCCGAAGAGATTCCTCTATGCACAAGTGACTACCGAGTTGCAAAAGAGACATCTCTTCCTTCTTGTGTTTCAACATATGTTTAAAGTCTTTCCAAGAGGGGGGCAGTTTATCAATAATACTCGATACAGAGATGGATTCGTCCATCTTCATATCATGTTGAGCATATTGGCCGAGAATGCGAAGGAGCTCATTGTATTGCTCCATCACCGGCCTTGAGTCCACCATCTTGTAATTATTAAAATTACTAACCAGGAACTTCTTACTAGAAGCATCCTCCGCCATGTATTTGGACTCGAGAGAGTCCCATAGCTCTCTGGCGGATTCAACGTTTTGATAGATATCGAAGAGGGAGTCACACATACCGTTTAAGACGTGGCCACGACAGATGTAGTCGTCGTTCTCCTATTTTCCGCGACGCCGGGTCACCTCCAATGTCTCATTCTCCATTACCTCCGGCATCGGAGTGCTTAGCACGTACACGACCTTCAACGTCGTCAACAAGACGTGCATCTTCTTCTGCCATCTACGGAATCAACGCCCTCGAACTTCTCCATGAAAGATATCTATTACGATTGTTGGGGGATTTCGGTACAAGATCGTGGGAGAGATAGAGTGATTGAACTTAGATAAATGACAGAGATCGCGTGAGAGCTCTCTTTCCGTAAGAGATATTTCGACCCTATTCTGCCCGGGTATCACGAAATTCTCTCGAGGATAATCTCTATGTTTTGGTGTATCGATTAAGGCAGAAATCGATTCATACTTATACACTTTAGGAATCGTAACCTTCACCATATTGATTCAGGAAATAATATCTCAATTAATGAGATTGATTGTGGAATTAAAGACGGCAGTTACAAATGTGAAAACCAATCCAGACGCTGGCGCCAGTCTCTGCGCCAGTCAACTGGCGCCACAACTGGCGCGGGCAAACATTCCAGAGCTTGGCGCCAGTCTTGGCGCCAGCCAACTGGCGCCACAACTGGCGCGGGCAACATTCCAGTGCTTGGCGCCAGTCTTGGCGCCAGCACTGGCCCCGACTCCCAGCTCATGAAACCACTTTGTAACTTGTCGATTTTAACCATCCAACAATCCCGGGTTCTAGTTAGCTTACACGAGTGTGCACTCCACACCTCCTAACTCATGTTATAGCTTAGCTAACAACCCCATTATTCCCTTTGTGAATCCAACTACACAAAATGAACATGATAATTTCACTAAAATCACCAACAGAACTTTCACTCGAACCCGACTTGTATATATGTATAATGAATGAATACATACAAATATTTGTGGCTATTCCTTTCTACGTATGGGTGAATGCAATGATATTAAAAGGAAATGGTTGTTTTTACCAAATATTTGGAGACAAAAATTGGTCCACCTGTGAACATTAATGGAGTTTTTATTTTATTTTTTATCAACGTGTCTAACACACCAACATACCATATTCTCTCTCTCCCTCTCCCTCTCCCTCTCTCTCCCTCTCTCTCTCTCTCTCTCTCACACACACACACATATATATATATATATATATATATATATATATTATTAAAATATGTGTTTATTTAGGAGTATTATATATCTTGCATATAAAATGTATATTTTTCTTGTTTTATAAAAATTATAAGAGGTTAAAGTGTTTTATGGTACAGGTACGATACTTATCCGTAACAACGTACTAGTCCATATTGATAAAAAATGAAATTTGTAAGTTCCTAGTAAGTTTCAGTTGAATTTAAAGTTATTGGATAAGTTTCTTGTTTTAAGTTTTGGGTGGTACAAATGGTATAAGAATCGATACTCTTATCATTGGGGTGGTGAAGTTATCGGGCCAACATTTTACTTTGAGATGTTAAACTTACTATATATACATCAAAGATACATGTCAACTTAATATACTTTCATATAAAAAGTTTGACGTCAAAGATAAGTGGATTTGTCAAAGTATTCACATGTATCGGTATAAGATTATTGTGCAAAACCGAATTTCTATCCATATCTTATTAACATCTTTTAGCAATACTATTCTTCCATGGTTTTGTAACTCACACCATGGATGCCATGTTAACCCCTCCATAGCGGTTGTGTAAAGCGAGGCACCCATGATGGCGTCTTGAGCAATGAGCATATATGTTGAGAAATTATAATAAAAAGGTTTCAGCTTAATAAAATACATTAATCAACAATTCCAGACTTTTAAGTTCAATAGAAACTTTACTTTCGTCTTGCAACCAATAACAAGTGGGAATCTCATTGACAATGTCGAGTAAAAGTATTAACGGATATGTGATCACATATGGGTTCAACTAGGTGATATGCATTCACTCTCTGGCCATTTACTTTGAAAATGCTGTTATCCTCAGGGTTAATCAAGTCAATAGCCCCGTAGGGATAGACTTTGTGGATGGTAAAAGGACCAGACCATCTACTCTTGAGTTTTCCTGGAAACAGTTTCAGTCTTGAATTGAACAAAAGGACCTGTTGTCCTTCTTTGAATTCTCTGGGTTGGATTCTTTTGTCATGCCATTTTTTGGTCTTCTCTTTATAGAGTTTGGCATTCTCATAGGACATGTTCCTATGCTCTTCCATTTCACAGAGTTGCAATTTTCTTTTGTTTCCAGCCTCATCTAAAGACATATTTAGCTCTTTGATAGCCCAATATGCTTTATACTCAAGTTCCAAAGGCAAGTGGCAGGCTTTTCCAAAGACTAGCTTATATGGGGACATACCAATTGGTGTTTTGAAAGCAGTTCTGTATGCCCATAAAGCATCATCTAGTTTAAAAGCCCAGTCTTTCCTGGTTGGTTTTACCACTTTTTCTAAAATGCTTTTGATTTCCCTGTTAGAGAGCTCGGCCAATCCATTAGTCTGTGGATGGTATGCAGTAGCTATTATGTGCCTAACATTGTACTTTTCAAGAACTCCTTGCAACAATTTATTTACAAAATGGGTACCCTCATCACTAATGAGTGCCTTGGGGGTACCAAACCGTGTAAAAATATGTTTTTGAAGGAATTTAATTACAGTTTTTGCATCATTGTTAGCACAAGCTATTGCTTCCACCCACTTTGAGACATAATCAACAGCTACTAGAATGTATTGGCAATTGTTGGATGGTGGGAAAGGTCCCATAAAATCAATTCCCCACACATAAAACAATTCTACTTCCAAGATTCCATTTAAAGGCATTTCATTTCTTTGAGAAATGGAACCAGTCCTTTGACATTCATTACATCTTTTGGCAAAATTATGGGAATCTTGGAAGAGAGTTGGCCAATAGAAACCAGATTGTAAGACCTTGGCTGCGGTCCTTTGGCTTCCAAAGTGACCTCCATATGTTGAGGTGTGGCAATGGTGTAAACTTTCTGCCACATCATTTTCTGGAACACACCTTCTCAAGATTTGATCTGCACCAAGTCTAAACAGAAAAGGGTCATCCCAAAGATAAAACTTAGCATCATGGAAAAACTTTTTAAGCTTATGGCCAGTACAATCAGGAGGTTTGATGCCACATGATAAGTAGTTGGCAAAATCAGCATACCAAGGGATGCTGGATGAATGCTGCAGCATCAAGATTTTCTCATCTGGGAAGGTTTCAATGATATCTCCTTCCCCTTTCTTTTCCACTTGGTTCTCTAACCTAGACAAATGGTCTGCTACTTGGTTGTTGACTCCTTTTCTATCCACAATCTCTAGGTAAAACTCTTGCAACAACAGAACCCACCTAATCAACCTAGGTTTGGCATCCTTTTTAGAGATTAAGTATTTAATGGCAACATGATCTGTATGCACAATGACTTTTGTTCCCACTAAATATGACCTAAATCTCTCAAAAGCAAATACTACAGCCAAGAGTTTTTTTTCTATTGTTGTGTAATTGATTTGTGCCTCATTCAAAGTCTTACTTGCATAATAAATTGAATGAAACACTTTTTCCTTTCTTTGACCTAAGACAACTCCTACAGCCCAATCACTTGCATCACACATGATTTCAAAAGGTTTTTCCCAATCTGGGGCCACAACCACTGGAGCAGTTATCAAAGCTTTCTTTAAAGTAATGAATGCATTTCTACATTCATCATTAAATTCAAATTTGTGGTCATTTTGTAAAAGCAAACACAAAGGTTTTGAGATTTTTGAAAAGTCTTTGATAAACCTTCTGTAAAATCCAGCATGACCAAGAAAGCTTCTAATTCCTTTTACAGTGGTTGGTTCAGGTAGTTTTTCAATAACTTCCAATTTGGCTTTGTCTACCTCAACTCCCCTTTTTGAAATCAAGTGTCCGAGAACTATTCCTTCTTTGACCATGAAATGACACTTTTCCCAGTTTAGGACTAAATCAGTTTTTTCACACCTTTCAAGACTCTTTTTCAGATTTTCCAAACAATTATCAAAAGATGAGCCATATACAGAAAAATCATCCATAAATATTTCAATGGAATCTTCAAGCATATCAGAAAATATAGACATCATACATCTTTGAAAAGTTGCAGGAGCATTACAGAGACCAAAGGGCATTCTCCTAAAGGCAAAAGTACCATAGGGACAAGTGAATGTGGTCTTTTCTTGATCCTCGGGTGAGATGGCTATTTGATTGTAACCGGAGTATCCATCCAAAAAGCAGTAATATTCTTTTCCGGCTAACCTATCTAACATTTGGTCAACAAATGGTAGTGGAAAATGGTCTTTTTGTGTAGATGTGTTAAGTTTACGGTAGTCCATGCAAATTCTCCAACCTGAAACTACTCTAGTTGGGATGAGTTCATTCTTTTCATTGGGAACTACTGTAAACCCTCCCTTCTTAGGGACGCATTGGACAGGACTACACCAAGAGCTACTGGCTATAGGAAAAATGATTCCCGCGTCTAACCATTTTAGCACTTCCTTTTTCACTACTTCTTTCATGACAGGGTTTAGCCTTCTTTGTGGTTCAATGGATGTGAAGTTCTTGTCTTCTAAGATGATCTTATGTTGACAAATGGAGGGACTAATTCCTCTAAGGTCAGCAATGGTCCATCCTATGGCTTTTGAGTGTAACTTCAACAAGTCCACTAACTTCTTTTCCTGATGCAATTCTAAAGAAGATGAAATAATGACAGACAGTTTGTTCTCATCTTTTAGAAAAACATATTTTAAATGGGACGGGAGTTGTTTCAACTCCAGGTCAGGTGGTGAAATTATTGATGTTGTGAAAGTCTTTTGTTCACTAGGCTCCAAAGATTCAAACCTAGCAACAGTCTCATCTATGATCTTCTCATCATCATCATCATATTCCTCATCATCCTCTTCTTCCAACTTACAAATTTCCCTAACTCCCTCTTCATCACACAGGTTTTCAATCACACTTAGGACAGAACATTCTTCCATATCATCAGGGTATTTCATGGAGTTGAAGACATTGAATGTGACTTTTTGGTCTTGAAGTCTCATGGTCAACTCTCCCTTTTGGACATCTATCAAAGTTCGTCCAGTGGCTAAAAAGGGTCTTCCTAAAAGAATAGGAATATCTCGGTCAGTCTCAAAATCTAAGATGATAAAGTAAGCAGGAAAGATGAATTTGTCAACCTGAACTAAGACATCTTTAATTTTACCCTTAGGATAGGCAATGGTTTTGTCAGCTAAGATGAGTGTGACAGTGGTTGGTCTAGCTTCTCCTATACCTAAGCTATTGAAAATAGACAAAGGCATAAGGTTGACACTGGCTCCTAAATCACATAAGGCTTTTCCAACTTCTTTTCTACCTATGGAACAAAGAATGGTAAAACTCACTGGATCTTTGAGTTTAGGTGGAATTTTGTTGGTCAAAAGAGCACTACACCCTTCAGTCATGGCCACAGTTTCATATTCAGTCAACTTCTTTTTCTTGCTTAAAATGTCTTTAAGAAATTTGGCATAACTAGGCATCTGCTCAATTGCTTCAACAAGGGGTATGTTGATATGCAACTGTTTAAACACATCCAAAAATTTCTTGAATTGCAATTCTTTCTTATTATTCTTTAACCTTTGGGGAAAGGAACATAAGGAGGAATTGGTTCAATAACGACTTTCTTTGTTTGTGTTGAGCTTTTAGGGTGGACTTCCCCCACCCTCAAATTTGTATCATTGATACCTTTTGTTATGTTTTCTTTGACAACATCTTTGGGTTTGTTGACTTCAATTTCTACTGTGTTTTCTTTTGGGGTTGGGGTTTTTGGCTCTAAGTTCTTAGGAAGTGGTTCTTCTAGGATGGTGGGCAATGTTGTAGCATTGGTCTTGGACTTTGGATTTTTTTCTATTTCAGCTTGGGTTTTCTCTAAGTCTTTCCCACTCCTAAGTGTCACAGCTTTCACATGCTCATTACCAGGGTGCCTTGGGATTTCTGTGTTACTTGGCAAAGTCCCATTTGGTCTGTTGTTTTGACTGAGAGCTAGTTGACTAACTTTTGTTTCAAGGTTTCTTATGGAAGTGTTGGTTTGGTTAATTGCATTGTTGGTTTGGGTGATAAAACTTTTCAGCATTGCTTCCAAAGAAGGTTCAGCTTGTGAAGAGGATTTGTTTTGAAAAGATGGTTTGTTGTTTTGAAAATTCTGATTCTGATGATTTTGGTAGTTTTGAGAACTGCTGGCATGATGTTAGTTTTGAAAATTGGAGTTTCCTTGTGGCATATCTTCCGGTTGGTTTAAACTTGGACTGGTCCATGAAAAATTTGGATGTTGTTTCCAACTGGCATTGTAATTGTTAGAGTAAGGACCATTCCTATTATGAACATAGTTAACTGATTCAGAGTTTTGAGGACAGTGTTCATAAGAATGATCTCCACTGCAACAAACACATTGCACTGAGAGGACAACTGGAGTAGGAGTAGTGGCAGTCGGCTGTATTCCCTAACCGGTAGTTATGTTTTAAGCATATTGGTCATAGAAGCAAGTTGAGCTGTCAATGCAGTGTAAGCATATAAATCATGCATTCCAGCAGTTTTCTTTGTAGTTGGTGCCCTTGGATCAGCCCAATGCCCATTGTTTGTGGAAATCTTTTCAAGAATTTCATACCCGGTGTTATAGGTGTTGGAAGTAAAGGCCACTCCTGATGTCGCATCGAGCATTTGTTTTGCATTGGAATCAAGTCCAGTGTAAAACGTCTCGAGTTGAATGCAGTAGGGAATGGCCATGGTGAGGGCATTTCCTTAATAATTCCTTAAACCTTTCCCATGCATCGGGAATTGCTTCATCGTCTATTTGTTTGAACATGCAAATTTCATTTCGGGACTTAGAATTCCGGGTAGGTGGAAAATATTTTCTCAAAATTTTTTCAGCCATGTCAGCCCATGATGGTATAGAACCTGGTGTCAATGAATTAAACCAAATCTTTGCCCGATCCCTTAATGAAAAAAGGAAACAATGTGAGTCTTAGAGCATCAGAAGATACTCCAGGAATCAGAAAACATCGGTGATCTCTTTAAAAGATTTTAAATGTGAGTGTGGATCTTCCGATGGGAATCCGACAAATTGACCATTGGCTTGCAACATGTGAAACATAATGGGTTTTGGTTCAAAATGCGTCGTATCCATATGAGGCTTTACAATTCCTGAATTTAAATGCTCAAAGTTAGGAATTGCATAGTCCATAATTCTCCCATTTTTCGAGTTTGCAAGATCAATGATATTTAATGGTTCATTTTGGTCATTGTTACCATGAGATTCTTCCTCATCATCATCTTCATTATTAATGTGGTGTTCTTGAAAATCTTGATTTTGTGGATTTCCAAAACGTGGCAGATTACCAAAAATTGGTGGGTTACCAAAAATTGGTGGAATTCCAAAATTGGGTGGTCTCATGTGGTTTCCTAAATGTGGTGGTCGTACTTCTATCCCCGGTGGTCGTGGTTCTGCTATGGGTGGTCGTGGTTCTACAACGAATGGTCGTAGGTCTCTACGCTCAAATCCGGGTGGTGCATCCATGTCGGGAGGATCCATAGAACTTGAAGCTCTTTGTAACCTCCTTCTATGATGAAAGGTTCTTTCTATGTCAGGATCTAACTCAAAAAGTTCCTCACGTTGGATTCGTGGCATATACCACACAAAGTATGATTCGGACGGTGTTAGAAAAACTAAATCTTTTAAAATACTTTTAAAAACTTTTATCGTGCCAATCCCCGACAACGGCGCCAAAAACTTGACAGTGCTTTGAATACACCGATAGACGTGTGATAATTAAATCATAATGCAAGTATACATTAAAATCTAATGTCGTCTTTCAAGTAATAATACGGTAAGAACCATGTATCGTTCCCACAGAGATTGGAGTAAAAGCGTATTAAAAGTCTAATATAAGAAATGGTTTCCAAGGATCAGTTCGAAGATTAATATTTGTTTGTTGGTGTTTGGAATTATCACAGATTATATAACAATTATTAAAGGATAGCAAGGGTGTAAGATGTTGGGGTGAGATTTAAACAAAACTTCCAGCAGACCAATGTTGTGGCAATGCTACAGCATTGTGTCGTTCAACAATTAAGTTCACCATCTACTTTTCAGGTTGCCCTCTCGGGTTTTCTGCCATTCACTACTGATCTAGCAGCCACTCGACCCATCTCTGGTGTCATGTGTCAGAACTATCGATAGCAAAAGGAGTCCTTCCAAGTATATGGATAAACAAATCTCTTTGTTAAAAATCACTCTCTCGAGCCGATTCCCATATCAGTTAAGTTGACATGTTCTAAGTGGGTCATCTCTGACTCGCACTCTACAATATTACCATCAAAACAGATGATCAACTTATCGGGCAAAATCAACCAGAAAGAACAGAGGTGACAAATCTCTTTGTCAGTAGCTCTCTCAAGCTTACTTTCTTTGTCATTCGGATTGACGTGCATATCAATGGTTCATCTCTGATACCATGACACTTTAACACTTTCAAAGTGATCAACCGTCCTGAAGTAACTTGATATTTTATAAAACTTAACATGAAATGGCGAACATCATTATTGAGAAACGATGCCCACTTTTCATCGTGTTTAAAACTTCACCCTTTAATCTCACACCCAAGCTATTTAAATCTAGCTACTCATACTGAAATGTAAAAGACAGGAAATATAAATTACATAAATGAAAGACATAAAGTAAAGACTTAAATGTAAATGACTTGAATGTAAAGTGCAAGAATATAAAGACTTATGAATTATTGCAGCAATGCTTGAACAATGTTGCAGCAACTCATAAGTTGTATGAATATCAAGAACAAGATGAATAACATAAACTAAACTTGCATAAAATTAAAGATGATTCTGGAATTCAGCTATGTGAACTGATCTCCCAAGTTGTCTACTTCAAAATGAAAACATAACTCTCCTATTTATACTAACAGAGGAGAAGGTAACATACTAACTTTACTATTCTAACACTATTCAATTAGGTACAAAATACTATAGCACCCATGCCTCCAATGTTGATCTTTTAGAGTTTGCAAAAATTCACCAGGCATTGATTTAATTTCTTCTAGAAGATGGCTGAGTCATAGTCCCAAAAATCAGCAACAAAAAGTCTTCTAGAAGTTGATTCTTCATTCCAAACGTCCAGTCTTCAATGCTGTAGCATTGGGCAGGGCTGCACTATAATAAACAAAATAAGCCTTCTTAAAACAGTAAATGACAGGTAAATCATAGTCTTAACTCCATTAAACAAAGGGTGAAAATAAGTAAGAAAAAGGACTCAAATGTTGGGATACAATAGCAAAATCTAACTAAAAAGATAAGAAAAAGATACAATATGCATTAAATAAATAATGCATATCACTAGGCTTAGCCCATTTCCATCTACTATCTACAGTTTGAGAATTTTACAACACAATAGTCATCAAATGACTTTTGGGTGGGTTATTCTAGGTTGAGTCCATTTGCTAGGTTGGTCAAATCTTTGTGTGGCCCTAACAACAGTTACCAAATTGTAACGATGCTACATTTCACTTCTTTTTATCAGTATCACCTTCTCATGTTCGTTTTATCCAATTGTAAACTCTTGTGAGCGCGGAGCTACACTATGGGGTGTGGGGTATGTTGACTCCAGTCAACATCCAAAAAGAATTTTTTTAGAGTAAATTACATGATTGGTCCCCGTGGTTCATATAAAATTGCATTATTCGTCCCTAATTTGAAATAATTATGGAAAATGTCCTTGTGGTTTATGTTTTCACGCATTTTTGGTCCCATCACCCTAACACCGTTAGATTATAATGTTAAATTGGGTTAAATTTAAGGGTATTTAGTTTTTTTATGGTTTCTGTTTTTTTATTAAAATTCATCTATATTATAATATAATACAATGTATATATATATATATATATATATATATATAAATTGTACTCTTGCATCATCATCTTCATGAACAATCCCTCTACCTTTCTCTCCTCTTTCAAACACAATAAACCCCGTTCTTCATAGTGCAATTTTGTATGAACCACATGGACCAATCATGTAATTTACTCTTTTTTTTATCATAAACATTTTCTTTTTAACCAAAATAGGCAAACATTTTTAGTTGTGGGACCCCATTGAAAATTTTACTGACCATAATAGTGGTGGTATTTCATAAGCTACCTCTTCCTTTTTTATGTCTAAAGAACATGATTAGAATGATTTTCATTAGAATTAACCCGAAAGAAAATAAAATTCCGACCCCAGTCACCTAGATTCATGGATCCGTCACTATGTGATCATGTCCAACACATTAAATTTTTCAATAAACATTGAATTAAGATTCAAAACCTCTAACTAACTAAAAAAACTTCAACAATTACTCTGTTTTAGATATTATATTATTGATTGTATTATTAAAATATTTCATATATTTAATAAAATATTAATTTTCTTTCATAAATATTTAATTTCAAATTTATCATTAGTGGGAATAGAATATAAAAATATTTTTTATGGTAAATTTTTTTAGAAAGTTTTCTAAATTTGGAGAATGTCACACACTCAATCTCTCTCAACTTTCTTTATTTTGAAGATCTATTTAGAGCACAAAAATTATCCAAAATACCCAAAATCTCTATTTTGGAAAATCTTTTTTAGATATCATGTGAATTTGATTTGGACTTTATTAAATTTGTTGCTTTATTTATGGTTGTCATTATAAATACAACACACTAAATAATCAACTCGTGCTAAAATACCGTAAACTAAATAATTAACTCACTATTTTGTAAACTTTTTTCATGTAAACTTTGGATTTTATAGGTTTTCTTGATGAAATTGTTTCATGAAATTGTTTGTTTTGATGAAATTGTTTCATATCATTCATTTCTTGATCAAATTGTTTCATATATTTGTGTTTTTTATGTAGTTTCATATATTTTCTCAGTTTGATGAAACTTTGTCGTTTTTACATAAAAAGACAAATATATGAAACAATTTCATCAAGAAATGAATGATATGAAACACTTTCATCAAAATAAACAATTTCATGAAATAATTTCAACACGAAAACCTATAAAATCCAAAGTTTACACACATTTAGAGGTTTACAATTTATTATCCCTCTATATATATATATATATATATATATGAGTGGGTTCAAATGAAAACTCATTTTCAATTGTGTGCACATGAGGACAAGTCACAACCATTGATCAAGATTTGGAAAACTAATCAATGGTTAAAACTTAATGAAACCAATTAAGAAGTGATTAGGGACAAATCTGGAAATTTGAATCAACGTCTACCATCTTTGACTTTTTATTTTCTTTTTTAATTAAAAAACTTTTACCCCCTTAAAGTTTAAAATAAATTATCTTAAAAATTACTAATATTTTAATTAAACAAATTACATCAAAAAAACGAGAATTTCGTGCTTTTCGACATGACATTCATCTCGATATGTTTTTTCTTCATTTTAACCGTTTTTACGTGAAATGCTATGTATGTGTTATATTCAGTATGAATATGTATGCACGTTTCTTGGTGTCCATATTCAGTATGAATAACAAAGGGGAATATTCATTCACTATTCATGACGAATAACACAGTATTCAAAATGAATAATATAACATTCAGGATGAATAATACACGAATTCCCGATTCATGTATTATTAAACATGAATCGTGTATTAATCACCTTGAATGTTGTATTATTCATCCTAAATGATACATTATTCATGATGAATAATATATGAATGACCCGTGAAGGTGTGAACACATGACGCACTCTCTTTTGTTTTTCGATTCACAACCGAAACTTGGTTTTATTCTTTATGAATATGTATGCACATCTCCAGGTGTCCACATTCGGTATGAATAACAAAGGGGAACGTTCATTCACTATTCATGATGAATAATACAATATTCAAGATGAATAATACAGTATTCAAGATGAATTATATAACATTCAGGATGAATAAAACTAGAATTCATGAATCGTGCATTATCCACCCTGAATGATGTATTATTCATACTGAATGATACATTATTCATACTGAATGATACATTATTCATGAAGAATAATAATACATGAGTGACCCGTGAAGGTGTGGAGACGTGACACACTCTCTTTTGTTCCTCGGTTCATAATCGAAACTCGATAGGTTCCCGATTCATCTCGATGGGTGTTGGGTTACGGTAATGAAGAACACGAGGCCTTAGGACGTTGAAGAAAGTATTGTAGAAGGTGATGTCGAGTTACCGACTTACGGTATCGAGATGTTGTACACACTTGAACGTACATAAATATTCATAATGAATATAACACATATATGACATTTCACGTAAAAACGGTTAAAACAACAAAAAAATTATATCGAGATGGATGTCATATCGAAGAGCACGGAATTCTCGTTTTTTTTATGTAACTTGTTTGATTAAAATATTAGTAATTTTTAAGATAATTTATTTTAAACTTTAAGGGAGGTAAAAGTTTTTAATTAAAAAAGAAAATAAAAAGTCAAACATGGTAGGCGTGAGTTTAAATTATCTTTCATTTTTACCCCTAATCATCTTAATTAATAATTTCAATTAAAAACTCTATTTAATCAGAATGCACCATCGCGGCCCATCATCGAGGACAGGAATCGCGGGCCACATAAGCCGGGTCCGCGATCACGGCCCAAATCCCGAAATCCTGGGGTATTATTGCAAATTGGGAGAGATTTGGGACATTTTTGCAAGTCAAAGATAAAGTTGGAGCATTTTAATTAATTTCCCTATATAATATTGTTTCTATTTTATGTCACATAACAATTAGACATGTCCAAACGGGCGGGCCGGGCTAGCCCGGACCGGGCTTTGGGCAGGCCCGGCCCCAAACACTGTTCACAAGCCCGGGCTTTGGGCGGGCCCGGGCCGGGCTTTGTGGATGAGGACTGGGCCCGATCAGGCTTTTCAAAAGACCGGGCCTAAGGGACTGGGCCGGGCCGGGCCCAAAACCGGGCCTTGTAAAAAAATATATAAATTGCATTTTTAGTAAATATTATTCGTATCCACTATAAAATACTTAATTGGGTCACTCAAACATACTTAAAAATACGTTCTATTAGAATTGTAAGCGAGAATTTGTATGAAATGAACACGAGAAAGCGAGAAATCGAGAATTGTAAGCGAGAAATTTGTATAAAATACTTAATTGGGTCACTTAATTGCGTTTTTGTAAGTTGGTATCAAACTCAATACATCAACTACCTATTTATAGTGTTTTGGAGGCAAGAAAAACAAAAAAAACGGCTAAAACGACTCTAAAACGGTAATAAACGTCTAGTTTTTTGAATTAAACCGGGCCGGGCTTAAACCGGGCTTGGGATCGGGCCCGGGCCGGGCCGAGAAATTCAGCTAAAACACGGCCTGATAGGGCCCGGGGGGCTTGGGACCGGGCTTGGACGGGCTGGGCTCGGGCTTCCGACGGGCTTTTTTGGGCCCAGGCCCATTTGGACATGTCTAATAACAATGGCACAAAAGTTGCGATGGGCTTATCAGAAACATAATGCCGTCAATTCATGCAAAAACTCAATAGTATTTTGTGGGCTTAATCTGATTATTAAGCGACTTTCAAGTTTCAAATGGCCGAACCCAATCTATTTTGTAACAAGTTATTTATATATTTTGATAAAATATATAAAAAATTCGTTTGGATCAAAATTAAATATATTATCTTGAAGTTATGATTGTTCATCAACAAACATAACAACCCGAAATCTAGAAATAAGAAATACCATAAATGGATAAACCGGCACCAAAAGGTACATGTTAAAGGTTTTTAAAATACGTCTCACAAATTTGCAGCAGGTAGATAACTTCCACAACTAAAATTTATTACAAAGTCTAGGATAAGTCTAAAGTTGATATCTTAGCTTTAATCAAAGAAGCATCACAACTTGCCTTGCATTTTTTATAAACTCTCCACATGAGGGTTAGATCAAAAGGTGTGGTGAATTCTTTACCGCCCCTGTCAACATCAAATGCAAATAATCACATTTACCCCGAAAACAATGCACACCGTTTGTAGACACCCCTGTCACTCACCCGTGACATAATCGGATATGACCCCTAGTAGATGGCAGTCCAATTTGCTAAAAAAACGCATTCAAGACACATGAAAACAACACTCTTATGAGATCTTAATCGTCCCCATGGTACTCTACTATGGTCGTGTAAGTCTGACCCACCTATGGTTGTGCAAGTCTGACCCGCACCAACTCATGATTTACACAATTCAACATAAATGCATGCTAGTAATTTAAGCAAGATATAGAAAGCGGACTCACGATTATTTAAAACAATAATTTAGAATGCTTAACAATCGTACACACATTTGTAAAGTGGGGCACGGTAACTCACATGTCACCTGTCATTCCACCACAAGCTCTAACGACTATAATGTCCAAACCGAAAACCTGAATTAATTGGATTAAAAAATGTGTTAAACCATCTTAATTATCCCAATAAGCACCGTTAAAACCCTTTAAAACAATGCTCCAGCCCTGTTCCCGAATCGAGTAATGAAACAATAGAACACACGACTTGCGTCGTGATCTAAGTCACGAGCCAAATTGCGCCAACCCCAATTTGCGTGATTCCTTCAGAAATCCCAGGTTTGAACTAGAAACTCAAATCCCTTATCCATATACACTAATCAATAACCAAACCAATATATTATCAAACCAATTGAACCTCCCAAAACATTAAACACAATGTAATATTCATTTTTCCAAATCAAAACCATAGATCACCCTCTTTTAAATACTCGGCCCCAAAATCTAGATGAAACATTTAACACCAAGGATTCAAGAGGGGAAAGTAGTTTAGATTCCAAATCCAATACCAAGCCAATAAAATGATGAATTCTCATAGAAAACGTAACATTCCTCGATAAACACATCCAAATGAGTCCTAAATCCCCAACTCAATAAACAAAACTCTATTAATGAAGAAAACTAAGCATAAATTTTGGAGTATTATTTTAAGATGATGGTTTCCTTCACACTTTTCTCTTCAATCCTTAAGGAGTTCCTCACCTAGAGCATTTTCCTTCAAAACCCATCTCTCTCTCTCTCTCTCACACACACACACACACACACACACATATATATATATATATATATATATTTGTTTGTCAGGGAATTTCTAAATTCGTTTGACATTTTTCTACGATGATAGTCAAAGAAATTGAAATCGAAATACATCTAAGGGTACGTGTTTTTAAAGCATGTTATGCATTTTTACGAGTGTGAGTGACTTTGTATGATACTATCAAACATTGCCATACGTATCTTCAACATTAATCACATATTAGTGATTCATCCCTAAATTGACCTCATTATACATGCTAAACGTCAATTCAACGTGTCTCAAAATGAATATAATAATTGTATGCTTGAGAAGATGTAAAAAATGCAATTCTATCACTTACTTGTCGGGTAACATTTTAGTCCACCAAAACGGTATTGTATGCAACAATTTTTCTGGTAAGCGCTAACCGTGATAAGAGTCTTCGCCATCACTTACCCGGTAAGACTCTCAGTCATTGCCTTAACTCTTACCGGGTAATATTCTTGGTCTTTGTTCTATTCATTCGGTAAGGTATAATGTGACTTGGTAAGTGCTTACTGAGTAAGTATTTGATAAACGGCCCCTTAGTTCCATAATCATTCAAGGGACATAAATTGTGCTTATTGATATCCTCTTACACCGTCTCAAACTTTCGTGTTTCCAAAATCTCATTTGATGTATACGTATACATATATCAAGTTTGTAAAAATCAGTTATCGTTTAGAAGAAGTAGTAATAATAGATCAATATGCTTACTATTTCTTAATTTTTTTAAACCGTTAAATAAATAATTATAGAAAATCAATTATGCGTTAAATGGCATGGCATGGCAAGTACTTATAAATACAATGAAAATATCGTTGTTAAAATTGTATTTCTATAATTCTATTTTGTGTTTTTCTTTGGGTTGGACGGACCCCCATTGAACGGTAAAAAGTGAAAATTTTAAGTTAAAAACTTAGAATTTTTAACTTTCTATCTTAATGTCTTAATGTCTTTCTAGTAATTTTTCGTGCGGGACTCTATCAATAAGAAAAATGTCTCGAAATCAATCCAAAGTCAAATTAACTCTTGAAATCGACTAAAAAACCAAAAGTTCCTAGAAATCGCCAAGAAAACTTAAAAATCCCTTAAAATAAAATAAAAAACTTTAAAAAGCCTCAAAACGTTGGATTTGGGCTAAAAATACATCCGACAACATTACGGACATTTAAACTACCTTAAAGGTGGCCCCACCAGAACATGTTCAAGAACATGAAAATTTGATTTTTTTTCGTTTTCTTTCTTTAATTTTCCTTAGCGAGAACACAATTCATTCTTAATTCTTACTCTTTTTCTTCTCAAACTTGAGATCACAACGTTGTTGTTGAAAAAAAAAATGTTAAATGGAGTATTTTTCTAGAATATCTAACATTAAATATGGGTATAAATGCGTACGTGTGTATATATACATATATAATATTATATATATATATATATATGTATGTATTGTGTATGATACACCTTCTTGGGGTCTCACACAAACAAACATATAACAAGGGAAAAAATATATAAGAAGAAAAACATTGAGTGAAGGATGAAGAAGACACAAAACATGACTTTGGTTTGCCTCATGCTGCTTCTCATAATTTCATCTGGTAATTAACATCTCTTCTGCCATTTCTTAATTATATATCTATACTATGTTAAAAAAATATTTAGAATTTAAAAAAGACCCAATTTCTTAAAAAAAATATATGACATGTAAAGTTATTAATATATACAAAATCTTACATTTTTTAAAATATTCATATTTTGTCATTCTTTTAAATAATATCAATTTCAGGAGTATGCCCATCAATATAAGTATATTGGCTATTAGCATTCTCAATATAACATCAATAAATAACAAAATATTTGGGATTTTATTTTCAAAGGAAAATCATAAAAATTAAATTTGAAACACAGCTCAATTTTCAGTTTACAATTAGATTTTGTATTACGTTGCATTAATTGATTAGTGCTTTGGTTGATATTAATTTGAGTTATGAAATTATGTGTTAATTAATCAAGGGATGTTGGTGGAGACAATGGCGGTCCGAACTGATAATCTACCATATTGTAACGTTACTTCAGACTGCGCACCACTTTGTCGTGGATGTGGGTTTTGTGCTTGTCTAGGTGGAATGTGTACTCGTGGGTGCCCTGGTCCACCGGGTCAAGGACGCGTTATTGGCCACAAGAATTGAGTTCGATCAAGGCTTAACTTTAGTAATTTTAGCTTTACTATATTTGAATCCGTAAGATCATTATATAGGGAATGCATGTACGTTGAATCAGTTTGTAAGAGAATAAACATGTGTGCAAACTTCTGTTTATTCAATCGGTGCGCCATTTTCTTAACAAGATAATCGCCCGACGCAAATATATACAATGTTCCTTGACGTGTGAAAAAATTGATAGAAATATGTTTGTAGTCTTTGAATGCTATTAATTATGAATAAATTAACAAAAATTGATAGAAACTCTTGTAATGAATTTGTTTGCAGGTCTACGACTCTAACAAATCAAATTTCTTTTTCTTATATATTTTAAAAACTTTCTACCTGAATCAATAACTGGTTCATAATTTTATTACTAAAAATTACAATAAGAAGTGGGTGAATACATCTTTTAATTATTTGTTAAAATGCCTTTGGGGCCACAAAAATGATGGTAGAACTGGTCCACAATTTTTCTGTCTCTGAAAATGTTGTTATGACAATGTATCGATCTAAGAGCCACTTTTAATGAGAACAAAAATAGAGTCAGAATCCAGCGGGTTACGGTACGGGGGGAGCGGGCTCGGGCTCGGGTTCCAGCCCCGAGTTCCAAAACCCGTTCAACCCGATGGCTTTTCTTTTTTTATATTTTTTTTTAAATAATTTGAAAATAAAGATGTTGGCAACGGCTATTTTTAAAAAAAAAATTATTTTTTTTTCAATTTAATCACACTATATATATAATCCTAAAACCCATTTTATTTTTCACACAAAACAATTCTCTCATTCTCTCATTCTCTCATTCTCTTCCATTCTCTATATTTTAAACAATATGGATTCGCCACAACCCGGTTCATCGACCGCATCATCATCATCCGTAGCCAATCAGTCGCCATCTTGAACGATGTATATGATGGAAAAGCACCCGACTGCCCTTTTGAGGTGAATGGAGCCACCTACGAGCACGGATATTATCTAGCGGATGGGATATATCCGGAATGGGCTACTTTCGTAAAATCATTTACGTGCCCACAGGACCCTAAACGACAAAAGTTCAAGTCCGCACAAGAAGCGGCACGTAAAGATGTTGAACGAGCTTTTGGCGTGCTTAAACAACGTTGGCATATACTTCATAACCCGGCACGCGGATGGGAACCGACAAGATTGGCAAACATTATGTACGCTTGTGTCATATTACACAATATGATACTCGAAGACGAAGACCATGCTATTTGTGGTGGCGATGAAAACGACCTTTTCACGGATGATATTGAAACCCAAATCAGTGAGGAACAACGCGCGGCAAATGTTCGAGAAGTCAAAAACCGGGGCACTCATAATAACCTTCGGTCGGATTTGGTCGAACATATTTGGCGTATCCAAGTTCCCAACAATGACGACGAGTAGAATTTTAAATTTATTTTGTAATTTTTATTTTTAATGAATGATATGAATTTTTATTTTTATTATTTATCTTATTTTTATTTATTAAAAAATATATAAATATTTTTATTTTGTTAAATAATTAAATGTATAAATAAAAGAATTAAAAAAATGAGGTGGCAAGAGGGCTTGAGGGTTCCGCTACGCCACTTTAGGGCTTGAGGGTTTGAGGAGAGGGTTAGGAGAAGCGCTGATGTGGCGCTGATGTGGCGCTTGAGGGCTTGAGGGCTTAAGGGTTGGGATACGGATGGCCTTAGGAGACCACCCCGATTTCACAAATTCTTGCAATATTAATTAGCATACTTGCAACCATGATTCTAACTTGTTAGACCATCCACACACCTGCAAGTCCTTGCTCATTTCACAAGTGCCACATCAGCTTTGCAATAATACATTTCACACACATGCAAGACCAAACTCATTTCTAAACTAATAAATTATAATATAAATAATATAGATAATTATAATATAACTAATAAATTAATTATAAAATATAGATAAATAAATTTTGTATTATTTGTATTTTCGTAATTTTTATATTAATGTACTTTTAATTTAGCAGTTTAAATAAAAAACATTGCATAAAAGTATCATTTTTTTTAAAATAAAGCGTGGGTAAAAAATTTTAATAAAAATATTAAAAAAATAATGTTCAAATAAACTAATAAATGAATTAAATTTAATAAACATATTAATAATAACTAATATTTAAACAAACAAACAAACTAATTAAATTAAAAAATGATTTTGTTTAATATATTAAATTTGTTGCAAGACCTTTTATTGTGCAAGATGTTGGTAGTCTTGCAAGACACATGACATGCCATGTCATCTTGCAAGTTGCAAGGTCTTGCAAGACCACCCCCATCTTGCTAAACTTGCAAGATCTTTCAACAAATTAAATATATTAAACAAAAAACTTTTTTTAATTTAATTAGTTTGTTTTTTTGTTTAAACATTAATTATTATTATTAATATGTTTATTAAATTTAATTCATTTATTAGTTTATTTGAACATTTTTTTAATATTTTTATTAAAATTTCTTACTCACGCTTTATTTTAAAAAAATTATATTTTTATGCAATGTTTTTTATTTAAACTGCTAAATTATATTTACACAAAAGAAAATAAAAGTAAAATTTTAGTTATCTATATTTTATATTTAATTTATTAGTTATATTATAATTATCTATATTATTTATATTATAATTATTTATATTATTTATATTATTTATATTATAATTTATTAGTTTAGAAAGGAGTTTGGTCTTGCATGTATGTGGAAGGTGTTATTGCAAAGCTGATGTGGCACTTGTGAAAGAAGTAAGGTATTGCAGGTGTGTGAATGGTATTATAGTCTTGTTATATATTAGAATGCTTCTAAATGTAAAGATTATAATGTTATTCTATTAAACTAATGAAGTTGTAAGTTTTAAGAAATTTTCTAGCTCGTATATATGTAATGGAAAAGGAAAAAAAGCTAGTTGGTGACGACCTGATGAATTAGAAACGGAGAGTCACATAATCTTTCCTTTTTGCAACATATCTTAGGCATCGGCAGAAGAAGAAAAAAACTAGCTTATAAGCTAGTTTTTATGCTGGGTACATGTTTGGATAATCATAAGCTAGCTTTGTGAAACTCTACTTGGAGTAGCTTTTGAGTAGCTTTTTGTAAATATTCCAATATTGCCCTCATTATTATTAATTAACTATTATTATAAATAAATATTAATTTTTTTTTAATTTTAATTATTATTAATTATTATTAATTAATAAATATTAACTGAAAATTATTAAATTTTTAATTATTTAGAGACATTGTTGATCATATAAATTATTTTTATATATTTTTTAATATTAACGTTAATTATTAATTACTATTATCTTTTTTAATTATTATTTAATTATTTTTTTCATATTATATGTACCTGTTATTTAAAAGCATAAGTTAATAGTTTCTAAAACTTATTTTAACAAATTCAAAATTTATAGTATATACGTAATAATAAATTTTAAATTCTTTTAGTTAACATATTATATTATTTATTTTTTCTTTACTACATTGGTTATATTAATTAACATATTATATTGCTATAAATTTGTTTTAATTATATAATTACATATTGTAATTGATAATTTTTTAAAGATGTACTTTTTGGTAATTTTACATGTTTATAAGCTAGTTTTGTCAAACGTGATTTTTTCATCAGCTAGCTTATCAGCTAGTTTGCCAAACATGGCCTTAACAATTTAAATAGATTTTACATATCCTCACAATTGATTTACATCCCAAAACCTACAATATTAAATTATAAAACAGTAATAAGTTAATCAAAATACAGATAAAATCATCTTATCACATCATATATTATCAATTTCTGTATTGGGATAACATTCTAATTCTCGCACAATTTCATCCACATACCACAAAATCAAGGCTTGACGTCTTATAAATCATACATAGGCGGTAAGGCCCGCTAGACGCGGCTCGCTCGGCCCATAAAAAAACGAGATTGGACAACCATTTTTAAAAAATATGGGCAGGCTCAAGTTGGACTATTCAAATTAGTGGGCCTGTTAGCCCGTTCGGAAAATCCATATAAACAATGTATGTGCAATAGTGAATAGTTACATGTCATGTATGATCAAAATCATATTCAGTAGTTTAAAACATTTTACAAATCATTTCATATGCATAAAAGATGTTAAGGAAACTCACCTGTGATTCGACATTTCACCTCATGTCCTAAAACTCAGATTGATCAAACCGAACACCTGAATTGAACGACATAAGAATGGTGATAAATCATCTAATTCATCCAAAAACCATCCCTAATAATCCCTAAGACAATCCCCTAATCGATGTCTCAATCCTAGCCCAAACGAAAAACGAAACAGAAACCGAAAACGGACACATAGTGTCGCATGCGACTTTGGGGCGACCAAACCCGCTTCAAAGTCTCACGAAGCATTATTTGGTCCCGCACGAGATTTCCAGCAAAAACCTCAAAAACCCCTTATACCCAAACTTTTCCAATTTGGTTTTAAGCCCCAAAAACGATATAATCGATGTCCTAAACCTTTTTAAACATTAAACTAACATCAAAACATAATTTACCACAATCAAAATTCATCCCTTAAACCATATTTCAAACCACAAATTTAAACCCTTGACCTCTTTGAAGCCACCATGGAAAATGATGCTTTAAGCTCAATAAACAACAAGAATATCATCAAAACTCAAGAGACCATATGGGTAAGGAATTCCCCAAATCCAAAACCATAAACCCATTGCTAAGACATAAAGATGAATAGAAGATGATTATCTTGGAGATCGAGATCATAAACCCTTATGATTTTGTTTCCATTAATTTTCTTTTTAGTATTTAATTTTAATCACCGTTTTCACACTTTAAATTAGGTGTGATTATATTTTTTTTTATAAAAAGTCAATTAATTGTGCATCACATGTGATTTTGACAAAAATTGTAAATTTCTTTATAAAATGCCTTAAATAAAAAAAACTTTTAAATGAAAAACTAAATTACGCTTCTTTTAAATGCCTTATATGAAAATTAAATTCGATAGGTAAAAAATAATTCAGTGAATAAAAAATTAAATCACATTAAAAACACAAAAAATGATAAAAGAAAATAACTTAATAGAAAAACTTAAATAACTCTTATATAAATATGTGACTATTACACTCTTGTTTTTGTATTTTTAAAATATTTTATCTTTACGTTATTTAGGGTGCATTTGGTACACAGACAGGACAGAACAGGACAGATGTTCAACGTTTGGTAAAACAGGACTGGACTGGACAAGACTGACTAAATGACCAATTTACCCCTAGTGAATTGTTTAGTGTTTTGTTTTTTTACCAAATAATCAATCTAAATGATACTAATTTACTTCATATAACTTGTTTGTCAAAAACATAAAACTTATATGATTTGGTTATATAAAACTAATTTACATGATTTGGTTGTACATGATTTGGTAAGAGAAGTAGGATCACATATCTGTTTTGAACATGAAGCAACAATATTGATGACATATTATATGTTTTGACCATCAACAAGTAAATGCAATTTCTTGCTGACAAAAAATGTTATCCATTTTTTTTCTAACAGAGGAAATCAAAATTCTTGCTGACAAAAAAAATACCATCTTCTTGCTAACAGAGGAAATCAAAGAGAGAAAACAGAAATCAGAGACTAAATATAGAAATTAAAGGGAAAATGGAAACCAGAGACAAAATTCAAAAATCCGGGATTGTTCGATCTGTGGAGAAGAAATCACAAATCACATAAATCGATCACATGTCACCAACAATCATAGAAATCACAGTGGAGAAGAAATCAACATGTGGAAATCGAGTGGGAAAGAAATCGAGTGTGGAGAAGAAATCGAGTGGGAAAGAAATCGACTGTGGAGAAGAAATCGAGTGGAGAAGAAATCGACCGTGGAGAAGAAATCGACCGTGGAGAAGAAATCAAGTGTGTGGAAACTCAATGGAAAATAAATCGTGTGTAGAAATCGCAGGTTAGGTTTTGGTTTTTCTTGAAGAAATCAATTGGAGAAGAAATCGATTGGAGAAGAAATCGAGTGGATAAGAAGATTAGGTTTTGAGTATGAGCAGATGGGAAACGCGAGTATGAGGTTTTTCTTGAAAGGGTATGTTGGGAAAATGAGGAGTGTTCTCTCTTGTTCCAGGGGGTGGAGGGGGTGGGGAGGGACAAGCCTGTCCCATCTTTGTTCCAGTTAGTTCTAGTGTGTCCCATATGTGGTCATGCCAAACATGGGACAAGCTTGTCATGTTATGTCCTGTTCCACCTTGTTCTGCATACCAAACGCATCCTTAATGAACTGTGTAGCTTATATTAATTACATATATATATATATTATTTGTTTGTTCTATTTTTCAGGGTTCCTAAATATAAGTGGTGTATTGGCAACTCGATGAAATTAAAGTAACTTTAAGTGCGATGAGATGAGCAAATTAGAGATGATAATTTGTAGGTTTGGGCCGAGCCCGGTTGGCCAATGGGATTAATATAGTAAATTCAAGCACGCTTTTGCAGGCTTATGGGCTTGTCCGTACCCGTCTTATAAACGGGTCGGACTTGTCCACGGGCTAGTGGATATATCTTTTTACATTTGAAAAACAGAACTTGTATTAAACCATACGTTTAGGGATGAGATCGGGACCGGACCGGTACCAAACCGGAATCGAATCGGTTGGTACCGAATTTTTTTGGGACTAAAAAGTAGAACCGAAAACCGAACCGTATGTACCGGTTCGGTTTCGTTCTCGGGATGTGAAAATCGGTAATAGGACCACTTAAGACCGAAAATATGAAAATGTATCAAATGAATATCATAACCAATCGCAAACTAAAATATTTTTATAATGTTTCAAATGTGTATCAAAACCAATCCCAAACAATCAAATGTTTAACCATCAAATGTTCAAAACCAATCAAAAGTTCAACGATCTTCGGTATTCTTTTAGGTTTCTTTTTTTCCATTTTGTTCGTTTAGGAGATGATATATTTTCATTAGAAAAATTTAAGGTTAGTTTATTTAAGAGATGATATGCATACTTACGAAATTTAAAAAAACATTGTCTATTAATATTCCGTTCGGTTTCGGGATTTTTCGGGAAAATCCCGGTACCAAATACCGAATCCCGAATTTGTCAAATATTTGGAACCGAATACCGGACCGATTAATGGTACCGGTTCGGGTTCGGTACGGTACCGGTTCGGTTCGGGAAAATGGTACTCGAAGCTCATCCCTACATACGTTATGTAAATCATTTAAATTACGAAAGTTCTTTCAAACATAAAATAAGACGTAAAACGATATCAACGTACATTGCTCATGAAAAAATGGTTTCACAATATATGGAGCATGAACATTTTCTCTCTAATGGTTTATTACATTTCAAAGTCCGGGTTTTTTCAATAGCAGAATATTTATCCACCTAGTATTTCAAAGTTGAGATCCGAGACGTACTATATTATATATGTTAGTCCCAGATGGCTATAACAAGTATTGTAGAAGGGGGGGGGGGGGTTGAATACAATACTCAAAATTTTCACAATTTTAATTCTTTTTATTGAAAATCTTTCAACAAGAATTACACATAGAAAACTTAAGACTGTTGCGGAAAAGAACAGATAAACTATTCTAACAATCTTACACAAAGTATACAACAAAATAACTAAGAACACTTAGAACAAAGCTATAAAGTTTTTCAAGCAAACTGGAAATTCTTGCACTTAGAGAATTCTTCCAGTTTGCGTAGAATATCAAGAGCTCACAGTAATCTTCAAAGTCTCTCAAGATGTGTGTATTTTCTGTATGGAGAGCTCTTCCTTTTATAGTGACAAGGAGTGTGCAAGCATTGAATGCTTGGGACACTTGTCATCTTCACACTTGCTGAGGATGTTGACTTCTGGAAAGTTGTGAAGTCCTTGTCACCTTTTACAAGATACAGTCAGAAGAGCCCATGCATGAGAAAAGAGCTTTGCATGGAAATGGATAATAAGACAGAATGTCACTTTATCCATGTAGAAAATATCTTCTCAATTTGTCTTCTTATGTCTCTCATTTTTGTCTTCTTTTGCTTCTCAAAATCTCTTTCAACAAATGCACCACCGAAGAAAGGTTGTAAGATTTCTTCCAAGACAAAATGAATTTGCTTCTCATTTTGTCTTATTATGTCTCTCATTTTTGTCTTCTTTTGCTTCTCAGATTTTCTTTCAAGAAAAGCACCACCGATGGAAACTTGGGATATGTGACACATCTTTGGAGAAAACATCTTTGAAGCTTCTTTGAGGTCCCACCGAAATGTCATTTGGGATATGTGACACATCTTTGAGATATATGACATCATCTTTGGGAAAAGCTTCTTTGAGACTTGGCCGAAATAGAGAGAAGTTTCGGTGGAGATACCACCGAAATTGTGAGAACAATTTCGGTGAACAATGACTTGTATGTTTGAGAAAAGATCTTTCACTTCCACAATGAGAGAATCTTTAATCTTGACTTTGGTTGATCTTTGACTTCACCAAACATTTGATATCTTGTACAAGCCATTACAAAGAACCATGCATCCAAAATTTCTCTAAGTATAAAATGTTTTTCAAAGTATAAAAGGAGATCATGAGGTCATCTTCAAATCTTGATGACCCAACAATCTCCCCCTATTTGATGATGACATCCATACTTAGAAAAACATGAGTAAGACAGTGAATAATGCATGTTGACCCTTCTTTACTTTTTTGGGTTCTTTTTCACACAGTCCATTTTTTTTGTGTATGTATATATGATATTTACATATAAGAAAAAATAAAAAGGTATAGCTGTACAAATAATCGAAAGGAAAAGGAAAGAAGTATAAACAGTATAAACAGAATGAATATTACTTGCATCTTTGGAGGGGCGAGTTGAAACTTGTGTCTGGCTTGAGGATTCTTCATTTTGATCAGCAGCCTTAGGATACTTCTGCCCAACTGTTGCATCTTGGCATCTTTTCATGTTTAGCATCAGCATCCTTTGTCTTTGTTTTGCTCCCCCTCAGTTAGATCAGTCGGTCTTTGTGTTTCTCCCCTTCAGTTAGATCCGCCCGGACTGAAGTGCTCCCCCTTGACCGGTCCGTCGATTTCCTCATTTTTTCAAGTTGGTCGCTGTATATGAGTACTGAGGGTTTATGTTGTTCCCCCTCAGATGAATTCTCCCCCTCAGCGGCCGACGTAGGAAAACACCAAGAGAAAATGAAAAGATCGGCCAGAACCAAGACTTTTTTTTTTTTTTTTGCCTTTCCACCGAAAATTGAGGAAAATCCACCGAAAATTGGCTATTTTCGGTAGGATTTTCGGTGGAAAATCAGTGTATTTTTTTTTTTTTTTACATTTCCACCGAAAATTGAGGAAAATCCACCGAAAATAGGCTATTTTCGGTAGGATTTTCGGTGGAGAATCGGTAGGATTTTTTTTTTTTTTTTTTTACCTTTCCACCGAAAAATTGAGGAAAATCCACCGAAAATAGGCTATTTTCGGTGGAAAATCAGTAGGATTTTTTTTTTTATAAAGGTTTTGGAGTGAGTGGAAGGGTTCACAGATGTAAACTCACCGAAGTGGGTTTTGGTGGGTAGAGCATTGAGTAGGACAACTTTGAAGATGAGATGAGAAAAATAGTTTGGTGGATGAAATGAATGGTAAGAAGTATGATGAAAAATGGGGTGTAGGAGATATGAAGATTGATGGTAGATGAGAGATGTCGGTAGAAAGTAGCAGCTTCGGTGGTAATGTTGTGAGAATGACATCATCATGCTTATGATGTCATGAGAGTAAGGAATTCTAAGGTTTTGTCAACTTTCTCACTTGTTCACATAGATCCATCTGCCCAGCTCAAAATCTGCAATCACAAAGAATTTAATTTCCAGGTACCCATTTTGAAGGTGGGTCCTTTTGGGTTAGAAGAAAAAGAATGAAAAGAATTTATATCACTCAGAATAATTCTTTATTTCACACAGTCTTTGGCAAAATGAGAAATATCACCACAGATATAGCATTTTCTATAAAGAGAGTTCCTTTTAGAAACTTGACATTTTTCCTAACTTTTGCTCAAAGATTTTGAAGAGATAACAAAGAATGGGGGTGCATCACATAGAATTCCTATTTCAAAAATTGGGAGTACATAAATCCTTTCTTTTGAATTGGACATTTTGAAACTCACAGATTTAAGAAGAAAATCGGTATGAGAAGTCATAAAGTTATTTTTGGAAAAATTTTGGAGGATTTCTTTTTAAGAAAGTAATAACACCCAGAGACTGGCCAAATAAAATTTCCAAAATTTATGTTTTCAGATGTGATGGCAGAAATTATGGACACATAGCAAAAGAGTTTGAAATAAGAGAATTCATAAAAGATAGATAAAACACATAGTATGTACCTGTGAAGAGTAGAAGAAGCACTTAGCTGATACAAGAGCAGTTGAGGAGTCATTCGCTTTCAGATGTGGGTTCATCTGCCAAATCATAAGATTTAGCAGGCAGACCCTTTCCTCTTCTGATAAGTCTTTCATTTCTTTCCTTTTCTCTCTTGTATTTTTCCTTGTATCTTTCAGCCCGGTCAAAATTTGCAGAAGAGAGGTGTTGGCTGAACTTTTGGGAATCATATTTGGATCTTTCCGATTTTGAGGAAAATCGGCCTGAGGAAGCAGTTCTGGGTCTTTCAAACTGTTTACTCTTACACTCAGAAGCAAAATGACCCTTTTTACCACAGTTAAAACATTCCTCATTAGATTTATCCAAAGGAGAGTGTTTGGAGAGAGAAGATGATGAATTTCTATCAAACTTAGATTTTCCAGAAGAGAGATGAGATTTGGATTTAGAGTACCCATCCAACATGGCCATTTCATCAGATAATTTATCAACTGAAGTTTCCTCACATTCATCCTTAGCATCACTAAAATATGCTTCTGAATGATCATTGGGATCTTCTTGACTATCATGGTCAGAATCAGATGGGTAGGTGATTTTTTGGAAAACACTTAGTCTTTTTGGAAGAGTCACTTAGGAGAGCTAGAGAAGAGTTCTTTAAAAACTTATGCAGTTTCGTCTGCTCATAGTTGAAAAGAGTACCATAAAGAACAGTAAGAGGCATATGAACAAGATCCTTGGTTGTCTTTATACAAGTACATATATTTTCCCAAAAATCGGGAAGACAGTCCATAAATTTGCACAGGACTTCCTCATTGTCATACACTCTACCTAACAGCTTTAAGTCATTAAGAAGACTGTTAAAGCGATTATAGTAGTTGGATAGAGATTCTCCTTTCTCAAAAGCAAAGAGTTCATAATTTCTAACAAGAGCAATCTTTCTGCTCTTTTTAACTTCATTTGTACCTTCGTACAAAACACACAGAGTGGACCACATCTCTTTGGCAGTAGAGAGATTTACCAGAGAGTGGTACACTTCATCAGGAAGAGAGAGAGCAATGATAGTTCTAACTGTGGAGTCAAGAGTAACTAAACGTTTCTCCTCATCAGTATACTTTTTAGGATTTTTGAGAATATACCGACCAGTAGCACTGGATTTTTCCTCATCAGAATCACTAGAGATTTCCTTTTCAAAGGTTTCTTTACCTGGCCTCTGCGTGTCATAGCGAGCCCAAACTCTGGGGATAATGGGTCCCTCGTTGAGAATGGTTGGATATCTAGTATCCACTCCTTCCATGAATAGCATCATGCGGCTTTTCCACAAAGAGAAGTTGTTGGGATTGAACTTAGGAGGTTTTGAAATGGAGCCATTTTCAGAGAAGTTATTTTGAAAAGAGTTTTCAACAGTAGAAGAAGAAGAGGCAGCCATCGTAGATCAAGTTTATGGAATTAAACTTTCTGCTCTGATACCACTTGTTAGTCCCAGATGGCTATAACAAGTATTGTAGAAGGGGGGGGGGGTTGAATACAATACTCAAAATTTTCACAATTTTAATTCTTTTTATTGAAAATCTTTCAACAAGAATTACACATAGAAAACTTAAGACTGTTGCGGAAAAGAACAGATAAACTATTCTAACAATCTTACACAAAGTATACAACAAAATAACTAAGAACACTTAGAACAAAGCTATAAAGTTTTTCAAGCAAACTGGAAATTCTTGCACTTAGAGAATTCTTCCAGTTTGCGTAGAATATCAAGAGCTCACAGTAATCTTCAAAGTCTCTCAAGATGTGTGTATTTTCTGTATGGAGAGCTCTTCCTTTTATAGTGACAAGGAGTGTGCAAGCATTGAATGCTTGGGACACTTGTCATCTTCACACTTGCTGAGGATGTTGACTTCTGGAAAGTTGTGAAGTCCTTGTCACCTTTTACAAGATACAGTCAGAAGAGCCCATGCATGAGAAAAGAGCTTTGCATGGAAATGGATAATAAGACAGAATGTCACTTTATCCATGTAGAAAATATCTTCTCAATTTGTCTTCTTATGTCTCTCATTTTTGTCTTCTTTTGCTTCTCAAAATCTCTTTCAACAAATGCACCACCGAAGAAAGGTTGTAAGATTTCTTCCAAGACAAAATGAATTTGCTTCTCATTTTGTCTTATTATGTCTCTCATTTTTGTCTTCTTTTGCTTCTCAGATTTTCTTTCAAGAAAAGCACCACCGATGGAAACTTGGGATATGTGACACATCTTTGGAGAAAACATCTTTGAAGCTTCTTTGAGGTCCCACCGAAATGTCATTTGGGATATGTGACACATCTTTGAGATATATGACATCATCTTTGGGAAAAGCTTCTTTGAGACTTGGCCGAAATAGAGAGAAGTTTCGGTGGAGATACCACCGAAATTGTGAGAACAATTTCGGTGAACAATGACTTGTATGTTTGAGAAAAGATCTTTCACTTCCACAATGAGAGAATCTTTAATCTTGACTTTGGTTGATCTTTGACTTCACCAAACATTTGATATCTTGTACAAGCCATTACAAAGAACCATGCATCCAAAATTTCTCTAAGTATAAAATGTTTTTCAAAGTATAAAAGGAGATCATGAGGTCATCTTCAAATCTTGATGACCCAACAATCTCCCCCTATTTGATGATGACATCCATACTTAGAAAAACATGAGTAAGACAGTGAATAATGCATGTTGACCCTTCTTTACTTTTTTGGGTTCTTTTTCACACAGTCCATTTTTTTTGTGTATGTATATATGATATTTACATATAAGAAAAAATAAAAAGGTATAGCTGTACAAATAATCGAAAGGAAAAGGAAAGAAGTATAAACAGTATAAACAGAATGAATATTACTTGCATCTTTGGAGGGGCGAGTTGAAACTTGTGTCTGGCTTGAGGATTCTTCATTTTGATCAGCAGCCTTAGGATACTTCTGCCCAACTGTTGCATCTTGGCATCTTTTCATGTTTAGCATCAGCATCCTTTGTCTTTGTTTTGCTCCCCCTCAGTTAGATCAGTCGGTCTTTGTGTTTCTCCCCTTCAGTTAGATCCGCCCGGACTGAAGTGCTCCCCCTTGACCGGTCCGTCGATTTCCTCATTTTTTCAAGTTGGTCGCTGTATATGAGTACTGAGGGTTTATGTTGTTCCCCCTCAGATGAATTCTCCCCCTCAGCGGCCGACGTAGGAAAACACCAAGAGAAAATGAAAAGATCGGCCAGAACCAAGACTTTTTTTTTTTTTTTTGCCTTTCCACCGAAAATTGAGGAAAATCCACCGAAAATTGGCTATTTTCGGTAGGATTTTCGGTGGAAAATCAGTGTATTTTTTTTTTTTTTTACATTTCCACCGAAAATTGAGGAAAATCCACCGAAAATAGGCTATTTTCTCTAAGTATAAAATGTTTTTCAAAGTATAAAAGGAGATCATGAGGTCATCTTCAAATCTTGATGACCCAACAATATATATTTAAGTGATGGTGGGTACTCGGTAGAGAGAATCCAACGCAAATGCATGTCTAAATCTTTTTCAATAAAAATCAATAAATCATTAATTATATATAATTTAATCAACTATAATAATATAACCAGCTGGGCACTCCCCGATTCTTTTTTCATTGCCAAAACCCCGCTCATTAATCTTAGATGTCCAACCCGAGCCGACCCATTTTCTCCGAAATCCGCTTTTCTAACGGGTCTAACGAGTCGTATCATCCGTGAACAACTATAGTGCAAATATAGTTGATAATGGGTTGACAAAACCTTGAAGTTGACTTATATTACAATAATACATCATTCACGAAAAGAATCAATAAAAGATCAAATGCATTGAATCCATAAGTTTTATTTTTGAGTAAACTTCACTTTTAGTCCCTGTGGTTTATTGTTTATAACACATTTGGTCTCTACAATTTTAAAACTATACTTTAGCCACTGCAATTAGCCATTTGGTTCGGATTTGGTCCCTCGTCATTATCTCCGTTGAAAAACTCAGTTAAATTAAGGGGTATTTTTGTCTTTTTCTTTTATAGGAAGAAGTGATACAATTCTTTTAAAACTATAGGGACCAAATTGTAATTTTTTCTAATTTATATTAATATAGGAGTAAAGTTCACTTTTGGTCCTTAAAGTATGTCAATTTCAACGGATTTCGTCCTTAAAGTTCATTTTTTTTAAAAGACCCTGACCTATCATACTTTCTCTCGCTTTTGGTCCAAAGGACTCACACCGTTTAAATGTTGCCGTTAGTACCCACACACGTGCATCTCACGTGAGGGTATTTTTGTCAATTCACATTTGACATCGTTTCCCTCCATATATGGATATGTCTGAAACAAACACTCAAGTGTTTTTCTCAATCCTCTCACCTTCAAAACCTTCCAAACCCATACGAACCCAGAGTACTAACGGTGCATTGATTCTTGAATCTTCGTTCCATTTATTCTTGAATCTTCGTTCCATGGCTACTGCAATGTGGACGATTAGAGCACGATTTGAAGACTTGGTTCCATTAGAAATATACGGTGCGTATTACACAGACCAACAATGGTTTGATTTTTGATTTGTAAGTTTTATTTCACCCCACAATGGTTGATCTTTTCTTTTTAATCTTTTGTTTTAATGTGTCACAGCTGATTACCCATAATACTTTTCGTTCAAGGTTCATCATGGAGGGGTTTTCACTAGGAATAGTCCAGGGAGACAATACTTGAATGGCAAAGAAACATTCATCGACTTGGTAGACCCTGATGAGTTGTCAATACATCAAGTGAATGATATGATGCAACAACTAGGTTACCCAGGTACTCACATGATGTTTTACCATTTTCTCATACCAGGCAGTGACCTAGACTTTGGGTTACATGCCTTTGGTAGTGATCAAGATGTCATTGAGATGCTTAAATATGTTTCACAATGTCAAATTCTCAGTGTATATGTTGAACATGGGATAACCAACTTGAAAACCTATTTTTTTCCCCTGGAGGTAACAAAGTTGTCATTGAGGAACTACCTGATCAACATTCACCACCTAACAATAAAAAAGTTGTCATTGAGGAACCTAAATGTAGGAAAAGACTGTGTTTAGAATGGCATGATAAACAAGATGGGGATAGGGTTGATAAAGGAAATTTTGGGGTAAATGAAAGAAATCATGTTGTAAATAATGAAAATATTTGCATGGCAACTGGATTTGATGGGGATAAGGTTGATAAAGTAAATTTTGGGGTAAATAATGAAAATATTTGCATGACAAATGATTTTGATGGGGATAAGGTTGATAAAGTAAATTCTGGGATAAGGGTAGATGATAAAGGTAAGGATGCAGAAGGGGTGGGTGAATCAATGCCAGAAGAAGATTTTCTTATAGATTTCTCAGTCCTTAATGAGTTTGAACCATTCTTTGGAGAGGGTTCTAGTGCTTTTGGGGTAAGAGATGGGGAAGGTAAACAAGTAGATGAAGAGGTGGTTGAGAAGTCTGATGATGATGAGTTCAATAGTGAAGATGATGACTATGATTTTACCATGGAGGATGATGACTTTGACTACATGGCTGAAGTAGACATGACTCAGTTTAATGAAAATGTGGATTGGGAAGCTGAGTGGGTGGGTAATGAGACACATGAGAATGAGGATGAAGTACATGTAGGTTCCCAGGAAGCAATAGACTTTGAGGAGTTTGAGAGTGGTTCCAGTGGTGAGTTTGAAATAGGAAGGAAGAGGGAGTTGAGGAAGTTGAGAAAGAGTCAAAAACAACAGCCACAAAACAACCCTGATGTTAGCTTTTATCCTGGCCAAGCTTTTGCCACAAAGGAGGAAGTAAAGAATAGAATCACCATGTATTCCTTGCATCACAGAAGGGACATAAGGCTGAAAAAAAATGATAAACTGAGGTTGAGGGCCATATGTAAGGGACAAACACCTGCATTTAAGAGTGAGGTTGGAGGGTCCACTAAAGAGGAGGAAAGTGGAGCACACTGTCCGTGGCTTTTGCATGTTTCAACCACAAATACTGAGTCAACTTGGGTAGTAAGGACATTTGTTGGGACCCACACTTGTCTGAACGCATGGAGGGTTAAATTGTGCACATCAACAGTTTTATCAAGACAGATTCTTGATGAACTTCATTCAAAGACAGACCTACCTTTGAAGACCATTCAAGAACAGTTGCAGAAGAAGTTCCAACTTAGGGTTTCACCACAGCAGGTTTTTAGGGCTAAGACGATGGCAACAAAGAAGATGAGGGGAGACTATGCAGAACAGTATGCTACTCTTAGAGACTATATCCTAGAGCTGCAAAGAGCAAATCCTGACACCACTGTCAAGCTAGAGATGGAATCTGAACCAAACCCAGACACACCCACAAGGGTGTTCAAAAGGGTGTACATTTGTTTGGGAGCCTTGAAGAATGGTTTTAAATCAATGGGGGGGGGGGGGATCTATTAGGCCTTGATGGATGCTTTATGAAAGGGCCATTTCCTGGACAATTGCTAACTGCTGTGGGTGTGGATCCAAACAATGGAATATATCCATTGGCTTATGCCATTGTTGAGGCTGAATCAACAAGCTCATGGTCATGGTTCTTGGAATGCTTAGGAGATGACCTTGATTTGGCTCCAAATTCCAACTTCACATTTATTACTGACAGGCAAAAGGTATGTCATTAATATTCACTTGTTTTTAATTTAATTTATTTATTTATTGTTTATTGTCAACATGGTTAATAATGTACTTAAAATGTCAACATGTCTTAGGGACTAGTACCTGCACTTGCAAAAGTTTTTCCATCAGCTGAGCATAGGTTTTGTGTTAGGCATATTCTTGATAATATGAAGTTAAATTGGAAGGGAAAAGCATATAAGGATTTTCTTTGGAAATGTGCAATTGCTACCACAGTGCCACAGTTTAACAGGGAAATGGAAGCATTGCAACAGTTCAATGATGCAACTTTTAAGTGGTTGAAATTAATCCCACCCCACCACTGGTCAAGATCCCATTTCACAGGTAACTATTTTGTAGCTAATTTGGAAATGTACAATTGCTACCACAATTTTGTAATCATTTTGTAATTTCTTAAACAGGAAGGGCCACATGTGATGTCCTACTTAACAACATGTGTGAAGTATTTAACAGACAACTAGTAGGTGGAAGAGACAAGCCAATCATAACTGCTTTGGAGTTTTGTCGGGAGTATTTGATGAAAAGATTGGTGATAGTGCAAAAGGCCATTGACAAGTGTGAAGGTAGGCTTTTGACACCAACTGCTACAAAACTGTTGGACAAAATCAAGGAGGAAGCATGTCAATATGTGGTACTCTGGAATGGTGAACATTACTATCAGGTAAACTTAATTAATTGTGGTAAAGTTAATTAGTTTTGGTCGTTATGTGGTACTTTGTTGGGACCTACATTTTGTAATTGGTTTTTTTTGCATACTCAGGTAAGTGGTCCATGGGCAGACCAATGTTGTGTTGATTTGGAAAATAAAGTTTGTTCATGTAGAAGATGGGAGATCAGTGGCATTCCCTGCAAACATGCTGTAGCTGCAATCTGGTATAGTTCTGTGAATGGAGGTGGTGTTGATTTACCAGAATCTTGGGTGCACAAGTTCTATAAGGTTGATACTTGGAAGAAGATGTATGAATTCAAGATTAAGCCACTGAATGGAAGGGCAATGTGGCCAAAATCAGCTTGTCCTATTAAGATTCTTCCACCAATGCATCATAAGCAAACTGGAAGACCCAAGAAGAGCAGAAAGAAGAGTGCTGATGAACTCAGTCAACCATTGGTGAAAGGTTTTAAGTTACAAAAGATAGGGAAAACAGTTAGTTGCCGTAGATGCAAGCAGGTTGGACACAATGCTAGGACATGCAAGAGACAGGGATAGGGAAGACAAGTGTGTGTTATGGGTTTTAAACTGATCATTTTGGTTGACAATCTTTTGTGTTCAAATATGTAATGCTTTTGGTAACTTGTAAGTTAATTATGTATATAATCCTTTGGTTGAATGTATATAATCCTTTGGTTGAATGTATATAATCATTTTGGTTCAATGTATATAATCCTTTGGTTGACAATATATATTCTTTTTGGTTCAATGTATATAATCATTTTGGTTGAATGTATATAATCATTTTCACACGTACTAACCTTGACAAGCAGTACTAACCTTGCTTCAGCAGTACTAACCTTGACAAGCAGTACTAACCTTGCTTCAGCAGTACTAACCATGACAAGCAGTACTAACCTTGCTTCAGCAGTACTAACCATGACAAGCAGTACTAACCTTGCTTCAGCAGTACTAACCATGACAAGCAGTACTAACTGTTTTCGTTATGCATCAGCAGTACTAACCATGACAAGCACTACTAACTGTTTTCGTTATGCATCAGCAGTACTAACCAAGTTCCAGCAGCATTAACTTTGTCTTGCAGTATTAAGTTTGTTCCAGCAGCATTAACCGGCAGTAGTAATGTTGCTCTGGCAGTACTATCCATACTTAGCAAATCTTCAGTTCCCAACAGAAGTAATCAGCATATTGATCAGAAGTTTAAATTGGTTCAAGCAACACATCAATTGATCATAAGTAATCCACATTCATTACTAACCAAAAACATTACACTGACCATAACATGAACAACTAACAAATTGTTGCACCTAACATTAACCTAACTAAAACCTATCATTAACCTAACTAAAACATTGTGCAGAGCACCTTAATGAACATCTAATTCACCTTAACTCAAAAACCCATAAATGAAGTACATTACAATGGACACCAAAGTAATAACCAAAATCTTCTTCACCCTCTAAGCTTCTTGAACAGCTACTGCAGAAGCTTCCTCAGCCATCCTTTTAGATCTCAATAAACCAAAAATTACTTCACTGCAACGACCACACACAGGTCCATCTAACCAACAAATAAAGCCACAACTTTTTTCCTGTTGTAGGCAAATAAAGATTAGGTAAAAAAACAAAAAATTTAAACTGAACATTACCAACTTACCTCTCTTGAACAACAATAAAATCGACGCCCTGGATTTGAAGTGGTCCAAGAGGTTCTGATTGTTGACTGAAATCCACATCTGCATATCACCATTGATGCGTGATCAAATGTTGAAGAAGAAGGTAACAGGGTTCGGGGGTGGGGAGTGCGAGAAAGAGAGAGAAGGTAAAGATAGAGAGAGAGGGGTTGAACCGTTGAAGAAGGATATTGGTTTTAAATAAATGTGAATTGACAAAAATACCCTCACGTGAGATGCACGTGTGTGGGTACTAACGGCAACATTTAAACGGTGTGAGTCCTTTGGACCAAAAGCGAGAGAAAGTATGATAGGTCAGGGTCTTTTTAAAAAAAATGAACTTTAAGGACGAAATCCGTTGAAATTGACATACTTTAAGGACCAAAAGTGAACTTTACTCTTAATATAGTCTTTTTATCTGTTTTCTTCAATTTTGCTTCCCACATCCGCGTCCGTCCCTTCCCTTCCCCGGCGACCTGCAACACCAGCGACATCCTCTTCCCTTCCCTTCAAATGCATCAATGGCTAACAACAATCTCTCTCCACCACCGCCGCTTCAACTCAATCGGATTCCTCCGTTTCACAACCGAGATCACGTCCCAATCCGGAAGATCATTATCCGAAAGCGAAGATGGGGCAAATGGGTCTCCGACAGCCTCGTCAGAAATCACTTTTTCCACGCCGGAGATGGCAACGTTTCTAAAGATTCAGATCTCTTGTCCCTTTATTCAGATGCTTCTTCGACTAGCGGTCAAAATCAGAATCAAGAAAGCGGTATTCCGAGTCATGGGTTGGGTAACAGAACGACAAAGGGTCCAAACCTTAAAGATGCTTTGGGGAAAGATGCATTGGTTAGGCAAATGGGTGTAACCCCAGCAACCCAGAATCCTAACTTATTCAAAGATTTGCTTGGCTGAATGCATCCACTGTGAAAGATTCAATGGGAAATATGTAGAAATGCTTTCAAATATGGCATGAAGAACTTGCAGGCTCCCTTGAGAAGATGGTCTTTTTTTTGCTTAGAAAGTTATAACAGTTGTTTTGTTTTTTTAATCTTTTGAGCTTTTATATTTTTGTAAGTTGCGGGGAAATGTGTACTTTTTGTTCCTGTGTATGATAAAGATTTTGAGGCTGAATCTCGTTTTGAACCTTCAATATCAAATAATATAAATAGATTTGTATAATCGATGTTGTTTCAGGACTGTAAACATCCCCGACAACCATCTCGTGTATATATATGTGTTATATATGTGCAGTGAGTGTATATATATATATATATATATATATGTATGTGTTGTATATGTGTGCAGTGTATGTATGTGTGTGTTGTGTGTGTGTGTGTGTTAAGTGAGGATGAGAAGACCATCAACACAAAGTGAAACAGACAACAAATTCAACAGTGAAGCAGGCAACAAATTCAGTCATCGATGAGAAGGCCATCGCACAAAGTGAAGCAAACAACAATGTCATTGTGAAGCTGGTCTGGGTAGAGAGACGCTGCATTTGGGAAGACGAGGTGGGTGAGGGGGTGGAGATGATGATATTATATATATATATATATATATATATATATATATATATATATGTGTGTGTGTGTGTGTGTGTGTATATAATATAATATATAAAATATTTTATTTTATTATTTAACCGAAAAAGACAAAAAAGGTGGAAAAAGACCAAATTACCCCTCACTTAACTGAGTTTTTCAACGGAGATAACGACGAGGGACCAAATTCAGACCAAATAGCAAATTGCAGTGGCTAAAGTGTAATTTTTAAATTGTAGGGACCAAATGTGTTATAAACAATAAACCCCAGGGACCAAAAGTGAAGTTTACTCTTTATTTTTTGTGGTTTGGTCAAAATGTGAAAAGTCATTATTAAGTAAATGCACAATTCCACAATACAACGTCTATTAAACACTAGATTTTATTTTACCATTAACTTATTTGATTTTAGAGACGTTATTTTGTGGCTCTAATTTACCCCAACATGATTCACCTAATCATTCCATTACAAACTATTTATTTATCTCAAACTTTTATAATTTACATAAAAAATGTGACGTCTTCCTCGGTAAAAAATAATTAATCGTGCTCTTAACATCGATCAATAGCGATGAAGATGAGAAGAAATTAACAGTTATTGTCGCTTCTACTTTAATTTTTATAGTTAACAAATATACTTAAATCTTTTCAGTAAAAAGGGCATCTATGACTGAAAAATGACAATATCAAAACTTGGCACAAAAAAGAGATTCCATTATATCACTAGTTTCTGGATTGAGTATCCCATATATAAAGTAAACTCAAGAGCATTAAAAGGTTTGATCTTTATCCATAATGTATCATCAAAAGGATATCCAAAGACTCTTTAGGTGGTCTTTTTTTTTTTTAATGATTAAGAGCCTGTTATGATATAGTGCAAATGAAATTTGGTTGTTTGGTAATTGTTCAGAAAAAAATCGGGACGCTGAATGGTTAAGGGAGACCCAAGATACAAAATCATTCAGAGAGTTTTAGAAACATTAAAAGAAATACTTTTTTTGCCAAACAAGATTTACATCTTAGCGATTCAGTGGTTGCCTCTTAATAAAACTATTAAGAGGTAAACAAACTGACACTTAATCCTTGATGTTTTCTATACCATAAAGCATCATATTTTGTTGGTTTAAGAGACTAAAATATATACCTTTTGGTTGAGGTTTAATTTCAAAGATACGATAGGTACAAGAATTATACCTTTTAATAAATTTGTGGCTTGAATTAGTCGAAGAATGATCAATCCAAACTCTTTCTCATCTTTAAGGATTAATTAATCAAATATGTAATAGACGACAAATTAGTTAGCACATAAAACTAATTCGTCAACCATTCCTACTTTGCTATTGGTTATTTAATTAGTCGAATCAATTAAATAAAGTGAGACCGATTGGTAATTATATATCATTTTAAATTAGACTTTTAGCTAGCGTATATACCTGTCTATATCTTGTATTAAAATTAATAAGACGATGTGTGCGTAAGTGTGCATAACACAAACATTACCATAGGATTATAGACGTGGGGCTAAACGTAGGGCAAAATGAGACAAATCTCGAGACGAAGTTGTAGTTAGAGCTTTCATATTCAATTTAACATAATTATCTAATCATCCATAAAATGAATCACATGCTCATTTGTTTTACTCATAAAAAGTCAATTGCCTCACAAACATTAATCAAGGAGTATAATTTTTCCAAAATCAAACACAAGCATTTAGTAACAAATTAAGAACTTCAATGTATAATATAAAAAGAGTGAATACATGTAACACCCCAAAATCAGGGCTAAATTAAACCTTAGTTTTTCCACAAGTTATGATAACATAAACTTCAACTTATAGATATATAGCAAGTGAATTAACCATTAGGAGTATATTTACAATACAGAATCCTTCAAATAGCCTATTAATCTAATTATATCTCTATGATTAGATTAACTAAGCTACCTAAGCAATCCTTCAAAATCTCCTTCTATTAACTGACTTCATTGCTATTCCAAAACGTTCGTCCCACAACCCTTTACTTTCCCGAACTGGTACCTGGTAAGAAAACATCATATGAAACGATTAGGCCAACGCCTAGTGAGAACATTCGTTTCAATAATAACATTTGCAAAATCAATGTAAGCAAGTTATAACAAACCTGATTACCCTTTTCTCTTACCATACGTGTAACTCTATTCCGTTAGCACGATTTTACCCAATTCCATGAATATGTTAATTTGAACCCGCCCCTATATATATATATATATATATATATGTTAATTTTGTTTTCAAAAGTGTGTTACAATTAAAATAAAATAGGTAATTAGGTTCATTTGGTCTCACTCCACCAGGCCAACATATGTAATTAATTTCTTGCACTTAACTCATCCACATAAAATAATAAAATTGATTAATGGAGTAAAACCATACCCTAATAACCTATCATTCTTTTCTTCATTACAAACACGCAACAAACTCGAATTACAAATATTGATCAATATAAATTAAGTGGTCTTTTAATAGACAATTTACACAACCATGTACTACTTAAATTTTTTGAACATGGTCGTCGAATACAAGTGACTTCTAAATAAGTTAGTCGTATTTTAGGGTTTTTGTTCATTCTTAAATAGCTCATCTTATGCTTTTCGAGATTGAGTTTTTATGCATGCTTTAAACATATAGGTGAGTTTGATAAATGATAACCATGCTATTTTTATACTTATTAAAAAAGTTTCGTTTAATTAATTATAAACTAGCTTAATAAGTTGTGCATGTTTTATACTATAATATGATTTTTCTTTCTCCTCGTGTGGGAAAACTGAATAGCAAAAGAAAAGCAAATATATAATATATTATTGGTTCACACTTCACGTTATCAGAATATAACCTACAACAAGAACGTTACGTTAACCAATGTAAAACATTTATTGATTATTGAGATATGTTTTTCTATTTCTTTGGTCATCATATATATATAGGGGTGGGTTCAAATGAAAACTCAAATTCAATTGTAAACGAGAGGACAAACCACAGCCGTTGATTAATAATCCGGTGAAGAGATCAGTGGCAAAAAAACGCGGTGGCAATTTTGTAACTAAGTTGAAAACTCTGTCCATGGCTTAATGAATATTTAGCGTGCAGGGGTAAAATTGGAAAAAAAAATTATTCAGTCTGAATAAAATGTAATTATTCAGACTGAATAAAGGTAATTATTTTCGTCAGATTAGAATCAGTGACTCCTTTGTTGACTTTTTATTTTCTTTTTTAATTAAAAAACTTTTACCCCCTTAAATTTTAAAATAAATTATCTCAAAAATTACTAACATTTTAATCAAACAAATTACATCAAAAAAACGAGAATTTCGTGCTCTTCGATATGACATCCATAATGATATAGTTTTTTTTTTCGTTTTAACCGTTTTTACGTGAAATCGTGTATATGTGTTATATTCAGAGTGAATAATATCTACATTTATTCGGACTGAGTATATAGAATTATTCAGGCTGAATATATGGAATTATTCAGTCTGAATAATTTACCTTTATTCAGTCTGAATAATTATATTCGTTTGAATATCTACCTTTATTCAGTCTGAATAAAGATAGATATTCAAAACGAATAAATGTTTAAGTTTTGTTCTTTTTTCATATCTACCTTTATTTAGTCTGAATAATTCTATATATTCAGACAGAATAAAGGTAGATATTCAAAACGAATAAATGTTTAAATTTTGTTCTTTTTTCATATCTACCTTTATTCAGTCTGAATAATTCTATATATTCAGTCTGAATAAATGTATATATTATTCATCCAGAATGTTATATTATTCATTCTGAATATAACGCATGTACACGATTTCACGTAAAAAACGGTTAAAACGAAAAAAAACTATATCAAGACATGAATAAGTTTTATTCTTTTTTAATATCAACCGTTATTCAGTCTGAATAATTCCATATATGCAGTCTGAATAATTCTATATACTCGGTCCGAATAAATGTAGATATTATTCATCCCGAATGTTGTATTATTCACTCTGAATATAACACATATACACGATTTCACGTAAAAACGGTTAAAACGAAAAAAAACTATATCATGATAGATGTCATATCGAAGAGAACGAAATTCTTGTTTTTTTGATGTAATTTGTTTGATTAAAATGTTAGTAATTTTTGAGATAATTTATTTTAAAATTTAAGGGGGTAAAAGTTTTTTAATTAAAAAAGAAAATAAAAAGTCAACAAAGGAGGCGCTGATTCTAATCTTGACGAAAATACCCCTAAAGCTGAATTTTAGGAATAGCTTAAATATGGCTGCGATCAATGGACGAGATTTGTCCTCACGTTTACAATTGAATTTGAGTTTTCATTTGAACTTTCCTCTATATATATATATATATATATGGGCCTAATCAAATGAGAACTTGATAAAATGTGATAACTGTGATATCCAGTCTCATCCACTCATTTAAAAAAATTAATATTATTATTAGATAAATACAAAAGGGCAATATAGTAATATACTAAATATGACAACTCATCCTTTGATTTTCTCTCCTACCTCTTTTATACCATATCTCTTAAACCAAATAACCTAAATTGTTTACCCACATCCCACGCCTCTCTTCTCTTCCCCACACCTCCCTCATCCCCACGCTACCCTCTTCCGGCGGTCTCCCTCTTCCGACGGTCTCCCTTTTCCGGCGATGACAACAAACGTCAAAAAGGCAACAAGAACCAACGGCAAGATTCCGGCACCGGTTAATCGGTAACTTCCTGCATCTCCTTCTGTTGGGTCACCAAAGATTTGAAATTGACTCACCGATGTTTTTCCCTAAAATCTTACTTAGAATATTTTAGCATGGTTCTTTAAATAACTTGTACAAGATAAACTGTTCGGTGAAGTCCAAGATCAACCGAAACCAAGCTTTAAGAGATTCTCTGTGCGAAATCAAGAAGACTCTTCTCAAGATATATACAAGTTATTGTCCATCGATCACACATCGGTGGACATCCTCTCCACTGATGGTGTACTCAACAAATCGGTAGACTTCATCTCACCGATGAGGATACTCAAATTGGTGGACTTCATTCCACCGATGTTGTCTTCAGGAATCGGTGGACTTCATCCCACCTATAAGGATACTCAAATCGGTGGACTTCATCTCACCGATGAGGATACTCAAATCGGTAGGATCTTCGTGTAAATGGATTTTCTTGCAGATGATTTTTAAAGACCAATGGCAGTTATATCGGTGGAACATCATCGATAAAATTGTCTTGGAAAACACATCAAGAAGATCTTCCAGTTTTGGCAATAATCCAGTGGTTGGTAAAAGTGTCCTTAGTACTTTGTCCACTTTTAGATAACATCTAAATCAGCATGGGCATTCTTCCTGGTTCCAAGAAAAAAGGTGATTTGGAAACATCAACTTTTCAGTGTACTACACCTTCTATCCAATCTCCTTATGACAAGTGTCATGAGCATTTAATGCACAGTACTCGTATCTTCACTATAAAAGGAAGTAGAAGGCTCCATGCAAACTACGCTTTCTGGACATCTCTCTCAGTGCAATAAATCTCCATATTGCTTGAAAAACTTTATAGCTTTGTTCTAAGTGTTCTTAGTTGTTTTGTTAGTTTACTTTGTGTAAGATTGTTAGAATAGTTTATATGTTCTTTTCCGCAACAGTCTTAAGTTTCTATGTGTAATTCTTGTTGAAAGATTTTTAATAATAGAATTAAAATTGTGAAAATTTTAAGTATTGTATTCAACCCCCCCCCCCCCCCTTCTATAATACTTGTTATAGCCATCTGGGACTAACAAGTGGTATCAGAGCGAAAAGTTTAACTCATAAACTTGATCTGCGATGGCTGCCTCTTCATCTTCAACTGCTGAAAATGCTTTTCAAAACAACTTTTCTGAAAATGGTTCCATTACCAAACCTCCTAAGTTTAACCCTAACAACTTTTCTCTTTGGAAAAGCCGTATGATGCTATTCATGGAAGGAGTGGATACTAGATATCCAACCATTCTCAAAGAGGGACCTATTATCCCAAGAGTGTGGGCTCGCTATGAAACGCAGAGGCCTGGTAAGGAAACCGCTGATAAGAAAGACTCTAGTGACTCCGATGACTCTGAGCCTTCTGACAAAGAGAAAGCCAAAGGTACTGGACGTTATATTCTAAAAAATCCTAAGAAATATACTGATGAAGAAAAACGTCTTGTTACTCTTGATTCAAAACTTAGAGCAATCATTGCCCTCTCACTTCCTGATGAAGTCTATCATTCTCTAGTTAACTTTGAAACTGCTAAAGAGATGTGGACCACACTATGTGTTCTGTACGAAGGTACAGAGGAAGTGAAGAAATGCAAAAAGATTTCTCTCATAAGAAAGTATGAACTTTTCACTCATGAAAAAGGTGAATCTCTTCCTAGCTACTATAATCGTTTTAACTCTCTTCTAAATGATCTGAAGTTACTAGGCAGAGTCTATGATAATGAGGAAGTTCTAAACAAGTTCATGGATTGTCTTCCTGAGTTTTGAGAGAACATGTGCACTTGTATCAAAACTTCCAAGGACCTTGAGTACATGCCTCTAACTGTTTTATATGGAACTCTCTTCAACTTTGAACAAACCAAGTTACAAAGGAAATCTTTCATCAAATAGATAAAGGGCACTTCTATTGCCCTTGTCAGTGAAAATTCCAAGAAATCTCAAAATGTTCCACGCATCACCTATCCTTCATCAGATTCTGACAACGAAACCCAAAGCAACTCTTCTCACCAATCGGAGGCATATCTAAGTGATGCCGATGATGAAGGTGAAGAAATCTCGGTTAAGCAGTTGTCTGATGAAATTGCCATGTTGGCTGGTTTCAAAAACATGTCTCGTTTTTCAAATAAATCCAAATCTTTCAGAAAACCCTTCTCCTCTACAAAAGCTTCCTCAACTGATAAGACAAATGAGGAATGTTTTAACTGTGGAAAGAAAGGACACTTTGCTGCTGAGTGCAGAAGTAAGCATGTGATGAACTCTAGAAATTCATCTTCTGACAAGTTTTCCTCCAAGTTTGAAAAACCCAAAAATAACACTTTCAAATCAAACCTTGCCAAGAAAGATACTCAAACCTCAACCAAAGATCATCAAGAAAGGGCTGAGAAGTACAAAGCCAAATACAAGAAAGAAAAGGAGAGAAATGAGGGTCTCCTTAGAAAAGAAAAGGGCCTCATGGCCGAAATTCATGATTGGGAAGAAGAGACCTCTGACAGTGACAACAACTCTCCCAACAAGTGCTTTATGGCCATCTCAGAAGATGTGGAAGATACTGAAAAAGCTACCTCTCCAATGGCTTTGGTGTCAACTGGGTGCTCGACATCATACTCTCAGGTACATCCTTTTAATGATATGACTGATAGTGAAAAGATTGATGCTTATGAATCTTTAACTAAAGACTTTTATTCTGTCAAGGATGGTAAGAAAAGAAAATCTATTCAAGTTAAAGAACTCACATCTAAACTTGAAATTTGTATGTCTAAACTTGAAAAGCTTGAGGAAATCAAAGCTGAGCTTGAGGATCTAAAAACCATAAATCATGTGATCTCAAAAGAGAAAAACAAACTTTTTAAGAAATTAAAAAGAGAACAAGAGACTGTTAAGAAATGGACAAGTTCTTCAAAGAATCTTGAGCAAATCTTTAAAGATCAAATTTCTGTTAACAACAAATTTGGTTTGGGCTATGGAAAAACCATCTCTGACGTCTCTTCTCAAACGCTTGAGCCTACCTCTAATGTATGGGATGATGTCTCAGACTCAAGTTCTTGTGACTCTATTTCCTTAGACTATTTAGATCTAGGTGAAGCTTTAAAGTTTGGAATGTTCATAAAAGCTAAAGAATCATCGTTTGTTCAAAACATGGAAAAAGAGGATTCCAATGACTTTTCAAAACCATCCATGATCTTTTAAAAGATTTAGCGATTGATGAATATGTCCCTCCTACCGATCTTTCAAAATCAAAGTCTGTCAAAAGAGTTAAATCTAACTCCATCGATTTGAATTCCCCACCTATGTGTAACTCTTCAAAAGCTAAGTATCTCACCGATATGAATTCTCCTACCGATTTCCTTCCCCGTTCTGTGAGCCTCACAAACTCAAAAGGGAAATCGGTGGAGTTTGGAAACGATCATTTCAAAAATACTTCAAGAAATCTTTCCAAATTCGTTTCCACCTCAAGTAATGGTACTTTAAGTTTTCCTTCTCATTCCTCATCCTTTGGTCCTAAAAACTCTCAAGTTAATGTCATGAGGAAAGGAAAAGAAGAACTGCAAAAACCTAAAAAGATTTTTGTTTACAGAAAATGTTATAACTGTGGTGACACTTTTCATCTTGCCAAGGATTGCCCAAAGGAAAGAATTGAAAGAATCAAACCTAAGGACTCTTCCTCTTCTAACCCAAAAGGACCCACCACCAAATGGGTACCTAAGAACTAATCTGTGTGTGCATGCAGGCTTTTGAGCACCATCAAATATGGTATCTGGATAGTGGGTGCTCACGCCACATGACGGGAAATAAATCTCTTCTCATCAACTATGTGTCTGGAAAAGGTCCATCTGTAACTTTTGGTGACAACTCTAAAGGTTACACCAAAGGATATGGAACTCTCACTAATGGATCTGTTACTTTCAACAAAGTGGCATTTGTTGAAGGTCTCATGCATAATCTTCTCAGCATTAGCCAACTGTGTGATCTTGGATATAAAGTTATCTTTGAACTTTGTATCTGTACTGTTGTGGACAAGAACTTCAACGTGGTGTTATCTGGAAAAAGGATGGAAAACGTCTATATCATCGATATGGGACTGAGTAACAATTCATCCGATGTCTGCTTTGTGTCAGATGACACAACCAAAAGGAACTGGCTGTGGCATAAACGTCTATCTCATCTGAACTTCAAAACACTCCATAAAATCTCAAACAAAGAACTGGTGACTGGCATGCCAAAGTTGAACTTTGTTAAAGAAAAGCTTTGTGATGCATGTGAAAAAGGGAAGCTCACCAAAACATCCTTCAAAACCAAGTAATGCTCTTTCATCTTTCTACCTCTCCAAATGCTGCACATAGATCTATGTGGACCAGTCAGCACTCCTAGTCTTGGTGGCAAAAGGTACATTCTTGTTATTGTTGATGAATTCACTAGATATACTTGGGTGTCTTTTCTCAGGTATAAAAGTGATGCAACTGAAGACATCATCAACTTTGTCAAGAAAAATGAAGTTCTAAATGGGCAACTTGTACGATCGGTGAGAAGTGACAATGGCACTGAATTCAGAAACAATGCTCTCGAAGATTTTTTCAATAAAAAAGGAATTTCTCAAAATTTCTCTGCCGTTAGAACTCCTCAGCAAAATGGAGTAGTGGAAAGAAAGAACAGAACCCTATGTGAGGCTGCTAGATCAATGCTAAGTGAATCAAATCTTCCCACCTATTTTTGGGTTGAAGCTGTTAATACTGCTTGCTTTACCCAAAATAGGTCGGTGATATCCAAGAGACATGACAAGACCCCTTATGAAGTTTTTCATGGCAGAAAACCAAATATCGGCTTTCTTCATGTCTTTGGCTGTGTGTGTTTTATTCTAAATGATCGTGACAATCTTGGGAAGTTTGATCCCAAAGCTGATGAAGGAATCTTTGTTGGATACTCTCTATCCTCCAAAGCATATCGTGTATATAATCTCAGGAGAAAATGCATTGATGAGTCCATTCATGTCAAATTTGATGATCTAAGATCATCATCTCTTTCAAATGACAATGATGAATTACACAGATGGATTTCCTCATGCATAGGTGATGCTCCCACAGTCAACTCCACCGATGCTTCCTCCATTCCTTTGAACCCATCAAATCCATCTACCTCAAATAACCAAGTTGGGTCACCTTCCTTAGTGCCGAACATCGTTTCCACCGAAATTGACCATCTTCCCACCGACATGATTCCTCCCACCGACATACACCTTTCCACCGATCCCATGCCTACCACCGACCCTATGCCTTCCACCGAAAATAATGTCTTTCACCGATCCTCTGATCCCACTCCACCGACATTCCCCACACAAAGTATTCCACCACCTTTACCTCCTGCCACTAAATGGACCAAAGATCACCCCATAGTTCAAACCATTGGTGATCAACAAGCAGGTGTTCAAACTCGCAGAGGAGTTGGAAATATTTGTCTCTATGCGAATTTTCTCTCTCTTATTGAACCCAAGAAGATTGATGAGGCTCTAACAGATCCCTGCTGGATCACTGCCATGCAAGAGCTATTTGAGAGAAACAAAGTTTGGAGATTGGTTCCCAGACCCCGACAGAAGACAATTATTGGAACCAAATGGATCTTTAGAAATAAAATGGATGAAGAAGGTACTGTTATCAGAAATAAGGCCAGACTGGTTGCTCAAGGATACCGACAGGAAGAAGGCATTGACTATGATGAAACTTTTGCCCATGTTGCAAGACTTGAAGCCATAAGAATTTTTCTGGCTCATGCTGCCTACCGAAATTTCAGGGTCTTTTAGATGGATGTCAAAAGTGCTTTCCTCAATGGGGAACTTGCAGAGGAAGTCTATGTGAAACAACCACCTGGCTTTGAAGACCCAGCTCATCCAGACCATGTGTACCGATTAGACAAGGCTCTCTATGGTCTCAAGCAAGCTCCACGTGCTTGATATGACACTCTTGCCAACTTTCTTTTAAAGCATGGATATTCCAGAGGTAAAATTGACAACACTCTCTTCATCAAGGAGACCTCAGGTAATCTTATTCTTGTCCAAATCTATGTTGATGACATCATCTTTGGTGCCACTGATGAATCACTATGTGATGAGTTTGCTTCTCTCATGATGAGTGAATATGAGATGAGCATGATGGGAGAACTTACTTTCTTTCTAGGTCTTCAGGTCAAACAATCTTCAGAAGGAATTTTTATAAACCAAAGTAAATACATTCGTGACCTTCTAAAGAAATTCAATTTTTTAGGTAGCTCTCCTATGAAAACTCTCATGGAACCACCTTTGAAACTTCATGCTGATCTAAAAGGTGAATCTGTTGATGTTACCAATTATCGAGGAATGATTGGTTCTCTTCTGTATTTAACTGCTAGCAGACCGGATATTATGTTTGCTACTTGTCTATGTGCCCGTTATCAAGCCAATCCAAAAGAATCACATTTAAAGGCTGTAAAACGGACTTTTCGGTATCTCAAGGGTACCTTGCACCTGGGTCTTTGGTATCCCAAAGACTCGGGTTTTGAACTAATTAGGTATTCAGATTCAGATTATGCAGGTTCCCAGATTGATAGAAAGAGTACTACAGGTAGCTGCCAACTTCTTGGTGGAAAATTGGTCAGTTGGTCCAACAAGAAACAGAACTCCGTGTCAACATCAACTGCTGAGGCTGAATATGTTGCTGCTGGAAGTTGTTGTGCCCAGATCCTGTGGATGAAAAATCAACTAAGGGACTACAATCAAATCTACTCAAAGATCCCCATTCTGTGTGACAATTCTAGTGCAATAGCTATTGCAAACAATCCAGTTCTCCATTCCAGATCAAAGCACATAGATATCATATATCATTTCATCAGGGACCACATCTCCAAAGGTGACATTGAGCTGCACTTCATTCCTTCAGCTTGCCGATTTGTTCACCAAGCCCTTAGATGAAGCCAGGTTCAATTTTCTAATAAGTGAACTTGGTATGTTGTATTTAGAAAATTAAAAAAAATGTGGTATAAATAATCATGCTCACCGATCTCTTTCAGTATCGGTGACCGATCCTGTCTGTGTCGGTGTGCAAATCCCTCATCAAAACCAATGTCGGTGTGCAAATCCCTCAAAGTATCGGTGGCTGATAGGGCCTTTGTCGGTGATAACCCCCCCACCGATTCTTATTCGGGAATCACCATTCTTGTCTTTGTCAGTGACAAAACTCTACACTGAAATCGAATTCGGTATTGTCCTTCTCACCGATTCCCTATCGGTATACGAATCTCACCGATCCCCTTTTTTATCTATCTTCGGTGTGCTCTACCATCACCGACGATCGACAAACCGGTCACTGAAGTTCACACCGACTTAAGCCTACCACTGTTACATCGACTCTCTTTCTTACCACCGATTGTACTCAACAAACTCTTCGGTATGATTTCTTCATCGAAATCTACCACCGACGCTTCGAACCTTATCTCATACGGTTCCCCATGCTTACATCACTCTAAAAACCCTATGTGTCAGTCGACTTTGACCCTTCCCATTCCACATAACGCCTTTTTGACCACAAATTTTTCTTAAACTATATTATTTTATTTAACCCTCTCCTTTCACTCCCTCATAACCGTTCCCTCTCCTTTTTGAATCCATAACCCTATTCCTTTCTCCTAAATAAAACCCATCGCCTTCCTCATTCATCTTCTCTCTTCTCACCTGCAACGATGGCACCCACCAAGATACCAACATGCTTTGAAGACCTCATATTTAACCCTTGCAACCACGTCGCACGATTCGAATCCGATCCCGCACATCCAGAGTTCAACACCATCATCAACTTCTTAACTTGATCTCCTCTCCTCCATGCTTTTTCTTGCAATCCAAAAATGAGCAAGATGCTCATTGGCAACTTTTGGCTCACCTGTGTGTATGACCCATCTAACAAAGCCATCCATGCATCCATTCTCACTGACGAGGAAGGTGATCACGATCTCACATTTGGTGTTGATGACGTTCGTCGTGCCCTCAAGATTGATGCTTTCTCCTCTTATGTAGACATGCACGTCGATAACTTTGTTGAACAAGTTATCAGTGTCATTGGCTATGTGCACCAATCTGATGACAAAGTCTCCAAATCCTCAAAAGGCCCAGGTACTCTCACTCGCAACAAAATGGGTGGTGTTTGAAACTTCTTCTTTGCTCATGTGATCCATTGTCTCTCTAGAAAGACAAGTGGTCAAGACCAGTCCCCTTCTTATATTACCAAACTAGCCCATGCTCTAATTTTTCAAAGAAAGGTGGATTTTGCTCAGTATTTCTTTACTGAGCTGACTGAAGTGATCAAACACCCAAAACGATGCCATGTAACATATCCGCGTTTCATCTCCATGATTCTACAACACAAGCTTGGCTCGGCCTTGGACTCGGATCGCAAGTCTCAATCTCCTCGTTTTTCTTACGACTGGTTATCCCCTTTTGTTGGCCAAAAGACTCTCAATATTGGTCGTCTCGCTACTGATCGCCCTTTACGCCAAGGTATGATCTCTTTTGCTATATCTCCCGATCTTCACTGGGGTGATGCGGAAGCTCCCAGGTTTCAACACCCAGAAGTTCCCGAGGAACCCGAAGTTGTAGTGGTCCCTTCTCCCCGTCCTCGAGTGACGTCGGGTGGAGCTAAAAAGAAACAACGTAAGGCCACCGACACCTTCGCACCCGCTTCTCGAACCATGCCACCGAGAGATCCCTCGGAGGCTTCCTCGGTTCAAATCCCATCTCACAAGCGGAGGCATTCATCATCCCCTTTGAGATCTCCTTTAAAGAGGTCTCGAAAGCTTTCGGCCCCACCGACTAAGCCAACTGACGATTCTCAAAAATCGCTCGTTGTTGAACTTCAACCCTCCGGGCCAAGGGAATCCGTTATTAACCCCACCGACTCCTCCGTTGTCTCTCTACAGACCTCGGTTGTACATTTGGAGGAACCACACTTTACCTCCCCACGCACTTCTTTGGGTGGAGGAGATGACTTCGGGGTCTCTCCCCTCGAAGGCTCCGATTTTTCACTGCACAGCCTTTCACCCGATCAGTTTATGATCGATGACATCTCACAACCCGATCAGGGTTCCCCCCACCACCCCCCCCCCACATGACTTCTTTGATTTTATTTTGGGTGACACTGGTTCTCCCCGAACCTTCCCGTCTACCGAAGAAAACCCCACCGAGTCTCCAAAGCAACTTACACCCCGACGATCTCCATCTCTACCGAAACAACCTTCACCTCGAAGGTCTCCCTCCCCACCGAAACAACCTTCACCTCGAAGGTCTCCCTCCCCACAAAGGCAACTTACACCCCAACGATCACCTTCACCCCAAAGATTCCCCACACCGATACAGGTCGATTCCCCTCCCCGAGATCCTCCTCTACCGAGAGCACTTTATCCCGATGTCATGTCCCAGTATCTTCCGAATCATGCTCCCGAAGAAGATCGACTACGACTACAATTCCGTTTCCCGGAATACGGTGGTGTTACCTCTTCAAGTACTAGGCTACGCTCTGCATTCCATGCTGATATTCAAGAGTGTGCTCGCCAGACGCCAGTGTCGGCTCGTCGGCACTCAGTTTGAAGGCTTCAAACAATCTACTCTTTCTATGCTAGCCCGGGCCAACTCCAGAATTTCGGTGCTCGAATCTCAGTTGTCACAGATCTTGTCCGATGCTATTGCCAACGCCCTTCGGCCGGTCTCTTCTACGATTGGTTCCTTATCTAACAAGGTGAACTCTTTGATCTCGTCTCATGGGGATCTTGCTTTATCTTTCGGTGCTTTCAAAGCTTCATCTCTGGTCAAGGATACTGAATTCGAAAGGCTTCTTCAAGAGGCCAAGTCTCATCAAAATCTTGACACAAGCATCACCAATTCTCTCAGCTCTCTTCACACTAAAACTGACAACTTGCAGGAGAAAGCCCAATGGGAAATGGACTTGGGTGATTTCACTATGATCTCAGATGAAACTACTCAGAGCTTGGCTCTTCTTCACACAAAGTTTGACAGTTGTTTTTAACAGTTGGGTTTTAAGGTTCCGGCTGCTGCTGAGGGGGAGAAATCAGTTGGTCAACCAAAATTGCCTTCCATCAAGAGATCTTTCAGCAACATGCCTCCACCTGCCACCGAAGCTTTAGCCATGCATTCACCGAAGACATCTCAGTCTCCACCGAAACATACAGGTACCACCGACTTCATCTCCACACCACCGAAAGATCCATCGGTGGAAATAGTACATGCAGCAGTTGAGGGGGAGAGAATCCAAGCATCTTCTGAGGGGGAGCAAAAATCCAAAACTCCCAAAGACAAAGGTAAGAAAACTCTCACGGCTGAACAGTTGGCCGAAGAGGAAAAGAAAAGCAAAGAGTTGGCAAAATATGGGACTCGACCTACCGATGCTCAATCCTTGAAACTAAAGCCTCCTTCTCAGCAATCTCAAGAATCCAATCTCGGTCTAACTCCTCAGGAGATCGAGGAAGCCAGATTAGCTCAAAAAGCCTTAGATGATTCCAAGGCTCTCTCTTTGGAAGTTGCAAAAGAAGAGGCCCTCAAAGTCAAGTCTGCCGATGCACTTTCCACCCAAAAATTGGTGCTGAGTGAAATTGAAAAAGAAAGGAATGAAGAGATCAGTTGGTACAAAAAGACTATGCACCACCGAATCAACAGCTCCCCGGTCTCAAACGTCAAAATTGCTACCTCCAGAACCAACCCAAAGGATATCAGGCTGATCATCGATAGAGAAGATGGCTCAATGAAAAGTGTGAGAGATGTTCATCTCAAACATTACGGTCTCCCCGAATGGTATGAGATCTCTCGACACTTGGTCAGAAGTGCAAACCCAAAGAAAGACATCTTTGTCAAATACATTGATGGATTAATGGAAAAGATGAAAGAGATTAAAAGAAAACACAACATCACTCTTTCCACCGATGAAAGTGCAAAACTTAAATCGATGAAAGAAGAAATCATTCTTCCCAAAGTCAAGAATCCTACCGACAAGGTGTTCAAGGAAATGGCAACTGAAGGGAAAATTCCAAACATAAGCAACCTGAATTTGTCCATCCCTACATCTGTGTCTTATCCCACTACGACTTTGAGCCTCTCACCGATTCCAGGGTTATTCTTCAATGATGGTTTTGGTCATCGGGCCTTTTTCAGATTTGCACAAATCCCCATCGCCGATACTTTGTTCCTTGAAGGTATCTCCAAACTATTTCCCTACATCCCCGAAGCTCAACCATTCTACCGAAATGTGTTAGATGAGATCAAGCGCCGACAAACTTCCAAGAAATAGATCTTCATCTTTCTATGTGGTACTTGTAAAAGTTTGTTTCTCCTTTTGTCAAATGTACGAGAAAAACTTATCCAAATACAAGTACTTGTCTATTTGAATTTCCTTTTATGCACATAACTTCACTTTACTTTTACTTGTAAATACTGTAAATAGCATACATACTCTTACAAAAGAAAATTAGATCAAAAAGAACAAAAAGAATGGTCTATGTGAAAAGAACCCAAAAAGAGTAAAAAAGGTCAAATTGCATTTTACTTTTTATTACTCTTAAATATTCAAAGGAAGGAGCTCAAATTCAAATAGGGGGAGATTGTTGGGTCACCAAAGATTTGAAATTGACTCACCGATGTTTTCCCCTAAAATCTTACTTAGAATATTTTAGCATGGTTCTTTAAATAACTTGTACAAGATAGCAACTGTTCGGTGAAGTCCAAGATCAACCGAAACCAAGCTTGAAGAGATTCTTTGTGCGAAATCAAGAAGACTCTTATCAAGATATATAAAAGTTATTGTCCATCGATCACACATCGGTGGACATCCTCTCCACCGATGGTGTACTCAACAAATCGGTGGACTTCATCTCACCGATGAGGATACTCAAATTGGTGGACTTCATTCCACCGATGTTGTCTTCAGGAATCGGTGGACTTCATCCCACCTATAAGGATACTCAAATCGGTGGACTTCATCTCACCGATGAGGATACTCAAATCGGTGGGATCTTCGTGTAAATGGATTTTCTTGCAGATGATTTTTAAAGACCAATGACAGTTATATCGGTGGAACATCATCGATAAAATTGTTTTGGAAAACACATCAAGAAGATCTTCCAGTTTTGGCAATAATCCAGTGGTTGGTAAAAGTGTCCTTAGTACTTTGTCCACTTTTAGATAACATCTAAATCAGCATGGGCATTCTTCCTGGTTCCAAGAAAAAAGGTGATTTGGAAACATCAACTTTTCAGTGTACTACACCTTCTATCCAATCTCCTTATGACAAGTGTCCTGAGCATTTAATGCACAGTACTTGTATCTTCACTATAAAAGGAAGTAGAAGGCTCCATGCAAACTACGCTTTCTGGACATCTCTCTCAGTGCAAGAAATCTCCATATTGCTTGAAAAACTTTATAGCTTTGTTCTAAGTGTTCTTAGTTGTTTTGTTAGTTTACTTTGTGTAAGATTGTTAGAATAGTTTATCTGTTCTTTTCCGCAACAGTCTTAAGTTTCTATGTGTAATTCTTGTTGAAAGATTTTCAATAATATAATTAAAATTGTGAAAATTTTAAGTATTGTATTCAACCCCCCCCCCCCCCTTCTACAATACTTGTTATAGTCATCTGGGACTAACACCTTCTTTTGAAAATAAAGCACCGATTGTGGTTGTTTTTGTCTCCTTCATCCAACACCAATAATCAACCGCATCAAACCCCTTCCATATGATGGTGAACTCCGCTCCCTCCCACCCCTCAAAGCAGTGACGATGTTGAACCACCGTCGGATTTCAAGTTCATGGCAGCGAGTGCAAACCCATCTGCAAATAACGAGTCACCAAGCAGTGGAAATGGCGCCACCACCGTTAATAACAACGGTGGTGGTGGTGCCGCCGTGCAGTATATCGATGGTGGTGGTTCGAAGTCATACAAATATGAAGACGATGACAACGGTACAATTTTGATTTTCAATCTCCCCCTCTCTCTGATTTTAGATCTCGCCGGAGATGTAACGCAAATCTCGTCGGAGATGTAATATCAGAGATGTATCACAGTTTTGATTTTCAATCTCCCTCTCTCTCTCTGATTCAAGTACCGTTGTTTACGAATTGTATCACATGTGGTATCACAGTGGTATCACATGTAGCATCACAATGTATCACAATGTATTTTAAGTGTATCTTAATGGTAATTACAATGTAACAAAATGTATCTTAATGGTAATCACAGTGTAACACAGTGGATATCATTGTGTTACATTGTGCATCTTTGTATTTATTTTGGGTATCATAGTGCATTTTGTATGGTAATCACAGTGTAACACAGTGGATATCACTGTGTTACATTGTGCATCGTTGTATGTATTTTGGGAATCATAGTGCATTTTGTATGGTAATCACAATGTAACACGGTGGATATTGTGTTACATTGTGCATCGTTGTATCTATTTTGGGTATCATAGTGCATTTTGTATAGTAATCACAGTGTAACACAGTAGATATCACAGTGTGTCATGTGTTTGTCGGAAAAAATTTCGCCGGAGAAGAGATGGCCGGAGAGGAGAGAGGAGAGAGAAGGGAGGAGAGAGGATACTTTTAAAATACCTAAATTGACCTTTGATTAAAATTTAAGTCAATATTACTAAAATAAAATAGTTTCCTAATTTATCTCTGATTTGTGGTTGAGATTGGATCTCACAGTTATCACCTTTTACTAGGATCTCCCATGAATATGCTCCTATATATATATATATAAGACGGTAATTAAATGAGAACCATAAAAAGGCTGAGAACCATGAAAACCGATCTAAGCCATTAATTGATTTAATCTATTACGGCTTAGATGGGTTTTCACGGTTCTCAATCTTTTAATTATAACCATGTGATCAAAAGTTTAATTATAACAATGGGATCAAAACCAAATTATGGCTTAGATCGGTTCTCATGGTCCTCAATCTTTTTTTGGTTTTCACGTGATTTAACCCATATATATATATATATATATATATATATATATATATATATAGAGAGAGAGAGAGAGAGAGGTGGATTATTATGCAATCCCTTATATTTCTGTAACCCCTGCAACCTAATCTGAGCCGTCAGCCTTACGATCTACGGCCAAGGATTAAAAAGGTGGCAATTTTGATATTATTTCTTGATGAAAGGGTAAGCGTGTCATGAAATTAGTTGAATCAGGGATAAAATTGGGATACATGATTCAAAATATACGACAATTGAATATTCATTTCCTCGGAAATCACTCACTCATAATCAAATCATTGTCGCACAAATCGGAGAGATGTCCTTTAATTGACATTTTCAAAACCCTAAATCGTCAGACGACCCTCAAGTAGGTTTTGGTAATTCAAGAAATTGAGGTAAAGGTTATCAATTTTTTCTCGTTTATGAATTAATATTCATGAAATTACTGAACTTCATAAATCTGTTGCATTAGTTTGCAAAAGGAGTGAAAAAATAATGTTGAAAGCGGCGTTTTCTAAGTTCACGAACACAACATCCAATCCAGTGGTCCTAGATATCATCTTCATGGACGAATTCGTTCAACAAATCAACGGGTTTCATCATCCTCACGCTAATAAGTTTGTTGCATAAGCTTTTCACTGGCTGGAACCCTAATTCATGCTAATCGAATCGGGTTTTTTAGTAAATTATATTAACAATCGATCAAATTCTTACAATGAAAAAACAATGTACCATTAATTAGGAAAGATCCAAACAATCCCAAAAATAACGGAAACACAATATATGGAATTATCTATATAAATTAGATTTCCAACACTACCCTTTTGTAATTAAAAAAAAAAACAGAAAAACCTTCAAAAAAATGAAGGGTGGAGATGAGGATTGCATGATCAAGATGGGTTGAATTTGAAAGTGTCTCTCTCTCTCTCTCCATATATAGAGAGAGAGAGAAAAGGGAGGTTGAGGGAAAACCTAAAAAAATGAAAATTTGAGAAACACGTGTGTATAAAAATCAAAACATACCTTAATTACTTGTAGGCACAAATGCATACCGTCCAACTTAAGGACTATCAGGGTGTTCATCAGTTTTCCACTTTTTTGAATTTTTACCCTGAACCGGATCCTATATATACATAGCAACAGACTTATGTTATCTCCCTAAGATCATTTTCTTGTAAAGTCGCAGACAATATTCATCCAACATGGTCCTCTTAGGCACAAAGTTATCCTTTTCGATCAATAATAGTATAATAGAAATTATCACTAATGTGGATTGCCAAGTGCTCTTTGAGTCACAATTGAAGTCTAGTATATATGCTAAAATAATTCTTAACTTTTTAAAAGGTAATTCTATACATTAGAATACAATGATGTCGCCAAAATTCAAACTTTAAATTAAAAATATAACAGAATACATATAACTATTTGTTTTATTTTGTTTAATTGCATGAATTGATATATATATATATATATAGAGAGAGAGAGAGAGAGAGAGAGGTGAGTTCAAACGAGAACGCTAACTATTTACGGGAATATGAGAACGGCCGCTCATGTACAAAATCACTGGTGATTCACGTACAAAATCACTGGTGATTCACGTACAAAATCACTGGTGATTCGCGTGACTTGCAAGTCGCGTCCCAGGTCGCCCGCTACCAGATCGCGAATCACCAGTGATTTTGTACATGAACGGCCGTTCTCGTGTTCTCGTAAATAGTTAGCGTTCTCGTTTGAACTCACCTCTCTCTCTCTCTCTATATATATATATATATATATATATATGTTACAAATCCGTGAGAGTCGATATAAAAATATTTTTTACATAATACTTTTTCATTAAATGTTAGGATTTAAGATATTTTGATTCACATATATTTGTTTTATAATATGATAGTTTCACATGGATTTGTTTCATCATGTGAATATTTTTTACGTGTATTTTCATTTCACTAGGTGAATCAAAATTTGTTTTCCACATGTAATCTTTTCATAAGGTGAACACGAACATATGTGAAACAATATCTTAACTCATAGGTTTTGATGAAAGAAAATTATGTAAAAAAATATTTTTATTTTGGTTTCACAGGTTTGTAGCATATATGTGGTTCATTGATTATCGTCCTATATGTATATTAAATATATAGGGTTCCTTTCCGTTACGAACCAAACAGATTGTACAAACTCTGCAAACCCATCTCCACCAGTCACGTAATTTCTTTTTTTTATAAACATTTAGTTTGTAGAGGGTATTTTAGGGATTTTAACATATATTTTTTTTAAATTTATTATTTCTTTTTGTAACTGATTATCGGAAAACATCCTGAAAAAAAAATCCCAGAATCATGAAACCACAAACCCAGAATCATGAACATGAAACCCATAATCATGAACATGAAACCCTAATCATGAACATGAAACCCTAATCATGAATATGAAAACCAAAATCATGAACATGAAACCCATAATTATGAATATGAAACCCAGAATCATGAAGATTGAAGATCATGAAACATCAAGAAACCATAAAACCGAGAAAACATTCGAATTCACCGCCGGAGACGATTGGAAACGTTCAGGACTTCCGGCTTTAACCACCACAGGTTTTGTCGTCGCCGCCGCTGGCTTCACTATTTCTCTTATCGGCGTCGTCTGACCGGATTTAACATATTTCGGTGGCTCAGTGACCACCTGAAATGCTAAAGAACGGTGGAGGGAGGGAGACACTAGTGGCGTGTAAGCGTTTTCCGGTGAGAATCTGTATTCGATCGAAGATGTGAAGGAAACCAGACATGCATCCTATCTGCTTCTCAATCTGCTTGGTGGCGTATATTTGTTTTCCGGTGAGAATCTGTTGGCGATCGAAGAAAGGGATGGAGAAAACCTTATCTCCTTCTCAATCTGAAGGAAACCCTAAAGATGGCGGCACTTGGGTGAGGAGGATGAAAGAAAGGGATTGAGAAACCCTAAACTGATGGAGGCATGGTGTACAAAACTTAAACCAAATATATTTGATAATCTCTGAAGAAACAATGGAATACTTACAACGTAAACCTCACTACATAAATCTCTCAACACACATCAGTTTCAACAGGTTTGAAACTTAAGAAAACCCTAATACTATCAAACCCTAACCTGAGAGAAAAACTCAGTAACTAAAAACGAGAGAGAGAAAAATGATGTTAAAAATGATAACAAATAAGAGAAATACTCTTTTTATACTAAAACCAAATTGTAGCTTGACCCTTGACATTTCAGCCCTCAAATCTTTCAATATTGCTCCGCTACACTTTTTCAACCCAACCATTGAAAGCGCAGCCCATAAGTTTCTTAACTTGGCAGAAATAGTCCTCGTACAATATAACAAACACACAAATAAATTAAGTCAGAAATAGAATGACAAGATTGGTCCAATGTTATATACTTTCAACACCCTCCCTCAATCTTGGCATGGAAATAGATCTAACATCTTTAACTTAGAACATAAATATTTGCGTTGATTTACACCAAGAGACTTTGTAAAGATATCTGCTGGGTTTTCTAAAGAAGGCAGTTTAACTGTCTTTAGCATTCCAGAATCTACCTTTGTTTCTTACTTGATGTATATTAATTTCTATATGCTTTGTTCGTTCATGAAAAACAGGATTGTTAGCAAATTGTATTGCAGATTTATTGTCACAGTTAAAATGCTAATAACCCAAATGATCTCACATAGGGCAGATGCCATTGCCCTATACTCAGACTCAGCTGAAGAACGAGAAACAGTTGATTGTTTCTTGCTCTTTCAAGAAACCAAACAATTCCCCAAATATAAACAATATCCAGTTACTGAGCGTCTAATAGAGAGACACTTACCCCAATCGGCATCAACATATGCACTTAATCTAAAATCAGAAGATGGAGAAAAATAAACACATTTTCCTAGAGAACACTTTAAATATCTCAATACACGCAAAGCCAATTTAAAATGTGTAAACTGACTTAGACAATGAACATCAACGGCTGTATCTGGACAAGTAGCTAATAGGAAAATTAATCTTCCTAATAGCTTCTGGTATTCAGTAAAAACTATTAAAGGTGGGTCTTTTAACTCAGGACCAACTGAATCTGTCACAATCTGATTCATGTCCATAGGTGTGCTTACTGGCTTGCACCCTAAATACCCAAAATCACTAAGTAATTCATGACAATACTTTCGTTGTGACATGCAAATACCTTTTACTTTATTAATTTCAGTGACAGAATATCCGGCAGTCCTCCCTTGGGTACTTACTGCACTAGTGTTGCCAGACTCATTTAGAGTAGTAACACTAGTTTGGCTTCCAGAATGACCATGAACACTATTATTTTCAGAATTATTATTCAAATTTTCATTTTTAAAGAATTGATGTCACCAGAGTCACTATGTTGTGTGTTCGCTCCCATTTTAAAAGGAAATATTGTTTTGTAAAACTTTACGTCTCTTGAAACAATGATTTGTTTGGTGTCCAAACTATAGAGTCTATATCCCTTTTTTTTTTTGAGTTGGCATAGTTAAGAAAAACACACTTTTTAGTGTGAGAAGAGAATTTATTAGAGATATAAGGTCTAATAGCAACACAAACAACCAAAATTGTTTTTTTTTAATGAGAAAGCAAAGGAGGAAAACCAACCACCAGTTCATAAAGGCATTTACCATTCAACACTGAGAAAGGAGTCCTATTTAACGGGATATCCACTTGAAACATTAATGCTCTAGCAACGTTTAAAAAATGTCTATGTTTTCACTCAATCACCCCATTTTGTTGAGGCGTGTAATCACAACTAGTTTGATGCAAAATGCCTTTTGAATTAAAGAACTCACCTAATTTATTGTTAACAAACTCAGTACGACTGAACCCAAACTCCCCATTTTGTTTTCGCTCAATCACCCCCTTTGTGTTTTAAAAACTAAACCCAAACTGACCTGGAAAAGTCATCCACCAAGGTCAAAAAATATTTATATCAATACTTGCTGGGGACACGATAAGGTCCCATAAATCCATGTGAACTAATTCACCTAAGGTAGTAGAAGTACGACTGTTAAGATTAAACATTTCCCTAGTTTGTTTTGCCATATGGCAAATAACACAAGGAGTAGAATGAGATTCACTACCTAGGTTCAGTCTTCCTTTTAGACAAGATAAAGCTTGTTCAACATGATGACTAAGCCTACTGTGCCAAAGTTGGCGAGAAACGAAGCAGAAAAAATGGACATATTAGAGGTGTTAGTTTTATTTTCTAACAGTTTAGGATTAACTAACTCACTTTTGGAAACCTGATCAAAGAAAAACAATCCTCCAAGTTCACTATCAGTCCCCACAAATTTCGTGGGACGTAAGCCTTAAAGCAGATAACACTTAAATTCATCAAACCCAATAAAGATCTTGCTATCTCTAACAAGTTTATGGACTGAAAGCAAATTAACATGGAAATCAAGAATGACAAGTACATCAAACAACACAACATTATTATTCATTCTATAATTTCTAATTTTGTTAATTTTTTGCCTCATTTCCATTAGGTTGTGTAACTCTTAGGTTTAAATCAGATATATCAACAATGTTATCAAGATAAGCAATAGAAGAGGTCATGTGTTGATTTGCTCCAGAATCAATAATCCATCCATTATGAGAAAAATTAGAAAATGTTGAATTTCTAGCCATATTGGCAAAGAAATTACCTGCCATATTAACAGATAATCCCTCATTTTGTTTCTGATCCAGAAGAGACAATAACTTGTTGAGTTGCTCTTTTGTAACGGATTTGGAAGGATTGGAACCACTCGCAGGACCTTCAATAGTACAAACATTGCTAGAAGTAGTTTTAACACACTGATTTGAATTAACTTGTAAACTGAAAAACATTTGGAAAACCAATAAGTATAAAACACCTTTCTATGGTGTGACCAGTAACACCACAGTGTTTACAAAGTAATGGAGGTTTTACAGATTTTTTTTTTCCTTATTATCAACAGATTTGCTAAAAAAAGACAGTATTTTGAAATTTGGAGTCAGATGTGGAACGGGTCATACCACAATGTGCCTCCTCTCTAGATACAAGAGAGAAGGCAGTTTTCACAGTGGGCAAAGGATCAGTGGTTAAAATGTTACTTCTTATTTGCATATAGCCATCATCCAAACCCATCAAAAATTGCATAAGTTTCAAAAGTTGATTATGTTTAGAAAATTCAGATGAGGCATTACAAAAACAGGAAGGAAGTTTAATTAGCGCATCAAATTGTTTCCACAGTGAATTCATTTTGTGATAATAATCAGAAACTGACATTCCATTTTGAGTAAGAGAATTTATTCTTTGATTAAGTCTAAATGTAACAAAAGCTTCTCTAAAATTGCCAGAGAAGTTTGGCAAGAGCTTAAAGAACACTTGACTGACAAATAATTCCTCAGAAATAGACCCAAAGATCCAAGATAACACCACAGAATTGTATATGTCCCACTATCTGCCTAGAATATCATTATCAGTGGGACGAGGCACAGTACCGTCAACAAATCCTAGTTTATTCTTGGTTTCCAATGCCAGAATCATGGCACAAGACCAAACCTTATAATTTTCAGTTCCAGTTGACTTTAGATTTAGAAAGGACACACCAGAGGTGTCACTAGGGGGTGAAGGTAGAGAGGATCACAAAGGTCCAGTTTCACAATCAAAGACTGCGATTCTGGCTCTTTGTGAGCTTCTGCACCAGTCATGATGAATGAGGGAACAAACTACAAGCAAGGGAAACACCTAAGTAATGTGCAGGCAGGATTCCTTGCCACTCGAGGTGGTAGGTCAAGCCAATCACTTAGGTACCCAAAACAAGAAGTGAGAAAAAGAAGAGAGAACACACAGGAGTAAGGAGAATACTTACAGTGAGTGTCCAAGTACAGATAGCAACGGAAGAACAAGACCTCTGTTGCCAAAGATCTTAAAGGTACCATAAGAAAAGGCAAACCTGAACACAGTTTTAACAAGGAAAGAGAGGGAGAGAGAGAGAGCACACTGTGCACAACAGTGTGTACGTTTCTCAACACCAATCTTCCACAACAGGTAGATCTAAGGCTAAACTATACGTCAAAGAAGTGTAGATTTAGACGGATCGAACGATCTGATCTAAATCAGCACACAAAAGGACGAGCAGAAATCAAACAGAGATCACACTGACACTCTGTGACCAGATCTATGAATACAAGGTCACAGAGGTTGATAAGATAAAAGGGAAACAGGCGGGAAAAAATGCAAAGATGCACACGCACTGTAACTAGATCTAGAGAAGAAGAACAAGTCTTAGCATATACCAAAAACGATCCATAACAACGTGACAAGAAAAAAAATAGATCTGACAAAAAAAGGTCAACACGGTAACCAGACCTACTGAGGTCAGATTCCCAATGTTACACAAAATACACACACTGTAACTAGATCTAGAAAGATCAAATCACAGTGTATGGCAGAGAATCAAATCTACAGCAAGATACGTATACATGCAACAAGAAATAAGAGACGGAGCTGACCAACACAGTAATCAGATCTGAAGAAAAAAGAAACATAATGATGAAGTGCACAAATCACAGGTTACAGAACCAGATTTACAGCAAAATACACACAATGTAACTAGATATAGAGAGATCAAATCACAGTGTATCAAAGAGAATCAGATCTACAGCAGGATACATATACATGCAACAAGAAATAAGAGACAGAGCTGACCAACACAGTAATCAGATCTGAAGAAAAAAGGAACATAATGATGAAGTGCACAAATCACAGGTTACGGAACCAGATCTGAACTGGTTTTATCATGATTCACACAGTGCATAACAGATAATGAACAATTTGTCTAACCACAAACTTACTTAGATGGATGCAGTAGCAAAAAGAAAAACAAAAAACGACGAAGAGGTTTGATCTACTGAATGAACGACTGAGACAAGCAAACCAGGACTATGGAGTCGAGATTTGAACGTCTCAATGACAACCAACGCACAATGAAAAGCAGATCTAAACAAACCAAAAGCACTGAGGGTGTGAGATCAAGACTACTAGAGTCAGAATCCTTTCTCCTCAGAAAAACGAGCTCAGATCTGATGTGCGGCAGATCTGAGAAGATGAATCGATCGAATGAGATAGATCAGGGCTATAAGGCCAAGATCCATTTTCTTCGATACAAATAGAAATAAAAAAACGACAAGATTTCAGAGATGAAGAACGAACGAAGAGGTTTGATCTACTGAATGAAAGACTGAGACAAGCAAACCAGGACTATGGAGTCGAGATTTGAACGTCTCAGTGACAAACAACGCACAATGAAAAGCAGATCTAGACAAACCAAAAACACTGAGGATGAGAGATCAAGACTACTAGAGTCAGAATCCTTTCTCCTCAGAAAAACGAACTCAGATCTGATGTGCGACAGATCTGAGAAGATGAATCGACCGAATGAGATAGATCAGGGCTATAAGGCCAAGATCCATGTTCTTCGATACAAATAGAAAATAAAAAAACGATAAGATTTTAGAGATGAAGAACGAACGAAGAGGTTTGATCTACTGAATGAAAGACTGAGACAAGCAAACCAGGACTATGGAGTCGAGATTTGAACGTCTCAGTGACAAACAACGCACAATGAAAAGCAGATCTAAACAAACCAAAAACACTAAGGATGAGAGATCAAGACTACTAGAGTCAGAATCCTTTCTCCTCAGACAAACGAACTCAGATCTGATGTGCGACAGATCTGAGAATATGAATCGACCGAATGAGATAGATCAGGGCTATAAGGCCATGATCCATTTTCTTCGATACAAATAGAAATAAATAAATAAAAACGATAAGATTTCATAGATGAAGAACGAAGGAGATCATACCACAGACTGTCGTGAGTGAGAAGATCTTGATGACGATCGCACCATGATGCTCTGATACCATGTACAAAACTTAAACCAAATATATTTGAGAATCTCTGAAGAAACAATGGAATACTTACAACGTAAACCTCACTACATAAATCTCTCAACACACATCAGTTTCAACAAGTTTGAAACTTAAGAAAACCCTAATACTATCAAACCCTAACCTGAGAGAAAAACTCGGTAACTAAAAACGAGAGAGAGAAAAATGATGTTAAAATGATAACAAATAAGAGAAATACTCTTTTTATACTAAAACCAAATTGTAGCTTGACCCTTGACATTTCAGCCCTCAAATCTTTCAATATTGCTTCGCTACACTTTTTCAACCCAACCATTGAAAGCGCAACCCATAAGTTTCTTAACTTGGCAGAAATAGTCCTCGTACAATATAACAAACACACAAATAAATTAAGTCAGAAATAGAATGACAAGATTGGTCCAATGTTATATACTTTCAACACGTGGGATAGAGAGAGAGGGTTGATTTTGTTATACCCAATATACCCTCAAGGGTCTCTCATTTTTATAAAATAAAATTAAAATTTTAACTTAATTACATTAATGCCATCACTTTTTCCTTAACCGTAGATCAAATGATTTAATGGCTTAGATTGGGTTTGAAACGTTTGTACAATTTGATTGGTTTGCAAATGATATTCACCCTATATATATATATATATTATAACTAATAAACCACTTTGGTTTAATTTGCAAACCACCCTACTTTTGCAAACTGTGTAAACCGTCGATTTCATGGTTAAGTTAATGGAAATTGTTTCATGAAATCATTTAATTTGACGAAACTATTTAATATAATTCCTTCTTGATAAAATCGCTATTTTAAAAAGCTCGTGGCACAATCGTCATAGCTAATGAATGAAATGGACGGTTTTAGTAAAAAGTAATTTTGCCAAACGATGCCTTAACTAATGAAATGGACGGTTTGCAAAACTAAGGGGCTGTTTGTTTACCTCTTAATAGTTCCATTAAGAGGAAACCTCTGAATCGTTCAGAGGTGAATCTTGTTTGGTAAAAAAAATATACCTCTTAATGGTTCTAAAACCCTCTGAATGATTTAGCATATTGGGTCTCCCTTAACCATTCAGCACCCTGATTTCATTCTAAACAATTACGAAACAACCATATTTCATTTTGCACTATATCATAAAAGCTTCTTAATCATTCTGACCACTTAATTATTCTGCACCAAATCATTCAGCAACTGAATATTAAATATTAACATATATGATTAAGATAATAATTTACATTAATTAATGTATCTCTCGTCATCTCTTCCACAATATTCCACATTCAAAAGCAAGACTCTTCACGTCACTAAATTACTTTTTACTATGAATATATGATTATCCTCAAAACTTTACAAAGATTACGTATTGAAAAAGAAAATATCATGTTTATATATAATATAAGTTGGATGTATAGATAGAGATTAGGGCTTTCGCGCGTAAGACCACTGTACACTTGCCTTTAATTTCCCCATCCTATAAAACCACTTCATTCTTTATAATCGGTTCTCTCCTCATCCTCTTCACATATATACTTTTCTGTTTCACTCAATTCGCATTCATCAGAAAGAAAGATGCCAGCAGCAAAGTATTGCTTAGCCCCTGAATACGACCTTTCCTCTTCAAACAAAATTTCATCCTCTGTCAACTTTGGAGCAAACGTTCCTTATCATCATCATCATCATCAACCCAAGGTTAAACATTTATCTCCATCTGTGAGTTGTAACAACTCCTCAAGCAGTTGTTGGGCTCATGAGAGCCAGATGAGCATGGTGATCAAGGACAGAAAGCATAGGAGGATGATATCGAACCGGGAGTCAGCTAGAAGGTCCAGGATGAGGAAACAAAGGCAGCTGCAAGAGCTATGCACCCAGGTGGTGTGGCTCAGGAACCACAACCATGGCCTCCTGGACCAACTCAACCGATTCTTGGAGTCCCAGAAACAAGCGATTCAAGAAAATCATAAGCTCAAGAAAGAAACGTTGGAGCTACGGAAGTTGCTTAGTGAAGCTCAACTTGCTTCCACTTATACTGGTTTAGGAGATATTGGTTTTCTCACAGATCTTGATGACGATGATCGTGGTTATCTGCAGACTCCTTCTTGGAGTACCACTGCTCATCTGATCAGGGTTCAGTCTTCCCACAAATCTACTGTTTCGTCGTCTACTAGTAATGATTCATCCACTTTGCTTCTTTAATTAATCACTATCGGATCGCCATATATATATATATATATATATAGAGAGAGAGAGAGAGAGGGTGGTTCAAACGAGGACGCTAACTATTTAAGAAAACACGAGAACGGTCGCTAATGTACAAAATCATACATGATTCACGTACAAAATCAAATATGATTCACGCGACTTGCCCCGCGACTTTAAGTCGCGGCCATGAGCAACTGTTTTCGTGTTTTCTTAAATTGTTAACGCTCCGTTTCGAACCTTCCTATATATATATATATCTAGAGAGAGAGAGAGAGTTGGGTTCCGTTGAGAAGTGTCAAATTTGGTGAGAAGCGTAAGAAATGGTTATCAACCGTTGGATGAGAGATGGAGAAACATTAGGATGAGATGCACCAGATCAAATCCCTTTAAAGCCGCAATTCATGAGAGGATATTTGATTAAAAATTATCAACAATTTAAAAGTATTTCTCATACTTCTCACAAAAAATAACAGTTTTCATGTGAATAGAAAGAGATATATAGAGGTTGTTTTTGATAAATTATGTAGATAGTTCTAGTTATAAATACTCATAATCAAATTATTTCTATAATATCTATTTATACATCCTCGTATAATTATTTTTGTCTCACTTAATCTCATTTCATTCTAGCATAATGTCGTGCCAATTAACAACGTGTATGAGATCCACGTATCAAATGCATCTTAATTTAAGAGATTCATGGACGTTTGGTTCATTTTAAAGAATGAAAATGAAAATGAAAATTGGAATGCAGAAAAATGGAAATATGATTGAGCATTCCATTGATGTTGTTTGGTTAAAACAATATAATTAATAAAAAAATGTTTTATATAATATTTTTAATACAAATACGTGATGTCCAACATGAAAATAATAAATATTTTTCATTCAACATCGAGAAATGAAAGGAAGTATGAGAAAAAATGACTGAGCAGGAATAAAAGTTCAATTTCCCCAATTTGGTCAGGAATGGAAATGGGTTTGGGTTAATGAACCCATTATATTATATCAAATCAAACAGCAGTTTCATTATCATTCTCGTTCCTTAGGGCATCTCCAATTGGTCACACTATATTTTACACCAAATTTCAAAAATAGTGTAAAAAATAGTGTAAATTTTAATGATAATAGGAAATCTTCTCCAATGGGTAACACTATTTTTAAAAGTGATGTAAAAAGTAGTGTAAATGAATAGTGTTACACCAAATATAGTGTAATACTATTCATTACACCAAATTTAGTGTGGAAAATAGAAACCCCGTTGAAAATGTGAATAGTGTCATTTACATCAAATTTAGTGTTTAGTATAAGATCTAGTGACCCCCATTGGAGATGATCTTGCTCTTACCCCTCAATACCCCCAACCAAACACCCCCCTCAATACCCGAAGAGGAGGTGAGATGTGTATTGGAGTTAGGGGTGAGCATTCGGTCGGGTCGGGCGGGTCGGGGCCCAAAACCCGCCACCCGATTGGGTTTCGGGGCATGGGGAGGCCACCCGAAAGCCGACCGAAGTATACATCGGATATCGAATATACAGGGTAATCGGGTCCGGATCGGGTCGGTCGGGTAAACACGGGTTGGGCCTGGGCTTTTTGGCCCATTGTCATTTGTTATTTTGGGGCCTTTTTTGGACTATTTCTTATTAACACAAACGATTAACAGATTTTTTTGGACTATTTCTTATTTTGGGGCTTTTTGGACTGATAAATTCATAAATTCATAATATACATTTTGAGTTTTGACATCATATGTACCAGATTATTTGTATATGTTATTTATATTTTAAATTTATAAAATAAGTTTTTTAATAAATCGGATATTCGGGTCGGATCGGGTGGGAAAACCCAAACCCAACCCGATCCTATTTTACCCGCTTAAAAATTCGGCTCGAGGCATTCGGGTTCGGGGAATTCGGGTGACGGGTTTTTTGTTACAATCCTTCATCTACACGGTATGCACTTGTGCATACAAGTAGGTTAAACCAAAAAAACAACTTAAACTACTTGTATGCACAAGTGCATACCGTCCAGATGGAAGGCTAACAAAGTGTTCCTTAGTTTTCTGTTTTTATGAGGGTTTTTCCTGAACCTGACACTATATATATATATATATATATATATATATATATATATATATATATATATATATATATATATATATATATTAAAAACTTATAAACTTTTAATAATATTTTATATAGAGTGAATATATATATATATATATATAATTAATATTTTATTTTCTTGATCGATATGATCAATATTTTCATAATTTAAAATATATAAATAATATATATTTGTTTTTTTCGACCAAAATAATAATAATAATATATATTTGTTAAAATTCTATAATTAATAAATTTAATGTTTAAATTTAACGTCTCATGTTTAAATTTAATGTTTAAAATTTAAATTTTGACATACAATATTAAATTTAAAATTATATAGTTTTAATAAGTATATATTATATAAGGAAATTAATTAAAATGCCACAAGTTTGACTTTGCTTACCAAAATACCCTAAATCTCGATCAGTTTGCCAAAATGCCTTTTTTTCTGCGATGGGAGCCCGCGATCGCAGGCAGGGACCATTTTTGACACTTTTTGAAACTTGCAGGGACCATTTTTGACACTTTGAGAAACTTTTTCCCCGCGATCGCGGGGGAGTGTCCTGGCGGGGTGCTCACGGGTTGGGTTGATCGGGTTGAAGGCATTTCGATACATCAACCCAATGTTGGCGGTTTGAAAAAATTTCAACCCAACCCAAACAAATGTACAACCCAACCCAACCCAACCCGATCGGGTTGGTCGGGTTGTGTTTAAACAAGGTAAAATCAACATTAGAAACATAAAAATAAAGGAAACATGTCTTTAAAATACAACCGATAATTCACACAACATATAGACACTACATATAAAAATGTCTAAACCAAATATGATCAAATAACGTGACGTCTCCAATTTGCATATTTCTTAAATCTTAAATATATCATCAACAACTGTTTTTCTCAATTTGCATATATATATATATATATATATATATGTTAGCATTTACTATATATATATATATATATATATATGTGTGTGTGTGTGTGTGTGAAGGAGTTATATAGAGATAGATAAGAGATTGAATATATATATATATGTATATATATATATATATCGGGTTCATCGGGTTGGGTTGAGTTCAAATTCTCCTAACCCGATATCAACCCAATACATACGGTTTGAGGATTTTACAACTCGATTGGACATCGGGTTGCTTCGGGTTGGGTTATTTCACGTCGGGTTGGGTTGGGTTGATCTGGTTAGTCGGGTTGGTCGGGTTTTTGAGCACCCCTATTGTAACAACCCAACAATTTTAAACAATACATTTCATATAAAATAAATATCCCAAAATCGCATCTCTAAAATTTCTTACATAATATCCAAAAATGGTTGGCGGAAACAACCTACACAACTGAGAAGTAAACTAAGAAAAGCTATAGTGTCGCTACACTATCCATCTTTCTCTTGCTAACGCCCTGCTTACTTGCTAGAGCCTTTCTGTACCTGCTTACCTGAAAAGGGTTTTATTTGAAAATGCGAGGGTTAGACCTTGAGGTCTAGTGAGTCCCTCCTAACAGTTATCAAAGCATTTAAATACAGTTCATCTTTTCAGCATAAAACATTTATACTCAACACAGTAAATAAATCGTATACGGACTAAAGTCCGCCTCCTCGTAATCTGACACCCTGAAGCCACCCGAAGGTGACAACGAGTCAGCCTCATGCTGCCTTGCGGAGCCTCGCTCCTGGCATATAGGGACCTCCCTTCCCGCACGAGAGCTGGCGGAACTACTCTCCCGTCTTTGCCAGTTTACGTCTCCATGATGTATGCATACAGTCTACATAAAACTTTAAACAACTTTCAAGCAATTAAAGCATAATGATAAAGCATGGCAATTTCTCAACATTCATAACACATTTTGAAAACACTTTAAAAGCCATACATTTTAGTTTAGAAAACTCACCTGGCTTGCTTGCTCCAAAGCTCCCCACTTACACTTCCGATCTCTAGGTGGAACACCTATTATATTAATAACGTACGTCATAATCCGTTCACTTATTACTCGAGTTAAACCCCGAACTCAACCCTAACTTATCTAAATTGGTAGATTACCTTCTAGTCCAAAAATCATAATTAATGGTCTTTGCTCACCCATCCAATTGACACACTATATCGGATCCATTAATTTACCCGGCTCTAGGATCTCAACATAAAATTATAACATTTGATTCTAGATAACAAAACCGGATCATAATAATAATAATATGACCAAATTTAATAATTAGACTATCGATTATGTACTAGGCCCCTTTAAATAATTATAGACTTTAATAATAAACTAAGCCCAATCTTAATAATTAAGCCCACAAGGACTTAATAATTCTCTCGGCCCAACAACCAATTCGGCCCAATAAACCAATCCCGGCCCAAACTTGAGTTACGGGCCCACTCCCGGAACATACCGACTTGCGATACACACGGTTCAAAACAAAACCCACATAATTCGCCATTATTCAAACTCTACTCCATATTGACCACAATTCTTCTTTTTAATTGACACACGCCATTCTCTAACCAAGAATCCACATAAACACTTGATTTAACTATGACAACACGAATTATAAACAAAACTCGACATTAATACCCTTATTTGATTTCTCATTTCACATAGCCAAGTGCAACTAGAGACCTAACAAGTCTAACATTACTTGAAAAAGAGAGCAATGCAAATGGAAGGGTTTCTTACCGGAATAAAACCTCACGAAATGGAAAAGAAACTGCTGCCTAGGACTCCGGCGACCACCACCGCCGGCCACCGTCGGCCGCCGCCGGCCACCGCCACCTTTTCTCTCTCATCGTCAATCTCTCTCTCTCGCAGCCTCCATCTTCCTCCTCGATGCTCTCTCTCTCACACGACCCTCTCTCTCCCTCTCGCTGCTCTCTCTCTCTCTCTCCGGCTGTATCTCTCTCTCTCCGGCTGTATCTCTCTCTCACTCTCGACTGTTTCTCTTTCACTCTCGCCGGCTCTCTCTCTTCTCGTCGTCTCTCTCTCTCTCCTCGCCGGCGTCTCTCTCTCTCGCCGGCGGTCTCTCTCACACGACAGTCTCTGTCTCGCCTCTCTCTCTCCTCTGCCGGCTGCACCCAAAACACTCTCCCATGGCCAACTCTCTTTCTCTCTTCTTTCTCTCTCACGAAAAACACAATGTCTCCCATGGCTTCTCTTCTTCTTCTTCTTTGTTTTTCTTCTTCTCTTTTTTTTCCAGCTTCTCTCTCTCTCTCGATGTGCAGCCGCCTCCCTCACCCAAAATGAAAGAAACCCTATATTATCCTAATACTAAAATACTGCATATTCCCAAAAGAAAGGAAATTGATTTCCTACCCTTTTCCCATTTGGCCCTCAAACTTTCTCACAAATAACCAATCAACCCTTATCTTTTATTTTTAAATTAAAACACTTAATTTGGGTTATTACAATCTCCTCTCCTTAACAGAATTCCGTCCCGGAATTCACTCCAAAACAACCGACAAACTTGTTTATCAAGACTTAAATCTCACTAGCACTTCCTCACGAACTCTTGTGATCCAACTTATAAATTATAACATGCGGACAAAGGTTATAAGTATCTCAATGCTTACCACCCCCTAAGTATCCTTGTCTGATTTATGACCCCATTATCAGTTTCCGCGCTCAACTGCCTTTCTCGGCTAGTGCAAGCTAACCACCGATCCTTACCGCACGAAACAAAACAATCCTTCTCTTTATCACAAGCAACTTTAACTCGACCCACTCATTTCAACTGATAAACTCCAATTTAGTTGCAATTCATTTCATTCTAACACCCATAAGTTATCATATTTGATCACTTAATGTCATAACTTAGCATCACATCTCGATATGCTGGTATTCACAAAACTCGTCAGTCAAAACTGACTTCTTAGCTAACAACTCCCCTGAGTAACCCAACAATTTACACTTTTCAAAAATAATTTGAGAATTACTTATTCCATCATACTATCATCAACTCCTCACTTTAACATAACGATTTTCCCTTATCAACTCTTAGCAAGAATTTCAGTAGAACCATAACGCATTCTGTAATAACAAATAAATGTCATTACTTAACAAATCCATAAAATTTTTAATCCATCAACCAAAGGCTTATACCTCTATCATGACGTTTCAAATCAACTAATGTTCATACTCCCATTCCGACTCATAATCAACATCATCATGTCATTCTTTAAACATAACCAAACTTCCAACTGTTTCCTTCTAGGATCATTCCCTCACACATAAGAACGAATCATGCTCTTTAGAGATTTAGCATTTACTATAACACCTGTTGGCTAACTCATCACTTATCTACCTTTAAACCTCCAATGATTCCAAAACATGCTTACTAAGCGACTCTTACAATCATAACACTTGATTTCTCAATTGGGTAACTACCCTCCATCACCCTGTCATTTCATCCCGAACATAAACATACCACAACGTCAACTTACACCTACGTGCTCCAACATTCTGTTTAATAATCATTCATCTCACACGAAACCCCCAAGATGCTTCTATTTGATGCTTTCTTCCTCTCTACCAATACATCACTACGACACTAGTTGGTACATTTACCTTGGCGATTAATGCCATTGCATAACTGTACATCCCCCACCCATAACATCGCACTGCAAACCAAATCTCTCATGGTCATTCATACACAACCACGCTTTCCTTCATACTCTCACGTATACTACAATCGAGTCTATCCCACTACGTAGTCCTTTCCCAACTTGTTGAACTATAACTCACGAGTTCTCAATTAATTCCGACACGAACTTTCTAACTAGCTCGTTACGATTCGAGCCCTTACGAAGACCCCACACTTTTCTTACTGAATGATAAAGTCTACACACCCGCTTCGATTGTACTACATACCTCATCATTCTACGTATCCCTCCATACCTCGTAAATAGGACGATTACTCAACATGATCACTTCCCATCCTCTTAACACCCCTACAAGGTGTCCTATCAATTTCTAACCTTCCGCTTCACGTCTTCGGCCTCGGCCATCTTATGTAGTTATCGAATTCTACAGCAACCGACAACCTGGAACTACTTTCTTAACTTATTCTTAAACCTGGTTCCCTTACGGAACTTACTCCTACCAACATATTGAATCATCTTCATGATCCGCCTCCCTCCTTTCGTAACCTACTCAGGTAACATTACCGTTATAAGTTCACCTCGAGACTCACATTCCTACACCACATACATTTCATTCTTCCTTACCACACTACTCTTTAACGAGTCGCTAAGACCATCACCTTGAAGACTTCAAACCCTCCCTCCGGACACAACTGCCTGCTGACAACCGTGCATCTAGCTACCGAACAAGGGTGCAACCCCTCATTCGTCCGATACTATAATTCACTACTGACTCTATCACTGTCCACCCCTCCTCTTGGGCACTCTTACTAAAGTTATATCATTCTTTCCTGATTTGACCAATATCTCTTCACTCTCGGAGTTCTTCCTCGGCTTAAAATGTGATACTCTATGACCTAGTGAGTTCATAGCCCTCATGCATGACAACACACTAATTAACTCATTTCGCACACTTTATCATTTTAAATCAACAACACTCGAAAACATCTTGGGTACACATGTCCCTATTACTCTCATAAATTCAACGCCCTGCACAACGATCTCGAGAACCGTTCGCATGCAACTTTCCATAAACTTAATCTCACTCCACCCAAAATATGTCGTTATGGCGGAAATATATTAAGTGAACATCTTTTCATACGACCACATCCTGAAAGAAATTTCCGACACAAAGTAAACCAGTCGGTTTTCGTACTCATAACTAACTCCGACATGTCATTACTCACTTTGGTTATAAAAGTTTTGCATTCAATCGTTTTCTTGACTTTTGCAATAATTTAGCTCATCACGAAAAGAGTGAAATACTTTACAAATTATAAAACTCGAAGCTTCATGGTGCCATGTAAATGAAATCACCTTTTTCTTTAAACATACGCGTGCACATTCTGACTCATTTTCGATCAAAATTTATCTTTACACGTTTAACTTAAATCGTGAAAATTTCATGTTACATAAAAGGACACCATGCATGAGACTCTACTTGCATTTGAAGGCTACTCACTCTAACAAGGTCAACTGCTTTACTCGCTTAGCTTATCCTTGACATTCTACCTACGACCAACGATCGCCCTCTTGGTCACGCAACAACTTGCTAAACACACTTTCCACATTCCACTTACTCAATCCCTTTCACACTGTTTCGTTTTAATCACTATCTCATTTTCTACTTCTACATGCTTTCATATCACAATAGGTATCTTATTTCATTTACACTGCCATTGAAAAGCTCGACTAAGAAGTCAGGGTTCTATTGATACGCTCAAAATTTCAACACCGATATTCCTTATCATTCTAACTGATCTCATCCCACTATTTCTAGAACTGGGACTTTCTAGAACAAGAGTCTTACTCAAAATCAATTATTTTATCTCTTCGAACCCACGAAGATCCATCTCTATACGATTCATAACATTCTAAATACACTTCGCCTCTACAATGTATACATTATTCACTTCATAATAATTTCCCATGAAACTTCCCCAACAAGGGGTCTCCGTCTACACCTTAGAGATCTCGTTGATATTCTAACGTACTGAAACACGGCATAAATACTGGGTAGGTTAATAAGGTAGGTTAAGCACGTACATGTACCTGTAAGTTTTCAATTACACTGGCCAGGTGGAATCTCAAACTTACCTTACATGACAGTCCTCAGTACCCTATTAGTCCTATTTCTACAATAGTGTCATCCTAACGCATCTTCTGTATTTACAATAGTGCCCTCCTAACGCATTTCCTGATTCTCAGTTGTGATTTCTACTCCCAAGTTTAAGTTTAGGCCCGTCCGGTCACCTAAATCTCTTAAACTATGGCTCTGATACCATTTGTAACAACCCAACAATTTTAAACAATACATTTCATATAAAATAAATATCCCAAAATCGCATCTCTAAAATTTCTTACATAATATCCAAAAATGGTTGGCGGAAACAACCTACACAACTGAGAAGTAAACTAAGAAAAGCTATAGTGTCGCTACACTATCCATCTTTCTCTTGCTAACGCCCTGCTTACTTGCTAGAACCTTTCTGTACCTGCTTACCTGAAAAGGGTTTTATTTGAAAATGCGAGGGTTAGACCTTGAGGTCTAGTGAGTCCCTCCTAACAGTTATCAAAGCATTTAAATACAGTTCATCTTTTCAGCATAAAACATTTATACTCAACACAGTAAATAAATCGTATACGGACTAAAGTCCGCCTCCTCGTAATCTGACACCCTGAAGCCACCCGAAGGTGACAACGAGTCAGCCTCATGCTGCCTTGCGGAGCCTCGCTCCTGGCATATAGGGACCTCCCTTCCCGCACGAGAGCTGGCGGAACTACTCTCCCGTCTTTGCCAGTTTACGTCTCCATGATGTATGCATACAGTCTACATAAAACTTTAAACAACTTTCAAGCAATTAAAGCATAATGATAAAGCATGGCAATTTCTCAACATTCATAACACATTTTGAAAACACTTTAAAAGCCATACATTTTAGTTTAGAAAACTCACCTGGCTTGCTTGCTCCAAAGCTCCCCACTTACACTTCCGATCTCTAGGTGGAACATCTATTATATTAATAACGTACGTCATAATCCGTTCACTTATTACTCGAGTTAAACCCCGAACTCAACCCTAACTTATCTAAATTGGTAGATTACCTTCTAGTCCAAAAATCATAATTAATGGTCTTTGCTCACCCATCCAATTGACACACTATACCGGATCCATTAATTTACCCGGCTCTAGGATCTCAACATAAAATTATAACATTTGATTCTAGATAACAAAACCGGATCATAATAATAATAATATGACCAAATTTAATAATTAGACTATCGATTATGTACTAGGCCCCTTTAAATAATTATAGACTTTAATAATAAACTAAGCCCAATCTTAATAATTAAGCCCACAAGGACTTAATAATTCTCTCGGCCCAACAACCAATTCGGCCCAATAAACCAATCCCGGCCCAAACTTGAGTTACGGGCCCACTCCCGGAACATACCGACTTCCGATACACACGGTTCAAAACAAAACCCACATAATTCGCCATTATTCAAACTCTACTCCATATTGACCACAATTCTTCTTTTTAATTGACACACGCCATTCTCTAACCAAGAATCCACATAAACACTTGATTTAACTATGACAACACGAATTATAAACAAAACTCGACATTAATACCCTTATTTGATTTCTCATTTCACATAGCCAAGTGCAACTAGAGACCTAACAAGTCTAACATTACTTGAAAAAGAGAGCAATGCAAATGGAAGGGTTTCTTACCGGAATAAAACCTCACGAAATGGAAAAGAAACTGCTGCCTAGGACTCCGGCGACCACCACCGCCGGCCGCCGCCGGCCACCGCCACCTTTTCTCTCTCATCGTCAATCTCTCTCTCTCGCAGCCTCCATCTTCCTCCTCGATGCTCTCTCTCTCACACGACCCTCTCTCTCCCTCTCGCCGCTCTCTCTCTCTCTCTCCGGCTGTATCTCTCTCTCTCCGGCTGTATCTCTCTCTCACTCTCGACTGTTTCTCTTTCACTCTCGTCGGCTCTCTCTCTTCTCGTCGTCTCTCTCTCTCTCTCCTCGCAGGCGTCTCTCTCTCTCGCCGGCGGTCTCTCTCACACTACAGTCTCTCTCTCTCGCCTCTCTCTCTCCTCTGCCGGCTGCACCCAAAACACTCTCCCATGGCCAACTCTCTTTCTCTCTTCTTTCTCTCTCACGAAAAACACAATGTCTCCCATGGCTTCTCTTCTTCTTCTTCTTTGTTTTTCTTCTTCTCTTTTTTTTCCAGCTTCTCTCTCTCTCTCTCGATGTGCAGCCGCCTCCCTCACCCAAAATGAAAGAAACCCTATATTATCCTAATACTAAAATACTGCATATTCCCAAAAGAAAGGAAATTGATTTCCTACCTTTTTCCCATTTGGCCCTCAAACTTTCTCACAAATAACCAATCAACCCTTATCTTTTATTTTTAAATTAAAACACTTAATTTGGGTTATTACACCTATGTCCCGCGGTGGACCAATTTTGATGATTTTGAATTGAAATGTTACACTTTCAACCCCTATACTTATTTACTTACTTTACTTTATACATTTTACTTTCATAATTTTAATTTTACATTTAACACATATAATCGTTTATTAACTAAAATACGTTTTAATTTTAACATGTTACACCATTATAATCGTCTCTTCGATACGTTCGAAATGAGCCCAATCTTGAATTTTTTTGGATTTATATATTTTAATATATATCATATACACTACATAAAAAATATTTTTATATTTAAAATTCATATTCTTATAGTTAATTATTTAATTTATGGTACATCTCTTATTTTTTTTTCAATTTTGTTTTACACTCCTATCGCATTAACATAATAATCATATATTAACTAATTCATTAAATCGTTTTAAATTATTATTATTTGTATGTGTTTATAGATATCGTGAATGGCAATAGGACAAGCTTTCACGAGAAGAATATGAAATGGGGTTTTAACAAGTTGGTATCATTGAACTCATTTAAGAATTGTGAAAATGGGTATTTGGCGAATGATGATTCATGTGTGTTTGGAGCTGAAGTATTTGCAGTTACAGAGTATGCACAAAAGAATCGATGTCTGTCCATCACAAAGCCTCCGCCAATTTTTAATACTTACACTTGGACCATTGATAATAAAATAAATAAAACGTATTTTAACTATAAGAGTACCATAAATTAAATAATTAACTATAAGGGTATGAATTTTAAATATAAAAAATATTTTTTATGTAGTGTATATGATATATATTAAAATATATAAATCCAAAAAAATTCAAGATTGGGCTCATTTCGAACGTATCGAAGAGACGATTATAATGGTGTAACTTGTTAAAATTAAAACGTATTTTTTAACGTATTTTAGTTAATAAACGATTATATGTGTTAAATGTAAAATTAAAATTATGAAAGTAAAAGGTATAAAGTAAAGTAAGTAAATAAATATAGGGATTAAAAGTGTAAATTTCAAATCAAAATTCAACAAATTCATCGAATTACACGGGACACCCCGCGTAGGCGGGGTAAAAATATTTACAATATTTCCAAATCAAACTTGTGGCATTTTAATTAATTTCCCATAAAAGAAATTAAAACATTAATTATATATGAAAATATTATTAAAAGTTATAATATTTTTAATAAATATATATTAATATATAAATATGAATTAGATAATATACTTTTTTAATAATATTTATATATATATATATAATATATAATATATATAATAATATTTTATTATATATATAAATAAGTTTTTTAATTTTAATATACTCATATATATAATTATATTTTTAAAGAAAAAATGTAAAATAATAATAAACCACAGGGACCACTTTCAAAGATTTATATAAACCACATGGACCAAAATTATAGTTTAAACCTATCATGTGCAAGGCACGTGATGCCTTTAACCTTTCTAACTTAACGATGTTAGTGTTGAGGGACCCTAGCCACAATATATTGCATACCACAGGAACAATATCTATAATCAACATAAAATGAGAACCATAGTCAAAGAAAACACAAAACACATTAACCAAATCCACAATTCACTCTTATGTATATAACCATTTAATAAAGAAGATGGCCATAAACAATATTTATACGTCGTGGCTCGTGGGACAAATTTTGTAATAAAATTAAATATAGTATCGCTAGTACATTTTAAATAAGATTTGCATAATTAATGTTAGGGTTTATGCATGCGACCACGACGTACATACACTTTATTTACTCGCAAAATAAAATTAATAATCAATAAAAATGTTAAGATAATTTTTTCATGTTTATATTAAAATTATTAATTACATTAGGTTATTTTCATAACAATATTAGTTATAATCATTTTCCAATCAATTGTACTTAAATTATACTTATGAAAATTAATAAAAAAAAGGCATTATTTTTCCTTTCGAAATTATTATTGTATTAAATAACAAAAACCGGTAATTTTTAACAAGAGAGGAGCTACAATAACGATAGGATAAAAATGTGACAATTGTTATTAATTATTTATTTTCATTTTAATTAAAATTTGACATAACTGGTATGATTACAAGAATATAGATAAATAAATAACAAATTAGTACAAAGAATCATGGTATATTTTTCATTGGTTGTGGAGATCTTCTCTCCTCTCTTTTTCTATATTTTGGAAATAGGGTTGATGGATTTGTTGGAACTCAATTTCAAAATATTTAGTTTTTTCTTAACTTTCTTATAGTAAGTTTGTTGGAAATACTTGAATTCAATAATTAAGATTTTTAATCTAAACTTAAAATCATGATAAAAATTATTTATAACTCATAAGTAGAGACTTATAAAAAATTCACAAATCTCATTTTCTATACATGTGAAATTAAACAAGTTGTTATACATATGCTAATAAGACTTTTCCTAGAGGACAAAATTTGGTGGGCATATTGTTGGTCGGTAATTTAAATCAGTGACAGATTGTTCAGAGATTTTCTAGGTGATTCCTTAGTAGGTTCTTGAAAACAACGGATTATAATGAACCACTGAATTTTTTTGGGTAATCCGTCGATAATTACCGACGAGAATTTCCTAAATAATTTTTATGGATAAAAATCATTTGTTTTGTAGTAAGATCACTATAAACAAAAAAAATGTAATTGGTACTTCTCATCTTGGTGGTATCCCAAACAAAAATTTGGAAAATTTGAGTTGTAATTCAAACTCAAATCAATTAAATTAAGTTTGTTATTGAAATAAAAATGGACCAAACCCTTTAAAAATCATCTAAAATATATTAGGATTTAAGAAGGTTATAAATTATTTTATTAAAAAGTTGTATTATGTTTCTAATAATATTTTCTTGTAATAATATTTAAATATATTAATTATTTATTAAATTCAAAAAGATAGAAAGCAAAAAGTATTTAGCTCGATCCTCTTCAACGTGTATAAAACCCTTTAAGTTATTTGTATCGTGGACCTCTCTTAACCGTTCAATGCCCTAAATTCATTCTAAATAACCGGATTTCATTTTGCATTATTTACAAGAGTCTCTTAATCATTATGTATTAAACTATTCATCCGCCAAACAACTCCTTAGAGCATCTCCAATGCAAGGTTCTTATAAGCAAAAAGTAGCGCGTCTTGTAGGAACTACCATTGTGGAGAGTTCTTATAAGAACCTCATCCTCTTTGAGTTCTTATTTAGGAACGTTGGTTCTTATCATGAAGTTCGTGTAAAATGTCAATGTCCTCGTTTTTATTGGTATTTAAATTTAATATTTGATATTTATTTATAAATATAAAATAATTATTGACGTAGACAAATACATGGGACTCAGACTCACAAAAACGAGATTCTTATAAGAACTATCATTGTAAACGTTTATGTGAATTTTTAAATTAATGAGATGAAAATGAGATTTATAAGAACCTGAGATGAAGATGCTCTTGGTCATCCACCATGTTACCATTCATATTTTTTTTTTCTTGATGATAAATACATAAAATTAAATATTTAAATTTATTTAAATATTTTGGTTTATTTATATGTTGAATTGAAAAGATGGCTGTTGTGTGGGTTGGGCCTTATCTGAAGAAGTTGGGCCTTATCTGAAGAGCAGTCTGAAACTGAGGCGCCAAAACCAACTTCTAACAGGGAACTCGTATCATCACTCTCACGTTATCCCTTTCGCAATTCTTCAGAAATACTTTCAATCTAAACATGGTCTCTTCTCTATCTGTTGCACCTCCAATCTCTTTTACGAATCCAAAAATTCCCAAATACAATAGAAAATCACTGAACCCAATCACAGCTATGGCTAAAGAAATTCACTTCAATCATGATGGTTCAACCACAACCAAGCTCCTGGTCAGTTGCATTTCCCAATTTGGCTTTTAAATTCTATGTTTCCTGGCCATCTTTTCAATTCAACATATAGTATAAATCCCAACATGTTTTGGATAAGCTTGTTAACAACAAGATTGCGAGACGTTGTGACTTATGATTGATTCGTGTACGTTTTGAACTAACTATATTTCGTTGTCTAATGACTTATAGGCAGGGGTGAATATGGTGGCAGAACTGATTGGAGTTACTTTGGGTCCAAGGGGTAGGAATGTGGTTTTGCAAAATAAGTATGGTCCTCCAAAGATTGTTAATGATGGTGAAACCGTTCTCAAAGAGGTACATAATTTTGTGGACATGCCTCCTTAGCTTTAGTTTTAGTTTGTGAAAGTAATTGATGGAACTATGTAGAATAAAATGTTAATGAACAATGCATCCATTTCATTAGTGATCTAAGCTGCTCACCAATTAATGGTGAAGGTTTGGTTACATGCTGTCTTCGTAAAGGGACTCTTGTAGAGCTGTCTTTCAAGTGTTTGTGGATTTGCCACTGTCAGATTCATGGTGCAATTATGGTGTACTTGCCGGATATTTGCACTCTTTAAGCCTGGATTAAGGATGCGCAAATTAAATTGTTATGGTATAAAAGATTTTCCAAGGACAAACATGAATTCACGTCGATTTGAAAACAAATGGGGTGACTCACTAATTGCCAATTGGTTATGAAATTGAAGATTAAATGATACTTTACAACACTGATATAGCAAATTAGTAATACCATTAAATGATATGCTTTCATGTTTGGGGCCATTTACAGTGTCTTACCGGTGACTCAATAAATGGCATAATGGTGGCAAATGTTTCAGAACAGTATTTACTACGTTTTTAGGGGTCTTTGCTTGATTTTTGGAAACACTCTTGTAAAATGAATAATATATGCTTCATAAGAAAACCTTGTTTTGGTCAAAGGCTATATAAACGAAGAATGTCATCAACCAAATGAGATTGATTCAAATGATCAGATAATTATACAATCTTTGGGTCTAATGACTTTCTTAGGTCTATTTAGCAGCTAGGTTTTCACTGAATTGCGTAAAGAGAAACAGAAATTTAGTTTATAACATTCTTTCTCTTGAATTTTGCATTATTTAGATTCAACTAGAGGACCCTCTTGAGAATGTTGGTGTGAAATTAGTGAGACAGGCTGGTGCAAAAACAAACGATCTAGCCGGTGACGGTTCCACCACATCTATTATGCTTGCCCACGGCCTCATTGCTGAAGGTGTGAAGGTACAAAAAGCATAGTTCTAAGTTATCAACAGAAGGCAGAGACAATGAGACTCAAAACTTTTGCATTTCTTAAGGTTATTGCAGCAGGCATGAACCCTATACAAATATCACGAGGGATTCAGAGAACCGCAGAATCCCTTGTTTCAGAACTCAAGTTGATGTCTAGAGAGGTGATGATTGAATATGATTCTCCTTAGAATTCCAAGATATATATTAAATTGCAATACCCAACAAGGATTTATATCTGAAAACGCCTAAATTTGGCAGCCACATTTCAATTGTATCTTGTAGGTTGAGGATCATGAGCTTTCAGATGTTGCTGCCATCAGTGCAGGTAATGATTTTGAAGTGGGAAGCATGATTTCTGAAGCTATTAAAAGAGTAGGAAGGAAGGGTGTTATCACTATTGAGAAAGGGAATTCTGCTGAGAACAATCTGCAGATCGTAGAGGGGATGCAATTTGATCGTGGCTACATGTCTAAATATTTTAGTGATAGAAGAACCATGAAAGCAGAATTTCAAGATTGCAAGGTAAGATTGCTCGATTTTACTATCTCCATTATGAAAAAAAGAGGTATACTTTGACTTTCGAGGTCACATGGCTTCAGAAAAACTATCAAGTGTCCTTACGTTTGGGAGAAACTTCGATAACCACATCAAAACAATTACTAGAAATACTACAACTAAGAAAATATTGATGTTTATACTCCCGTAAGTACATATTTTTAAATTTGGTGAAGCAATAGTTTGAACTCAAAAGTCAAGTGGCCTCTTTTTTTTTTTGGATTGGTAGGAGTAAGTGAATTTGCTTGCTTCCACAGAAGTAATTAGAAGGTGTGAAATTTTGTTGATTGCAGTTGCTTTTGGTTGACAAAATAATTACGAATCCGAAGGAGATGTATAGAATATTGGACATGGCAGTTAAAGGGAACTATCCAATTATCATAATTGCCGAGGGCATTGAGCAGGAAGCTCTGGCTCCAGTAATTAGGAACAAACTCAAGGGCGTACTGAAGGCAGCAGCTGTCAAAGCTCCTGCCTTCGGTGAGCGCAAGAGCCACTACTTAGATGACATTGCTATCTTAACCGGAGGTAGTAAACAAGTACCAAAAACATTATTTGTCATAATGTGGTCAATCTTAATGATTTTTCCCTTTATTTAATCAGCAAATGAATTGAAGGCATCAAGTATGACCATTTTCAGAACAATGTTGGTTATCCATCGGCTAAAACCATAATCGTTCATAGATGTCAAAGTGTTTGTGATTATAATGGTTGGAATGCCAATTACCTGAATCATCATAGGAAATGAGGATAAAGGGTAACAAAAGTGGTTAAATTACATCAACTGCATATGTTGGCTGATGTTGGGGTCCGAATTATTTTAATTGTAATTGTTATGCTAACTGCTAAGCCATGATATGCTTTTGTAGGGACTGTGGTCAGGGATGATGCCGGTTTGACCCTTGAAAGGGTCCAAGAAGATGTGCTTGGGACTGCGAGTAAGGTGGTCATCACCAAAGACTCCACACTAATAGTTACTGATGGGACCACTCAAGCAGCTGTCAAGAGAAGGGTCACTCAGCTCCAAAGGCTTGTTGAGGTGCACCAATTGTTTTTTTTATTCTTCTATTTGCATTGATTACTCCTTCCGTCCTAAGATTAGGCTTCCACTTTATGGTCAAGTGGTCTACTTTTATGGTCTATTTTGCAGAACACCGAAGAAAATTTTCAAAAGAAAATTATTAATGAAAGGATCGCAAGGTTGTCGGGAGGAATTGCTATTATCAAGGTGAACTTGACAATCCTAAGATTTGGTGATTTTTTTTTATAGTTTAATGGTTGGCGTTTTATGAACTCATGATCAGGTTGGCGCTCAAACACAAGTTGAATTGAAGGATAAACAACTGAGGATGGAAGATGCTGTAAATGCAACCAAGGTATATTACCTTAGGCATGGTCAATTTGTTGACTTTCTGCAATCTTTAAGCTTATACATTTTCTTTTGCTCAAGGCTGCTATTGAGGAAGGAGTTGTAGTTGGTGGTGGCTGTTGTCTTTTGAGGCTATCTTTGAAGGTGAATGAAATAAAAGAACTTATGGATAATGAAGAGCAGAAGGTAAACACCCATTCATATTCTTATACTTTATGCTAATAAACATTACTCATGTAAATGGGTTGTAGATGATTTTCACATGGACGATTATTATTGTTATATATTGAGATTATTCTTGATGTGAAATTTCAGATAGGAGCCGACATATTCAAAAGAGCTTTGGAATACCCGGCAAGGCAGATAGCCAAAAATGCTGGTGTTAATGGTAGCATTGTTGTAGAGAAGGTACGCCATCCCTATGTAAAAGATGAGCTAACTTTTAAAGAACTTACCATTATTTAGCATTAATTTATTGTATTTAGGTTTTGTCCAACGATGATATGAGGTATGGGTACAATGCTGCAAGCAACCAGTATGAAGATCTGATGGCTGCCGGTATTATAGACCCAACAAAGGTTTTATTTATTACGCCTTATTATTTTCCCTTCGACATTGCATTCATATAACAAGGAATTTTATTGTCACACGATTATTAGGAAAGCAGATTAAACTTGAACCTAAACTGAACATTGAAAAGCAAATTAGGAACATTAAGTGAATATTAGCATAACCCTGCTATCAAGACTGTACTAATCGATGCCAATCATGAAAAGATGGGGATTTTGATGCTAAAGCTATGTTTGGCAAACTAGCTTATAAGCTAACCGTTGGCTGAAAAAGGCATTTTTTACTTTGATGCTTATGAAGCAGGTACTGAGATGTTGTATAGAGCATGCAGCATCGGTGGCAAAGACATTTTTAACTTCTGATGCCGTTGTGATTGACATCGATGGACCAGTGGCCAAAGGAATGAGACTGCCAAAGCAAACCCCAAAGCCAATGCCACCAACGCCAATGCCAATGCCTCTCTCTGGTAACTCAATTTTTACCCCTTCAATTTTCACAACGAATAAAAATCTTCCCATGTCGCCTTCCTATCCATCAATCACGTGAAAACACATTATCACTTTACTGAGGAGAGAGAATAAAAAGATGAATTAAATAAAAAAATGGTGTGTTTGCAAGTGATTGGTGGGACAGGAGAGAGACATGTGCTAAGTGTTTCATTTGTATTTTTTTTTTTTGACGCAAAAACCAGAATTTTATTCGGCTAGCAAGAAACTAGCAAAAAGGGCCAAAAGAGGCGGAAATTACATGATACAATCAAGTGTTTCATTTGTATTAACACTTGTTCCTGATCACATAGGAATTGGTCCGATGGGATTTTAAAATTTGGTCAGACACGTTCGACCATTTTCTAAAATTGTTTCACGTTGTGAATCACAAATCTTGAACTGATCAAGTGGCCTTATACTGCCAAAGGAACTCGCACATGAAGTTTCGTGTTTCATTCAGTCACATGTGACTGCATAGGTCACCATGGAAACAAGAAAGCAAATTCGAAAAAGGGATACAACAAATGCACCAAAGAGAAGTCGTTTAAGTAAATGTTTTAGTCCTTTAGTCCAATTTATATAGAGAATGTAAAAGTTGTTTTATAATATGTAGCGTTTGAGATATCTTCAAGTCTTTGTGTAGTCTTTGGTATCATTTAACAAGACATATACTACACTAAGAGGTTGTTTACTAAAAACTTACTTTGTTCAATTACCTAACCGGGTGAATAATCTTATCTGGTAAGATGGAAGACAAGATCAAGAATCACTTACCCGGTAAGTGCTTACTTACTTACCAGGTAGATTTTAGTCCACCAAAATGGGATTATATGCAACAATTTACTTAGTAAGCGCTAACCGTGGTAAGAGTCGTCGCACTTACCGGGTAAAGACTCTCAGTCCTTGCCTTTGCTCTTCCCGAGTAAAATTCTTGGCCCTTGTCATATTCATCCGGTAAAATAATATGACTTGGTAACATCCTTTCAAAAATTCATCTTTGGTAACTAAGACGTGATCTCAAACATATTTAACAATTTATTTCAAACTAGATACTAAAATGTTCATGTTATGGATATGAAAACCAAGTTTTTGAAAACAAATACATAACACAATAAAAATTATACAAAAATATGTTATATTTTAATACACTTTATCATAAACTATTTACAAAACTTAATTTAAATATTAATTGTGTATATAAAAAGTTAATGAAAGAATCTTGAGGAATGAATCTGAATTTTTAATAATTTTTAATCTCAAATTCATTCATAAATAATAGGGAAATTAATTAAAATACCCTTAGTTGACTCAAAATTAATGGAAATGCCCCATCTCTCTCCAAATTGGCTAAAATGCCCTGGAAATCCGTGGCCCAACCCGTGGCCCACGGACATTTGCCCAAAAGTCGAATTTGACCACCAATCCGTGGCCCACGGAAAATTGACCCGTGGCCCACGGAAATCTGCTGGCACGTGATCCATATTTGTTTTTTTGCAGTTTTTGGCATACATTCCACAAGATAAAGGGTACGTTTTTTTGGCATGCATTCCACAATTGTATGGTTAGAATCACATCCCTTTTATATCTATAAAATCAGTAAGCCCTAAGCCATTTCAATTACATCTCATTTCATCTCTTCACCATTTAAATCACATCTCTGAATGTTTTCATCATTTGAATCATTTTCTTTCTACTGAAAAATGAGTTCACATGTTGAAAAAGCTAAGTTATATTTTTGTTTCGATGGCGAATGGGTGCAACATAACGATGTGTGGGATTTTGCTTATAAATCTAAGCATGGTGTGAAACTGAAAGTAAACATTACACATCAAAAGTTGCTTGCTTATGCCATTGAAAAATGTGGTATTGACGCGGCTGTTGGTGAAACCAAGTTAGTGTACATGAATGATGGCTCAATCTTCGAGTTAACCGACGATGAACATGTTTCTGATTTTATGCAATTTGCAGTCGAGTCAGACAGACCTCCATCTCTTTTTGTGTATGTCGTTCCATCGATGTGCAACGAAGGTGATGACGAAGGTGAGGATGAAGGTGATGACGAAGGTGAGGATGAAGGTGATGACGAAACCCATGTCGGTGAGTGTTCTCAATTTGAGGCGTCATATGACGAAACAAATAATCCGGATCATACATATGGTCTTAATGACTGTTATACCGAATTTGTTCCGGAGACGCAAGGATTAGAAGAAGAAGAAGAAGTAGAAGACGAAAGAAGACGGTTTTTTGGAGTTGCTGATGACGAAGCCCATGTTTTCACAGTGGGTATATCTGATTTTGACCACTCAGATACCGATAATGATGAGGAATATGTCCCTAGTAATAAATCATTTGGTGAATTAAATGGTTATTTTGATATGCCTTCTACCCTTCGAACCTCAGAGACCTCTACACCAACCTACGAACCTGCACCTTATAATCGTAGTTCAAGGATACGCGAAGGTCAGATGTTTGAAACAAAGGATGAAATGGTTATACAGCTCGGCATTAAGTGCATTGAAGAGGGTTTTGAGAGAAAAGTTAAGAAATCTGACAAAGAAAGATATGTGGCTGTATGTGCAATAAAGAATTGTAATTGGCGTTTTACAGCGAGATCCGTGGGCGCTAAAGGAGGGATGTTTCACGTTACAAAGTTGCACGACGTACACACTTGTTCCAGGACGCAACTGAATCCCAACCACCGACAAGCCGACAAAAAGACTTTGGGCCATATGCTCAAAGGAAAATTTCTTGATGCTAGTAGGGCATTTCGGCCAAAGGACATCATGAACGATATAAACGACCAGTACGGGATCACTATCGGTTACCACCAAAGTTGGCGTGCGCGATGTAGGGCTCTACTACTGGTGAGGGGCACTCCTGAGGAGTCGTATGAACGACTCCCTACATATTTATATAATCTGGAGTTGAATAATCCAGGTACACGCACCAGAATGCGGACAGATTCAAAGGGACGTTTTGAGTTGTGTTTTGCTGCCCTTGGAGTTGCGGTACATATATAAATACGTCATATGTACTAATATTATAAACTATAGCATTTACTGATGGAAACCACCAACATTTTTGCAGATCAGAACCTTTTTGACAAATCTTCGTCGTGTCGTTGTGATAGACGCTGCCCATTTAAAGGGACGTTACTTGGGTATGATGTTTTTGGCTGTTGCCATGGACGGAAATCAAAACATTGTGCCCATTGGTTTCGGAGTAGGAAAGTCCGAGACCGGGGAGGAGTGGGGTTGGTTTTTGTCCATGTTGAGAGAATGTATCGGAGAGCCGACAGGGTTAGTGTTTATGTCCGATAGGGCTCCAGCCATAAGCGCTGCAATTTCCGCCGTGTACCCAAATACCCCTCATGCCCTATGTTGTCGGCATTTGGAGATGAACGTGAAGAGCAAGGACAAACGTATCACGACGTACAACACGGCCTACTGGAAGACATGCAAGGCGTACACGGTTCGGGAGTTTGACCGTTACATGAATGCATTACGAATTAGTGTACCAAATGGAGTTAAAGTTATGGACGATGCTGGTAAGGAGAGGTGGTCAAGAGCCCATTTTCCTGGTGCACGATATAACATTATGACCTCCAACAGTGTAGAGTCGGTGAATGCACTCTCTCGTTTTGCTCGTAGATTACCGATTGTGCAGCTTATGGAGTACTTTCGCACCTTTCAACAAGAGTGGTACTATCTTCGACGACTAAAGGGAGGTTGATAAAGTCTAAAAATTGGAACCTATATGTATATATATATATAAGTTTTGTGATGTTTATAAATCTTAACATAATTAACACATATAATTGTAGACCAAATGCGTAGCAGAGTCACACCAGAGGCGGAGAAGGTGCTTCTCAGAAGGGCCGGAAAGTCTGCCACTTGGAGGGTTTTCGGCATTGGACATGACAAGTACCAGGTTCGGGATCACCGTTTGGACGCGACTGTCGATATGATCAACCATGAATGTACATGCCTGCAATGGCAAGGTTCTGGGTTGCCGTGCGGTCATGCCATCGCTGCTGCAAGACAAATGGGTCGCAGAGATTGCAGTGATTTAGCTATAAGTTACTTCACGTCCGAAAATTACCGAGCTACATATCGGGAGTTAATTCATCCAGCTGGACCCCCTGAATCATGGGTAGTGCCACACCACCCCCTTCCGCCATGCTATCCACCGTTAATAACAAAGAAACGTGCTGGGAGACCATCAAAGAATGATCGACGTCCATCTCGGGGGGAAGGTCCGATACAGAGAAATTGTGCAAGGTGCAATTGTTTAAATGTATGGGTCCAGATGTAGCTACCCCACGGAAAACTGCTACATGTATCCAAGTCCTCGACGGCTCTAAGGACTGTCTCAGAAACGATCGAATATAGCTCACGACCCATAAACATGACCTCTACCATAAGCACTATACACACACGGATAATATCGTCGTCTGAATAATCTCCAAGACCTCGCTTAACCCGCTGAACCACCATGTCAATCTTCAAGTCCTCCGGATTGGTTCCGGGCCAAACCCTACTAACGAACCCGTCAGTTGGTAGGGGAGGAAGAGAGGGTTCTGGTCCGAAACGGAGTCCTGTCAGAAGACAGAACTCAGCACTCCCAAAGTACATGTGACGTCCATACACATCAAAATACATCACGTAATGATCTGCGTTTCGCACAATGACCTCCCTTTGCAAAAACATGTGAACCAGCGTCAGGTGGCCATCAGTCATGGTAACGTGGAGCCATGGACCGAAAGGTGTGAGCTGGAATCTTGAGATCAATTCCCGTCCAATTAGATTGCCCATATGGGTTTTAATTTCTTTTGCAAATGACAGGCGACACTTGAGCGTCAAGTCCGTATAGTAAAAATCCTCCTACATGGTAATGAAAAGGTAAGGGACTAAATCGTATTTATGCAAACTTAAGGGACCTCATTTTTCATTATGAAAAGTTGAAGGATCTTAGTTTAAATTATGCAACCTTAAGTTGTATTTATGCAAACTTAAGGACCTAATTTGTCATTATGCAAAGTTCAAGGACCTAAGTTGTAATTTGCAAACTTAAGGGACCAAAATCGTATTTATATAAACTTAAGAGGCCTAATTCGTAATTATGAAAACTTCACGGACCTAAGTTGTGTTTTGGGAAAACTTAAAAGGCCTAATTCGTAATTATGCAAACTTCACGGACCTAAGTTGTAATTTGGGCAAACTTAAGGGACCTAAATTATAAATAACATCATATATCTAACAAACATTTTTTTAAAAATCATCATATGGCTAACAAACATTTTTATAAAAAAAACAGGCTCTAATCTAACAAACATTTTTTTAAAAATCATCATATATCTAACAAACATTTTTATAAAAAAAACAGGCTCTAATCTAACAAACATTTTTTTTAAAATCATCATATATCTAACAAACATTTTTATAAAAAAAACAGGCTCTAATCTAACATTTTTATAAAAAAATACATTTTTGCAGAAAAACCAATTTTATAAAAAAAACAGGCTCTAATCTAACAAGCATTTTTTGAAAATCATCATATGTCTAACAAACAGGCTCTAATCTAACAAGCATTTTTTTGAAAATCATCATATGTCTAACAAACAGACTCTAATCTAACAAACATTTTTTTAAAAATCATCATATATCTAACAAACATTTTATAAAAAAACAGGCTCTAATCTAACATTTTTATAAAAAAATACATTTTTGCAGAAAAAACAATTTTATAAAAAAAAACAGGTTCTAATCTAACAAGCATTTTTTTGAAAATCATCATATGTCTAACAAACAGACTCTAATCTAACAAACATTTTTTCTAAAATCATCATATACCTAACAAACATTTTTATAAAAAAAAACAGGCTCTAATCTAACATTTTTATAAAAAAATACATTTTTGCAGAAAAAACAATTTTATAAAAAAAACAGGTTCTAATCTAACAAGCAAATTTTTGAAAATCATCATATGTCTAACAAACAGGCTCTAATCTAACAAACATTTTTTTTAAAATCATCATATACGTAACAAACATTTTTATAAAAAAAACAGGCTCTAATCTAACATTTTTGTAGAAAAAACAATTTTATAAAAAAAAACAGGCTCTAATCTAACAAACATTTTTTTGAAAATCATCATATGTCTAACAAACAGGCTCTAATCTAACAAACATTTTTTTAAAAATCATCATATATCTAACAAACATTTTTATAAAAAAAACAGGCTCTAATCTAACATTTTTATAAAAAAATACATTTTTGCAGAAAAAACAATTTTATAAAAAAAAACAGGTTCTAATCTAACAAGCATTTTTTTGAAAATCATCATATGTCTAACAAACAGACTCTAATCTAACAAACATTTTTTCTAAAATCATCATATACCTAACAAACATTTTTATAAAAAAAACAGGCTCTAATCTAACATTTTTATAAAAAAATACATTTTTGCAGAAAAAACAATTTTATAAAAAAAACAGGTTCTAATCTAACAAGCAAATTTTTGAAAATCATCATATGTCTAACAAACAGGCTCTAATCTAACAAACATTTTTTTTAAAATCATCATATACGTAACAAACATTTTTATAAAAAAAACAGGCTCTAATCTAACATTTTTGTAGAAAAAACAATTTTATAAAAAAAACAGGCTCTAATCTAACAAACATTTTTTTGAAAATCATCATATGTCTAACAAACAGGCTCTAATCTAACAAACATTTTTTTAAAAATCATCATATATCTAACAAACATTTTTATAAAAAAAACAGGCTCTAATCTAACAAATATATAACACAGTTTAAACATATTTTAATAAAAACACCCTATATATAACACAATGACGTTATGAAACTTAACTTATATATTCGAATAAATATATCAAACACATTTTATTATTATAACACATAAATACAACAACGAGGTTTCAAAACTAACCTTACGAGCCATCACGTTACGAGCCATCACGTTCACGTTGTTTAAATGCGTGCACCACACGACTATGATGAGAGAGTGAGAGTGAGAGTTGTGTGTTTTTTTCTAGTGGTCCCCTCTTCAATTTATAATGGCCACGGATTGATTTAATGGTGTGGGTGGGGTAGGTGGGACGAACACGGATTAGGGTTTCCAGCCCCAATCCCGTGGGCCACGGACTGCAGCTTTGGCCACGGATTAGGGTTTCCAGATTATTTCCGTGGGCCACGGGTCAATTGTCCGTGGGCCACGGGTCAAATGTCCGTGGGCCACGGATTGAGGGCAAATTCGACTTTTGGGCAAATGTCCGTGGGCCACGGGTTGGGCCACGGATTTCCAGGGCATTTTAGCCAATTTGGAGAGAGATGGGGCATTTCCATTAATTTTGAGTCAACTAAGGGTATTTTAATTAATTTCCCTAAATAATATTCGATATATGAATTAATTTAATATATTTATCTTAATTTACATCAAATGATTGATAACTATTTTTCATTTTTCTCGTAAATTATAAATTAAATACTAGAATTTAATTTTAGTGTAAAAATGGCGTGGTTTGAACGGTGGCCCACCATTTTTTATGGCGCACTGTTCAGCAAAAAATTGGGTGTGTAGTTTACCGGACGATGACCTAAATTCCCCGACAAGACTGTGTTTCACCGGCCGATTGTACTTGCTCTTGCCCCCAGGCCCCAACTCCCCAAGCCCAACCCTCGCGATGCCGAATCCTGCGATCCAGTACGGAGAGGCGATGGCGATGGCGAGACTCGAGAGCAGAGAGCGTTTCCCTACCCTAATCGTTCCTTCGTTCGTCCAATCGTTCAATCAAATGGCGAGACAACTGCGGGTGTGCAATCGTCGAGACTTGATACAAATTAATTTCTCAGGAAAGCATGAAAGGATTAAACAGAATCTGCTGGCTTTTATAAAACATGCGGGTGTTAATGGTTGCGTGGTTATTGAGAAGGTATGCCATCCCTAGGTTATGGATATTAGTTTCTCGCTTACAATTGAAGTACTGGACTTCCAAATTTTCCATGAAGTAGGTGAGTCCTATTGCTGCAAGCAACCAGTATGAAGATCTGATGGCTGCCTTATCATTTTCCTCCGGTGTTGCATTCATATAACTAGGAATTTAATTATGTTGCACGGCTATTAGGATAGCAGATTAAACTTGAGCCAAAGCTGAAAATGGGAAAAGCAAATGAGGAACATCATGTGTTAAGTGTTACATTTGTATTATAACATTTTTTCTTTTGTGATCATACAGGTTTTGGTCTAATGGAATTTTAAAATGGGCAGCATGTTTGACCGTTTGTTAAGATTGTTTGTGAGCCACGAATCTAGAACTGATCAAATGACCTTAGATTGCCAATGGAACTCATGGGTGAAGGTTACTGAGCATGATACATTTCACTCAGGCACATGGAACTTCATAGATCACCATGGAAACAAGAAAGCAAATCCGAAAAGGGATTCAACAAATGCACCAAAGAGAAGCCGTTTAACTACAACTTTCAGGCCTCCAATTTTCTTGAGAACTCAAGTAGGTGAACGCAGAAAGTGTAAGAGTATATTTTTTAATCTGCAACTTATGGAATATCATGAAGTCTTCTGTAGTCTTTGATATCATTTAACATGACACATATTACATTGAAAAGTCTAAATTTGAATTTTGTTTTTAACATACAATATGAGTTATTTGCATGTGCAGTGCAGCAATACAAATAAAGAAGTGACCATAATAACAAAGCAAAGAACAAACTGTGTGTCACAAATGTTTAACAGATTCTAAGATGATATAGGAAAAGGTATAATGGTTATTTTACCTTGGATCTGTGGTGAATAACACCAATTTAAAAATTAGATAACCTTTTTTTGACGTTTTTAATGTTACAAGACATATTTAAAGGTATATCTGTAAACCATCCTATTACCATAAGTGCAATGTTCAACAATATCTAGATTATTGGTAGGGCCTAACGAGCTAAAGGTTAAAAAAAATAATCCTTTCCAAAGCCCAAAGGTATAAAAGAAATTCAAAATATCATCTTGAGACATACTTGATTAAAAATCAAACTATAATTTTACAGTGTATATCGTTACTGGCTGGAAAAGATGTTGGTATAAATTCAAATCATTGGCCAGTCACTCAGACAATATAAGAGTAGTCTGACGCCTCTCCTCTTCACTCCCAACGTCTTGCTGGTAACTGGTAGTGTAGGTACTCTGCTTATAATCTAGCAACATTTTGATGATAAAGGTCTATGCTCATTATTCTATCTAGTTCTTCTTTATGTTTAACTAAAAAAATTACCTTTTCATGTAGTAGTTGTCTGTCAATGTTTGATAATTGATCTCTTTAGCATATCTACTTTTGATCTTATTCTGAGTTTTGGTATACTCTGATGAGGTGAATTGATGCATTCTTTTTCTTCAGAATATCCCATTTAATATTTGTCATGCATTGCAGTTGCCATTGTCTCTGGTTTTCTTTAACTTGTTATAACTATTTCATTGAATTAAGCTATTTTTGTTCCCCATTTCATGATATTCATGAATTCTTGGAGACTTGTATTCATTTTTGTCAATCAGGATTAGTAATGCTTATATCTGAACAGGCAAAACGAAATGGCAACCCCATCAAGGATCGACCTTGCAGGCCTTGCAGTCATGGGTCAAAATCTCGCCCTCAACATTGCTGAGAAAGGATTCCGAATATCTGTTTACAATCGGACAACTTCAAAAGTTGATGAAACAGTTGAGTGAGCCAAGAATGAAGGAAACCTCCCATTATTTGGGTTCCCTGATCCTGAATCTTTTATTAATTCACTCCAGAAGCCACGAGTCGTGATCATGCTTGTGAAGGCTGGTGCGCCTGTAGATCAAACAGTTGAGACCCTTTCTGTTTACTTGGAGAAAGGAGACTGTATTATTGATGGTGGTAACGAGTGGTATGAGAACACAGAGAGGAGACAGAAAGCCATGTCCAGAAAATGTCTGCTTTATCTAGGAATGGGAGTTTCATGTGGTGAAGAAGGAGCTAGTAATGGAGCCTCTGTAACGCTTAGTGGGTCAATTGAGGCTTACAAGTATATAGAAGACATTCTGCTCAAAGTGGCTGCTCAAGTTCCTAATAGTGGACTTTGTGTTACATACATTGGCAAAGGTGGATCTGGGAATTTTTTGAAGATGGTTCATAACGGGATTTCATATGGTGATATGCAACTGATTGCAGAGTCTTATGATGTACTTAAATCCGTTGGAAAACTATCCAATGAGGAATTACAGGAGGTTTTCTCATAGTGGAACAAAGGGGAGCTTTTGAGCTTCTTGATTGAAATCACAGCTGATATTTTTGGACTCAAAGATGACAAGGGAGATGGGTATTTGGTGGACAAGGTGTTGGACAAAACTGGGATGAATGGTACTGGCAAATGGACTGTTCAACAAGCTGCTGATCTGTCAGTGGCGGCCCCCACCATAACTGCTTCTCTGAACTCAAGATTCCGAGTGGATTGAAAGAGGAAAGGGTTGAAGCAGCTAAGGTATACAAGTTGGGGGGTGTGCGTGACATTCTATCTGATGAGGTTGTGGATAAAAAGAAACTGATTGATGTACCAATACTGTTGTAGATAAAACACACAAATAAATGTTTGCAGTAAAAACGAGTCAGCAAAGAAAGGCAAGAAAGAAAAACGTGCAGAAACTGTGTTGGCCAATGAGAGGCTGCCATGACATGTTGCAGAATCCAATAATTTGAAAATTAGTTGTGATCGACATCAATAGCCAGTACCTACCCCCTTCACGTCATGCATGATTCTAAGTGTTTCATTTGTACCAACATTTGTTTGTGATTATTTGGGAATTGCTCCAATTATTGTTTCACCTTGTCAACCACATATATACAACTGATCAAGTGACCTTAGATTGAACCCGCACATAAAGGTTTTTGGGCATGATTTGTTTCAGTATTGCTCCGTTTATCCAATGCTTACCCGGTAAGCGATTATCAGTAACAGTCAACACTTTTACTTAATTTACCGGGTAAATATTTAGTCCATTAAAATGGGATCGTATGCAACAATTTATCCGGTAAGTGTCTTACGGGGCAAGAGTTATCACTCTCACTTACCAGGTAAGACTCTCGGTCATTGTCATCACTGTTACCGGGTACGATTCTCAATCTTTGTCATGTTCATCCGATAAGGTAAAGTAAAGTGATATGATAAGCACATGGGATTCAGCAAATGCACCAAAGAGAAACTGTTTAACCGCATGTTTCAAGCCTTCATTCATCAGGTCAAGTGTAACATCCCTTTTCTAATAAGGGTGTTAAATTTGTATTAGAAATTCAGAATAAACCATCCAACATGAATACCAACCATGCCAATTAAATTGGTACCAACTTACCATACTCAGGCTTGTTCGTGGTATTTTATAGACTTTGAGCGAGATGTAAAAAAAAGGCCCTCGATAAGTACGAAAAAAATCTCTAATAACATCGGTTTTATCATAAAAAATAATATTGAATTCAATAAATACTAATAATTTATATGAAACCGTTTTTTTAGTATTCCTAGATGCAAAATCAATCAATAATTATTTCTAAAATGATAGTATCTACCATATCATTTTTATATAGCATCGTTAATCTGCTCCACCGTTAAAAACATTTTTATGATATACGTTTAATACACTACTAAATGGAAGACTTTTACCTACGCGACCTTGGAAAATCCTTAAAAGGGTGATTTGTTAGAAACTGTCACAAAAAGCGGGTGGATAAATTGTTGGTAGAAAATTCAAATCATTGACATATTACCTTGAGATTTTGTGGGTGATCCGCACAATTGATATTATTTGGATGATTTGTTGGTAATCACCAACGGAAATTTCTCTTTTGATTTTTGTGGGTAAAAATCATTAGTGTTATAGTGATATATAGATTGATTTCGTTTGGGTTCGTAAGAGCATCTCCAACAGCTTCCTCAAAAATTTTCCAAAATGGGGAAGCAAAAGTCAGAATCTCCAAAAAAAATTACATCCATCTCCAACAGATTCTCCATTTTAGAGAATTCAACATTAATTATACTATTAAAATATTCAAAACATTATTACCTCCAACAAATTTTTAGAAGGAAAATAATAAAATGTTATTTCTCTCACTTGATAATGATTTTTAGGGTAATCTCCATATTTGGAGAAAATTGTATTCTCTCTTCTACTTTCTCCAAAATGGGGATGGTTTTGGGGAAGCTGTTGGAGCATATTTTAGACCCAAAATCCCCATATTCCCCATTTTCTCCAAAATGGGGAAGCTGTTGGAGATGCTCTAATAGTAACTGTTCAAAGTAACACTATATGTAAATCAATATAAATTAGTTTGGTTTCCATCTCACCCAAGGCTAATATTTTTCATAATGTTTTAAACTTTTAGCGTTAAAACAATTTCTTCTGGAACCGTCAATCATAGAATCAAAATTCATGTTGGTTATAACTTGAGATTTTGTTATTATTTTACAGATATGAGATTATTTAAGATTCATGCACTCTGTATAAGGTAATAAAAAGTCAATAATGTTTGAAAAAACAAGAATATAATATAAGTTGGACCGTGCCATTTTTCTAAATGTAGAAGTTCTCTTAGCTAATAACAAGAAAATTATATACTATATTATAATATAAATATAGAATTCATGCGAATGAAATAATCAAAACAGTCTATGGGAGATGAATGATAGATAATATATCAAGCTTTTGTAGGTAAGTATTTTGAGACTTTGGTATTTAAATATAAAAAACCTTGGAAAAACAATAAACAATACTATAAATTGAAGGACCAATTAACTTTTTACATATTTTCTTTTCTAAGGTAATTAATTAATATATGTCTAGGACCTTAATATAATACAAAATTATTTGGGTTCTATTACATACTAAAAGAATTTGTCTATTTTATTTATTGATTTTTTTACAACTACTATATACTAAAAAATCTGAGCCCTTATTTTTCGTGGGCCTTGGACATACACGAAGCCACCCTCTCTCGGGACGACCCTGACCAAACCAAAAATGCTTATTTGTAATCAAATATTGGATCGTTCAAGTGTAAAGTACTACACTACTACTATACTACAAATTTTATTCATCGAATTGTATGCTGATAAGTGACAACCGTAATGTTTGTATGACTTTACATCACGATCAATGAACTGTAAAGACCTAGTTGTAATTTTCATTCAAAGTTTCAAACACGAGGACAAAATATGTAATTTACTAAGAAGATTCATGTTGTTTATTGCCAAATGTATGTTTTCATGAAATTTGTATGTATGTATTACAATGGCCCAAGCCTAGAGATGCACGATCAAGGATCGAGGCTGATGTGATTCGAGATCGGTTACACAAGGACCGATGCTTACAATGATTAAATATGGATTTGGTATAGTTCGTGAAATATTTGTCCATTTATAGTTTGAGAAGCATTATAAAAATGTAATTTTTTCACTCACATGATCTTAATCTCTCCCAGTTTCAACATCGGATATTGTTGCAATCAAACATTTCCATATTCAAATTAGGTTTAATATTCTCATAAACTCAATATAATCAAATTCTTGCACTTTCGTATATAAGGTGGTAATTTGGTATTAAACCAAAACACTAATAACTTTAGTTCATCATTGTAACACCCGTAATTTCGGTAAGTAAATATCACCCAAATGTTTTGCATCTTGAAAATGGTGGGATTTATGTTTGGAAGACATTACTTAAAGTCTCTAAGAGTATCAGGAGTTTTGGCGTTGAAAAAGTCAAGTTTCGGGGCTTGGTACAGGTCAAGCCACAATGACCGGCGACTATGACCGTGTCACAGTCGCGTGGCATAGTCGCAGGGAAGGGACAGCCTTCGGTACACCTTGTGCGACTATGACCAGCGACTATGACCAGGTCATAGTCGCAGTGGCATTGTCGCGCATAAGGGGATTTTGGACGAAAACGAACAGAAGGTGGGTAGTCGTGGGCGACAATGCCCGCGACATTGCCCAAGGGCATAGTCGCGAGGGCATAGTCGCGAACGGGGCGTTGGCAGCAGCTATTTGGGTCGTTTTTTGGGGAAATCACACTCATTTCTCTTCTCCTTTCTCCTGATCGATTCTCTCTAGCTCTTGGGGCGATTTCTTCTCCATTTCTGCCTTTCTCTCCACATTTAATGTTAGAACTCCATGGTTAAAGTGGGTGGTTGCTATTTTGGTTCTTGTTATAACCTTGGGGAACTACCTTCTTCATTTAAGGCATCAAGAGTTAGTCACCCATTTTCTAGGGTTTCTCCAACCCTCTCCCATCTCCTTCAAGAAAGGAAGTTTGAAGTTCATTTTGGTAACACTAGAAGTGTTTGGTTGGTGGATTCACTTGATGGTTAAGGTAATCTTCTCTCCTCTTCATTTTGGAAATTAGGGTTTCGATCTATAGGTGATTTTGGGTGTAATATGTTGGGGGAAATGATTCTAAGTGTTTGGGGATAAATGTTTATGGTTGGAAATTGTGGATTTAGGTTTTTGGAAGATTTGGAGCTTGAGGATTCGTGTTTCTTCAAAGGAGCTTACGTTTGGGAAAAATCTAGATTTAGCCTAAATCTAGCAAGGTGAGTTCAAGTTGATTTGTGAAAACTTTGTACATGCCAAAAATGTTATTTTCCAAATATTTGTGTGTTTTGCTTGAAATATCAATGGATGAGTTATTTGATTAGTTTAACTCTTTGGAAATATTTATCTTCATAAATGTTGTAAAACACCCATATTTGGGGCTTTTGGATATTTTGATGTGTAGAAATCATAATATGTCCTTAAAAGATTAATTGCTCAAAATGATGTCTATTTGATGGTTTAATCATATTAGTGTAATTGATTTCATAAACCTTTTGGGAAATACACGATTTAGTGTCAAGAGTTATTTTGAGAATTATAAAGGTATTAGTCCTTTGGGAAAACCCTTTTTGTTTAACCCGTGTAGAGTTTTGGGGTTAATAACGATTTTGTGGAACTTGCTTACCTAACTGATGTTTAAACGCATTTTACGCGATGATGACCGTTATATAAGGGTCTAGCGAGTTTGGAGCATTTTGCTCGGGTTTGACTTTGAGAAATGTGTTGGGGACATTTGTCCGGTTTTTAAATGGGTTGATGTGGAGTCTTACTTATGGGTTGCTTTATTGCACCGTATTGCACATTATTGATATTTACATGCTTGGGTGTTTTAATCATTCCGGGTTGAGCATGTTTGGTAGACTGTGTTGCATTGGATCCATAGGCATATGAGTCAGTCTTTATTTGATGGTCTATCTCTTTGTGCACGAGGAGTGGACCATGGGGACGCATGGTTATATGCGTTAGGCCGTGGGGCCACTAGCGAGTAGGCAATGGGGGACATTGGAGTCCTTGAGGTGTAACTCGTCTAGACTGGATATGCAATGTGGTCCATGTAAGTCCTTGAGGTGTAACTCTATGGGGTATGCAATAAAGGCAATTTATTTATGGTTTGAGGTTGTGATGTCTTTATGGCATGGGAACTAGGACCGGGACTTGAGGTGTAATCCAGTAACATCATAAGTGACCTAACTTTGTGTGCCCGTCACTTTCGATGGAATCGGGTCTCCCCCGTCACCGAAAGGTGTGGTTTTTGGGTATAAGATTTTATCCATATTTTCGGTGACACACTTTATTTATATGAAATGTTTTCATGGTTTATTGGCGGAGTTCTACGCCTCGTCCTTATTGGATGTTTTGAATATTGGAGTTTTATTCACGTTTATAATTACTTGGGATATTTAACGTCAAAGCACGTTTTGAGTGAGTTGGGATTGTAATTCATTTTAGAAAACGCTTTATACATTTTGGGAACTTTTCTCATAAATTTTGTGTGCGTTGGAAAATGAGTCGTTTATATCCTTTTTGGTGAACTCTTTTGGAAATCAAAATCTATGACGTAAACTTTCATTTAAAATATTTATTTAAATCATGCTATAAACTCTTGAACTCACTAGGCGTTAGCCTAACCCTTTTTATTTGTCGGCATGTGCAACAGGTCTCAGGTTGGGAGTAGTTCTAGTGACACGTGGGAAATGTCGTGTGCTAGTATAGTGCTCAAGAGGTGAATAACTTAAGTGATGTTCCACATTCATCATTGGAATTAGCAACTTGTAATTGGGTTAAGTATTACCCGAGGTAGTTTTAGTCTTTATAATGAGACTTATGTCATACCTTGTTGAGGTTAACCGTAGTTTGCAATTTTAGGTATTTCACCTATTAAACTATAGGGATAAATTCTATTATTTCGGATGCAATATAAAAAATTTTAATTAGTTACTCATTCCAAATCCTAGAGTGTTACAATCATCCATCTATCTATTGTAGTAATAATTGGTATATGTATAATTAATGCCACACAGAGTCAGTATGAAGATCATATTACTACTAGAATGCTAGTAATATAGTCCCAACTTCCAAGTTCCAACTTAGGTTTTATTTATCTTGCATTATTAATCTTTTTCTGGTATTAAATTTAAATAACAAATAATATGATCGTGTTGTATGATTATTAAAAAAACAAATTAACTTGAGCCAAATGATAAAGGAAACAAAAAAATATTATTGTAAATGTTTAACAAATTACAAAATGATATAAATATACCTACAACCAAACTAATAAAAGTAAGAAAATATATGATTAAATTTTGTACCTTGTAAGAACTAAGGAGTAACAAAGTAACATTTAATTTCGGGAAAAAGTTCTGAAAAAACCCAACGAACTCCTAAACTATTTTTTTGAACGAAAAAACTATTAAACTTTCTCATTTTGAATGATATCCCTACAATATTTTTTTGGATAAAAAAAACTATTAAACTTTCTTATTTTAAATGATAAAGTCCTTGAACATTTTTCTTAAAAATATAGATCACCGAACCTTAATAATTGTCTGTAACTGACTAAAAATGTTTTAAAGTAAAAAAAACTTAAATCAATTTTACCGTTCCCAAACCATATGTCATTCAAATCTCAAGCAAAGATCGGAGTCAACAACTTGATTGATGATATGGAGAACGGACAATGATGTGGCGACGGGGGAGCGATATCGTTGTTTGCAAGGGGTTTGAATGACGTAGGTTTTGGGAACAGTAAAACCGATTTAGATTTTTTTTACTTTAAAATCTTTCTAGTCGGTTACATGTAGTTTTTTTTTTGTTAAAATGATGCACGTAACCAATTTTGAAAGGTTGACGATGTATTTATTCAAAGAAAATATTCAAAAATTTAATCATTCAAAATGAGAAAGTTTAATGGGTTTTTCAATGAAAGTGATAACTTTTAATGGTTTTATCATTAAAAAAATAGTTTAGGGACTTAATCATTCAAAATGAGAAAGTTTAATGGTTTTTTCGTTTAAAAAAATAGTTTAGGAACTTAACCATTTAAAATGGAATAATTCGTTGAGTTTTTTTTTTTAACTTTTCCCTTAATTTCGGGCCCTCGAATTGTATAAGCAAGGGGCTTAATTAGTCGATTCTTCAAAGATAGAGGGTTAGTGTGTTAAAACAAAGGATTATTGGATACTAGTCACGTGAATGTCTCAAGTGGTGTTTGTTTGGGGTATTAAAAGGTAAAGAAAAATTCAAATTGATATTCATTGACAGTGTTTGGTTTAAACGAAATGATGTTTGATTTCAGAGTAAATTTGGACTACAATGATTGCATAAAAATAAGGCTCCATTTGGTGCACTGTGTATGACAGAACAGAACAGAACAGAACAGAACAGAGAACACAGTTTCATGTTTGACAAAACTTTTATGTGGAACAGACAGAAACAGAGTTGAACAAACTGGAACAGGCTTGTTCCACCCCCAACCTATGGAACAAGTTGGAACATACTTATGTTTTACCAATATAATTTCAAAATAAAATAAAATTCTCTTCTAAAACATCAAATACACGTTATATTTTATATTTTATTCATTCTCTACATTTTATTTATTGTATTTTATCTGATGTTATCTGTTCTGTTCTGTCAAGTTCTGTCTACCGAACGCTAAACATGTGTTCTGGTGTTCTGTCTGGTCCCGTCCTGTTCTATCCTGTCTGCATAACAAACGCACCCTAAAAGAGTAAATTACGTCTTTTCGTCCATGTAGTTTATATTACAACGTATTGATTTTTTAAAAAAATTATTATGAATTAAGTTTGCAGTTTATATTTTATTGGATCCCTATCAGTAATTTTGTTTAAAGTTTTTTATGTTAAGTAGGTCATTTAAGAGATTTTAAAGTTATAAACAAGTTTTAGAAGATCTTCTCACATTTGACATGTCTTTTGCTTGTCTGGTAGTAAAATTTAGTTCACAAGTTTATTACTTTTTTCATTAAAATATAAAATAATAATAATATAATAAGATTGCTTACACTTATTTTGAAAATATATATAGTCGATAATCATTCAAAAACTCTCTTGCTCTCTCAAAATCATAAAACTATAACATAAATTCGAACGAGACAAAAAATAGAACAAACAATGGATTGGGATTTGAAGTACGGGTTCTTGGTTTTATAATCAAAACGTATCACGGTGCATTGCTTGAATTGACTTCATAGTATCAATAATGTGTAAATTTACCCAAACACCAAAAGTTTCTCCTTAGCCCTTACAACACAAGGCCCAAAATCCGTCCGGTCCAGAATTCCAAGTCTATCAGTCAAGTACAGATGTCAGAACTATAAGACAATGCCACTACCCGTTCTCTCAACTCCAAGTCGATCAATCAAGTCTAGAAGTCGAGAACCCTGATGAGTTTGGCGATTGCCGCTCTACGAAACCTACTCGATCCAATCAAGGTATTGGTGTTGACTTGTTGTTGGTTCCAAACTCTTGAGGTTAAAAATAGAAATAGACGGAAATAATATATATATATATATATATATATATAGGATTGAGTTCATTTGTTAACCTCATATTTTGTGTTAACTTTATTAACTTCATTCAACCAATAGAAATCCATTTTAGTTGGTGGTTTCAAATTTATATATAACCATTAAATAGGGGCATGGATGGAATTCCATGTTTTTGTTTTTTTACTTTGATTTATTAAGAGAGTTACAAAAATCAAAATCTCCTTGATTCTAGCTATATTATTATTTCTCAAATATTTTGTAGTCTTTTCTATCAAATTAGTGTTTGAATTCCTATTGTTGCATCATGAACATGAGTGATCAAGATGTTTTCAACGACGTTGAAGAGAGAGTATACGTAAATGTTCATTTGAACATGAACAAATATAACAAATATATATTGTTCATATAGGTTCACTTAGGCTTATATTTCATCCTTGTTCATACATAGCCTTAATATTTGCACATCATACATGATGTGACATCAATATTATATGCTCTAAATGGAATAATAATTAACTAGTAAGTAACACCATGTAATTTCGGAGTAATCGAACATGAATGAACATATAGTTGCTCATATATGAACAATATGTTGTTTGCATATAATAGAACAATTATGAACATATAATTGAACAAATATGAACACATAATTGAACCAATATGAACATATAATTGAACAAATATGAACATATAATTGAACAATTAGGAATATTTGATTGAACATAAGAACAATATGTTCAACTATAGGAACATTAATTACACGACTTAATTAATGAAAAAAAGTAGGTTGTGTCAAATTCCAAAATTACCCTCTTCATTTGTGTTCAATGGGAGAATTAATTGCACGACTTAATTTCTTAATTAACTAATAAATGGTTTTAATCTCAACCATTTATAAGAAAATGAATGACTAAGATGAAGTTAATAAAGTTAATACAAAATGGGAGGTTAACAAATGAACCTCCCTCTATATATATATATATATTCCGGTTATTTAATGGAAATTGGTGTTGGAAAAAATTGGACTTTAACATTATCAGTTATAATCCAGTTACATATTTGGATATATATATATATATATATCATAATATGAGTAGAATAAATCATTAAGTTATTACCTGATTAACATTAAGATAAGTGTATATTTTCTATTATTTAAAAATCAAATCTATAGATAAACTAGGACTCCTTACGGCATGAGTCTCTGGTGACCTATAAATAAAGAAGATCAAGTCCCTATTGCCTACACGATATTACATTCGTTTCACCCCCCTTCTGAAACAAACCGTATAGAGCTTTAGAAGACTTCGATCTACACGCGATGATGATTGCTTCCGCTTTAATGAACTTCACTGCGTATAACTCAAGTGGTCCAGGTTAGATCTATTAAACTCTTTACGGTACCATGTTAAAATTGATTTTTGATTATGTGTTTATGTTCCTGTGCCTTTCATTATTGTTATCATACGCTTAAGGATATCTCATATGAAACAACAATTTGCGGATGGAGTTAGGGGGTGTTTGGGATTGTTTATTTAAAGTGCTTATTAACTTATTCTGGTGTGATACCGGTAATAAGCAGTTTTTAGTGTTTGGATAGTTAAAAAAGAAAACTGTTTATAGCGGTTTGACTTAGGTGATAAGGAGTTTTTAACAAGTCATTTCATTCTAACTTATTGACTTATTAGTTGAAACAACTTATCAACTTTTTGGTTATTTTATATGTATAAGCAATCCCAAACACTCAATAAATAACAACTTATTAGCTTATTACGATTTGATAATATCATAAGCTTATCCAAACACTTTTTATAAAACTCCAATTTAATAAACTCTTGTTTTAAATAAACAAATACCAAATACCCCCTTTTGTTGAGGATATTCCAATCGAGTCCGATAAAGGGAAGGAGGGCATCGGATTTGATGGAAAATATAATAATTGGTCGGACGCATCTCCACTCCCAACGTCTTTGCTGATAACTGGTAGTGGTACAATCTAGCAAAATTCTCAACTTATTTTTGAAGTAAATCTGAGGTAATACAACTGGTTTTTGTTTCTTGATTTTCAATCCAATATGTGATTATTGATCTCACTAGGATAACTCTCTGATTTTGTTCTGGAATCTGATTTCAGTCCGTGTTGTGTGTTTTTGGATTAAGTGATCAAGTGTTTTATGATCCAGTGAGATGGATTGATGATAAAGGTTTCTGTTTATGATTCTATCTATTTCTGCTTTATCTTCATCTAACAAATTTACCTTTGCATGCAGTAGTTGTTTGTCGATGTTTGATAATTGATCGTTTAGCAGATCGTTTAATTTCGATTTGAAATATGAGTTTATCTGTGTTTATTTGATCGATGAAAAGGCTCCGTTTAGGATCTAGAGTAATGTTGTGTTGTAGGTCTCTGTTTTTACTCTTGTTTTTTGTATTATTCTTCTTTCACGAACATTAGCTTTTAAGCCACCATGATTTTGGCTAATTTAACTTGGATCTGTAGGTTTTTTAGTTTTTCTTCTTAAATTTTAGATCTACGGTTAAGTTATGCTACCCCGATGTTGAAATTAGATGTTTTTTGACGTTTTAAGTCAATTGATTTATACGTCCCACTAGACTTTCCAGACCATTTCTCCTCGATGTATATGGAAAACTTCACCCCGAGGATCTTTTGGGTAATCTGGACCATTTCTCCTGTGGAACTTTCCTTCTATAGGGCTCTTTTGAATAGTAACCTAATACATCCTAGGGACTTGACAGTTGACACTCTGGGACAATCTTTATCCGTCAAGCCCCCCTCTCAAAAGTCCCTGTCTAGCCCTCGGTTGGAGAGGGCGTGTTAGAGTTCCACATCGACTAGACTTGGACCATTTTCCCTCCATGTATGTTGTAACATTTCTTCTCTCCTCATGGGCTCCTTTGGTGAGTAATCTAACGGAGTTCCACATATTCTCACCGACTCGAGTTAAATAGAAATTTGAATTAAAAAAAAATAATGGACTGTCATGTCAGTTTTTGATTACTTCTGACTACCTGATTCCTTGTTTAGATAATAGTCGGTATGAATAGTGTTGTGTTTCTTTTACCCACTTGGATTGATAAGAGATTATATACCAGTCTTCTTATCAATTGTTGATTATGGAAGGAACTGACTTCTTACACTGACTTGTGGTAATGGTTATTGGTATGTGAACTTAAATGCTGGTCTGGATTGGATGGGATTCTGTGGAAAGGGATCCAAATAAAACTGAAAAGGAGGAATAATTTTTTAGAGGTCCATATTTGTTCAGGAAAAAAAAAATACATAGAGGAAATCAGTTTTTCTTTAAGTTAGATCTTATTCCATGTTTTGGTTTCCTCTGATGTTTTTCAAGTGATGCATTCTTTTTCAGAATATCTTGTTTAAGATTTGCCTTGCATTGAGGCTGCCATTGTCTCTGATTTTTTTTATTAACATATAACGATTCCACTGAATATCAGCTATTTTTGTTTTCATTTTTCATGATGTTCATGAATTCTTGGATACCTGTTCCTTTGTCTTCATTTTTGTCAATCAAGATTAGTAATGCCTTAAGTCTGAACAGGGAAAACGAAATGGCGACCCCATCAAGGATTGGCCTCGCAGGCCTTGCAGTCATGGGTCAAAATCTCGCCCTCAACATTGCTGAGAAAGGATTCCCAATTTCTGTTTACAATCGGACAACTTCAAAAGTTGACGAGACGGTTGAGCGAGCCAAGAATGAAGGAAACCTCCCATTATATGGTTTCCATGATCCTAAGTCCTTTATTAATTCACTCCAGAAGCCACGTGTTATAATCATGCTTGTGAAGGCTGGTGCGCCTGTAGATCAAACAATTGAGACCCTTTCTGTTTACTTGGAGAAAGGAGACTGTATTATTGATGGTGGTAACGAGTGGTATGAGAACACAGAGAGGAGACAGAAAGCCATGGCTGAAAAAGGCCTGCTTTATCTAGGAATGGGAGTTTCAGGTGGTGAAGAAGGTGCTAGAAATGGACCTTCAATGATGCCTGGTGGATCCTTTGAGGCTTACAAGTATATAGAAGACATTCTTCTCAAAGTGGCTGCTCAAGTTCCTGATAGTGGACCTTGTGTTACATACATTGGCAAAGGTGGCTCTGGGAATTTCGTGAAGATGGTCCATAACGGGATTGAATATGGCGATATGCAACTGATTGCAGAGTCTTATGATGTACTTAAATCCGTTGGAAAGCTATCCAATGAGGAATTACACGAGGTTTTCTCAGAGTGGAACAAAGGGGAGCTTTTGAGCTTCTTGATTGAGATCACAGCTGATATTTTTGGAATCAAAGATGACAAGGGAGATGGGTATTTGGTGGACAAGGTCTTGGACAAAACTGGTATGAAGGGTACTGGCAAATGGACTGTTCAACAAGCTGCTGATCTGTCAGTGGCAGCCCCCACCATAGCTGCTTCTCTGGACTCGAGATTCCTCAGTGGATTGAAAGAAGAAAGGGTTGAAGCAGCTAAGGTCTTCAAGTCGGGTGGTGTGAGTGACATTTTATCTGATCAAGTTGTGGATAAAAAGAAGCTGATTGATGACGTTAGGCAAGCACTTTATGCCTCGAAAATCTGTAGTTATGCGCAGGGAATGAACTTGATACGTGCAAAGAGTGTAGAACAAGGGTGGGACTTGAAACTAGGTGAGCTTGCTAGGATCTGGAAGGGTGGATGCATCATTCGTGCTATATTTTTGGACCGTATCAAGCAGGCTTATGACAGGAACCCGGATCTTGCGAACCTGCTGGTGGATCCGGAATTTGCAAAGGAAATGATTGAGAGGCAGTCGGCTTGGAGAAGAGTCGTTTGTGTTGCTATCAACTCAGGTATTAGCACTCCTGGTATGTCTTCTAGTCTTGCTTATTTTGACACATACCGAAGGGGGAGGTTGCCTGCTAATTTGGTTCAAGCTCAAAGAGATTATTTTGGTGCTCATACGTATGAGAGGACCGATATCCCTGGGTCCTTCCATACCGAGTGGTTCAAGCTTGCGAAAGCATCAAAGATATGATTTATGTTGATTTGCTTAAACTTGATCTTATAAGGTTGCATTTGTGGGTAGTTTTCTGGTACCCCTTGTTGTTATGATTTTGTGTTGTAGGATGCTGATTATGTGCCATCTTCTGGAATAAAAATATGCATCTTTGTTTTGTTTGTGCAGTGGTGCTTAAATTTATTTGGAATGGTGAATATGCCATGTTGATTGCAAAGTTACTTTTTGACAAAATTTCAAGTAATAGTTATGTACTATTTACCCATTGTCATAATTAGAAAAGGTTGATAAACTTGAGTTGGTCCATTTACCTGTTGGTAAACTTTTACTAGCATCCTCACTTACTTTATCAGGCAACATTTTGACCATCAAAATGGTAGCATTTCCCTGTATGTTTTTTGTAAAATGTGTTTTTATGTCAAAGAGGAATTTTGTTTTCAGAATCTCTCAAGATATACATGTGGTTGAAGAAATTTGAGACACACATTTCATGTGAGATAGGTTTAAAAACCGTGAAGTCCCAAAACACCAAATGTGTGACATTTACAACCAGTCTATTTGTTATAGTTTTAAGGCTATTAGTATACGGTGTTGATGGATATACAGACCCTCATCTTAAACATGATAACGAAAAATTAATAAATAAAGACTAAATCTTTCAAATTCGTTGAAGAAATTTGAGTCACACATTTCACGTGAGATAGCATATGAAATCCAAAATTTATCCCAACCATTTAAAAACCGTCAAGTCCTAAAACACCAAATGTGTAACATTTACAACCAGCCTATTTGTTATAGTTGTATAGTTCTAAGGCTATTAGCATAAAGATTACAGTGTTGATGGATATACAGGCCCTCATCTTAAACATGATAACGGAAAATTAATAAATAAAGACTAAATCTTTCAAATTGTAAAATTCATTTCCAAAACAAATAAGAAAACTTTACATCTATATTTGATCTATATAAAAACCAATATGTAATGTATTTTTAAGTACTAGTTATAGTTTCAAAAATTATTTCAAAAAAAGAGTACTAGTTATAGTTAAAAATTATTTTTAGTAAACCAGTAATAAAAAAATAATGAAATTTCTATTTGAAAACCAAATCCGAAACTTATGGATTATTCTTTCATATTATTATCTTCAAAAATAATTATCCAAACATGAAACTTCAAAAATCATAAATAAATTTATAATACTATGTTATAAATATGAATTTTAAAAGATTATTCATTAATCAATGATTTTCAAGACCTTTTACTCAACATTTTATAATATAATATAATATAATATAATATATCAAAAAAATTATTGATCAACATGGGCATAATATAACATTTATCTACAAGTACAAAAATAATATCACAAATCAGTTGACAATTGACTATTTCAAATCTAGTTGACAGGAAATTATATATTTTGCAACTAATTATTTTATCATGTGTTTATTATATTCTGCATGTGGATGTTAATTTTTAAAAAGTGAACAATGAAATTATATATATATATATATATAACATGCTTAAAAAAAATTCAAAAACCAAAAATACAAATTTAGTTGTGGGTTGTGCGATTCCACCTGTACCTTTGGAACAAAATGAGAAAGAAATTTTCATTTAGTAGCATTAAATGCAAAATAAAGAAGTTGACTGGCCAAAAATACGAGGTTGAAAAACTAGAGGGGCTTTTTTCAAAAATCACTTCCTTTATTAATGGGATCCTTCACGCCCCTCGAATCTCCACTACCAGCAAACCCATCGGGATCATCTCGCTGGATTAACACAACTCAACTGAAACTGTGGGTTTCGCCATGGCTATCGCCGAGGTTCTAAAGTCGATTGACGTGGAACACGAATCATTCCCAACCTATGGAGATTTCGCACTTCTTCCTCTCTTTGCTATCTTCTTCCCAACTGTTAGATTTTTCCTCGACAGATTCCTTTTTGAGGTAATTTTTTTTTTCCTTATTCTAGTTATGTGATCGAATACTTTTTGTTTTAGGTTGAAATTTCTCTATTAGATCGAATCAATAAGTCTGGTGTAAACAATATCTCAGTTGTATGTATTTTTCTCGAAATACTCTATAAAAGTATGCTTCAATGCCCTTTGATCCAAAATAGGATGATTGATATGTGAGTTTGAAGTTTTTCTAACGGAAAAGTTTAAAGTCCATATCAAGTAATCCAACTATGGAAGTCAACGCCCTTATTATATGTTTGCTAGAACAACATAAGATAAGTTCATACCCTTGTAAAGTTTTTGAACATAAACTTATTTATCCTAGAAAAGGAGGAAGCTTTTAATACACGCCTACATTGCTTGGTGCGCTCTCAATTAAACGGCAATTCATTGGAGATTGGGATTGACGCAGATTTGTAAATTCCCAACAAATGGCTGTATTCGATCCTTATCAATATGGGGATAGGTTTTGATTGGTGCAATGCCATAGGAGCATATTATGGTAGGTGTTCTCGTTTATGGAGTGGATGAGATTAGGCTGTAGAAAGTTCATCTGTGCTGGTAAACCAAAAGGTTGGAATGCTCTTTTTGCAAAAGATGCAACGGTTTTGATGTAAACATGAGCATAAGATATTTTTGCTCCTTCCTTTCAACTTTTGGTGCATACCAAATGCTGATTTGTTTGATCAAGCATCTTTCTCAGCATGTTGCCTCTGCGGTATGATAGTGGGCATCCATAAAGGAGGTCCCAGGTTCAAAAGTGGGCACCACCACTTACTACTAATTCCCAGTGATTTACCTTCAGTGGGCATAGGGTAGGATTGGTGCGGTGGGGGCGTGCCAGTGGGTGGCGTTTACCCTTTTCTGACCAAGCATCTTCCGTCCTAATACAACGCAATGGACTTTTGTACTAGATCTAGAGATCGCCTAAAAGGCTTACAAGGGAGATAGTGAAATCTTTTCTTAATTGCACAAGCAATGCAATTAGCCCCTATAATAAGTAGACTAGGCAGTGCTCTTAAGATCAAAACTGTTTCTGCTGCTTGTTTTCCATTTCGGAATAACTCCCATGTCAAACATGGAGGTGGTTTTCACCACAACATATAATTTTTGTCTCTTCATTTGGTCCGTCTGAAAAGCATGCTTTGAGGATATATAAAAAGGAGTTCCAGTGATGCCATAATAATAAGCTTACTCTTTGCTCTGTCAAACCAAAATCTGCTTGATCCCTAGACTGGATTTGGGGTTGGGTATCAGTGGAAACTTGGTTTTAGCCTTGTCCACTTCCCTGCCTTTATTATAGATATCAAGGCCTAGAATGCTCACACTAGATTTAGTAAATCCACATTTATGGAGATTGAGAAGTAGTTGATTCAACTTCAAATATCGATCAGCGGTCTTTAGTAATCAACATGCTCAAACTTTTCGTGAAAAATAGGTTATGCGTCAAAATATTAGCCAAAATACTCTTCCTTATGGCAAATCCTAACACTTGGTTCATTAGGCTTTGAAAGGTTGTTGGGACGTGACTGAGCCCCAAAGGGAATCACAGTGACCTCACGACCTGAGTGTGTTCTAATAATATAAAGGCAGTTTCTGTTAACTCTTTGAGGTCCATCTGCATCCAATGCTACCCAACCTTGAACCCCAGTTTGAGGAATTACTCTGCCCTTAGCAATTCATCTAATAATACATTAATTATAGTTACTGAGAATTTTTTCATCTACACCAGATGGATGTCTAGTGTTTTGTGGTCTAGCTTATATCTTTTTTATTGTGTTTTGAATTGTGCGAGTCTGTTTTTTTTTGGTTATTGGTTCCCTGGTATGGAGGATGTTCCAACCAGTTACAATTAGTATAGTTATAGAGCACCCAGGTCAACTGATGTGGCCTGTCCCATACAGAAGATTGGACATGCATTTGGGTGGTAAGTACCATGCCTCTTAGGTGTATTCTTTTATTGTTGTTTCAATAAATTTGCCAGAGGTACCGTTCTCTTCTCAACAAAAATCATCAAAACCCTTTTCTTTCATCTCGATTCTTGACAGATAGGATAACCAAACCAAAGACTCGAGATGTTTCCGTAAGTACCGCCGGCTTTTGAAATAGTTTTGGAAAGACATGAGAGAAACAGCAAGTTTGTCAATTCTTTTTGAAAGTTCTGAAGATTTTGAGAAGAACTAGAGAGCATTTCTTGACTAATAAGATATGGGATGCAAAGGGGGATGATGAAAAAGAGGTTTGAACCAGGAATCCTCACTTGGTGCCAATTTGAGCACTGGCACACCCCTTGGGGATGCAAGGGTGGGATTGACTGTTCTCTCTTCTGAAAGGCGATCGACCGTGTCCTCGATTTCAGATAACCTATTGAGCTATCTGTTTCATAATTATGCTTAAAATACTTAATTGAGTCGCATGTTGCAGCGTGTAGGTAGGTGGTTAATATTTGGTAAGGGGCAGCAGAAGCTGGACGTTGAGACAGATGACAGGAATAAGAAGATACGGAAATTCAAAGAGTCTGCCTGGAAATGTGTTTACTATCTTTCCGCAGAAATCCTAGCCCTGGCTGTAACATATAATGAACCTTGGTTCACTGACACAAACAGTTTTTGGCTAGGTCCTGGCGATCAGAGATGGCCTGACCAGAAAATGAAGTAAGCTCTCCTGTTACTTTGCATAATTGATACTTAAATCTTCCTTTGACTTTGTACTTTGGATTTTGTTCAGCATCAGTTGTCTGAAATTAGGTGAAACATGGTTTAATGGATTTCCAGGTTAAAACTGAAAGGTCTGTACATGTATACGGGTGGATTCTACACATACTCCATCTTTGCTTTGATTTTCTGGGAAACAAGACGATCTGATTTTGGTGTGTCAATGGGCCATCATGTTGCAGCTGTCATCCTCATTGCAATGTCTTATATATGCAGGTATTAAGAAGTTCACTTTTAGATGTAAAACGGATATATGCTCTAGAAACTAAGGATGAACATGTTTGTTTTTATTATTATTTTGTGTATTTGTTGTAGGTTTGCTCGTGCTGGCTCGGTTGTTTTAGCTCTTCATGACGCCAGTGATGTATTTCTTGAAGTAGGCAAGATGTCCAAATACAGTGGCGCAGAAGCACTTGCAAGCTTTTCATTTATTCTGTTTGTATTGTCGTGGGTGGTGCTTCGCCTTATTTATTACCCATTTTGGATCTTGTGGAGTACAAGGTTAGAAGCTCATGAACACCCTTGTAAAAGATTGTATATTGTATTAAGAACCTTTCACAAAAACTTGAGTTGGCGAATTAAAATAAAAATTGCTCCTGAAAACAGCTTAAATGTAATATTTCATCCTTTCAGATATTATTATATGCTCTTGAGTACTGTTAAGTCATGTAATTAATGATCGCAGCTACTGATTAAATGGTATATTTTATGGGCCATCTTTTTTTATGTTTTCCTATTATTTCCTCGTTGCAGTTACCAAGTAGTTCAGACTTTGGATAAGGAGAAGCATGTTGCAGAGGGCCCACTTTACTACTATGTGTTCAACACCCTGCTTTTCTGCTTGCTTGTTCTTCACATATACTGGTGGGTGCTTATGTACCGGATGCTTGTTAAACAGATTCAAGATAGAGGCAAGCTTAGTGACGATGTTCGTTCTGGTAAGTTAAATGGACCCATTTGCTAATTGCTATCCCTTTTGTCTTACCTTATTGTCTACATTTGAATTTGATGTGGTCCTTTTGAAAGGTGGTCAATCCACCTCCCACTGAAATTGAATGTTTTGAAGTTTGTTAGGTCTCAATTTCGTTATTTCTATTTGGATAAAAGGGACTGAACGACAATAAGTCACATATGACATTTTCAGGCAAAAACACCCTTTTAATGTTCTTTTCTTGTGTATGATTAGAAACCTTTAGGTAAACACTTTTCATATGTATACCTGAGGCCCTGAGCTATAAATTATATGACAACATTAGGGAGCTTCCATTCAGACCAAATAAGTCCTTAATCTGTAATTTTTTTTGTAGACTGTGTTCTTTATGATTTTTCGGCAATTCTTTTTATTTGTAACAATTATTATTACATTCGTATATATGCCATTAATAGTGCTCTATCTATGGTTCAATTCCCTATGGCCGTAGAACCCCTATTACCGAATTCAAATGCTAAAAATCCTTGCAAATTAGCCTTAGCATTTGCATTTCATCAATTTATATGTATTTTGTAATATGCTGGTAAAAGTGAGGATCAAAGTCTTTTTTTTTTCTTGCTCATTTGGGTTTCCCGTTTTGCAGATTCCGATAGTGATAAAGAGCATGAAGATTGATGGCTCATTCCTGTTGGGCTGCTACTCAAGTGCTAATAAGGTATTTCAAGTAGTATGATGTCACCATGAGAATCTGATCTTTAAATTTGTTAAGATTTTATACCCATTTTGCTATCTTATTTGGACTAAATATTGTTGATTTGCAGGTGGAGGGGGATGTTTTCCTGATCAATCTTAAATATGATATCAAAATGGGTTCCTGCATAATTGGAGCGACATGTATAGATACAGAGTCAAATTGCTATACAAAGTCAACTTTCGTGGTTGCATGGTGGTTCAAAGACAATTGTTGATGCTTCTTCGGTTTGTTGATAGTAGTTATCTTGTTCTTAGGCAGACTTTTCTTCACCACCAAGGAACCTTGGTGACATTGTTGGTTCAACTTCATTCATGTACCATTGAATTTTCAGTTCACTAGATGCTGTAATTGATTCAAGTTTTCAGCTTTCCGCTTCTGGATTTCATACTCTTTTTGTTTACATTGGTTTTTAGGCTGCTTCTTATGCAAAAGCCATTTCATTTTTTTTGCGGTTTTATTGCTGGCTTGTGGGTCTTTTAGTTGATTCATCTTTCATATTTAGGTGGCTCTCTGGCTTAAGAATCCTGCGTCCGCGCAAGGAACCAATACCCAAAGGAATAGTAAATCTCACACTGTGACTACCAAATTCAAACCTATCGTTTGTTTGTTCAAGTATAACATCTTGCAAACTAGGGGAAGTCGAGTTGCTGGTTATTCGAAATCGGTCGGAAAGAATATTACCAGGCTTACTTGAGCTCAAACAATTGTGGTACACCCTAAAAACATTAGGTTGATGGCTCCTAGCTTAGTTTGATCACGAATTCGTTAAAACAGGTTAACATAGAACCCTATATTGTTTTATAATCGTTTTCAATGGTTGTATGTATATTTATACACATTAAATCATTAATCATCCATCATCACCGGTCACAAACATTTCAAACAAGTGTAAAATCAAAATCGAGGGACTTGATTTGAATAATGTGAAATTTAAGGTACCTATTTGAATAATATGTATAGTTAAGGGGCGCTTTGTACCAACCCCAAATACTAGAGGGGTGCAAAGGTGAAACAAAATCATCCTCATAAAAATGAAATGCGAAAAAGAGAGGCTAAAATCAGAGAGGATATATAGATTTCACTAGCAATCTCAGATTTCCGGCCGCCGCAAGTACCACTTCACTGCTGTAATTTTGATTCATAGCTGTCGGCAAAATTGTATCGGTATGTTTTCTTTCAGTTCTAATATATTTCCCGCACAATTTATGTGTTTCTTTCTGCGCAAGAAATATGGCGATCGACTCTTTGTAAGGGTATTTCTCCCGCCTTGGTGATCGGGTAGACAGGTTCATTCCAGAACTAATTAACACTTTGGCAAGTAGAAATATGTAGATGGAGCAAGTAGGTGAGGGTTAGGGTTAGGGTTAGGTTTCTTCCAGTGTAAATATATTTTGGGACTGTTTTAGATACTTGAATTCTTTGTTCTAATTAGGTTTTGGCAGTAGATAGAATTCTTTGCTTGCCCAGACCCCAGTCACGCCCAAGTAGAAATATGGATGTTGTTTACTTGTTTTCTTGTCTAAAAAGAAACCCAAACCCAAACCCTAGTTTAGTTTAGTTTAGTTGAATGTTGATGTTGAAAAAATGGGAGTGGTGCTTTACAGTGAAGCAAAGAAGAGATCTAAAATTACAGGTCATTGACAGCCAAAATTTGTTTCTGTTTCTTTTTTTAAATTTCTTGCTTTATTGCATAGTTGATAGTTGTTCTTGATTGGGCGGTTTTAGGGGAGAAAAAACGTTCTCCTCTTGCCTTTTCCTGTTTGTAATACGAATTACATGAAAAGTTCTTCAAGTTATATCTTTTGTTGTTTTTAACTCTAGAAAGATTAATCACCAACTGGATTTGGTTGCCTAATTGTCTGTTTTCCCATCTGATCTAGTAACTTGTGTGATTGAATCTTTGTTTTTCTTGATCTTGATTTGTGTTCTTGTGTATAATTAGCAGCTTCCTTCTGAATGCTTGTTGTATTGAGTGTGCTCTAGATCAAGTTTACTATTAATCAATAATCATATATGAGAATATAGTAGCATAATATATTTGGCTGTTAGGAGAAACAGATTTTTTGCTTAAAAATCAAGTTTACTGTTAGTTTATTGTTGTTTACAGTGATTGGTTTCTGTATGGATCTTGCTTGATGCTTAAATCAGAAGCTCTCAAGTAGGTCTAGGTCTTATGCAGTTTGTGCATCTAACATTTACAATGTCCATACACAAACTTAAAAATTAAGTTTCTCCCATCCATTCTTCATACAATTGTGACTGGAAATGTTTGGTTTTATATGCATATCCAGCAAACAAAAGGCAGATATGGTAGTTCCAAGTCAAGTTTAGATTTTTTTTTATTTAACCTTTTCGTGCATGAACATCAGGTAATAAATAATCATCAGGAGACATGGAAGACGTGCTAACAGAATTACCACCTCCTTCACGGTTCTTCTTGGAAGATCTCAATAACTTCACTCCACCCGCACATCCCCTACCATCTCCCTTCATCTTGCTCTCTAATCCAAATTCCAAAACTCCACTTCGACCCTCTCTTCTCATCGTTGCCCTTTCTACCCCTTCTCTATACTTACTCCACCACTTATCCTCAAAAACACTCATCGGAACCCTAGTTCTACCCGAGATATCATCCTCAGGAAACTCTGTTGACCCTTCTCTTAAAGACAAATCTTGTAACCTGTATGCCATCACTCATGCTAACGAATCCATTATTCTTGCCAACTTCCAATACCCAGTTTCTTCAGAGAGAAGTCACGCAATTGCCAAAACCCTCATTGGCCAACAGATTATTCCGGAGAGGGTTTTGATTCTTGATTGTATTCAAAGCCGTAACTTCCGTGGCAGGCTGTCAGCAGACGACACATTTGCACTGAAGCTGGAAACAACGGTAGAAAGAAAAGGGGTTCCACTGTTGAAAAGTTTGAACTATTTTCCATCAGGAAGTGTGATAGAAGGGTTGGGTGCTGCTCTGTTGGGTCGATGCCAGATGAAGAATATAAAAGGAAGTCTGTGTGTATCGTGGCCAGAGTTGGGTGGTTCAGTAACATCAACACTTAAAAGTTTATTGCTTACAGATGTGTTGGCCGGCTTGGAACTAAAGATTGATACTAACGGTGAAGATGAAGGGTCGAGATTTGGTCATAAGAATCATTACATGGATTCTGACTTGTATACTTGAGTTGTTGAGTTTGGCTCTTTTTTGCTTGCTGGAAAAACCAAAATACATTTGTTTCTTTGTACTATTTAAGGAGTTGCTATAGCTTTTGTTTCTCTCTGAAAGTGCAATGTGCGAAGTGTATTATTTTTGTTATGTGAACATGGATTTGAAGAGATTAAGGATGCTGTTAAACCATGAAATATAATTGGTTGAACTTGAAATCTTTAATTAGGGTGCATTTGGTACAGTGGACAGAACAAGGTCCACTGTCCCACGTTTGGCAGAACTTTTATGTGGAACAGACTGGAACAAGGTGGAACAAACTGGAACAGGCCTGTTCCACCCCCATCCCATGGAACAAGGTGGAACAGACTTATGTTTTACCAAATATAACATCAAAATAAAATCTAATTCTCTTCTAAAACATCAAATAAACCTTCTATTTCATATTTTTTTCATTCTTTAAATTTAATAAGGGTAAATTGATCAATGTTATCTGTTCTGTCCAGTTCTGTCTTATCAAACGTGGAACAACTGTTATATCCTGTTCTGTCATGTCCCACCTTGTTCTGTCTACATACCAAACGCACCCTTAGGGTCATTCTAAGGTGGAAATTAAGGGTGAATTTGGAGTTTTACAATCTGCAAGACTTTAAGAATTTATCCATTCGTTTTCTTTTTAAGGACTTGTTTGAGTGCGATGTATTGTTGAAGGTTGGTAATCAATTCATGATATAAAGTAAAGGAATGATTTGATAGATGTTGACTGTTAATTACAGTATCAAACAGAATCCTTCGCATGTTACTCCAAAATTATCATTTTAGTTCTAGAACCTAAAATAGCCTACATTATAGCCATAAATGGGACCCATCTCAAACAACGTCGGGAAGTACGCACACGTTTGTGGGAGGGACCCATTTAGGTGATAACGTTTCAACAATCCACAACATAAAATTTGAAACAATGGTTTTCTAGTCATCTCGTCCACTTAGGGGTACTTCACCAAACGCTTACCCGGGTAAGCCCTTACAGTCAAATTTTATACTATCACTTATTTATCGGGTAAAATTTTGGTCTGCCAAATCGGTTTCGTATGCAACAATTCACCCGGTAAGCGCTAACCGTGGTAAGAGTCGTCGCACTCACTTACCAGGGTAAGATTCTCGGTCCTTGCATTCGCTCTTACCGGGTAAGATTTTTGGTCCTTGCGGTATCAATTAATCCGGTAGGTAATATGACTTGGTAAGCACTTACCCGGGTAAGTGTTTGGTAAACGGCCCCTAAGTTAGATAATATGACACAAAAAATAAATTATCTCACTCATAGGATATTCTGGAAACGTATTCTATTAGCCTTTTTTATATGACATTTGTTAAAGATGTCCTGTAAAAATGATAATAAAATGATTTATTTCTTGTGGTGTATTAGATTGTCCAAGTTAGTCAAGAGAACTTGTTAACTTGTATGACTTTGTCCTAACAACTTATTATTACACTATTACATGAGACACATAGAACTTGGTCATAAATTTTAAAAGCCGTGTTAGCATTTATCCGTTAACACGTCCAATTTCAACTTAAGAACATGGTGGATTGAGCCTATAAAGGAGTTCACAAATCCAATTTTCTATCTGGATGAATTGTTGCAAACAACCTCACTTAAATTCTTGACGTCCTCGTCATACCTTTCTATCCTCTTTAATTTATAATCGGGGATATAAGATTTGCCTAAAATGTTACAAATATTCCCTCTCAAGAAAATCATCAAAGTTGATGATGTTTTTCCCCACACTCCTGATATCGTCTTTCATACCGTTTGTATGTCAGCTCATAGGTCAAGACAACAGGCTGACCCAATAATTTCATATTCAACTTAAAACCACGATACAAGTTATTGGTAATACCTATACTATACAACTTTGAGCTTATATATAACGAGCTCATAAAAATATAAGATGAGTTGTTACAAATACCTTGAAGTAATTTGTTTGGAGCCAAGAGGGAAGGAAAAAAGAGTTTGGTATAAAAGTTGAAGTGGTAAAAGGAAAAGATATGTGATAAGCAAATTAATGAGAGGTTATAATTTGGTAGCCCAATTCTTGGTTATAGATCTAATGCCCACCAACTTAACTAACCCAAGAGTAGTTCCATCTTCTCTTGACTAAAAACCACATTAATTTTCACACAATTAAGCAAATTCCTGTCCTTATATAGCCTCAGTCTCAGCAACCATCTCCATTAACAACCATCCAAAAGAAGAAACCCTAAAACAAAACAATGCCCACCTCCATCATTTTCATTCTTGTTTCACTACTTTGCAACATATGTTGCTTGCATGCAACTGACCCTCCATTATCTTTAGATTACTACAAATCAACTTGCCCAAATGCAGAAGCCATTGTCAGGAAAGAAATGGAGTGTGCTGTGCAATCTGACCTTCGAAATGCCGCCTTCATTCTACGCTTACACTTCCATGATTGCTTCGTACAGGTAATTGTATATCTGGTTTAATTATATATCTATATATCTTCTTGTTTTGGATTTCTTTATTCTTGTTAATTATACGTTGAGCTTTCTTGATTTGATGTAGGGTTGTGATGGATCGGTGTTGCTAGATGATACATTCACTCTGCAAGGAGAAAAGAAAGCCCCCACTAACTTGAATGCTTTGAAAGGCTTTGAAATCATTGATAGAATAAAGAACAAGCTTGAATCTGAGTGCCCTCAAACTGTTTCATGTGCTGATGCTCTTACTATTGCTGCAAGAGATGCAACCCTATTGGTAATTTACTTCATATATATATATATAAATTGGAATCGTGTAGGAAATTTTTAAAGATGGTGTTTTTTTAATAAGATATTGTTATTGTATGTTTATTGGTAAAGGTTGGTGGACCTTATTGGGATGTTCCAGTTGGAAGAAAAGACTCGAAAACAGCTAGTTTTTCGCAGGTGGATACGGCCATTCCAGGTGCAAACGACAGGCTCCTCTCGATGATCGCTAAGTTTATGTACCAAAGCCTCTCCGTCACCGATATGGTTGCACTTTCTGGTAAGAAATCAACAAGTCTTTTGTTAAACCTGATATATATTGTTTACTATGTAAATCATTTGCTCAGGTTAGCTCAAAAAAAAATTTGTTGTTCTTAATGTGGAAATAATGATTTTGTTAATAGAAATTATAAAGTTCTTAATTTCATTCAACAATAAATGAATTATAATCAAATGATTAATTAATATATAAAATGTAATTGAACTGCAGGTGCCCACACAATCGGCATGGCTCGTTGTACGAATTATCGAGAAAGAATCTATGGAGATTACGAAACAACGGCAACTATGAAACCAATCGCGGAGTCAAACCTGAAAAGTTTAAAGTCAACGTGCCCGGCTGCGGGAGGAGGAGACAATAAGGAAGCAGCCATGGACTATATATCACCTAATCTTTTCGATAACACGTATTATCACATACTTCTTAGAGGAGAAGGGCTTTTGAATTCTGATCAAGAACTCTATTCCAGCATTCTTGGAATCGAAACGAGTAAGCTTGTGAAGAAATACGCAGAAGATCAGATCGCGTTCTTCCAACAGTTTTCTGAATCCATGGTGAAACTGGGAAACATTACAAATCCTGAAACTTATGTTGATGGAGAAGTTAGGAAGAATTGCAGGTTCGTGAACACATGATTAATTAAAGATGGTGGATGGTTCATGGTTGTGTTAAGGTTGTTGATCATGGATGCATTAATTGTTAATTAAAGATAAAACTAAAATTTGTTTTATTCACATATGATGTACAAGAAGTGAGTTGCCATATACGATAATGATGGTGAAACGCAGATTAATTATTTTCTTACAAGGTTTTGATTTGATTATATATTCGTTTTAAAGATGTAATCTGGGCAAATTTTATTTTATATATGTGAAACTATGTATTTTATTGCAAATTTTATTTTATATATTTGAAACTATATATTTTGTTGATATATATAGGGTTAGGTCGAGGGAAAAACTGCAAAAGAAAAAGAAATTGAAAAACCGAGGAATACCTTGTTAATCATTGATCTAGACAATACGCATATATACATACAAATAATTTTTAACATGCATACGTGCATAAAACTAGAAAATAACTTCAATTGCGTGTATGCACATATACATGACTTCTAGATGAAGAGATTATCATGTGTCCCTCAATGTTTCATTTTTGAGGGTTTTCCTGAACCTCCATTTATATATACTACTTAATTGTTAATCTTAATTATTAGAGTTGTAATTAATTTGGTGTTGATGGATCATGTGACTTTTAAGTGTAACTGAATCATTCATGATATATAAAGACTAGAAATGTTTTTAGGGAGGGGGAGGTGAGGAGCTCCTGAACATAGATATTGACGAAGAAATAAAGGGGCGTTTGGTTCGCATAATGCTTTTGGATAAAATGGAATTTGTCAAAGGAATTTGACTTTGGAGGAATTGAAATGGAAAGTTGTCAGGTTTGAGTGACCAGCTGTTTGGTTGACAGAATTGGAATGAAATCTGTTAAAGAAATTGGAATTTGTCTCTTTGGTGCACAAAATGTAGGCATGTAGCTTTGAAATTGGAATGAACTTTGGGTAAATGACCAAAATACCCTTTTGTTAATTTTAATTTTTTATAAACAAAAAATGCTTTAATAAAATAGTCATTAAATACTTTAATAAAATTATTATTAAATACTTGAATGTGTAAACCATATAATATACCCAACCCAAACATAATAATAAACCAAATGATGTTACTTGATCGATTTTGAAATTGTTCCAAAAATACTTACATGCCATCGTCACTAATCGATCATAGTTCAAATACATGTTCCAAAATAATTACATGCCACCAAAATAATTACATGTCACCAAAATACAAAAGCATAGTCTAGTTCATGTTCCAACATATGCAAAAACCATTAATAATCAAGTGGTCATTCTTGCAACATATACCTCACAAACTTTTCCCGAACTTCTCCTTCATAGTTCCAAAAACTTAACACGGCTTCAGGATTACGTGTTATTTTCCTCAATGCCGTAAACATTTCCATTGAAGTAAGATCCATCTTGGCAAGTTCAGAACCAACAATGGACTTCTTTTGATGTATCTCTATATCAACTTTCACCAAATTGTCCGATGCTTTTTCAAGTCTATCAGCATTCTTTATTGCATCAACAAGAGGATCACCTCGACTCTTGTGCTTCCTACTACCTTGAGATGTACACTCTTGACTTGGTATTCGGCTATCTTCCATGACAACATTTTCATCAGATTGTTGTTCTTGACTTGACATCTAGCTATCTTCCATGACAACATTTTCATCTAACCCATCATAGTCTCTCGCTTGATTGCCATGAGCACGATCCTTTCCGAAAACGTAATACATGTCTTCATAATGTGGAAATGGTTTGTTTCCCCATTTTGCTCCTTTTGTGTACCTAAATTTGCAAAAAAAATAAAATAGAAACCATTAAAATAAATTCTTAACATGGTAATAAGTTAAACATCCCTAATATGTACCTGTAAGTAAGCATCCCAAACTGAATCGTCAGCAGTCACACACATCTTCACACTATCATACCCAAAACCACTTGTATTTGTACCATGTAGCATATCATGTACAGTTTGCCAAGCTTTTTTCATGGTTTTGATTCTGGACTCGATGTGTGGTTTACCTAATATATTTTTATCAGGAAGGGAGACTTTCAAAGCTTCTTCCAGAACCAACAAGTACCCGCATTTGAAGCCATTATCAGCTTTATATCCTCCAACATTTACCAAATTCACTAATGCGTCCAAAAGTTTGGCGACTTCATCTTCTGACCAGTTTCGGTGCTTACGACCTTTGTTTTTATCCGCCATACCTAATATTAAAGATCAAATTGTATTACTAAAATTAATAGCGATAAAATTGCACCATTAAAGATTAAATTGTACTACAATACATAAAGATCAAATACATAAAGATCTAATACATAAAGATCAAATAGAAGCTTGCCAATCATCAAACATGCTTTGGGCCAAATTGTTTCTAAATTCGGTCCACTCGGTAGAAGTACCTATGGAAGTGATATTATTCTCATCTTGATGTTCAACGTCTTCGGTTTCATTCGAGCAAGATATGTTTTCAAACGGATCAATTGGCATTTCTTGTCTTATAAAATTATGAAGAAGACAACATGCCATTATGACCTTAACTTTCAGTTCAACAGGGTAGAGTCCTCAAGAACAGGTTCGGGTTTCTTAAGTAAATGTGGATGCAATTTATTAACCGTGTTGCAAACTTGAGTAAAAAGTCTACTAATTATTTCCCCCGAACGATGAAAACGACATGTGACAACCCTATTCTTAACATTATGAGTAACCATGTGAAGGAAAATGGCAACTTGTTCATCAATGTCCATATTCGTAGTTGCTTGTAATCCCCCTAATCTTTCAAGCATATCACACAACTTTTTGAAACACCTTCTATCCATCCTAAGTTGTGATATGCACATGGTGTCACTATCATATGCATACCTATGCAATATTACAGATCGATGCATACTTGACAAAGAATATTGAATACGAAGTCTATCTCTTCTATGTTTGGCTACTAAACAACAAACTGTAATGAAAAACCAAACAATAGCACTCATAGCTTCTTCCCAAAATAGTCGCATAATCCTATGTTTGTGTGTTGTGAGACTAATTCTGGCCATTTCCTGTTTATATACCGCACAAGGAATAGGTTATTAAAAGAGTCAAGAACAAGATTGTAACATCCCATGTTTCAACCTTGTGGTGCTAGTGCAGAAATAAGGAAATTCTGGGGTCTTTTTATAAAAACTCAAAGTTTGGTGGCTGGGTTGTGAAGAAGGAAAGTTTAATAAGATAAAAACCCCAAAAACCCTATTTCTTGTCTACATTTCGGCTGGAGAGTTCTAGGAGGGAGGAAGAGCTCAAGAAACCCACACTTGGAGGTTTGGAGAAGGTGGTTCAGTGAAGGATTGAAGGGAGTTGCTACCAAGGTGATCGTTTGGAGATTAAGTAAACTTCGAGTAGTGTATTGTTTAGCCGAACATCAGGTGAGTTCCCTTATGCACCACTTTTATTTAAAATGATTTGCAAAGATTTGTATGACTGAAATTGGTTTACGCAAGCTTTACGAACGTATGTTTTCTTGGCATGAAAAGTCTTGTTTTGCAAATAAAGGAGGGTTGTCCTCAAGTATGTGAAATCGCATGTTTTTATTGAACTATCAATTGTGAAGTTGGGTTGCACCGTGGGGGAGGGGGCTACTTGGTTTGCCGTACCCGGCTTTGTAGGGTGTTGCCGAAACCGACTTTGTAGGGTGTTGCTGTACCCGGCTTTGTAGGGTGTTGCCGTACCCAACTTTGTAGGGTGTTGCCGTACCCGGCTTTGTAGGGTGTTTGCCATGGTCTTCTCTCCGCTGTGCATACCGTTGTTGCAAAGATGATTTGATACGTTACTGTTTTTATAAAGAGATATTTTGTTGTAAATGATTTGTGAACGTATTTTCGGGGGAATTCACTAGACCCTATGGTCTAACCCTCGCTTTTCAAAACTAAAAACCATTTTCAGGTAAGGATCGTGTAGGTGCAACGTCAAAGGGAAAAGAGAAGGTTTGAGGCGGCGATGTGAGATTAGAGACCGTCATGTTTCGGTTTTTGGTTAGCTAGCATCTCGGTTGTATTTGTTTGAGGACCGTAAATAATGTAATCCATTTTGGAGTTTATGATGTACTTGGGACCCTTATGGGCTTTTTGACTTATATATCATGTTATGTGTTTTTGGGTTGTTACAAATGGTATCAGAGCCATAGTTTAAGGGATTTAGGTGACCGGATGGGCCTAGACTTAAACTTTGGAGTAGGGACACAACCGAGATATAGGATGACCATAGGAAGAGACCTAAGAGGAATGAGTGGAATGGGGTGTCAAGGATCATCACGTGAGGTAAATTGGGAATTATACCTGGCCAATATAATTTCGAATTTACAGGCACGTGAGGGTGCTTAAATTACCTCGTGGGGGTGGTATTGGTATTAAACGTTTGTTTTATGTGTTTTGTACCAGTTTCGTCATGACTGGAAGAGCGTCAAGGAGCAGGTCGGTGCCCAGTGTAAGAATGGCCACGTCTGAGGAGGTTCAAGTGGACGAACCTGTGGTCCCTCCTAGGGCGCCGGCTGCCCGGGGTAGAGGAAGAGGTCGTGGAAGGGGACGTGAGACCATTCCACGTAAGGCTACTACCAATGTGGAAGGTGCTCGTCCAAAGAAGAAAACTCCGGCTGTTCGTCGAACTAAAAGTGTTGAGGCCCCATCCGATCGATAAAGATCTCATCGAGAGGGCTCGGCAATGGGGAATCATGCCTTTGTGACTCAAGAGGCCTTCGCCACCGAAATGGTGAAGTTGCAGGAAAAGTTGGACCGATGGATGAATCATCATGATGTTTCGGCGTCGGGGAGTAAGGAGAACAGTGGAAGTAAAGCGGCCACCGAATTGTCTAGCCCGCCTCCGACAGAAGTTGGTAGCCACAAGCAATCCACGACGCTAGTGGTGAACGAGTCGGCAGCTAGAGGATGTAGTCACAAAGCATTCTCATCTTGCAAACCTCCTACTTTCCAAGGAGAATGCGACCCGGTGTTAGCCATAAGGTGGGTCCGAGAAATGGAGTTGGTGTTCGACATTTGTAAGTGTGCCGAAGAGGATAAGGTGATCTATGCCCTATCTATGTTGAAGTCGGAGGCCATCTTTTGGTGGGATGCCGAGACTGGAGGATTGGGATCGTCGGTGGCTAAGACTATGAGATGGGAAGAATTCGTGGGGAGGTTCAAGGCTCAGTTTTGCCCTCTAGCGGCAATTAAGAAATTGGAAGAGGAGTTTTTGAACTTAGCCCAAGGGGACTCGACCGTGAGGGAGTACACTTCCAAGTTTATTGAGAAATCTCGTTTTGCGGAAATGTATGTCCCAACCGAGGAGCGCCGAGTCGAGAGGTATCTCTATGGATTGAAGAGTAGCGTGCGGGAGTTAGTAATGGCAAGAAATCCTACCACTTTCCAAGCTGCTATAAATGCGGCCAAGTTGGTAGAGAGGGAGAAAGATCGTCAGCAAATTGAGAGGGCCGGAGAAAAGAGAAAATGGGATGGATCGGGGAATGATGCTCGAAAGGGGAAGGTTTCGAAGCCGGAGCCGCGTGGAAATCGGGGTTATGGCGACAAGTCGTGCGGGAAGTGCCACCGGATGCATAAAGGGGAATGTAGGGCGGACTCGGGGTTGTGTTACCAGTGCGGATCGCCGGGGCATATGTCTCGGGATTGCCCGAAGAAGCGGGGTTGTTTTCAGTGTGGGTCGCCGGACCACCGTCGGTTTGATTGCCCTATGTTAAAGAAAGGAGGATCGGGTCAGTTTGGAAATCGTCAAGGGGTGCAGGGAGTTGAGAAGAAAGAGGAGCCGGCGCGCGCGAAGGGGCGCGCATTTCGTATGACTGCAGATGAGGCGGAGGAAACTCCGGATGTCGTGACAGGTACCTTTTTGGTGAACTCTTTATGTGCCAACGTGTTATTTGATTCGGGGGCGAATCACTCCTTTGTATCTCCTGTTTTCGTGAAACGCTTGGGGGTGAGGCCTAAGCGTTTGGGTAGTGCTTTAGAAGTGGAGACCGCCGATGATAACGTGGTACTTGTTAGTAGTGTGGTGGAAGAGTGTTGTATAGACATAGAGGGGAGTTTGTTACCGATACGTTTATACCCTATGCCGATGGGAGAGTTTGATGTAGTGTTGGGGATGGATTGGTTAGCAAAGAATAATGCTACCATCGTCTGCAACAAGAAGTTGATTCGTGTGCAATTGCCAGATAAGGGAACGGTAGTGATTTAAGGGAACCGTCGAGATAGGAAGTCTAGTCTTATTTCCTTGATTAAGGCTACTAAATGTCTAAGGAAGGGATGTCAGAGTTATCTAGCATATGTGGTGGATGCAAAGAAAGAAAAGCGCGAGGTAGGAGATGTGCCGATAGTGGGTGAGTACCCGGAAGTGTTTCCGGACGATTTGTGTGATCTACCACCGGATCGCCAAATCGAGTTCCGAATCGACCTGGTGCCAGGAGCCACACCAATAGCTCGTGCACCATATCGATTGGCACCCTCCGAGATGAAGGAGATGATGACTCAACTCCAAGAGTTGCTCGACAAGGGGTTCGCGAGACCGAGTACCTCGCCGTGGGGTGCGCCGGTGCTCTTTGTGAAGAAGAAGGACGGGACTATGAGGATGTGCATCGATTATCGCAAACTCAACAAAGTCACTGTCAAGAACAAGTATCCGCTCCCCAGGATTGACGACTTGTTCGATCAGTTGCAAGGGGCTAGCTACTTTTCAAAGGTAGATCTGAGATCGGGATACCATCAACTCAAGGTACGAGGAGAAGATATTCCAAAGACAGCTTTTCGGACCCGATACGGTCATTACGAGTTTTTAGTAATGCCTTTCGGATTAACGAATGCTCCCGCCGCGTTTATGGATTTGATGAATAGGGTATGTCAACCCTATTTAGATAAATTCGTGATCGTCTTCATAGACGATATTCTCGTTTATTGGAAGTCGGAGGAAGAGCATAGGGAGCATTTGAGAGCGATGTTGGAATTATTGAAGCGGGAGAAACTTTATGCCAAATTTGCGAAATGTGAATTTTGGCTTAGAGAGGTGCAGTTTTTGGGACACGTAGTGACCCAGAGTGGAATCAAGGTTGACCCGGCAAAAGTAGAAGCTATTAAGAACTGGGAATCGCCTAGAACGCCGTCCGAAGTCCGTAGTTTCCTTGGGTTAGCGGGGTATTACCGGAAGTTCATCAAAGACTTCTCGAAGGTTGCCACTCCGTTGACTTCTTTGACCAAGAAGAACGTCAAGTTCAATTGGACCGGAGGGCAAGAAGAAGCTTTCCAGAAGTTAAAGGAAATGTTGAGTGAGGCTCCAATTCTAACCTTACCCGAGGGAACGGAAGACTTCGTAGTGTACAGCGACGCCTCTAAATTGGGCTTGGGGTGTGTCTTGATGCAGCGTGGTAAAGTGATCGCTTATGCGTCCCGTCAATTGAAGGAGCATGAGAAGCGATACCCCACACACGATTTAGAGTTGGCGGCCGTCGTTTTCACCTTAAAGATTTGGAGGCATTATTTGTATGGGACGAAGTGTAAGATCTTCACCGATCACAAAAGCCTTCGTCACATCTTCGATCAAAAGGAGTTGAACATGAGACAACACAGGTGGATGGAACTGTTATCAGACTACGACTGTGAAATTGAGTACCATCCCGGGAAAGCTAATGTAGTGGCTGACGCCTTGAGCCGTAAAGAAAGGGGAGAAGCTTCGAAGATCATAGCCTTGAGGGCTGAGGTCACGTTTGATCTGCTGGGTGAAATAAAGAAATGGCAAGTGGAAGCGTCCGCGATTGAGAATCTCAAGAAGGAGCGGATGGTGGGGAACGTGGACTCCCTAGTAGAAGATAGCCGAGGACTGAAATGCCTCAATGGTAGAATATGGGTTCCGAAGTTGGGGAATGTGCGGAAGTTGATACTAGAGGAGGCTCACAAATCAAAGTACTCCATCCATCCGGGAACGAACAAGATGTTTGGCGATTTGAGACAAGACTATTGGTGGCCGGGTATGAAGAAGGATATAGCTTATTTCGTTGAAAGGTGTGATACTTGTCTGAGGGTGAAAGTGGAGCACCAACGACCGTACGGAAAACTCCAACCCTTGGATATTCCGGTTTGGAAGTGGGATCAAATTGCGATGGATTTCGTGACAAAACTGCCTAGAACTCCAAAGGGTTTCGATGCCATTTGGGTGATTGTAGATCGACTCACTAAATCGGCGCACTTCCTTCCAATAAAGGAATCCTACCCGATGGAGAAGTTGGCAAAGTTGTACATTGACGAGATAGTGACCCGTCATGGGGTGCCGTCGTCAATAGTCTCGGATCGTGATAGTCGATTTACGTCGACTTTTTGGAGAAGCTTTCAACGAGAAATGGGGTCTCAAATCAAGATGAGCACCGCATACCATCCTCAGACTGATGGTTAGAGCGAGCGAACCATCCAGACCCTGGAAGACATGTTGAGAGCTTGCGCGTTAGATTTTCAGGGTTCGTGGGAGAACCACCTACCGTTGATTGAGTTTGCGTATAACAACAGTTACCACGCAAGCATAAAGGCTGCACTGTTAGGACAACCTTAGGGGGGGTAAAGGTTGTATTTAAAAATATTTTTAAAATAAAAATTCTCTTATCAAAATCAACAACAAATATTGCATGCACAACAAATATATAAATAAAATTAAGTGCACAACGGGAATATAAAGAGATAAGGGTAGAGAATATTGATACCGACACCGAGATTTAAAGTGGTTCACCACCAACTGGCTGGCTAGTCCACTTGCCGAGACACTTCTCGACACACTGATTCACTATAAGTGTTCTTTATGGTAGAACACAAACCTTGATACAATGATAATAAAATCTCTTGCTTTTGCTCGAGAACGTGAATCACTCACACTATTCAAATACTTACAAGAGAATATATCTCACAATATTAATCACTCTTGTATAAGTATAACACTTGGATTTTTGAGGGTTTGATCACTCAAAAAATATATTGAATAAGTGATGTAGCTGAGAGTTTCTCCAAAAAATAGGTATTCCAATTCTTACTGGGAGTTGAGAATGCTGCATGATATATATACTTGGAGCAGCAACGGTCGAAGGGTGCTGCGGTATACCGCCTATATGGGCGCGGTATACCGCCCAGAAAAAGTAGCTGACATAAAGAAGTCAACCTGCAAAAGCAACCTGCAACACGTGTAGCAGAGCCGCGGTATACCGCCATACACCACGCGGTATACCGCCTGAAAAAGGCATCTCAGCGTCAGAAAATTCAGCTCCTTTGATTGAACGACCATAGCTTAAAAAGGGACCTGATTTCTTTTTCCCTATTCCAAAAAGAGTCAACAGCAACATTTTTGGCTAAGATTTGAATAATTCAATTTTAAATTCAAAACATTTCTAAATTAATTTAAATCAAAGATTTAGTTTAATTTAAAAATAGTGTTGGGTTAGGTTTTTGAAATATCCAAGTGGTATATTATTTTAGGGTGTTTATTATTATGAGATATATGATGACGTAAACACCAGTCTTGGACTCTTCAGATAAAATCTTCATGTTGTCCAATTAACTGCACACTTGGATAAAATTGTTAGAAAAACAATAATACGGTGTGTTTGTAATCATCAAAATAAATATATAAAATATATAGAGATGTGGTACACTTGCACCAACAATCTCCCCCTTTTTGATGATGACAAACACAACCGCTAAACACGAGAGCATACTCGGTTTCTCTCCCCCTTTTGTCGAAGCAAAAAGGGTTAAGAAAGACGCTATGCTCCCCCTCGAGAGATGCTCCCCCTCAAAATATGCATATAATTGAGAGTAGCATTATCTCATGGGTTATACTCAAGCATGCCTAAACCAAGTCTTAATTTAAAGAACGATTTTTTGTTTAGGGCTTTAGTAAAAATATCGGCCAAATTGTCTTCGGAATCAACTTTTTCAAGCACAATGTGGCCTTTTTGAACATTATCTCGTAGAAAATGATGTCGCAACTCAATATGTTTGGTACGAGAATGCAAAACGGGATTTTTACTTAGGTTTATGGCACTTGAGTTATCACACATAATTGGAATTTTGGATTGACGTACCTCAAAGTCGGTAAGTGTGTGCTTCATCCATAGAACTTGAGCACACGCTCTCGCGGCGGCTACATATTCCGCTTCGGTAGTGGATAAGGCTACGGAATGTTGTTTCTTGGAAAACCAAGACACAAGCGAGAGACCTATAAAGGCACATACTCCACTAGTGCTTTTTCGATCAACCATCGAGCCACCAAGATCGGAATCGGTGAAGCATGTTACTTCTAGCTCGGGTTGTTTTGGATACCATAGTCCAAGATTCGTAGTCCCTCTAAGATATCTAAAAATACGCTTGACGGCTTCATAGTGAGATTGTTTAGGCGAAGATTGAAAACGAGCACATAAACACACACTATACATGATATCAGGTCTACTAGCAGTTAAATACAATAAGCTACCAATCATGCCACGATAAATCTTTTCATTAAAATCGGTTCCCTCTTCGTCACTAGATAATTTGTTTCGGTTTTTGGTTAGCTAGCATCTCGGTTGTATTTGTTTGAGGACCGTAAACAATGTAATCCATTTTGGAGTTTATGATGTACTTGGGACCCTTATGGGCTTTTTGACTTATATATCATGTTATGTGTTTTTGGGTTGTTACAAAGATACATAAAAACACAATTCCAACTCTTTTCATGATTTTGATTCCATACACATAAACCACTAAACCACATAAACCACTAAACCACGTAAACCTCATAGAAACAGATTGTAAATTCCATGAAATTCCATACACATAAACCACTAAACCACATAAACCTCATAGAAACATATTGTAAATTCCATGAAATTCCATACATATAAACCACTAAACCACATAAACCTCATAGAAACAGATTGTAAATTCCATACACATAAACCACACTAAACCATGGATGTCATGAAGTTCCATACACATAAACCACTAAACCACATAAACCTCATAGAAACAAATTGTAAATTCCATACACATAAACCACATAAACCACAAATCGAAAGCATAAATCGAACCATAAATCGAAAGCAGATGATGATAAGATGGAAAATCGAACCATAAATCGAAATCAGTTGGAAAATCGAACCATAAATCGAAGAAAGTGAAAGAGAGGGTAGCAGATTTCTTTTGTCGGCTTAAAAGGTAAGAATAGGGTTTGGGGTAATTTTGGAATTTTGAAAATAACAAATTCCATTCCTTTGAAATCCTTTGTTTTTATGATGGAATGTTTAAATACCTATTTGATGGAATTGGTCGGAATTTAGAGATTCCATTCATTGAAAAACCTTGAACCCAACAATGGAATTGAATCTGGTCAAAGGAACCTGAGATTCCAATTCCATCATATTCATTCACTTTCTGTGAACCAAACACCCCCAAAGAGTTAAATTACACTTTTATGTGGTATGTTTGGAAATTTGGGCTTTCGGTCTTTCGATTTTGTTTGTTATAAATATTTCTTTGTGGTTTGAATTTTGTTTTTGTTTTCATCCCTTCCACTAATTCGTTAACTTCTTACTGTTAAGGGCCCGTTTGTTAGCAGCTTAATGGGCTTAATGGGACTTATAGCTTATTCGGTCAGCCATACATGACTGTTTGGTAGGGGCTTAATGAGATAGAAAATGGCTTATTCATTAAGCTTTTAGGAGGGAGCTTTATGCAGAAAACCAAGTTTTGTCCAGACCCGTCTCTCATAGTTAAAAAACATGCTCCTTCCATCTATGAAATAACTCTCCCAAACAAAAACCTTTCCAACCTATATAGACAGATTAATCCACACGGACAACTTTATTCATACATGACTTAATGGAAAGCCAACAAAACAACCCCTAAGTGTCCTATATGTCCGTTCAACGAGGGGAATGTTGGTCATTCATGTATGAAAATGTGACGTGGCATTATTTTAGATTAAAAAAAACTAAACCCTAAAGTCAATCATCCCTTCTCATGCCCTCACCATCCTATTCCTCTAAATCCTCCCCCTCTTCCTCATCATCGACTCCTTCGACACCACCACCATCGTCTTTCCTCCACCATTACCTCCACTTTCATCGTTGCTTCTGTTTATACTATTATGCTATTCTCTACTACCATCACTGCTCCTTCCACCATTACTGCTTTTGTTTCTACCACCATGATAAAGTTGTCATGTGTCTATATCACCAAGACTTCACTTTGTTGTAGCTCGAGCATCCACATACCATTCTTCACCACAAAGCAATTAGACTTGTGAGATAGAGGCATTCAACTTGAAGCATAGTAAAATCAAAATAAATCTTGGTTTGTTCCAAAAGCATTCTTTAATCTTTGGCATTCCTTCCATTACTTGAGTACAACAACATTTTTGGCTCCTCCCTATACGTTTAAGTCCTTTCAACGTCATTGGATTTTTCTAGCTATAGATCGATACGATTAGTCGAGATACACACAAACATGACATTTAAAAAAAATAGTATGAAAACAAAAATTCTACATACTTTTTGTGGAGATAAACAGTGGTATCTATTTGATAAAATAATCACCTCATTTTCTTTTGGAAACAAAAGAGTTTTTATATATATATATATATATATATATATATATATATTTATTTTAAAAATCTAAAGGGTCCAAACCCACAAAATGGGGCCCAATAGCCCAAAGCTATTTACTAAAAAAATGGCCATAATCACTCAGAAGAGCATTTACCCTGATATTTTCTTTTTGCTCGAAGGGTTTATATACTTATACTCTCTCCCTGCAAAAAAACTACAAATCCTGCACAATTCCCATTCCCAAGAAAAATCTCAAAAAAAATCACCACCTCTTTATCCTTCCAAAGGAAGAAACGTCAACACTGCCAAAAAAGAATTCAATATACGTATTTCTATGACTCCCTCATTGCTGTTGCTGACCACCCTCTTACGCTCTTTGCCAATCTTGTTCTAAAACCACTCCATTCATCAATTAATTGTTCTTCAGGGATCCCCCTCATTGGTAATCTTTCTTCTCCTATGTTATATGCTCCTTATTTTGGTTGCTTGCTTTCATTCTTTTTAGATCCAAGAAACCTCCAGTTTTCAAGTACGCATTCATCCTCATACTACTCATCTGGGTGTAAATTTATTTGGGTAGTATTTCTTGTTTGATTGATTAATTTTTGAAAACAAGAATGCTGTGGGCAATCTGCTAGCTTTACAAGTGATTGAACGTGTTGGATCAATTTTGTCGACAACAATTTTAATATTTTTTGCAATATAAGATTTGATAATGACTATAGATGCCATATTGCTCTTATTTTCTTTGTGCGTTTTATAAAGTTTAGATTTCTATGATTATTTTGCGGGCCTAGAAAAGATTCTGTGATTGGAATTCTGACTTTTGAAAAAGTTATTGCCATGAATACACAGGTGACCTCATCTTTTGCAGCAGTATTTATCCTTTTTTTGGTGCAAGTTGGTTTAATTCTCCAATTGTTTATCAAAACTGTTTCTTGTCACAATTAGTATATGTGTTTTGTCATCAATCTTGATTATTTTTTTCATCAGGGTTTTTTCTCAGTTGAGCATTATGATTAGTGATAAGTACTCTGTCTGTTTCATAAGAATTGCAACACTTTCTTTTCATTCTATCAAATGCTTTGGCCTTTGCTTTTCAATTCAATAGTAAAAATGATAGTTGCTCTGTATTCACATATGATTATCAGGGTTATCTTCATTTTTGAATTCTTTCACTTTTGCTTCTTAAGATTAAGTACCCTTATATGTGTTTGTGCTCTCATAGGAGGTGAGCAGACTTAATGGCTCAACATAACTCAATTGCTGAATCAACGTCAAGAAAACAACGTCTTTTAAAAGATCAAATTCGTTTAGTTAAGAGAAAAGACTGTGCCCGCTATGAGATTGTTCAAATTAAAGACACTTTATCATTTGAGAAGGGATTCTTTGTTGTAATTCGGGCATGCCAATTGTTAGCCCAAAAGAATGATGGAATCATACTAGTTGGCTTAGCTGGTCCTTCTGGTGCTGGAAAGACTGCATTCACTGAGAAAATAGTTAACTTCATGCCGAGTGTTGCAGTCATTTCAATGGACAACTACAATGATGCCAGCCGTGTAATTGATGGTAACTTCGATGGTAAGTTGTTGTTCAAGTCATTGGGCGGCTTATTCACTCAGCCATACAGGATTGTTTCTTTGAGGCTTTATCGTTAAGCCATTAAGCCAAAATGGCTATATGGAATATGCCTGGAGGGCTCACTTGTCCCATTAAGCCACCTCATACAAATTAATACCATAAATGCCCAGAAATAATCCAACCTGTACAGGGCTTAATAAGAAAAAGAAAAGACAAGTAAACAGCCCCTAAGAATGGAAGGCTGCAAAGATTATGACAATCTTTTTCTATACAGATCCTCGCTTAACAGATTATGACACGCTGCTGAAAAACATTTGTGATCTGAAGGATGGGAAGGCGATTGAAGTTCCAATATATGATTTCAAGTCTAGCCTTCGCACAGGTTACAGGTTCGTGTCTCTTAATAACCATTCTTGATAAAATAAAACTTATGGTGTATATGAAGAAGGTGTTTTGGGATGTTTCTGTATCTGTTAATCTCCGTTTTCATTGCATTTTTACTTTTTAGTCCAAATCACACACGTTCACTGGAACTTATGTGATCATGTGGTGGTGGCAGGACACTTGAAGTCCCAAGCTCCCGTATTGTGATAATTGAGGGAATCTATGCTTTGAGTGAAAAATTGCGTCCCTTACTGGATCTTCGAGTATCTGTTACAGGTGGCGTTCATTTTGATCTTGTTAAACGGGTTTTAAGGGACATCCAACGTGCTGGTCAAGAACCCGAAGAAATCATTTACCAGATATCCGAGACGGTTTGTTCTACTTCATTCACGCGTAGAAAAAGATCCAAAAATTTAAAAGCTTTTCTACACTTATTACTCACTCACTTCCCATATGCAGGTTTATCCCATGTATAAGGCGTTCATAGAACCCGATCTCCAAACGGCTCATATAAGGATTGTCAACAAGTTTAATCCCTTCACTGGATTCCAAAGTCCCACTTATATTCTAAAGGTTCATTTTTGCTTTTTAAAAAAATCTTGTTACTAGATTATACGTAAGTAACACTAGCTTTCGAACATTGTAGTCGTCAAGAAGCGTGAGCGTGGATCAAGTCAAGGCTGCCATGTCTGAAGAACATACCGATGCTTTGGAGCATATTTATGACATCTTTCTTTTACCACCTGGAGAAGATCCAGAAACCTGCCAATCGTATTTGAGGATGCGAAATCGGGAAGGAAAATACAATCTAATGTTTGAGGTTTGCTTTCTTGATATTTAATCTATAAGTTTTCTTGAAAATGGTTATGTTTAGATTGTTAAAGACTGTTGGTTTTAAAATCTTTAGGAATGGGTCACGGATCCTCCGTTTATAATATCTCCGAGGATAAGTTTTGAAGTTAGCGTTCGGCTTCTTGGTGGCTTAATGGCGTTGGGGTACACAATAGCGTCCATCCTGAAAAGAAGTAGCCACGTGTTTCGTGATGAAAGGGTGTGCGTGAAAATCGACTGGTTGGAACAAGTTAATCGTCATTATGTTCAGGTAATTGTCATTATGTTCAGCTTCTTGTTTAAATCTTTCTTGTCTACCTTTTTAAGCTCGGGTTTTATCTCATAATTAGGTGCTAGGAAGAGACCGGCTGAGTGTAAGATACGTTGCTGAACAGCTGGGATTGGAAGGCTCGTACATTCCACGTACATATCTTGAACAAATGAAGCTCGAAAAACTCCTAAATGAAGTCATGGTATGAATATGATTGCTTTCCGCAGCTGCATTTTGTGGTTTAAACTCGATTCATTCTGAAGTTCTTTTTTAGGTACTACCCGAGGATTTAAAAACGAAGCTAAGCATAGACGAAGAAATGCTTTTGAGTCCCACAGGCTCTGTTACCCGTGCTACAATGAGAAATAAGTTTCTCAAAAGGTAATATTTGCTAACAGTTGTGAAAGTATCGCGCTTTTTGTTGTGATGGTTACATGTTTTTTTTCGTGCAGTGGAATGTCGCATTCGTATTCGACAGCTAGGGATAAAAATCTGACCTCCATAACTGGATTTAACGTAAATGATCAAAGGTTTGATGACAGGAGCCCTGAGCCAACAGCCACTTTAGCAAGCCAGGTGAGTTTGACTATGTTTGACTATTGGTCAATTTAGGTTCAATATGTTTGACTATTGGTCAATTTCATCTTTGTTAAGGGAGCAATTAGTCAACTCTCGGAACAGATTTCGACGCTAAATGATCGCATGGATGAGTTTACGTCTAGGATTGATGAACTGAATTCCCAGATCACTCGAGGGATAAATTATGGTAGTCAACAGAAAATCGACGCCTGCAATGGATCTGGTTCTGCGTCAACTTCGTACTTCACATCTGCTGTAGCAAATCATCAGTCAACTGGGCCCACGGTGCGCCATTCATCATCTTCGACTCAATTAGCCAAGGATTCTGCTTTGATCGATGAGGTAACCGTAATAATATCTTTTTTGGTTCATGTCCTACAAGAGTGTCTATAATCTTTATATGATTATTTTAAACAGATATCAGGAATCGCAAGGAGCCAACACAAAATCATGCATCAACTGGACATTCTCAACACTAATCTCCGCGATAAAATTGGAGAGCGATCTCGTGAAGAAAAGGAAGTCAAGAAAGGGAAAGGACCGGAGGTTGATGCAGTCGTGGCGGCTTCTTTACTATTAGCGTTGGCTTGTGGAGGTATCGGGATCTTTCTGTTTAAGACGGTTTTACCAAGAAATTGAGTTTTTTTTCCCCTCCGAATTTTGTAGTTTTTTTCTTCTTCAAGAAATCTTGTTTTTTTCTTTTTCTTTTACAAGTACTTTGAATGTTGATGGGTCAATTTGATCTACGGTGTCTGAGACCCTATATGCAAGTTAAAGCTCTCGGGTCGTTTTGAGGTGAATTTGTCGTTGATGATTCTTCTATCTTTCATTGATCGTAGGTAAATGCTAAAGTCGATAACTTGTAGATTGTTTTTGATGCATCACCATGATGTTGAATTCTGGAATTATTGTGTTTTTGTATTTGAATTGTAACTTTAGATTTCAAGAAAGAAGAAAACCCCATTTCTCAATTGATCTTTTCTTTGTTAAAATTGAATTATGTTTGTTTTCTTTATGTTGGATAAACAGTTTGAATGACAAAAATGAAAATTTTATTCGTTAAAAAGACCATGAATTTAACAACTTGATTTAACAGGTGATACAAATTCTATAATACTTCCATTACAAGATCGTTTGAATACATTTATAATACTTGAGTAGCCACATGCTTAAACGATAAATTACAAATAAGCACTCAGATATAAACCATTAAGCCGCAAGCAAAGACTCGCTTGCATTCGTCTGTAGGCATCGTGGATTTGTTTTCTTCGTCTTGTTCGTGCTTCTCTCCATTCCTTAAAAGACAAAAAGAAAATGACATAAAGACAAAGTTGCCTTGCAACTTAACAAAGATGATAGAAGTCTGGTTAGTCCGAAAACCAATTTCGAAACAAAATGCAAATAACAATACTTTATCTATGATAAATAAAATTATAAAAACACTTGGGTTGTGGTGTACTGGTAAAACCTTTGGGGATGTAGTGGAAGCTCATCTAGACATTGTTCAAATCCAGGCACTGCCAAAAACCTTGTGGCCATTCGTGGTCGTTCAGGGATTAGTTGGGCGCATAAGCCGGCCCGAAAACCACCGGTTACCCAATTTTTTTTTTATAAAATTTAGGACCAGATATGTAATTAAAATACGTTACTATTTACATGTAAACAAACAATAAATAATTATATATGGACAAAAATGAAACGCTTTACACGACCCTGTGGGACCTCAAAAGAGGACTTATAGTGAGTGCTCTCTACTCGATCAATAACAACAGCAAGAGGAAGAAGGATGAAGAATCGTCTCTTTCGATCAGCCATCGCAGCTACCTTCTCCAAGGTTTCTCATTTCTCTGCATCTTCTTCTATGCTTTCTATTTTCTCTCATCCTTCCCTTCCCTTCTCTTTTTAATCTTTTTTGCTATTTATTCTTATCAGTCTTTTGTTTGTAAGTTCGGTAGAGCAATTAGGGCTATCTTGACTCCTTTTAGACCAATTCTTGACTCATGTTTTTCAGATACCAAATTGATATGGATTTTGTTAACATAATCAGGGGATGATGGATGGATGGGTGGGTGGGGGGCAACGCGGGGGTAGGTGGAGTGGGTTGGGTAGGAAGGGGTTGGGTGGGGTGGTTGTTGTGATGACGACAGTAGTGGCATGGTGATCGGTGGGGTGGGGGTGGTAGATCTGACGGTGACAATGGTGGCACGATGATCGGTTTTAGTCCTTAACTTGTTATTGCATTTTCCTCTCCTACTGGGAAAAAAGTTGCTTGTTTTGACTTTTCAGGTCACACCCTTAATCTACTTTAATTTACAAATGTTTTCTATTTACTCTAGAGCGCTTTTTATTGTGAATGTTATTTTAAATATTCTTGAAAGTGTCAACTTTTTTTCTAGCACTTAAAAGGGTCCTTTAAACATGGACATGAGCTTTAAAAAATCTCCTGCCACTGTTCAATATATCTCGTTGATTTTAGAAACGTTTTGTTTGGTATTTCTTGTTCTACTTACATACAGATTCGTCCATGCACAAGAAATGTGCGAACTATTTCCACTTTCAAATGTAACAGTACCAATGGAGCGGTGGCTAATGATGATGGGTATGTGTTGCTTCCATCTCTCTCATTACAATTCTACACACGTTCGTGGAACTTATATTATTATTATTATTATGTTTGTTATCTTTGTGAATGGCATTATTCAACTGGACTTCAGTTTCTCCGAACTTTATCAATCTGTATTTCTTATAATTTGATATGTGATCGTTGATATGCGTTGTCAGGTATAAGGGACATGATATGTTGGCACCTTTCACAGCTGGATGGCAGACTACCGATTCAAACCCATTGGTGATAGAGAAGTCCGAGGTATTTTAGTAGTAGTCTAGTTTGTTAACGAGGGCTAAATAATGTGAACTTCAAAGCACATTTTGATTGGTTCCTTTATTTTTTACCTTCCAATGCTTGTAGGGCTCGTATGTATATGATGTAAATGGGAAAAAGTATCTTGATGCTCTTGCAGGATTGTGGTGCAATCCATTAGGTCAGTCTCATATTTCCATTTCCAGTGTTCTTGACTCATTTATAGTGTTACTTTGAAATACTTTTTAGGTGGGAACGAGGCTCGACTTGTTGCTGCTGCAACCAAGCAGCTAAATACTTTACCTTTCTACCATTCCTTCTGGAACCGTACTACAAAACCCCCTTTGGTACATTGAAATTGTTTATAAACACAAGTGTTACTTTGCTATTGAGTTGATGAGATCCTTCATTGTGCTGTCTTTATACTTTTTTTATTTTCAGGATCTCGCAAGAGAACTTCTAGGAATGTTCACAGCAAATAAAATGGCAAAAGCCTTTTTTACAAACAGTGGGTCAGATGCGAATGATACTCAGGTTCCGTAACTAATTCATGACAAATTTGTTTTCACTGGACGCTATATGTGTGATTTAATGTTTGTAACAATTATCATTGCCCCTTGAGGTTATTTATGCACACTTTTCATTTCAACCATTCTTTTTATAGGTGAAGCTGGTGTGGTACTACAACAATGCACTTGGAAGGCCAAACAAAAAGAAAATTATCGCTAGAGCAAAATCGTAATTTTACTTCTTAACATACAGTATTGCATGTTTTCTTGCTGGCATATCACAGTTCTAATGTGTACTCTTTATTGTCACAGATACCATGGATCTTCTATCGTATCAGCTAGTCTTTCCGGGTATGGTGTGTAAAGAATTTGTTATCCATTCCTGTTCAAAACAAAAGTGAACATGTTGACTTGTGAGGTCAACTGAACTACATTTTATCTCCAAAGTGATATTACTATTGATACATTTAACTTCAACATTTTTATATGTATATTATACTATAAATCTAAACATGGTTTTCAATCTCTTTGACCATAAAGTTCCAAGTGTGCATCAAATTTTTTGTTTCTTTCAGCCTTCCAGTTTATTCGTATAATCTTGTTTCTTTCAGCCTTCCAGCATTGCATCAACAATTCGATCTGCCTACTCCATTTGTATTGCACACCGATTGCCCCCATTACTGGCGATTTCATCTTCCAGGTCCGCTTTCTCTTTATTGCCTCTCCACATGCATTTAATAGTAAAAAACAATGTGATAAACATAGTGTATATATATGTTAGGTGAGACCGAAGAGGAGTTTGCAACTAGGTTGGCTACCAATTTGGAAAACCTTATTCTCAAAGAGGGACCAGAGACGGTAATGTCACTTAGCATACACGTTTATCAAGATTAATACTACTCCCTTCATCTCCGAAACAATTTTCACAATAGTTGTTTACGTATATGGCATTTTTATGTTTTCTTTTTCAGATTGCTGCATTTATTGCGGAACCGGTAATGGGGGCAGGAGGGGTGATACTTCCACCTAAAACATACTTTGAGAAGTTAAGTTCACTATTAAGTTGAACAACTATTCCGCCCTATGTAATATGGTTGAAGCACGAATCAGTTTTGGTTTTCATATTTTAGCACTCTTTTCTTTTGCAGATTCAAGCTGTCGTAAAAAAATATGACATTTTATTCATCGCTGATGAGGTACTTGGTAGTCATTTATTCCGATCCGATGTATTATATTACTTTCTCAAGCATGTGATATGCTTCCTACTCACTTCTGCTCCTTTTTTCAGGTAATTTGCGGCTTTGGAAGGCTTGGAACCATGTTTGGTTGTGATAAGTACAACATTAAGCCCGATCTTGTCACCATAGCTAAGGTATAAGTATAACTAGTAGAAATTTCTAAATAAGATGGTTTTTCATATTCATATTTATATTTATATAAACCGATGGTTTCAGGCTCTTTCCTCGGCATACATGCCGATTGGTGCGGTTCTTGTGAGCCCCAAAGTTGCTGATGTCGTAAATTCTCAGAGCAATAAACTTGGTACTGCCATAAAACTTTTCAAACCAAATTCACTATACCTCCATCATGGTCTTGGATTGAATTTATTATGCTTACATTAGGTACATTTTCTCATGGGTTCACATATTCCGGCCACCCTGTTGCTTGTGCTGTTGCTCTGGAAACACTCAAGATTTACCAGTATGTTCTTACACTGTGCACCGATTTTTATCAACTCCTGTTTCCCGAATCCCATTCAAAATTGCACATAAATTTTAAAAGGAAATGAAAGAGAAAGCCATAAAGCCGATGGTTGTAAAATTTAAGTCAAACCATCTCTCAACTCTTTCTATGTTGATTTTTTTTGCTAGAGAGCGAAATATTGTTGAGCAAGTAAACAGCATCTCCCCAATGTTTCAAGAAGGTTTAAAAGCCTTTTCCTCAAGTCCCATTATTGGAGAGGTACCTTTTACCAGAAATCTACGAATATATTAAACTTGATATCAAATATCACAAACATAAAGTTTTTGATGTTAAATTTGTAACTAACATATGTATTAAAAGTTGCGCATTTGACCTCAAAAAGTGAAAATGTAACACTTGTTTAGAACAGAGATGGTTTACACATTCAAGTGTTTCCACTTGCTTAGATCCGTGGAACTGGGCTGATTTTGGGGACGGAATTTACTGATAACAAGTCACCACATGAATTGTTCCCACCCGAATGGGGTAAGAGTTTGCTGATTTTAGTTTCGGAATTGGTAACCATTGAAGTTGGTGTTGTTGAATTTGAATGATGTTTGCTGAGTCAGGAGTAGGCGCATACTTTGGAGCACAGTGTGAGAAGCATGGAATGTTGGTACGTGTCGCTGGTGACAGTATAATGATGTCTCCACCGTTCATTATGACACCAAACGAAGTTGACGAGGTGGGTTTTCACTGAAAATTTTATTTTAAGACTGATTAATGGCTGAAATTATATTTTTGATGTTTGGTGTGATCAGTTGATAAGCAAATATGGCAAGGCACTGAAGGACACTGAAGCAAAGGTGGAAGAGCTCAAATCTCAGGTGAAGTAAGCAGTTAAAGAGGCCTAAATTGTATATAAGTTGATGGAATGAAGAATGGTTAGGTTATGTATGGATGCAGTTAGTTATATGTTGAAAACCAGTTAAAGAGGCCCTTTAATAAAGGCTGGCTTTTAATACTAGATTACAATTTCTGTTCATCACTTTTTTCCGTTTCATTTATTACGATTCTCTCTTTGAAATATGTCTTTTCTTAAGGCCATCCGTACCCCAGTTTCAAACCTTTTGAACCCTCAGCGCCACATCAGCTTTTCACTTTGAACCCTCTTGAACCTTTTTGAACCCACAAATCTCGTACCCCAACCTTTTGAACCTCTTGAACCCACATGCCACCTCATCTAATTTTTTAATAAAAAATCATAACATTCATAAAAATAAAAATAAAATTACAAAATAAAATTAAAAATTCCAATTATGTTTTTGTCGAAATCTCTCTTTTCTCGCCAAAGTAGCATTCAAAGCAGCTCCCGTAAGGTGATCGTGCGGGGCAATGAAAAACTCGAAGTCTTTTTCATATAGCCTTTCCAACTTGATTTCACACTTTTGTTGTTCAACTTGCCACTTTTGTTGTTCGACTTGGCACTTTTGTTGTTCGACTTCAAGTTTTTTCATTTTGTAATCAACCGAATCATCAATTTTACTTCTCAAGTCACTCATTTCGGAGTAAAGGCGGTTGTCGTCCGTACTACTCGTTGCTGCCTTTTTTGCCGTGTTTCTCCCGATGGGTGGTGTTTTCGGAACAATCTCTTCAAGATCGATTCCGGTGTTGAAAGCGGGTGGAGGAAGTTGGAAATTTGGGGGCGCAAAACCTTGTAGGATCAAGCCTTCATGAGAAAATGGATGAATAGATTGTGAGAAACCAACGTTCGGGGCAAATTGCGGAAAATAAGGATTTTGTTGAAATTGTTGGAAACCAACGTTCGGGGTTTCTTGCGGTGAATCCGACCTCGTCGATCGGTTACCACGGGGTGTGGGTGGGGTGTTTGAATTCATAATGAGAGAATTTAGAGGATTGAGAGAATTAAGAGTGAAAAATGAATTGAGAGAATTTAGAGGATTGAGAGAATTGGTATGAAAAATGGATGAGATTTGAGGTTAATTTATAGTGTTTAAATTGAATTTTTTTTTTTTGAAAATAGCCGTTTGATATATAGCCGTTGGAATTAAAAATAAAATAAAAATTGAGAAAGTGTTCGGGTAGGAGCGGGGTGGGGAACCCGCATGCTGAGCCCGCAGGAACCTGCCGCCCCCGTACCCGGTTGCCGCCCAACCCGCTGGCCACCTGGCGTGAACCCGAGCCCGAGCCCGCTGGGGTACGGATGGCCTTAGGCCATCCGTACCCCAGGTTCAAACCTTTTGAACCCTCTGCGCCACATCAACGCCACATCAGCTTTCCACTTTGAACCCTCTTGAACCTTTTTGAACCCACAAATCCCGTACCCCAACCTTTTGAACCTCTTGAACCCACATGCCACCTCATCTAATTTTTTAATAAAAAATCATAACATTCATAAAAATAAAAATAAAATTACAAAATAAAATTAAAATTTCAAAATAAAATTAAAAATTACAAAATAAAATTACAAATTACAAAATATTAAAAATCTACTCGTCGTCGTTGTTGGGAAGTCGGATACGCCAAATATGTTCGACCAAATCCGACCGAAGGTTATTATGAGTCTCTCGGTTTTTGACTTCTCGAACATTTGTCACGCGTTGTGCCTCAGTGATTTGTGTTTCATCCACTACCACGGCGTTTCCATCGGCACAAATGGCATGGCCTTCGTCTTCGAGTATCATATTGTGTAATATGAGACAATCGTACATAATATTCGCCAATTTATTCTTATGCCATCCGCGTGCCGGGTACTTAAGTATATGCCAACGTTGTTTAAGCACGCCAAAAGCTCGTTCAACATCTATACGTGCCGATTCTTGTGCGACCTTGAACTTTATTCGTTTAGCATCATGTGGGCACGTAAACGCTTTTACAAAAGTAGCCCATTCCGGGTATATCCCATCCGTTAGATAATATCCGTTCTTGTAGGTGACTCCATTAACCTCAAAAGGGCACTCGGGTGCTTTTCCGTCATAGACATCGTTGAGGATGGGCGACTGATCAAATAGTTGACCGAATTCCTCGTCGGTGTCAATGGATGATGAAGAACCGGACGATGAAACGGGTGGCGAATCCATAAAGTTTATATCGGATTGAAAGAAATGAAAGAAAATATTTAAGGATTGAGGTGAGTGTTTAAATTTTGGTGTGAAAAATGGATGAGATTTGAGGTTGATTTATAGTGTTTAAATTGAAAAAAAAAACAAAATAAATTGAAAATAGCCGTTTGATATATAGCCGTTGGAATTAAAAATAAAATAAAAATTGAGAAAGTGTTCGGGTAGGAGCGGGGTGGGGAACCCGCATGCCGAGCCCGCAGGAACCCGCCGCCCCCGTACCCGGTTGCCGCCCAACCCGCTGGCCACCTGGCGTGAACCCGAGCCCGAGCCCGCTGGGGTACGGATGGCCTAACAGAATTGTTCCTGCTACTAACATTCTCTAAAATGGAAAATTGCATATATTCGGCTCTAGTTAGGCCATCCGTACCCCAGGTTCAAACCTTTTGAACCCTCTACGCCACATCAGCTTTTCACTTTGAACCTTCTTGAACCTTTTTGAACCCACAAATTCCATACCCCAACCTTTTGAACCCCTTGAACCCACATGCCACCTCATCTAATTTTTTAATAAAAAATCATAACATTCATAAAAATAAAATTACAAAATAAAATTAAAAATTACAAAATAAAATTAAAAATTCCAATTATGTTTTTGTCGAATTCTCTCTTTTCTCGCCAAAGTAGCATTCAAAACAGCTCCCGTAAGGTGATCGTGCGGGGCAATGAAAAACTCGAAGTCTTTTTCATATAGCCTTTCCAACTCGATTTCACACTTTTGTGTTCGACTTGCCACTTTTGTTGTTCGACTTCAAGTTTTTTCATTTTGTAATCAACCGAATCATCAATTTTACTTCTCAAGTCACTCATTTCGGAGTAAAGGCGGTTGTCGTCCGTACTACTCGTTGCTGCCTTTTTTGCCGTGTTTCTCCCGATGGGTGGTGTTTCCGGAACAATCTCTTCAAGATCGATTCCAGTGTTGAAAGCGGGTGGAGGAAGTTGGAAATTTGGGGGCGCAAAACCTTGTAGGATCAAGCCTTCACGAGAAAATGGATGAATAGATTGTGAGAAACCAACGTTCGGGGCAAATTGCGGAAAATAAGGATTTTGTTGAAATTGTTGGTACCAACGTTCGGGGTTTCTTGCGGTGAATCCGACCTCGTCGATCGGTTACCACGGGGTGTGGGTGGGGTGTTTGAATTCATGATGAGAGAATTTAGAGGATTGAGAGAATTAAGAGTGAAAAATGAATTGAGAGAATTTAGAGGATTGAGAGAATTGGTATGAAAAATGGATGAGATTTGAGGTTGATTTATAGTGTTTAAATTGAAAATAAAAAAATAAAAAAATAAAAACAAAATAAATTGAAAATAGCCGTTTGATATATAGCCGTTGGAATTAAAAATAAAATAAAAATTGAGAAAGTGTTCGGGTAGGAGCGGGGTGGGGAACCCGCATGCCGAACCCGCAAGAACCCGCCGCCCCCGTACCCGGTTGCCGCCCAACCCGCTGGCCACCTGGCGTGAACCCGAGCCCGAGCCCGCTGGGGTACGGATGGCCTAACGGAATTGTTCCTGCTACTAACATTCTCTAAAATGGAAAATTGCATATATTCGGCTCTAGTTAGGCCATCCGTACCCCAGGTTCAAACCTTTTGAACCCTCAGCGCCACATCAGCGCCACATCAGCTTTCCACTTTGAACCCTTTTGAACCTTTTTGAACCCACAAATCCCGTACCCCAACCTTTTGAACCTCTTGAACCCACATGCCACCTCATCTAATTTTTTAATAAAAAATCATAACATTCATAAAAATAAAAATAAAATTACAAAATAAAATTAAAAATTACAAAATAAAATTAAAAATTCCAATTATGTTTTTGTCGAATTCTTTCTTTTCTCGCCAAAGTAGCATTCAAAGCAGCTCCCGTAAGGTGATCGTGCGGGGCAATGAAAAAATCGAAGTCTTTTTCATATAGCCTTTCCAACTCGATTTCACACTTTTGTTGTTCGACTTGCCACTTTTGTTGTTCGACTTGGCACTTTTGTTGTTCGACTTCAAGTTTTTTCATTTTGTAATCAACCGAATCATCAATTTTACTTCTCAAGTCACTCATTTCGGAGTAAAGGCGGTTGTCGTCCGTACTACTCGTTGCTGCCTTTTTTGACGTGTTTCTCCCGATGGGTGGTGTTTCCGGAACAATCTCTTCAAGATCGATTCCGGTGTTGAAAGCGGGTGGAGGAAGTTGGAAATTTGGGGGTGCAAAACCTTGTAGGATCAAGCCTTCACGAGAAAATGGATGAATAGATTGTGAGAAACCAACGTTCGGGGCAAATTGCGGAAAATAAGGATTTTGTTGAAATTGTTGGAAACCAACGTTCGGGGTTTCTTGCGGTGAATCCGACCTCGTCGATCGGTTACCACGGGGTGTGGGTGGGGTGTTTGAATTCATGATGAGAGAATTTAGAGGATTGAGAGAATTAAGAGTGAAAAATGAATTGAGAGAATTTAGAGGATTGAGAGAATTGGTATGAAAAATGGATGAGATTTAAGGTTGATTTATAGTGTTTAAATTGAAAATAAAAAAATAAAAACAAAATAAATTGAAAATAGCCGTTTGATATATAGCCGTTGGAATTAAAAATAAAATAAAAATTGAGAAAGTGTTCGGGTAGGAGCGGGGTGGGGAACCCGCATGCCGAACCCGCAGGAACCCGCCGCCCCCGTACCCGGTTGCCGCCCAACCCGCTGGCCACCTGGCGTGAACCCGAGCCCGAGCCCGCTGGGGTACGGATGGCCTAACGGAATTGTTCCTGCTACTAACATTCTCTAAAATGGAAAATTGCATATATTCGGCTCTAGTTAGGCCATCCGTACCCCAGGTTCAAACATTTTGAACCCTCAGCGCCACATCAGCGCCACATCAGCTTTCCACTTTGAACCCTCTTGAACCTTTTTGAACCCACAAATCCCGTACCCCAACCTTTTGAACCTCTTGAACCCACATGCCACCTCATCTAATTTTTTAATAAAAAATCATAACATTCATAAAAATAAAAATAAAATTACAAAATAAAATTAAAAATTACAAAATAAAATTAAAAATTCCAATTATGTTTTTGTCGAATTCTTTCTTTTCTCGCCAAAGTAGCATTCAAAGCAGCTCCCGTAAGGTGATCGTGCGGGGCAATGAAAAAATCGAAGTCTTTTTCATATAGCCTTTCCAACTCGATTTCACACTTTTGTTGTTCGACTTGCCACTTTTGTTGTTCGACTTGGCACTTTTGTTGTTCGACTTCAAGTTTTTTCATTTTGTAATCAACCGAATCATCAATTTTACTTCTCAAGTCACTCATTTCGGAGTAAAGGCGGTTGTCGTCCGTACTACTCGTTGCTGCCTTTTTTGCCGTGTTTCTCCCGATGGGTGGTGTTTCCGGAACAATCTCTTCAAGATCGATTCCGGTGTTGAAAGCGGGTGGAGGAAGTTGGAAATTTGGGGGTGCAAAACCTTGTAGGATCAAGCCTTCACGAGAAAATGGATGAATAGATTGTGAGAAACCAACGTTCGGGGCAAATTGCGGAAAATAAGGATTTTGTTGAAATTGTTGGAAACCAACGTTCGGGGTTTCTTGCGGTGAATCCGACCTCGTCGATCGGTTACCACGGGGTGTGGGTGGGGTGTTTGAATTCATGATGAGAGAATTTAGAGGATTGAGAGAATTAAGAGTGAAAAATGAATTGAGAGAATTAAGAGGATTGAGAGAATTGGTATGAAAAATGGATGAGATTTGAGGTTGATTTATAGTGTTTAAATTGAAAATAAAAAAATAAAAACAAAATAAATTGAAAATAGCCGTTTGATATATAGCCGTTGGAATTAAAAATAAAATAAAAATTGAGAAAGTGTTCGGGTAGGAGCGGGGTGGGGAACCCGCAAGAACCCGCCGCCCCCGTACCCGGTTGCCGCCCAACCCGCTGGCCACCTGGCGTGAACCCGAGCCCGAGCCCGCTGGGGTACGGATGGCCTAACGGAATTGTTCCTGCTACTAACATTCTCTAAAATGGAAAATTGCATATATTCGGCTCTAGTTAGGCCATCCGTACCCCAGGTTCAAACCTTTTGAACCCTCAACGCCACATCAGCTTTCCACTTTGAACCCTCTTGAATCTTTTTGAACCCATCCCGTACCCCAACCTTTTGAACCTCTTGAACCCACATGCCATCTCATCTAATTTTTTAATAAAAAATCATAACATTCATAAAAATAAAAATAAAATTAAAAATTACAAAATAAAATTAAAACTTACAAAATAAAATTAAAAATTACAAAATAAAATTAAAAATTCCAATTATGTTTTTGTCGAATTCTCTCTTTTCTCGCCAAAGTAGCATTCAAAGCAGCTCCCGTATGGTGATCGTGCGGGGCAATGAAAAACTCGAAGTCTTTTTCATATAGCCTTTCCAACTCGATTTCACACTTTTGTTGTTCGACTTGGCACTTTTGTTGTTCGACTTCAAGTTTTTTCATTTTGTAATCAACCGAATCGTCAATTTTACTTCTCAAGTCACTCATTTCGGAGTAAAGGCGGTTGTCGTCCGTACTACTCGTTGCTGCCTTTTTTGCCGTGTTTCTCCCGATGGGTGGTGTTTCCGGAACAATCTCTTCAAGATCGATTCCGGTGTTGAAAGCGGGTGGAGGAAGTTGGAAATTTGGGGGCGCAAAACCTTGTAGGATCAAGCCTTCACGAGAAAATGGATGAATAGATTGTGAGAAACCAACGTTCGAGGCAAATTGCGGAAAATAAGGATTTTGTTGAAATTGTTGGAAACCAACGTTCGGGGTTTCTTGCGGTGAATCCTACCTCGTCGATCGGTTACCATGGGGTGTGGGTGGGGTGTTTGAATTCATGATGAGAGAATTTAGAGGATTGAGAGAATTAAGAGTGAAAAATGAATTGAGAGAATTTAGAGGATTGAGAGAATTGATATGAAAAATGGATGAGATTTGAGGTTGATTTATAATGTTTAAATTGAAAATAAAAAAATAAAAAAATAAAAAAAAATAAATTGAAAATAGCCGTTTGATATATAGCCGTTGGAATTAAAAATAAAATAAAAATTGAGAAAGTGTTCGGGTAGGAGCGGGGTGGGGAACCCGCATGCCGAACCCGCATGAACCCGCCGCCCCCGTACCCGGTTGCCGCCCAACCCGCTGGCCACCTGGCGTGAACCCGAGCCCGAGCCCGCTGGGGTACGGATGGCCTTAAGGGTGTCCAAAAACCCGACCAGCTCAAGCCATTATGAAATAACCCAAGCCAAAGTTACCAAATGCCTAATCGAGTTGTAAAATCGTCAAACCATAGATATTGGGTCCAAACTGGGTTATGATCATTTGAACCCAACCCGATGAACCTAATGGAATGGTCAACTCATCAGACTCGTGATTTGAAGACTACATGTTTTAATCATGCCCCGGCCTAATCACTTGAGATTTTTTTTGGTGGTGAAAAGACAATCATCTCATTTGCAAACATATTTGGACGAGATTAAATATATGACAGGGTTACCGAATATTGTAATCATCGTTGATTAGCACGAACCGGCCCTTCAAGAATGTATCATGTTGGGAATTCCAACAATCTGTTTAATCTTCTTTTCCGTGAATTTAATATATTATAAGTTCTCTTCTTAATACGTGCATTGCATTTGTTTTTGTATATATGTTATGTAGTGTGATCATATATACAAGTAAATTAAGCAACACACTTGAATATGATCTGATTAAGAAGTATGAATAACTTGTGCCATTTAATTGATGATAGATAAAAGAATTATGAGTAGAGAAGTCACTATATTCAAGGTAACAAACAAACATGAATATTTTGATGAGTTTTTCAAACCACAAACATTGAGTTGACTTAGTTCTAATAAAAACTTCAACATTAATTTTATTATTAAAATGTTTAATACATTTAATGTTTCAACAAGGTTTTAAAAGAAATTTATATAAAATAGTAATTTTTCAACAAACTATTTATAATATAATAATACTAAGGGTATTTCACAATAAAAAAATCAAAAGTCAAAATCTTCAAAGAATATTTACTTTTATCTCTTCATTTTGGGAATATTAATTATTATTAAAATGTTTTATAAAATATTACTTCTTTCATTCTCTCTTAAAGTTTTAATGATATAGAAAATCATTTCTCTTCTCTAAGCAATCTTTTTTTTTAATAGTTTCATCTTTTCTCCTACTTTCTCTATTTTAAAGGTTTTGGAAAAATCCTAATTTTAGAGAATCAGTTAGAAATACTTTAACACGGCAATTTCCAACAACTTTTATATAAAATAATAAGTTTCTTACCAAAAGACCATTGACCCAGCAATATTCGAGTTACTGTAAAATAATGTATACAAGTATTTTAAGTATATATAAATGCTATACACTCAAAAAACAAACTTTATGTAAAATAAACAAACTTTTTTATAAAATAATAATTTCCAATAAAATATGTATAAAGTGGTATTTATTTCCAACAAACTTTTTTATAATAATAATAATTTTTTTAAGTGTTTTTGAAAGCTTTTGGGCTTTTTGAAAATGGGCCGTGCTTAATAGGGCCTGTCGTATTTCAAACTTCAAAGTAACATAAAAGGAAAGTGGAGCTTTGATTTCATCCTTCGTCTCCCTCACTTCCTTCTCTCTGAATCGTATCAGAATCACCGAGGATCATCAGTCTCAATCTTAGGTACGTACCAATCTCCACCCTTTCGTGTCTAATCTCTGGAATATTTTATTTCTTTTTACAATCACCCTGTATACCTAATTTTATGATCTGGCTTTTCTTCAAATGGGTTTGATCTGGCTTTTACAATCACCCTGTATACCTAATTTCTCCTCTCCTCTCCTCTCGTTTTGTTTTTCTTTAAAGTTACGATTGGATGGAAAACATTCGAATTTACTGGCACTCATGTTTGATGACTATTCTGTATTTAATTGTTCGAATTTTCTAGATATTTTCCCAATAGGGTTGGTGATTTTAAGAATTGTATAGTGTTCTTTTATTTCTATGTTTAACTTCTGAATTCATATGCATATATGTGCATTCTTGAGCAATTTAATGGTAGGCCTATCGATGTTTCCTAATCAATTGGCTAATTGATTTTGTTTATCTGGTGCCAATGTTGGTAAAATTCATTGAATATAATATATGTGCCAACCAGATGATTGAACTTAAATGCGTTCAGTTTTCTTGGGTTCTTGAATTGCCTTAGAATTTGTAGATTAGAAATTGGGAACCTGAAGAGGTTCTACTTCTTTAATACATTGTGTGCAAGCCCTAGTGTGTAAGGAAACACGCTAGGGTTTGCACACAATGTATTAAAGAAGAACCTCTTCATGGCCCCCAAATTTTAATCTACAAATTCTAAGGCCAATTCAGGAAGCCAAGAAAACATTAATGAATTTAAGTTCAATCATCTGGTTGCTACATATATTATATTCAATCAGTTGTAGCCGGATAAACAAAATCAATTAGCCAATTGATTAGGAAACATCGAAGGCCTACCATGAAATCGCTCAAGAATGCGCATATATTCATATGAATTCAGAACTTAAACATAGAAATAAAAGAACACAAAGTTGTATACTTCTTGAAATCACCAACCCTATTGGGAAAATGATCTAGAAAATTCGAACAAAAAAGAAACTCTCACTATTTAAATACTTCAAAGCTAGTGTTAATAATTGATGGAATTGCTTTAGCCATCAAACATGAGTGCCAGTGAATTCGAATGTTTTCCATCCAATCGTAACAGTTTGCAAACTTTAAAAAAAACAGAGGAGAAATCGTAACGATCAATATACCCATTTGAAGAAAAGCCAGGTCATAACAGAATAAATTAGGTATCCAGGGTGTTCGACACAATATACCCTTTCATTACTTGTTTTGAGGTGATATAAGTTAAATTGTTGGTAAATGTAGCTCATGTTGTAGGGAAAAAAAGTGACAATATGCACATGGAATTTCCCTCTGCGGAAGACTACATAAGCGATCTCCCTCAAAGTATTATCGAAACCATACTTACCAAGCTGCCATTAAGAGATGCTGTGAGAACGAGTATATTATCCAGTAAATGGAGATACAAATGGGCTAGCCTTACACAACTTGAGTTTGATGATAAGTGTGTTTGCGGCACTCACGATAGAGTAGAGATCAATCTTGTTAAGTTTGTGAGTCGGTTCCTTTTTCTTCACGATGGTCCTATTCACAGGTTCTCTCTATCCACTGCATATTTGCAAAACTCTCCTGATGTAGATCAATGGCTGCTTTTTTTGTCAAGAAAAGAGGTAAAAGAATTAATTCTTGAGTTAGGCGATGGGGAGTGGTTTAGAGCACCTTCTTGTCTTTTCTCTTGTCGGAATCTGGTTCGTTTGGAGCTTGTTAGATGTGAGTTGGACCCTCCGTCGTCTTTCAAAGGGTTTCCATTCTTGAAAAACCTTAATCTTCAACAGGTTCTTATTGCTCCTGATGCTGTTGAGAATCTTATCTCGAGTTGCCCGCTTCTTGAGAGCTTAACTTTATCATACTTTGATAGTTTAGAACTCACCGTTCGTGCTCCAAACCTTAAGTACCTAATCTTGGAAGGTGAATTTAAAGATATATGTCTTGAGAATACTCCTATGTTAGTTCATATATCTGTTGCCATGTATATGACCGATGATATTGCTGAACATTTCGGCCAAATTTCAAGTTGCAATTTTGACAAGTTTCTTGGCGGTGTACCGTCCCTTCAGAGGCTCATCGGGCATATTTACTTTACAAAGGTAAGATTTTGATCTAACTTTTTCTTGCCCATTTCAAAAAACTTGAAATGTCGTTGGCTGATTGGTTTTCATCTTTTTTTCAGTATATGAGTATAGGTAACAACACCCTAGGGAAAACAGAGATGACGTATCAGCAGCTAAAAGTTATCGAACTCTATCAAGTAAGCTTTGAGGACATGAAAGAAATAATGGTGGTTCTTCGTTTGATTTTAAATGCCCCTAATCTCCAAGAACTTCAAATTTCGGTGAGTTTATTATATGAATCATCAAGATTTATTACAAATCCATGCCAACATCTTGTAGTTTGCATTACCTGTTCGAAGTTCTACTTAGCCATCAAGTTTTTACTTGAAATCTTAAAGAATCTTTATATCATTCTTGAAGATGAAAAGTAAGCCATTTGACCCCAATTGGATGTTGTTCTAATTTGCATTTCTTTTTAATTTAGGGTTCATCGAATTCGTCTGCTGCAATGGAAGCTCCGGGTTTTGAGTTCTGGGAGACGGAATGCCCATGTGACTGCTCATTTGAACAGCTTAAGACTGTAAAGATGACAGATATATCGGGTCTTCCACACGAGATGGGATTCATTGAGTTCTTGCTTGGATGTTCGCCGGTTCTCAAGAAAATGAGCATCACCCCAAGTGTGTACGTGACCGAAGGAAGATTAAACCTGTTGACCGAGTTATTGAGGTTTAGGCGAGCATCAGCAGAAGCTGAAATCATATTTGTTCTAGATCAGGTGTAATTTCAATATTTTATATGAATTTATTGTCTCTAGATTCACTTTTGATCAAAGAAAACCATTCTCTGATATGAACAGTAAAAATTTATACAACATTTCTCTTGCAAGATCAACACTCAGAATTTTACTTTCACTTCAAAACCATATAAATAAAACAGGTAGTTATGAACTGTAATTCGGTTTCTGTACAATCAGAAATCCACCTATTTATTTATCATCTCGGTGTGTATCACCGGGGTCCGGATAGCTCCATTGCCTGGGCAAGCAGCGAGGAGTCATCAGTCAGATCCGAATACCGCTCAGAAGACGAAAACTCATTGGCTCGACCTCTATTAGATTCAGCTCTCTGAGACGCTTCCCATTTCTCAGCTAGCCCATCACCTTCCAGCATTCGAGCCACTTCAGACATCTTCGGCCGTTGGATCGGTTGATACTGTGTGCACAACAACGCCACTTGAACCATCTCCTCCAGCTCGATTCTATCGTAGCTAGTTTTCAGGTCCTTGTCTACCAACATATCGAGCTTATTCTCATGATGAATTTTCTTAACCCAATCGAGCATTGCACCTTTCTGGTTTGCGGATTTGCCAAATTCTAGAGCTCCCTGGCCAGTGATCAGTTCTAGCAAAAGAATCCCGAAACCAAAAACATCGGTTTTTTCTGACGACTGGCCTGTGGAGAGATACTCGGGAGCTATATGTCCTACAGTTCCTCGAACAGCCGTTGTAACATGTGAATCGTGGTGGTCTAAAAGCTTTGCCAACCCGAAATCACCCACCACAGCCTCATAGTAATCATCCAGCAGTATATTTGCAGCTTTCACGTCTCGATGGATTATTTTCGGGTCGCACTGCTCGTGCAAATATAACAAACCCCTTGCAGCTCCTAACGCGATTCTCTTTCTTGTACCCCAATCTAGCGCCGGTTTATCTGCAACAAGAAACCATCATATGATCAATCTGTCATTCAACAACAATATATATATATATATATTTCAGGTGCAAAAATAGACTGACTTGCCTTTAAGACGAGAAGCAACACTGCCGTTGGACATATAGGGGTATACGAGAAGGCGCTCAGATGTGGTCATACAGAAACCGTAGAGTCTAAGGAGGTTTCGGTGAACGGCTAGGCTGATCATCTCGACTTCAGTCTGGAACTGGATCTCTCCACCAACCGCGTTCCCATCTTTGAGCCGCTTAACGGCTACAACCGTTCCATCCGAGAGAAACCCTTTGTACACAATCCCAAAACCGCCCTTTCCGACTATGTTCTTGCTCGTGAAGTTGTTTGTCGCAACCTGAAGTTCTCGAAACTGGAATCTCCTCAAGTTCCCTAGACACACTTCCTCTCTATATTGTTCTGATTTAGTGAGAAAATAAAAGTTTCAACGTATATCAAGCAGATACGAGACCAACCACACACAAGAAAGCAGAGCAAATTTGATTACGTATTTAAATGCTAACCGTTGATATCGAAGAAAACTTGTTGGTTGTATCGTCTCCTCCACCAAAAAGCAAATCCAAACCCGAAAAATAGCAAGCAAAAGCACCCAAGGCTTGTCCCAAAGGCTAAAGCCATCTTATGAGTTTTGGGCGTGTCTGATGGTTGTGACTCTACTACATGTACACAAAAGATTATGGCGTTTTGATGTTCTATAAGGCCGATTTTGTTGTAGTAAGAAATTTTTAACAGACTACATCCTTACTTTGTTGAGTACCGAGGGGGAGCGACATTGGCATGAGTGTTGTTCCATTGCAATCTTGCTCTTTCCCAGTGGCACATATAATCGGATTTCCCATAATACTGTTCATATAGTCGAACAAAGTAAAACAATCAGCTAAAACAAATACGCTTCATAATTAACGACTTCTTCCCGTTCTTGAAAGCAATTTGGTTAAGCACTTTTAAACTCTATAATATAATAACTTATAATTGAAATTAATACCGACTATTTCGTATTTGTAACACTTATTATTAATAAGTGTTACAAATATATATATATATATATATATATATATATCGCCTTTATTTTTGAATTTAAAGATTACAAATTTGACCTCAAAAAGTAAAAGAATATGGTCTAAAGGGTTATTAAAAGACGTGAAAGCTTACTTGAATGTTTTAGCTTCAAACTTTGGTACAGGACCACTTAAATTATTAAAGGACAAGTCCCTGAAAGAAAATAATAAATCAGATTCAATAAAGGAAGGGTATATCAGTCAATTTATCCCAAAAGAAAAGGGCAAATCAGTCAATATCTCCCAAAAGAAAAGGGTGGTATATCAGTCAACAAAGGAAATTAAAGGCTGTGATAAGACAAAACTTATTAGACCAATCATCTTACATTAAACACTAAATTTGATATGAAAGATATTATTCATGTTTGCAATGGGGTCTCTATTTTATACACTAAATTTAGTGTAACCAATAGTATTACACTATATTTGGTGTAACATTATTCATTTACACTACTTTTAACATCACTATTAAAAAATAATGTTACCCATTAAAGAAGATTTACTATTAACACTAAAATTTACACTATCTTCTATACTACTTTTGAAATTTGATGTAAAATATAGTATGATCCAATAAAGATGCTCTTACAGAAACGTGAGCTGGGTCATGTTAGCCAAAGCCTGAGGAATTGGTCCAGTGAAACTGTTGTTATTTAGCCGCCTGTTAAAATTCAAAAAAAAAAAAGTAATTATAACATAAAACCAAAAATCATGACTAGCTCTGGACATGAACTTCATGCGAGGGTAAAATGGTAATTTCACAAAACAGTCATTAATGCTTACAGGTACTGGAGATGGTTGAGATTGGCTAATGAAGGTGGGATTTCTCCAGTAAACATGTTATTAGAAAGATCAAGTGTTTGAAGCTTAGGTAACCATCCCACCTCAAATGGAAGTGGCCCTACGATTCTATTATTCTGTAGCAACCTGCATTACAAACTTGTACCATTAGCAACACCTTTTGTACATCGAACCGGTTTCCACTTTTAGTTTTAATTATTTACTACTTACACTGTTTGGAGGTTCGTCAAGTTACCGAAACTGGGCGAAAGAAAACCCGAAAGATTTTGGCTTGGACTTCCCCTACAATTTGATTACACAACATTAATCTTTACTCAAAACTATAATTCAGTACAGTAATTCACTAGTTTTAAGTGGTTGAATATATTATACGGGTCAGGTTCCGGAGAAAACCTCAAATAAACGGAAAACTAAGGAACATTCTTGTAGCCTTTCATTTGGACGGTATGCACTTATGCATATAGGTAATTTGTAACATGTTACAGGTGCATATGCACAAGTGCATAAAAACAAAAACAAAAAACAACTTAATTTACCTGTATGCACAAATGCATACCGTCCAGATGAAAGGTTATCAGGGTGTTCCTTAGTTTTCCATTTTTTTAAGGTTTTCCCTTGAACCTCTCTCTATATTATATTATAATATATATATATATATATGGAGCTAGCTTACAGGCCAATGACAAGTTTATCAGAAGAACAAGTGACCATAGCCCAGCTACAAGGATCAACAGCATCTGCATCCCAGTTTAAGACATTATGTGGATCCTCTAAGCCATTCTTTATGTTCATCAAAGCTTGAACTGCAAATTCACAAACCCTAATTACAACGTTTCTGATGAAAATCTTGCATTCTGATCATGAACTTAGAGAACTGAAATGGGTACCTTCAAAGTTAACACCTTTCGGAGAAAGCAAAGCAGTTGCAGAAGAAACCCATGTGGTAAAGAAAGCCAAACAGAAGAAAACAGGTTGAAGTTCCATGGCAATTAAGGAGAAATTAATTAAAAGAAGAATTGATGTGAAATGAAAGAAAAAAGTTAGTCAGGAAGGAGTTGGTTTAATTAATTAAACCAAGAAAACACCAAAATCCATCCAGAAGGCTTGCTAATTATTGCTTCTTATATATGTGTAGTATATATATATATATATAAATCACAAATGAATCACATGGTAGGTTTCCATGTTGAATTGGTAATGGTGATTGTGATGGTGATGGTGGTGGTGAGGATAAGTGGAAGTGAGCTTGGAAGCTTTAATGGTGTTCAGTAGGCAGTCCAAGAAAAGGAAAGACACAGAGGAGAGTATGTATGTATGGTGATGGTATACTATTGGTGGTAAAGTGAGAGAGAAACAGCATGCTTCCCACTTCTTTCAGCAAAGAATATATATATATATATATACATATATATAAAGTAATGTATCTATCCATTGGGATGCGTTAACGGACAAATTGCTCAAATTTTCTATCTTTAAATATGAAATTTCAGCTTCCTTCTTTTTAATATAAAAATATGTTTTTGTATTTGTATCCTTTTTTCTTAACCATCGTTCTAGTTTGCGTGCACTTCAACCAGGAATCTTGTAGAAGAATCAGGATCCCAAGTAGTTTTAAAGGATTCTAACCGGTTACTAACAACATCTCTAACATCTTTTGCTAAAATAGAAAAAAAATGAGTTTTTGTTCTCTAAACCTTTCTAACAGCTTTGCTATCTTGTTTGCTATAATAGAAAAAACTTGAAAAACTTTCAAACTTGGTGATAAGAGAGAGAAATAATTATTTTATTAAATTCCACCAATGAGATATAACTTTTCTCAATTTATATCAAGTTTTTTTTAAAGTGTATTGGGAAGATAAATTTGGAAATATTATATTAATATAACTTATGTTAAAATCTCTAAAATAGAGATTCTGTCGGAGATGAATACAACTCCTTTTAGAGATTTTTTAACTTTTGATTCTCTATTTTAAAAAAATTATAGAAAACCCGTTGAAGATGTTCTAATAATGAAAAACCCAAAAAATCCAAATCTTACTAACAACTGAACTAATCTCTAAGGTTTTTGTATTTATTTATTTATTTATTTTTCGTACTTGTGTTTTAATAGAAACCTCGTGTTTTTATGTTGGTTTATGCCTAATATAAGTTACCTAAGTCTCGTATTATGTTAGGTTCAATAGGGAAAGGAAACTCGCATGCTAGATCTCCACGCGAGGATACATTTCTTATGCGACTTGTCTTCGAAAGAGGCGCACGCAACCTAGGCTACAACCAAGGCCGCGCCTAGCATCGCATAAGGCAGATTTCAAGGACCAATTTTGCATATTCTGATGTTTGGGTGGTTTTTCCTAGTCTTGGTGTAAATTGTTTCAAAAACTGCATTGGAAGGGAGGCAGTCTTGGAACAAATTTAGATAACAAAAGGATAAGATGTCAAAGTTTAATTTTCTAATGTTTTCCTTCCATTAATTTGGTATGTAACTAATTTCAATTTCAAACAACAGTATTGATTGTATTTGCTTGATTTCAATTTGAATGCCAATTTCATATGAGTTGCTAATTGATTTGGCCAATCGGTTGGTGTTTAATAGGATTTTGATAAAGTGGCAATTGTTTTTTTCATTTTTCGATATTATAAGGTTTTCAAACTAATATCTTGTAATCCTAAAATCAAAGCACTAGTAAATCGAGGTTATGAGCTTATTGTTTTAAATTGATGATTTTCCAAACTCGGAAAAACTAATTGCACCGAGGAATATTTGAGAATTTGCTCAAATTCCCATTTGTAATTAAGATTTGATTAAAGAGCTTGATTTAATCTATGTCTAATTAAGGGAAGATTCAGGTTGTTGGAGATTATTGACAACTATAGTCAATTTAGGCTTGTTTTAACCTTTTAGGCCTTCAGATTCAATGATAGTGTTTGCATCATAATCGAGAGTGAAATTATTATTGGTTTCTTTTAATTATTTGGTTCTTAATCATATGCTTAGTTTTTAGTAATCTCACCCCCCCCCTCCCTTTGTTTCTAAAGTGTAGAAGTAAAATAGTTGTCATGATCAACCCTTGTGAATGCGACTTGATTTACCACTATTAAAAATTTATATTTGTGATTTATGATAGCTAGTAAATACTACTTGACGTTCTTGAAGACTTATCAATTTTGAGCTTTTTCATACAAATTTAGATTTATGTTAGATTAGGAAGCGTCGTTACACATGTTTGGAGAAACAAAAATGGCACAGAAGAGAATAGGACAGTGTTGGTCCTGGACCACTATGACTTTCACAGAAGGTGTTTGTAGAGGAGGTTCAATACAAACACAGTAAATTTGCTCTTTTTAATTTCAGTTTATTTCAAACATAAAATTACAGATATAATACGAAAATAGGAAGCAAGGCCTTTATCCTAAACTATCTCAGAATGACAAATTTACGCACTAAAAGAGACAAGAAGAAGGTTCTCTTCTATATCTGAGAGACTAAGATAACTCTCGGATATTGACACCAGATTTACTTTGAAGCAATCACATAAATGTTCTTTCAAAATAGGTGGTTTGCAAACTAACACAAAAGTCCTTTTATACTCTTCATTGCATTAAATGCGCTCTTTCAACTTTAACACGTGTCTTCATCGGATTTGTTGATCTATGAATACTTGGTTTTTTCATTCAGCATGTTGAGTTAATGTAGACACTTGTTAACCCCTCTCATCCATTCATATGCAGAGGGAACATTAAAGTATGGCTAGCATTATAAAATAATGTTTAAAACATACTTTCGCTGACACACTTTGGCATGTTCTCATACTAGGATGGTATTTAGGATGAGTTGGTGAAACAAATTTGTTGGACAAGTTTGTACTTTGAAATCCGGCTTGTCAGTTGTAATATTTGTCAATCTACCCACTGACTGTATCTTGAACTGGTCTTCTTTTTGGATAGATGACAAACCTATTTGCTTTGGTGAAAAACTAGTCACTCTTCAACCGATATTCGACTTTGCTGAATGTCTTTTGCTTGTGGATCAATTAAGATTGTTACAAGACTTGTACAAGTAAAAAAAATTATACAACAGTTTCCAGTTATATACATGTATAAAAGATAGAGTTTGTCGGTTATTAAATGCTTGGAATAGTTCAAAGGAGTATACAAAATTCGGTGTAGATGACAATTTGATGGTTGAAAAGAGGCTTCCATCAGATTGCATCTTTTATTCACAAGTCTTTAATCCGGGGGTTTTATAAATCCGATGAGTGAATGAATTTTCTTTAAGCATTCATCGGATTAAAAACCTTATTTCTTGTCAAATCCGATATGTGAAGTAATATCGGATTAGACATGTTTTTGTGGCAAAGAATACAAATTTACTTCTAGGTGATTGTATGTTGGATGTCTATATGTATTATCACAATGCGATGGTTGAGACAATCAGACATGGTCAAGCACTAATGGCATACCAAACGACGTAAGTATGTGATATAGGTGTACTGTTTACAATTATACGACAATGCTTCAAGCTCTGGGAAATATTATCACGTTATTTTTCAAAGAATTGTATACATATTTTCTTTTCAAGTATATAATTTTTATATAAGACAAATCATTATGCATATTTTTTAAATTTTTTGATGAGGTTTTAACAATTGGCCAACTAGAAGGCATGATCTACCGGTAACCCTAGGTGACAACGGACCAATGACAATTTGCTAAGTGTAAATGTTACAAATCATACAAATCAATCTTAATTGTCCACCTACCTAATAAACATTTGGTTTATAAATAACTCGATTGTTTTTTAATCTAAAACAATGATCATAGTAACTATTTCATAAATATTTTGATCATAATGAATGAACCAGATCATTGTTTATAAATATCTCAATTGTTTCATAAAGCACGGTGTTACATACATCCATCTTTAGACTCTAATGCAGATGGAATATACTTAACAAGTTTGGTTTTACAATCGTTACATTTTAATGTTAGACAAAAACAAATTCATATATAAAATTTAATCAATTGCAAATATAAATTATATACATACAATTTGATTATCATATGTTTATAGGTTTAAATTTGAGATGTAAAAGATTTGGTCATATTGCTTTTAAAAATGGCCTATTTGTCCCACACATGAAAGCGTTTTGATCATCCTGATTTTTAAATGTGATCGGTATCTTCAGAAAAGAAAATACTAGCTATGAACATTCAAGAAATGTTAATGAAAAGACATGAACAAAAAATTGTCCTAACTTGTTCCAAAAATTTGGGATATGAAAACTAAATATAGGGGAAGATTTAAACGGTAAATTGACTGAGAACAGACAAATTAGAATGGTGGTCATTGATCACACTAGTTGTCATCTTATTTCAAATTTGATCTATCTAGTTAACTTTGTAAAAGAAAAAAAAAGCACAATTAAATTTAAGACACGATGACTACAATTTATAGTTAATCAGAAGAAAATTATAAGTAGACATGTAACATCCCAGACCAATCGTATCAGATATTGTTCGCTTTGTCCACACACCTGGACTCACGATTTTAAAACGCGTCTGATAAGGGAGGTATCAAGTTCCTCTTATAAGGCAACATTTGTTTTCCTCCCCAACCAATGTGGAATCTTAGAAGACAAAAGTTAACTACCAAAAAGTGTAATTTATTTCTATAAATATTATATTAACCAAAGTGGAGGAATGAAAGTCAAAGATATAAACAAACCATAAGGCCATCCGTACCCGGCGAAAGATGGGGCTCGGGATGCCTTCGGGCTCAGCGGGGGTGGGCTACGGGCCTTGCGGGGATGGTGGGGCGGGATGGATTCCGGGGATGGGATCCCGATTCATCCCGAAGGTTTATTAAAAAAAAAATTTAATTTTTAAAAATAATGCCGTTGAACGGCTCTTTTTAAACAAAAATAAATAAATTTTTTTCTCAATTTAATCCCACTATATATTTAACCCTCAACCTCTTATTTCTCACACCTCTCAAACTCTCTAAAATTCTCTCAACCTCTTATTTTTCACACCTCTCAAACTCTCTCAAATTCTCTCAACCTCTTATTTTTCACACCTCTCAAACTCTCTCAAATTCTCTCAACCTCTTATTTTTCACACCTCTTTCATCATGAATCCAAACAGAACACCTACATCCTGTCGTAACCGACCGAATACACCACAATCGCAAGAAGATCAAGAGCTTGATTTCCAAGCGTTTACACAACAAGGTTATCGTCCGCAATGGTCGCAACAAATTCCGCCACAATGGTCGCAACAAAATCCGCCACAATATCCGCAACAATTTCACCAACAATTTCCTTACCAATTTACACGTCCCGGTTTGATTGAACAAAGTTTTACTCCGGCCAACTACAATCTTCCTTCACTCGCAATCAATCTCGACGACGACATTGTTCCGGAAACCCAACCTTCTACCCCGAACACACCACAATCTATCTCGACACAACAATCTAACCCGGAACCATCAAATCCGAGACCAACGAAAGCCGCCAAACAAACGTGAAGTAAAGCCGAGGAACTCGCGTTAGTGTCGGCGTGGGTTGACGTTTCGGAGGACCCCGTTATCGGTAACGCACAAAGCGGTGGTAATTATTTTTATTGTTATTATTATTATTATTATTATTATTATTATTATTATTATTATACTTAATTTTACATAAATGTAGGAAGTTTTTGGGCCCAAATCGGGCATGTGTTCTTTACTCGCTTGAGTCGTGAACCAGGTTATAGATCAACCCATCAACTCAATAGCAAGTTCAACGACCTCAATAAAAGAATTAATTGGTTTGGCGGCATCTACAACAACTTGCTCAATAATAGATCAAGCGGGATGAGTGAGGCCGATATATCCCGAACGGCACACGAACGGTATCTAGCACGCCATAAAGTTGCTTTCACTCACGAACAAGCTTGGGACGTCCTAAAAAAATGTCCAAAATGGGGAGCCGTTCCAACAATGACGACAACTTCACCGCGGGGTTCAAAACATACCCAACCTTCCGATGATGACGAGCAAATTCAACGACCCATCGGGAGAAACAAGGCAAAAAAACATCAACGAGTAATACGTCCGGGACGAATACGGACGAAAGTGTTACTCAGTTGTTGACGACGTTCAACGACAAGATTGATGATACAATGGAATACAAAATGAAAAAACTCGATCTCGAAATCGAACGCTCAAAACTCGAACGACATAGGTTGGAACAAGAACTCGAAATCGAACGCTCAAACCGATTTGAGAAAGACTTCGAGTTTTTATGACCCCGCATGATCACCTTACGGGAAACGCTTTGAGGGTTACTTTAGCGAGAAAATAGCAAATTCAAAAATTTCATAATTGGTAGTGTTTTGTATTTTGTAATTTTTATTTTTAATGAATGGTATGAATTTTTATTTTTATTATTTATCTTATTTTTATTTATTAAAAAAATATATAAATATTTTTATTTTGTTAAATAATTAAATGTATAAATAAAAGAATTAAAATAAATGAGTTGGCAAAAGGGTTTGAGGGAATGGGGTAAGTGTGTTTAGGCCATCCGTACCCCAAGCGGGATGGCCCTCGGGGATGGCTGCGGGGATGCGGGGATGGGCTACGGAGGTTGCGGGGATGGCGGTAAGGGATGGAATCCGGGGATGGGATCCCGATCCATCCCGAAGGGTTTTTTTAAAAAAAATATTTAATTAAATTTTTTTAAAATTCATGCCGTTGAACGGCTCTATTACTAAAAAAAATTATTTTTCTCAATTTAATCCCACTATATATTTGACCTTCAACCTCTTATTTCTCACACCTCTCAACCTCTTATTTCTCACACCTCTCAAATTCTCTCAACCTCTTATTTCTCACACCTCTCAAACTCTCTCAAATTCTCTCAACCTCTTATTTTTCACACCTCTCTCATCATGAATTCAAACAGAACACCTACATCCCGTCGTAACCGACCGAATACACCACAATCGCAAGAAGATCAAGAGCTTGGTTTCCAAGCGTTTACACAACAAGGTTATCATCCGCAATTTTCGCAACAAATTCCGCCACAATGGTCACAACAAAATCCGCCACAATATCCGCAACAATTTCCCCAACAATTTCACCAACAAATTCCTTACCAATTTACACGTCCCGGGTTGATTGAACAAGGTTTTACTCCGGCCAACTTCAATCTCGACGACGACATTGTTCCGGAAACCCAACCTTCTACCCCGAACACACCACAATCTATCCCGACACAACAATCTAACCCGGAACCATCAAATCCGAGACCAAAGAAAGCCGCCAAACAAACGTGGAGTAAAGCCGAGGAACTCGCGTTAGTGTCGGCGTGGGTTGACGTTTCGGAGGACCCCGTGGTCGGTAACGCACAAAGCGGTGGTAATTATTTTTATTGTTATTATTATTATTATTATTATTATTGGTATTATTATTATTATTATTATTATTATTATTATTATTAATTTTACATAAATGTAGGAAATTTTTGGGGCCGAATCGGGCATGTGTTCTTTACTCGCATAGGTCGTGAACCAGGTTATAGATCAACCCATCAACTCAATAGCAAGTTCAACGACCTCAATAAAAGAGTTAATTCGTTTGGCGGCATCTACAACAACTTGCTCAATAATAGATCAAGCGGGATGAGTGAGGCCGATATATCCCGAACGGCACACGAACGGTGTCTAGCACGCCATAAAGTTGCTTTCACTCACGAACAAGCTTGGGACGTCCTAAAAAAATGTCCAAAATGGGGAGCCGTTCCAACGATGACGACAACTTCATCGCGGGGTTCAAAACGTACCCAACCTTCCGATGATGACGATGACGAGCAAATTCAACGACCCATCGGGAGAAACAAGACAAAAAAATCATCAACGAGTAATACGTCCGGGGCGAATACGGACGAAAGTGTTACTCAGTTGTTGACGACGTTCAACGACAAGATTGATGATACAATGGAATACAAAATGAAAAAACTCGATCTCGAAATCGAACGCTCAAAACTCGAACGACATAGGTTGGATCAAGAACGCGAAATCGAACGCGCAAACCGATTTGATAAAGACTTCGAGTTTTTCATGGCCCCACATGATCACCTTACGGGAAAAGCTTTGAGGGTTACTTTAGCGAGAAAAGAGCAAATTCAAAAATTACATGATTGGTAGTGTTTTGTATTTTGTAATTTTTATTTTTAATGAATGGTATGAATTTTTATTTTTATTATTTATCTTATTTTTATTTATTAAAAAATATATAAATATTTTTATTTTGTTAAATAATTAAATGTATAAACAAAAGAATTAAAATAAATGAGGTGGCAAAAGGGTTTGAGGGAATGGAGTACGGGTGTTTAGTGATTGTTAGGCCATCCGTAGCCGGTGCGGGATGGGGCTCGGGATGGGCTCGGGGTCCTGCGGGGTGGGCTACGGGGCGAGCGGGGAAAGCGGGGCGGGGATGAATCCGGGGATGGGATCCCGGATCATCCCGAAGCTTTTTAAAAAAAAAAAATTAATTAAATTTTTAAAAATATATAACCGTTGAACGGCTCTATTATTAAAAAAAAATTATTTTTCTCAATTTAATCCCACTATATATTTAACCCTCAACCTCTTATTTCTCACACCTCTCAACCTCTTATTTCTCACACCTCTTATTTCTCACACCTCTCAACCTCTTATTTCTCACACTATCAAATTCTCTTATTTCTCACACCTCTCAAACTCTCTCAAATTCTCTCAACCTCTTATTTTTCACACCTCTCTCATCATGAATTCAAACAGAACACCTACATCCCGTCGTAACCGACCGAATACACCACAATCGCAAGAAGATCAAGAGCTTGGTTTCCAAGCGTTTACACAACAAGGTTATCATCCGCAATTCTCGCAACAAATTCCGCCACAATGGTCGCAACAAAATCCGCCACAATATCCGCAACAATTTCCCCAACAATTTCACCAACAAATTCCTTACCAATTTACACGTCCCGGGTTGATTGAACAAGGTTTTACTCCGGCCAACTTCAATCTCGACGACGACATTGTTCCGGAAACCCAACCTTCTACCCCGAACACACCACAATCTATCCCGGCACAACAATCTAACCTGGAACCATCAAATCTGAGACCAACGAAAGCCGCCAAACAAACGTGGAGTAAAGTCGAGGAACTCGCGTTAGTGTCGGCGTGGGTTGACGTTTCGGAGGACCCCGTGGTCGGTAACGCACAAAGCGGTGGTAATTATTTTTATTGATATTATTATTATTATTATTATTATTATTATTATTATTATACTTAATTTTACATAAATGTAGGAAGTTTTTGGGGCCGAATCGGGCATGTGTTCTTTACTCGCATGGGTCGTGAACCAGGTTATAGATCAACCCATCAACTCAATAGCAAGTTTAACGACCTCAATAAAAGAGTTAATTCGTTTGGCGGCATCTACAACAACTTGCTCAATAATAGATCAAGCGGGATGAGTGAGGCCGATATATCCCGAACGGCACACGAACGGTATCTAGCACGCCATAAAGTTGCTTTCACTCACGAACAAGTTTGGGACGTCCTAAAAAAATGTCCAAAATGGGGAGCCGTTCCAACGATGACGACAACTTCATCGCGGGGTTCAAAACGTACCCAACCTTCCGATGATGACGATGACGAGCAAATTCAACGACCCATCGGGAGAAACAAGGCAAAAAAATCATCAACGAGTAATACGTCCGGGGCGAATACAGACGAAAGTGTTACTCAGTTGTTGACGACGTTCAACGACAAGATTGATGATACAATGAAATACAAAATGAAAAAAATAGATCTCGAACTTCAAAGGTTAGAACACGAACGAGAAATCGAACGAGATAAACGATTTGAGAAAGACTTCGAGTATTTCATAACTCCGCATGATCACCTTACGGGAAACGCTTTGAGGGCTACTTTAGCGAGAAAAGAGCAAATCCAAAAATTTCATAATTGGTAGTGTTTTGTATTTTGTAATTTTTATTTTTAATGAATGATATGAATTTTAATTTTAATTATTTATCTTATTTTTATTTATTAAAAAATATATAAATATTTTTATTTTGTTAAATAATTAAATGTATAAATAAAAGAATTAAAATAAATGAGGTGGCAAAAGGGTTTGAGGGAATGGGGTACGGGTGTTTAGGGATCGTTAGGGATCGAGTGAGGGATGGAAGAAAAGCTGATGTGGCGCTGATGTGGACATGAAATCTTTGAAAGATGCTGTTATGGGGTACGGATGGCCTTAGGGATGGAGTGAGGGATGGGAGAAAAGCTGATGTGGCGCTGATGTGGAGTGGAATCATTGAAAGATTCCCTCATGGGGGTACTGATGGCCTTAGGGATTGAGTGAGGGATTGATAAAAGCTGATGTGGCGCTGATGTGAAGCTGGAATCTTTGAAAGATAGAGGGATGGGGTACTGATGGCCTAAGGCCATCCGTACCCCATTCGGGATGGCTGCGGGATGGCTCGGGGTGGGCTACGGCGGGTGCGGGTTCAGCGGGGCGGGATGGAATCCGGGCTCCCCATCCCGGTTCATCCCGAAGGGTTTTTTTTTTAAAAAAAATTAATTTAATTTTTAAAAATCAAGCCGTTCAACGGCTCTTTGTAAAAAAAAATTCTTAATTTAATCCCACTATATATTTAACCCTCAACCTCTTATTTCTCACACCTCTCAACCTCTTATTTTTCACACCTCTCAAATTCTCTCAACCTCTTATTTCTCACACCTCTCAAACTCTCTCAAATTCTCTCAACCTCTTATTTTTCACACCTCTCTCATCATGAATCTAAACAGAACACCTACATCCCGTCGTAACCGACCGAATACACCACAATCGCAAGAAGATCAAGAGCTTGGTTTCCAAGCGTTTACACAACAAGGTTATCATCCGCAATTTTCGCAACAAATTCCGCCACAATGGTCGCAACAAAATCCGCCACAATATCCGCAACAATTTCCCCAACAATTTCACCAACAATTTCACCAACAATTTCCTTACCAATTTACACGTCCCGGGTTGATTGAACAAGGTTTTACTCCGACCAACTTCAATCTCGACGACGACATTGTTCCGGAAACCCAACCTTCTACCCCGAACACACCACAATCTATCCCGACACAACAATCTAACCCGGAACCATCAAATCCGAGACCAACGAAAGCCGCCAAACAAACGTGGAGTAAAGCCGAGGAACTCGCGTTAGTGTCGGCGTGGGTTGACGTTTCGGAGGACCCCGTGGTCGGTAACGCACAAAGCGGTGGTAATTATTTTTATTGTTATTTTTATTATTATTATTATTATTATTATTATTATTATTATTATTATTCTTATACTTAATTTTACATAAATGTAGGAAGTTTTTGGGGCCGAATCGGGCATGTGTTCTTTACTCGCATGGGTCGTGAACCAGGTTATAGATCAACCCATCAACTCAATAGCAAGTTCAACGACCTCAATAAAAGAGTTAATTCGTTTGGCGGCATCTACAACAACTTGCTCAATAATAGATCAAGAGGGATGAGTGAGCCCGATATATCCCGAACGGCACACGAACGGTATCTAGCACGCCATAAAGTTGCTTTCACTCACGAACAAGCTTGGGACGTCCTAAAAAATGTCCAAAATGGGGAGCCGTTCCAACGATGACGACAACTTCATCGCGGGGTTCAAAACGTACCCAACCTTCCGATGATGATGATGACGATGACGAGCAAATTCAACGACCCATCGGGAGAAATAAGACAAAAAAATCATCAACGAGTAATACGTCCGGGGCGAATACGGACGAAAGTGTTACTCAGTTGTTGACGACGTTCAACGACAAGATTGGTGATACAATGGAATACAAAATGAAAAAACTCGATCTCGAAATCGAACGCTCAAAACTCGAACGAGATAGGTTGGAACAAGAACTCGAAATCGAACGCTCAAACCGATTTGAGAAAGACTTCGAGTTTTTCATGACCCCGCATGATCACCTTACGGGAAAAGCTTTGAGGATAACTTTAGCGAGAAAAGAGCAAATTCAAAAATTTCATAATTGGTAGTGTTTTGTATTTTGTAATTTTTATTTTCAATGAATGGTATGAATTTTTATTATTATTATTTATCTTATTTTTATTTATTAAAAAATATATAAATATTTTTATTTTGTTAAATAATTAAATGTATAAATAAAAGAATTAAAATAAATGAGGTGGCAAAAGGGTTTGAGGGAATGGGGTAAGGCCATCAGTACCCCATAAGGCCTATCTTTCAAAGATTCCCCTCCACCTCAGCGCCACATCAGCTTTTCTCCCATCCCTCACTCCATCCCTCACGATCCCTAAACACCCGTACCCCATTCCCTCAAACCCTTTTGCCACCTCATTTATTTTAATTCTTTTATTTATACATTTAATTATTTAACAAAATAAAAATATTTATATATTTTTTAATAAATAAAAATAAGATAAATAATAAAAATTAAAATTCATATCATTCATTAAAAATAAAAATTAAAAAATACAAAACACTACCAATTATGAAATTTTTGGAGTTGCTCTTTTCTCGCTAAAGTAGCCTTCAAAGCGTTTCCCGTAAGGTGATCATGCGGGGCTATGAAATACTCGAAGTCTTTCTCAAATCGGTTTGAGCGTTCGATTTCGAGATCGAGTTTTTTCATTTTGTATTCCATTGTATCATCAATCTTGTTGTTGAACGTCGTCAACAACTGAGTAACACTTTCGTCCGTATTCGCCCCGGACGTATTACTCGTTGATGATTTTTTTGCCTTGTTTCTCCCGATGGGTCGTTGATTTTGCTCGTCATCGTCATCATCGGAAGGTTGGGTACGTTTTGAACCCCGCGATGAAGTTGTCGTCATCGTTGGAACGGCTCCCCATTTTGGACATTTTTTTAGGACGTCCCAAGCTTGTTCGTGAGTGAAAGCAACTTTATGGCGTGCTACATACCGTCCGTGTGCCGTTCGGGATATATCGGCCTCACTCATCCCGCTTGATCTATTATTGAGCAATTTGTTGTAGATGCCGCCAAACGAATTAACTCTTTTATTGAGGTCGTTGAACTTGCTATTGAGTTGATGGGTTGATCTATAACCTGGTTCACGACCCATGCGAGTAAAGAACACATGCCCGATTCGGCCCAAAAATGTGAGATTGAGAGAATTTGATAGTGTGAAAAATAAGAGGTTGAGAGGTGTGAGAAATAAGAGGTGTGAGAAATAAGAGGTTGAGAGGTGTGAGAAATAAGAGGTTGAGGGTTAAATATATAGTGGGATTAAATTGAGAATTTTTTTTTTTTTAGAAAGAGCCGTTCAACGGTTATTTTTTTAAAAATTTAATTAATTTTTTTTTTTAAAACCCTCGGGATGATCCGGGATCCCAACCCCGAACCCATCCCCGCCCCGCCAACCCCGCGAGCCCCGTAGCCCATCCCCGCTCGACCCCGAAGCCCTTCCCGAGCCCATCCCCGCCCGCTACGGATGGCCTAAGGGTGTTTAGGGATTGTTAGGGATTGAGTGAGGGATGGGAGAAAAGCTGATGTGGAGCTGAAATATTTGAAAGATGCTCTCATGGGGTACCGATGGCCTAAAGAGAATATTATCCAGGTCACTTCTTATATGGTTTGATTTGATTCAAAAGACACTAGCATTAGTGTCTTTGGACCCATAAATTTCCAATAGTATTTCTCACGTTTTAAAATAAATGTTTATAACAAAAATACATACAATTATAAAAATGTGTGGTTGATAAATAACTAAACAACATTTTTCTCTTTTAATAATATAAAAATGAAAACTTACTTTCAAAAAATACACTTAATAATTAGTATAAAAAAATGAGAATATACAACGATTAAAAATAAAAGGAAAACTTTAGGTTTCACGGATGCCTATAGCCCTATACCAAGACAGTTAGTCCCCCATCAGTCCTACTTTCATATTTCATTCTTTTTTCCTTTTTCTACTACTTTTCATTTAAATTAGAGTAAATTACGGATTTGGTCCATGTGGTTTGGTGGATATTATGAAAATGGTCCCTGGTCTTCGTTTATTACGGATTAGGACTCGACGTATGACATTTTATAACGATTTGGTCCCTCCCTCTAACTGCCGTCCAACAGCTCCGTTAAACTGAAGGGCATTTTCGTCCTTCTTTCTTTTTTTGTCTTTACATGAGGGACTAATTCGTTAATGACACAAACCCCAGGGACCAAATCCGTAATTAAGTTTGAAAAATAAAAATTATTAAATTTTTTATACTTTTAGTTTATTAAATTAATAAAGTATTATACATTAACATTTATTAATTATTATATATTATCTATATACACACACCAACACACATATAGTTAATTAATATATTCTTTTTCAAATATATATATATATATATATATATATATAGGCTCTTTCAAATGTAAACTTTTTTTTCGTGTAAACTTTATAGTTTCATAGTTTTTTTTGATGATTTTTTTTATAAAATTGTTTATTTTGATGAAAATTGTTTCATATCATTCATTTTTTGACGAATTTTTTTTATGAAATTTGTAGTTTCATAGTTTTTTTTTCATTTTTATGAACTGTTTCATACATTTTTCGTTTTCACCTATGAAACTACAAATTTCGCAAAAAAAATTCGTCAAGAAATGAATAATATGAAACAATTTCATCAAAATAAATAATTCTATAAAAAAATCAAAAAAAACCTAAGAAATCGAGAGTTTACACACTAAAATGATAGTTTACAATTTATTAGAAATATATATATATATAGAGGGAGCTTCAAATGTAATTTTTTTTCGTGTAAACCATGTAAACTCTCGATTTCAAAGGTTTTTTTGATGAATTTTTTTATGGAATTGTTTATTTTGATGAAATTGTTTCATATCATTCATTTCTTGACGATTTTTTTGCGAAATTTGTAGTTTCATAGGTGAAAACGAAAAGTTTCATAGATGAAAACGAAAAATGTATGAAACAGTTCATAAAAATGAAAAAAACCTATGAAACTACAAATTTCATTAAAAAAAATTGTCAAGAAATGAATGATATGAAACAATTTCATCAAAATAAACAATTCCATAAAAAATTCATCAAAAAAGCCTATGAACTACAAAGTTTACACGGTTTACACGAAAAAAAAGTTTACATTTGAAAGAGCCTCTATATATTTTTTTTTTGAAAAAGAATATATTAATTAACTATATGTGTGTGTTGGTGTGTGTATATAGGTAATATATAATAATTAATAAATGTTAATGTATAATACTTTATTAATTTAATAAACTAAAAGTATAAAAAATTTAATAATTTTTATTTTTCAAACTTAATTACGGATTTGGTCCCTGGGGTTTGTGTCATTAACGAATTAGTCCCTCATGTAAAGACAAAAAAAGAAAGAAGGACGAAAATGCCCTTCAGTTTAACGGAGCTGTTGGACGGCAGTTAGAGGGAGGGACCAAATCGTTATAAAATGTCATACGTCGAGTCCTAATCCGTAATAAACGAAGACCAGGGACCATTTTCGTAATATCCACCAAACCACAGGGACCAAATCCGTAATTTACTCTTTAAATTATTATAAGAGTAAATTGCAATTTTGGTCCCTGTGGTTTGTTGTTTTTCTTATTTTTGGTCTCTTCAAAATTTTTATTGCAAGAAAAACCCTATAGTATGCAAAAGTGCTCGGTTTTGTTCCCTAAAACTAACACCGTTAAGTGACCTCCGTTAAAGCCCCTCATGTACCGTACAAGTGTCATTTATAAAAACCAGGGATCAAAATTGCAATTTACTTTTTTATTATTATACTATTTATTTAAAACATAACAATTATATTATATAATTAATAAATAATTATCACTTAGTCTAAAAATAACTTATTTAATAAAAAAAATTAATTAATTATTATGTTTCGTTGACCAAAATTATAATAAAATATTTTATATTTTTGTTTTAGTAAATTTCAATTTTAATAAAAAATTAAATTATTTAATAAATATAAATTAAAGGCACGTAATTTTTGATTATTTATATAAAATATAATATAGAAAATCTAGTACATATTAAAACGATTCGTGAATTACCTTTAAAAAGAGTAATTATAACTAAATTTATATCTTATTGAACTTGAGTTTCTTTTAGATTTTTTAAATAAATTAAAGCATGTTAACTTTGTTAGGTATGTCTGAGAAAAGAGGAGCGATCAAAAAATCTTTGAAGCAAGCAACTCCAACAGATTATTAAAAAAATATGAAGAATAAAAACTCAAAATTTTTTAAAAAAATCACGTTTAATTTTAACAGATTTTCTATTTTAGAGATTACAACATTAATTATATAATAAAAGTATTATATACCAGATCTCCAACCCATTTTTATGTTTTTTTGGTTGATCTTTCTTCACAAATATTTCTAACATGATTCTTATCAAAAACTTCATATCTTTATATATTTCTATTGGATAATTTATATTATATTTAAAGTGAAATTTACTAAAAACGAAAATATAGATTATTTGAGAGTAAAATTGTAATTAATTAATTAATATTACTTGAGAGTAAACAAATTATTAATTAATTAATAATTATTTTAGAGTAAAAAAACTTATTAGTTTTGGTTGGCGAAACGTAAACAAATTATTAATTAATTAAAAATTTGTCATTTTATTAAATACGTTATTTTTAAATTATGTGATATTTATTTATTAATTATTATAATATAATAATTATGTTTTAAATAAATGTTGTAATAATAAAAGGTAGATTGCAGTTTTGGTCCCTGTGGGTTGGTGTTTGTTAAAAGGACAAATATGCCCTCATGTGCAAGTCACATGAGGGGCTTTAACGTACGTCACTTAGTAACGGTTTTAGCTTTCAGGGACCAAAACCGAGCACTTTTGCATAACATAGGGTCTTTCTTGCAATAAAAATTTTGTAGGGACCAAAAGTGAGAAAAACAACAAACCACAAGACCAAAATTGCAATTTACTCTTATTATAATTTGTATTTAAGAAAACAGAGTTAATTAAGGATTTGGTCCCTATGGTTGACGAATCCATCCGGGTAGGGGTGGCAGTCGGAGGGACGAGCAGCAGTCTGGATGCGGGGATACGGTCGGAGGTGCGGCTGTAAGGTACGGCGGTGTAGCAACAAAGAAGGAATTGAAGGTCTGTTTTGGATCATGGCTGTGCATTTTATTCCTTGTTATTGGGTTCTGTTTTTCTAGTGGTTAAGCTTCTGCAGGGCCGGTCCTGAGATTTCGGATGCCCATGGCGAAAGGCAAAAAAATGCCCCTTTGTTACGCAAATGATTTTTTTTAAAGGGTTTGGAGCTTAATCAGGCTAGGCGACTCATCCCCACGCCGGATTTTTATTAAAAGCACTTCGCATATACAAACAACAACTAGTTTAATTATAACCTAATTTAGAATAGAGATCTAACCTTTAATCCAGCTCATTGAGTGAAAAAATAAGTGAAATCAGCATCTGTTGTTAACCCATAACTGCCTTTTGAACATCATGAATACAGTGAATCCCTTCTGACTTGATTACCCATATCTATTGATGAATAGGTTACAATGATTGTTAAGCAAGTGCAAGAAATTACAATAATATAATTGATTTCTTTAAGTCTCCACAAAAAATAAAGTTAAATTAATCCTTAATAATATATTATGCTAGTTGAATACTCTAAAAAGATAAGCTGGAAATATGCATTATTTGAAAAGAAGCAGCTTTGATTCAAGCAAATAAAAAGTTTGTTGACGTTTTGGGGCATTGAGGAAAATATATCATACCCTTCTTGTTTCTGCAATCAATCGTAAACTCCTCTTACCTGAATCAATCGCAAGCCCCTCTTACCTGCATCCCACACCTAGTTTCTGCAACCATCAGAAAATATAAACAAAACCAATTTAAACATAACACTAATCTAAACTAACAAATAACCAATTAACCCTAATCAACTAATCTAAACTAAAGTGTCTAAACATAAAACAAATCATGGAAAACCTAATATAAAACATTAAACATTATTTAGAATTTAGAAATCAAATCAAACCACAGCAAGTTCAAAGTTCAAAAAAGGATAAAAAACACCTGATTTAGGGCAGAACAGAAGCAAATCAAGCAATCCAAGTATGAAGTATCCAACTATTTCTAATTTCTTCAGTTCTTCTTAGTTGAGTACTTGGGTTAGTTCTGATTTAAGAAATGAGAAATCCAACCGCAAGTCAGCAACAGAGCCAACACTTCTCGATTTCTGATTTGATTTAGGGTAGCAACGAATCGGAATCAACGACTCTCGATTTCTGATTTGATTTAGGGCAGCACCGCACCGCAGCAACACTCTTCTCGTCGTTCTCGATTTCAATCGGCCGCATAATCAAACTTGGGTCCCAGAAATTGATACCTATATATAAAGAGCCTATTTTTTGGTGAGGCCCCTGTTGGACCTGGGGCCCATGGCTCAAGCCACATTTGCCATGGGCCAGGGCCGGCCCTGAGCTTATGTTGGCTTGTTTTGATTTTGGTGGTGTGTATCGGTTTTGTCCCCAAAGGTATTGTTATTGTGGTTTTGGTGCTAATGAAATTTTGCCATTCAAAAAAAAAATTGAAACTTTATTTATTGCATATTAGAATTCGTCATATGTTATTTTTTAACGAATTGATCCCGACGGTCACCTAGTTCCTCTATTAAACTTTGAACATTTTTGTGCTTTTTTTTTGTCTTTACTCGAAGGACGAATTTCATAACTATAACCACAAGGACCAAATCCTTAATTAAATCTGAAAAATAAAAACTATTAGATTTTTGATACTTTATATATGTATATATATATATATATATATATATTAATTTTTATATTTTTAAGTTTAATTTTAATGAATATATTCTCTTTCAAAAAATTATGTTATACATGCACATGCATACATACATACATACATGCACATGCATACATACATACATACATACATACATACATACATACATACATACACACACACACATACGTATATAGTGAGGTTTATAAGAAAATCACCTTCATCGACCATTAGATTAGTTGATTTAACGAATATGATTAAATGAATGCTTACTTAGAAGAGTATTATATGATAAACAACTGTGCGAGGAGAAGAGTTAGGGTATGGTTAGAAAACTAGCAGATAAGCTTGTTGATAACTGATAAGCTAGCTGATAAACAAATTATGTTTAAAATAAACTAGTTTATAAGCATGTAAATTTACCAAAAATAACATTTTCAAAAAGTAGTCAATTAAAAGTATTTCATAACATTATTCAAATAAATTTTTAATAATATAATTAGTAATTACTATAAACAAGATGGTAAAGAAAAATTTAAATAACATAGTACGTTACTGAAAAATATTTTAAATTGATTATTATTATTATTATTATTATATATATTTAAGTTTTGAGTTTGTTTTTCTTTTTCTGAACAGCAAGCAAACATTATATTACCACCGAGAAAACCAAAGTTACAAACAAACAGAACCCAAACACAACCAACGAAACGGAACAAGAAAGTGCCAAACTAGGAAGCTACAGGTCACATATCCTCATTAATTAATATTTTTTTCAAAAATATAATCATAATTAAATTAAATAGTTTATTAAAATTATTTAGCATATCTTAGTTATCTATGAAAAAAATAAGTATAATTTTAATTTTTATGTAATTTACATATACATTGTTAGAACTTTTATATCTATTTTGTTATTAAATTTAATTAATAACTAATATTTATTATAATTAATAGTTAATATTTATTAATAGTTAATGGATATTAATAATTAGTAATTATTTATTAAATAATAATAATAAAAAATAAATAATCACATATTAGTAATAATAGTTGATTGGAAAAGTGTCAAAATACTCTTCATAATTCGTTATAAGTAGTTTATCAATAAGCTAACTTATGTGCATCCAATATCCCATCCACCCCGAGTTCGAGTCCAGACGTCAGCATTCTATGGTCAGGCTTAGTCTCAGACGGCCGCTTTGTATGTTTGCTTCCAAATTGCCAAGGATGTAGTCTAGGCAAAACCTAGATGAACCTTATCAAAAAAAAAAACTTATGTGCATCAAAACGATTATTCAAAAAATAAATTAGATTATAAGTTAGGGGCCGTTTACCAAACGCTTACTCGGGTAAGCGCTTACCAAGTGACATTACCTTCTCGGATCAATATGACAAGGAGCAAAAATCTTACCCGATAAGAGTTAAGGCAAAGACCGAGAGTCTTACCCGGCAAGTGATGGTGAAGACTCTTACCACGGTTAGCGCTTACCGGAAAAATTGTTGTATATGATACCGTTTTGGTGGACTAAAATATTACCCGGTAAGTAAATTATAGTGTTGAATTTACCGGTAAGTGCTTACCCGCGTAAGCATTTGGTAAACGGCCCCTTAGTTTTATTTTTGCCAAACAATGTCGTAAAGTGAGAAGGTAGAAGACATCTAGACCCTTTTATCACTTTTAATCTTAAGTTCACCAATGAATTGCGTTTAATACATGGATTGATCAGATACATCTCGATGTATCACGATCCTAATGTGCATCAAATGGTGAATATCTATTTTTACCTTCAGTAATTATGAAAAAACATATTTAAATATATATGTTATATCAATCAATTTTAACGATTGTATTTACAATTATATTGGACAAGAATCGAACACCAATCACATATGATTATTCAACCAACAACTTAAAGTCTAACTTCAACTTAAAATTTTGATAAAATTTCCATGTTCTTTTTCCTGAAAAAGTTTTCTCTTACGGGCCACATAATCTCAAAGGTGTTTATAGCAAGGTTCCTTTTTGAGAAACATGTGGCTCAAGTGATTATTATTATGGTTTCTGATCGATGTTGAATAGTATTTATGTAATGAGTGCATTTTACTTATCTATATACGAAACAAAAGCTTTATTAGACGAGATATTGATTGCCTAAGGTTTGTTTAAGGAAACAACGAATATCAATAAACTCGATTAGGTTAGGTCATAATATTTGTAGTACTTTTTTCCTTTTCGATGACTCACTTCCATACAATTATGATGTACTTCGACAAACATTATAACTATATAATCCAATAGATGACTTTCGTCCGACTCTTCCCAACTTTAGGTCGTCGTAGAATCTTATACATTACATATATAGAAAAAAGTTATTGTGAGAAGCTGAATTAACGTCAAAATTGAACAGAAATCACTTTTAATCTCAAGTCTACCCATGAACTTGATATGGGGTTGATTTGATGCATCTCATTCTAATGTTTATCAAATGGAGTTAATAACTACATATTATGTTTTTTTATGTTAACTCAACTTTTGTTATCGAACAAAGAAAAAAAGGAGTTAGAATCTCGAGACAACTCCTGGGGATTCGTTTTGTGACCCAATGCAATATATCTTTTTCTTTTACTTTCCACATAATTAAGTCAAAGAAAAAACTTCTTTTTTATTTTAAATAGAAATATATAATATTTTGTGTTCCTTGATCATCCACACAAAATGTTAGAAGTTAAAATTGATTCATAAGGTTATATTATTTATGTAACTACAACTTAGTTTGAATATATATATATATATATATAGAGAGAGAGAGAGAGAGAGATAGAAAAAAAAAGGTTCAAACGAGAACGCTAACTATTTATGAGAATACGAGAACGGCCGCTCATGTACAAAATTACATGTGATTCACATGTGATCGCGCGACTTGCCGTCCATGTACAAAATCACATGTGATTCACGTACAAAATCACATGTGATCGCGCGTGTTGGGTCACTTAGGATTTGAAGATGACATTCAGTCTTTCATTTTACACATTTCATACTTAGAATACTTTTTAGGTCTCATGTATTTGTCAACATCAATAATTCTTATATATGTATAAATAAATATTTAATATTTAATTTAAATACCAACAAAGATGAGGAAATTGTCATTTCACACAAATTTCACGATAACAACCAATGTTCTTAAACAAGAACTCAAAAGGGGTGAGTTTCTTATAAAAACTATCCACAATGATAGTAACTACAAATCATTCCATTTTTTGCTTATTAATTTATTCAACATCTCACTTAAGTACGAGGACAAAGTGATTAATTTATCATTTTTCTTTATTAATATGATTAATTATTTTTCATGTATTATTATACATAATACATATATATGATTTAGGGTTTATCGTCCTCGTCAACCCCCTCTCCCCATCTGAACTTGTCGTCACTCTCCCTCCCCTTTTCACTCTTACCACCGATGTTCACTCCATCCGGCCAGCTTCTGCTCCGGTTGACACCAACTCTCTCTCTCTCTCTCTCTATATATATGTGTGTGTGTGTGTGGGGGTGGGTTAAATCAAATGAGAACCACAAATATATTACAAACCCGTAAGAACCGACATAAAAATATGATTTTACATGATATTTTTTCATTAAATGTTATGATATCATGTGAATATTTTTTACGTATATTTTTCATTTCACTAGATGCATCAATTTTTTTCCATATGTAATCTTTTCACAAGTGGAACACGAATATATGTGAAACAATATCTTAAATCATAGGTTTTGATGAAAAAAAATCATGCAATTTTTTTATATTGGTTCTCACGGGTTTGTAACATATTTGTGGTTCTCATTTGATTATCGTCACACACACACACACTGTAACACCCCGAAATTTAGAAAAACACAGTTTGGGCTTGGCGGACGTCCGTGCCATGCGGAAGTCCGCATGGCGTCCGCGGAAACAACATAAGTTTTGGAGGAAAACGTTTCGGCTGAGGCCGGACGTCCGCGAGGGGACTATGCGGACGTCCGTGATGCATCTGATGGCACCTTTTGGTTTTAAGAGAGACTTTTACCTGATTTCATTTCTCAAACACAACTCAGTTCTCTCTCTCTCTCTCTTGAACGATTTCTCTCAAAGGAGAACCCCCAAACCCTTCCCTCTCCCCTTCATCTTCTGCACTCAACTCAAATTCTTTCCACCATTGTTGAAGATATGGAAGCTTGAAGCTTTTGTGGGTGATTAGGAGCTTTTGCTTGGAGATTCAAGTGATAAAGGTAATATCTCTCTACCCAAAAGCTAGGGTTTTGTAGTTTTTATCTTCTCTTTCATTGTGAGCTTTATTGGTGTGATTTTGGTGGTGATTGGTTAAGGAAATCTTATTTTCTTCATCCATAAGAACTAGGGTTTTGATATAAGTTGGGTTTTGATGTATCATGTTTGGGGGAATGATTCTACATGGTTAGATCTAAGTATTTGGTTGGAAATGTTGGATCTAGGTTTTTGGAGGCTTTGGCTTGAAGATGCAAGTTTCTTCAAAGGAGCATACGTTGGGAAATCTAGATTTAGCGTAATCTAGCAAGGTGAGTTCAAGTTGCTTCGTGAAAACGTTGTACATGCCAGAATGTTTATTTAAAGTATTTATGTGTTTTACATGAAATTATCCCTTGTTGAGGGTTTAGTGGGATTTGATTTAATCAAAGTGTTGAGCTTTACATATATTGTAAACACCCACATTTGGAGATTTGAGTGATTGATGAATAAATCACGAGTGAACGAGGTTTTGTTAATTTATGGCATAAATGAAAGTTATTTGGTCAAAATACACTTTTAGTGTTTATGTGATTGTGCAATAATTATGATATGTTACATTTCGAAAATGTGAACGTGTGAATTGGGGTTTTTGGTCAATCCGACCGTATGAATGTTTTGAGAATTGTAAACCTTTTATTTTGGGGCCGGTGGCCAATTGAGAAATTAAAAGGGTAAAGATTTTGGGTAACGATGTATTTAGGTTTATGTAACCGTGTGAGTGACACGTGTTTAGCCAAACGTTTATTTTGGCCTTTAAAGGCTTGATTTATACTCAAGTGAGTTTTTTGAGTGTTTGTCGATTTTAGTGACTCGATGTGGAGTCTTGGATGTGTTATATGCTTAATTGCATTTTATTTGAATATGTGCCGGTTTGAGTGTTGGTCTTATGTGTGAAGACCGTTTGATGATTTTGTAATCTTAGTACCTTTGGGACTAATGAACTTTGGTGGGTTATATGCATTGTTGAGTTATGAAAGAGTTGCATATGCATATACATATACACACACATATAGATGCATATATGATTTGACTTCATTGGGAAGGTGGCAATGAAGGGGTTGTGAGATTATCATGCCTCGGAGTGTGTGTTTGAATGATGTGGGTTAGATGCATTTTATTTGCATGAGTTGATGTTGATAAACGATCATTAAATCTTTTGAGCATAGGGCTCGGTTTTGGACTCGGTTGAGTCTTGAGGGCATTCGCCCGATTTTAATAAGCTCGACGTGGGATTGGGGTTTGAATTGCATGAATTGCGTTATATTTGAGATTTACATGATTTGAATGCATTGGTTATTCTTTTGGGGTCATGTATTTATATTTAAGTCGAGTAAGCGTGTGTTGGATGGTGGGTTTCCCAAGGTAAATATCTAGTAGGATTGAACTTGGTGGTTTGGACTAAAGACCTAGTTTGGTTGATGTCAAAGATGAACTAAAGACCTAGTTTGGTTGATGTCAAAGATGGACTAAAGACCTAGTTTGGTTGATGTTAAAGATGGACTAAAGACATAGTTTGGTTGATGTCATAGATGGGCTAAAGACCTAATTTAGTTGATGCTGGAGATGGGCTAAAGTGTAACATCTCGAATTTTCGTTGTATTATTTTTGTAAACTACAAGTTTTAACTTGGGGTTAAGTTGGTATTTGTTTAAAGTTATTGGTTGAAGTGAATTTTCAAATTGAGGGTTTGTTGTGTCATTCCTTTAAAAGTTAGGGGTGTGTATGGTAAATTGGGTTTAACTCACTAAGTTGTAGTAGGAGGTGGCACACAATTAGTCTTAAGTGACTAATTGTGTGTGTTGGTGGTCATTTTGGTATTGAGAGAGAGAGAGATAGAACCGAGAGATAAAGATAGAAAGATCGAGAAGAAGAATAGCAAGTGAAGCAAGGATTTCAGCTGGGTTTTGAGATTCATTGAAGAAACAAAGGTAATCTATCCTTACTTTTATGTTCATAAGTTGTTAGATAAGTTTAGAGATGGGTTTTTATGAAATATGGATGTTTTGGGAAATCTGAGTATATGAGTAGGTTCAGTTCATAGCCTTAATCATATCTGCATATTATCAGAAAGATTCATGGTGTAAAAACTGCAAAATCTGGGTTTTAGGATGAATATAGTGGACTGAGACATAGATGAATATCATGGATGTCGCAACCTTGAGTTACGACATTCATGCATGTCGCAATAGACCACTGCGACTTGGTAGTGAAGTCGCAATAGACCACTGCGACTTGATAGTGAAGTCGCAATAGACCACTGCGACTTGGTGGTGAAGTCGCAATAGAAGGTTGCGACTTGGTGACCATGTCGCAGTAGTTGATTGCGACTTGCATTGTGCATTGCGACAAGAGATTTTAATACTTAGTTGGTTGCGACTTAAGACGAAGATTTTTAGATGATAAGGATTCTTAGTTTTAGAGAGTTCTGTTCTGTAATTTAATATCAGTATATGTGTATATTGGTTATTACAGTAAACTGTGGTGGTGAAAACAGAAGTCCCTACGACTTTAAAAGAATTAAAGGAAGTGTGACTTCGCATCAGGTGAGTTTATTCAACTCTCTTTAAAATTCAGCAATTAATATTGAAATATATATATATATATATATATATTATGTATGTCGGAACATGTTACGAAGGACTCGTCTTAATTAGTAATGAGTCCAAATAGATGACTAAAAGTTATGATATGTTGATTCCCGTGCTAAATTGCAATGAGGGGATAGTTAAGAAGTTGAGATACCAAGACTATAAATATTCCTTATAAATGTTATATATGTAGAATATGTTTTGGAGACGGATATATTATATGTTATGTACATATAATGGTAAGAATAATAATACTTATGTATTGTGTGGCGATTGCTAGGAATAGGCATCCGGTCATAGTAGGGCACCTGGGTACGGTCTAATGGGAACCGAGATACTTGCCATTTGACCAAGGGATGTAATTTCTAGTGAATGAGTGTATCTTGAATCATCGTGAGGGATTCGGTTATGTATCGCGATATATTAATCCCATTGGGGTCAGTGATTCTGAGATGGTGAGGACGTGAAATGTGGAATAGGCAGATTTTGATTTGTAATTCCCATTTCGAATGGAAGATCGGAGATTTCCATTGACTTGTAATTTCTTAAATAAGAGTAATGACTTTGAATCTGGAATGATTTATAGTAAACTCTTGATAGTGATATTATGACTAGACGAATTAGTCAAAAGTATGGGAGTGGGGTAGATTCCCAGTATTGAAAGGAATTGTTGTACGGTAAGATGGGCGAGAACAGGTTTGTTCTATCTGTTGAGATTTTAATTGTTTAACTTTAATTTGAATTGAATATTATCACTAGGCGAAAGCCTAATGTTTCAAGTTGAATTTTCTTACCAGGTACAAGCTCCGGGAAGTAAGCGGGAATGAGAGAAGAGAACTTTTGGGAAGACTCAAACTTAGAGATAACGGAGGATCTAGTATTACTTTTGAGGCTTTTTGGGACAAAGGATTAGATAACTTAATTAATCTAATTGTGATGTATGATTAGATTAATAGGTTATTTGAATTAGTTGTGTTGTATATAAAACCTTCACATTTGATCCTCAGGTTATAGAAGTTTGAAGTTTTATGATCATAACTTGTAGTAATTTTTAAGGTTTAAATTGGCCCTGTTTTTAGGGTGTTACATTATGGTATCAAAGCAGTAGTTTAAGCGAACTAGGTATGATTTTGAGATACCTAGACTTAAGCTGTGATGAATTAAGTTATGATCCGTGAGTTATGGGTAGAAGTACTAAGACTGGGTAGTCTTAGAGTCGACAGAAATACGCGAAGTTAGTACTGTAACAATGGTAATGAGAATTCTCATGTATGATATGTTCGCAATTTCAATTAGCTACTGTTATTATGAATATATTGTTACACAAGCATACTTGTTTCTAAATTGTTACAGTGACTGATTAGCGGTAAAGTACGTATTGTATGTCTAGTTGTATAAACCATTACTGATGAGTATTCTGTTGTGCTCATTTAGATCAATGGTGAATACACCTCCGAGGTCTCCAGATTCTTCTATGAATAGGAATTGGTTAGATGATACGGGAGAAAGGCAAACTGGAGTAAGCGGAATTCAGGAGACGCCACCAGATTTTCTTTCTTTAGGAGGAATGTGGAATCGGGTGCATCGAGGGGGTGCCAGTACGGCCGATCAAACACCACCGGATTCAGGCATGGAAGGGCGGATATTGGATAATGTGACTAGATTGATGAATGCATCAATGGAAAGGCAAACTGAAATGATGAATACCGCTATGGGAAGGCAGGCAGAAATGTTTATGAAGATGTTTAATGATCGAAGTGTGGAACCAAGACGAACAGTAGTTGATACTAGTGTGATAAATCCAACTGGTAACCCAGGGTCGGAGACGGAAAGAAGGGTTGAAAGAAACTGTTCCTACAAAACTTTTCTGAGTTGTAAACCGCCAGAATTCAAAGGAGATGACAATCCAGTGGCTTGTATGAACTGGATAAGAGAGATTGAACAAGCTTTTCGAGCTTGTGAATGTAATGATGAAAGGTCAAAAGTTAGATTTCGGTCGCAAATGTTACGCGGTAACGCGTTGTCGTGGTGGAATGTGCTGTCAACTTCTGTGACAGCTACAGTTCTGAATGCCATGACTTGGCAAATGTTCAAAGCAAAGATTTTGGAGGAATACTGTAACGAAACTGAAATGGACCGAATCGAGGAAGAGTTCAGAAATCTCAAGAAAGGTAACATGACAGTGAGAAAGTATACCGAATCTTTTATGGAGAAGCTGAACCTGGTGGGGCATGTGGCTCCAGCTGAGAAAGACAGAATTAAAGCTTATTTGAAGGGTTTACCAGCGGATATGATGACAAGGGTCCGAAGTTCAAAGGCTACTACTTTAAGGGAGACGATTGAGGAAGCGAAAGTAATAGAAGAGATGTACGTCAAAGACAAAGAAGAGAAAGCGCATGTAGGAGAAAAGAGAAAGTGGGAAGGTCGTTCAGAATCTTCTCAGAAAACCAGATTGTTTGGCAAGAATATCCGTTATGACTCTCGTAGGGAACCAAGCTGGTGTTCCAAATGTAGAAACAATCATTTTGGTTTGTGTCGAGTGGGGGGAAATGAATGTTACAAGTACGGGAAGGCGGGGCATATAGCGGTGAACTGCCCAATGCCGGGATCAGTGTGTTTTGAATGTAAGCAACCGGGCCACTTTCGGAAAGAGTGTCCGAAGTTAAAGAAGGAGGGAGATCAGGGAAGGAAGTTGGTTATCCCTAAACCAACTGGACGTGCTTTTCAAATGACTGCTGAAGAAGCGAAAGGATCGAAAGATGTTGTCTCGGGTACATTTCTTATAAACTCCATTCCTGCACATGTGTTATTTGATAGTGGCGCAAACTATTCTTTTGTATCCAAGTTGTTCTACCGTAAGCTAGCTATGCCTGTCACTACGTTAAGAGATGCCTTAGTAGTTGAGATAGCTAATGGAGTTCAGTCTTTGGTTAGCTAAAGCCTGGTCAATTGTAAAATTTTGATAGAGGGAACAAAATTTCCGATAGACTTATTGTTAATGGAAATTGGGGGATTTGATATTGTTGTGGGGATGGACTGGTTGAGCAATAACCAGGCAGAAATAATGTGTGCTAAGAAGCTGATTCGAATTCCGATGACTGATAAAGATGACATATTCATTTTTGGAGAAAAGCAGAAAGGAGATTTTCCGTTGATTTCAGTGGCAAAGGCGCGTAAATGTTTATCGAAGGGATGTTGGTCCTATCTAGCTTATGTTATAGATACGAAGTTAGAAAAGAAACAAGTGCAAGATATCAAAGTGGTGCGTGAATTTTCGAAGGTATTCCCGGATGATCTTCCAGGTCTACCAACTGGAAGACAAGTAGAATTTCGCATCGATCTTATTCCTGGAGCAGCACCGATAGCTCGTGCACCTTACCGCCTAGCGCCAACTGAGATGACAGAAATGATGTCTCAATTGCAAGAGCTGTTAGATAAAGGTTTTGTTAGACCGAGTTCTTCACCTTGGGGAGCTCCGGTATTGTTTGTTAAGAAGAAAGATGGCACTATGAGAATGTGCATAGATTATCGGGAGATGAACAAGGTAACAATTAAGAATAAGTATCCGCTTCCAAGGATAGATGATTTGTTTGATCAACTCCATGGAGCGGGATGCTTTTCCAAAATCGATCTAAGGTCAGGGTATCACCAAGTGCGGGTAAGAGAAGAAGACGTTCCAAAGACAGCGTTTAGAACGAGGTACGGGCATTATGAATTTCTCGTGATGCCATTTGGGTTGACTAACGCTCCAGCTATATTCATGGATCTGATGAATAGAGTGTGTCGACCGTTTCTAGACAAGTTTGTTATCGTTTTCATTGATGACATACTTGTTTACTCGAAGAATGAGGAGGATCATGAACGCCATCTTCGTGAAGTGTTAGAAGTGTTACGCAAAGAGAAATTGTATGCAAAATTCTCTAAATGTGAATTTTGGTTGAAAGAAGTACAATTTCTCGGTCATGTGATTTCATCGGAAGGGGTGAAAGTAGATCCAGCAAAAATAGAAGCAATGATGAATTGGGAGACTCCGAAAAGCGCGTCTGAAATAAGAAATTTCTTGGGTCTCGCAAGGTATTACAGAAGGTTTATTAAAGACTTCTCAAAGATTGCTTCTACTTTGACTATGTTGACTCGTAAGAATGTGAAGTTTGTCTGGACCGAAAAACAGGAGACAACTTTCAGAACCTTACGGCAGAAGTTGTGTGAAGCTCCTATTCTTGCACTGCCAGAAGGAACTGAAGATTTGGTAGTCTATAGTGACGCATCGAAAATGGGTTTGGGATGTGTGTTGATGCAACGAGGTAAGGTAATTGCCTATGCGTCAAGACAGTTGAAAAAGCACGAAAAGAACTATCCTACCCACGATTTAGAATTAGCAGCTGTTGTGTTTGCTTTAAAGCTGTGGCGTCATTATCTCTATGGAACGAAGTGTACACTCTTCACTGATCATAAAAGTTTGCAGCATGTTTTTGATCAGAAGGAGTTGAATATGAGGCAAAGGCGATGGCTTGAATTGTTGAAGGACTACGATTGTGAATTGCATTACCACCCAGGTAAAGCAAATGTTGTAGCCGATGCCTTGAGTAGAAAAGAGTATAATGGGTGCTTGAAAACGACAAACGGCAGAATTGATGTAATGTCAAGTCTGATTGAAAGAATAAAATCTGCTCAAGTGGAGGCTTTGTTAGAAAGCAACTTGAAAGAAGAAGTGATGAGCAAGCAACATCTTCAGCTGACTGAAGATAGCCGAGGGATTAAATTGTTCCAAGGCCGTGTTTGGGTACCAAAGATAGGTAGAAATCGGGAGTTGATTTTGGAGGATGCACATAGATCGAAGTATTCTATACATCCGGGGAGTACCAAGATGTATAGAGATTTGAAGTTGCATTATTGGTGGCCGGCTATGAAAGTGGATGTGGCACGAATAGTAGAGAAATGCGGAAACTGTTCGTTAGTAAAAGCAGAGCACCAAAGACCATACGGAAGTTTTCAATCTTTGGAAATTTCGGAGTGGAAATGGGATAAGATTACCATGGATTTTGTGACAAAGTTACCAAAGACGCAAAGAGGTAACGATACCATTTGGGTAATCGGCGATCGACTGACGAAGAGTGCTCATTTCTTGGCTATGAAAGAAGCATCACAAATAGATAAATTGGCGAAGCTATATATTGATGAAGTAGTATCACGACACGGTATACCGGTGTCTATTGTGTCTGATCGTGACAGTTGGTTTACTTCCAGGTTTTGGCAGTCGCTACAAGAAGAGTTGGGTACGAGGGTTAATCTAAGTACTGGTTATCACCCACAGACTGACGGCCAAAGTGAAAGAACCATACAGACTTTGGAAGATATGCTTAGATCGTGTGTGTTGGATTTTGGAGGTAACTGGGATTCTCATTTGCCATTGGTAGAATTTGCTTACAATAACAGTTACCATTCCAGTATTGGAAGAGCACCTTTCGAGGCATTGTATGGTAGGAAGTGCAGAACTCCGGTGTGTTGGTAAGAAGCTGGAGAGAAACAGTTCGCTGGTCCGGAACTTGTGCAACAAACCGCGGACAAGGTAAAGGAAATTCGGCAGCATATGAAAGCGGCTCAAGATAGACAGAAAAGCTATGCTGATCCGAAAAGAAGACCAAAAGAATTTCAAGTTGGGGAGCGTGTAATGCTTAAAGTATCCCCATGGAAAGGTGTGATACGGTTTGGAAAGCGTGGGAAGTTGAGTCCTCGTTTTCTAGGACCATTCACTATTACCAAAAGAGTTGGTCTTCAAGCATATCAACTGGATCTTCCACCTGAGTTGGAAGGGATCCATAATACTTTTCATGTGTGTTATCTTCGGAAATGCTTAGCCGAAGAACAGGATGTGATTCCACTTACTGATGTTAGGGTGGATGAAGGGAGTCGATGTGTAGAGGAACCGGAGGCAATCCTGGAAAGGTCAATTAAGAGATTACGAAGTGGTAAAGAGATGGTAATGTTAAAAGTACAATGGAAGCATCATCGAGGTGCTAATGTGACCTTAGAGTCAGAGGAAGATATGAAAGTTAGATATCCTCGTTTGTTTAACTAGATTTGATTTCGGGGACGAAATCATTTTCAAGTTGGGGAGTATTGTAACATCTCGAATTTTCGTTGTATTATTTTTGTAAACTACAAGTTTTAACTTGGGGTTAAGTTGGTATTTGTTTAAAGTTATTGGTTGAAGTGAATTTTCAAATTGAGGGTTTGTTGTGTCATTCCTTTAAAAGTTAGGGGTGTGTATGGTAAATTGGGTATGACTCACTAAGTTGTAGTAGGAGGTGGCACACAATTAGTCTTAAGTGACTAATTGTGTGTGTTGGTGGTCATTTCGGTATTGAGAGAGAGAGAGATAAAACCGAGAGATAGAGATAGAAAGATCGAGAAGAAGAATAACAAGTTAAGCAAGGATTTCAGCTGGGTTTTGAGATTCATTGAAGAAACAAAGGTAATCTATCCTTACTTTTATGTTCATAAGTTGTTAGATAAGTTTAGAGATGGGTTTTTATGAAATATGGATGTTTTGGGAAATCTGAGTATATGAGTAGGTTCAGTTTGTTGGTGCAAGTGTACCACATCTCTATATATTTTATATATTTATTTTGATGATTACAAACACACCGTATTATTGTTTTTCTAACAATTTTATCCAAGTGTGCAGTTAATTGGACAACATGAAGATTTTATCTGAAGAGTCCAAGACTGGTGTTTACGTCATCATATATCTCATAATAATAAACACCCTAAAATAATATACCACTTGGATATTTCAAAAACCTAACCCAATATTTTAATTAAATCCTTGATTTAAATAAATTTAGAAAAGTTTTGAGTTTAAAATTTAAATTTAAGCCAAAAGAATATTGTTGACTCTTTTTGGAAGAATGCAAAAAGAATTCAGATGCTATTTTAAGCTATGGTCTTTCAACAATGGATGTGACTCCTCTCTGGCGCCGAGCTGTTTTCTTCAGGCGGTATACCGCGTGGTGCTCGGCGGTATACCGCGGCTCTGTTATACGTGTGGCAGGTTCTTGCAGGTTGACCTTCCTGCTGTCAGCTACTTTTTCTGGGAGGTATACCGCGCCCATATAGGCGGTATACCGCGGTACCCATTCGACCGTTGCTGCTTCCAAGTATAAATATCATGCAGCATTCTCAACTCCAAAAAAATAGAATTGAATACCCATCTTTTGGAGAAACTCTCAGCTACATCCATTCATTTAAATCACTTATTCAATATATTTTTTGAGTGATCAAACCCTCAAAAATCCAAGTGTTATACTTATACAAGAGTGATCAATATTGTGAGATATATTCTCTTGTAAGTATTTGAATAGTGTGAGTGATTCACGTTCTCGAGCAAAAGCAAGAGATTTTATTATCATTGTATCAAGGTTTGTGTTCTACCATAAAGAACACTTATAGTGAATCAGTGTGTCGAGAAGTGTCTCGGCAAGTGGACTAGCCAGCCAGTTGGTGGTGAACCACTTTAAATCTCGGTGTCGGTATCAATATTCTCTACCCTTATCTCTTTATATTCCCGTTGTGCACTTAATTTTATTTATATATTTGTTGTGCATGCAATATTTATTGTTGATTTTGATAAGAGAATTTTTATTTGTGAAATATTTTTAAATACAACCTTTACCCCCCCTAAGGTTGTCCTAACAATTGGTATCAGAGCGGGTTGCAAGTTTCTTTAAAAATATTTGTGCTTTTTAAAAAAAAAAACTTGTTCTTATATTTTAAATGGCAACCTCTGAGGGAATTATTTCTACAAAGATTCCGCAAATTGACACCGAAAATTTTGGTCTTTGGGCAAATCTTTTTGAATGCTACGTTCGTGGCAAAAGTCGAAAAATTTGGGACATTATTAAAAATGGAGATTATAAACCCACCAAAACTAAAGATGGAGTAATTAGTGAAAAACCAGTAGCGGAATGGTCCGCCGCTGAGGATGCTTGGGTTTGCTTAAATTTTGAAGCTAAAAATATTCTTTTTTCGACACTTACTAAAGATGAGATTGAACGTGTTTATTCTTGTGAAACTGCTCACGATATTTGGGAAAATCTAAATAATACTCATAGAGGAAATTCTCAAGTCAAAAGCTCAAAAATAAATATTCTTGTACATGATTATGAAATGTTTGAGATGTTAAAAGATGAGTCAATCGACTCAATGTTTAAACGTTTTAACCTTATCATGGTGAGCTTGAAAGGTCTTGGTAGAACATATCCTAACGAAGATTACGTGCGAAAAATTCTTCGAGCGCTTCCTCCGGAGTGGATGCCGAAAATCACATCCTTGGAAGACTCCCGTGACCTCTCAATGATGAAATTAGATGATCTCATTGGAAATCTCAAAGTGCATGAAATTGCACTAAAAAGGAACAAAGATCGGGAGCATGATAAAAAGAAATCTTTGGCGCTTAAAGCTTCAACTTCAAGTGACGAGAAGGAGAAGAAGAAAAAGAAGGAGAAAGCTAGCTCCTCAAAGGATCAACCCGAACATCTTGACGATGTAGCCATGTTGGTAAGAAATTTTTCTAAACTTTTAGCTAACAAAAAGTTTTCAAGAAATGATAGGTTTCAAAGAAAAGGAGATTATCGCCGTGGTGGAGAAAACCGAAGCCGAAAGTTCCATAAACGGAACGACAAAATAAATAAAAATGGCGAATCAAGTGATGATGAAGAAGCCAAGAAAAAGAAGGGCTTTTGCTACTCATGTGGAGACAAGGATCACTATGCCAACGAGTGTCCAAAAAGAAATAAACCTAAAATCAAGAAGGAGAAAGCCTTCGTTGGAGGCGCGTGGAGCGCAAGTGAAGATGAAAATGAGTATGAAGCCATTTGTCTCATGGCGGAAAGCGACGATGAGGTAAACTCGTGTTACTCAAATTACTCTAGCGATGATGAATGTAATGATGATGATGATCTTGATATGTTAAATGATGCCTTTCAAAAAATGGTTATGCTTACAAATAATTATAAAGATGAGAACGCAAAATTAAAGGAAGAATTATTATTAAGTAAAAATGAAATTCATGATAGCAAACAAAAAATTGCATGCGATAATGAAAAAATCATAAATTTAGAAAATAAATTAAGTGAAAAATATGTTTGCAATTCTTGTGACATTTTAAATAAAGAAATTGCATGCCTTGAGAAAAGAATAGTTGAAAATGATTTATGTGCTAATTGTGATGTGCTTAAAAAGGAAAATGCATGTTTAAAAGAAAAATGTGATAAACATGAAAAAGATAATTTGTTAGCACATGCCTTTCAAAGTAGCAATGAGAAAGTGCTTAAAATGTTAAATATGTCAAATAGCACTAATTGTAGAAAAGGCGTTGGTTCCGATACGTGTAAAGATAAGTGCTTATGTATGCCTATCAAAAGATATTTTGAACCACCTAAAAATGTTGAAATGAGAAAACCGTATGTGCAAAAATCCTCATATATGTCCAACATAAATAATGTGAATTATAAGTCTAGGAAATCTTATGCATGCATGTATAATAGTAAATTTTCTAGACCAAAAAATAGTGTGAATATGCATGCTCCTTTTTACGTCTTTGATAAATATGATCGTAAAATTAAAATGGTACCAAAGTGGATTCCTAAAGGCTCCTTTAGTGTTGATAATCCCGGTGACATGCGTTTATGGTTTTAATTTTTTTTTGTATATATATATTATATACATATATATATATATATATATTCTGTGTTTGAAAATTATGAATCAACTCCGAATAGGCTCACCTATTTGGATACGGTGTCTAGGAAAGATAAAGGCGAATTCTTCGAATTCTAATGAGGTCGGTTTTTAAAGTGCCTTCGCGCTTACCACCCTCACCGTCTTTCCTGGTCGCTTCCAAGTAGAGCTACCGAAAAGGGTTGAGTAAATAATTTTCTTGTCTGTATATTTTTTGTGAAAATATATTTATTATTATATGTGGTTTTCTATGCTTTCTAGACTAACTTTCAAAGGACCCATAAGATGTGGGGACCATAAAAGTTGTACTTTAAATGTTGTAGATAAATCTTGATATGGATTGGATTCTTGATAGTGGATGCACACGTCACATGACCGGAAACCATAATCTTTTTTCATCATATGAGTCATGTGATGGTGGACTAGTAATTTTTGGAGGAAACTCCAAAGGAAAGGTAATTGGGAAAGGTACAATTTCTTGCAACAATGTTACATTTTTAGATGTTACGCATGTTGATAATTTGAAATTTAACTTGCTAAGTGTTCGTCAACTGTGCAAAAATGGTATAATTGTTGTTTTTGAAGAAGACTCTTGCAAAATTCTGAAAAATGGTAAAGTTCTTTTGAATGGGGTTATAAAAGGAAATCTTTATGTTTGTAAAACTGATGTAAATAAAAATGTTTGTTTATCTTCCGTATATGATAATTCGACTTTGTGGCATAGACGTTTAGGTCACGCTAACCTTAGATTAATTCAAAATTTGAAAAATAAGGAGCTTGTGAGTGACCTTCCAAAATTAAAATTTGATAATCATTTTTGTGATGCATGTCGTGTCGGCAAACAAACTCATGTTTCTCATAAATCAAAAAATGTGATTTCAACTAAAAGAGTTTTAGAACTTTTACACATGGATCTTTTTGGCCCTATGGCCATTCAAAGTTTTGGAGGAAATTATTACACTCTAGTAATTGTAGATGATTTTTCCCGATATACGTGGACTTTGTTTTTAAAACATAAAAATGAAGCTTTTGAAAAATTTAAGATTTTGGGAAAACGAATTCAAAACCAACAAGGTTGCACGATTGTTTCGATTCGTACGGACCATGGACGCGAATTCGATAATGAAACTCAATTTGGTGCGTTTTGCGACAAATATGGTATAACGCACAATTTTTCTGCTCCTCGCACTCCTCAATCTAATGGGGTTGTGGAGAGGAAAAATAGAACCCTACAAGAAATGAGTAGGACTATGCTCAATGAACATCAAGTTCCCCAAAAGTTTTGGTGTGATGCCGTAGCTACCGCGACCTATGTCCTCAATCGTGTGCTAATTAGGAGTATCCTAAATAAGACCCCTTATGAGATCCTACGTGGTAGAAAGCCTTCCTTAGCCCATCTTAAGGTATTTGGTTGTAAATGTTTTATTTTAGATACCAAATCTTATTTGACCAAATTTGACCCAAAAGCCTATGAGGGAGTATTCCTTGGTTATTCTTGGAATAGCAAAGCCTATAGAGTCCTTAATAAAGAGACCATGGTTGTAGAAGAATCCCTAAATGTAAGCTTTGATGAAAGTCCTCCTAAACCTAGTGCACCCTTAGTAAATGATAATGGTTGTGAAGGAGATGCACTAGCCCAACATCTTAGAACCTTGGACTTAGGAACCCAATCTCTTACAAACAATGTAGAATCTAGTGATGCCCCTCCATGTTATGTTCCACAAGGAGTAGATGATCCTAACCTTAGAACATCTAGAGGCCATCCCGTAGATCAAATCATAGGTGACCTAAACCAAAGAACGACTAGATCACAAATCCATACCCTTTGTGCCTTTCACGCCTTTATCTCAGCCATAGAACCTAAAAACATAGAAGAAGCTTTAGGTGATGAGGATTGGATAATGGCCATGCAAGAAGAGTTAAACCAGTTTACTAGGAATGATGTGTGGGACTTAGTTCCTTGCCCTAGCGGTCAAACCATTATTGGCACACGATGGGTCTTTCGTAACAAGGTAGACGAAAACGGTGAAGTCACCCGAAACAAGGCACGTTTAGTTGCCAAGGGGTACAATCAACAAGAAGGTATCGATTATGATGAAACCTTTGCACCAGTTGCAAGGTTAGAGTCTATTCGAATGCTTCTCGCTTTTGCGAATGCTAAAAATTTTAAATTATATCAAATGGATGTCAAAAGTGCTTTCCTAAATGGTTTTATAAATGAGGAGGTATATGTTTCCCAACCTCCCGGCTTTGAAAATTTTGAAAATCCGACGCATGTTTATAAATTAAAAAAGGCGCTTTATGGTTTAAAGCAAGCTCCGCGTGCGTGGTATGATAGATTAAAATCTTTTTTAATTACAAGTGGTTATATTATGGGTAAAATAGATAATACTTTGTTTGTCAAATATGCTCAAAATGATATTGTGGTTGTGCATGTGTATGTTGATGATATTATCTTTGGTTCTACAAATGAAAAACTTTGTAATGAATTTGCTACAAAAATGACTAATGAATTTGAAATGAGCATGATGGGAGAATTAAAATTCTTCTTAGGATTGCAAATAAAACAAAGTGAAAATGGTACCTTTATAAGTCAATCAAAATACTGTAAAGACATGTTGAAAAAGTTTAATTTTGAAAATGTCAAACCTGTTGAAACTCCGATGACCACCAATCTAAAATTATCTAGTGACGAAGAGGGAACCGATTTTAATGAAAAGATTTATCGTGGCATGATTGGTAGCTTATTGTATTTAACTGCTAGTAGACCTGATATCATGTATAGTGTGTGTTTATGTGCTCGCTTTCAATCTTCGCCTAAACAATCTCACTATGAAGCCGTCAAGCGTATCTTTAGATATCTTAGAGGGACTACGAATCTTGGACTATGGTATCCAAAACAACCCGAGCTAGAAGTAACATGCTTCACCGATTCCGATCTTGGTGGCTCGATGGTTGATCGAAAAAGCACTAGTGGAGTATGTGCCTTTATAGGTCTCTCGCTTGTGTCTTGGTTTTCCAAGAAACAACATTCCGTAGCCTTATCCACTACCGAAGCGGAATATGTAGCCGCCGCGAGAGCGTGTGCTCAAGTTCTATGGATGAAGCACACACTTACCGACTTTGAGGTACGTCAATCCAAAATTCCAATTATGTGTGATAACTCAAGTGCCATAAACCTAAGTAAAAATCCCGTTTTACATTCTCGTACCAAACATATTGAGTTGCGACATCATTTTCTACGAGATAATGTTCAAAAAGGCCACATCGTGCTTGAAAAAGTTGATTCCGAAGACAATTTGGCCGATATTTTTACTAAAGCCCTAAACAAAAAATCGTTCTTTAAATTAAGACTTGGTTTAGGCATGCTTGAGTATAACCCATGAGATACTGCTACTCTCAATTATTTGCATATTTTGAGGGGGAGCATCTCTTGAGGGGGAGCATCTCTCGAGGGGGAGCATAACGTCTTTCTTAACCCTTTTTGCTTCGACAAAAGGGGGAGAGAAACCGAGTATGCTCTCGTGTTTAGCGGTTGTGTTTGTCATCATCAAAAAGGGGGAGATTGTTGGTGCAAGTGTACCACATCTCTATATATTTTATATATTTATTTTGATGATTACAAACACACCGTATTATTGTTTTTCTAACAATTTTATCCAAGTGTGCAGTTAATTGGACAACATGAAGATTTTATCTGAAGAGTCCAAGACTGGTGTTTACGTCATCATATATCTCATAATAATAAACACCCTAAAATAATATACCACTTGGATATTTCAAAAACCTAACCCAATATTTTAATTAAATCCTTGATTTAAATAAATTTAGAAAAGTTTTGAGTTTAAAATTTAAATTTAAGCCAAAAGAATATTGTTGACTCTTTTTGGAAGAATGCAAAAAGAATTCAGATGCTATTTTAAGCTATGGTCTTTCAACAATGGATGTGACTCCTCTCTGGCGCCGAGCTGTTTTCTTCAGGCGGTATACCGCGTGGTGCTCGGCGGTATACCGCGGCTCTGTTATACGTGTGGCAGGTTCTTGCAGGTTGACCTTCCTGCTGTCAGCTACTTTTTCTGGGAGGTATACCGCGCCCATATAGGCGGTATACCGCGGTACCCATTCGACCGTTGCTGCTTCCAAGTATAAATATCATGCAGCATTCTCAACTCCAAAAAAATAGAATTGAATACCCATCTTTTGGAGAAACTCTCAGCTACATCCATTCATTTAAATCACTTATTCAATATATTTTTTGAGTGATCAAACCCTCAAAAATCCAAGTGTTATACTTATACAAGAGTGATCAATATTGTGAGATATATTCTCTTGTAAGTATTTGAATAGTGTGAGTGATTCACGTTCTCGAGCAAAAGCAAGAGATTTTATTATCATTGTATCAAGGTTTGTGTTCTACCATAAAGAACACTTATAGTGAATCAGTGTGTCGAGAAGTGTCTCGGCAAGTGGACTAGCCAGCCAGTTGGTGGTGAACCACTTTAAATCTCGGTGTCGGTATCAATATTCTCTACCCTTATCTCTTTATATTCCCGTTGTGCACTTAATTTTATTTATATATTTGTTGTGCATGCAATATTTGTTGTTGATTTTGATAAGAGAATTTTTATTTGTGAAATATTTTTAAATACAACCTTTACCCCCCCTAAGGTTGTCCTAACACAGTTCATAGCCTTAATCATATCTGCATATTATCAGAAATATTCATGGTGTAAAAACTGCAAAATCTGGGTTTTAGGATGAATATAGTGGACTGAGACATAGATGAATATCATGGATGTCGCAACCTTGAGTTACGACATTCATGCATGTCGCAATAGACCACTGCGACTTGGTAGTGAAGTCGCAATAGACCACTGCGACTTGGTAGTGAAGTCGCAATAGACCACTGCGACTTGGTGGTGAAGTCGCAATAGAAGGTTGCGACTTGGTGACCATGTCGCAGTAGTTGATTGCGACTTGCACTGTGCATTGCGACAAGAGATTTTAATACTTAGTTGGTTGCGACTTAAGACGAAGATTTTTAGATGATAAGGATTCTTAGTTTTAGAGAGTTCTGTTATGTAATTTAATATCAGTATATGTGTATATTGGTTATTACAGTAAACTGTGGTGGTGAAAACAGAAGTCCCTACGACTTTAAAAGAATTAAAGGAAGTGTGACTTCGCATCAGGTGAGTTTATTCAACTCTCTTTAAAATTCAGCAATTAATATTGAAATATATATATATATATATATATATATTATGTATGTCGGAACATGTTACGAAGGACTCGTCTTAATTAGTAATGAGTCCAAATAGATGACTAAAAGTTATGATATGTTGATTCTCGTGCTAAATTGCAATGAGGGGATAGTTAAGAAGTTGAGATACCAAGACTATAAATATTCCTTATAAATGTTATATATGTAGAATATGTTTTGGAGACGGATATATTATATGTTATGTACATATAATGGTAAGAATAATAATACTTATGTATTGTGTGGCGATTGCTAGGAATAGGCATCCGGTCATAGTAGGGCACCTGGGTACGGTCTAATGGGAACCGAGATACTTGCCATTTGACCAAGGGATGTAATTTCTAGTGAATGAGTGTATCTTGAATCATCGCGAGGGCCTCGGTTGTGTATCGCGATATATTAATCCCATTGGGGTCAGTGATTCTGAGATGGTGAGGACGTGAAATGTGGAATAGGCAGATTTTGATTTGTAATTCCCATTTCGAATGGAAGATCGGAGATTTCCATTTTTAGGGAAGATCGGAGATTTCCCGTTGTGAAAGGAAGATTAGAGATAGGCATAAAGTAATTTGTAATCTCTACTTCCGGATTAAGAAATAGGCAGGTTTTGACTTGTAATTTCTTAAATAAGAGTAATGACTTTGAATCTGGAATGATTTATAGTAAACTCTTGATAGTGATATTATGACTAGACGAATTAGTCAAAAGTATGGGAGTGGGGTAGATTCCCAGTATTGAAAGGAATTGTTGTACGGTAAGATGGGCGAGAACAGGTTTGTTCTATCTGTTGAGATTTTAATTGTTTAACTTTAATTTGAATTGAATATTATCACTAGGCGAAAGCCTAATGTTTCAAGTTGAATTTTCTTACCAGGTACAAGCTCCGGGAAGTAAGCGGGAATGAGAGAAGAGAACTTTTGGGAAGACTCAAACTTAGAGATAACGGAGGATCTAGTATTACTTTTGAGGCTTTTTGGGACAAAGGATTAGATAACTTAATTAATCTAATTGTGATGTATGATTAGATTAATAGGTTATTTGAATTAGTTGTGTTGTATATAAAACCTTCACATTTGATCCTCAGGTTATAGAAGTTTGAAGTTTTATGATCATAACTTGTAGTAATTTTTAAGGTTTAAATTGGCCCTGTTTTTAGGGTGTTACATAAATACCTAGTTTGGTTGATGCCGGAGATGGACTAAAGACCCGGTTTGGGTTGATGTCTAAAACTGACTAGAGACTGAGGGATGGTTGATGTCATGTGTTTCCCATCCATGAAGCTTACTTGAGTTTATTAATCGTGGTTTGATTTATGTGTTCGCCACATTCGACGAAATCGGGTCTCCCCCATCACCGAAGGGTGTTGATTTCGGGTATTTTGTTTATCCGCGTTGTCGGTGTCATATTATATGTGTATGGATTGTTCTCCATGATTGATGGACGGGTTTTATGTTTCTTCCTTGATTGGATGTTTTCAACCATTGGAGTATTATTCTCTTTGACGATTATTGAAAAATTATTATTTATTTACCTCTTGAGTGAGTTTTGGATTTGAGTCCATTGTGGACAAATGATTTTCATTGGAAGCTTTCCTTATAGGAATTGTGTGCGTTTGGAAATTGGGTTGTCGGTGTATTTTATACAAACCCTTTTTTGGAAAAACAAATGATTTGCTCATGATGTAAACTCCTGAACTCACTAGGCGTTAGCCTAACCTTTTTATTTGTCGGCATGTGCAACAGGTTCAGGTTGGGAATAGCTTTAGCTACACTGTGAAGTGATGAGTGCTAGTAGTGTGCACGAGAAGTGGTTTTGCTTAGTGAAGTCTTCCGCACTTATTTGGGATTAGCAACTTGTAATTGGGTTAAGTAACACCCGCCTTGGGTTATTAGTTGTGAAGTTTGTGATGTTTAAAACTTTGAGATATTTTCAAGGATGTTTTGTAGAAAGGATTTTATCCTCTTTTGGTTGTTTTATCGAAATTAAAGTTAGTTGCTCGTTCAATTTTGAGGGTGTTATACACACACACACACACACACACACACACATATATATATATATTCGGTCCCCGTTGATATGTCCCAACAAAAGAGGTGTGAGTGTAATCCATATGTGTCAGGTATGAGTTTGAGCTTGGACACCGCTCCTCTGCCAATGAGATGCATGCGTTGTATATATAATAGAGTAATAAAAGAAAATTGTTATTTTTCGGTAAATTACATATTTGATCTGTGTGGTATGAAAAAATTGGTAAAATAAAGGAAAAAACTAAAAAGACTATTTTACACTTATAGTTAACGGATAAGTTGGATGACCGTTAGTGTGAAGGACCACATCCTTAAAGGAAAAGGAATCCCGATAAGTGTTGTCTTATTAGCTTCATCCTCGTCCAATCTGAATTTGGATAGCTAGATCGAGCTTACCTACCTTCTTCCTAAGAATCTGCATACCTTGAGGTTTCTTATGTAATAAATGAAGTTAAGAGACCAAATATGTAATTTTTTGACATACATTAGGGACCAAATCCGTAATTTACTCTATCTATATTTAAATATACTAATTAATTAATAAATTTTTGAATGGAAGTTATGAAGGTGTGTGGGTCATGGTGAAAGAAAACATGATGGAAGCACACATACATACACGTGCATGATATGAAAACACCATCATGGCATTGAACAAAAAACCTATAAATAGACGATGCATACTTGATGTCTCATAATGCTACTTTTTGGGGTACGTTAAATTAATTACGGTTGTTTAGTTTTTGGTACCAAATGCTTCAAAATATATACCAAAAGTTAGACCATTTAATACACGTGATATGTGTCGTAGAAAATATTAAAGTATTGGATCATGCAAAGGAAATTTTTTTAAAGGGTATCCTAGGCTTTGTCTAGACTATTCTCTGACACTGATTGACTGTTAAGCATGCAGTCTTGAGATAATTTCTCAGTGGCCACAAGTTGTCAACGCTTGGATTCGAACCCAGGGTAGATGGGTTTCTGAGCCACATCCCTCCAAGGCCTTAACCAGTACGCCACAAGTCTTGTGGTTAACTTTTATTCAAATGTTCACCATTGTTTTTCTTGTGATTATTGTAACGTTCCAAGCTTAAAAGTACATCAACCTAATTTAATGACTTCTAATTCATTTGAAAATTATAGTGAAAGTTATTGACGTATTGGTAGCCTAGCTTATAAGACCATGAGTACCACTACCCAATGAACCCACTTGCCCACCTTAGCGTCATATCAGCTTTTCTCTTTCCTATCCTCCTTACCCAAAAGTGGAGTACCGCTAACCCACTGAACCCACTGAACCCAATTGCCACCTCATCTTTTTTAATTCTTTTATTTATACATTTAATTATTTAACAAAATAAAAATATTTATATATTTTTAATAAATAAAAATAAGATAAATAATAAAAATAAAAATTCATATCATTCATTAAAAAATTAAAAAATACAAAACACTAAAAAAATAAAAATTACAAAATACAAAACACTAAATATTATGATATTTTCTAATTTTCTCTTTTCTCGCTAAAGTAGCCCTCAAAATATCTTCCGAAGGGTGATCATGCGGGGCTATGAAAAACTCGAAGTCTTGTTCATATCGTTTTTCTCGTTCGAGTTCCAACTTTTGTTGTTCGAGTTCAAGTTTTTTCATTTTGTACTCTATTGTACCCTCAATCTGCTCGTTGAACGAGCTTATGGTCGTCAACAACTGAGTAACACTTTCGTCCGGATTCGACCCGGTCGTATTACTCGTTGATGTTTTTTTTGCCTTGTTTCTCCCGATGGGTCGTTGAAGTTGCTCGACCTCGTCGACCCGAACATCTTCATCGTCATCATCGAAAGGTTTGGTACGTTTTGAACCCCGGGATGAATTTGTCGACATCGTTGGAACCGGTGACCATTTTGGACATTTTATGAGGACATCCCAAGCTTGTTCATGGGTGAAAGCAACCCCAATATCCCCTTGGTACCGGTGGTGTGTCATTCGTAAAATATCGGCTTCACTCATTCCGCTTGATCTATTATTGACCAAGTTGTTGTAGATGCCGGCAAAACACGTAATTTTCTTGTTGAGGTCTTTGAACTTGGTGTTCAGTTGATGAAATATTCTATAATATTGGCGACCCATAGAATTATAGAACACCTTCGAGATTCGGTTCCAAAAACTGTCTACATTTATATAAATTCAAGTATAAGAATAATAACAAGAATATTAATAATAATAATAATAATAACAATAATAATAATAATAAAAATATTACCACCGGTTTGTGCGTTACCGACAACGGGGTCCTCCGAAACGTCAACCCACGGCGACACTAACGCGACTTCCTCCTCTTTAGTCCACATCTGTCGGGTGGCTCTATTTTCATATTTTTTCTTTTTTCCTTTTTGCGTTGGTGTCGGGTTTGATGGTTCCGGGATTGATTGTTGTGTGGAGATCGATTGTGGTGTGTGCGGTTGTTGGGTTTCAGAAACAAAGTCGTCGAGATCGATTGCGGGTTGAGGAAGTTGGTAATTGGCTGGAGTAAAACCTTGTTGAATCAAACCAGGATATGTAAATTGATGAGGAATATACGGGTGTTGCGGAAATTGTTGGAAACCAACGTTCGGGGCCGGTTGCGGAATATAACCTTGTTGAGAAAACGCTTGGAAGCCAAGCTCCGGGTCTTGTTGCGGTGTATCCGATCGGTTACGACGGGATGTAGGTGTGGTGTTTGGATTCATGATGAAATTTAAGAGAAATGGAAGAAGGTATTGAATTTGAGAGAAATGGAAGAAAGTATGTTTTTGTGTGAAAAAATAAGATGGTATAGGTTAATATATATAGTGTGTATAATATGAAAAAAAATATTAAAAAAAATATTGTAAAATAGCCGTTGGTAAACGGTATTGTTTAAAAAAATTAAAAAAAAATAAAAAAAAAATAAATATGAACGGGTATCATCGGGTTGGTGAACCCGCTCCCTACCCGATCCCCCCGTACCGCTACCCGATGTCCCCTTCCCGAACCCGCTTGCCACCTCGGCCTTACACGATCCCGTACCCGAGGGCGGTACGGGTGGCCTAAGAAGTTCCTTAATCAACTTCTCTATCCATGTAGGACGAGTTGTTATATTTATCGACATTGCAATGGGAAGGTAATGATGAGGGATATGGATTTGATCACGACTAGCATTGTATTTGACCGTTTAGCTTTGCCAACACCATTTTGATGAATGTCGTTGGTCAAAGACTGTAGTCAACTTGGCAAATTGTGCAGAAGTAATTGGTGACATGATCAAGGATGAATCTAATTAATTGGGTGGGTTGGCTACAAAACCCAATTAATATTACATTTTCAGATGCTCGATGATCCTTATGTTAGGGGCGTGTGATTGATGGCGATAGTGATGTTTATTTGTCGTGAACTTACCATAGAGATGGAAAAAGAATCGTTTGAGTTTTTGGATATTCTAGCTCTAACTAAATATATAGTACTCTTGTTTGATATTGATCATAACCAAATATCTAAATTAGTCTCAGTTGTAGATTATGTCGGTCCTAGTTTCATCCTTGTGGTGCTTCCGTCCTTTCAGTTTCATACATATGCTGATTGTGACTGTACATGTTAGAATATAGATTAAATAAAACCGACAAGGTATATTATGAGGATAGTTTTGGGACTTTATTGACTTTAAACGGGACCTAAGGACATTCAAAGTGAATGGAATCTTCTTTGGTACATTCACAATACAATGTATGTGATTATATGAACGTAGAAGATATATTTTTCATAGAAAAATGTTTTTTGACATAATTGGGCAGATGCAGGTCCATATGTCGATACGTTTACAAAAATCTGTTAAATAATTCAATATTCAATGTTCTTACATATTATCTTGATACTATGATGGTCAATTAGACATAAACTTGGATGATTGTGATATTTTTGAGTAATTATGTATCGACAACTAATATTTTAATTTTTTGGTTTGAAATTGGTGGAGGTTATTAGTGACCTACAACGTCGAGCTTATAAAACGAATTTTCTATCCATATAATACAAGTTGTTATAAAATAATCCATAATATAAAAGTAATAGATCAACACTGGTATAAATATGAACTTGAGATAAATGCAACATATCAAAGTCGTATATGAATCAATCTTAACTCTAAAAAGAAACTTAAGATAAGTTTTTTTATTTGAACCAAAGTAATTAGAGTTTGTATCAATCCCAACTAAAGAATTCAATTATTTCATACTCATTGGGTACCACCCACTAAGTGCATATCTTCATCATGATTTTAGACCAAACTAACTTTCTAACCCCACTTTCTTTTGACTCATTTTTTGCTCCAAGAGAGAGATGGTATCTTTCACATTAAAAGGTTACATGATATGGAAAGGAGATGTGGGTAAAGCTAGAAGTAAATTGACAAGAAAAAGAAAACCAAATCCTTGTTATGGGCACCATAGAGAAGGTACAATAATAGCAAACCCTAGCTAGTTCTTTGTTATTAGCCTTCATTAACTAATTGTACATTTACATATCTCCAAAATAGTTTATTTTGTTGAAGGCCACTAAGGGAACATCTTCCAATCATTTTGTTGTCACATTGTAGTTGATTGGCATGAGAAACTTGAACCTTATACATCGTAACCATCCCAGTATTTTTAACCAATCAACCTTTAACTCGAAAAATAAGTTTCTTTTCCAAAAACTCAAATCGAATAAAAGCAATGGCCTCATACACTTAATATCCGTTAGTTTGGACAACAAAAACTAATCAACTCTATTACAAATCTAGGGATATATTATTTGAAACAAATTGTAGTCATTTGAACATATGGTCAAGATGGGGTTATGTCAATTTGTTTAAAGTACAAGAAAGACTCATTGCATATATATATATATATGGAAGGGTTCAATAGAGAAGTTCAAATATTTAGAGAAATAGAGAAGTGATCTTGGCCATTTATTCGGTCAAGATCGGCGACTTTGACCGAGAAGCAGCGGATAATTACTCGCGTGGTCTGCACAAGATAGAGGGGTAGTTTCGTAAAAAATACACGGGCTGAGTTCATATATGAATCTGTGTGATTCACATATGAACTATACGTTCATATATGAACCTTTGTAATTCACATGTAAACTCTTTTTAACTAATTTATATATGAACCTTTGTGATTCATATATGAACCTTTGTGATTCATATATGAATCAGTTAATTTGTTCATATGAGAAGTAGTTAAAAAAAATTCATATATGAATCACAAAGATTCATATATGAACACAAATGTTCATATATGAATTAGTTAAAAAAATTCATATATGAATCACAAAAGTTCATATATGAACACAAAGATTCATATATGAATCAATTAATTGGTTCAACTGATTCATATATGAACCTACAGTTAATTAGTTTTATATATGAAACACAAAGGTTCATATATGAATCACAAGATTCATATATGAATTAGTTATAAAGAGTTCATATGTGAATTACAAAGATTCATATATGAACGTATAGTTCATATGTGAATCACACAGATTCATATATGAACTCAGCCCGTGTTTTTTGTAAAAGTTACGAAATTGCCCTTCTATTTTTGGAACAGCCGCAACTTTTGACCAGTCAAAGCCGCAATTTTTGACCAGTCAAAGCCGCAACTTTTGACCAATTATAACCGATCTTGACCGAATAAATGGCCAAGATCACTTCTCTATTTCTCTAAATATTTGGACTTCTCTATTGAACCTAAGGCTATATATATATATATATATGTGTGTGTGTGTGTGTGAGAACAGTGGTGTTAATCAATGATGCATGTGAAAGGAGGGTTTTGTTCTTTTTCTTTTAGCAAAGGTTAATAAACAACATGATATATTCACTTTTGGTGTTGTCCTTCAAAACAATGGTACACATGATAATATATGCATCAATAATTGTTGACAATCACCATCACTTTATGTTGTTTCCTGTAAAATTCCCTTACCCAAAACTCTTGTCATATGATCATACTTTCATCTTCTTAGACTTACTTGTTCATGCACTACATACTCATTTTCTTTTACCGACTTAAAACTCGAATAGTATGATATAAACTAGAGTAATATGAACTTGAACTTTTAGTTCATGTTGCAAATTTGGAGAAATCTTAATTGGCATTGGTCTTATGGTTTTTTTTTCTTTACCGGTAACTATTACATTAATAATATAACGAACTAGTTGGTTTAAATATTTACTTTCTAACACTTGAATTAGTTGGTATTCAAAGTTTTGCAAGGGAATTGAATACCCCTCGAAAGCCTCACTCGATTTATGTTTCTTCGTGTATGAAGTTTTTTAAGGTCCTTATTACGATGATCAAGAAAGGACATGGGATTATCCTATATGCTAAAGAACATTCCTTCATGAATTATTAGTGATTTCTTATTATGTCTTATATTTTGCTATCTTTTTCATGTATATTTTAACTTTATGGTTGACATTTTTCATACACTCAACAAATTATTCAACCCCTTCTTATGCGTTCTCTTCTCTACCTCTAGCGTGTAGCTCAATTGGCAAAGGGGTAAGGTGACTTTGTCCAAATACATAACAGGTCTTGGGTTCGATCTCACCCCCCCCCCACCACACTAGCCTCAGCTGCTGAGTGAGCCAAAAATGACCCCTCACATTGATGTCCTTGGAGGCAGGTTCCGTGGTGGGTCGGTTAAGGTTGCCGGTAATCAACTTCTTATGCGTTCTCTTCATAAAGAAAAGATTGAAGGCATCATTTCAAATGGAAAAGTAAAGCATTATGTATGATGTTTTGCGGCGCCTTATGTGAGCCGAAAGGCCAAAAAGATGAACAACATTAACCCTTCTCATCATCCCGATATCCTTAAAAAAAGAAATTAAGGGCGTAAAAAAAGAGTAGGAATAAAGAACAAAGTGATGATCCATCGAATAACTTTTGATAAAGGAAAAGAAAAGCTCATGAATTCAATGGCTTGTTATTTTGGCACACCTTCATGTGGTTTCTTTTTACTTCTATAAGCAATGAAAGAATATGTTCTTAATTATTTAGTGACTTATTTCTTGATCATTGAATGCCTCAATCTCAACCTTTGCTTTTTCCTTTTCTTTCTTATGTAAAGTAGGGGATGTAATTGGATTTTGAAAGTACTAACCATGAATTTAAAGTCTTATAATACCGGGAATTATTTCTTACGTTTTCCATGAAATATTGATTTATAAGAATTCAAAATTGGAGTAGATATGAACATACTCGTATCAAATAGAAAAAGTTATGAGTTCTTAATGGTCGAGGGTGGCAAATTGATATTTCGATTTCTCCGCTCCTACTCGGATTCGGTCTCTTGGATTGATTCAATTCGGTTGAAGAAAGAGATTTGTTGGTGTTACGAGGCCGTTATGCTTATCACTTTGTGGTTTATATGAATTTTTCGAAATGGTATTCTCTTTAGCAACCCGAAGCCAAAGAAAGCGATGATCTTAGAGAACATTATAATTCGTGCTTATTTTTGGGATCTTGAACAACCCTATTAAATTTGAACGTGAAATAGGGATTTCAAATGGAAAATCTTGGGATCTTAAATTTAAGAATAAAGAACTCTAGTGAACGTAGACAATAAATTATATATTTGCCCTAGGGAGTAGGGATGATCTATTTAAACCTATAAAGGTTGTTAGGGGTGTTTAAAAAAGTGACCAATCCGATCAACTCTATCAACCTATCCGAAAAATAATTGAAAAATCAACCTCAGGTAACTCGACATATAATCGATATAAAATTAGGGTAATCCAAATTTATTGGATTAGCCCGAAAGTAACCCGATAACCCAATAAACGTTTTAGCGACTTCTCTAAAATTATTTGTAGTTCTATTTAATATGTATAAGCTAATAAAAACAACTCGGCAATAACGATCAATATGTAACTTATAAGAAGACATTATTGAAAAGTTATATGTAATACCTAAATATTTGATGAACTCATATATACTTTTGAATGATTGATTGTATTTCAAATAAATATTTTCTTATTTTATGTTTTCAATACTGTTTTTACATTGTTTAAACACAACCCGACCAAACCGAACGGATTGGGTTGAGTTGGATTGAATATTTTTAAACCGTCAACATTGGTTTGGGTTGTTGAAATTCCTTCAACCCGATCAACCCAATTCGTGAGCATCCCTAGTAGGAATGGCAACGGGCCGGGTTCGGGCCGGTTATTAGTATCCCCGTCCCCAAAACCGATAACCAAAACCATCCCCGAAACCGTCCCGATCCCCTTCGGGGATCTTATCGGGGATCCCCATCGGGTCCCCGCGGTTTCCCCGATCCCCATTGGGGAACCCGTTAAGGGTAAAAATCTCTTTTCCTCGTTGGTTTCCCTGTTCACCGTTGGTTATACCCGAACTCGAAACCGACCTTTTTTCTATTACAAAATGTTAATTTTCACAACTAAAATTTTCTACACATGCAAGTCTAAATGTCTCAAACAATGTCATAAATTACAATATTAAAGTAAATCGAAGTTCAAATATCGTACGACTAACACGATTTCACGATTAGACAAATAAAATAGATTTTTTTTCGACAGACTTATTTGGGATGTTGAGGTAAAAAGGATAAAATCTTCAAAATTTAATGTTAGTATTTTTCTAAATGATATTATATACACATAATTAACACATATATAGATATATTAATATATATATATACACACACATATCGGGCCGGGCCGGTGATCTTCGTCCCCGCCCCCATCCCCGTCCCCGATAAAATCCCCGAATACGTCCCCGATCCCTGCCCCGTCCCCGATAAGGAGTCCTCGTCCCCGGCCCGAAAACTTCGGTTTTCGGTTTTCACCATCGGTTTTCGGTTTTTTTGCCATCCCTAATCCCTAGTTGTGTTATTGTGTACATGGATAGAATTTTGAAACTTTAATTTAACAAGTATTAAGTTTGAATTTTACTGATGTTAAATTAGAAACAATGTTTTATTTTATTTTATTTTATTTTTATTTTTACGTGAGAAGCGTGAATTGTGGATCTGAAACTTTGACCACATTTAATCAAATTGATGTTCTCTCATGAATTGCAACTTAGAATAGAATTGATCGATTCCATGTCGGTGCATCTCACTCTAATGTGTATTCATTTTCATCTAAATGTTCAACGGTTGATAACCATTTTTCATATTTCTTATATTAATATCAACTTTTTATCGAAACCCAACCTCATTAATTTGATTAAATTTTCAAATATATTAATGAATTATAATAATAAAGAATAAGATTATTTTATTTAACTTGTACAAAATTCAAACCATTTTAACGTGGAAGTAACAGATTTTCAGGAACGAATTTAGGTAATGATTAATCCGCATTTTGGAGGATAAAAACACGTACTTTAGGGTTTCGCATATTACTTTTTTTTTGTTTGCATTACCACGCTTAAATTTATTTTTGTTTTTATAATCATAATATTTGACATTTAATCAACTAATGATATTTTTTAGCAGTTTAATAAGTTTAGGAGTGAATTGTGGATTTGGTTCACGTGGTTTGGTGTTTTCTTTGATCATGGTTTTCATTCTATGTTTATTATGGATATGGTACTTGTGGTATGCAATTTATTGTGATTATGATCTCTTACCACTAACACCGTTAAGTTTTAATGGTTAAAGACATCTTCCATAAGGGCATTATTGTCCATTTATCTTTCCCTCTCAATAGCATTAAATTGCATTATTTTAGGTATGCATAACAAATTAATCATTGAATTCTAATTTTAATTAATAAATTTTTACAAACATTATTTTAGGTATGCATAACAATTTTTTTACACGATTAATAAATATGGATTCCAGTTTTTTAATTAATACAATTCAAAATTACGAAGGGGAAAAAGAAGTTTATATGAAGGTAGAAATAAAAAAAATACCATTTCTGTGCGATATTGTTTTGCAGTTGTTTAACAATACAAATTCTCTTATTCTTGAGCAAATTCAAGCGACATCAAAACTTGTTGATCAACTTATTGCTGCATGCATGCATTCCACAAAAATATGGATTTTATATAATTAAATATCATTTTACAATACAAAAAAAGTACAAAAAACACATAAATCTTTTAATTATAAAACTAATTAGAGTATAGAGATAATTGTTATAAACCATTTTGAGGCTTTTCTCCATCCAAACATGAACTCAAACATCTCTGAATCCAAATATATATATGAATTCAGAGTGTAAAACAAAGTGGAGAAGCTATCATAAATTGCTTAAGCAGGTCAAACTAATTTAATGGTTGTAAAAAATTATTAATTAAAATTAGAATTCAATGATTATTTTAATTTGTTATGTATACCTAAAATAATGCAATTTAATGCTATTGAGAGGGAAAAATAAATGGACAATAATGCCCTTATGGAAGATGTCTTTAACCATTAAAACTTAACGGTGTTAGTGGTGAGGGACCATAGTCACAATAAATTGCATACCATAAGGACCATATCCATAATAAACATAGAATAACCATATCCATAATAAACATAGAATGAGAACCATATCCATAATAAACATAGAATGAGAACCATGGTCAAAGAAAACACCTAACCACAGGGACCAAATCCACAATTTACTCTAAGTTTAATGGAACTTACGGCTTATTACATAATTGTTTGATAATGACATAATGATATAGAAAGTAGATTATTCAGTAAGTTTTTAGGTTGAGTTTTATACAGAAAATCAAGCTTTTTTCGAACATCTTTCTTTCAATTAAAAATTATGCTTATGCCATCTATAAAATAGACTCATCCACACAAAAAACTTTTCAATCTATACAGATAAATTAATCCACACCGACAATCTATTCATAATAACTGTTTTTAGTATTTTTAGTGATGGGTGTTTGGGATTGTTTATTTAAAGTGCTTATTAACTTATTCCGATGTGGTACCGATAATAAGTAATTTTTAGTGTTTGGATGGTTAAAAAAGAAAACTGCTTATAGCGGTTTGACACCGGTGATAAGGAGTTTTTGATAAGCCATTCCATTATATCTTATTGACTTATTTGAAACAACTTATCAACTTAGAGATCTTTCCATGAATCTCTATTTTAGAAAACAAGATAACAATGTTGTTAGAGAAGAATAGCAAACAAAAACCTATTTTAGTCTATTTTAGCAATGCTGTTGGAGATGCTCTAAGCAATCCCAAACACTTTCTAAATAACAACTTATTAGCTTATTACGTTTTAGCACCATCATAAGCTAATCCAAACACTTTTTATAAAACATATAGTGATACAGATATAGGAAGAAGGGGAATTGAAGGGGTTAAGAAACGTGTAGAGATGCATGTCTGACACCTTACAGAAAGGGTATGTGCTCAAGTTAACCACTTGAGCTGAAACTCCCACGCCCACACCTACACATCTCAATATCTACATATTATAAATGGCACCTACACATCACGATATCTACATATTATTAATATATTGTAACACCTCATATTTGCAAATCCTGGAATAAATGTAAGTTTTGGGGCTAAAGTGAGAAGAAGGGAAATTTAAGGACTACTTGGCAAATCAGGGAAATTAATAAGCTAAAAACCCTTGTGTTCACCAATGTGGAGGTGACTTCCAATGAAGTTTTGACGATACGTTTATGCGTGAAGCGTTTAGCACAGCGGAGATCGATCGCGAGGAGTTGACATGAAACGAGAACTTGTTTGAGGGGTTAGGAGAAGAAGGTTCCTTCGGGAATCCTTGCCTGTCGTGAGGCGGCTGGGCATTATATGTCGATTGTCGATGTTGAAATCAATGACCGTTGTTTTGGCTGTTATCAGAAGGTTGGAATCGGAAAAGTAACTCAGGCGTGGTCATATTATTGAAATTATTCAAGGGTGTAAAAGGCACGTCGAGATAAGTGTGTGTGCACCCGGTTTAATGTTAGACCGCCTTGTGTGAGTGAATTAGACGATCATGATTTTATGGTTCATCTGAATCAGAGAAAGGCAAAGTCACGGTATAACTTTATTTCAAATGTAATTGAGTTGTGGTTGGTGACTGGCTAAGGGAAGAACCCTTGTTCTTCTCAATCCCAGTGGATTTTTGGGTGAGTTTATCATACTCCACTTGAATGTCGAAGAGGATGTTGTATCCGTTAAGCTGTGGTGCCTTGTTATGAGTTTAACTGGGAGCGTTGAAGCATTCTGTGGGTGTAAAGAAATACAATGAGTAGGTCGACTGTGTTGAAGAGTCAGAAATTCGTGGTAGTTCTCAGTGTTAAGTATTTTGTGAGCACTTGGCTAAAAGTCTCGACTGAGGTTTATGGTGAAACCGTTCGTTCGGGCACGTAGCGATGTGCGATGGGTGTTCCGTGCAAGCACGAGAGGAAGTGAAGACAGTATGGCAGATCAAGTATATATAGGCTTGCGGTAAGAAGTTGTCATGAGACACTGGAAAGTGGGACTATGATTAAAGAACTGTTATTTGAAGGGCATAAGAAAAGGGATCGCTATGTATGTCATCGTTAAAGAGTTGAGAAAGCTAAGTTCGTACGACCGGTCTAAAACGGGCACATGTTAGCGAGTCATTCTTTTAAAGCATCTTTAATGTTTCCAAGTTGGAATGGAAACAGGTGGTCGAATGTGGTGCCCTGGTTGAGAGACCTTTGGATTAGATTCGGTATTGTCGGGGAGAATATTTCACGTGAGCGTGTCGTTTAGTATTCGATCAATTGGAATAGTTTGAGTGAGCTTGGTCACTCCTCCTTGTGAGAGGGCAAGTGAATTTTGGAGGTAATTCCTAAATAGTGGAACCATTTGATGGGTGTTGTGAGAAACAAATGTGTGCCCGTAAGGTTGGGCCAGCTTGAGTGAGCGGATTTTTCGGATGATAATCTGTGCAAGTCTTCTCCATATAATTCTGTATGGAAACGGGATATGGCGTAATGATTGATGTGTGTTTGGATCATTGATTGGTAACTGTTATTGCATGTGTGATTCAGTGTGGTTTTAGGGAAAAGCTGTTTGTGCCAGACGAGCGCTGTATTGGCGGGATTACAAACTTTTGAAATGAATGTTGTTCGATAAGGGAACTCATGTGGAGGGAATAGGGTAACGATATAAGGATGACCTTGTGTGATGTCGACAAAATGAGTGGTTATTCTCTGCTCAGTGATTCGTGTTGTTGTGGCGTTGACTCCAGTAGAGTTTGCTTTCTTTTAAGAGAGTAATTTGATGTGTGAAACCCTTAAATTGGGCACGTTTAAATGACTGTGAGCCCAAGTGTGGGCGAAGTGGACAATACCTGGTACGGTTGGCCTGGTGCGATTAGTATAGTTGACTGAGGAGATTGCAAGTGTGTATGTTTTGCATGTTACAGACCTAAGAACGTTGTAGTTGGTCGAGGGGCGATTTCAAAGGATGTCGTACGCTGTCGGGTCTGAGCAGGAATGTATGGGTAAGTGAATAGGACTAAGATGATTGGATTGAAAAGCATGAGTATTTTGAGTCTCAAGTCGGGGGACAGTTGCATGCGGAGGACATCCCCACAGATTTGAGTAGAGTGTTTCGTGAGGAAGATGAAATTGAACCGCGTTTTATTGGATCAATGGAAGTTATCGAAAGAGTTGGGGATATAATGATAGACTGAATGTAATCGATGGAGTTATGGATAATTCATAGTGTGTTTTACGTCCCTATTTTAGGAAATGTGTGTTGGGAGTCGGTATGACAAATTTCCTGCAAACAACACGATTAGATGAGGAGTTAGATTTTGTGGTAGGGTCGGAAACGATCATTCAACCGGAAAATCGAGAAGTTGGGATACAAAGAAGTTGGTCAGGTGGAAGTACAATTACAATTCTTAAAAGTTGTTAGACAAGGTAGGATTTGGAATCAGAAGTTAATTCCAAATAATCACGGTTGTTCGGCAATGGAATTCCGAGGACGGAATTCTTTTAAGGGGGAGGTGATGTAACACCTCATATTTGCAAATCCTGGAATAAATGTAAGTTTTGGGGCTAAAGTGAGAAGAAGGGAAATTTAAGGATTACTTGGCAAATCAGGGAAATTAATAAGCTAAAAACCCTTGTGTTCATCTTGGTGGCGGCTCAACATTTGGAGAAGTGGGATTTGAGGAGAGACAACTTTTGGAGAATTGCATTAGGAGGATTTCACCAAGGACTTGGAAGATTCATCATCAAGGTATGATTTTCTATTCCAATCTTCACTTTCTTACTTGAATAGAGAAATTGGGTGTGTAGAAAACTATGATTTATTCCACTCCTAAGTTTATTTTGGGTAAAACCATTGGAATAAGAAGGATTTATGAATGTCTTGTGGGAGGTGAGCTTCTCTTTAGGAGCTTGCACCATTCCAATGGAGTATTCTAAGTTTTGAGCAATAATGGGGTTTTCGTTTTGAAAAGGATGATTCATGGGGTAATTTTGATGGGGAATTGCATGTTTTTAGTTTGAGTTTTGATTCCTTAGAATGTGTTAGCTTAAACCATCGATCTTAAGGTTTTTCTTCACTTAGAGTCGGCTTGGGAGGTTTTGGGAAGAAATTCGTCGTGCATATTTGGGGTTTGTGCAGGCCAGCAGGTTGCGCGGGCTAGGCCGCGACTTGAGGCCGCGGGCCAAGCCGCGCAAGTGGCTGTTTGTGATTCCTTCGTTTTGCTTCGTTTTTTCATTCGGGCCTAGGATCGAGGCATTGTTTGGGGGTTTATCTTAGGAGTTTATTGGAGATGTTTTGAGGCATAATTAGAGAGTTTAACATCACTTCTATTAACCCCAATTCAGGTGTTCGGTTGGTGGAAAAGTGAGTTTTGGAGCGTGTGTCGGTTTGCAAAAGCTAAGGTGAGTTCCCTTAACTCTTATGTGCAAATGAAATGTTTTGCTAAAGTTTTCGTAACTGAATATGGTTTTGAGCATGATGGGCATGATTAAATATTTTGAAAGGCTTTATTATTGCATGATGTGGAAACGTTTATTAATGCATGCAAGTTGTTTATACGTTCTTTTCTACGTAAGTGTGGGTTGCATGTCCTTGTGAGTTGTTGCTATGTGTGGAGTCGGGTTGCACAGTGTAACGCCCCAAAATCCGGGCCAATTTAAACCTCAAGTTACAACAGGTTATGACAATAAAACTACAACTTATATAGATAGCAAAGGAATTAACCATCAAGAGTGTAATTACAATACATGATACTTCGAATAACCTATCAATCTAATCATGTCACTATAATCAGATTAATTGAGTTATCTAAGCTATCCTTCAAAATCTCCCTTTTGGTAAATGCCACTTCTGCTATTCCAAAAACACTCGTCCCACAACCCTTTATTTGCCCGAGCCTGAACCTGGTAAGAAAACATTATATGAAACGATTAGGCCAACGCCTAGTGAGAACATTCATTTCAATAATAACATTTGCAAAAATCAATGTAAACAAGTTATAACAAACCTGGTTACTCTTTTTCTTACCGCACGTATAACTCTATTTCATTATACAATTTTATCCATTCCCATGACTATGACTGACAACAATTTTATCAGCATATCATACCCCAGAGCCACACTACGAATCTTCAAAGATTCTAGATCAATGCTCTCCACCAATAAATCGCGATTACACACGCCCATTTATCGGTAAAGAAGAAGAGATTACAAGTACTTATGTCAACCTCACTCTCTTCCTTAGAAATCAGGAATAACGATTAAACGAGAAATACCACACGCCTATTCCATGATTTCCCACAAACACTGGAATAACGATTAAACGAGTAATACCACACGCCTATTCCATGTGATTACCAAACTTTAGTGCCTACGGATCCGTATCACCTAATTGTACTCATACAGGTATTTAATCAATATAAATTCCTCATAGCAATTGTATAAGCGAATATCATATTTATACCTAATAAATTCCTTATATCAATCGTATAAGCGAATTATTTATCTCACATAGATTTCTCATAACAACCGTATGGGCAAATCACATTTAACACATTCCTGCCTAGTATCACACTAGCGCAGTCTATAAACTTAACATACTACTCTTTAAGGGTACGTATGTTCAAGCAACATAAAGTATATATATCAATTCTTAAATCGCACCTTTCCACGATTAACGAAACTATACTTTCCAATTTCTAGAATAGTACAGATAATACAAAGTCTCTGGATACCTTAACTATTATATTCTTTAGTTCATTTTCAAGATTTATTTCCAACAACTGTAAACGGACTGTTTTTATCCAACTCCCGGTATTCCCAACTCCCGGTATCCCCAACTCCCGGTATTCAACACATGTACCGGAACTTCATCGAAACTTATAAGTACCGGGATTTGCCTCTACCGGGACTTCCAACTACCGGGACCTGCCACTACCGGGACTTGCCACTACCGGGACTTCCACTACCGGGACTTCCACTACCGGGACTACGTACAGTTTATTTCAATAAGTCCACAAATCAACTTAACTGGTAAAATCAGTTCAATCTATGTATTCCTATTCAGTCCTCAATCAATTTATACAGCTATATTAAGGTTAGTACAACTTAAAAACACTGATTTGTACAACGAATCGAATGAACTCACCTTATGCTGCGAAACCGACTTCTGCACAAATAAGAACTTCAATCTTTTTGTTTATGATTCTGCAATTCAATCCCAAAATACAGATTCGTTTATAAACATACAACCACAACAAATTTTATCAAAACTATCACCAATTCCTTACCAATTTGATGAACAAACCCTTGCTTTCCTTCTTTCTCTCTTTTCTTTCTTTCTCTGATTTCTTGCCGACTCACAACAGGGGAATGAGATAATATCTCATTCCCTTAACCCTTTATTCATACACACTTGTACTTAATAGCAAAGCACACCCTCAAGTTCCATAAATTCCAAAAGTACATCCATACTTTCATTACTTGCATTTTAACCCCTAAATTGGATTATAAAAATCCCATACAATCCCAAGGTCACAACAAATATAAATACATCCCAATTCTTATTAAAATACTAATAACGAAAATTTAGGATGTTACAATACTCCCCAACTTAAAAATGATTTCGTCCCCGAAATCAAATCAAGTAAACAAATGAGGATACTTATCTTTCATACTTTCTTCTGACTCTAAAGTCACATTAGTACCTCGATGGTGTTTCCACTGTACTTTCAACATAGCTACTTCTTTACCACTACGTAGCTTTCTAACTAATCTTTCCAAAATTGCCTCTGGTTCTTCCATACAGCGACTCTTTTCGTCTACTCTCACATCAGTGAGTGGTATCACATCCTCTTCTTCGGCTAAACACTTCCGAAGATAACAAACATGAAAGGTATTATGAACCCCTTCCAACTCTGGTGGAAGATCCAACTGATATGCTTGTAAACCAATCCTTTTAGTGATAGTGAAAGGTCCTAGAAAATGAGGACTTAACTTCCCGCGTTTACCAAACCTTATCACACCCTTCCATGGGGACACTTTAAGCATCACGCGCTCCCCAACTTGAAATTCTTTTGGTCTCCTTTTCGGGTCAGCATAACTCTTTTGTCGGTCTTGAGCTGCTTTCATATGCTGCCGAATTTCTTTCACCTTATCAGCTGTTTGTTGTACTAATTCTGGACCAGCAAATTGTTTCTCTCCGACTTCTAACCAACATACCGGAGTTCTACATTTTCGACCATACAAGGCTTCGAAGGGCGCTCTTCCGATACTGAAATGATAACTGTTATTATACACAAATTCTACTAACGGTAGATGCGTATCCCAGTTACCTCCAAAATCCAATACACATGACCTGAGCATATCTTCCAAAGTTTGTATAGTCCTTTCACTCTGTCCAACAGTCTGTGGATGAAAAACAGTGCTCAAATTAACTTTCATACCCAATTCCTCTTGTAGTGATCGCCAAAACCTGGAGATAAACCGACTATCACGATCTGACACAATCGACACTGGTATACCATGTCTTGACACCACCTCATCAATATACAGCTTTGCCAACTTCTCAATTGGTGATGTTTCTTTCATAGCCAGAAAATGGGCACTCTTAGTTAATCTATCCACGATTACCCATATTGTGTCGTTACCCTTTTGCGTCTTGGGTAACTTCATCACAAAGTCCATGGTGATCTTCTCCTACTTCCATTCCGGAATTTCCAAAAATTGGAAACTTCCGTAAGGTTTTTGATGTTCTGCTTTCACCAACGAACATGTTCTACATGTTTCTACCTTCCGGGCCGCATCTACTTTCATAGCCGGCCACCAATAATGCAATTTCAAATCTCGATACATCTTCGTATTCCCAGGGTGTATGGAATACTTAGATCTATGAGCGTCTTCGAGAATCAGCTCTCGATTTCCTCCAGTTTTAGGCACCCAAACTCTACCTTGGAACAATTTGATCCCACGACCATCTTCAGTCAGCTGAAGATGTTGTTTGCTCATCACTTCCTCTCTCAGATTTTCTTCTCGCAAAGCCACCACTTATGCTTCTTTTATCTTTTCCATCAAACTTGACGTCACATCAATTCTAGCATTGGTCGTCTTCAAACATCCACTATACTCTTTTCTACTTAAAGCATCGGCTACGACATTTGCTTTACCAGGATGGTAATGCAATTCACAATCGTAATCTTTAAGTAACTCTAACCATCTTCGCTGTCTCATATTTAACTCTTTCTGATCAAAAACATGTTGTAAGCTTTTGTGATCAGTATAAAGAGCACAGTTAGTTCCATACAGATAGTGCCTCCACAACTTTAAAGCAAAAACGACCGCTGCTAACTCCAAATCATGCGTAGGGTAGTTCTTCTCATGCTCTTTCAGTTTCCTTGACGCATAAGCAATTACCTTGCCTTGTTGCATCAATACACACCCTAGACCCATCTTTGAAGCATCACTGTACACTACTAGATCTTCCGTTCCTTCTGGTAAGGCAAGAATCGGAGCTTCACATAACTTTTGACGTAAAGTTCTAAAAGTCGATTCCTGTTTCTCCGTCCAAACAAACTTCACGTTCTTTCTAGTCAGAATAGTCAAAGCAGATGCAATCTTAGAAAAGTCCTTAATAAACCTTCTGTAATAACCTGCTAAACACAAGAAACTTCTTATTTCAGATGCACTTCTAGGTGTCTCCCAATTTGCCATAGCTTCAATCTTAGCTGGGTCTACCTTGACTCCTTCTGAAGTGATCACGTGACCTAGAAATTGTACTTCGTTTAACCAAAATTCACATTTTGAAAACTTCGCGTACAATTTCTCTCTTCTTAAAACTTCTAAGACTTCACGTAGGTGTTGTTCATGATCTGCTTCAGTCTTTGAATACACAAGTATGTCATCAATAAAGACGATAACAAACTTGTCCAAGAAAGGTCGCCACACTCGATTCATCAGATCCATGAAGACAGCTGGAGCATTTGTCAACCCGAATGGCATTACTAGAAACTCATAATGCCCGTATCTGGTTCTAAAAGCTGTCTTAGGAATATCTTCATTTCTAACCCGCACTTGGTGATACCCTGGCCTCAAATCAATCTTAGAAAAACATCCTGCCCCTTGAAGTTGGTCAAATAGATCATCGATTCTTGGAAGCGGATATTTATTCTTAATCGTCACCTTATTCAGCTCGCGGTAATCTATACACATTCTCATAGTACCGTCTTTCTTCTTAACAAACAGGACCGGAGCTCCCCAAGACGAAGAACTCGGTCTGACAAAACCTTTATCAAATAACTCCTGGAGTTGAGTCATCATCTCTTTCATTTCAGACGGCGCTAGACGGTAAGGTGCCCGCGCTATCTGAGACGAACCTGGAATGAGATCAATTCTAAACTCTACCTGCCTTTCAGTAGGTAGACCAGGAAGATCATCAAGAAATATGTCAGGAAACTCACGTACCACCTTGATATCTTCCAATTGTTTCTTTTCCAACCTTCCATCTAAGACATACGCCAGATAGGACATACATCCTTTCATTAAACACTTCTGCGCCTTCACAACCGAGATTAACGGGATTTCCCCCTTTTGTTTTTCCCCGAAGATGAATACGTCATCCTTATCGATCATCGGAATCCTAATTAACTTCTTTGCGTAAAATATTTCTGCTTGATTGGCCGTCAGCCAATCCATACCCACAACTAGGTCAAACCCTCCAATTTCCATCAACAACAAGTTGATCGAAAATTTCGTCTCTTCTATAAGAATGGTACAACCATCAAGCCTTTCTCGAACCAAAGCTTGACCTCCATTAGCTACCTCTACTACTAAAGCATCATCTAAAGTAGTAACAGGCGTAGTTAATTTAGGATAGAATGATTTGGACACAAATGACAAATTTGCTCCACAATCAAACAAAATACGCGCAGGACAAGAATTAACAAGGAATGTACCCGAGACAACGTCCCTTGATTCTTTAGCTTCATCAGCGGTCATCTGAAAAGCTCGGCCCGTTGGCTTCGGAATAACTGGTTTCTTACTCTGATCGCCGCTCTTTTTCAGCTTTGGGCACTCCCGACGAAAGTGACCCGGTTGCTTACACTCAAAACATGTATTCCCCCTCACTGGAAAATTATTCGCAGTATGCCCGCTCTTTCCACACTTAAAGCATTCAGATGCTATCACTCGACACTGCCCGAAATGCTTGCTCTTACACTTTGGACACCAGTTTGGTTCACGGCGTGATTCATAAGAAGTACCTTTACCAGCGCTCCTTGACTTCTGTGAATGCTCTGATCGACTTTCCCATTTCCGCTTCTCCCCAACTTGGGTCTTTTCTTCTTTATCCAAGGCATATACATTTTCTATCACTTTGGCTTCTTCGACCGTCTCTCTCAACGTCGAAGCTTTAGAACTCCGCACTCGCGACATCATATCCGCCGACAGTCCTTTCAGATAAGCCTTAACTCTATCCTTCTCAGTTGGAGCTACATGCCCAACTAGATTCAACTTCTCCATGAACAGTTCCGTATACTTTCGAACAATATTAGTACCCTTTTTCAAATTTCGAAATTCCTCCTCAATTCGATCCATCTCGCTTTCGTTGCAGTATTCTTCCAAAAGCTTCTTTTTAAATGACTCCCAAGTCATTGCAGACATGACGGAAGTCGCAATTGAAGCAGTCAGCACATTCCACCACATCAACGCGTTTCCTCTCAGCATCTGCGAAGCAAACCTAACTTTCGTCTTTTCATCACATTCGCATGCCTGAAAGGCTTGTTCTATCTCTCTGATCCAGTTCACACACGCCACTGTATTATCCGCTCGGGCAAACTCCGGTGGTTTACAACTTAGAAAAGTCTTATACGAGCAACCTCTTTCTACTCTCTTTTCAGTTTCTGTTACTGGAGTATGCAGTGGAGGGATTATTCCAGCATCTGTTGTTGTTCGTGGTACCCCCGTCGTACGATCATCAAGCGCCTTCATGACCATTTCAGATTGTCTTTCCATTGCCGTGTTCATCATCCGCATCATATTTTCCATCATCCGAGACTCTATTCCTGCTTCTGGTGTTCTCGGGATGGCAGTACTGGTACCCACCCCATGCATCCGGCTGTGTGATCCTCCGATAGAAAGAAAATCCGGCGGAGTCTCAGGAACTCCACCTAATCCAGGTTGTCTTTCTTCAGTCCAGTCAATCCCAGTCCTATTCATTTCAGAAATAGGGGACAACGGCGGTGTATTTACCATTTTCTGATAAAACACATAGAAATAACCATAAGAAATGGTTACACAAATATAGACATACAAACGTACTTTATGGATCATTAATCACTGTAACTGTTTAGAAATAAGTATGCTTGTGTAGTAATATATTCATAATAACAATAGCTAATTGAAATTGTGAACATACTATACATGAGAATCCTCTTTCCATTGTCACAGTATTAATTTCACGTATTTCCGTCGACTCTAAGACTATCCCGTCTTAGTACTTCTACCCATATCTCACATATCATAACCTAATCCATCTCAGCTTAAGTCTAAGTATCTCATCAGCATACTTAGTTCGCTTAAACTAATGCTCTGATACAATATTGTAACGCCCCAAAATCCGGGCCAATTTAAACCTCAAGTTACAACAGGTTATGACAATAAAACTACAACTTATATAGATAGCAAAGGAATTAACCATCAAGAGTGTAATTACAATACAGGATACTTCGAATAACCTATCAATCTAATCATGTCACTATAATCAGTTTAATTGAGTTATCTAAGCTATCCTTCAAAATCTCCCTTTTGGTAAATGCCACTTCTGCTATTCCAAAAACACTCGTCCCACAACCCTTTATTTGCCCGAGCCTGAACCTGGTAAGAAAACATTATATGAAACGATTAGGCCAACGCCTAGTGAGAACATTCATTTCAATAATAACATTTGCAAAAATCAATGTAAACAAGTTATAACAAACCTAGTTACTCTTTTTCTTACCGCACGTATAACTCTATTTCATTATACAATTTTATCCATTCCCATGACTATGACTGACAACAATTTTATCAGCATATCATACCCCAGAGCCACACTACGAATCTTCAAAGATTCTAGATCAATGCTCTCCACCAATAAATCGCGATTACACACGCCCATTTATCAGTAAGGAAGAAGAGATTACAAGTACTTATGTCAACCTCACTCTCTTCCTTAGAAATCAGGAATAACGATTAAACGAGAAATACCACACGCCTATTCCATGATTTCCCACACACACTGGAATAACGATTAAACGAGTAATACCACACGCCTATTCCATGTGATTACCAAACTTTAGTGCCTACGGATCCGTATCACCTAATTGTACTCATACAGGTATTTAATCAATATAAATTCCTCATAGCAATTGTATAAGCGAATATCATATTTATACCTAATAAATTCCTTATATCAATCGTATAAGCGAATTATTTATCTCACATAGATTTCTCATAACAACCGTATGGGCAAATCACATTTAACACATTCCTGCCTAGTATCACACTAGCGCAGTCTATAAACTTAACATACTACTCTTTAAGGGTACGTATGTTCAAGCAACATAAAGTATATATATATCAATTCTTAAATCGCACATTTCCACGATTAACGAAACTATACTTTCCAATTTCTAGAATAGTACAGATAATACAAAGTCTCTGGATACCTTAACTATTATATTCTTTAGTTCATTTTCAAGATTTATTACCAACATCTGTAAACGGACTGTTTTTATCCAACTCCCGGTATTCCCAACTCCCGGTATCCCTAACTCCCGGTATTCAACACATGTACCAGAACTTCACCGGAACTTATAAGTACCGGGATTTGCCTCTACCGGGACTTCCAACTACCGGGACCTGCCACTACCGGGACTTGCCACTACCGGGACTGCACTACCGGGACTACGTACAGTTTATTTCAATAAGTCCACAAATCAACTTAACTGGTAAAATCAGTTCAATCTATGTATTCATATTCAGTCCTCAATCAATTTATACAGCTATATTAAGGTTAGTACAACTTAAAAACACTGATTTGTACAACGAATCGAATGAACTCACCTTATGCTGCGAAACCGACTTCTGCACAAATAAGAACTTCAATCTTTTTGTTTATGATTCTGCAATTCAATCCCAAAATACAGATTCGTTTATAAACATACAACCACAACAAATTTTATCAAAACTATCACCAATTCCTTACCAATTTGATGAACAAACCCTTGCTTTCCTTCTTTCTCTCTTTTCTTTCTTTCTCTGATTTCTTGCCGACTCACAACAGGGGAATGAGATAATATCTCATTCCCTTAACCCTTTATTCATACACACTTGTACTTAATAGCAAAGCACACCCTCAAGTTCCATAAATTCCAAAAGTACATCCATACTTTCATTACTTGCATTTTAACCCCTAAATTGGATTATAAAAATCCCATACAATCCCAAGGTCACAACAAATATAAATACATCCCAATTCTTATTAAAATACTAATAACGAAAATTTAGGATGTTACACACAGTAGTGTGTTGGACCATGGATTGTTGAGAATCCTTGGTGAGTGGTTTAGACCGTGTGCCTCGAATCCGTTTCGGGTGCACACGGATACGGCATCTACTGGGGGCCGTGGGGATCTACTGTGGGGGCCCCGAGTGTTGATCTCACATGAGGTGATGGGAGTTGAGACCACTGTGCAATACCCTTATGTGGAGTCGAGCATTTAAACTGAAATTTCGTTATTATTGTAACGGTTGAATGTTTTAAATTACTATTTGTATGGAACTGTTTTAAAGAGGGAATTCACTAGACCTCATGGTCTAACCCTCGCTTTTCAAAAATTAAAACCATTTTCAGGTTGGAGTATTGTATGGGATTCCATCTGGTGAAGTTGGAAAGTTGTGGTGCTATAGAAGAGGCATCGTCTAGTGAAGACTTGTAGATTACCGTCGGGCTTCCTGTAGCATCTTAGTTGCGAAGAGGATTATTCGTTGCGTACTTAGGGTTAGAATCGATGTAATGTGTACAATTTTGGGACCGTTTTGGCTGTATTTCTTGTAATTATGTTTTATGGAATTTGGGTTGTTACAAATGGTATCAGAGCCATAGTTTAAGGGATTTAGGTGACCGTATGGGCCTAAACTTAAACTGTAGAGTAGAGTGGGACGCAAATGAGATCTAGGAAGCCAATAGGAGAGACCTTAAGCATAGAGAATCTTAACAATGGTAGGGAGGACCCTCATGTAAGGTAAATTCAAGATCGCATCTGGCCAATGCTATCATGAATTTACAGGTGCATGGGTGTACTCGATCTCTATTGTTGGGATGATTGTCGGGAGCGAAGGGTTGATGTGTCTTGGGAGATCACTTGTGATGTGATGTCTATACCTTCTAGAAGAAGTGTTGTTTAAGATAGTAATGAGCCGACTAGAGGTATAATGTCTGGGATTCAAAATGAATAAATGGTTGGTTAGGGGCAAACTCCTAGTTGCTAGTGAGTCCCCACTCTTGGAATGGATGTGTCGATCAGTTGGGATAGGAAGTGAGAATTATGTTGGAATCTTGAAAGCTTCAATTCAAGATCGAGTGAGGGAATCTAGCCTTTGACTCCTTAGTCAAGCGGTCTAGTGGCAAGGATAATAAATGAAAGATATCAGTGTGGTATTGAAGTATGCAGAAGAGTAGAAGGTGAGATAATTGGTCAAATTATAAACCATGTTGAGTGGTCGATCAGGTGGGTTGTGAAGCACTTGTACAACAAGTTGTAGCAAGAGTAAGAAAGCGGTTGTTGGTCATAGTATGGTGTCAATGATGAGTTGATGTGAGTACAACGGTTGACCTGGTTAGAGCGAATAGCCTTCAATTGCATATTGAGTTTCATGCATTATGTCATTAAATGTGTTACACGAGTTCTTTCATGTTAAAAGCATGTACGTGCATAACAAATTTTCTTGTTTTGGGAAATAAGCTGACGCGCGCAAGTGTGTGTTTTTTTTAAAAGTAAAAGACAAACTTGTTTTCACTATATGATAAAGCTTTGAACCTAGTGATCTACGAATTATTTCACGCTTTTTCTTGTGGAGAGAATCTTCGTTACGAAAATATTGGAAACGTTTTATTGCGAGGTTTTGTTTTATAAACAAAATGAGTATTGATACACTATTATCATATGGATGAGTGTTGGAGTCGACAGACTCACTTTGTGTAAGTGATTTCGTTCAGAACTGTTCTAGTCGTGTTTGAAAGGTTTAATTAGTCATATTTTGTTGTGCCGACATCGAGTTGGTTGGACAAGGTTATGAATCATCGTGGGATCGCATGTGAACGATCTTTAAGGTCGCTGTGTTTTATTATTCAACTTGAGTGGTGGTGTCATGCATACTCAAACTTGTTTTACGATATCGTACCTACTACATTTTCAAACGTGCAAAATGATTTCAATCGTTGTGTCATCATGCATGAAGGCTATGAACTCGCTAGGTGGTGGAGGGTATTTTATTGAGGATAATGAAAGGCTTTGGGAGTTGAATTTTCAATTGAATAGGATATGGTCGAGTTATGACCTTAGTGTTTCCGTTAGAGGAGGTGGGTGAATACCGGGAGTCTCGGACAATGAATTCAGAATGTTAGTATGATTGTAGTTTGAACTATTGCTTGGTTATTTGAGAATGGTTACGTTTAGAGTGAAATTCGAAGTGGTCAAAGTGCTTAAGTTGGAGCATTTTAGTAAGTAGTAGTGCAGTACTTGATGAAATGTTATCGACCTTGAGTCTGAGTGCTGAGTTGATCTTGTAATTAGACTTTGCGCTAAGAAAGTGTTTTGTTTCCTTAAGAAAGGACGGTGGGGTATAAAATTGGTTGTGATGCGTAGGACGAAGTGGGTTCCATTAGGAATCCTGGTTGTCGGGGAGTTTTGGAATCATCGTCATGTTTTCCATTGATATAGAGGTTTGCGATTGTTTAATACATCCCAAGTTGGAGGTATTGTTAGGAGATTGAAACTTGAGAAATAAATATGTTGTGTGTGGATGGATGAGGTCATATGGGAGGGTGTAAATGGCATGGTGTTGGACCACCTAGTGTGGGCATTAAGAGAACGAAAGATCACCAATGTGGAGGTGACTTCCAATGAAGTTTTGACGATACGTTTATGCGTGAAGTGTTTAGCACAGTGATAGGCGGGTTCACACCCCCCCTAAATCTTACCGCAAGTGTACGGGTCGAAATCAAGTAATAGTACTAGAAAATACGAGTATCTAACACAGGGAACTAGGAACTAAGTATCACAATTACTATAAACTCTATTAACTGAACGTCGCAATTTTGAGTGGTTGGTACTAAACTAATTAATTGCAAGCAAAATAAATCAAACACAAAACAGTAAACAGCTTAAGAAACTTCAGATAGAGAAAACAGTTGAGGGTTGGAAATCCTAAGACGTTCACATACAAACACTTGACTCGAAACAGTTACCAGTTATTCCCCTTAATGAATACCCAATCTTAAAATCACCATTGTTCTTTCTCAAGCAACAACAATTTTATTTTGGAAACACAAGTTTTATCTCTCGATCTCAACTCATGGAACTCAAAATACATTAGAAACAAGATTTAACGGGACTAAAGCTTAATTTGATATCTCTATCCAAATTTCCACCTTAGGCATGCAATTTCTAGTTCTAGATTAACAATTAATTCTCTCGAACTTAATTGTTCACAACAAATCAAATGTAAATTGGCCAAATTCACAAAAGCATTAAGGACTAAATCACATGCTTCATTAAAATAGGAAAAACTGATAAAAATCTCAAGTCATTTGTTCATAATCTTAAATCAAACTCATTCCAACCCCCAACATCTAAAGATTAGTTCATGTTGGTGGTGGATTCAAACACACGAGAAAGAAAAGCGAAAGTGTATGTAAACATGGTAATCGTAAACGTGATAGTTGTGATGATGAACTCCCTTCTCTCGTGCTCGTATCTACTTCGCGTGTTGAACGTCTCCTCGATTGATCCTCTACCGTGGCTCCTAAATACGTGAAAAGTCTCCATAAATCGCCCCAAAGCTGCTCCCGTTCGTCGTGTGCGAGATGTGCGAAGAATGACCTAAAATCCGGAAAAACGCCAAACTTAAAGGCTGGAACAGAGACACCTGCGGTTTGTGCCGCAACTTGCAAACCGCGGGTAAAGTCACGCGTGTTCCTGATGCTCTCCGGGTCAGTTCTGGTCTTGGTTCAGGCACGGGTCTTGGGCTTGGATCTCGGGCTTCCGTTGGGCTTCGTTTTGGCTCTTTTTAGGCTCTTTTCAGCTTCTTTTCTTGATGATCACTGCCTTTTATATAACCTGCACATTTCACTCGATAAACCATAAAATCCCGCTTCTTTGCTATCAACACAAGCCAATATCATTGGTTTGAGAACCGAAAATAACGCCAAAAGTGGCGTTATCAACAACCCCAAACCGAGCGTTGCTTGTCCTCAAGCAAATTAGCGATACAAATAGAATAAAATCATATATCAGTGAAATATAATAACTGCACAACTCCCAATTGGTACCATGTAATGCACTGGTGATTTCCCATACCCGTGAATTGCTTATCTCACTATCGCCTCATTCTTATTCTGTTTGATCTATGGCCTTCCATTGTAAGTTGAACTCGTGACTGCTCCATTTCCATTAAGGTCGTACTAGGTCTAAACATACTAGGGAAAACATTTCGCCTCGACCCTACCTCACGGGATTCTCTCATTTCGCTCGAACCTAGGTTGTCGCACATGTTGTCATGTATATGAGGTTATGTACAAGAATACTCGAGATTTACATGACAACTCTAATAAAAGAAATGTCCAAAGGTCGATCTCAGAAAGGAATCAAGTAGCAAGACAGGGAATAATGGTAAGGGTAGTCGTATACTCTAATCACGTTTTCCATATGATCATCCAGGTCTTTACGAGGGTTGCAACGGGGCTTAGGTTATGGTTAAGAAACGAAAGGGAAAATGGTTCAACGATCCTTGGTGTGTCAAACTTTAGCAATTCTGAACTCTATAGCTTCAATTCCTATCACTTGGCCCTTTCGTCATTGCTGGAGTTGCTTTGACTCTCTTATTTCCTGTTGTAGATAATAGCTAAACTAACTGTTTTTTTTCTTTTTTTTGGCGGGGCATCATTGGCCCTCTTTAATTGCTTTTGGGCTTTGGATGCTTTACGTATCTGGCGGGCGGTTCTTTCGATCTCCGGATCAAGTGGTTCGATTTCCTTCCCTCGTGTCTTCCTTGGCATAAACCAATTAGTACCTGAAAAGAAAGTAGGCGAAGTTAGCAATCCAGAAATTGAAAGTGATGGAACAAAGTAAATAAAAAAATGTTCAATGTAATAGCGCTTATAGCTGGTAGTGCTATCAGTTGCAACTAATTCCCCGGCAACGGCGCCAAAAACTTGATAGGCGGGTTCACACCCCCCTAAATATTACCGCAAGTGTACGGGTCGAAATCAAATAATAGTACTAGAAAATACGAGTATCGAACACAGGGAACTAGGAACTAAATATCACAATTACTATAAACTCTATTAACTGAACGTCGCAATTTTGAGTGGTTGGTACTAAACTAATTAATTGCAAGCAAAATAAATCAAACACAAAACAGTAAACAGCTTAAGAAACTTCAGATAGAGAAAACAGTTGAGGGTTGGAAATCCTAAGACTTCCACATACAAACACTTGACTCGAAACAGTTACCAGTTATTCCCCTTAATGTATACCCAATATTAAAATCACCGTTGTTCTTTCTCAAGCAACAACGGGTTTTATTTTGGATACACAAGTTTTATCTCTCGATCTCAACTCATGGAACTCAAAACACATTAGAAATAAGATTTAATGGGACTAAAGCTTAATTTGATATCTCTATCCAAATTTCCACCTTAGGCATGCAATTTCTAGTTCTAGATTAACAATTAATTCTCTCGATCTTAATTGTTCACAACAAATCAAATGTAAATTGGCCAAATTCACAAAAGCATTAAGGACTAAATCACATGCTTCATCAAAATAGGAAAAACTGATAAAAATCTCAAGTCATTTGTTCATAAGCTTAATTCAAACTCATTCCAACCCCCAACATCTAAAGATTAGTTCATGTTGGTGGTGGATTCAAACACACGAGAAAGAAAAGCGAAAGTGTATGTAAACATGGTAATCGTAAACGTGATAGTTGTGATGATGAACTCCCTTCTCTCGTGCTCGTATCTACTTCGCGTGTTGAACGTCTCCTCGATTGATCCTTTACCGTGGCTCCGGAAGACGTGAAAAGCCTCCATAAATCGCCCCTAGACTGCTCCCGTTCGTCGTGTGCGAGATGTGCGAAGAATGACCTAAAATCCGGAAAAACGCCAAACTTAAAGGCTGGAACAGAGACACCCGCGGTTTGTGCCGCGACTTGCAAACCGCGGGTAAAGTCGCGCGTGTTCCTGATGCTCTCCGGGTCAGTTCTGGTCTTAGTTCGGGCACGGGTCTTGGGCTTGGATCTCGGGCTTCCGTTGGGCTTCGTTTTGGCTCTTTTTGGGCTCTTTTCAGCTTCTTTTATTGATGATCACTGCCTTTTATATAACCTGCACATTTCACTCGATAAACCATAAAATCCCGCTTCTTTGCTATCAACACAAGCCAATCTCATTGGTTTGAGAACCGAAAATAACGCTAAAAAGTGGCGTTATCAACAACCCCAAGCCGAGCGTTGCTTGTCCTCAAGCAAATTAGCGATAAAAATAGAATAAAATCATATATCAGTGAAATATAATAATTGCACAACTCCCAATTGGTACCATATAATGCACTGGTGATTTCCCATACCCGTGAATTGCTTATCTCACTCTCGCCTCATTCTTATTCTGTTTGATCTATGGCCTTCCATTGTAAGTTGAACTCGTGACTGCTCCGTTTCCATTAAGGTCGTACTAAGTCTAAACATACTAGGGAAAACATTTCGCCTCGACCCTACCTCACAGGATTCTCTCATTTCGCTCGAACCTAGGTTGTCGCACATGTTGTCATGTATAGGAGGTTATGTACAAGAATACTCGAGATTTACATGACAACTCTAATGAAAGACGCACAAATGTCCAAAAGGTCGATCTCAGAAAGGAATCAAGTAGCAAGACAAGGAATAATGGTAAGGGTAGTCGTATACTCTAATCACGTTTTCCATAAGATCATCCAGGTCTTTACGAGGGTTGTAACGGGGCTTGGGTTATGGTTAAGAAACGAAAGTGAAAATGGTTCAACGATCCTTGGTGTGTCAAACTTTAGCAATTCTGAACTCTATAGCTTCAATTCCTATCACTTGGCCCTTTCGTCATTGTTGGAGTTGCTTTGACTCTCTTATTTCCTGTTGTAGATAATAGCTAAACTAACTGTTTTTTTCTTTTTTTTGGCGGGGCATCATTGGCCTTCTTTAATTGCTTTTGGGCTTTGGATGCTTTACGTATCTGGCGGGCGGTTCTTTCGATCTCCGGATCAAGTGGTTCGATTTCCTTCCCTCGGGTCTTCCTTGGCATAAACCAATTAGTACCTGAAAAGAAAGTAGGCGAAGTTAGCAATCCAGAAATTGAAAGTGATGGAACAAAGTAAATAAAAAAAATGTTCAATGTAATAGCGCTTATAGCTGGTAGTGCTATCAGTTGCAACTAGTTCCCCGGCAACGGCACCAAAAACTTGATAGGCGGGTTCACACCCCCCCTAAATCTTACCGCAAGTGTACGGGTCGAAATCAAGTAATAGTACTAGAAAATACGAGTATCGAACACAGGGAACTAGGAACTAAGTATCACAATTACTATAAACTCTATTAACTGAACGTCGCAATTTTATGTTGTTGGTACTAAACTAATTAATTGCAAGCAAAATAAATCAAACACAAAACAGTAAACAGCTTAAGAAACTTCAGATAGAGAAAACAGTTGAGGGTTGGAAATCCTATGACTTTCACATACAAACACTTGACTCGAAACAGTTACCAGTTATACCCCTTAATGAATACCCAATCTTAAAATCACCGTTGTTCTTTCTCAAGCAACAACGGGTTTTATTTTGGAAACACAAGTTTTATCTCTCGATCTCAACTCATGGAACTCAAAACACATTAGAAATAAGATTTAACGGGACTAAAGCTTAATTTGATATCTCTATCCAAATTTCCACCTTAGGCATGCAATTTCTAGTTCTATATTAACAATTAATTCTCTCGAACTTAATTGTTCACAACAAATCAAATGTAAATTGGCCAAATTCACAAAAGCATTAAGGACTAAATCACATGCTTCATTAAAATAGGAAAAACTGATAAAAATCTCAAGTCATTTGTTCATAAGCTTAAATAAAACTCATTCCAACCCCCAACATCTAAAGATTAGTTCATGTTGGTGGTGGATTCAAACACACGAGAAAGAAAAGCAAAAGTGTATGTAAACATGGTAACCGTAAACGTGATAGTTGTGATGATGAACTCCCTTCTCTCGTGCTCGTATCTACTTCGCGTGTTGAACGTCTCCTCGATTGATCCTCTACCGTGGCTCCGAAAGACGTGAAAAGTCTCCATAAATCGCCCCTAAGCTGCTCCCGTTCGTCGTGTGCGAGATGTGCGAAGAATGACCTAAAATCCAGAAAAACGCCAAACTTAAAGGCTGGAACAAAGACACCCGCGGTTTGTGCCGCGACTTGCAAACCGCGGGTAAAGTCGCGCGTGTTCCTGATGCTCTCCGGGTCAGTTCTGGTCTTGGTTCGGGCACGGGTCTTGGGCTTGGATCTCGGGCTTCCGTTGGGCTTCGTTTTGGCTCTTTTTGGGCTCTTTTCAAATTCTTTTCTTGATGATCACTGCCTTTTATATAAGCTGCACATTTCACTCGATAAACCATAAAATCCCGCTTCTTTGCTATCAACACATGCCAATCTCATTGGTTTGAGAACCAAAAATAACGCCAAAAAGTGGCGTTATCACACAGCGAAGATAGATCGCGAGGAGTTGACATGAAACGAGAACTTGTTTGAGGGGTTAGGAGAAGAAGGTTCCTTCGGGAATCCTTGCCTGTCGTGAGGCAGCTGGGCATTATATGTTGATTGTCGATGTTGAAATCAACGACCGTTTTTTGGTCGTTATCAGAAGGTTGGAATCGGAAAAGTAACTCAGGCGTGGTCATATTATTGAAATTATTCAAGGGTGTAAGAGGCACATCGAGATAAGTGTGTGTGCACCCGGTTTAATGTTAGACCGCCTTGTGTGAGTGACTTAGACGATCATGATTTTATGGTTCATCTGAATCAGAGAAAGGCAAAGTCACGGTATGACTTTATTTCAAGTGTAATTGAGTTGTGGTTGGTGACTGGCTAAGGGAAGAACCCTTGTTCTTCTCAATCCCAGTGGATTTTTGGGTGAGTTTATCATACTCCACTTGAATGTCGAAGAGGATGTTGTATCCGTTAAGCTGTGATGCCTTGTTATGAGTTTAACTGGGAGCGTTGAAGCATTCTGTGGGTGTAAAGAAATACAATGAGTAGGTCGACTGTGTTGAAGAGTCAGAAATTCGTGGTAGTTCTCAGTGTTAAGTATTTTGTGAGCATTTGGCTAAAAGTCTCGACTGAGGTTTATGGTGAAACCGTTCGTTTGGGCACGTAGCGGTGTGCGATGGGTGTTCCGTGCAAGCACGAGAGGAAGTGAAGACAGTATGGCAGATCAAGTATATATAGGCTTGCGGTAAGAAGATGCCATGAGACACTGGAAAGTGGGACTATGATTAGAGAACTGTTATTTGAAGGGCATAAGAAAAGGGATCATTATGTATGTCATGGTTAAAGAGTTGAGAAAGCTAAGTTCGTACGACCGGTCTAAAATTGGCACATGTTAGCGAGTCATTCTTTTAAAGCATCTTTAATGTTTCCAAGTTGGAATGGAAACAGGTGGTCGAATGTGGTGCCCTGGTTGAAAGACCTTTGGATTAGATTCGGTATTGTCGGGGAGAATGTTTCACGTGAGCGTGTCGTTCAGTATTCGATCAATTGGAATAGTTTGAGTGATCTTGGTCACTCCTCCTTGTTAGAGGGCAAGTGAATTTTGGAGGTAATTCCTAAATAGTGGAACCATTTGATGGGTGTTGTGAGAAACAAATGTGTGCCCGTAAGGTTGGATCAGCTTGAGTGAGCGGATTATTCGGATGATAATCTGTGCAAGTCTTCTCCATATAATTCTGTATGGAAACGGGATATGGCATGATGATTGATGTGTGTTTGGATCATTGATTGGTAACTGTTGTTGCATGTGTGATTCAGTGTGGTTTCAGGGAAAGGCTGTTTGTGCCAGACGAGCGCTGTATTGGCGGGATTACAAACTTTTGAAATGAATGTTGTTCGATAAGGGAACTCATGTGGAGGGAATAAGGTAACGATATAAGGATGACCTTGTGTGATGTCGACAAAATGAGTGGTTATTCTCTGCTCAGTGATTCGTGTTGTTGTGGCGTTGACTCCAGTAGAGTTTGCTTTCTTTTAAGAGAGTAATTTGATGTGTGAAACCCTTAAATTGGGCACGTTTAAATGACTATGAGCCCAAGTGTGGGCGAAGTGGACAATACCTGGTACGGTTGGCCTGGTGCGATTAGTATTGTTGACCGAGGAGATTGCAAGTGTGTATGTTTTGCATGTTACCGACCTAAGAACGTTGTAGTTGGTCGAGGGGCGATTTCAAAGGATGTCGTACGCTGTCGGGTCTGAGCAGGAATGTATGGGTAAGTGAATAGGACTAAGATGATTGGATTGAAAAGCATGAGTATTTTGAGTCTCAAGTCGGGGGACAGTTGCATGCGGAGGACATCCCCACAGATTTGAGTAGAGTGTTTCGTGAGGAAGATGAAATTGAACCGCGTTTTATTGGATCAATGGAAGTTATTGAAAGAGTTGGGGAGATAATGACAAACTGAATGTAATCGATGGAGTTATGGATAATTCATAGTGTGTTTTACGTCCCTATTTTAGGAAATGTGTGTTGGGAGTCGGTATGACAAATTTCCTGCAAACAACGTGATTAGATGAGGAGTTAGATTTTGTGGTAGGGTCGGAAACGATCATTCAGCCGAAAAATCGAGAAGTTGGGATACAAAGAAGTTGGTCAGGTGGAAGTACAATTACAATTCTTAAAAGTTGTTAGACAAGGTAGGATTTGGAATCAGAAGCTAATTCCAAATAATCACGGTTGTTCGGCAATGGAATTCCGAGGACGGAATTCTTTTAAGGGGGAGGTGATGTAACACCTCATATTTGCAAATCCTGGAATAAATGTAAGTTTTGGGGCTAAAGTGAGAAGAAGGGAAATTTAAGGACTACTTGGCAAATCAGGGAAACTAATAAGCTAAAAACCCTTGTGTTCATCTTGGTGGCGGCTCAACATTTGGAGAAGTGGGATTTGGGGAGAGACAACTCTTGGAGAATTGCAATAGGAGGATTTCACCAAGGACTTGGAAGATTCATCATCAAGGTATGATTTTCTATTCCAATCTTCACTTTCTTACTTGAATTGAGAAATTGGGTGTGTAGAAAACTATGATTCATTCCACTCCTAAGTTTATTTTGGGTAAAACCATTGGAATAAGAAGGATTTATGAATGTCTTGTGGGAGGTGAGCTTCTCTTTAGGAGCTTGCACCATTCCAATGGAGTATTCTAAGTTTTGAGCAATAATGGGGTTTTCGTTTTGAAAAGGATGATTCATGGGGTAATTTTGATGGGGAATTGCATGTTTTAAGTTTGAGTTTTGATTCCTTAGAATGTGTTAGCTTAAATAATCTATCTTAAGGTTTTTCTTCACTTAGAGTCGGCTTGGGAGGTTTTGGGAAGAAATTCGTCGTGCAGATTTGGGGTTTGTGCAGGCCAGCAGATTGCGCGGGCTAGGCCGCGGCTTGAGGCCGCGTGCCAAGCCGCGCAAGTGGCTGTTTGTGATTCCTTCGTTTTGCTTCGTTTTTTCATTCGGGCCTAGGATCGGGGCATTGTTTGGGGGTTTATCTTAGGAGTTTATTGGAGATGTTTTGAGGCATAATTAGAAGTTTAACATCACTTCTATTAACCCCAATTCAGATGTTCGGTTAGTGGAAAAGTGAGTTTTGGAGCGTGTGTCGGTTTGCAAAAGCTAAGGTGAGTTCCCTTAACTCTTATGTGCAAATGAAATGTTTTGCTAAAGTTTTCGTAACTGAATATGGTTTTGAGCATGATGGCATGATTAAATATTTTGAAAGGCTTTATTATTGCATGATGTGGAAACGTTTATTAATGCATGCAAGTTGTTTATACGTTCTTTTCTACGTAAGTGTGAATTGCATGTCCTTGTGAGTTGTTGCTATGTGTGGAGTCGGGTTGCACAGTGGTGTGTTGGACCATGGATTGTTGAGAATCCTTGGTGAGTGGTTTAGATCGTGTGCCTCGAATCCGTTTCTTGTGCACACGGATACGGCATCTACTGGGGGCCGTGGGGATCTACTGTGGGGGCCCCGAGTGTTGACCTCACATGAGGCGATGGGAGTTGAGACCACTGTGCAATACCCTTATGTGGAGTCGAGCATTTAAACTGAAATTTCGTTATTATTGTAACAGTTGAATGTTTTAAATTACTATTTGTGTGGAACTGTTTTAAAGAGGGAATTCACTAGACCTCATGGTCTAACCCTCGCTTTTCAAAAATTAAAACCATTTTCAGGTTGGAGTTTTGTATGGGATTCCATCTGGTGAAGTTGGAAAGTTGTGGTGCTATAGAAGAGGCATCGTCTAGTGAAGACTTGTAGATTACCGTCGGGCTTCCTGTAGCATCTCAGTTGCGAAGAGGATTATCCGTTGCGTACTTAGGGTTAGAATCGATGTAATGTGTACAATTTTGGGACTGTTTTGGTTGTATTTCTTGTAATTATGTTTTATGGAATTTGGGTTGTTACATATATGCTTTTTGAATTCTGGTAAGAAGTTGAGCTAGACTAGTGAAAAACTGAAAATTGTGAGAAATGGATATCAATCGTTAGATGATAATAGACGCACACATTAGAATGAGATGAATCGAAATACACAAGATTAAATTACTTTTAAGCCGTAATTCATGAGAGTACATTTGATTAAAGTGATCAATGGATCAGATCCATTTCTCACGTTTTTTTACGTTAAACTCAATTTCTCACACGATCTTTCGCCATAAATGTTATTTATTAATTTGTTTATATATATGTATATATATAGGCGAATGAACGTGTGAAAAGTTTAGGTTAACATGAGAAGTGGATCTGAACCGTTCATCGCTCCCATGCCCTCACATGAATTGTGCGCTTTAGAAGTAATTGATCTGGTGCATCCATTTCTCATCAAACAGTTGATAACCACTTCTCACACTTTTTACGTTAACTTCAATTTCTCATCCAAACTCAACCCTATTATATAGGCATATAATTACAACTTTTCTATTTCCAACTATAAAAATGTCCAATGTCTAGGAATTAAAATTTAAAAAATGGATTATCCAACCCAACCAATACACAACAAAATTGGTCCATCCATACTCCGTAATAGAGATGGCTAAATGGGTTTGGTTCAGTTTGGGACTGGGATTGGGACCGACATGAGATTGGTATGGTCCGGGACCGTTTGGGACAAGTTTCGGACCGCTGGTCCTTAGTCGGTTACGATTCTCATCCAAAAACAAGGCCCGATACCGGATGGGACCGTTTATAGGACGGGCAGATTTTTTATTTACAATTTTTTTTAAAATTTATTTTTAAGTATATTTATAGGAAAACGTATTTCTTAGTGTATTTGATTGGCCCAATTATAATATAACCTAATTTTTAATATATTCGATTGACCCATTATAATAAAAACATATTTGTTGGTGTATTTGATTGATCAAGTTTTTCAAAAAATGTTTTTTATAAGGTAAAATTTGATTTAAAAAAAGGACCGGTTTAGGTCTGGTCGGGGACCGGTATCATAACTGGGCTTTATAAAATTTAACCGGGTCTTTGTGTTTGAGTCAGGATCAAGACCAATTACGAGTTACTATTTACAACTAGGACCGATTTGAACCCAATCCGACTTGACTCGAAACCGATTTTCAACCATCACTACTCCATAGTCCATAATAGATGGACCATATGGGCCTTACAATCTACTAACTTATTGTAGAACTCAGTCCATTGCTATGATACCAAATTTCCACATCCCTCTATAGTCAATTGTTAATCTGTTTTATATTGAATAAAAGTCTTAAATGTTGTAATTTATCATTTTATCCCTAAAATTTATTTCAATCAATTAAGACGTAAAATCCAAAAGTATTGAACTTTAAATTCCAAATCTTCAATCTTAGAGGTCGTTCACCAAACGCTTATCCAGGTAAGCGTTTACCGGTAAAATTCAACATTATTACTTACTTACCGGGTAGGATTTGAATCCACCGAAACGGTATTGTTTCCAACAATTTTTCTGGTAAGCGCTAGCCATGGTAAGAGTATCCGTCATCACTTATCGGGTAAGACTCTCGGCCTTTGTCTTAGCTCTTACCGGATAAGATTCTTGATCTTTATCATGTATCCGGTAAAGTAATGTGACTTGATAAACGCTACTTAAGTAAACGTTTGATAAACAATCCCTTAATCAAATAATTGAACTTCAAATTCTCAGTTTGGAAGACCATGTATTATTGAACATTATATTCTAGGTTCATTTTAATCATTAAGAAGTAAACCCAATATCTCTAATGAAATCATTCAATTATTATATATCATCTTGGTCTGAGTTATAACTTATAATTCAAAAGTTAATGTTCTTTCAGTGTTTATTACGAATATAATAATGAAACTGATTACCAAATGTTTATGAATAAATTATGAGATGGTGTTGGATCCCCAAATTTTTGGACATGTCGTCTCGCTCTTTTGCCAACTGAGCTACACGCCATAGGCTGGATCCCCAAATTTTACTAGAATGTGTATCTTGAAAATACAAACAACATAAAACTTCATAAGTTACAATATGAAATTGGTTATAATTTCCTAGATCTTGGAAAAGTAATTCACTTAAAAAAAATTATCAAAATTGGTAACAAAATGTTTACGATTATCAAAATTACGAATTTTTACCAATTTACAACTTTTAAAAGATTTTATAAAAGCCTATTTAAATCAGACGAGTCATGAGTTATGCCTCCAACGGGGGCGGGTTCACATAAAAGTAAAACCCACAAATTAATTTGTTTTTATATGATCAATTTTATATTACCTTAACATATAATATGTTTTGACCTTAAATCTTTTAGCTTGACCTTCAGTTTTTTTGTATAATTCCAATTAAGTCCATAAAGTCATAAAAAGAAGAAATTCTAAATGTCATTGACCTAAGCATACTTATTATTTTAATGTTTTTTTTATAAGGTTTATCTAGGCTTTGTCTAGAGTAGACTACATCCTTGGCAATTTGGAAACAAACAAATAAAACGGTCGTCTGAGACTAAGTCTGGTCACAGAATGCTGACGTCTAGACTCGAACCCGGGGTGGATGGGATATTCCACCACATCCCCTCAAGCCCTTGCCAACACGCCACCACCCTTGTGGTTTATTTATTTTAATGTTATTTTATAATAAAAATCTTAATTAGTAATACTTAGACGATCGAATACTACATCATTAAAATTCGTTTACATATAGAATAATCGTTGAGTAATACTTAGACGATCGAATACTACATCATTAAAATTGAAATAAATTCTATTTTTTTAACTTTGAAATATTTATTGTTAATTGTTATGGTTAGTGTTTGTTATTTGATTTTTAATTATTAAGTTTTTGTTAATTATTTAGGGTTAAATGTTAAAAGTTTTATTATTCTGCTAGGAAAACCGAAATATGTTCCGTAAGAAATTGTTATATTAATTCACTATAAAAATTGAGAATATTTTGAAAAGAAACATTCGAAACCGATAATATTGGTAATGATTCTTGCAATATAATGTTACTAAAATTCTGACTTCATCACCAAAAATTCTGAAACATCCTCTTCCCACCAATATGAGGGGAAAGGGGTATGACTACTGTAAAGGCAAGAATTAATATAACAATTTCGATTGAGATTTAACCGGATTTGGTGACGGAAGGAATCAAGGAAAAGAGATAACGAGTGGGGATCAAATCTAAAAAAAATCAAAACCATAGGGACCCAACTTGTAATTTACTTTAAATACAAGCTATGTTTTTGCAAAATTTAAAGAAAAACACCGAATCAAATCCAAAACTTAAGTTGGTATTTGTTTTTGTATCTTTGGTTTTATTTTTAATTTTATGTTCCTTTTCTAAAAAAAATAAACATCAAAAATTTAAGTAAAACACCGAAAGAGACATGTAATATTACTTTTCCCTTATTTTGTGTTATCTTTAAAAACAAAATATAGAGTGAACTACAAAGTTGGTCCATGTAGTTTGTTTGTATCCATGGTTTCAAAATTACAATCTCGCTATTGTGGTTTGGAAAACGTCTTGTTTTGATTCCTAATCCGGAATATTTTTCCTTCTTTTATAGATTTTTTTGTCTTTTGTCCAATTAAAATTACTTTTATGATTTTGATCATGTGATTTTTTGAATGAAAATGTCACTCATTTAAGAGTATTTTTTTAACGAAAGGTGTTATTTTTGACAAAACTTGTAGAAGAAGAGATTATATGAGGATGTTTTTATAAACTATGATGCTCATTTTGTAAATATGAGATTGTAAGGACAAAAGGTGTTATTTTTGACAAAACTTGTAGTTTACCCAAAAAAGTACAAAATAATATTCTAGTGTTGGCATTGGCACTGGCACGGGGATGCTTAGTTGGAACTTGGAAGCACGTCTTCAAAGAGTAGACGACAATCGCCCGTATATGCCAAAACTTTAACCTACTTTCTCTATATTTTTTAATTATATATTTAAATAAAAAAGAAAAAAATATATTATTCATTTATAAACATATATTTTTGAATGATGATTGAACCGATTGTTACGAATAATAATAATAATAATAATTTTCTTTTTGAGTTTTGGAAAGTGGAAGAAAATAAAAACTAATTTCATTTCATCATATGTGATAACACTAAAAACCCAGAAACCAAAGTCGATAACAATATCTATAACAATTTATTCACACTAGTCATGATTACCCTCAATAATCAAACTTACGCAAGAAAAATTGAAAAAACTAAAGAAGAAAATAAAAGATATAAGAAAACGATATTATATTCACATGAATTAAACAAAATTAGTGGATGAAACAACAAACCTGAACCGTAAAAAAATTCATATATTTTTAAAATTTTAATGAATGTTATGAATTTTTATTTTTATTATTTATCTTATTTTTATTTATTAAAAAATATATGAATATTTTTATTTTGTTAAATAATTAAATGTATAAATAAAATAATTAAAAAAGTTGATGTGGCGTTGAGGTGGCATCAGGGTTCAGAGTGTATGATAGGAAGCGGTACTCCACTTTAGGGTAAGGAGGGTAGGAAAGAAAAAAGCTGATGTGGCGCTGAGGTGGCATCAGGGTTCAGAGGGTATGATAGGAAGCGGTACTCATGGTCTAATAGTGATATAAAAGGTGAAAAAAGGTTGAAAATCACCATATAAAATGTGTTGGTTTAAACTTTGAAGTATATTCATTCTTATTTTTAGAAAATTATCTGAAGACAAAGATTGATCTGTTAGATAAAGGGATTATCAAATCCAGTCCACAGGCTCAGCATCGATTATGTGTGTTCAGAGGACATATTGAAGGAAGGGCCTGTTTGGTACTGGCTTAATGAGTTTAATAAAGGCTTCAGCTTATTCGCTCAGCCATATAAGGGTGTTTGGTACTGGCTTAATCAAATAAACGATGACTTAATCGCTAAGCTTTGGAGACGAAGCTTTATAGATGTTAGAATCGATGCGAGAATCAACAAATGAATCAAAGATGTAATCGAGAGAGAGAGAGAGAGAGATGGCTGGAACGGCCGAGGTTTTTTATTATCAGAGAGTGATTACAAAGATGTGATTAACCTAATTATGAAAGAAAAAGATCTATTTATACAGCCTAAGTTACAATAATAACAGACTAGCCCTTGTACTATGCATATATACAAATATAACTCTAACACCCCCCCCCCCTCAAACTCAAGTAGGGGAAGAATGAGCCAAGTTGAGTTTGGAAACAAGGGCCCGAAAACGCCCCGGAAGATGAGATTTGGTGAAGATGTTTGCGGTCTGATCAATGGTAGAGATTGGGAGAAGTCGAACGGTCTTGCGAAGAACATGTTGTCGGGTGAAATGACAGTCAATCTCGATGTGCTTTGTGCGCTCATGAAAGACATCATTGTGAGCAATCTGAATAGCATTGTTGTTATCACACCACAATGGTGTTGGGGAAAGTTGATGAGCACCCATATCAGATAGTAACCAGCGTAGCTATACAAGTTCTTGTGTAGTGTCAGCCAAGGCTCGATATTCAGCTTCAGTACTAGATCGAGCTGTCAGATATTGCTTCTTGCTGCGCCAGGAAATAAGAGAGTCTCCAAGGAAGAAGCAATATCCGGTGGTAGAGCGACGATCAGTTATGTCTCCATCCCAGTCAGCATCAGAAAATGCACAAAGTGTTAAGGACGATGTGGACGAGAAGTGAAGTCCATGAAACATTGTCCCTTTAAGATATCGAAGAATACGAAGAACCGCGGCATAGTGATCGGAGCACGGAGCAGCCATGAACTGGCTGACTATATAAACTGCATATGCAAGATCCGGTCAAGTAACAGTCAGGTAGACCAAGGAACCAACTAGTTGACGGTACCGTGTAGGGTCCCGCAGCGGGGTTCCGGCATTTGGATCAAGATGCAGATTTTGCTCAACGGGTGTAGAAGTAACTTTGTTGTCTGTAATTCCAGCTTTGGATAACAGATCTGAAATGTACTTGGCTTGACAGAGATAGATGCCGGAAGAGTCTGACAGAACTTCAAGGCCAAGGAAGTAGTGTAGCTTACCAAGATCTTTCATCTCAAAACATGAGCTGAGAGACTGTTTGAGATGGGTGATACCTGTAATGTCACTGCCGGTAATGATCATATCATCAACATACCGAAGGAGTAAGATAGTACATGCAGCAGTAGTCCGAGTAAACAGGCCAGAATCATAAATACTCGGAGAAAACCCCAATGAAATGATAGTGTTGCTAAATTTTTCAAACCAAGCACGAGGAGCTTGTTTGAGGCCATAGAGGGCTTTTCGAAGTCGACATACATGACCCTGACGGGAGGTAATACCTGGAGGGAGTCTCATGTAGACTTCCTCTTCGAGATCGCCATTGAGAAATGCATTCTTGACATCCATCTGATAGAGTGGCCATCTTTTGGTGGCAGCTATGGCTAGAAGACTACGAACCGAGGTGACCCGAGCCACATGAGCAAACGTTTCCTCGTAGTCAATGCCATATTCTTGATTGAAGCCTTTTGCCACAAGACGTGCTTTATATCGATCAATAGACCCATCAGACTTAGTTTTGATTTTGAAGACCCATTTGCAACCAATGGGTGACTTGCCCGGTGGGAGAGGCACAAATTCCCATGTATTGGCTTTGTCAAGAGCCTGAAGTTCCTCAGTCATAGCTTGCTTCCAAACAGGGTTAGAGGCAGCTTCCTTGTAGGAAGTGGGTTCATGATTGGACAGCAGAGTAGCATAACAGTGATAATCACGGAGGTGGGGAGGAACTTGTCTTACCCGGTCTGAGCGTCGTGCTCCAGCTTGTGATTGAGAGGAGCTAGGATCCATAGACTCAGCAGATGGCTCAGAAGTAGACCTTGGAGGTGGTGCAGATGATTGATGATGATCAGATGGCACAGATAGGATGGATGAAGGCTCAGGTTGAGACGAGACAGAAGGAGGTAGAACAGGTGGCACGGAGGAAGGCTCGGGTTGAGACGAGACAGAAGGAGGTGGAACAGATGGCACGGAGGAAGGTTCAGATGGAGGTGAGATGGAAGGAGATGGATCAGATGGAGAGTTGATTATGGGATCTAATTGGAGTGAGTCCAAAGAGATAGAGTTATCAGTGAAGAAGGAAGTGTAAGTGTTGGGTATGTCCTGAAATTTAGACACCGTTGAGAAGGGAAGATGTTCCCAGAATGTGACATGACGGGATATACGTAGTCTCTTAGAGACTGGATCCTAACAACGATAACCTTTGTGTTCAATACCATAGCCAAGAAAGCAGCATAATCGAGAATGAGGTTCGAGTTTGGTGTGTTCATGAGGTTGCAACTGAACAAAGCAGGCACAACCCCATACTTTTAGGAGTTCATATGCAGGGGAGACCCCATGGATCACTTCATAAGGAGACTTTTGATTTAGGATGGGGGGTCGGGTGTCGGTTGATGGTGTAAACAGTCGTGAAGGCAGTTTCCCCCCAAAAATGTTCTGGACAGTTGGTTGAGAATAATAGAGTACGAACAGTATCGAGGATGTGACGATGTTTACGTTATGCACGTCCATTTTGCGGAGAGGTGCCGGGACAGGAGTACTAAGAAAGAGTACCCTAAGATTTAAGAAAAGAGAGAAGAGAAGATTCCTTGTATTCCATAGCATTATCTGCTCGAAGAATCTTTATGGGCTTGGAAAACTGGGTCAGAATCATACGAGCGAAGGTGATATATATTTGAGGTAGTTCGGAGCGATGTTTCATGATATATATCCATGTGAAGCGTGTGTGATCATCGATAAAGATAACAAAGTATCGAGAACCACCCATGGATGGATGTGGTGCTGGTCCCCAAACATCAGAGTGAATGAGATCAAAAGGGGAAGCAGATTTAAATTCATTTAGTTGAAAAGGTAAGGCATGATGTTTGCCAAGTTGACAGGATATGCAAGAAACGTTTTCAGAAGAGGTGTTGCCTAACAATCTGAACTAGCTAACAGTTTTATCCTAGCTAGAGATAAATGTCCTAGACGTTTATGCCATAATTCAAAGGAATGGATACTGGAAACAGAAGCAACAAGATTCGATGAGTGTAAGGGGAGACGGAGGTAGACCACTTCAATTATCCGACCAACTTTACGGCCTACTCCAAGGATCTGCTTGGTCTTTGGATCCTGCACACAACACAACCAGAAAGATGAAACAAAACAATTAGGCCGGATTCCATAAGCTGAGTGATAGAAATCAGACTCAGAGATAAGTTTGGAATATGTAGCACATCAGGTAATTGAATATTGGTGGTAGATACAGTTCCACTGAAAGATACTGGTAAGCGTGTGTCATCCGCAGTACGGACTGATGAGAACATGTTGGAGGTTTGCTTAGAGATAAACCCGTCAGCCTTAGGTGTCATGTGGTTACAACATCCAGAATCAAATAGCCAAGGATTACCTGGTGCTGAGATATTGCACTGGGAATTCATACCCATAGAACCTGTCATGAGTCGCTCTATAAGCTCTTGGTTTCGGCGCAGAAGTTCCATAAGGTCAGACGATGAGTTGTTGTTGTGCGGTGTCTGAATTGCCGGCGTAGAGGAGTCTTGAGTGATTGATCCAGCATATGACTGAGTGCGTTGTTGCTTTTGCTTATCTGAATTCCGTGGATGCTTTAGACAGTTAGACCCATAGTGTCGTGGCTGTGTGATTCCACCCCAGCGACATTTTCGAATTAGGCAGTTGAGAAGAAGATGAGAAGTAGAGTGACAAAACGTGCAGTCACTGTATTGAGGCTATCCATTGAAATCCATCTGACAGATTTAGAAAAAAGAACTGGAACTGATTCGAACTGTTTGAGAGCTGAAACTGAAGACTAGAGAAGGGTTCCGGAATGTGAGAACCGTGAGTTCCGGATTTAAGTGTTCCGGAAATAAGGAAAGTGAAACGTGAGATCCGAAATTAAGATGTTCTCTCAAGTACTGTTAATCTCGAGCACTGCTGTGCGCGGAAGGCAAGGTTCCAGAAGATATCGAAAAATGAGTTTCGGAAGTGGGTAATTGCGGAAGACAGTTCCGCAGCGGAAGTAAGTAATTGCGGGACTTAGGGAAGCAGTTCCGGTACAAAGAGTTCCGGTATTAGGCAAACAGGTTCTGGTACATTGAAAGTCCCGGTACAGAAGGTTCCGGTAAAGATTGAGAGTCCCGGTACACTGAAAAATACCGGAAGTGTGTGTGAAGTCCCGGTAATGAAGATACCGGAAGTGTGTGAAGTCCCGGTAAAATGCGAAGTTCCGGTAATGAAGATACCGGAAGTGTGAAGTCCCGATAAAATGCGATAAGGTTTAGAGTGCGGCGATTTCGAAACAGGATTGATTCGACAAATCGCAACAAGGAAAAATAAAGAGAATAAATTGCAGAAAACGAACAATCAATCGTGTAGGAGATACATACCTACAGCTCTGATACCATGTTAGAATCGATGCGAGAATCAACAGATGAATCAAAGATGTAATCGAGAGAGAGGGATGGCTGGAACGCCCGAGGTTTTTTATTATCAGAGAGTGATTACAAAGATGTGATTAACCTAATTATGAAAGAAAGAGATCTATTTATACATCCTAAGTTACAATAATAACAGACTAGCCCATGTACTATGCATATATACAAATATAACTCTAACAATAGAAACAGACATATTATTTCCAACAATACCCTTTTCAGAAAAAACTCTCTTCAACCCTAAATCCTCTCAAAACTAAATACTCAGCTTTGCTTCTCTCAAGAAATCGACGACGATTTCTTCATCTGCATTCCTTCTCCCCATCATAGGTAACGTTTTTGGATGTTTTGCATTTTTTTCTCCATCGTGATATATAATCAGATATGCTTTACTTCTCCACGTCATTTTTCTACCTGTCATCCCTGTTGGCGTCGCCTTGAGTTCAACAATTTTTTGGTGTTGTCGCCATCAACCCCTCCGGTCTCCTTCACGTTGCAAATCATGGGTTTCAAGAGTTTGATTTTATGGGTTATGGATTTTTCATAATATTATATGTTATTGAAAGGATAAAATTTTGGAGTGGTTCAATGCTTCTTGTTGTTATCTCTACCACAATAGGTGGATATAGTGTTTATTTTTTATATTTTATTTTCTAGTTTAAGGATTAGATTTTGGTTTAATTTTAAGGATTTGATGTCTTAAGGCATTGATTTTGTATTTAGGATTTGATGTATTAAGGCATTGATTTTGTATAAGGGCGGAGCCACTTTAGAGCCAGAAGTGGCAGTGGCTCCCCTCATACTCCAAATTTCATGTATTTTCAAAATTTTACTATAAATTTCATGTATTTTTATGTATTTTCAAATAGTTTTCTTATCGAATACACAACTTTTTTTGCCATAAATTTCATGTATTTTCAAATGGTTTTCTTATTTATATGGTTGTCTACATACATCTTGTACGTATTTGTTTGTATAAATATAGATATAGTTATGTTGGTTAGGTAACCCATGATTTTTCCACTCTTTCTTACAACTATTTTTAGGACAAATATTTAATTAAAAACATGTATATATATAATATGGCAAAAGATCGTATGAGAAGTTGAGGTTAATTTGAGAAGCGTGAGAAGTTAATTTGAATCGTTGATCAATATTAATCAAATGCCCTCCCATGAATTGCGGCTTAAAAGGGAATTGATCTGGTGTATCTGGGTGCATCTCATCCTAATGTGCATCCATTTCTCATCCGACGATTGATAATCACTTCTCACGCTACTCACATTAACCTCAACTTTAAAAGGGGTTTCTCGACCTTGAAATTATGGATTTTCTTACATTTTTTCTAGGCACTCCCTAGATAAATTTTCTGGCTCCGTTTAGACGTCTGATTGAGATTTTTAATCACAAATTTATGTTTGTATTTGATTTAAGGATTCATTTTCTCTTTATGTTTTTGAGATTTTTTTTATTGAATTTATGTCTTTGATTATGATGTTTGAAGATTAGTAAAACAAAAAACAAGTAAAAGGGTAAAATGGTCATTTTTATTGCTCAGACGGTTTATTCAACACAACAAACAAACAACAATTTTATTAATAAATACAGACAACTTTATGCATAAAGTTAACTTTATTCATACAGAACTTAATGAAAATTCAACCAAACAGCCCAGAAGATGTTCTTCATGTACATCAACAAGGAGAAAGAGACAGAAGAAGATACAGGTGTTAATTTAGCATCCGATAATGAATAAGATAAGCAAAATTCATTATTATTTTTAACTTAATAACTAAATATGTTTATTAAATTAAATATTATAATTATTTTAAAGTGGCCACACCTAGGAAAAGAAGCCAAAAATAGATGCGGGGGCGGTTCGCTCCAAGTTTTCTTCTTTGTCAGCGCAAATAAAAAATGATAGATAATTCACATATTCCAATTCTCCTTTATTTAAAGAAAATAGCCTCAGTTTTAAACTGTATTTTATGATAGAACATTTTAGATGTTCTATTCTCGAATTTTAAAATGAAAGTAAGAAAAAATAGATATTTGTATTTACGTTATTATGATTGAAGGGGAAAATGTAACATCCCATATTTTTTCTTCTTCTTGCAAAGGTTAGAGTAAATATAGATTTTGGGGCTAATGTGTGAAGTGTACAACTTTGGGGGCTTGGTTGCAAATCAGAAAATGTGAATTGGTATAGAAAGGGGTAAAACCCTAAGTATCTTCATTTTTGGTTGTTCAAACGTATTGTGGGTGGCTAGAGGAAGACTTGGAGGAGTTTGAAGGTTCTTGAAGAGAGAGTTTGGATTTGGAGCTGAATGTGGATTATTTTTCATCTTCTTCAAGGTAATCTTTCCCTCTCTTGTTTTCTTCATTTGAAAGGATGAATTGGATGAGTGTGGTGTAAGATTTTTCTAGTGTTCTAATGTTTTGAATTTAGAAATCTATGGGTTTAATGTATTGGGAGTTCTAGAGTTGGATTATGGATTTTATTACCTCCTTTGAGAATCCTTCACCATTTCAATCGAGGCATCATTTGGGGGATTGTCTTAAGGTCTTAGTAGGGATGTTTTGGGATGTAATTAGATGGTTAACACCATTCTTATGACGTCCGTGTTTGGTTTGAGCTAAAGTGTGTTCCGGAGCGTGTGTCGATGTGTTAAGGCTAAGGTGAGTTCCCTTACCTTCTTTGTGTGAATGAAATGTTTTGCGAAAGGTTCTCATAACTGATTATGGTTACGAGCATGATGACATGATTAAACTTTTTGAAAGGTTTTATTGTACACGACATGGAAATGTTTACAGTTGCATGCAAGTTATTTATACGTTCATTTATACGTAAATGTTGATTGCATATGCTTGTGATGATGTTGTTATGTGGAGAGTCGGGTTGCACAGTGGGGAACTATTATTGATGCCCGAATGTCGTGCCTGGCTTTGTAAGGTGAATGTCGTGCCTGGCTTTGTAAGGTGAATGTCGTACCTGGCTTTGTAAGGTGAATGTCGTACCTGGCTTTGTAAGGTGAATGCCGTACCTGGCTTAGTAAGGTGATGAAAGTTGTGACCACTGTGCTATCCCCGTTATGTGGAGTCGAGCATTTAAACTGCATTTTCGATTATTTTATAACGGTTAAATGTTTAAACTACTGTTTATGTGGAACTGTTTTAAAGAGGGAATTCACTATGCCTCATGGTCTAACCCTCGCTTTTCAAAAACTAAAACCATTTTCAGGTGTTAGTCGTGTATGGAGTTTCATCTGATGATGATGGAAGGTCGTGTCAAGGTAGAAGAGCTAGAGGCTAGTGAAGACTTGTAGATTACCGTCGGGCTTCCTGTAGTATCTCGGTTGTGAAGGTGTTTCCGCTGCGAGTTTAGAGTAGAACTTATGTAAATTTCTTGTGTCGGGACCGTTTTTGGTTGTAATATTGTTTAATGTTATTTTATGGAAATTGGGTTGTTACAAATGGTATCAGAGCCATAGTTTAAGGGATTTAGGTGACCGGATGGGCCTAAACTTAAACTGTGGGGTAGAGGGAGACACAACTGAGATATAGGAAGCCAGTAGGAAAGACCTTAATCGTAAGATATCTTGACAATGGTAGTGAGAACCCTCATGTAAGGTAAATTCAAATAGCATATGGCCAATGCTATTATGGATTTACAGGTGCATGGGTGTAATCAATCTCTATTTTTGGGATAAGCGGTGGGTGTGGCAGTGTGTGGAAGGTTCTAACCTTGTATTTGATAGCAAAAGGCTGATGTGTCATGGGAGATCGCTGGTGATGTGATGATTTTACCTTCTAGGTGAAGTGATTTTCGGTATGTCAGTGGGTCGACTTGGCGTTTGATACTTGGAATTGAGGTGTCTACCGGTTGGGATAGGAAATGTAGACTATCTTGGAATCTAGAAAGCTTCAGTTCAAGATCGAGTGAGAGAATATAGTCTTGGATTCCTTAGTCAATCGGTTTAGTGGCAAGGTTAATGATTGCAAGAGATCGGTGTTGTTTTGAGGTATGTATAAGAGTAGAAGGTGAGATAAGTGATTAATTGTTAAACCATGTTGAGTGGTCGATCGGGTGGGCTGTGAAGCGCTTGTACTACAAGTTGTAGTAAAAGTAAGAAAGCGGTTGTTGGTCATAGTATGGAGTCAGTGAAGAGTTGAAGTGAGTGCAACGGTTGACTTGGTTAGAGTGAATAGCCTTCAATTCCATATTAAATTTCAAGCATTATGTCATTAAACTTATTACACGAGTTCTTTCATGTTAAAAGCATGTACGTGCATGACAGGTTTTCTTGTTTTGGGAAATAAGTTGACGCGTGCGAGCGTGTGTTTCTTTAAAATAAAAAGACAAACTTGTTTTCATTATACGATAAAGTTTTGAACGTAGTGACCTACGAATTATTTCACGCTTTTAATTGTGGAAGAGAGCCTTCGTTATGAAAATATTGAAAACGTTGTATTGCGAGGTTTTGTTTATAAACAAAATGAGTATTGACTCGTTATTATTATATATATGAACGAGTGTTGGAGTTAACAGACCCACTTTGGGTAAGTTATTCCGTTCGAAAAATTTTCAGTCACATGTGAAAGGGTCTCATTGGAGACAACCGTAGTGACGGCATCGATTTGGATGGACAAGGTTACGATTTATCATAAGAGTAACTGTGAGCGATCCTTGCGGTCGTTGTGTTTTACTATTCATCTTGAGTGGTGTTGATTCATGCATATTCGAGCTTGTTTTATGATTTTGTATCTGTTGCGTTTTTTAAAGAGTGCAAAATGATTTCAATCGTTGTGTTATTGTGCATGAAGGCTATGAACTCGCTAGGTCGGGAAGGGTATTACGATTGAGGTTGGGGAAAGGCTTTGGGGAGTGGAATTGTTAGTTGAATAATATGTGGTCGAGTTATGACCTTAGTGTTTCCGTTAGAGGAAGTGGGTGAATACCGGGAGTCTTGGGCAGTGAATTCGGAATGTTGGTATGAATGTAGTTTGAACTATTGCTTGGTTATGTGAGAATAGTTTTAATCGCGGTGAAGTTGAAATGGTCAAAGTGTTTCGGTGGGTGGAATAGTAATCAGTAGCATTACGTTACTTGATGTAATGGTTTTGGTTTTGAGTTGGAGTACTGAGATGGTTTGGTAATTAGAACTTGCGCTAAGAAAGATCTTGTGTTGGTTTTCTCTCAAGTGAGAACGGTGGGGTATAAGTTGGTTATAATGCGTAGGACGAAGTGGGTTCTGTTAGGAATCCTAGATTGTCAGGAAGGAATGGAATCATCGTCATGTAGTCCATTGATGAGGAGGTTTTCGACTGCTTAGCATGTCTCAAGTTAGGGGTGATGTCAGGAAATTGAAACGTGGGAAATGAACCGTTGTGTGTGATCGAATAATGTCGCCTAAGAATGTGTAAATGTTAGGGTGTAAGAACACCTTGTGAGGGCATTGGGAGAACGAAAGATCGCCAACGTGGCTGTGATGCCCTTTGAGGTTTTGATGATTAGCCTATGCGTAGGGTGTCTAGCACAGCGGAGATAGATCGCGTAGAGTTGACGAGAAACAAGAAATTGTTTGGGAGTTAGGAGAAGTAGATTCCTTCGGGAATCCTTGTCTGTCGTGAGGCGAACGGACAATTGCATGTCGATTGTCGAAGTTGAATCGGTGACCGTTCTGTTGGATAGTTGTCAGGAGGTTGGTATTGGAGAAGTATCTATAGTGTGGTTATTTTGTTGAGTTTCCTTGCAAGGATGTGAGAGGTTGTTTGGAGAAAGGTGTGCATCCGGCATGACGCTGGACCACCTTGAGTGAGTGCTTCAGAAGTGAAAGATTGTGGTAGCATAAGGGATCTCCTATGGGGTTGGGCGTAGCATGAAAGAAGTAGTATCTTTTGGGTGTGTAATGGCATCGTGAAGGCGTGTTTGTAATGTGGTTGCGTGGCACGATAGAGGTATGAGGGAGTGGTAGTGCTTTGTACCGAAGGAACGTGTAAGTTATAGATGTAATGATGGTTCGCCGTAATATTGGAATAGTCAAAGGTGGTGAGTATGCTCGATTGAAGTGTGTAGATTTTCAGGCAGTATACGTTAATGCTATTTTGAGAACTGGAGGTTGAGTTGCGGCTGGTGACGGGATGAAAGGAGAACCCTTGTTCTTCTCAATCCCATTGGAATTTAAGTGAATTTCCATACTTCACTTGATTGTCGAGGAGGATACTGTAAGCTGTGGTGCTTCGTTAAGAAGTTAGTCAGGAGCGTTGGAGTATTCCGTGGATGTAAAGAAATGCAATGAGTGGGTCGACTGTGTTGGAAAGTTAGGAGCTCGTGGTAGTTCTCGGAGCTAAGTACTTTATGAGGACATGGCTAAGGGTCTTGATTGATGATTTTGGAGGAACCGTTCTTTTGGGCTGTAGCGGTGTGTGATGGGCGTTCTGTGTAGCACAAGAGGAAATGACGACGGTATGGTAGATCAAGTATAGACATGCTTGCGGTGAGAAGATGTCAAGAGACACTGGAAAGGTGGACTAATTAAGGAACTGTTATTTGTAAGGCATAAGAAAAAAAGGGATCGTTGTGTATGTCATGGTTAAAGGGTTGAGGAAGCTAAGTTCGTGCGACGGGTCTAAAAGCGGGCTCATATTAGCGAGACATTCTTTTGAGGCATCTTTAGAGTATTAAGTTAGAATGGAAACAAGTGGTCGGATGGAGTGCCCTGGTTGAGAGACCTTTGGATTAGATTCGGTATTGTCGGGGAGAATGCTCCTCGTGAGCGTGTCGTTCAGTACTCGATTAATTGAGATAGTTTGAGTGAGCTTGGTCACTCCTCTTTGTGGGAGGGCAAGTGAATTTTGGTGGTAAATCCTATTTAGTGGAACCATTCGGTGGATTTGGCGAGGAATATAATTGTGTATAGGAACGAGTTATGGCTTAGTAATTGTTGCGAGTTTGGACCGTTGATTGGTAAGTGTTGTGGCACGGGTGATCGGTGTGATTTTGAGGAAACGTAAATAGTGCCAGGTGAAAACTGTATTGGTGGGATGGTGTCCTTCCTTTTGATAAGAATCTTATACAGTGATGAGAATGCGGTAACGATATGAGGGTAATCTTGTGTAATGTCGATGAAGGGAGTGATCAGTGTCCGTTTAGAGATTCGGGTTATTGCGGCGTTGACTCGAGTAGAGTCGTTTTCTCTCAAGAGAGTATTTTGGTGTGAGTAGTATGATTGATCGAAGAAATTGCAAGTTTGTATGGTTGGCATAATACCGACCAAAGAGCGTTGTAGTCGGCTGAGGAACGATTTCAAGGAATGTCGTACGTTGTCAGTTCTGATCAAAGAGGGATGGATAAGTGATTGGGACTAAGAGGATTGGATCGGAAAGTATGAGTAATTTCGATCTCAAGGCGGGAAAACCTTTCCTAAGGATTGGAGTAGTGTGTTCCAAGAAGATGTTGAGTTGGGCCACATTGTAATGCATTATGGCGGTTATAGAAAGATTTGGAGAGTTAATGGATGAGTTAATTGCAATCGGTGAAAATCTGGAACGTTTTGGTGTGTTTTAACCTTTGTAGCGAGTATGGGTTGGAAAGCAGTATAGTGTATCATCGCTGGCAATGTGTATATTTGAGGAGTCAGATTTTGTCATATCGTCAGGAACAATCTTTGGGGCTGGATGGTCGAGAATTTGAAAGGCAAAGAGACTGATCTTGTAGAGATGTTGTTGCAACTCCTTAAGAAATGTTTGGGGCAATATAAGCATTGGAAGTCAGAAGTTAACTCCTATTGCAGCATGGGCCCGACAATGGAATTCCGAGGACGGAATTCTAATAAGGGGGAGGTGATGTAACACCCCATATTTTTTCTTCTTCTTGCAAAGGTTAGAGTAAATATAGATTTTGGGGCTAATGTGTGAAGTGTACAACTTTGGGGGCTTGGTGGCAAATCAGAAAATGTGTATTGGTATAGAAAGGGGTAAAACCCTAAGTATCTTCATTTTTGGTTGTTCAAACGTATTGTGGGTGGCTAGAGGAAGACTTGGAAGAGTTTGAAGGTTCTTGAAGAGAGAGTTTGGATTTGGAGCTGAATGTGGATTATTCTTCATCTTCTTCAAGGTAATCTTTCCATCTCTTGTTTTCTTCATTTGAAAGGATGAATTGGATGAGTGTGGTGTAAGATTTTTCTAGTATTCTAATGTTTTGAATTTAGAAATCCATGGGTTTAATGTATTGGGAGTTCTAGAGTTAGATTATGGATTTTATTACCTCCTTTGAGAATCCTTCACCATTTCAATGGTGGAAGTTGATTCTAGCAAGGTTTTGGGTTTTAATGGAGTTTTGAGTTTTGGGTTCGAAATGATGAACCATTGGTTGAGTTTTAGATGGATTTCGTTAGATTAAATGATGTTTTGATGTTTGGTAATTGTGGGGAAAGGTTTAGAACATTCATTATTTCGTTTTGGAGGCTTAAAATCGATTTGGGATGAGTTGGGGTTGGGAAAGGGTGAGATTTCGGACTGAAAGTGTTGTGCAGAATTGAGAGGGACAAAACAGGAAGTTGCGCGGTTTGTCCCGCGGTTTGCAAACCGCGTGACAAGTGGCGCAAGCCCTGTTTTGTGTACCTTCTTCGGTTTGCTTCGTGTTTCGGGTCTAGAATCGAGGCATCGTTTGGGGGTTTGTCTTAGGGTCTTAGTAGGGATGTTTTGGGATGTAATTAGATGGTTAACACCATTCTTATGACGTCCGTGTTTGGTTTGAGCTAAAGTGTGTTCTGGAGCGTGTGTCGATGTGCTAAGGCTAATGTGAGTTCCCTTACCTTCTTTGTGTGAATGAAATGTTTTGCGAAAGGTTTTCATAACTGATTATGGTTACGAGCATGATGACATGATTAAACTTTTTGAAAGGTTTTATTGTACACGACATGGAAATGTTTACAGTTGCATGCAAGTTATTTATACGTTCATTTATACGTAAATGTTGATTGCATATGCTTGTGATGATGTTGTTATGTGGAGAGTCGGGTTGCACAGTGGGGAACTATTATTGATGCCCGAATGCCGTGCCTCGCTTTGTAAGGTGAATGCCGTGCCTCGCTTTGTAAGGTGAATGTCGTACCTGGCTTTGTAAGGTGAATGTCGTACCTGGCTTAGTAAGGTGATGAAAGTTGTGACCACTGTGCTATCCCCGTTATGTGGAGTCGAGCATTTAAACTGCATTTCCGATTATTTTATAAAGGTTAAATGTTTAAACTACTGTTTATGTGGAACTGTTTTAAAGAGGGAATTCACTATGCCTCATGGTCTAACCCTCGCTTTTCAAAAACTAAAACCATTTTCAGGTGTTAGTCGTGTATGGAGTTTCATCTGATGATGATGGAAGGTCGTGTCAAGGTAGAAGAGCTAGAGGCTAGTGAAGACTTGTAGATTACCGTCGGGCTTCCTGTAGTATCTCGGTTGTGAAGGTGTTTCCGCTGCGAGTTTAGAGTAGAACTTATGTAAATTTCTTGTGTCGAAACCGTTTTTGGTTGTAATATTGTTTAATGTTATTTTATGGAAATTGGGTTGTTACAGAAAATGTTGATGTTTTTAGATAGAAGAGAAAAGAAATAGAGATGTTATTTTTTTATATATACCTATATTTAATTTAGGGAAATTAATTAAAATGCCACAAGTTTGACCTCTTGTTACCAAAATGCCACAAATCTCTCCAGGTTTACCAAAATGCCACAAAAGCCCGCGATGGGCCCCGCGATCGCGGGGCCCAGGCTCACGTGGCAAACAGTTTCGGCCAAAAGCCCCGCGGAGCCCCCCAACTTTGCTCGTGTTGGCAAGTTTGGTCCTTCGTGGCCCGCGGTGGTCCCCTGCGATGGGCCCGCGGTAGGGCAGAAATTACATTTTTGGTCCTTTTTGTTTTTTTGGTCGCAAACTGCAGCTCGGTAAAAAAAAACTGGTGGCCAAAAGAAATTTTAGCAAAACCGAGCTGCTGCGTGAGCACGAGATTTTGGAGCTGCATTCGTGTCCGCAGGTCGCGCTCGCACACAAGTTCGACGATTTTAGCTTACGAAATCGTCAATCGGCACCCCCCCTGCGCGTGGGTAGGTGTTGGAGTAAAACCATGCAAGGAGTTTGTCAACTCCTCACATTTTTTCCTTATAAACCATTGAATTTTTACTCTCTCTTCCTATGTGGGACACCTTCCCACACCCAACTTGGTTTTTGCTAAATTCATCCAATTACTCAACTTTGAGCATCGATATCTCATTCACACATACTCCGTTTTGGACGCATTATATATCGTTTCGAAGCTCTCATATAGGAGAACATAAACCCACTAAGAGTTAATTATATATACCATATATATATATATATATATATATATATATATATATTTAAATGTGTACAAAGTTTAGTAAAAACCATAAATGGTTTTTAGTAAGACCATGTAAAAAATGTGAATTTCAACCGTGTTAAATGAGACTGTAGCAGATATATGCATCCAAAACCAACATATGATTCCACAACCATGAATTTCTTAACAGACATGAAACCAGATTCATCCTCTTGATATAACTTCAAGTGGTGATATTTGTGAATGGTTTGCGATCCATCAATGTCAATATTGTAATTACTATATGGGATTGGTGCAAGTTAAAGAAGTCTTTTAAGGATGCTCTACCCTACTGTAGAAATCAACTTCAAAACTGAAGTCCACAAATGAAGGAACAATTCCTAAATTTATCAGAAATACACACACATGCATACACATTGACAGTTTGACACACACATATGCTTTTGTAATAGAAAGAATTTCCTTGAAAAATGCTATTTTAACCTATTCCCTTCTATCTTTAGGCTATAATAGAGCAAAGGTATAATGCAGAATCCTATATTTTACACAACAATGTGTTAAGAGCAAAATGCTAATTTGACATCAGATTTTAAGTAATGCATGTCATTCAAGAGACATGTTTTCTTCATCTAATACGTCTCGAATTTGTTCTCATCCTAATTGAAAACAACCTCGTGGAAAATAGATATCTTCCATTTGTATACAAAAAAAAAGTTTAATACAAACAACACCATAAATGGTTTTTAGGTAACTTTGGACACATTTAAATATATATATATATATATATGTAGTATATATAATTAACTCTTAGTGGGTTTATGTTCTCCTATATGAGAGCTTCGAAACGATATATAATGCGTTCAAAATGGAGTATGTGTGAATGAGATATCGATGCTCAAAGTTGAGTAATTGGATGAATTTAGCAAAAACCAAGTTGGATGTGGGAATGTGTCCCACGTAGGAAGAGAGAGTAAAAATTCAATGGTTTATAAGGAAAGAAGTGTGAGGAGTTGACAAGCTCTTTGCATGGTTTTACTCCAACACCTACCCGCGCGCAGGGGGGTGCTGATTGACGATTTCGTAAGCTAAAATCGTCGAACTTGTATGCGAGCACGACCTGCGGACACGAATGCAGCTCCAAAATCTCGTGCTCACGCAGCTCGGTTTTGCTAAAATTTCTTTTGGCCACCAGTTTTTTTTTTACCGAGCTGCAGTTTGCAACCAAAAATGTAATTTCTGCCCTACCGCGGGCCCATCGCGGGGGACCACCGTGGGCCGCGAAGGACCAAACTTGCCAACACGGGCAAAGTTGGGGGGCTCCGCGGGGCTTTTGGCCGAAACTGTTTGCCATGTGGGCCTGGGGCCCGCGATCGCAGGGCCCATCGCGGGCTTTTGTGACATTTTGGTAAACCTGAAGAGATTTGTGGCATTTTGTAACAAGAGATCAAACTTGTGTGGCATTTTAATTAATTTCCCTTTAATTTATAGTGAAATATAATTAACGTGAATAAATAACTTTTTAAATATTATCTATTTTTTAAATTGTTTTCTTTTGTCGTATCCCCTTTCCTCCCCCATTTGTATGGAAAACCAATATTAATTTTTCTTTCTTTTCTCTTTTCTCTTTTCTTTCACTCCTTAAAAAGATTTAAGAGTATCTACAACAGTTTTTTCATTTTTGAAAAAATGAAGAAGGGAAATTAATTAAAATGCCACAAGTTTGAAAGGGGCTTACCAAAATACCCTAAAAAATTAATTTCTTACCAAAATGCCCTTTTTCCCCGCGATAAGAGCCCGCGATCGCAGGCAAGGACCAATTGTGAAAATTTTTGCAAGATATATTTACACTTTCAGTCCCTGGCCCCCGCGATCGAGGCCCGCGATGGCCCGTTATGGGGACTGAAAGTGTAAATAATCTTGCAAATTTTTACACTTTCAGTCCCTGCCCGCTATAGAGGGCTCCCTCCGTGGAAAAAAAAGGACATTTTGGTAAGAAATTAATTTTTTGGGGTATTTTGGTAACTCACTTTCAAACTTGTGGCATTTTAATTAATTTCCCAATGAAGAATATGAGGATTTTAAGTTATATTTTTGCTCTAACAGTTTTCCCAAAACTATCTCCAAAATGGAGAAAGTACGACAGATAATGAGTTTTTCTCCAAATATGGAGATAACCCCAAAAATGATTACAAGATGAGAGCACCAATAGAAATTTTAAAAATAAATATTTTAATATTTTAATCAATGTTTGTTTCTTCAAAATAGAGAATCTATTGAAGATGAATGTAATTTTTTTAAAGATTTTGACTTTTAGTTCTTCATTTTAAATTTTTTTTTTGAAGCAGCTGTGGGAAATACATAATTTTTTACTTTTCTCCTACTTTTTCTATTCTTTCTTTTACCTTTGTAAACACACAAAAAAGAGAAAAAATATTGAGAACACTGTGTTTCCGCTTCTATAGTTCTATTAGAACTTCAATATTTTTTCAAAGAAAGGAGATTGTGTGTGTTTAGACAATTATTAGTAAAATAACGTACTTTAGTTGTAATAATCAAAATGAGTAATAAATTTTGAAAATGATTTCATGTGTATTTGCCACATCATAAAAAAATCAAATATAAAATGACTTACTATTCTGTTACAAAATAATTACTTTAAAAATATCATATTTTCCTACCGTATAGTATATAAATAATAAAATTATATTCAAATCCCCACCATATTTGTTGGGGTTACCATTTTTGACCTTCTTCAACTTGGTTGGGTTGCCACCACTCGATTTCTATCGGATAGGGAAAAGCTTTAATGATGGGATTGTTCCGTTCGGGTGACGGTTAGGTCGTTGCACGTTTCGTGACGCGATCTTTTTCTTTCAAAAAAATAAATAAATAAAGTAAACTACAATTTTGGTCCCTTAGGTATGTTGTTTTTCCCATCTTTGGTTTTTAGAAAAATTTTATTGCAAGAAAAACTTTGTGATGCAAAAGTGCTTGATTTTGGTTCCTGAGGAGCAACACCGTTAAGTTGTCTCTGCTAAAACCCTCCACTGTTACTTATATGTCTTTTTACAAACACCAAGTCATAGGGACTAAGATTGCAATTTACTTTTTTATTCTTATACCGTTTATCTAAAATATAATTATGTTATATAATTAATAAATAAATATCACATGATTTAAAAATAATGACAATTTTAATTACTTGTAAAAGTTATTAAAAAAAGTTATTAAAAAGATGTCTGAATCATTAGAAAATTAAGGTAGAACTTGAGAATGTGGAATACAAAACAATTATATGTGCTTCTTATTCATTAATTCCAAAGTAAATCAAACATTTCCTCAAAATATGTTTGAACCCAGTAACTTTGTATCAACAAGATATGAATACCAAAAACCAAAATAATATCATAAGAAGCATATCATGTTTAACAGACAGACAGACAAACATCAACAGTCAAATGAAACAGCACACAGCCATACATACACATATGGCTTTTTATTCAACATAACAAAGACACAACCCTTCTTCATCACTTACTACTAACTACTCATACTCCTTTTCTTCAATCTCCTTCTCTTTCCAGCTCCCACCTTTCAATACAGACCGAGGAGAACCACAGCAGCTTCCGTCTCTCTTCACAAACTTCTGGTAAACGATCGAACCTTCTCCACCCAGCTCTTCCTGACATATCTCTTCCACGCTATACCCCTCCACATCAATCGAACATGTCTTCTCCAGAGACTTTGATGCAACGGCTGCACCAACAGCGATTGAGAATTCACCTGGTTCAAAACACGCCAGCACCCTTTGAACCATCTGCTCCAGGCTCACTGCTTTTAGATCGTACCCAACTGCCTCAAAGCTAGCGTAACTGAAACCATCTTCAGGGGTCACGTGAATGGTCGAGACCGCACCATCTTCAATAGCGTTCATGGAATAACCACACGGCTCGAACTCAAAGTCGCAGATGTCCGAGTCTGGGAGTATCTTTCGTATACCAGAGTCATTAGTCATGGTTCCAGCAGAGCTCCATTTAGTTTTGTAGAAGACAGATGCTTTCTCCCTGTCCAAACTAGTCATGCACATCTCGAGTGTGTACACTGGATCTCCAGAAGAAACAGGTCCAGCCGAAGCTGAATAAACAAACCACTTTTGGGTTTTGTCAAATCCACCCATCACGTAAGCCTTGCTGCTCAAACCAAGCTTCTCGAAATGACCATCAAGCACTGAAACTTCTTCGGAGAAGCTGCGATGTGGGTAGGACTGAGCACCAGGGAAGATGAAGCTACCACGGGTGTACCTCACTGACCGGACAGTGAGGGAAATGGAGTCAGCAAGCTTCATAATGGGTGGGATCGACAGAAGCAGCTTGGTTGTCCCACAAGTTTTGATGACGATCTTGTATGGAAAAACAAATAGACTAGACTCAGATAGAACATACGAGTCTACCTGGTCGTTTGACAACGAAGAGACTATTGTGCATTCAGCTGGGTTCAGAATCTCATCCAATTGGGCTTTCGAAAGTGCCCTGAGACCCCGCCCTTCAGGATCAGCAAAGATGCTGGGCTCAAAAAACGTTATTTCGAGCCTCTTTTCATAACCTTCAAAACCAATTGCAGAAACTGCCTGCGCCATTTCTTTCCAAATAAGAACTAAACCACCGAGGGAGCGAAAATGAAAGAATCGGAGAACAGAAGAAAAGGAGGAAAAAGGGTGCTAATTCTAAACTAATTTGAAAGCAGTAAATTAAAAGCACGTCGATTGACGTGATGGGAACCCTAGCTCAAATTATATCAGGATGGTTTGCGAGCGCACTGCATTAAGAAGATGAAAACAGATTATCAGAACATAAGTAATGAAAACAATGAACAAATACATAAACATCAAGCACGAAATAAAGAATAATTGCCCAAACGCTTACGTTAGAGTAAGCAGCCGATCTGAACTTCTTGATTCCTCCGTTTGGTCGAATGTCTTCAATGCTGTATCCTAGGGGAGCTTCGTAAAATAAAGATTTACTACTACTAGACTTTTTCCCACCTTTGGTCTCCATTAGAACATTCAATATCCTGTTCATCAAACATATCACAATGTTAGAAAAACAAAAACAATATCACATTTCACTCCCCAACGAGGAGGATAAAGACAAGTTAAGATTAAAAAATGACTGCAGCAAGGCTATAAACATATGAAATTGTCATAACATCATGAACTTTACTAATGTTCCAGATCTTAAAGATCATAGCCTACTGCCTAGAAAATTATTGGTGCCCAAAAAACTTTATTTATGCATAACATGACCCACCTACAATAGATAGATGAATAATGATATTAGACACCATAATTCAAAAGCCAACTTGGTTTGTTCTATTGGTCAAATTTGATCAAAATGGCTTTGAACAAAACAAGACTTGACTAGAACAAAAATACAACTATTATCTAAAAATAACAAAAAGATGTTGCAGGCCCTCAACAATCCACCTAATATATCATTTCCCGATTCTTCAATTCTAAAAATCGGTGAAATTTTAAAAAAATTGAACACATATACCCGATCTAAACAAAGAATAACTCAAGATCATAAAAAAATCTGAGAACACATAAAAACAAGAATTTAAAAAAATTTAGAAGAAGAAAAAGGCAACGCCATTCCTTGAGAATGTTATTCCTTTACAAAAACTCATCACGTGGACTTCAAATCCAATCTAAATCTAAAAACTTCCAATAAATCAGAAAACGAAAACCCTAGGTTCGAATCTGAAGCGCAACATATGCAAAGGATCCCAATTGTGAGGGTATGCATATACATTCATATAAACACATATCATATCCATCGATTACGATCTACAGCGAAAGAATTAGACTTACAATTCAAGGTTTGGTATGTATGACGTCTCTCGAACGAACAATCAAGAATCCGATCTGCAAGAAAACCCTAAAACATCAATAATAGAACAAAAGGCACAAATCGGAAACAGAGAAGAACTAGAATTACAAACTTACAGCTATGAAGAATTGTATGAAGAAGTGAATATGAAAACGATGAGAGGCGAATTCAATTGCTTTGGTATTTAGGGTTATCGTAAACGGAATGTTGATTGACGGCAGGGATGAGAGATATATATAGGGGGTTTTCGTGAATCTGAGCCACTAGTTTTTGAGAAAATTACATATGGTGCCACCGGGTGTATTTACCTAGAGGCTTCCTTGCGGTGTCTGACGTCCGAACCACGAGTTTGGAATATTTAGGATTGATTACAGCTGGTGGGGGGTTGGGGGTTCTTTAAAGTTAAAATTTTGTTTTTAATTAATTTCAATTAATTTTTATATTATTTTTATAAGAGTAAATTACACTTTTGGTCCCTGTAGTTTATACCTACTATCAAGTGTAGTTCCTATTTCAAATTAATTACAATTTTGGTCATTATGGTTGTCAATTCTATTTCAATGTTGATCTCTCAGACTAATTTCTTTTAAACATGTCTATTAACTCAGGGATATTTTTGTCATTTTATATTTTATTTCTTTTTCTTTAAAACTTAAAAACTAAAAATTAAAGAATATTATATATATATAGTCAAAACCTATAAAATCACAGTGTTCCCCATCGACAATTCCTCTCACTTTTCCCGACTCCCCCATCCCCTCCCCATTCCTCGTCTTCTTCTTCGACTGCCCACCTTCGTTTCACGCAACCTCATTTTCTTCTCCGACATATCTCTAACGGTAACCTCCATCCCTTGAATCCTTCGTCTTCTTGAAGCACCAACGGTTACCCAAGCCTCCGCCTGCAACCTGCAAAACATCACCATCGTAAAACTAACATGATTCTCTACATCCCCGACTACTTGCCGGTTTTCTACACCTCTTATTTGTTTTTTATTTTTTATTTATTTATTATTAAAACATAATACCACCCTCTCTCCCATAACCTCAACACCTGCAACTCAAGTGGTGTGACACCCCACCCAGTTTTTGAAGGAATCATCACATCCCTTTCATTTACCAATTTCTTATTATTCTTTCTCATCTCCCCCATCCGTAACCCTAAAACCCAAATAGGCAAATAAAATGCAACATCTCATATTCCATAACATGCCCTCATATCAAACCATCCAAGATTCTTACCTTCAATGTTTTTGTCCAAACCATCTCTTAAATCATATCGACAAGAACGAAGTTGCAGAAAACGACCATGATCGGGAACCCAAAAAAGAAAAAGAAGAGGAAGACCCTCTTCAAGATCAATGTGTTTCAGCCTAAAAATTGTGGGTTTCTTTCGACGGCCATAGAACCCAGATATGTGGGTTTCGTTCTCACGCTCACGATCACGATCACAAAACCAACCTTCTATGTCCCTCACGCCCATCTTCTCTTCCACCCAGATCAATGGGTTTTGTTAGACAATCGCAAAACGCAGAACCCAGGTCTATGGGTTTTATTCTCTAGAACATAGGTCTTGGGGTTTCAAAGTTTGGTGTCCTTTCTCAGTTTGATTGCAAAACACAGAACCAGATATGTGGGTTTTCTTTTCTAGATTTGGTTCCCTACTCAGATTGATTTAGGAGCTAACCAAACCAATTTTTTGTTTACTGAATTTGTTGATTTTGATTTTTACATCACAAATCCGCCGGAGAAGATGACCGAATGATGAATCGCCGGAACTGAAAACTGGTGATCGAGGGATGTCATTGGAAAAACATAAAAGGAAGGGAAAAGATGTTTGGCTGGCACATGTGATGTCTTTTCGTAATATAATATATATTATATAAGTTTTAAAGAAATAAAACTTTTGGTCTTTTTAAGTTTTAAAGAAAAAAGAAATAAAATATAAAATGACAAAAATATCCCTGAGTTAATGGAATTTTTTAAAAGAAATTAGTCAGAGGGACCAACATTGAAATAGAATGGCAACCATAATGACCAAAATTGTAATTAATTTGAAATAGGGACTACACTTGATAGTAGGTGTAAACCACAGGGACCAAAAGTGTAATTTACTCTTTTTATAAGAAATAAAACAAAAAGAACTTTAAGTTCAATTTTTAATACAATTATAATTAAGAAAACATATTATTTTAATTAAATATAATATAATTAAGGCCTTCCGTACCCCAAGCGGGGAAGGGGCTCGGGATGGGGAGGTGGCAGCGGGGTGAGGGCGGGGTTGGGCTACGGCCCGGGGTGGTCATGCGGGAAGGGATGGTTTTCGGGGTTGGGTTCCCGATCCATCCCGAGGGTTTTTTAAAAAAAAAATTTAATTAATTTTTTTAAAAAATAACCGTTGAACGGCTCTTTCTTTAAAAAAAATTCTCAATTTAATCCCACTATATATTTAACCCTCAACCTCTTATTTCTCACACCTCTCAACCTCTTATTTCTCACACCTCTCAACCTCTTATTTCTCACACCTCTCAAACTCTCTCAAATTTTCTCAACCTCTATATATTAAACAATATGGATTCGCCACAACCCGGTTCACCAACCGCATCATCATCATCCGTAGACACCGACGTGGAAAACGACTTTTTGTGGTGACGTGGAAAACGACTTTTTCACGAATGATATCGAAAGCCAAATCAGTGAGACACAACGCGCGGCAAATGTTCGAGAAGTCATAAACCGGGAAACTCATAATAACCTTCGGTCGGATTTGGTCGAACATATTTGGCGTATCCAAGTTCCCAACAATGACGACGAGTAGATTTTTAAATTTATTTTGTAATTTTTAATTTTTTAATGAATGATATGAATTTTAATTTTTATTATTTATTTTATTTTTATTTATTAAAAATATATATATAAATATTTTTATTTTGTTAAATAATTAAATGTATAAATAAAAGAATTAAAATAAATGAGGTGGCAAAGGGGTTTGAGAGAATGGGGTACGGATGTTTAGGGATCGTGAGGGATGGAAGAAAAGCTGATGTGGCGATGATGTGGAGGGGAATCATTGAAAGATTCCCCCATGGGGTACTGATGGCCTAATGATAGGAAATTTAAATATTAGAAAGTGACACTTTAATTATTTTAATGTTTAATTTCTTTTGTAATTAAAGCATTTATAGAAAATCTTTTAAATATACTCTAACTTCAATTTGGTTTAAATAATTATGATTTGGCTTTGATTTGTAAAATATTTTTAAATTACCAAAACAGAATTGATTTGGTTTGTGAGTATGAATTTATTTATTGTTAGGCCATCCGCAGCGCAAGCCCTCAAGCCCTCAACGTCACATCAGCGCCACATCAGCTAAGCCCTAAACACCCCCAGCGCATAACTAAAAGCCCTCAAGCCCTCAATGCCACATCAGCGCCACATCATTTTTTTAATTCTTTTATTTATACATTTAATTATTTAACAAAATAAAAATATTTATATATTTTGAATTAATAAAAATAAGATAAATAATAAAAATAAAATTCATATGATTCATTAAAAATAAAAATTACAAAATACAAAACACAAAACACTACCAATTATGAAATTTTTTAATTTGCTCTTTTCTCTTTAAAGTAACCCTCAAAACGTCTCCCGTAAGGTGATCATGCGAGGTCATGACTTATGAAAAACTCGAAGTCTTTCTCAAATCGTTTTGAGCGTTCGATTTCGAGTTCTTGTTCCAACCTATCTCGTTCGAGTTTTGAGCGTTCGATTTCGAGATCGAGTTTTTTCATTTTGTATTCCATTGTATCATCAATCTTGTCGTTGAACGTCGTCAACAACTGAGTAACACTTTCGTTCGTATTCGACCCGGACGTATTACTCGTTGGTGTTTTTTTTGCCTTGTTTCTCCCGATGGGTCGTTGAAGTTGCTCGATGGAGTTGTCGTCATCGTCATCATTGGAAGGTTTGGTACGTTTTGAACCCCGCGATGAAGTTGTCGTCATCGTTGGAACGGCTCCCCATTTTGGACATTTTTTGAGGACTTCCCAAGCTTGTTCTTTAGAGAAAGCAAACCTTTGTTGTGCTTGGTACCGTTCGTGTGCCACTCGTGAAATGTCGGCATCACTCATTCCGCTTGGTCTATTATTGACCAAGTTGTTGTAGATGCCGCCAAAAAGAGCAATTTTTTTATTCAGGTCGTTGAACTTGGTGTTGAGTTGATGAGTTGTTTTATAATTGGCGCGACCCATCAAACTATAGAACACTTCCCCGATTCGGGTCCAAAAACCTTCTACATTTATGTAAATTCAAGTATAAGAATATTAACAAGAATAATAATAATAATAATAATAATAACAATAAAAATATTAACATGGGTTTGTGCGTTACCGATAACGGGGTCCTCCGAAACGTCAACCCACGCCGACACTAACGCGAGTTCCTCCTCGTTAGTCCACATCTGTTTGGGGGCTCTATTTTCATATTGTTTGCTTTTTCCTTTTCTCGATGGTCTCGGGTTTGATGGTTCCGGGTTTGATGGTTGTGTGTAGATGGATTGTGGTGTGTGCGGGCTAGTATGTTGGGTTTCCGGAACAATGTCGTCGGCGAGATTGATTGCGGGTGAAGGAATATTGTAGTTGGCCGGAGTAAAACCTTGTTCAATCAAACCGGGACGTGTAAATTGGTAAGGAAATTATTGGTGAAATTGTTGGGGAAATTGTTGCGGATATTGTGGCGGATTTTGTTGCGACCATTGTGGCGGAATTTGTTGCGACCATTGCGGACGATAACCTTGTTGTGTAAACGCTTGGAAACCAAGCTCCGGGTCTTCTTGCGGTTGTGGTGTATCCGGTCGGTTACGACGGGATGTAGGTGTTTTGTTTGGATTCATGATGAAATTTGAGAGAGTTTGAGAGAATTTGAGAGAGTTTGAGAGATTGTTGGTGTGAAAAAATAAGAGGTTGAGGGTTAATATATATAGTGTGATTAAATTGAAAAAAAAAAAAATTAAATAAAAAGTAGCCGTTGAAAGAGAGCCGTTTGAATAAAAAATTTAAAAAAAAAACAAAATATGTTTCGGGTTCCTCGGGTTTTCAAACTCGCACCCCAAGCCCGAGCCCCAAGCCCGCAGCCCCCGCAGCGCTGCCCGCAGGAGCCCGCAGCCGAGCCCGAGCTCGAGCCCGAGGCGGTGCGGATGGCCTTATACATAGATGAGAAATTTAGTGAAAAGATAAGAAGAGATCACGGTTCTTGATCATTTTTAATCTTAAACCCATTTATAAATTGTGTTTAATACAAGGATTAAACTGGTACACCTCATCACAGATTTACGGTACATCTAATTATAATATGCATCCAATGGTGAAGATATTTTTTTACTCTTCTCACCATAATTTTTATTTAAACCCAACTCATTAAATATAGTATATTATATATATGTATAATATATTACTATAAAAGATGACACCCCAAATATGGGGTAAGTAAATATTTATGATAAGAAAGGAAAGTGAGATAATAAATGAAGATTTGATTAATTTTTCATTGAGCCAAAAATAAAAAGGATTATAAAGTATAAGGGAAATTGTCAAGTATGTAAAGTGGGAAGTCAAGGGTTTAAAAGTAGGTGGTTGAAATCAGAGGGGCCTGTTTTGACAAATTAACAAACTTATGAGTTTTGAAAATATGAAACTGTCACCTTTAGGCTGCGTTTGGTACATGGGACAAGACAGAACAGGACGGGACATAACTCGTTGTCCCACGTTTGGCGTGACATGGGACAGGACAAAAATTCACTGTCCCACGTTTGGCGCGACATGGGACGGGGACGGGGACAAGGACTAGACAGGGTGGGACAGGATGGGTGTAACACCCCAAAAATTGGGAAGGACATTTTTGACCCACGGACGTCCGCATGGGTGAATGTCGGACGTCCGCGAAGGGCGGACTTCTGCATGTCATCCGCGGAAGCAATAGAGGTTTTGGAATGGGAGCAGTTCGGCCAAGGTCGGACGTCCGCGAAGAACCATGCGGACGTCCGCGACCTGTCTGATGGGTTAACTTGGGTATTTTAAGCCCTTTTCTCTCTCTCTTTCCTCATTCACTTTCAAAACCCTAACTCACTCTTCCTCTCCCTCTCTCAGCCGATTTCCTCAAGGAAACACAAACCCTTCTCCTCCTCTTCCTCATTTTTTCACCCAAACTAAACCTACTTTCCACCATTGTTGAAGGAGTGGAAGCTTGAAGCTTTTGTGGGTGATTAGGAGCTTTTGTTTGGAGATTCAAGTGATAAAGGTTTTTGAGATTTTGGCTTGAAGATGCAAGTTTCTTCAAAGGAGCTTACGTATGGGAAAAACCTAGATTTAGCCTAAATCTAGCAATGTGAGTTCAAGTTGCTTTGTGAAAACTTTGTACATGCCAAAATGTTATTTTTCCAAGTACTTATGTGTTTTTACATGAAAATTATCAATGGTTGAATTGTTTGGTGGGTTTTAACCCTTTGAAGTATTTATGGTTGTAAATATTATAAAACACTTATATTTGGAGTTTTTGGGAAAATGTGATAGATTAATCATACATGAAAATGAGTTATTGATTTATGTTATAAATGGAGTCTACTTGTTGTGAAAATGTATTTTGTGTATAATTTGGAAACATGCATTTAGTACATTATTGGACGATTTGGAAATGTACGGTGTGAGTCTTTTGGAAAAGTGGGTGGTCCCAACCCAAGGCTCTATTTCGGGTTTTCATGGATTTGAATTATTTATTGGTAAAAGTGTGTGTTGCTACGTTTAAACTCATTATGTGACTTTCCATGAATTATCTTTTGAGTTAGTTGAGCTCATGGCTCGGTATTGGATTTTATTTAGTCTTGGGAACATTTGTCCAGTTTTGATAGCTCAAAGTCGAGTTTTGATTATGATTTACGTTATTGGGAAATTGCATGTTTTGAGTGCACTTGTTTATTCATTTGGGGTCGTGTAATGTTTTAGACCTTGTTAGCTATGGATTCGTAGGCATTTGAGTTTACCAAGTTTCGCAGGCAAGAGATCGTGATTGATTGAGCTCAGTTTACGAGACGTTAGTTTCTCTTTTGTAGCACGGAATAGGCATCGGGTTCCATGATAAGTAAGGCGTAGGCCTATATGGTCGTGCATCGTCTCATGGGCAGTAAGGTGTAATTCCATATGTGCTTAGCACGGGATAGGCATCGGGTTCCATGATAAGTAAGGCGTGGGCCAATATGGTCGGGCGTCGTCTCATGGGCAGTAAGGTATAATCCCAAATGTGCTTGTTGTAGATTTGGAGTGGCCCAATGTATACACCTGTAGTGGTTGAAGGTGGGGGCTCCCTAGTCTCGCGGGCAATAGATCTGGAGTGATTGAGCTCAGTTTACGAGAGTAATCCACGAGTGCGTTTTATTGCATAGAAGGTGACCCACTTTTGTGTTCCGTCACGTGCAATGTAAACGGGCCTCCCCCGTCACCGAAAGGTGTTGTTTTGGGTATTTGTGTTTATCCATGTTTTCGGTGACATGTCATATTTAAATGAATTGTTCCCCACGTTATATGAATTATGGGTTATGATTTCATCCATGTTTTGAGATGTTTTGGAATAACGGTGATTTATACATGAATTTAATCGTTTTGAGAATCAAATACTATTTCACCTTTCACGTTGGTTTTGGGACGAGTCCATTTTGGGGATCATTTATATTAAAGCTTTCAACACGGGATCTGTGTGAGTTGGAAAAATTGGTGATTTGCATCTAAAGTAAACTATTTTAAAATCATGACTTAAATTTCAATTATCGCGATTTATGAATTTATATGGTCATGATAAAACTCTTGAACTCACTAGGCGTTAGCCTAACCCTTTTTATTTGTCGGCATGTGCAACAGGCTCAGGTTGAGAGTAGCTTTAGCTACACTGTGAAGTGGCGAGTGCTAGTAAGGTACACGAGAGGTGATTTTGATTAATGAAGTCTTCCGCACTTATTGAGATTAGCAACTTGTGTTGTGTTAAGTAACGCCCGTCTTAAGTTATTAATTGTGGGAATTATGATGTTTAAATTCCGAAGTGTTTTCAGGGATGATCTGTAGAAATGATTTTTATCTTCTTTTGGTTATTTTATTGAAATTAAAGTTAGTTGTTTGTTCCAATTTTGAGGGTGTTACAATGGGACAAAAAGGGCATTTTATTGTTCCACCAAAATAGGTGGAACAACATGGGACAAAAGTGAGACAGAAACAAAAAAATCACTGACCTACCCTCATTTGATATATAACTAATATGATATTAGTCTTAAGGGTCACCACCACCGATCACTGTTGCCACACCATCGGTTGCCACCGATAGCCACCGCCAACCACCCTTGGCCACCACTACTTATTCCTCCACTATAACAACATTCTCCACCATCTCCACTACCATTCGTCCATCACCACCACCATTACCAACGTTGACCACCTTCGCCTACACTAACACCGACCATGGGTGACCACTTCCACCTCTTCCTCCACTACTTCCTCCACCACCATCGCCACCTCCACCGATCACCGCTGCCCATTGCGCCACCAACCCCGACGATCACCACCAACCACCGTCAGCCACCTTCACCTCTTCCTTCACTACTACAACCTCATTGTGAGTTACTTGCTATGAACCTCGACACAGTGAACAATTCTCAAGATATTTGTTGAAAACTTGTGAGTAATATTTTAATAGAATTAGGGAGGTTCTTTGGTAGGGGGAGTGTTATATGTGCTTTCTAAAAACAAACCAAACAAATCCTTCGTACAATATACCTCGAATAGAGGTAGGGTCAGGGAGTGTATGATGTATGTAGACCTTACCTCGTGGGGTAAATAGGTTGTTTTCGTGAAAACCCTCAACTATAAAAAAGAAAAAGAAAGAAAAGAATCAACAAGTGCGACAAGTAGCAGTGAGTGTGCGTAAACAAGTAACATATATGTTGCAGTGTTCGTCGTTCTCGAATACTCTGACTCGTAAATTGTTGGCCTGATGGCCATCTACTAGAATATCCCTTATGTTTTTAGTTGGATTTTTCGGTCACAAAAAATTCTCACAATTCTCTACTTTAACCCACCCTATCTTTTTTTTTTATTGTTACACCATCTTCGACTACTCCCTACTTTTGAATCATTTAGTCTATATACTTAAACTAGGTGTATCATTTGATCCCAAATATTGACTTCTACCTCCCCTATTAAACATGATTGTTGTTTCGAGTTCTTGGTTTCAATTTTCGAGATGCTTAGCGCTGGATGAGAAAGAGTCGTAAACTCTTGGTGTTTATCATTATTAACGTCAACACCATGGCTTCAGGAAAAGGATATCATTTTAAGTGGCAAACATGTAGGAGAGGGGTTGGCTTGTGAAATATCCATCAAACTTCCAAATCTGAAGGTATGTGTTTACTCCGTCGATCGTCTACATCTATGCATCTAATGTTCGATTTTTTGGTCGATTTTCACCGGTTTGTGTTGGATTGGCTATTGCATTCTGAATTATCTTCATCTTTCAGTTATTCCTCTTCGATTGAGAAGTGAGCTCTAATGAGACCTATGCATCAATTGAATTTTTTTGAGACATATTTGGCTAATGTCTATTTGATAAAAAATAATACAAAGCAGGTAGCAAGATTGAGGATCTGAATATTTGGTTTCAGAATCGAATTGCATTCCGCTGCATCGCACGGGTACGATGACTAGTCAAATATAATTGGCTAGCCTTTCATTTCAATAAACATATGGTTAATTTTAGAGTAAACTACAATTTTCGTCCCTGGTGTATACCAAAAGCCATGAAAGTGGGACCTAAACTTCAAAAAGTACAAGAATAGTCCCTGGTGTCCTTATTTTGCTATGAAAGTAGTCCCAAACTCTAACGCCGTCTAACAAATGGCCGTTTAAGGCCTCATGTGCATCACACGTGATGGGCAATTTGGTCATTTCCATTTTTCCCTCTTATTTAAACGCCCTTTCGTTGATCCATACTTGTTTCAATAAACCCTCCATTTTGGTCCTTAACACATATCTCTATTAACACACACTGAGCTTCAATCTGAGCTTCAAATCTGAGCAAAAATCTAAGCAAACCTGAGCTTCATCTTGTTAATGCAACTTTAGTTCCATGTCTTCTCATACCTGGGTGATCAGAAAGGAGCAAGGGGATGACCTTTATCCCGAACTGGTTTATGGTATGTCTCTGTTTTTCATAAAATCCTTCCTTTGAGTTGTAAACATGTTAATGATCGAGCTGTTTATTTAAGTCAAACATTTAAGTTGTAAACATGTTAATGATCGATTTTTTTCCTTCTACAGATCACTATCTTACTCTAATAACAATGAGGATAAACCATGGAGGTGTTTTCACAAAGTTCCCTGGTAGAAGATACATCCATGGTAAGACTTCATTTGTGGACTTGATTGACACTGATTTGTTATCAGTCCATGAGATTGATGCTATGATGTTAGAGTTAGGGTACCAAGCATATGAGAAAATGTATTACCATTTCTTGACTCCAGGAAGTGACATGGATTTTGGGTTAGAAGCCTTAGGGAATGATAGTGATGTGCTGAAACTTTTGAAATTTGTTCCTAAGGTAAAATTTGTAGATGTATTTATAGAGCATTGGAAAACACTAGTTGATACATACAACTCACCACCACATGCTATAAAAATGGAGATAGAGGAACTTGATGAACCTGGAAATCAATATGGATCAAAGAAAAAACTTGTTAAGAAGACATGCAAGAAAAAACTGTTTCTTGAGTGGATTGACAATAAAGGTGAGGCATCTAATATAGATAAAGAGAGAGTTGTGGATAAAAACAGAGGCTTTGACTTAAATAAACAGGTTGATATGGATAGGCCACATGATGTGAGTGACATGTTGTATGAATAAGGGAATGATATGGATATCATATTTGACCTTAACTTATTGTTTAATGAACCTGAGGTGAATGGAATTGACAATGGAAAGGGGGTTGAGAAGGGAGATGCAGTTGACAAGGGAAAGGGGGTTGATCCATTTGAAGTATTTGATGAATTTGATCCATATTTTGTCATGGATTGTTTGTTACAACCTGAGATGGCAAAGGGCAGTGACATGCAACCTGATATGGGCAGTGGCATACATGTGGAGTGCAGTGGCATACAAGCTGATAGTGAAGGAGATGATGATAGTGTAGATGAGGATTATGTTGATGATGAGAATAGGATAGAAGAGGATGATATTGACATGGATGACTATGTTGATGGCAATGTAGAGTGGATTGGAGGAGTTGATAAAACAGTTGAGGATAGTGAAACAGATATGTTTGATTGGGCACTAGTGCTTAACTCTGATCAATTTTCAAGTGGAGATGAGATGGAAGGATCTGTTGGGCCCAAGTTGAAGAAACCACATGACAAAAACAACTTATTTTATTTGGGGCAAACATTTGGCAGCAAAACAGAGGTCATTCAGAAGATTAAGGACCATTCTATTGAGAGTAGAAGAGATTTAGTGTTGGTGAAAAATGATCTCAAAAGGGTGAGGGCCATATGCAGGGGAGTGTTACCACAGTTCAACGATTTTGGTGGGACAAGTGGGCCTGGTGGGCCAAGTGGGACACTTAAAAGAAGAAAACCCAAGATTACAAAGGGCAATGGTCCAAGATGTCCATGGGCTTTGCTCATCTCAACAGATGGAAACATACAGACTTGGACAGTGAAAACCTATGTTCCCACACACAACTGCCTCCAATGCAGGGACATCTCTCTGGCCACAACAACTTTTCTCTCTAAGAAGATTACAGAGAACATACTTTCTAATCCCACCATTCCAATACTGGCTCTTCAAACACAGTTGCAGCAGAAGTATGAGATTAATGTCTCAATGAAGAAAGCAATTAGGGCAAAAACCATGGCATCTCAGAAGATTTGGGGAGATTTTGAAGCACAGTTCAGTAATCTTAGAGATTACATACAAGAGTTGAAAAGATGTAATCCAGGAACTACTGTCAAGTTAGATGTTGAGGATGAACCAAACCCAAGTGTGAGTACAAGGAAGTTCAGACGGATCTATGTTTGTTTGGGGCCATTGAAACAGGGGTTTAAGGCTGGGAAGAGAGACTTATTAGGTCTTGATGGTACTTTTTTGAAGGGTCCTTTTCCAGGACAGGTGTTGACAGCTGTGGGTATTGACTCAAACGGTGGCATATACCCATTAGCATATGGGATTGTAGAAGCTGAGACAATGGCATCATGGACCTGGTTCTTAGAATATATTGGAGAGGATCTTGATCTGTGTACAAGATCAAACTTCACATTCATAACAGATAGACAAAAGGTTAGTTTTCCAACCACCTTACTTTTAGTGTGTATACTAATTGATGTTTGTGACAGGGACTACTTCCAGACATTGCAAAGGTTTTTCCATGTGCAGAACATAGACTCTGCCTTAGACATATACATGACAACATGGAGCAACATTGGAAGGGGAAAGCATACAAGGACCATCTTTGGCAATGTGCAACTGCAACAACTGTTCCCCAATTTCAACATGCAATGGAACAACTTAGAATGTTCAATCAAGCTTGTTATGATTGGTTGAAGCTCATCTCACCTCAATCATGGTCTAGGTCCCACTTCACAGGTTAGTTGAACTTACTTTCACTCAGTCTGTGTTACCTTTAGTTACCTCAACAAACTGTCTTATTTCACAGGTCGTGTTAGTTTAACTTTCAATATTATTTTGTGCAATTCAGGTAGGTGTCATTCTGATGTACTTCTCAACAATATGTGTGAAGTCTTCAACAGGCAGATTATTGAGGGTAGGGATAAGCCAATAATTTCATGTTTGGAGTATATTATGCATTACTTAATGAAGAGGATAGTGCATGTGTTGAAAGTCATTGATAAGACTCGAGGACCACTCACTCCAACAGCAAGCAAAGCACTGGAAAAGAACAAGAGTGAAGCAACTAAATACAAAGTATTTTGGAATGGTGGAGACAGGTATGAGGTTTGTGGTCCTTGGAATGATCAAGTGGTAGTTGATGTGAGGGCAAAGACTTGTACATGTAGGATGTGGGAACTGACTGACATCCCTTGTAAGCATGTTGTAGCAACTAATTGGAACATGGCTTTGAATGGAGCAAATGTTGATTTGCCTGAGAAATGGGTTGATGAAAGTCTTTGGCTTGACACTTGGAAAGACATGTACAGATTCAAGATTGAACCCATCAATGGCAAAGCATATTGGGACAAGTTTGATTGCCAAACAACACTTACTGCACCAAACTATCATAAACAAATTGGGAGGCCCAAGAAGAAAAGAAAGAGGGGTCAACATGAAGAGAGCACTAGAGATGGGAAAGCAACCAAATTAAGCAGGATTGGGAAGACTGTGACTTGTGCAAAGTGCAGGAAGGAAGGGCATAACTCAAGGACATGCAAAGGTGGATAGATGTGAAGTGATAATGTATTTTGGTATTGTATTTTGGTATTGTATTTTGCTAATGTATGTATTTTGGTACTGTGTTTGGTAAGTTGGATGAAACAGTAGCTTTGGTTAGGTAAACATTTTCTGTGTGTTTGGTAAATTAACTTGGATGAATGTATTTTGGTACTATATTAGGCATAACTTGTATGAATGTTCATGGACCTGTGTTTTGGTAATGTATTTGGTTTTAAATGGGCAATCAAAGATATTGTGTTGTCTTTAATGAAATGCAAACATTCAACATCACAACAGGGTTTATGAAAGAAATAAGTTTTCATTGAAACTTTTGAACCATTACAAGCATTACAACCATTACAAGGCTTACAACCATTACAACCATTACAACCATTACAACCACCTACATTGGATTAGGTCAACTAAAAAAGTACAAAAATAAAGAAAACCCAACTGAGAACCAATAAAACCTTCAAAATCTTGATTTCCTTTTCTTTTGCGTTGAGGGAAGCTTCAACACTGTTCTTTGATCTTAGCAAACCAGGGATTACCTTCATAGCTCGTTGACACAACTGTTGATCGTACCAAGCAAAGAAATCGTATTTGGCAGACTTCCTTGCACACCCATAAAACCTACGGCCAGGGTTTTTAGTTGTCCATGAAGTCTTTATCATCGTTGGTACACCACAATCACAAACCACCATTGTCGATAATGTGGAGGAGAGAAAACCAGAAAGAAATCGAAGAAGGAAAACGAAGAAGAAGACGAAAGAAGAAAGGAAAGTCGTTGGTTTAAATGAGAGGGAAAAAGGGAAATGACCAAATTGCCCATCACATGTGATGCACATGAGGCCTTAAACGGCCATTTGTTAGACGACGTTAGAGCTTGGGACTACTTTCATAGCAAAATAAGGACACCAGGGACTATTCTTACACTTTTTGAAGTTTAGGTCCCACTTTCATGGTTTTTGGTATACATCAGGGACGAAAATTGTAGTTTACTCTTAATTTTATTTAACAATTGGCTATAGATGTTACCTTAAATTCATCGTTTTCAGTGATGCCACGAGTCATCATCCCCTTGCACGCAAGGAAGTGGGCTTGCAATTAAAAGAGGTGGCTCGATACTAGATGGAAGTAGAACAAAACATTTAATATTAAAATTATCTTTTTATTTACTTTATTTTCAAGTGAAGTAATTGTATTATTTTGTTTTAATGATTGGCATTTCATATATTGAAAGTCCAAGGTTCTAAATAGCGCGTGACGTGACGTGGCGGCGAGACCAAGCATCAAGTCTTATGAGTCATGGTGAGGATATGACGTTTATCAAGGCGTGACTTATGATGTCAGGTCTTTATATCATATATAATATTATATATAAAAATATATGTTTTGTACTATTAATTGATAAGTCAATGATAATAAAAAGGTTAAATTATGTTATATATTAAAAACTGACAAATATAACATTAAATACGTAATGAAAAATAAAAAAATTGTGCTACAAAAGACCGCACGTTAGGCCATGGCGTGCCGCATGCATAATGTGGCGTGAGACACAAGTCTTGAGTCACGACGCGCCATGACGGCTATCATGGCGAGCCTTTTAGAACAATGATTTAAACATCTAAAATTTTCAATTTATAGTTAAAGTATGAAATATACGTTCGTGACTTGTTACATATCGATAAACAAAATTAATGAAAATTCATAAAATTATTGATTGCATGATTATCGTTTATGATCTACTTTTGGTAACAGAATAGACGTGTTTTGTCATGTGTTTTGCATGTATGGAATCAATATAAACACGTAATACAACACACTCATGTCATTCTTATTCTAATGGTCATAAAAACGTGATATAATGAATCTTGTTTTTCGATGATTTGGTCAATAGTTGATATCCTCTAATTATGATGCATGCTTATTACATTTAAAGTAATTAATCATAATTTAAAAGGAAATTTATACAAAATAACATAATTATTGATGGAATCATGCTCATGGTGGTTATAGTGTCGATTTATTTTGCCCGTACACTCGGTTTTAACCTTTTTTTACCTATTCTACAAAATTGAAAAATTTATGTTGATATTTATTTGTATGAAATTCTTAAACTTGATTAGGTTTTTTCATACCAAGTTTTAACCGGACATTGAAAAAGTTATTCGGTTTAATTGGGCCTTTTAGCATGCCTTGGGCCCAAGTTCATCATTGAAAAAAAAAACTGATCTTTAAATTAGATATGGTCAAATGGGTCCGGTCCGATTTGGTATGGGATCGGCGGAGGAACGGGATCGACTCGACCCAATTTGGTGGGATTCGTTATGGCCCGACGATCGTTAGTTGGTTATGATTTTCATTAAAATATAAGACCTGACTCGGCCCGAGACCGGCCCGAATTTTCATTTATTTTTTTTAAATGTATAATTAAGTATATTTTTAACTAAAAACTTATTTGATAGTGTATTCGATTGATCCAATTATAATAAAATGAAATTTTTTAGTGTATCTAAATTCTAAAAAAAATCATAAATTTAAAATCAATTTAAAAAGGATAAAAATAAATAAAGTGGGACCGGTTCTCATAACCGGGCCTTCGTATTTGCGTCGAGACCGGTTACGAGATCACTATTTGCGTTTAGGACCAATTTAGGCCTGGCCCGATCTAGTACCAATTTTTGGCCATCTCTAGTTTGAAGGGTTTTAGCAACGACTTTTGTCGTCGTTAAAAGTTGATATATCCCTACAATCAGTTTACATAAACGACTTGTTGCCGCTATAACTTATAAATGAAACTTTTCGTCGCTGAAACTCACTTTTCTTGAACTAATTGATAAACATATTGATATATACATATAAACATTCAGTCCTACGAATATGTCAAAATATTCTACAAATTTTAGATATTTGTAATAAGAATTTGCATTAATTTCCATCATTAGTTTATAAATATTATATCCTGCTACGTTACAATAATATATATATATATATATACATATATACCGTCAATATGAAAGGCTACCAGGGTTCCTCAGCTTTTCGTTTTTTTAGGTTTTTCCTTAAATATCTCTCTCTCTCTCTCTCTATATATATATATATATATATACCAGCCTATATATATATATATATATATATACCAGCCTATATATATATATATATATATATATATATATAGAGAGAGAGAGAGAGAGAGGTTTAAGGGAAACCATAAAAAATAGAAAACTAATGAACACCCTAATAGCATTTCATCTGGACCGTATGCACTTGTGCATAGAGGTGCTCAAATTTCTGACCAACCCGAGACAAAAAAACTCAAACCGAGCCAACCCGATGTATTATCGATACTATTTTTGACCAACCCGCATATATTGGGTTGAAAACGGGTTAGGCTCAAAACAAACCGACCCAACCCGACAACCCGTGAAAAAGGCGCTCCAAATTCCAATAGTCCAAGTTCTATACTCCAATTCATTTAATGCCTCTCTTCCTTTGCACTTTTCGTGAAAAAAGGCAATTTATAAATAAAAATTTATAAACAATCTTTTACTAGATGATTTTGTAATCTGTTGAACATTTAAATGTTTAGAAACATTTAATAATTTGTTTAGACACGATAACTGTAATAACCGAAACCAGATTGTAAGAGTTCCAAAGTCTTGCGGTGGAATTTAAATAAAAGTAGAAGTTGAGGGGCTAGTTAGTAAATGAGTTATAGAGTATGAATGGGCACAAAACCCTAGGGAAACATTTCATTTTCCTGATTGTTGATTGTTGATGGCGGCTGAAGCAAGAAAGAACAGAGAGAAAGGAGGAAAAAGGGTTTTGGAGTGTTTTGAGCATTTGAAAAGGAGAATCATCAAGCTTTGAAATCGGAAGAAGGAATGGTATTGGAATTCGTTCATTGCAAGTAACCTATCAGGTAATCTCTAATCCTTAATCCTATTAAGATCTGTTGTGATGATTATTGGGTTTTGAGGGTTTTCTCTTGCTAGAATAGTGTTGAGGCTCTTAAAGGAGATTTAAACACCTTTATCGTGTTTAATTAGTAAAGTTTGTGGGGAATTGTTTAAAGATGTTTAAGTAAGTGATTTGTTGCATTATCCCACTGTTTTCGAAGTGTTCAGTAAGATTTCTGACCAGAAAGCTTTTCCAGCGTTCGTCCGAAAACCTTCAGGTAGGAAGGTGTCCGGGTGAGTGTCCGGGAAACTCCTTGGCCGTGTGTTAGAAGGTATCCGGACGTAGTGTCGTCCGAATAAGTGTGCCGTCCGGATAGGTAAATCGTCCGGAAACCAGTAGCGTCCGGTAAGTTGGACGTCCGGAAAGTAGAGGTTGTCCGATAATCTCAATGTGCCCGGTTAGGAGAGTCATCCGGAAAAGTGTTGTTGTCCGGAAAAGTGTTGATGTCCGGAAAGTAGGGTTTACCCGGTAGTCTGTCCGGGAAAGTTGTGTGTCAGGTGAGAAGTGTCCGGATAGTTCTAGTCAGCTTATAAACCTGCCCCCTCGTTCAGGTAGACAATTTGGAAGTAAAGAGCTGAGTAGGAAAAAGCAAGCAAACGTATCAGGTGAGTTTTCTAAACTAAAACGTGTGGATTTTAACATGTTTTCTAAAGCAAGTACATGATGAGAAATGCCATGTTTTATTCTTATGCTTTAAATTGCATGAAAGTTGTTTACAGTTTTAAATGAGATTTGTGTATGCTTTATGGGGCGGGCCTATCCCGTGTATGATTTATGGGGCGGACCTATTCCGTGAATGCTTTTATGTGAAAGTTTTATGTGAGATGTATGCATACATTGTGTAGACGTAAATTGGCTAAGTCGGGGGGAGGTTCCGCCAGTACTCACGTCGGGAGGAGGTTCCGTTTATGCCAGGGGAAGTGAGTCCCAGTAAGGCAGCGTGATACTGACTCGTTGTCACCCTCGGGTGACTTCACGGTGCCATTTACGGGAGCGGATTTATCCGTGAGAGATTTTACTGTTCAGCTATGTGAAAGTTTATTATTGAAAAGTTATATATATGTATTTGAAAGTTATGAAAAGTTTTTAAATGATTTTAAGGACTGTCAGGAGGGACTCACTAGACCTCAAGGTCTAACCCTCGTTTCTTTTCAAATTAAAACCCTTTTCAGGAAGGCAGGTAGCGAAAGGCTCTAGCAGGGGAACAGAGTAGTTAGAGGATAGAAGCAGTAGAGACAATGGCACTATTACTTTTAGTTCTAGCATTTCTCAGTTGTGTAATAGGTTGTTTCCGCCAACCTGAATTATGAGACTTATGTAAGGAAATTTTGGGACCCGTTTTTGGGATGTTTCAGTTATTATGAATTGCATGATTTATTTCCAGACTGGGTTGTTACAATAACTTAGTTAAATGGTGAAATGATCAATAAAAGTTTCAACCCGACCAACTCAACCCAACCCGAACGGTTTGGGTTGGGTTGGGTTGCACTTTTGATTGGATTGAGTTGGGTTGAGAATTTTCAGACCACAATGATTGGGTTGGGTTGTTAAAGTGTCTTCAACCCGGTCAATCCAACATGTGATCACCCCTACTTGTGCATACAAATAATTTGTAACATGCACAAGTGGATAATAATAATAATAAACTTAATTTATTTGTATGTACAAGTGTATACCATCCAGATGAAGGGCTACCAGGGTGTTCTTCAGTTTTCTATTTTTTAAGATTTTTCCCTGAACCTCCCCCCCTCTCTCTCTCTCTCTATATATATATATATATATATAGAGAGAGAGAGGGAGGTTCAGGGGTAAACCTCAAATAAATGGAAAACTAAAAAACACTTTGGCATTTTTTGGCAAAAAAAAGCTAGCTGACAAGCTAGCTTTTTTTTTCTGGGTACATGTTTGGAAGACCATAAGCTAACTTATGAGCTAGCTTTTTAAAACGCTACTTGGAGTAGCTTTTCAGTAGCTTTTTGTGAATATTCCAATATTACCCTTATTAATATCAATTATTATTTTATAAATATTATTATAAATAAATATTAATTTATTATATTTAATTATTATTAATTAATATATATTAATTAATATTAACTGAAAATTATTAAATTAAATTTTAATTATACATTAATATTAATTTTTATTTATTTAGAATTATTATTAATCATATAAATTATTTTTATTTATTTTTTAATAACAATAAATATATTTTAATTATCATTTACTATAAATCTTGTCAATTATTTTATGATTATTTTTTCATATTATATGTAGCGGTTATTTAAAATCATAAATTAATATATATTTATTCTAAAACCTGTTTTAACAAATTCAAATTTTATAGTATATATTTTAAACTCTTTTAATTAACATGTTATGTTATTTAATTTTTTTTACTACATTGGTTGTATTAATTAACGTATTATATTGCTATAAATTTTTTTTAATTATATAATTAAATATTGTAATTGATAATTTATTAAATATGCTCTTTTTGGTCATTTTACATGTTTATAAGCTAGTTTTGTCAAACGTAACTTTTTCATCAGCTAGCTTATCAGCTACCAGCTAGCTTATGAGTCAACAGTTAGCTTATCAGCTAGTTTGCCAAACAAAGCCTTTATAAACCGTTAGATTAGATAATCTGATGGATGTGATTAGATGGACGATTACAACAATATTAGTTAAATTAAAAAACCTCACCCCCCTATTTTTTATTCGAAAAAAGACAAAAAATAAACAAAATCCGAATGAAATAAATTACACCAAATAAACGATCATATTTTTCTCGTTAATTTAACATCCATATTGATATACTTTTTTCTCCGTATTTTCGTGGTTTTCCGGTTTTCCAATTATTTAGGGTTTTTCTTTGAACATGACCATATATATATATATATATATATATATATATATATATATATATATAGAGAGAGAGAGAGAGAGAGAGAGAGAGAGAGAGAGAGAGAGAGAGAGAGAGAGAGAGAGAGAGAGAGAGAGAGAGAGAGAGAGAGGGAGAGAGGGAGAAGGGAGAGTCGAAATGAATACTTGTGCTCAATTATTGTCATGGCGTGATGTTCTCCATTTGAAGTAACATGTTTTTAAATTTAAAAGCTAGATGTCTAAATGAATATATTTTTTCTTCAAACACATATAAATTAACTTTATTGACTGTAAAATACAATATATTGTAATAGGAAAGAGTTTTTAGAAAGCTCACTCAACATGAACCAATTAAATTGAATTTTTGTTATTCCATAAGCAATTAGATAACAAAGAAAATGTTTAATTTATACTAAAAGCTCTTTATATTATCTCAACTATCCTTATTTTAAGATAAAACAACCTTATTTTCTCGATTAAAGGTAGTCCTTGTTCGTCACAAGCTTCTCAAGACACACGTTTTATGTTCGTATTATAACTTATTCCTCGACCACAATACATCCTCGAGTCCACAAATGACAAATCAATAACTCAGTGGCGGATGCACTATGAAGTTGGGGGGGGTGGGGACTGAAATGGGAAAAAAATGAAAACTTTAGTTTAAAAACATAGGTTTTTTTAACTATATACCTTAACGTCTCCCTAGTAATTTCTCGTCCGGGACTCCATTAACCAAAATTAAGTCTCGAAGTCGACTAAAAAACCAAAAAAAAATCTCAAAATCGACAAAAAACTTAAAAATCTCTCAAAATCAACAAAAAAAAACTTAAAAAAACTCCCGAAATGGTGGATGTAGGCTAAAAATACATTAGGTATAGTTACGGGCATTTAAGTTATCTTAAAGGTGACCCTACCAGAAAAAAATCCTGGATCCGTCACTGAATAAGCTCGATGACCATATGTTATCTCATGGTTGACATCATATGTTGTCTTCCTCGTTGAAAATTGTCCTCCAACATAGTTAATTAGTATCCATATAGATATATTTTTCAAAATGAATTATCATTGTAATCTCAAATTGACACAACTTTAATTTACCAATCACCATGTGTACGTTATATTCGTAAATCAAATAAAAAACAGAAAAATATTGAGAACTATAAAAGCAATTTTTCGTCTAAATCATACAATATTGTTTTACACATAGTTTCACATATAAAACATAACATGTCCATACATTTTATAAAACACTAATACCATCATAATAAATTGTAAAATAAAATTTAACTTATTAAATAACTGAAATTAATTTATCAAGAATCTCAAAATTTTGTGTAATTATCATTTTATTTTTAAACATATATATACCTACGTGTTTTTTTGTCCCAACCCACTTGCTTGCTCCAACATATCTCTTCCTCCCATTCCATCTCAATCCGAATATGTTCCACGTCATTTCATGCCAATTCCCCCTTGGTACTACCAAAAAAATGAGATTCTTGCCGATTTATACTATATTTATTTAATATAAGTTTCTATATTATATTTTTAATTATATTCAATCAAAACAAGTTTTCGTGAATAAAATGGAAAATCAAAAAAATCATTACTTAAATACTTTTTATTTCATTTAATAACTAAATTTTATTAACTGTATAGTATACTGATAGGAAATATTTTACCTTTTCAACCCTTTTCGTAGAAACCTAGTTGACATAGTGAGAATGGAGTTTTGATTTTTACGAACATCACCCAACTCTAGAATTACTTTTCTTTACATTCATTAGAATATATATATATATATGTAATGTAATTACGAACACAACCCCGCTGCTTCTAGATTTTTACGAACATAGGTCTAGAAATAGAATTTTGAAATTGCAAACCTGGTCCCTAGAGTTTGAAAAATTATCTTTCGGATGTAAAGATTTTTCACAAAAGTATTGGTTAAGCCATGACCATGTCTAAAACAATTAAATTTTTTAAATTTAAATTGTAAACTCTTGAATAAAATAAAATATAGAATATATTATCTCTCGGTACATCATAATGGATACTAAAATATAACAATTGAAAAACAAGACAAAAAGAGATTCGGAGATTGAAAAGGGTGATGATATAGGGCATTATTGATTGCCTTATGATAATAATAAGAAAAGAAAAAACCTATAAAGAAAAAAAAAACAGATAAGATGCCCTACCCCTGAAATTAAGCATGATAGCTTTTGTCCTTTCTTACTTTAATGCATGCATGATCACATGGATTCATTTCATTATTAAAGGAGTAAGTTACATTTTTGGTCCCTGTGGTTATCATTCACTATCAACTCTAGTCCTTCTATTAAACTAATTACAATTTTGGTCATTATGGTTGCCAATTTGTTTCAATTTTGGTCCTCTAACTAACTTTTATTTAAAAAAGTCCATTAATTCAAGGACCTTTTAGTCTTTTCAATATTACTTTAATTTTCAATTATTTAATTTCAAATTTATGGTTTCCGTACGTGCGCTCTTCAAAAAAAAAATTAAGTAAATTACGGATTTGGTCCTTGTGGTTTGTTCAAAATTACGGATTCCGTCCCTACACTTCATTTATTATGGAAATTGTCCCCGAGCGATGCACTTTCCATTGGATTTGGTTAGGGGTGTGCATCGGGCGATGCACTTTCCAAATCCAAATAGAAACATGTCTTAATTCCCTAATTTCCTACGCAAAAACTTGTGTGGCTACGCTGGTTACTATCTGATATGTGGGCTCCTCAGACTTCTCCGACACCATTGTGGTGTGATAACAATGATGTCTTTCATGAACGTACTAAACACATTGAGATTGACCGTCACTTTGTTCGTCAACATGTTGTTCGCAATACAGTTCAACTTTTTCCAATCTCTACCATTGACCAGACAGCGGACATCTTCACCAAAGCTCATCTTCCGGGGCGATTCTGTGATCTTGTTTCCAAACTCAACTTGACTCATTCTTCCCCTACTTGAGTTTGAAGGGGGGGGAGGTGTTAGAGTCATGGTACATATGTAAAGTCTAAGGGCTAGTTTGTAATTCTCTGTAACTTACTTATATATATGTTGTCTATGTTTCTTAGTTAGGTTAAGCTTTCTTGTAATCCTTTATTCAATTTATGAAAACCGCTGCCTTCAGCCGTATCGATCTCTCTCTCAAACATTCTTGATTGTTCTTCTTTTGATTCATGCATCAATTCTAACGGTATAAAAAATTGTAGTTAACTAATTTATAAAGTTAATGGTTTATTAATTCAGAAAAAATGTTCATGATTTAATCATTCAAAATGAGAAAGTTCAATTATTTATTTATTAGAAAAAAATCATAAACTTAATCATTTGAAACGAAGTACGTTGCTTTTCTAAACTTTTCCACTTAAATATAATACCATAATAATGTTCATTTTAGTATAATAGTAATATATTATTATAATATAATAATAATACTAATACTATAATATAAATGTTAAAGTAATATGTATTAAAGAAAGGGAAATTAATTAAAATACCCTAAGTCAAACATTGAGTTGCCAAAATACCCTAAATTTTTTCAATTTTGTAAAAATACCCAAAATACCCGCGATGGATCCCGCGATCGCGGGCTAGGGCTGACGTGGCACGTATTTTGGCCCCAAATGCCCCGCGAAGCCCCTCAACTTTGGCCGCGGTGCACTTTTGGTCCCTGCCCGCGATCGCAGCCCGCGATGGCCCGAAATTTTACACTTTTGGTCCCTGAAATTTACACTTTCAACCCCTAAAAATTTACACTTTCAGCCCCTAAACTTAGACGAATTTTGCATGTTTTTACTGTTTTTTTTCCACAATTATTGCACTTTAAAGACCGATTTGTGGTTGAAATTCATTTGCATGTTTGAATCAATGTTAAATCAATGTTTTTGGAATACCAGTTTGTGGATGAAATGAGAGATTGGTTTTCTGATATGTTGGTTGTTTCATTGATAAATAGACGTAAAATGCAAGCCATAATCTCCACACAACGATTTCATTGTTGCAATATTTCTTTCTGCAATATTTTGTGTTTGAGATACTACTGAAAAAATGAGTTCATCTGTTGCAAAAGCTAAACTATATTTCTGTTTTGATGGTGAATGGGTGCAAGATAACAATGAGTGGAATTTTGCTTATAAATCTAAGCATAGTGTAAAAGTGTCAGTAAACTATACTTATCAGAAGTTTGTTGCATACGCCATGCAAAAATGTGGAATCAACTCTTTTGATGTTTGCAAGTTAGTGTTTAAAAATGGCGATGGGTCATTTGTGGATTTATCCAACGATGGGGATATCTCTAATTTTCTGCACCTTGAAGTCGATTCAGAAAGACCCCCATTACTCTTTGTGTATCCCGACGTATCCGACGGTGACGACGACGGTGACGAGGAGGGTGACGACAACGAAGACCTCCAAATAGAGCAGCCTGATTCTCAACAACAACAACAACCACCACAACCACACGAATGGCGTACTGCTGGAGTTGTTGATGACGAAACCCACGCTTTCAGAACGGGTAATTCTGAAATAGACAGATCAGACACCGATAATGATGATCACGAAGAATATACCCTAGTAGAAAATCATGTAGTCAGATAAATGACTTTTTTGATATGCCCCCTATTCTTCCAGACTTCCATACCCAGACACAAAGCTACGAACCTACACCTTATATTCGCAGTGAAAGTTTAACAGCAGGTCAGATATTCGATTCGAAGGATCTCTTAGCAAGTCAGATCGGACTCAAGTTCTTGGAAGAGGGTTTCCAAAGTCGCGTGCGGGCATCTGACAAAAGCAAATACGTAGTTGAATGTGCTAGAGAAAAGTGTGAGTGGAGGTTGTACGCGATTCACACGGGTCCCAAAGGAGGGGCGATAATGATTAGAAAGTTGCACGACGTACACACTTGTACGAGGACGCAACTTAATCCCCACCACAAACAAGCCGGCAAAAAGACTTTGGGTGCGATCCTGAAAAACAAATTTCTTGATGTTAGCAGGTCATTGCGTCCAAAGGACATCGTCCACGACGTTCACCGGCAGTTCGGCGTCACGATTGATTACCACCAAGCGTGGCGTGCGCGCTGCCATGCACTGTTTATGGTGAGAGGCACGTTCGAGGAGTCGTATGAACGACTCCCGACATATTTATATAATTTGCAGCTGCAGAACCCTGGTACTGTCACGCAGCTACGGACCGATTCACGTGGACGGTTTGAGATGTGCTTCGTGGCCCTTGGACCCGCGATACGTATTTTAACACGTCATATGTTTACACATTATAAACTATAACATTTACACATTATTAGCTATAACATTTTAACCTATGTTTTTGCAGATCCGCACATTTGTGGCAAATCTACGTCGTGTCCTGATAATAGATGCAACCCATTTAAAGGGCCGTTACTTGGGTATGATGTTCCTGGCGGTTGCCATGGACGGGGATAACTCCATCGTTCCAGTAGCTTTCGGCGTAGGCAAGTCTGAAACCGGGGACGAGTGGACTTGGTTTATGTCCATGTTGAAACAAGCTATCGGAGACCCGCAAGGGTTGGTGTTTATGTCTGACAGGGCTCCTTCCATAAGCGCCGCAATCTCTGCCATGTACCCAAACGCCCCTCACGCCATATGCTGTCGACATTTGGAGATGAACGCCAAATCCAAGGACAAACGTATTACCACCTACAAGGATGTCTATTGGGCGGCATGCAGAGCATATACGGATCGGAAGTTTAACAAGTACATGAATATGCTACGACACAGTGTCAAGGAAGCAGCCAAAGTCTTTGACGATGCTGGACCGGAGAGGTGGTCCGTGGCCCATTTTCCTGGACAACGGTATGACATTCTGACCTCGAATAGTGCAGAGTCTGTGAATGCACTCTCTCGTTTTGCCCGTAGATGTCCGATTGTTAATCTTATGGACTACTTTCGGGCCTTTCAACAAGAGTGGTACCAAATTCGACGCCTAAAAGGAGCTGAGATGCAAAATGCACTCACACCAACGACGAAGAATATCGTTCAGTACAGGGCGCGTCGTGCGGCGACATGGCCGGTAAGAGCAATCGGGTATGGGAAGTACGAGGTGCATGATGACTATATTCACGCGATTGTGAATATGGAAGACCACCTTTGTTCGTGTCGCGAATGAGATAAATCTGGGTTACCGTGCGGCCATGCCATCGCTGCAGCAACATATATGGGTCGTACAGATTGCAGCGACTTGGCTGTACCTTTCTTCACGTCCGAATATTACCGGAAAACATACGTGGAGGTAATAAACCCAGCTGGACCCCCTGCAGCATGGGTGTATCCACCCGACCCGCTTCCACCATGCTATCCACCTTTAATGGATAAGAACAGGGCCGGGAGACCGAGAAAGAACGACCGACGTCCATCACGTGGTGAAAGTTCGATACAACGAAGATGTACTCGATGCCAATGCGTAGGACACACTCGTGGAGAGTGTCCAAATCCCGCCCCTTCAACCGTGCCAAGGAGACATTCTGTCATTCACACCCCGGGCCCGTCACAGCTTGAACCATATGGAACAAACCCATATGATACTGTTGATCTAAACACTAATTTGTAAATGATATATATACACACATATATATGCTTCTAAATGAACATTGATAACACAGCTAGTTTGTAAATGATATATATATTCGTATTATATATTTACACACATAAAGAAAATAGGAGTTTGATATGATAAGCGAAAGAAAGAAGAAAGGTTGATTGTTACCATGGCAGTGAATGTTAACTCTGAGTACACATGTCTGTTTATATAGCAAGAAAGATTAGTAGCAAGAATGGAAGCAGGTTTCTAGCTTTTTAGATATATATATATATATATATATATATATATTATATGTATATATGAAGAAGAAGAAGACTTAAAAAAGGAGACATTTATCTGTAAGATCTGGAAATGATCATTTCTTGACATTTTTGTTGGAACAAACACATATGATACTGTTGATCTAAACACTGATTTGTAAATGATATATATACACACATACATATGCTTCTAAATGAACATTGATAACACAGCTAGTTTGTAAATGATAAATATATTCATATTAGATATATACACACATACATATGCTTTTAAATAAACATTGATAACACAGCTAGTTTGTATTTCATCCAACATGCTCTTCATCTTCAATCTTTCTGACCCTTCTTCAACGGCTTCTGCTTTTGCAACCACGTATGGCCATTGTGTACCACAACCCGCACACACTTTAGCAAATGAGTTGAGGGTTGTCATATATTCTACAAGAAGAGTAGGCCCACGAATGAGGTAACCTCTGACTTGACCTTGCATGATGTATCCAACCTAACCGTGGTTCAGCGGCTTAAAAACTACTTTTCAGAGAAATTAACAACAACAAAAAATACAAAACAACAACACAGTAAAAAATACAAAACAAGAAAAAAAATACAAAACAACTAAAACAACCACCACCTACTTAAAAATTGATTTAGTTTCATCAATCCAAGCTTGCTTCTCGTTTACCTTCGCTTGAATAATTGCAAAGTCTTGCAGAATATGGTGAATTGCTTCTTGTTCTCGACGAACACGAGCCTCCCTAGCTTTTATATCCCCTTTCATCCTTTTGATCTCCATGTCTTCCTCTTCGATCTTTCTCAAATGGACTGCCTTCCTGTCCATAATTTTTTTCCACTCTTCTGTTAGTTCATCTATCTCCTTTTTCCTTTTTTGCTATGGCGACCTCGATTTGAGGTGGCATTTTTTCAGGAGTAGACTTAGGGTTTGATGACGATGCCATTTGTGGATGAAATGAGAGAAGAGAAATCAAGAGAGAAAGCAATTCAAAGAAAGAAAGCAAGAGAGAAATCAAGAAAGAAAGCAAGAACAAGTGTGAATTGTGAATTGCATATTACTGATATTTATGGATGAAATCTCAAACATGCAAATGAATTTCAACCACAAATCGGTCTTCAAAGTACAAAAATTGTGGAAAAAACAGTAAAAGCATGCAAGATTCGTCTAAGTACAGGGACCAAAAGTGTAAATTTTCAGGGACCAAAACTGTAAATTTTGGTCCATCGCGGGCTGCAATCGCGGGCAGGGACCAAAAGTGCACCGCGGCCAAAGTTGAGGGGCTTCGCGGGGCATTTGGGGCCAAAATACGTGTCACGTCAGCCCTAGCCCGCGATCGCGGGATCCATCGCGGGTATTTTGGGTATTTTTGCAAAATTGAAAAAATTTAGGGTATTTCGGTAACAGTTGGTCAAACTTGGGGTATTTTAATTAATTTCCCTTAAAGAAATGTTTTAAAAGAAATTTAAAGAAATGCAGGAAAGGAAACCGTGCAAAATTTGGACAAAAACAATTGAAAATTAAAGAGTAAATTACTGTTTTGGTCCCTGTGGTTTGTCAAAAAATACGGAATTGGTCCTTAAACTTCATTTATTACTGTTTTGGTCCCTGTGGTATGCACTTTGTTACGAAAATGGTCCCTCGAACTAACAACCGTCTCTTTCCTCCGTTATCATTAAGGACATTTATGTCTTTTTATATTTCTTTTTTTTAGAATTAAGTTTTAATGGTTTTTTATTATTGTATTTTTTATAATTTTTAACTGACCAATTAAAAAATGACACGTGTCAAATTATTTTATTTTATTTTTACTTTTTCTTTCTTCTCCTTCTTTCTTTCTTCTCTTTCATTCTCTCTTTTCTTTCTGCAGTGGAAGAATACACCACCACCACCACCACATCACCACCATCACCACCACCATCATCAACCCATCACCACCACCACCATCACCACCACCATCATCAACCCATCACCACCACCACCACCACCACCATCAACCCATCACCACCATCGTCAACCCAAAACCACCATATTTCTTTCTTCTCTCTTTCTTTATATATACACACACAGATACAATATATATATATATACATACACACAGATCCGTGTTCTGAAAGTTTTTGCCGAAGAAGTCGTCGGAAAAACGGGTTTAGTCGGAAGTTGATTTTTCCATCGAATTCTTGCTTTCATTTCATCACAAATGTAACACCCTAAAAACAGGGCCAATTTAAACCTTAAAAATTGCCACAAGTTATGATCATAAAACTTCAAACTTCTATAACCTGAGGATCAAATGTAAAGGTTTTATATACAACACAACTAATTTAAATAACCTATTAATCTAATCATACATCATAATCAGATTAATTAAGCTATCTAATCCTTTGTCCCAAAAGTATCAAAAGAACGTCTAGATCCTCCGTTATCTCTAAGTTTAAGTCTTTCCAAAAGATTCTCATCACACTTTCCCGCTTACTTCCCGGAGCTTGTACCTGGTAAGAAAATTCAACTTGAAACATTAGGCTTTCGCCTAGTGAGAATATTCAAATCAAATTAAAGTTAAACAATTAAAATCTCAACAGATAAAACAAACCTGTTCTCCACCCACTCGACACAAGCCAAAATGTTTGCTTCTACATTTAGAACACCAGCTTGGTTCCTTACAAGAGTCATAACGGATATTCTTGCCAAACAATCTGGTTTTCTGAGAAGATTCTGAACGACCTTCCCACTTTCTCTTTTCTCCCACATGCGCTTTCTCTTCTTTATCTTTGGCGTACATCTCTTCTATCACTTTCGCTTCCTCAATCGTCTCCCTTAAAGTAGTAGCTTTTGAACTTCGGACCCTGGTCATCATATCCGCCGGTAAACCCTTCAGATAAGCTTTAATTTTGTCTTTCTCAGCTGGAGCCACATGCCCCACTAGGTTCAGCTTCTCCATAAAGGATTCGGTATACTTTCTCACTGTCATGTTGCCTTTCTTGAGATTCCTGAACTCTTCCTCGATTCTATCCATTTCTGTTTCATTATAGTACTCCTCCAAAATCTTTGCTTTAAACTGTTCCCAAGTCACGGTATTCAGAACTGCCTCCATCACAGAAGATGACAGTACGTTCCACCAGGATAACGCGTTACCGCGTAACATTTGTGATCCAAATCTAACTTTAGACTTTTCATCATAACACTCACAAGCCCGAAAGGCTTGTTCTATTTCTCTTATCCAGTTCATGCAAGCCACTGGACTATCATCTCCTTTGAATTCCGGCGGTTTACAGCTCAGAAAAGTTTTGTAGGAGCAGTTTCTTTCAACCCTTCTTTCCGTCTCCGACCCTGGGTTACCAGTTGGATTTATCACACTAGTATCAACTACTGTTCGTCTTGGTTCCGTACTTCGATCATTGAACATTTTCATAAACATTTCTGCTTGTCTTCCCATATTGATGTTCATCATTTCAGCTTGTCTTTCCATTGATGCATTCATCAATCTGGTTACATTATCCATTATGCGGCCTTCCATACTTGAATCCGATGGTGTTTGATCGGCAGTACTGGCACCCCCTCGATGTATCCGATTTCGCATTCCTCCTAAAGAAAGGAAATCTGGTGGCGTTTCCTGAATTCCGCTTACTCCAGTTTGCCTTTCTCCCGTATCGTCTAACTAATTCCTATTCATAGAAGAATTTGGAGACCTCGGAGGTGTATTCACCATTGATCTAAATGAACACAACAGAATACTTATCAGAAATGGTTTATACAACTAGACATACAATACGTACTTTACCGCTAATCAGTCACTATAACAATTTAGAAACAAGTATGCTTGTGTAACAATATATTCAAAATAACAGTAGCTAATTGAAATTGCGAACATATCATACATGAGAATTCTCATTACCATTGTTACAGTACTAACTTCGCGTATTTCTGTCGACTCTAAGACTACCCAGTCTTAGTACTTCTACGGTTCTACCCATAACTCACGGATCATAACTTAATTCATCACATCCTAAGTCTAGGTATCTCAAAATCATACCTAGTTCGCTTAAACTACAGCTCTGATACCATATTGTAACACCCTAAAAACAGGGCCAATTTAAACCTTAAAAAATTGCCACAAGTTATGATCATAAAACTTTAAACTTCTATAACCTGAGGATCAAATGTAAAGGTTTTATATACAACACAACTAATTTAAATAACATATTAATCTAATCATACATCATAATCAGATTAATTAAGCTATCTAATCCTTTGTCCCAAAAGTATCAAAAGAACGTCTAGATCCTCTGTTATCTCTAAGTTTAAGTCTTTCCAAAAGATTCTCATCACACTTTCCCGCTTACTTCCCGGAGCTTGTACCTGGTAAGAAAATTCAACTTGAAACATTAGGCTTTCGCCTAGTGAGAATATTCAAATCAAATTAAAGTTAAACAATTAAAATCTCAACAGATAAAACAAACCTGTTCTCGCCCATCTTACCGTACAACAACTCCTTTCAATACTGGGAATCTACCCCACTCCCATACTTATGACTAATTCGACTAGCCATAATATCACTATCAAGAGTTTACTATGAATCATCCCAGATTCAAAGTTATTACTCTTATCTAAGAAATTACAAGTCAAAACCTGCCTATTTCTTACTCCGGAAGTAGAGATTACAAATTACTTTATGCCTATCTCTAATCTTCCTTTCACAACGGGAAATCTCCGATCTTCCCTATAAAATGGAAATCTCCGATCTTCCATTCGAAATGGGAATTACAAATCAAAATCTGCCTATTCCACATTTCACGTCCTCACCATCTCAGAATCACTGACCCCAATAGGATTAATATAGCGCGATACACAACCGGGGCCCTCACGATGATTCAAGATACGCTCATTCACTAGAAATTACATCCCTTGGTCAAATGGCAAGTATTTCGGTTCCCATTAGACCGTACCCAGGTGCCCTACTATGACCGGATGCCTATTTCTAGCAATCGCCTCACAATACATAAGTATTATTACTCTTACTATCATATGTGCATAACATACAATATATTCATCTCCAAAACATATTTTATATATAAACATTTATAAAGAATATTAATAGTTTTGACACATCGACTTCTTAACTATCCCCTCATTGCATTTTAGCACAGGGATCAACATATCATAACTTTTAGTCATTTATTTGGACTTATTACTAATTAAGACGAGTCCTTAATAACATGTTCAGACATACATATTATATATCTATTTCAATATCAATTGCTGAATTTTAAAGAGAGTTGAATAAACTCACCTGGTATGAAGTCACACTTCTTTTAAAGACGTAGGAACTCCTGTCTTCACCACCACAGTTTACTGTAATACCCAATATACACATATACTGATATTAAATTACAGAACAGAACTCTCTAAAATTAAGAATCCTTATCATCTAAAAATCTTCGTCTTAAGTCGCAACCAACTAAATAAAAATCTCTTATCGCAATGCACAATGCAAGTCGCAATCAACTACTGCGACATGGTCACCATGTCGCAACCTTCTTGTTGGTGCAAGTGTACCCAGCTTTAATATTGTGATATATTTTTGGTACACATAAAATCACATCTCCATATTTATTTTGATGATTACAAAACACACCGCATTATTTGTTATCTAATATTTTATCTGAGTGTGCAGATATTTAAATGATCTCGATAAATTTTATCTGAAGAATCCAAGTCTGAAGAGTTTCGTCATTTTATTTTAAAAATGATAAACACCCTAAAATATTTTATCACTTGGATATTTCGTATCTATATAAATATATTTGAATCAAATATATATATAATACATTTTTTTTATATTAAATATATATATAAATCGCATGATATATATATATATATATATGTTATTTTATTAAATCACATCATATTGCTACTGTTCATCATTAAATGCAAAAGATTGTTCAGCCGAAAGAAGCCATCCAGCGCCACTGCCCTTTTGTACGACTGTCAGGCGGTATACCGCCGTGTGCAACGCGGTATACCGCGGGTACCATTACCGTTTGTTTTTTGCAGGGTTGACTTTCTCACTGCAACGTACCTTTTCCTCTGCACGGTATACCGCGAGACTTAGCCGGTATACCGCGAAATGCCATGGACTGTTGCTCATCCAGTATAAATATCTTGCAACCTCCAGCATTCAAGACCACGAATTCACATTAACTCCTCTGCATTTGATAAAGACTCTGCAGCTTCTTCTCTTGATATTTAAACTGTTAAAATTATAAAACTCGTTTTTGAGTAAGAAATCTTGAGTTGATAGCAGATTAAAATCTCTCGATTAGTTGAATCAGCAACACAACTCAAGTGATCAAACTCTCTAAAAATATCCAAGTGATAAACCTTATTCAAGAGTGATTATTCATATTAAAATTATACCCTCTTGTAAGTGTTTGAATAGAGTGAGTGATCCACATAAATCTCTCAAAGTAGAGTGATTCGCGTTTGTTGTACTAAGGTTTGTGTTTCTACCGTAAAGAACACGTTTTCGTATTGGATCTCCGAGAAGTGTTATTTTCTCGAGGTGGACTAGCCAACTTTGTGTTTGGTGAACCACTTTAAAAATATCGTTGTCAAGTATTCTCTTTCCCTTATCTATTTACATTTCCGCTGTGCATTTAAATTATATCTGTTTATATAATTGTTGTTTATTTATTATTTCTATACTCTGATTTATTTATACTGTTTCTGTACTGTATTTATTTATAAAAGAATTTTTGAAAGTAAAAGATTTAAATTACAACCTTACCCCCCCCTTAGGTTGTCTAACATTTGGTATCAGAGCAGGTCTTTCAAAATTTTCTGCATAAATTTCTCTTATTCTTCTAAATGGCTCAACAAACTAATATTGTGTTTTCAAAACCTCCTTTGATAGATACTGAAAAGTTTGGCATTTGGGCCGAGCTATTTGAATGTCACGTGCGTGGCAAAAATCAAAAGATTTGGAATATTATAGAAAAAGGGAATTTTAAACCCACCATTGTGAAAGATGATGTTTATATTGATAAACCTATAGATGAATGGACTACTTCTGATGAAACTCATTTTTGTTTAAACTTTGAAGCTAAGAATATATTATATGCTGCTTTAACAACTGATGAAATTGAAAGAGTATATACATATAAAACTGCAAATCAAATATGGGAAAGTTTAAATAATACTCATCGTGGAAACACGGAGGTTAAATCTAGTAAAGTGAATATTTTAGTTCACGATTATGAACTATTCGAAATGAAACAAGATGAGTCAATTGACTCAATGTTTAAAAGATTTAACCTTATTGTGACTACTTTGAAAGGTTTGGATCGCACTTATCCTAACGAGGACTATATAAGGAAAATCCTACGAGCCCTTCCTTCGGAGTGGATGCAAAAGATAACATCTTTAGAAGACTCCCGTGGCCTTTCCATAATGAAGATAGATGACTTGATCGGTAATCTTAAAGTGCATGAAATTGCACTTAAAAGAAACAAAGATCGGGAGCAAGTTAAAAAGAAGTCAATCGCTCTCAATGCCTCAACACCAAAAGTCGAGAAGAAAAAGGAGAAAGCGAGCTCCTCGAAAGATCCATCCGAAACTCTCGATGAAGTCGCCATGTTGGTAAGAAACTTTTCCAAATTTCTTAATAATAATAATAAATTTTCTAACAATGGCAGATTTCAAAGAAACGGTAACTACCGTCGTGGTGGTGAAAATCGAAGTCGTAAGTTCCATAAACGAGACGAAAAAGTTAAGAAAAATGGCGACTCGAGTGAAGACGATAAAGCTAAGCCAAAGAGAGGCTTTTGCTACTCATGTGGTGACAAAGACCACTACGCCAATGAATGTCCGAAAAAGAACAAGTTCCAAAAGAAGAAGGAGAAAGCCTTCATTGGAGGCGCGTGGAGCGAGAGTGAAGAAGAAGATGACTATCAAGCCATTTGTCTTATGGCCGAAAGCGACGACGAGGTAAAATCTTCTTACTCGAATTACGATAGTGATTATGAAAGTGATAATGAAAATAATCTTGAAGAATTATATGAATCTTTTCATAAAATGGCCGCTCTTGCAAATCGTTACCAAGATGAGAATGCTATGTTAAAAGAAACTGTAAATGCATGTAAAAAGGAAATAAATAATGTTAAACAAAAATCTGAAAATGATATGGATATAATTGCTAAATTAGAAACTAAATTAGGAGAAAAAGATTTTTGTAAATCTTGTGATGCTTTAAATAAAGAAATTGCATGCTTAAATAAAAAATCACATGAAAATATTATTTGTACAAAATGTGATATTCTTGAGAATGAGATTGCATGTTTAAAAGCAAAATGTGATGCGTATGAAAAGGATGATTTATTAGCAAAAGCTTTTCAAAGTAGTAATGAGAAAGTCTTTAACATGCTAAATATGCCTAACCGTATAAAATGTAGAAAAGGTATTGGTTCCGATACGTGCAAAGATAAATGTTCTTGTAAACCCATCAAAAGATTTTATGAATCACCTAAAGTTAATACAAGAAATCAATATGTGCAAAAACATCCGTATGTGCATAAAATAAATAATGTAAATTATAATACGAGAAAACCGTATGCTCGCATGTACCATGATAAATATTCTAAACCCAATAATAATGCGAATGTAAATGCTTGTTTTTATGTGTATGATAAATATAATCGCAAAATTAAAATGGTAAATAAATGGATTCCAAAAGGAATGTTTAGTAATGATAATCCCGGTGGTATGCGTTTATGGTTTTAAATGTGTTATGTATATATGTTATATATATATATAGTTTAAATATAATTTGTTGTATATATTATATATATAAGTAATATATATTACTATGTACTGTTTGTTTATATATATATACGTATTACATATATATATATATGGTGTTTGTTTAATATGTTATATATATATATTTGTGTTTGATGTATTATATATTAAAGTTGTTTAATATATTATATATATTTTGTCTTACTTGATATGTGTTATATATATATTAATATGGTTTGATGTATTATATATATATATATATTAATATTGTGTAATGTATTATATATATATATATTCTGTTTGACTTTATATATATGCATGTTGGTTGACATTGAAACTAATTGTCAAGGACCCACGAGAAATGGGGACCATAAAAGTTACATCTTCATTATTGTAGATTGACCTTGATATGGACTGGATACTCGATAGTGGTTGCACACGTCACATGACCGGAAACAATAATCTCTTTTCATCATATAAGTCATGTGATGGTGGACAGGTAATTTTTGGAGGAAACTCCAAAGGAAATATAATTGGTAGAGGTACAGTTTCTTGCAATAATGTTCAATTTCTTAACGTTAACCATGTTGATAATTTACATTTTAATTTGTTAAGTGTTCGCCAATTGTGTAAAAATAATACAACTGTTGTCTTCGAAGAAGATTCTTGTAAAATCATAAAAAATGGCAAAGTTCTTTTAAATGGTTTTGTAAAAGGAAATTTATATATTTGTAAAACTGTTGTATCTGAAAATGTATGCTTATCTTCTATTAATGATGTTTCTACTTTATGGCATAGGCGTTTAGGTCACGCTAATCTAAGATTAATGCAAAACTTAAAAAATAAGGAGCTTGTGAGTGACCTGCCAAAATTAAAGTTTGATAATCATTTTTGTGATGCTTGTCGTGTCGGCAAACAACATCACGTTTCTCATAAATCAAAAAATGTTATTTCTACTCAAAGAGTTTTAGAACTTTTACATATGGATCTTTTTGGCCCGATGGCTATTCAAAGTTTTGGAGGAAATTTTTATACTTTGGTTATTGTGGATGATTATTCCCGTTATACTTGGACTTTATTTTTAAGACATAAAAATGAGGCTTTCGAAAAGTTTAAAATTTTAGGAAAAAGAATTCAAAACCAACAAGGTTGTACGATTGTTTCCATACGTACGGACCATGGACGAGAATTCGATAATGAAGTACAATTTGGTGCCTTTTGTGATAAACATGGTATAACTCATAACTTTTCGGCTCCTCGAACTCCTCAGTCAAACGGGGTTGTTGAAAGGAAAAATCGAACGTTGCAAGAAATGAGTAGAACTATGCTAAACGAACATCAAGTTCCCCAAAAGTTTTGGTGTGATGCCGTTGCTACCGCGACCTATGTGCTTAACCGTGTCCTAATTAGAGGTATCCTAAATAAGACACCCTATGAACTTTACCGAGGTAGAAAACCTTCCCTAGCTCACCTAAAAGTTTTTGGTTGTAAATGTTTCATTTTAAACACCAAATCCTACTTAACCAAATTTGACCCTAAAGCCTATGAAGGAGTGTTCCTAGGTTACTCTTGGAATAGCAAAGCCTATAGAATCCTAAATAAGGAGACCATGGTAGTAGAAGAATCCTTAAATGTTAGCTTTGACGAGAGTCCTCCCAAACCGAGTGCACCCTTAGCAAATGACAATGTTTGTGAAGGAAATGTCTTAGCCCAACAACTTAGTACCTTGGATTTAGGTACCCAACCTTCCACAAATAATATTGAATCTAGTGATGCCCCTCCGTGTTTTATTCCACAAGGTGTAGATGATCCTAACCTTAGAACCGCTCGAGGCCATCCCGTAGACCAAATTATAGGTGACCTAAACCAAAGGACAACTAGATCACAAATCCATACCCATTGTGCTTTCCATGCCTTTATCTCAACCATAGAACCTAAAACCATAGATGAAGCTTTAGGTGATGAGGATTGGATATTGGCCATGCAAGAAGAGTTAAACCAATTTACTAGGAATGATGTGTGGGACTTAGTGCCTAGCCCTAGTAGTCAAACCATTATTGGCACAAGATGGGTCTTCCGTAACAAGGTAGACGAGAACGGTGGAGTCACACGGAACAAGGCACGTTTAGTTGCCAAGGGGTACAGTCAACAAGAAGGTATAGATTATGACGAAACCTTTGCACCGGTTGCAAGGTTGGAGTCTATTCGAATGCTTCTCGCTTTTGCAAATGCTAAAGATTTTAAATTATTTCAAATGGATGTTAAAAGTGCTTTCTTAAATGGTATTATAAATGAGGAGGTATACGTTTCTCAACCTCCCGGTTTTGAAAGTTTTGAAAATCCGACACATGTTTATAAATTGAAAAAGGCGCTTTATGGTTTAAAGCAAGCTCCGCGTGCGTGGTATGATAGATTAAAAACCTTTTTAATTGTTAGTGGTTATATTATGGGTAAAATAGATAATACTTTATTTGTGAAATATGTTCAAAATGATATTGTGGTTGTGCAAGTATATGTTGATGATATTATTTTTGGTTCCACTAATGAAAAACTGTGTAATGAATTTTCTGCGAAAATGACAAGCGAGTTTGAAATGAGCATGATGGGAGAGTTAAAATACTTCTTAGGATTGCAAATCAAACAATGTGAAACTGGTATTTTTATTAGTCAATCTAAATATTGTAAAGATATGTTGAAAAAGTTTAACTTTGAAAATGTCAAACCCGTTGAAACTCCAATGACCACAAACTTACAATTATCTCGTGACGAGGAGGGAAACGATTTTAATAAAAAGATTTATCGTGGTATGATTGGTAGTTTATTATATTTAACTGCTAGTAGACCTGATATTATGTTTAGTGTATGTTTATGTGCTCGTTTTCAATCTTCACCTAAACAATCTCACTATGAAGCTGTCAAGCGTATTTTTCGATATTTACGAGGTACTACTAATCTTGGCTTATGGTACGCAAAGAAACCCGAGTTAGAAGTAACGTGTTTCGCCGATTCCGATCTTGGTGGATCTATTGTTGACCGAAAGAGTACTAGTGGGGTATGTGCCTTTATAGGTCTCTCACTTGTGTCTTGGTTCTCTAAGAAACAACAATCCGTAGCTTTGTCTACAACCGAAGCGGAATATGTAGCCGCCGCAAGAGCGTGTGCTCAAGTCCTTTGGATGAAACACACACTTACCGATTTTGAGGTACACCTAACCAAAATTCCAATTATGTGTGATAACTCAAGTGCTATAAACTTAAGCAAAAATCCCGTTTTACACTCTCGTACAAAACATATTGAATTGAGACATCACTTTTTACGAGATAATGTTCAAAAAGGCCAAATCGTGCTTGAAAAGGTTGATTCGGAAGATAATTTGGCCGATATTTTTACAAAAGCCCTTAACAAAAAAGCGTTCTTTAAATTAAGACTTGGTTTAGGCATGCTTGAGTATAACCCTTAAAAATACTAACTCTCAAATATTTCATATTTTGAGGGGGAGCATCTTTCGAGGGGGAGCATAAGCGGTTTTCTTAAACCCTTTTTGCTTCGACAAAAGGGGGAGAGAAACCGAGTATGCTCTCGTGTTTAGCGTTGTGTTTGTCATCATCAAAAAGGGGGAGATTGTTGGTGCAAGTGTACCCAGCTTTAATATTGTGATATATTTTTGGTACACATAAAATCACATCTCCATATTTATTTTGATGATTACAAAACACACCGCATTATTTGTTATCTAATATTTTATCTGAGTGTGCAGATATTTAAATGATCTCGATAAATTTTATCTGAAGAATCCAAGTCTGAAGAGTTTCGTCATTTTATTTTAAAAATGATAAACACCCTAAAATATTTTATCACTTGGATATTTCGTATCTATATAAATATATTTGAATCAAATATATATATAATACATTTTTTTTATATTAAATATATATATAAATCGCATGATATATATATATATGTTATTTTATTAAATCACATCATATTGCTACTGTTCATCATTAAATGCAAAAGATTGTTCAGCCGAAAGAAGCCATCCAGCGCCACTGCCCTTTTGTACGACTGTCAGGCGGTATACCGCCGTGTGCAACGCGGTATACCGCGGGTACCATTACCGTTTGTTTTTTGCAGGGTTGACTTTCTCACTGCAGCGTACCTTTTCCTCTGCACGGTATACCGCGAGACTTAGCCGGTATACCGCGAAATGCCATGGACTGTTGCTCATCCAGTATAAATATCTTGCAACCTCCAGCATTCAAGACCACGAATTCACATTAACTCCTCTGCATTTGATAAAGACTCTGCAGCTTCTTCTCTTGATATTTAAACTGTTAAAATTATAAAACTCGTTTTTGAGTAAGAAATCTTGAGTTGATAGCAGATTAAAATCTCTCGATTAGTTGAATCAGCAACACAACTCAAGTGATCAAACTCTCTAAAAATATCCAAGTGATAAACCTTATTCAAGAGTGATTATTCATATTAAAATTATACCCTCTTGTAAGTGTTTGAATAGAGTGAGTGATCCACATAAATCTCTCAAAGTAGAGTGATTCGCGTTTGTTGTACTAAGGTTTGTGTTTCTACCGTAAAGAACACGTTTTCGTATTGGATCTCCGAGAAGTGTTATTTTCTCGAGGTGGACTAGCCAACTTTGTGTTTGGTGAACCACTTTAAAAATATCGTTGTCAAGTATTCTCTTTCCCTTATCTATTTACATTTCCGCTGTGCATTTAAATTATATTTGTTTATATAATTGTTGTTTATTTATTATTTCTATACTCTGATTTATTTATACTGTTTCTGTACTGTATTTATTTATAAAAGAATTTTTGAAAGTAAAAGATTTAAATTACAACCTTACCCCCCCCTTAGGTTGTCTAACACTTCTATTGCGACTTCAACATCAAGTCGCAGCCTTCTATTGCGACTTCAACATCAAGTCGCGACCTTCTATTGCGACTTCAACATCAAGTCGCGGCCTTCTATTGCGACTTCAACACCAAGTCGCAGCCTTCTATTGCGACTTCACTACCAAGTCGCAACCTTCTATTGCGATATGCATGAATGTCGCAACTCAAGGTTGCGATATCCATGATGTTCATCCATATCGCAGTCCACTATGTTCCTCCTAAAACCCAGATTTTGCAGTTTTTACACCATGAATCTTTCTGATATTATGCAGATATGATTAAGGCTATGAACTGAACCTACTCATATACTCAGATTTCCCAAAACATCCATATTTCATAAAAACCCATCTCTAAATTTATCTAACAACTTATGAACATAAAAGTAAGGATAGTTTACCTTTGTTTCTTCAATTAATCTCAGAACCCAGCTGAAAATCCTTGCTTCACTTGCTCTTCTTCTTCTCGTTCTTTCTATCTCTATCTCTCGGCTCTATCTCTCTCTCTCGTTACCGAAATGACCACACACACACAATTAGTCACTTAAGACTAATTGTGTGACACCTCCTACTTAAACATAGTGAGTCATAGCTCACATTACCAAATGCACCCCTAAATTTAAAGAAATGACACAACAAACCCTCAAATTGAAAATCCACTTCAACCAATAACTTTAAACAAATACAAACTTAACCCCAAGTTAAAACTTGTAATTTACAAAAATAATACAACGAAAATTCGAGATGTTACAACAAATCACCACCACCATCGTCCAATATATATATATATATATATATATATATATATACATACATACATACACACATCATCACCACCATCGTCGGTGTCTTGTCGAAAAAACGGGTTTGGACGGAAAGCTTACCGAAGCTTACGGATCTGTGTGTGTGTATGTATGTATATATATATATACTGTATCTGTGTGTGTATATATAAAGAAAGAGAGAAGAAAGAAATATGGTGGTTGTGGGTTGACGATGGTGGTGATGGGTTGATGGTGGTGGTGGTGGTGGTGATGGGTTGATGATGGTGGTGGTGATGGGGTGGTGGTGGTGTGTATATATATATGAGTAAATTACTGTTTTGGTCCCTGTATATGTTTGTATATATAGAGAGTAAATTACGGATTTGGTCCATTAAAATTTAATTCAAAAAAAATATATAAAAAGACAGAAATGCCCTTAATGATAACGGAGGAAATAGACGTCCGTCACCCCTAAGGACAGATTTCGTAAAATTCTGCATACCACAGGGACCAAAACAGTAATAAATGAAGTTTAAGGCCCAATTCCGTATTTTTTGACAAACCACAGGGACCAAAACAGTAATTTACTCAAAATTAAAAGTAATATTGAAAAGACTAAAAGGTCCTTGAATTAATGAACTATTTTAATGAAAGTTAGTTAGAGGGACCAAAAATGAAATAGATTGTCAGCCATAATGACTAAAACTGTAATTAGTTTAATAGAGGGACTAGAGTTGATAGTGAGTGTTAACCATAGGGACCAAAAATGTAATTTACTCTTATTAAAGATAGAGTAAATTAAATTTTTAGTCCCTGTGGTTTGTTGAAAATTTCTATTTTCGTCTTAATGGTTTTGAAATTGCGATTTTCATCCCTCTGGTTTATAATTCATCACCTTTTTCGTCCTTATGATTTAAATTTTATTTTTATCTTCATCCTTATGGTTTACAATTCATTTATATTTTAGCCATTCATCCTTAAAAGTAGTTTTTTGACCTCATGGACGAAAATAGAAATAAACTGCAACCATAAAGACGAAAACTGAAATTTTGAAACCATAGGGACGAAATCCACAATTATTAGGCCATCCGTACCCCAACGGGTTGGGGGTGCGGGTAAGGCCACCTGGCCAGCGGGTTCGGCGGCTACCGGGTACGGGGGCAGCCGGGTTCGTGCGGGTTGGGCACCTCCGGGCTCCAGCGGCTTCCCCACCCCGCTCATAACCGCACGAGATTGTCTCACACTTTAATTTTATTTTGTATTTTTATTTTTATGTGGGTTCAAGAGGTTCAAAAGATTGGGGTACGGGATTTGTGGGTTCAAAAAGGTTCAAGAGGGTTCAAAGTGGAAAGCTGATGTGACGCTGATGTGGCACAGAGGGTTCAAAAGGTTTGAACCTGGGGTACGGATGGCCTTACCAAGCCACAGGGACGAAAAAGGTAATTTACTCTTAAAGATATGATTCTTGTATATTATATAAATCTTAGATTTAAATCTTACACCTCTGATTAATTTGTAGAATATATATATATATATTTTAAGATTTGGTTAGACATGAAAAGAGAAGTTTTAAATGTATCTAACGTTATATATACATCGGATATATATTGTCTCAAAAAACATGTAGTTATTCATTTATTGTTGAAACAATTTCATGTTTTTCACAAGAATCCAAAAAATAGTCAAAATAAAATATTGAGTAAATTACGGATTTGGTCCCTGTGGTTTAAAAAACGAAACGAAAATGGTCCCTACAATTTTTTTATTCCAAATAAGGCCTGTGGTCCTTGTTTTCGTAACGATTTGGTCTCTGGCTCTAACTCCGTTACTCCACCCTCCGTTAACCCCCATTTTAATGAGGGTAAAATCGTCATTTCAAGTTTCAACACCCTGTTCATCATCGTCCTCGCCCCTTTTTAGTTGAAAATTTGACAAAGCCTCGTTTCCTATCCTATTTGTCTTCCAACCATCAATATGAAGCTTCCGTAAGAACTTACAGTGGCCAGCAATGGCGATAACTCCAGTATTTGTGCATTCTGGAGTTTTAACGATATGCAAAATCTCCAAATTTGAACAATTAGATAACGCATAGAGACCGATATCACTCACATGAAGCCTCTCTAGATGAACTTCAGATAATCAATTATCCGAAGTTGCAATCGTTTCCAACAACCTGTCCCAATCGCCTAAACAACGGAGCAATTTCAAGGTTTTCAGTTTTTTAGCACCGCTAATTAACGGCCCGAAGAATTGGCCGTTGTAGAGCTCCTTAAGTGAAACACCCTAAAAACGGAGTCAATTTAAACCTTGAAATTTCCACCAGTTATGATCAAAACTTTCAAACTTATATAACCTGAGGATCAAATGTAAGGTTTTTATATACAACTGACATTACTTAAATAACTTATTAATCTAATCACCTCATAACAATCAGATTGATCGAATTATCTAAACAACTGTCCCAAAGACTTCAAAGAATAACTAGATCCTTTGTTATCTCTAAGTCTGAATCTCTCCAAAAGTTCTCTTCTCTCGTTCCCGCTACTTCCCGGAGCTTGTACCTGGTAAGAAGATTCAACTTGAAACATTAGGCTTTCGCCTAGTGAGAATACTCAAATCAAAATAAAATTTAATAATTAAAACATGAACAGATAACTCAAACCTGTTCTCACCCATCTTACCGTACGACAACCCCTTTCCAAAATCGGGGAATCTACCCCACTCCCAATCCTACGACTAACTCATTTAATCGTAACAACAAAATAAGGTTTAACTCTGAATCATTCCAGATTCACAATCAATATTCACACACAAGAAATTACAAGTCAAAACTTGCCTATTTCTTAATCAGGAAGTAGAGATTACAAATTACTTTATGCCTATCTCTAATCTTCCTCTCATCACAGGGAAATCTCCGATCTTCCCGAAAACAATGGAAATCTCTGATCTTCCATAAATCGAAATGGGAATTACAAATCAAAATCTGCCTATTCCACATTCCACCTCTGCATCAATGGTCCCAATGGGATTATAATATCGCGATACTCAATAGGGACTCACGATGGTTCGAGGTTCACCCAATTACTAAAATTACACCCCTTTTGTCTATGGCGAGTAATCGGTTCCCATTATACCGTACCCAAGTGCCCTCGGTGACCGGATGCCTATTTTAGTAAAAGCACATAATCACATAATATAATACAATCGATACTACTATATGCGTCCAGCATAGAATGTATCATTTCTCTGAACATATTCTATATATAAAATAAAGAATATTATTACCCACATCTCAATCTCTTTATTACCCCTTCTCTGAAATCTGATATGATGATCACCATCTCAATAGTTATTTATATTTTCGAACTCATAGATAGGCCTTTATAATATATCTCAATTTGGCTTCTCAATCACATTTAGAATTCATAATCATCTAACATATTGCATATAACAGATAATCCTGCTCATTATAAGGAATATGAATAATTCCTGTTCATCAACTTCTTAACTATCCCCTCATAGTAATTTAACACGAGAGTTAATATATATCAGTTGTTAATCTATATCTTTGAACTCATGGATGGATCTTTATAGTTTATCTCAATAAAGCTTCAAATCATATTTAGAGTTCATAACCACATAGTAATTTCATGTAGTAAATAATCAAACTTAGCATGCAAGATTAATAATAATTACTAGTTCATCAACTTCATAGATAACTCATCTTAGAAGTTTTAGCATGGAAATCCACATAACACAACTTTTAATCGCCCTCTTGGCTTATCTCTAATTTAATCCAATCCACATAAAACATATTCATGCATATATATAAAGCATCTAATTCAAGATTAATTACCGGATTTTAAAGAGAGTTGAATAAACTCACCTGATGCGTTATCACTCCTTTTAGTCCTTTTTAACTCGTAAGGCTCCTTTCTTCACTACCACAGCTTACTGTATTATTCAGTTTACATATACTGATATTAATCATCAAAACAGAACCCTCTACAACTGAAAATCCTTAATCTCTTAAAATCACATCTCAAGTCACAATGAACTGAAATCGCAATCACCTATTGCGATTTCACTTCCAAATCGCAACCAACAGAAGTCGCAGTCCTCTATTGCGATCCCAAATCCAAATCGCAGTGAACTGTTGCGACTACAGTACCAAGTCGCAACTACCCATTGCGATTTCGACCCAAGTCGCAACCAACTGTTGCGATTCCAAAGCCAAGTCGCAATGGTCTACTGCGACTCCAACTCCAAGTCGCAATTACCCATTGCGACAATCATGAATGTCGCAACTCAAGGTTGCGACTTCGATGATGTTCATCCAAGTCTCAGTCCACTAAGTTCATTCTAAACCCAGATTTTTGTACTTTTAATCTATGTTTGTTTATGCCAATTTGCAGATATGTTTAATACACTTATCTTAACACATCCTAAAACTCAGATTCTCATTATCATCATAATTTACCCAAAACCCATCAAAATCTTCTAAGAACACTTGTACTACTAAGATGAAGAATTTACAATGAGATGTTTACCTTATGATTCTTCAAACCAACAGCAGATTAGATAAATTCCTAGCAAATCTTTCTTTTCTTCATTCTCTTTCTCGATTTCTCTATCTCCCTCTCGGTTTCTCTTCTCAAAACCGAACACATACACACAATGCACATAACACACACACCTTTTAGCTAACATGCTAACTTAATGACACCTCACTAAAAACACATGAGTCATTAACCATATTACCAAACAAACCTCCAACTTTAAAGAAATAACAATACAACCCTCAAATTGGAAATCTTCTTCAATCAACACTTGTAAACAATTACAACTTAACCCTCAAGTTAATTTGTAATTCACAAAATAATATAACTGAAAATTTGGGATGTTACATTAAGACATACGGATTTGAGAGACGTAGCAGCGGCGCCGGGACCAATCGGCTCCGCCGCACCGCTGTCGTTGATGCCACGTAAGCGCTTGACGGAGAGTTCCTCAAGAGAAGAACAGTTATCGAGAAGCGCGCTCATTCCTTTGGCACCAAACATACAAGATCCATACGAGAATTTCTTCAATTCCTTACAGTTCTTCGCTAACGCCACCATACCTATATCGGTATTTTCACGGCATCCACGGAACCAAGGAATTGGAAAACTACGGCCAAGCAATCATCGGGAATTTCAGATGTATAGTCGATGTAAGAAGTGGAGTCAACAGGAAACTCAATAGACGTCTCTTCTTTGGAGTGCCGAAAAGCGAGAATCTCCGATCGGGCGGAGGAGGAAGATGACGAGAGAATAACAGACCGGTGGTGGTGGTGGTGGGTTGACCCCGACGGCGACGGCGAGAGGGAGGAAGATGATTGCCCCATCCAGGTGTTGAAATACACTCATTAAGCGATGATGAACAGGGTGTTGAAACTTGAAATGACGATTTTACCCTCATTAAAATGGGGGTTAACGGAGGGTGGAGTAACGGAGTTAGAGCCAGGGACCAAATCGTTACGAAAACAAGGACCACAGGGCCTTATTTGGAATAAAAAAATTGTAGGGACCATTTTCGTTTCGTTTTTTAAACCACAGGGACCAAATTCGTAATTTACTCTAAAATATTTCTTCGTCTATTTATTAACATATAGAGTAAACCTCACTTTTGGTCCCTGTGGTTTGCAAAATATAACGAAAATCGTCCCTACAGTTCATTTATTCCAAATTTGCCCCTGTGGTATGCGTTTTTGCCCGGATTTGGTCCCTCTCACTAACGGAGGTTAACCTCCATCCATTAAATGAAGGACAAATCTGTCTTTTTATATATTTATTTATTTTAACATTATTTTTCTCTTTTTATTTTTGTCTTATATGAATTTATTTATTATACTTTAATATTATATACACATATAATATATATACATATATACACACTCACACCCTCATCTATCCCTCTCTCTCTCCTACTTCTTCTTCCCCACAACTATAACCTGCGAAAAAAAAACACACACACAATATATATATATAAACACAGCACACACACATATATATAAACACACATCCGTCTCGGAACAATGGCTATTTGACGACGAAACAATGGTTGCGACTACGGTGAGCTCGGCGGGCGGTCTCTTGGCGATGCTTAACGAGCCACATCCGTCTCTTAAACTTCACGCTCTCTCCAACTTCTTCTTCCCCGATATGGTGGGTTTTTTTGTTAGAAATGGCGAGAGAAATGGTGGTTTTTTTGGGTGGGTTTTTTTGGTTTTTTGGTTTTTTTTGTTGAAAACGGTGTATATATATATATATATGTTTATATATATATATATATGTGTGTGTGTGGGGGGGGGGGGATTCGGTGTGTGTGGATTCGGTGGTGGTGTGTGTGGATTCGGTGGTGGCGGCGGCGATGACCTCAATGGTTTTTTGGTTAGAAACGGCGAGAGAAATTGTGTGTTTATATATATATATATGTGTGTGTTGTGTGTGTGTTTATATATATATGTGTGTGTGCTGTGTTTATATATATATATATATTGTGTGTGTGTGTTTTTTGCAGGTTATAGTTGTAGGGAAGAAGAAGTAGGAGAGAGAGAGGGGGATAGATGAGGGTGAGTGTGTATATATGTATATATATTATATGCGTATATAATATTAAAGTATAATAAATAAATTCATATAAGACAAAAATAAAAAGAGAAAAATAATGTTAAAATAAATAAATATATAAAAAGACAGATTTGCCCTTCATTTAATGGATGGAGGTTAACCTCCGTTAGTGAGAGGGACCAAATCCGGGCAAAAACGCATACCACAGAGGCAAATTTGGAATAAATGAACTGTAGGGACGATTTTCGTTATTTTTTGCAAAACACAGGGACCAAAAGTGAAGTTTACTCTAACATATATAAGAATTTGAGCTAAAAAGCTCCAAGTAAAAAGTCTCACCCATTTAAACTGTGCAAAATTTTAGGCATTTCCATGCCATTGATATATCAATGAGAGAGCATTTTCAACGGCTATGCTAAAGTTTTTCTAAAATAGAGCAACAAAAATCAAAATTTCTAAAACAATTTGCATCCAACTCCAACAACTATTCTATTTTAGCAACTCTAGTATTAATTATCTTATTAAAATATTCAATTTATTTAATTATAGGTAGCGAGTAGTCCAACGGTTAGGATAATTGCCTTCCAAAGCATATATTATTAAAATATTAAATATATGGAAAGTTGGGAGAAGAAAAAAATTTGATTTTTGGAGGTAATAATTAGTTTTGGAAGGAAACTATCTATTTGGAGATTTCTCTAAATTTAGAAATTTTTACAATCTCTCCCCTATTTTTTCTATTTTAGCATAGAGGATAACATAACTATTGAAACAATAAAAATGCTAAAATATCATTTTTTTTCTTTCCATTCTAGCATAGCCGGTGGAGATGCTCTAACAATTGTGAGATTCAAACCAAACCTAGAACACATGATACGTGAGTTCCAAGTTCTATTATCGGCATCAATAATTCAATGCAGTGAAAGTCCATTTTCAATTGAATTAGGCCCAATATATGGTTGCATACTGAATACCAAACATATGCAAGTCCATAGATTGATGAGAATAGACCAAGATGACTCAAACTTATTTGTGCTTGTTTAAGTCTATATGAAAGAGTTGAAATGGGTCGACTTAAGCTCAAGCTTCATGCACACGGGCCCAAACATTGAATTTCAATTATGGCGCTTGACAACCCAAAATTGCAGTTAAACCTACTTAATTTTATAGGATACGTTTGGTACAACAGACATAACAAAATAGAAAAAAAATGACCATCGTTTCATGTTTGACATAATGTTTATGCGGAACCATGGACATACCCAATGTAGAGCATACGGTGGCATGTGTCATCGTATCATTTCTCTGTCGTAATATAAAAAAAAACAGCGTTTGAATTATTTTATCCACTCAACCTTTATTCTTAACTATTACGACTTTTCGAGTGTTGCATGGTAATATTTGAACCGACCATTTTACAATTGCTCATAGCATGATTTGTTTATGTATCGACATTCAAGTAAGCATTCATTTGGGGTGGGGCATGTGATGGTTTGATATGGGGTGTGTGTGACCCATTTGGAATACATGAATTCGTTTCATTTTATTCGTCTGAGGGCGGGTGTGACCCCGAACAAGTTATCACAGGTGTGCGTGACTTTAAAGCGTATGTCATCCACATGTGTTTGTGTGCATTAAGGTTTTTTCTTTAAAAGTGTGGATCGTTATAAATGGGTGTGATGTTGTTTGAGGGAACTCACTAGACCTCCGGTCTGACCCTCACTTTTATAAAACTAAAAACCTTTTTCAAGCAAGCAGATTAGTGTCAGCTCGAGCAAGAGAAAGGGAAAGATGTGAGAGCTTGGAGATAATGGAGATAGTAAAGCTTTATAGTTTCTTGTTTAGATTTCCTGACATAGACGCTTGTTTACGATTATCAGTTGTGGAGGTGTTTACCCGCAGTAGACTATGGGATGAATTTCAATATTTCACTTGATGTTTTAGGTCATTTTGGTATTTATCTATATTATGTTTGGCTTGAGTTTTTGGGTTGTTACATGAATCAACGACACACCATATAATCATGTGCTGCAATAATCATGTTCATGCATTCTCAAAATCAATCAGATATTTAGGGTGGAAAACCTTGTTGCACCGATTTCGGATCATTCCCCGATCGCCCTCCATACCCAGGTTCGTCCTCTTACTCATTCTCCAAAAAAAATCCAGATTCGAAAACAAGTGGTTGCAGGAGGATTCGTTCGACCGAGTTTTCTTGAGTTCTTGGACCAATACGAGAAACACCAACCTTCTTCACAAACTTTCTAAGCCCACGAAAGATCTCAACAAATGGGGAAGGGACCTCAATTATTCTTTTAAAAAAGAAGTTCAAGAAGCTTACACAAAACTCAAGACTCTCCGACAATCTCGAGAGCACTTAGCCACAGCGGCTTATGAAGAACAGTGATCCTGCGTTTTAGTCACCCTCCAAAAAGAAGAAGAGCATTGGAGACAACGGGCTAAAGCGCATTGGCTTAAAGAGGGGGATCTTAACACGAAATTCTTTCACGCTTACGCGAACGGGCGGAGAAAGACAAATCGGATCTTGAAATTAAAAGACACTAATGGCAATTGGGTTGAAGACCCATCAGAGATCCGCAATCTCGTTACGGAGCATTTCAACGTCACCTTCTCGGCCAGTTCGGGCAATCCGATGGAAATTACCAGATTTGTTAAAAACAAAATTTCTTTGCAGGATATCGAACGGTTGGAAGTGCCTTTTTCCAAGGAAGAATTCAGACGGGCCCTCTTCCAAATGCACCCGGATAAGTCCTCGGGCCCGGATGGTTTCAACTTTCAATCCTCGCTTCTTCCAAAAGAAGTGGGAGGTTTTGGGTGATGAAATCTTTAATTCCGGAAAAATGTGGCTCGAGAATGGCGTCCTCCCGGACGGAGCAAACAACACTATTATTGCTCTTATTCCCAAAATCGAGGCTCCCTCGAGCCTAAAATATTTTAGGCCCATAGCGCTTTGCAACGTTATCATGAAGATTATCACCAAAGTTTTGGCAAACCGAATCAAACCGATCCTTCCGTCAATCATTTTGGCCAATCAGACGGCGTTTATTAAAGACCGGTTGATTACGGATAATATCATCATTGCCTTTGAAATGCTCCACACCATGCACCGTAATACTCGTAAGAAAAATGGGGAGGTGGCCCTCAAAATTGACATAAGTAAAGCTTATGACCGTCTTAATTGGGACTATCTTCGTCATATCTTGATGGCCCTTGGCTTCCCGCCCCGTTGGATCAATATGATTATGATGAGTGTTGAGTCAGTTAATTACTATGTAAAGGTCAACAACGAGATGATCGGCCCCATCACTCCTAAGAGGGGCATTCGCCAAGGCGGCCCACTTTCCCCGTATCTCTTTATTCTTTGCATGGAAGGCCTCTCGGCTTTCTTGAATTTTGAGGAATCGGCGGGCCGCATCCATGGGTGTCAAGCGGCTAGAGCCCCCCCCCCCCATCTCTCACCTCTTTTTTGCAGATGATGCTTTTTTCTTTTGGAGGGCCTCGATTGATGAAATACGACACCTTAAATCCATGCTCACCACATACGAAGAAGCGTCGGGACAGGCTATAAATTACGCTAAATCGGGTATCATGGAAAGTAGCAATTTGGCCCCTGACTTAATGCACGGATTCTCCTGTATTCTTGGAATTCACAATCCCATCAATACGGGTCGTTACCTGGGCCTCCCCTCTCTTGTGGGACGATCGAAGAAAAATATTTTCCAACATATCCGCGACAAACTTTGGTCAAAGCTTCAGAATTGGATGAAAAAACCTATTTCATCTGCCGGTAAAGACACCCTCATTAAAGCCGCGGCCCAAGCCATTCCGGTCTACTCCATGAATGTTTTCCTTATTCCGGCTTCAACCATCAAAAATATGGAAAGTATGATAAATTCTTTTTGGTGGAGTCGGAAATCGGATGGCTCTCGCTCCATTAATTGGCTTTCATGGGACAAGATGTGCACACCTCAAAAATTCGGCGGTCTCGGCTTCCGCGACTTTACCGCCTTTAATTTATCCATGCTCGGAAAACAAGGTTGGAGACTTGTGTCTAATCCCTCTTCTCTAGTGAGCCGCGTTTTAAAAGCTAAATATTACCCGCGAGGAGATTTCTTGGAGGCCCAGTTGGGTCACTCTCCCAGCTTCATTTGGAGAAGTATATGACACTCTCAACTTGTCTTAAAAAAGGGCGTGCGATGGAAGGTCGGGAATGGCCGCTCGATCAATACTTGGAAAGACCCTTGGCTAAGAGATGGTGAGAATTTTAAAGTGGAAACGCCGATAGACCCCGCTTGGTCGGCGTTGACGGTCGGGGACTTGATGGACCACCGTTCTCTTTGTTGGAATATGGATTTTATCAACCTTGTTTTCTCCCCTAGAGATCGCACCCGGATTCTGCAACTCCCGCCTCCAACGAGTTCTCACTCGGACAAAATCATTTGGCATTGGACAGACGATGGATTATACTCCGTCAAGTCAAGCTACCGAATTATAATGGAAAAAATTGCTCCGTCGTCTCATCTCTTTATAGACGGCGATTGGAAACGAATCTGGAAAGCAAACATTCCAAATAAAATGAAGCTTTTTATTTGGCGTGCCTTACGTAATGTCATTCCTACCCGCGGTGCTCTCCAATCTAAAGGTATTTGGGTCTCTCCCCTTTGCCCTCTTTGTAACCGCAATTTGGAAAACACTTGGCATGCGCTTGTTGATTGCCCCATGGTGTGTTCGGTTTGGCTTGAAACGGGTCTTTGGCCGGAGATTGACGCTTACGCTAATGATGCTAACTCCTTCGCGGACCTCCTCTTTAAACCTTTACAGGCTCATCCCGGCTATGCGGGGGACATCCTCCTTATGACCATGTGAAGCATCTGGTACCGCCGCAACGACATCATCTGGAATGACGGCCCCCGGGACCCGAGCTCGGTGGTGAGATGGGCCTCGACCCTCTACACGGATTGGAAGCTCTCTAGGAACCTGTTACCGCCTCCCACCAGCCCCGTTGAGCAGCATAGATCCCCCTCTTGGAACCCGCCGAGAAGCGGTTTTATCAAGTGCAATGTTGATGCTACCGTCTCTGAATTGACTTTCGTGGCGGGTTTTGGGGCGGTTATTCGCAACCATAACGGTGCCTTCATAGCGGCCAAGGCCTCCCCCATCAATTTCCTTCCTCCAGTTAGAGAATGTGAAGCTTTAGCTGTCCGTGACGCTCTTCATTGGGTCTCCAGTCGGAACGACCACTCCGTTATTTTCGAAACCGATGCGAAGGTTGTTGTGGATGCCATCTACGGTTCTTTCAATGACGTGTCCGAATTTGGAGACATTATTAGAGACATTCGCGACATCCTTAACTCCAACAGGAATTTCTCTGTCCACGCTATTGGGAGACAAGCAAACGAGACGGCTCACCTGACCGCGAGACACTCACGTTTACTTTCTTGTCCTTTCATCTTTCAGGAGATTCCAGATTTTCTTGAATTATGTATGAACAATCCTTGTACTAATTTACCTATCAATGATATGAATGGAACTCAAACGGGTGATGGCAATGCCGAAGCTCACTAGAGTTTTCATTCATTTGCTTCAAAAAAAAAAATTTGTTTTTAACATTTCATGAAGAAATTATAATCTCATAAGTCATAATAAAACAGTTATTACATGCAATCTAAAAATTTGCCTGAAACCTGATTGGTATGCATGCCCCTCTGTGTGACTGTTGTTTCTCGTAACATTCGTTGACCTACCTACATATGTTTTTATCTAGGGAAATTAATTAAAATACCCCAAGTTTGACCAACTGTTACCGAAATACCCTAAATTTTTTCAATTTTGCAAAAAATCCCAAAATACCCGCGATGGATCCCGCGATCGCGGGCTAGGGCTGACGTGGCACGTACTTTGGGTACAAATGCCCCGCGAAGCCCCTCAACTTTGGCCGCGGTGCACTTTTGGTCCCTGCCCGCGATCGCAGCCCGCGATGGCCCAAAAAATTACAGTTTTGGTCCCTGAAATTTTACACTTTTGGTCCCTGAAAATTTACACTTTCAGCCCCTATACTTAGACGAATCTTGCATGCTTTTACTGTTTTTTTTCACAATTATTGTACTTTGAAGACCGATTTGTGGTTGAAATTCATTTGCATGTTTGAGATTTCATCCATAAATACCAGTAAGATGCAATTCACAATTCACACTTCCTCTTGCTTTCTTTCTTGATTTCTCTCTTGCTTTCTTTCTTTGAATTGTTTTCTATCTTGATTTCTCTTCTCTCATTTAATCCACAAATGGCATCGTCATCAAACCCTAAGGCTACTCCTGAAAAAATGCCACCTCAAATCGAGGTCGCCATAGCAAAAAAGGAAAAGGAGATAGATGAACTAACAGAAGAGTGGAAAAAAATTATGGACAGGAAGGCAGTCCATTTGAGAAAGATCGAAGAGGAAGACAGGGAGATCAAAAGGATGAAAGGGGATATAAAAGCTAGGGAGGCTCGTGTTCGTCGAGAACAAGAAGCAATTCACCATATTCTGCAAGACTTCGCAATTATTCAAGCGAAGGTAAACGAGAAGCAAGCTTGGATTGATGAAACTAAATCAATTTTTAAGTAGGTGGTGGTTGTTTTAGTTGTTTTGTATTTTTTTTTCTTGTTTTGTATTTTTTTTACTGTGTTGTTGTTTTGTATTTTTTGTTGTTGTTAATTTCTCTGAAAAGTAGTTTTTAAGCCGCTGAACCACGGTTAGGTTGGATACATCATGCAAGGTCAAGTCAGAGGTTACCTCATTCGTGGGCCTACTCCTCTTGTAGAATATATGACAACCCTCAACTCATTTGCTAAAGTGTGTGCGGGTTGTGGTACACAATGGCCATACGTGGTTGCAAAAGCAGAAGCCGTTGAAGAAGGGTCAGAAAGATTGAAGATGAAGAGCTTGTTGGATGGAATACAAACTAGCTGTGTTATCAATGTTCATTTAGAAGCATATGTATGTGTGTATATATATAATATGAAATGAGGTTTTGACAAGTTGGTATCACTGGACTCATTTAAGAATTGTGAAAATGGGTATTTGACGAATGATGATTCATGTGTGTTTGGAGCTGAAGTGTTTTAAACACACATGAATCATCATTCGCCAAATACCCATTTTCACAATTCTTAAATGAGTCCAGTGATACCAACTTGTCAAAACCCCATTTAATATTCTTCTCATTTAAGAATTTATGAATTTTAATGTATAACTGTATATGATATATATTAAAATATATAAATCCAAAAAAAATCAAGATTGGGCTCATTTCGAACGTATCGAAGAGACGATTATAATGGTGTAATTTATTAAAATTAAAACGTATCTAATATGAATATATTTATCATTTACAAACTAGCTGTGTTATCAATGTTTATTTAGAAGCATATGTATGTGTGTATATATATCATTTACAAATCAGTGTTTAGATCAACAATATCATATGTGTTTGTTCCAACAAAAATGTCAAGAAATGATCATTTCCATATCTTACAGATAAAGGTCTCCTTTTTTAAGTCTTCTTCTTCTTCATATATACATATAATATATATATATATATATATATATATATATATATATATATATATATATCTAAAAAGCTAGAAACCTGCTTCCATTCTTGCTACTAATCTTTCTTGCTATATAAACAGGCATGTGTACTCAGAGTTAACATTCACTGCCATGGTAACAATCAACCTTTCTTCTTTCTTTCGCTTATCATATCAAACTCCTATTTTCTTTATGTGTGTAAATATATAATACGAATATATATATCATTTACAAACTAGCTGTGTTATCAATGTTCATTTAGAAGCATATGTATGTGTGTATATATATCATTTACAAATCAGTGTTTAGATCAACAGTATCAACAATATCATATGTGTTTGTTCCATATGGTTCAAGCTGTGACGGGCCCGGGGTGTGACTGACAGAATGTCTCATTGGCACGGTTGAAGGGGCGGGATTTGGACACTCTCCACGAGTGTGTCCTACGCATTGGCACCGAGTACATCTTCGTTGTATCGAACTTTCACCACGTGATGGACGTCGGTCGTTCTTTCTCGGTCTCCCGGCCCTGTTCTTATCCATTAAAGGTGGATAGCATGGTGGAAGCGGGTCGGTGGATACACCCATGCTGCAGGGGGTCCAGCTGGGTTTATTACCTCCACGTATGTTTTCCGGTAATATTCGGACGTGAAGAAAGTGTTAGGACAACCTTAGGGGGGGTAAAGGTTGTATTTAAAAATATTTCACGAATAAAAATTCTCTTATCAAAATCAACAATAAATATTGCATGCACAACAAATATATAAATAAAATTAAGTGCACAACGGGAATATAAAGAGATAAGGGTAGAGAACGTTGATACCGACACCGAGATTTAAAGTGGTTCACCACCAACTGGCTGGCTAGTCCACTTGCCGAGACACTTCTCGACACACTGATTCACTATAAGTGTTCTTTATGGTAGAACACAAACCTTGATACAATGATAATAAAATCTCTTGCTTTTGCTCGAGAACGTGAATCACTCACACTATTCAAATACTTACAAGAGAATATATCTCACAATATTAATCACTCTTGTATAATTATAACACTTGGATTTGTGAGAGGTTGATCACTCAAAAATTATAACTTGAATAAGTTATTAAATGAGATGAGGAGCTGAGTAATCTCTTTAGAAGCTAGGTATTCAATGTCTGCTTGTCGTCTGATAAATGCTGAGAAGCTGCATGTATTTAAGCTGGACGTGGCAACGGTCAAAAGCTCACCGCGGTATACCGCCTATATGGGCGCGGTATACCGCCCAGAAAAAGTAGCTGACCAAAAGTAGGTCAACCTGCAAAAGCAAACCTGCAAAACGGTGTAGCAGAGCCGCGGTATACCGCCATACACCACGCGGTATACCGCCTGACAAAGGTGGCTGACAGCAGGAAGGTCAACCTGCAAGAACCTGCCATATGTAACAGAGCCGCGGTATACCGCCGAGCATCACGCAGTATACCGCCTGAAAAAGGTGCCTGCGTCAGGAGTGACCATAGCTTAAAAAGGCAACTGAATTCCTTTTGTTTTATTCCAAAAAAATCAACATTCTAAAATCAATTTAAATCAAAGATTTAAAAATAGTGTTGGGTTAGGTTTTTTAAAATATCCAAGTGGTATATTATTTTAGGGTGTTTATTATTATGAGATATATGATGACGTAAACACCAGTCTTGGACTCTTCAGATAAAATCTTCATGTTGTCCAATTAGCTGCACACTTGGATAAAATTGTTAGAAAAACAATAATACGGTGTGTTTGTAATCATCAAAATAAATATATAAAATATATAGAGATGTGGTACACTTGCACCAACAATCTCCCCCTTTTTGATGATGACAAACACAACCGCTAAACACGAGAGCATACTCGGTTTCTCTCCCCCTTTTGTCGAAGCAAAAAGGGTTAAGAAAGACGCTATGCTCCCCCTCGAGAGATGCTCCCCCTCAAAATATGCTTATAATTGAGAGTAGCATTATCTCATGGGTTATACTCAAGCATGCCTAAACCAAGTCTTAATTTAAAGAATGATTTTTTGTTTAGGGCTTTAGTAAAAATATCGGCCAAATTGTCTTCGGAATCAACTTTTTCAAGCACGATGTGGCCTTTTTGAACATTATCTCGTAGAAAATGATGTCGCAACTCAATATGTTTGGTACGAGAATGTAAGACGGGATTTTTACTTAGGTTTATAGCACTTGAGTTATCACACATAATTGGAATTTTGGATTGACGTACCTCAAAGTCGGTAAGTGTGTGCTTCATCCATAGAACTTGAGCACACGCTCTCGCGGCGGCTACATATTCCGCTTCGGTAGTGGATAAGGCTACGGAATGTTGTTTCTTGGAAAACCAAGACACAAGCGAGAGACCTATAAAGGCACATACTCCACTAGTGCTTTTTCGATCAACCATCGAGCCACCAAGATCGGAATCGGTGAAGCATGTTACTTCTAGCTCGGGTTGTTTTGGATACCATAGTCCAAGATTCGTAGTCCCTCTAAGATATCTAAAAATACGCTTGACGGCTTCATAGTGAGATTGTTTAGGCGAAGATTGAAAGCGAGCACATAAACACACACTATACATGATATCAGGTCTACTAGCAGTTAAATACAATAAACTACCAATCATGCCACGATAAATCTTTTCATTAAAATCGGTTCCCTCTTCGTCACTAGATAATTTTAGATTGGTGGTCATCGGAGTTTCAACAGGTTTGACATTTTCAAAATTAAACTTTTTCAGCATGTCTTTACAGTATTTTGATTGACTTATAAAGGTACCATTTTCACTTTGTTTTATTTGCAATCCTAAGAAGAATTTTAATTCTCCCATCATGCTCATTTCAAATTCATTAGTCATTTTTGTAGCAAATTCATTACAAAGATTTTCATTTGTAGAACCAAAGATAATATCATCAACATACACTTGCACAACCACAATATCATTTTGAGCATATTTGACAAACAAAGTATTATCTATTTTACCCATAATATAACCACTTGTAATTAAAAAGGATTTTAATCTATCATACCACGCACGCGGAGCTTGCTTTAAACCATAAAGCGCCTTTTTTAATTTAAAAACATGCGTCGGATTTTCAAAATTTTCAAAGCCGGGAGGTTGGGAAACATATACCTCCTCATTTATAAAACCATTTAGGAAAGCACTTTTGACATCCATTTGATATAATTTAAAATTTTTAGCATTTGCAAAAGCGAGAAGCATTCGAATAGACTCTAACCTTGCAACTGGTGCAAAGGTTTCATCATAATCGATACCTTCTTGTTGATTGTACCCCTTGGCAACTAAACGTGCCTTGTTTCGGGTGACTTCACCGTTTTCGTCTACCTTGTTACGAAAGACCCATCGTGTGCCAATAATGGTTTGACCGCTAGGGCAAGGAACTAAGTCCCACACATCATTCCTAGTAAACTGGTTTAACTCTTCTTGCATGGCCATTATCCAATCCTCATCACCTAAAGCTTCTTCTATGTTTTTAGGTTCTATGGCTGAGATAAAGGCGTGAAAGGCACAAAGGGTATGGATTTGTGATCTAGTCGTTCTTTGGTTTAGGTCACCTATGATTTGATCTACGGGATGGCCTCTAGATGTTCTAAGGTTAGGATCATCTACTCCTTGTGGAACATAACATGGAGGGGCATCACTAGATTCTACATTTGTAAAAGATTGGGTACCTAAGTCCAAGGTTCTAAGATGTTGGGCTAGTGCATCTCCTTCACAACCATTATCATTTACTAAGGGTGCACTAGGTTTAGGAGGACTTTCATCAAAGCTTACATTTAGGGATTCTTCTACAACCATGGTCTCTTTATTAAGGACTCTATAGGCTTTGCTATTCCAAGAATAACCAAGGAATACTCCCTCATAGGCTTTTGGGTCAAATTTGGTCAAATAAGATTTGGTGTCTAAAATAAAACATTTACAACCAAATACCTTAAGATGGGCTAAGGAAGGCTTTCTACCACGTAGGATCTCATAAGGGGTCTTATTTAGGATACTCCTAATTAGCACACGATTGAGGACATAGGTCGCGGTAGCTACGGCATCACACCAAAACTTTTGGGGAACTTGATGTTCATTGAGCATAGTCCTACTCATTTCTTGTAGGGTTCTATTTTTCCTCTCCACAACCCCATTAGATTGAGGAGTGCGAGGAGCAGAAAAATTGTGCGTTATACCATATTTGTCGCAAAACGCACCAAATTGAGTTTCATTATCGAATTCGCGTCCATGGTCCGTACGAATCGAAACAATCGTGCAACCTTGTTGGTTTTGAATTCGTTTTCCCAAAATCTTAAATTTTTGAAAAGCTTCATTTTTATGTTTTAAAAATAAAGTCCACGTATAACGGGAAAAATCATCTACAATTACTAGAGTGTAATAATTTCCTCCAAAACTTTGAATGGCCATAGGGCCAAAAAGATCCATGTGTAAAAGTTCTAAAACTCTTTTAGTTGAAATCACATTTTTTGATTTATGAGAAACATGAGTTTGTTTGCCGACACGACATGCATCACAAAAATGATTATCAAATTTTAATTTTGGAAGGTTACTCACAAGCTCCTTATTTTTCAAATTTTGAATTAATCTAAGGTTAGCGTGACCTAAACGTCTATGCCACAAAGTCGAATTATCATATACGGAAGATAAACAAACATTTTCATTTACATCAGTTTTACAAACATAAAGATTTCCTTTTATAACCCCATTTAAAAGAACTTTACCATTTTTCAGAATTTTGCAAGAGTTTTCTTCAAAAACAACAATTATACCATTTTTGCACAGTTGACGAACACTTAGCAAGTTAAATTTCAAATTATCAACATGCGTAACATCTAAAAAGGTAACATTGTTGCAAGAAATTGTACCTTTCCCAATTACCTTTCCTTTGGAGTTTCCTCCAAAAATTACTAGTCCACCATCACATGACTCATATGATGAAAAAAGATTATGGTTTCCGGTCATGTGACGTGTGCATCCACTATCAAGAATACAATCCATATCAAGATTTATCTACAACATTTAAAGTACAACTTTTATGGTCCCCACATCTTATGGGTCCTTGACAATTAGTTTCAATGTCAACCAACATGCATATATATAAAGTCAAACAGAATATATATATATAATACATTACACAATATTAATATATATATATAATACATCAAACAATATTAATATATATATAAAACACACAAAGTATATATATATGTAGTGCGTAGGTATATATATATAAACAGTACATATATATAAACAATATAAAAGTACATATACTATTATATTACTTATATATAATATATACAATAAATTATATTCAAACTATATATATAATATGTAACACATTTAAAGCCATAAACGCATACCACCGGGATTATCAACACTAAAGGAGCCTTTAGGAATCCACTTTGGTACCATTTTAATTTTACGATCATATTTATCAAGGACGTAAAAAGGAGCATGCATATTCACACTATTTTTTGGTCTAGAAAATTTACTATTATACATGCATGCATAAGATTTCCTAGACTTATAATTCACATTATTTATGTTGGACATATATGAGGATTTTTGCACATACGGTTTTCTCATTTCAACATTTTTAGGTGGTTCAAAATATCTTTTGATAGGCATACATACACACTTATCTTTACACATATCGGAACCAACGCCTTTTCTACAATTAGTGCTATTTGACATATTTAACATTTTAAGCACTTTCTCATTGCTACTTTGAAAGGCATGTGCTAGCAAATTATCTTTTTCATGTTTATCACATTTTTCTTTTAAACATGCATTTTCCTTTTTAAGCACATCACAATTAGCACATAAATCATTTTCAACTATTCTTTTCTCAAGGCATGCAATTTCTTTATTTAAAATGTCACAAGAATTGCAAACATATTTTTCACTTAATTTATTTTCTAAATTTATGATTTTTTCATTATCGCATGCAATTTTTTGTTTGCTATCATGAATTTCCTTTTTACTTAATAATAATTCTTCCTTTAGTTTTGCGTTCTCATCTTTATAATTATTTGTAAGCATAACCATTTTTTGAAAGGCATCATTTAACATATCAAGATCATCATCATCATTACTTTCATCATCGCTAGAATAATTTGAGTAACACGAGTGTACCTAATCGTCGCCTTCCGCCATGAGACAAGTGGCTTCATACTCATTTTCATCTTCACTTGCGCTCCACGCGCCTCCAACGAAGGCTTTCTCCTTCTTGAGTTTAGGTTTATTTCTTTTTGGACACTCGTTGGCATAGTGATCTTTGTCTCCACATGAGTAGCAAAAGCCCTTCTTTTTCTTGGCTTCTTCATCATCGCTTGATTCGCCATTTTTATTTATTTTGTCGTTCCGTTTATGGAACTTTCGGCTTCGGTTTTCTCCACCACGGCGATAATCTCCTTTTCTTTGAAACCTATCATTTCTTGAAAACCTTTTGTTAGCTAAAAATTTAGAAAAATTTCTTACCAACATGGCTACATCGTCAAGATGTTCGGGTTGATCCTTTGAGGAGCTAGCTTTCTCCTTCTTTTTCTTCTTCTCCTTCTCGTCACTTGAAGTTGAAGCTTTAAGTGCCAACGATTTCTTTTTATCATGCTCCCGATCTTTGTTCATTTTTAGTGCAATTTCATGCACTTTGAGATTTCCAATGAGATCATCTAATTTCATCATTGAGAGGTCACGGGAGTCTTCCAACGATGTGATTTTCGGCATCCACTCCGGAGGAAGCGCTCGAAGAATTTTTCGTACGTAATCTTCGTTTGGATAAGTTCTACCAAGACCTTTCAAGCTCACCATGATAAGGTTAAAACGTTTAAACATTGAGTCGATTGACTCATCTTTTAACATCTCAAACATTTCATAATCATGTACAAGAATATTTATTTTTGAGCTTTTGACTTGAGAATTTCCTCTATGAGTGTTATTTAGATTTTCCCAAATATCGTGAGCAGTTTCACAAGAATAAACACGTTCAATCTCATCTTTAGTAAGTGCCGAAAAAAGAATATTTTTAGCTTCAAAATTTAAGCAAACCCAAGCATCCTCAGCGGCGGACCATTCCGCTACTGGTTTTTCACTAATTACTCCATCTTTGGTTTTGGTGGGTTTATAATCTCCATTTTTAATAATGTCCCAAATTTTTCGACTTTTGCCACGAACGTAGCATTCAAAAAGATTTGCCCAGAGACCAAAATTCTCGGTGTCAATTTGCGGAATTTTTGTAGAAATAATTCCCTCAGAGGTTGCCATTTAAAATAGGAACAAGTTTTTAAAAATACAACGATTTTAAAAAAAACTTGCAACCTGCTCTGATACCAATTGTTAGGACAACCTTAGGGGGGGTAAAGGTTGTATTTAAAAATATTTCACGAATAAAAATTCTCTTATCAAAATCAACAATAAATATTGCATGCACAACAAATATATAAATAAAATTAAGTGCACAACGGGAATATAAAGAGATAAGGGTAGAGAACGTTGATACCGACACCGAGATTTAAAGTGGTTCACCACCAACTGGCTGGCTAGTCCACTTGCCGAGACACTTCTCGACACACTGATTCACTATAAGTGTTCTTTATGGTAGAACACAAACCTTGATACAATGATAATAAAATCTCTTGCTTTTGCTCGAGAACGTGAATCACTCACACTATTCAAATACTTACAAGAGAATATATCTCACAATATTAATCACTCTTGTATAATTATAACACTTGGATTTGTGAGAGGTTGATCACTCAAAAATTATAACTTGAATAAGTTATTAAATGAGATGAGGAGCTGAGTAATCTCTTTAGAAGCTAGGTATTCAATGTCTGCTTGTCGTCTGATAAATGCTGAGAAGCTGCATGTATTTAAGCTGGACGTGGCAACGGTCAAAAGCTCACCGCGGTATACCGCCTATATGGGCGCGGTATACCGCCCAGAAAAAGTAGCTGACCAAAAGTAGGTCAACCTGCAAAAGCAAACCTGCAAAACGGTGTAGCAGAGCCGCGGTATACCGCCATACACCACGCGGTATACCGCCTGACAAAGGTGGCTGACAGCAGGAAGGTCAACCTGCAAGAACCTGCCATATGTAACAGAGCCGCGGTATACCGCCGAGCATCACGCGGTATACCGCCTGAAAAAGGTGCCTGCGTCAGGAGTGACCATAGCTTAAAAAGGCAACTGAATTCCTTTTGTTTTATTCCAAAAAAATCAACATTCTAAAATCAATTTAAATCAAAGATTTAAAAATAGTGTTGGGTTAGGTTTTTTAAAATATCCAAGTGGTATATTATTTTAGGGTGTTTATTATTATGAGATATATGATGACGTAAACACCAGTCTTGGACTCTTCAGATAAAATCTTCATGTTGTCCAATTAGCTGCACACTTGGATAAAATTGTTAGAAAAACAATAATACGGTGTGTTTGTAATCATCAAAATAAATATATAAAATATATAGAGATGTGGTACACTTGCACCAACAGAAAGGTACAGCCAAGTCGCTGCAATCTGTACGACCCATATATGTTGCTGCAGCGATGGCATGGCCGCACGGTAACCCAGATTTATCCCATTCGCGACACGAACAAAGGTGGTCTTCCATATTCACAATCGCGTGAATATAGTCATCATGCACCTCGTACTTCCCATACCCGATTGCTCTTACCGGCCATGTCGCCGCACGACGCGCCCTGTACTGAACGATATTCTCCGCCGTTGGTGTGAGTGCATTTTGTATCTTAGCTCCTTTTAGGCGTCGAATTTGGTACCACTCTTGTTGAAAGGCCCGAAAGTAGTCCATAAGATTAACAATCGGACATCTACGCGCAAAACGGGAGAGTGCATTCACAGACTCTGCACTATTCGAGGTCAGAATGTCATACCGTTGTCCAGGAAAATGGGCCGCGGACCACCTCTCCGGTCCAGCATCGTCAAAGACTTTGGCTGCTTCCTTGACACTGTATCGTAGCATATTCATGTACTTGTTAAACTCCCGATCCGTATATGCTCTGCATGCCGCCCAATAGACATCCTTGTAGGTGGTAATACGTTTGTCCTTGGATTTGGCGTTCATCTCCAAATGTCGACAGCATATGGCGTGAGGGGCGTTTGGGTACATGGCAGAGATTGCGGCGCTTATGGAAGGAGCCCTGTCAGACATAAACACCAACCCTTGCGGGTCTTCGATAGCTTGTCTCAACATGGACAGAAACCAAGTCCACTCGTCCCCGGTTTCGGACTTGCCTACGCCGAAAGCTACTGGAACGATGGAGTTATCCCCGTCCATGGCAACCGCCAGGAACATCATACCCAAGTAACGGCCCTTTAAATGGGCTGCGTCTATTATCAGGACACGACGTAGATTTTCCAGAAATGTGCGGATCTGCAAAAACATAGGTTAAAATGTTATAGTTTATAATGTGTAAACATATGACGTGTTAAAATACGTACCGCGGGTCCAAGGGCCACGAAGCACATCTCAAACCGTCCACGTGAATCGGTCCGTAGCTGCGTGACAGTACCAGGGTTCTGCAGCTGCAAATTATATAAATATGTCGGGAGTCGTTCATACGACTCCTCGAACGTGCCTCTCACCATAAACAGTGCATGGCAGCGCGCACGCCACGCTTGGTGGTAATCAATCGTGACGCCGAACTGCCGGTGAACGTCGTGGACGATGTCCTTTGGACGCAATGACCTGCTAACATCAAGAAATTTGTTTTTCAGGATCGCACCCAAAGTCTTTTTTCCGGCTTGTTTGTGGTGGGGATTAAGTTGCGTCCTCGTACAAGTGTGTACGTCGTGCAACTTTCTAATCATTATCGCCCCTCCTTTGGGACCCGTGTGAATCGCGTACAACCTCCACTCACACTTTTCTCTAGCACATTCAACTACGTATTTGCTTTTGTCAGATGCCCGCACGCGACTTTGGAAACCCTCTTCCAAGAACTTGAGTCCGATCTGACTTGCTAAGAGATCCTTCGAATCGAATATCTGACCTGCTGTTAAACTTTCACTGCGAATATAAGGTGTAGGTTCGTAGCTTTGTGTCTGGGTATGGGAGTCTGGAAGAATAGGGGGCATATCAAAAAATTCATTTATCTGACTACATGATTTTCTACTAGGGGTATATTCTCCGTGATCATCATTATCGGTGTCTGATCTGTCTATTTCAGAATTACCCGTTCTGAAAACGTGGGTTTCGTCATCAGCAACTCCAGCAGTACGCCATTCGTGTGGTTGTGGTGGTTGTTGTTGTTGAGAATCAGGCTGCTCTATTTGTTGAGAATCAGGATGCTCTATTTGTTGAGAATCACCGTCGTCGTCACCGTCGTCGTCACCGTCGTCGTCACCGTCGGATACGCCGGGATACACAAAGAGTAATGGGGGTCTTTCTGAATCGACTGCAAGGTGCAGAAAAGTAGAGATATCCCCATCGTTGGATAAATCCACAAATGACCCATCGCCATTTTTAAATACTAACTTGCAAATATCAGAAGAGTTGATTCCACATTTTTGCATGGCGTATGCAACAAACTTCTGATAAGTGTAGTTTACTGACACTTTTACACCATGCTTAGATTTATAAGCAAAATTCCACTCATTGTTATCTTGCACCCATTCACCATCAAAACAGAAATATAGCTTAGCTTTTGCAACAGATGAACTCATTTTTTCAGTAGTATCTCAAACACAAAATATTGCAGAAAGAAATATTCCAACAATGAAATCGTTGTGTGGAGATTATGGCTTGAATTTTACGTCTATTTATCAATGGAACAACCAACATATCAGAAAACCAATCTCTCATTTCATCCACAAACTGGTATTCCAAAAACATTGATTTAACATTGATTGAAACATGCAAATGAATTTCAACCACAAATCGGTCTTTAAATTGCAATAATTGTGGAAAAAAACAGTAAAAGCATGCAAAATTCGTCTAAGTATAGGGGCTGAAAGTGTAAATTTTCAGGGACCAAAAGTGTAAAATTTCAGGGACCAAAACTGTAATTTTTTGGGCCATCGCGGGCTGCGATCGCGGGCAGGGACCAAAAGTGCACCGCGGCCAAAGTTGAGGGGCTTCGCGGGGCATTTGGCCCCAAAATACGTGCCACATCAGCGTATCTCGCGATCGCGGGACCCAATCGCGGGTATTTTGGGCATTTTTGCAAAGTTGAAAAATTTTAGGGTATTTTGGTAACAGTTGGTTTGACTTGGGGTATTTTAATTAATTTCCCTTTTATCTAATCGTAATACTCAGAAGTACTTTATGAAATAACTTAGAATTTTTTAGTGAACTTAATTAATTCAAATAGTAATGAAAATATAAATCTATGAAATATTTGGTATGCAATGAAATCTAGGGGTTAACTTGAATACAAGAGACATTTAATTGACTTTGCAAAAGGAACAAAAGCGACTAACTTCGGAAGACCTAAATGCCATAACAGGGACGAACTCATAATTTTTTTACACGGTGACACGATATAATATAAGTTAAAGAGTCTTTCATTAAAATATCCAAAGTTTGAAATTGACTTACCAAAATACCACAAAAAATGAAAAGTTTACCAAAATGCCATTTTTTTCCGCGGAGGGATCCCTCTATAGCGGGCAGGGACCAATTGTGAAATTTTTTGCAAGATTATTTACACTTTCAGTCCCCATCGCGGGCCTCGTTCGCGGCCAGGTACTGAAAGTGTAAATATATCTTGCAAAAAATTTCACAATTGGTCCCTGCCCGCGATAGCGGGCTCCCTTCGCGGAAAAAATGGCATTTTGGTAAACTTTTCATTTTTTAGAGTATTTTGGTAAGTCAATTTCAAACTTGGGGTATTTTAATTAATTTCTCTAAGTTAAAACAATTATAAAATCACGGTTTTTATCGATGTGTCTTTATCTTTGTACCGACGCTCAATATTGTCCGATGTGTTTTTAACCTAATTCCACCGTTGCGAGGGCTTTTAAAGATTTTTCCTTGATTTCGAGAGATTTTTCAGTTTTTTTTATCGATTTCAAGGGATTTTTTTGGTGATTTAAAGAGTTTTGTTTTTATGTTGATTACGAAGCATTGTTGCAAATTTTTTAAGTTTCCAAAATAATACGGTTGCACCTTTCACAAACCTAAAAAATTTATAACCAAAAAAAACATTATCACTCTCTCAAAACCACACAAAACCGTATTATAAAATCGACAAAAACAAAAAATAAAATAAAACACTATAATCAAGATGTATCTTGTTACATTGCACGGATACAGTTCTAGTGTTAATTAATATTAACATAATGTGTTACTTAATAATTAATATTATGAAATAAGTGATTGAATAGTCCTTTCAAAAATTAAGTGATTAAATAAATGAGAGGCCAAGTCCAACCCAACGGCCCATAGAAAAGCAGCAGCCCAACGGCCTACTTTGGATTCAAAACTAAGCAGCCCTTCATGAGATTCATGACTACCCATTAATATCCCCGTTGACACATTGTCAGTTATCACTTATCAGTCGTCATCCATGTTATGTTTGGGCCATTGCTACGTGGATCTACAAATGTGTATCATTATTGTTAATTTGTTACCATACCACTTACCAATACATCACCATTGGATTCGGTTATTAATACTTGTATTTCAAAAAAAAAACCATTTCTTCTAATCAAATAATAGAACAAAGGTAAATATCAATAGTAAATCCACGACTCCTGAGCTTCAAGTTGTTGGAGACTTAGAGGCCGTTCACAAAACGCTTATCCTGGTAAGTGCTTACCAAGTCACATTAGCTTACCGGATGAATATGACAAGAACCAAGAATCTTACCCCGGTAAGAGCGGAAGTAAGGACCGATGGTCGAATGCAAGGACCGAGAGTCTTACCCGGTAAGTGAGTGCGACGACTCTTATCACGGTTAGCGCTTACCGGCTAAATTGTTGCATATGATGCCATTTTGGTGGACTAAAATCTTACTCAGAAAGTAAGTGATAATGTTGGATTTTATCGGTAAGCACTTACCCGGGTAAGTGATTAGGTAAACGGCCCCTTAGCCACTGACGGATGCCGATTCCACCAAATAATAAATTCCAGCTATCGATTAATTACAACTAAAATTGTAGTAGCGATAAATTGGGTCGAATCCACAGAGACTCGGTTCTAACTTATTATTACCGAAGTATTCAAGCACAAGCACAATTAAGTAAAAGTAAATACGAGAGGGGGGGTGGATTTGACCGATTAAACTAAACATACGATAAAAAGGAATTACAGAGTTGCAAATTAATTAAAAACACCAACAATAGCATACATTGATAAGAACACAAACACTTATCATCGATTTCTGAATTGTAACGAAACTGACAAGTTAAAATTGGTAAAAATTGTCAACAAGCTCTGACAATTCGAGTTTTTCCTTAGCCACACATCGATTAAAACACGCTCTTTAACTGAATTTTAATTACAAATAAGAGGAAAAATAAGCTCTTAACCTCTTAGGTGAAATTAGCATTACCGAATGATAAAACACCAATTCAAAGTTATAAACTCATAAGCTCGGCTTAAAACACTTTGATTGTTAGAATTCATGAACCTATCTCGAAAACCTTATTGAAATCGATTTAGTCCAATTGTCACTTTATCAAAGTCCCCAAACAATACGTATTTGAAGAATTGATTAACATACACTTACAAGAATATTAAGAAATTGGCCAAATCACTTAAAACTCAAGTAAGATTGAAATTGATAAAAAGAATCCAACAAATAAACTTGTCTTAATCACTTACAATGAAATCTCAAAGCAATTGCATTCAAAATCAAATGTTTGCCATTGTTGGAATGAAAGAACTTAGCCACACATGGCTAAGTGAAATTAACTAAACCCTAGTTCAAGAAATTACCAAAAACAATGAGAAATTGGTGAAAAAATGCTCCCAATCGAGTTCCTTTGCTTCTCCCGTCTCCAAAATTGAGTTCTCCAAGCGATTTCCCCTCAAAATGACGGGTTATGATGGCTTTTATATAAAAGGAATTAGAAAAATCGCTCCCCCGTAAACGAAATCCAAATCAGTCCCTAAAAACAGCCGGCCGCGAGTTGCTACGTGGGTCTGGTCGCGCGAGGAATGGCGCAGGTAGAGGAACAGAGCTTTCCGCGGAAGACTGCGCGGTTGCTGCCGCACGAGAAGACGCGCCGGCCAATTTTCCGGTCTGATTTTGCTGCTGCATGCCGACCGAACCTTGGTTGGACCTGCTGCTTCATTTCTTTCTCTTTGGGCCTGTTGGTTCTTTTCTTTCTACCCATGGGCCGTGGATCTTTTGTTTCTAGTTTTCTGCAATGTAAACCAAGACCCACATTAGATATGTTGTTTATTATTATTTCCCCCTTTTTCTTTTCTTTAGTTTAATGAAATAATACATCAAAACTGTTATATGAAAAACAACATGACAGAACAACAGTAAATAGAGAGAATGAATCTATCTTTCTCATTAATCATAAGCCCTTTAAATTGGAAGGTGTTTACAAAGAAAAGGAAACATTCATTATGGTAAATTTTAATACTAGGGAAATATTATCTCAATCAATTCCTTTTGATGATGGCACATAATCCTTCAACACTCCCCCTTGTGCCGAATCAAAGGAGTGATGGTGTATAGTTCTTGCCTCATTAAAACCTTACGCCAAAGAAATAAAATCCAGTGGGAAAAATAAAAACTTTAGACGAAGGAAAGAGTACAAGGCACCAATAAACAATTCCTTTAGTTTACCACCTTTCTTGATTCGTACGTCAATCAAGAGGTATATAAATCAATATGATGTATAAAATGTTGCCTCGCTAAAACCTTGCACCAAGGACAAAACCCAATGGGAAAAATAAAACCTTGGGTGAAGGAAATAGCACAACCCACTAATAGTACATGTTTAGTAGACACCTCCTTTTGTCTATTACTCCCCCTGATTCGTACATCAATCAAGAGAGCTTAGAAAATATCCACATCTTAATGCTTTCCACATGTTTCTCAAATGTAACCTTAGGCAACCATTTGGAAAGCAAATCTTCCACATTTTCCTCATACATTACTTGATTCACTTGAATCTTGAGGAGAGTTTATTGTTGTTGGTTTTATAGAAACTTAAGTGAAATATGATTTATGTTATAACGCTTGATGTATCTTACTTTCATTTATTTGATACATGATGCATTATTTCCATATATGCAGGTAGGATAGTGGTTGAACTCAAACCACTAGCTCCTCTAATATGTATAATGATGATCCTTAACCATATACACTCTTGAATAATGTAGAGTAATATTCTTGATAATTTAAGAATGTAGCTCTTAAGGGGTTGCTTAGTTTACTTCCAAGCAATCGGTATGTTCCATATGATAATTTCTTAGCCAATTTGGGAACAACCTTTATATTGAACATAAACCTAATATCAACAGTTATATACCAAGACATTGTTTGGTGTTTTTCTATAAGAGCCAGTACTTTTGCCACTCACAATCTAAGTAGGTATTGAAGTTCCATTATCAATTCAATTTTCTCCATAGGGAAAGTATTGGCCCACGTCAATGGTGCCAAAAGATTAATTTGAAATCATTCCAATGACGTTGCGTTGGTGCTGAGCTAAATCTAGCTGACAAGTTCAGTTAGAAGTACAATATACGGTCAAGTGTATTATGTTGAGTACAATAATGCGCCTATTGTACTTAGGTATGGAATTCCAACTCCCAACACCTCTTCGTCATCATCCTTTAGACGAAATGGATATTTCCTTATATCCAACACTTTGACTGATCATGGGAGTGCTAGTCGGATGCGCTTTGTCCATATTAAGTCGCCTGATCATTTTCTGGACATATGCGGATCGATGGATTAATATCTAGACACAACCAAGTTTTCCCAAGATCTTTCATCTCAAAATCAGAATTCAAGTAGCTTGTGGTTTCTCTTATTTCATCAAGAGTGTCTATTATGTTCATAACATTGACATATAGAGCTACTTCGAAAGTCTGGAACTTGTTTTCCTAAACAAATACGCAAGGGCACAGTTCATCGTTCTTATATATCATTTCCCAATCAAGTATTCACTCAAGAGGGTATACCACATCCCCATAGATTGCTTTAATCTATAAAGCAAGTGTTTCAATTTTATTGTAAACGCATTTCATAGTTTAAAGTTACTTGATATTGGTATAATGCCATCAAGCACTTTTATATCTCTGAATTTATATCCCCATATAGATATGTAGTAACTACATCGTTGAGCTGCAATTTCCAGTCCTTCGGAAACTACTTGGCTAATTTAATTAGCAAAACGTTGTCCATCACGAGAGAGTAAGTCTTATTGTGGTCAATCCAGTGCGTTGTGAGAAACCTTGCGCCAAAGGAGAGCCTTATATATTAAGACTTGATTATTCTCATTACGCTTCCCTGACAAATGATTTATCTATGTCCTACGGGCTTTACACTTGGTCGATTAGCACTACCGAACCAAATACCTGTTCATTTGTCAAATAATTATCCTAGATTGCTTCTTTTCATTTAGGCCAATTTTCTCTTTGTTGACATTCTTCAACTGAGCATGGTTCGATGACATCGTGCTTTATTATCTCATAAGCAACGGTATATCCAAATATATCATCATTGAGTATGTATGATCTGTCCATCGACTCATATTCATTTGAGATTTCTTTGATCTCTGGAATCAATATTAACTTCGGAGCGTCCTCCAGTAATGATTCATAGACATAGATTTAATCAGAGATGATCTCATGTATTGATGATATATAGTTGTGCCTTGCTCTTCTCTTCCTTTAGATGAGTATCTATCGAACCAAGTAGCTTCCCCCATTTCCTTTTGGGAGCTACGACCTCAACCACATCTCCACCATGTGTGATTGCAACGTACTTCCAGCGACGTTGTGCCCTTGTTTGGGGACTTTTGACCTTGCGAGTATATTTGCAGCTCGTATATGTGATCTTGTCACTCTATACAATATTAAACATATCAGGTATCGAGTCTGATTCGTTTGACTTCAACTTTACGTTGTGAAGTTTTTGGGGATCAAAATGAGACACAGTTGAAATATTCAACGACACTTCCTGTCGTTCCCATGGAAAATCCTTTTTCCTATCTCCCCCTAACGACAGGAAGGTTGTCTCATCAAAGTGACAACCCGCAAATCTAGCGGTAAAGGGATCACTCGTCAAGGGTTCTAGTTAGCAGATAATTGTTGGGGATTCATATCCAACATTTTATTGAATCGTCTTTAAGACCCATTTTGGTACGTTGTGGGGGCGTAATTGGCACATATACAACACAACCAAACATACGTAAATGTAAAACATCAGGCTTATATCCAGTTACCAACTGGTACGCATAAGATTGGTTGGCTGGTTGTGGGTCTAAACACGAATAAGTAAAGTTGCATTAATATTGCATAATCCCATGTAGATCTGGATAAATTGGTGCGCATAACCAATGCCCTAGCTACCATCTATATTCTTTTGATGACAACTTTTATCATTCTACGAGACCATTTTATATATACACAAGGGGTATAGGAAACTCTACATTAATCTATATACATATGCAATAATCATCGAATCCTTATGATGTAAATTCTCCAGCATTCTAAGTCATGCAGACTTGATGAGAAAATCAGGGTGGTTAGTCCTTAAATGTATAACTAGTGCTAGGAGTGCAACATTTCATGTGGACAATAATATTACACATGTTCATCGTGTCAAAACCAGAACCATAAAGTACTCCGCATTCTGGATGTTTATGTCCATAAATATCACTTTGTATTCGTTGTAAGAATGAAATCTTTTCTTCAGTTCGGGTGGCCTTAGCCTCAACCCATTTCGGTACATAATCGACAACAAGGAGAATATACAAATGACCACATAAAGCGGGAAACGGTCCCATAAAATCTATGCCCCATACGTCAAATATCACAAAATAGTACGGGAAATTGGGGCATCTGATTTCGGGAACTAATGTTTCCCGTCATTTGAAAACGTGGACAACTCTTACAAAAAGTATAAGCATCACGCATCAGAGTTGGCCAAAACAATCCACACTCAAGCACTTTCCTAAACGTCCTCTTATGACCAAAGTTACCCCCACAAGCGTATGAATGACAAAATTTCAAAACAGATTGATACTCTTGTTGGGGTACACATCGTCTAATGACTTGGTCGGAACAGTGCTTCCACAAGTAAGGCTCATCCCAAATATACAAATGAGATTCCCTCTTAATCTTATCTTTCTCAAATATAGTCAACTCACCTGGGAATGTCTTGGTAACCAAATAATTGACAATATCTGCATACCAGGGAGAGTCTTGGGCAATAACAAATAGGTGCTCATCTGGAAAGTCATCATTGAGGGGTGATTGCTCTCCATTGAAAGAGAGTCGGCTAAGATGATCCACCACCAAATTTTCTGCTCCACTTTTGTCTCGAATTTCCAGGTTGAACTCTTGAAGTAATAAGATCCACCGGATTAGCCGTGGCTTCGCATCCTTCTTCTTCAATAGGTACTTCAACGCTGCATGATCAGGATAAACAATAACTTTAGTACCAAGCAAGTAAGAACGAAACTTATCTAAAGCAAAAACAATAGCTAAAAGCTCCTTTTCGGTGGTGGAATAGTTGCTTTGAGCACTGTCTAGCGTCTTGGAAGCATAGTAGATAACATGTGACGCTCTTCCAATTTTCTGCCCAAGTACCGCATCCACGGCATGGTTGCTCGCATCGCACATGATCTCGAATGGAAGCGTCCAATCTGGAGGTTGGATGATAGGGGCTGAAGTCAACATGTCTTTCAATCGGTCAAAGGCCTCCTTACACTCTTTATTGAAATGGAATTCAACCTCCTTTTGTAGCAACTTGCACATCGCTCGAGTGATCTTGGAGAAGTGCTTTATAAATCTTCGGTAAAAACCTGCATGGCCAAGAAAAGAACGAACTTCCCGCACACTTGTGGGGTAAGGTAAATACTTAATAACATCAATTTTTGCCTTATCGACCTCTATACCTTTTCCCGAGACTATATGTCCTAACACCAATCCTTGACTAACCATGAAATGACATTTTTCATAATTAAGCACTAAGTTAGTCTCTAAACATCTTTTAAGAATTTTGGTGAGATTAGACAAACATGACTCGAATGAATCCCCATAAACCGTAAAATCATCCATAAAAACCTCTATGCAATTCTCTACATAATCTGAAAAAATACTAACCATACACCTTTTGAAGGTGGCGGGAGCGTTGCATAGTCCAAACGGCATCCTTCGATATGCAAATGTGCCAAAAGGGCAGATGAACGTCGTCTTCTCTTGATCTTCCAACGCGACGGGAATCTGATGAAAACCTGAGTATCCATCCAAACAACAATAGTGAGTTTTACAGGCTAAGTGTTCAAGCATCTGATCAATAAAAGGAAGGGGAAAATGATCTTTCCTAGTAGAAGCATTTAACTTGCGATAATCAATACATACCCGCCACCCGTTTTGGACTCGAGTGGGTACCAACTCACCTTCCGAATTTTCGATCACGGTTATGCCGGTCTTTTTAGGTACCACTTGGATAGGACTTACCCACTTACTATCAGAGATGGGATAGATCATACTGGCATCACAAAGCTTCAAAATTTCCTTCTTTACGACCTCCATCATCGGGGGATTCAATCTACGTTGCGCCTCTCTAAAGGGTTTGTACTCCTCTTCAAGTAGTATCTTGTGTTGGCACAAAGAGGGGCTAAGACCCTTGATATCTGCAATGGTCCATCCGATGGCGCCTTTATGCTCCTTTAAAACTTTTACCAACTTGCCTTCTTCCCTAGGTGAAAGGTTTGCGGAAATGATCACCGGAAGTGTATCCTTTTCACCTAGGTAAGCATACTTCAAATGATCCGGCAATGGCTTAAGCTCCAATTCGGGCGCCTGTTCAATAGAAGGCAAAAGTTTCGTGTTAGATAAAGGTAACTCAATTTTAGAAACTTCATACCCTGCTTGCTTCCCGCGCTCCATCCAAGATATCAACTCGGCGTACTCTTCATTCAAGTCATACTTTTGGGCTAGCTTCTTCAAATTATCACTATGTAAGTCCCTACCAAGTATCACTTCCAACACATCTTGGTTAGATAAATCAAACACATCATCAGATAAAGACTCAATTATATCAACAAAACACAAAGATGAAACATCGCTCGGATATCGCATGGCATCATAGATGTTGAATTTAATAATCTCACCATCGAATTCCATGGTCAAATTGCCATCATGGACATCTATCTTGGTCTTAGAGGTCTTGAGAAATGGTCTACCCAATAAAATCATCCCGACGTTGGAGGTATTATTCTCCTCCATATCTAACACATAGAAGTCGGCCGGGAAGACCAATTCGTTCACTTGCACAAGGACATCCTCTAGCACACCCTTTGGATATACAGTCGACCTATCCGCTAGTTGAATGACTACACCGGTTGGCTTAAGGGGGCTCACATCCAAGGATGTGTATATGGAATATGGCATGACATTAATCGATGCCCCCAAATCTAGCATAGCCTGATTGACCGCGACATTGCCTATCTTACAAGGTATGGTAAACATGCCGGGATCATTACATTTAGGTGGTAGTTTTTCTGTAAGACCGCAGATACATTTTTACTCATGCTAATTTTCTCATTACCCTTTAATTTCTTTTTATTTGTGCAAAGTTCCTTCAAAAATTTGGCATATCTAGGAACTTGTTTGATAGCATCGAGTAAAGGAATATTTACCTGGACTTTCCGAAAGGTCTCTAAGATCTCTTTCTCCTCATTCTATCGCTTTGACTTACCAAATCTGTCCGGAAAGGGTGGTGCTTGAACTATCACTTTGGGTGTCTTCTTTACTTCATCATCTTTGGCATCTTTCCCATTCGAGGTGGATGCCTTAATCTCTAACTCATCTTCTTCATCTTTAGCTTTTTCCTTCTTCTTAGCACCGTCTTGGAGTTCCTTCCCACTCCTCAAAGTCATAGCACTTACATTCGCGTTCGGGTTGGTCTCCGTTTGAGAAGGCAATTTTCCTTTGTTCACTAGTTGACCCACGGTGCTCCGAAGATCTTGTAAGCTCGCTTGCGTGTTTTGAGATTCCTGTTGAAGTTTAGCCATGTTAGTAGCTAAAGATTTCACAATATCCTCAAGAGACATACCTGACCCGCTAGGGGCTTGAGATGACGTTTGATGTTGTGGTTGAAATGGTGCCCTTGGTTGCTGAAAACCCGATGGTGGATTGAATTGTTGTTGAAATCCGAGTGGTGCTTGGAATTGTTGACCTTGCTGAAATTGTTGAGGCCGTTGGAAAGGGGCATTTGGTTGAAATTGTTGACCTTGACCTTGACCTTGCTTCGGGGCGTAGCTCAAGTTGGGATGTTGTTTCCAACCGGGGTTGTAGGTACTCGAGAATGGATCAAACGCCCGATTGTTTGGAGCCTTGAAAGTTGCCACCCCCTATGGCGTTCACTTGCTCTTCTTCTTCGTGTAATGTGGGGCATGCATCAGTTGGGTGTGCTACCGAAGAGCAAAACCCACATGCCTTGACTTGAGGCATGTTCCCCAAAGCAATCTGTTTCACCAAAACAGTCAAATCATTAATTTTAGTTTCAAGTGATTGAACATGTACCTCACTAGCTCCTCGACCGATGTCACTCCGAGTCCCAAATTGCTTGGAGTTTTCCGCCATGGTGTATATCAAAGTCCTCGCTTGGGTTGGCGTCTTGTTCACTATCGCTCCCCCGCTCGCGGCATCCATCATCTTCCTCTCCATCGGTAGCAAACCTTCATAAAAATATTGAATTAGTAATTGTTCAGAGATACCGTGTTGAGGGCAACTTACACAAAGGCGCTTGAAGCGCTCCCAATACTCGTAGAGAGACTCCGTGTCCTTTTGCTTGATTCCGCATATCTCCCTCCTTAGCCCGGCGGCTTTGGATGCGGGGAAGAACTTGTCTAGGAAAGCCCTCGCCATTTGTGCCCAAGTGGTGATAGAACCCGGTGGTAGATAGAAAAGCCACTCCCTAGCCGCACCAACTAGGGAGAATGGGAATGCCTTTAGCTTTAGGTTCTCCACGGTGGTGCATTGCGGCTTCATCCCCAAGCATACCATGTGGAACTCGGTCATGTGCTTGTATGGGTCTTTGCTGGCCAAACCATGAAAACGAGCTAGTAAGTGAATTAAACCAGTTTTAAGTTCGGTACATACCTCTTCGGTCGGATACGTGATGCACAGAGGTTGCTCATCGACGTTGGGTGCTGCCCATTCCCTCAATGTGCGTTCGGGATTCGCCATATCCTTTTCTTCCTCTTCTTCGGTCTCAGTGACCGGTTCTTCTTTGTCGGAATGAGGTTTCTCCTCTTCAAAATGCAACTCCTTTTCGCTTTCTGAGTCGGTAGACAACTCAATATCTTTCCAGATATTGAGCACCGGTGAAGAGGTCCACTCGCCTTGCTTCTTTCGAAGCTTAGCTTGCTTCCTTAGCTTCTTAGCGGTCTTCTCAATCTCCGGATCGATTGGAACCGGTGAACCTGCACGAAACGATCTTGGCATAAAACGATTAAACTTGCCGAGTCCCCGGCAACGGCGCCAAAAATTTGACGGGTGTCGAGTCCGGAAAATAATAAGATTTATATAATTAGCCTATTATCTCTAAACACAATTGATTGTGATAGCGATAAGTAGGGTCGTCTCCTCAGGGACTCGGAATCAACCGTAGATCCAAGACGATGTCATGTGCAAGCTTCTTTTAAAACAAATAATAAAAATGGGGGGTTTTGAAATTGTTAATTAATCTAGGCGTGAAAATAAACTAAGATGAAATAATAAGGACAAATCCTAGTGATGAGTATAACTAGTTCTTTATGAAATCGTGTATCATTGACTTGAACAAAAACGCATTTTTCTCAATTAATTTCAGACCGGTCGTGAGTATTGACACGCGCCAAACACTCCGTTTGTTCTTACGATTAAACTAGCACGAGAAGCTCGGTGAACTAATTCCTAATTGATTAAGCTAAGTTTAGTCACGAACTCAAACTTAACCTATCAATTGCATTAAAAGTAAACAAACACCAATCCTAACTAATGACCGGAAGCCCGATCATTTAAGCTAGATTACACAATCCCATAATACAAATCAATCGATTTAATTCAATTGATGTATTATTTGCTACTAACTTGAAATTAAGAACGATTACGTATTCCAAATCCCAACTAGCAATTCAAAATTGAGTGGTAGGATTCAAGGGATCCTTCTCAAATCAAAAACCCAAAAATGAAGAACACATTTTAAACAAGGATTGTATAAATGGAATTAAATTGATTTCAAACGTAATTCAAGTCTCAACAAAACTCATAATAAACTAGTTATAATCTCGTCACTAGGAACACGAGATTAGCTACTCATAATCTTGCTTAAAAACTGAAATTAAACTTACAAAATGGTAGAAATCAGAAAAGTGATGAACCCTAGAAATTGCTTCAAAATCCACACCGAGAAGTTGAAAATCGTTCTCCTCTTGTGTATTTTGCTCTCCAAAAATCGTTCTTCAATGATTCCCCCCTTTTGACGACGGTTTCTGACCCTCCTTAAACACCGCATTTGAAAACCGCTAAAAATAAGATTAAAGCCACGATTTTGGGTCGGGCGCGACTTGGGGCGCGGCCTGGGTTGCGCGAAGATGCGCGCGGCTTAAGTAAACAGAACCTCCTGCGGCTTATGGCGCGGGTTTACTCACCGGAGAAGTCGCGCCGGTAAGAAAACGGCGTCGTGTTGCTGCTGTGCGACCGACTGAAGGCTGCTGTTCGAACGCTGTTGCTGCACGAATTTGGTTTGCCGTACGTGAACTTCTCAGTGGGCTTGTGGCTAGAAACCCACCTGGACTCCATTGGGCCTTTATAGTCTTTTCTTCTTCTTTTGATCTGCAGCCCACGAACCAAGTTAATCACAAAGTTCATTTGATTTTTTTTATTAATTTTGTTATGCTATTCACGAATCCAACATTTATAATCAAACAACTTTATTATTATTATTATTATTATTTGTTTTAGTCTAATGCAATAATAAAAACTTTTTTTTCACTTTAATTTAAATATAAACGATAAAATACTAAACTCAAATTAAAACGGGTATTTTAAGCATCCAACCAACACTAAGTTTAGGGAAATTCGATATAAAAATGTATGTAAAAATGGCACTTATCAAATTCCCCCACACTTAGATCATTGTCCGTTCCGGCAATGACTTAAGTTAGCACGTCGTGATAAAAACGAATCAAACGAGAATGTCAACACTTATAGCATATCATGAGCTTTGAGATTTGCAACTTAACATCAATTAATGAGCACACACACAATCAAGTAGACACAAGCTAATCACGAGAACTCTCACGAATGGGAAATTAAAACAACACTCAATTCACTCCTTGGGGTTAAAGTATATCGCTCAAATCGTCACTACACTAGCACGTGCCTACCATAAGCTTGAAACGTCTCTCACTCTCCACTACTTGGATAACATACATGCAAATAAATCAAAAGGACTTTTTGAGGGTTGTAATATAAAATAAGGCTTTGGGTAAGGTGAGGTATATTTGGGAAGAGTGGCTAAGGACCGTACACCAAATGGGAAACCCGGTTATTCAAGCATGAAACTTTCTTTCCGCAAAGGGCATTTCATATTTATCTTTGAAGCACATTTCCCTTTGGATGATAGGGAATAAAGATTAAACGCTTATAATTAACCTTATCATCACTTTTGTCGCCTTACTTTATTTTTTTTGTATATATATTTTTTTTCTTGACGACATATTTTTTTCTTTCTCACATATTTCTTTTTGATTTTTCTCTTTCTTCATTTTTGCTTTCTTTTTCTTTCCCAACATATAAGTACTACTTCCGAGCACATAGGGATACCGGGACTACTCCATTGATGATTGGTCGGGTGAGTCGTGTTTGGATCGGTTCATGATGTGGGTGACAAAGGAAATAGGCTAAGGCTTAAAGTGGTGTACAAAAAAGGGTAATCACAACATAAAGGGTAGGCTTAAGGCTAAATTGGCTAAAATAAAAATGAGAAAAACGATGGCCTTTATCATATTTATTAGCATGTAGTATCATGTAGTCTTAAGGAGAGACAATTCAAGTTCTAGAGGTGCATAACTAGGCATGACGCACTCACACAAGAAATGAATTAGAGACTAACATAAAGTGTTTAGTCTAATAGGCTCAAAGTCTCACGAGGTTAAGCTTGTTCAAGAGATTAGCAATAGTCTAACTTTGATCGGTATACTACCACAAATCGACTCTAAGTGCTATCAATCAAACTCAATCATGCTATACATGCATCAAAACTCATCATCATCAATCATTTAAGCTCATTAAAACATGCTAACACATTTTCAAAACGGACAACAATCCACATTTAAGCACAAATTTTGCAAAAAATTACCCCTAAAAAGCAAGCATATACCCAAGTATGCCCAAATCATGCAAATAACCGCAAATCATGCAAATAACCGCAAATCATGCAAATAACCCCCACCCCCACACTTAATTCCTACATTGTCCTCAATGTATTCAATAAGTATAGGACACTCTAAGCAGTAAAAGAAGGGGGAACAGAAAACTCCCCTGATTTGGTGAGTGGCCTTCCAATGTAAGAATCCGGGAAGATGGGTACGTCCGTGTGAGCTTCCAACCCGTCGGGAGAACCTGAGAACAACAGATAGAGCTAAGAGCGAAATCGAAGAATCTAACGAAAACAAGAAAAATACTGAAAGAAATAAAAAGCAAATAGATTGAATTCCGTGGGTTGCCTCCCACGCAGCGCCTTTCTTTTAGGTCTTTGGCTAGACCATACTCTATTCATTCATTGTAGCTTGACGTGTCCAAAGCTACCCTCTCTAAATCCTCCGACACAAAACCTTCATAGAAAGGCTTTAACCTGTGACCGTTCACTTTAAACACTTGACCGGTAGATAAGCTTTGAATTTCTACTGCACCATGGTCAAACACATTAGTAACAACAAAAGGTCCCAACCATCTGGACCTTAGCTTACCTGGAAATAGTTTCAAACGAGAATGGTAAAGAAGCACTTTCTGACCTTTGGTGAATTCTTACGAGAAATTCGGTTGTCGTGGAATGCTTTTGTTTTCTCTTTATAGATCCGGGCATTCTCGTAAGCATCATTTCGGATCTCTTCCAACCCTTGAATCTGTAATTTCCTACATCGCCCCGCCTTATCCAAATCCATATTGCATTCTTTCACGACCCAGAATGCTTTATGTTCCAACTCTACCGGTAGATGACACGGTTTACCAAAAACTAGGCGGAAAGGAGACATACCTATAGGCGTTTTAAACGCCGTTCGATAGGCCCAAAGAGCGTCGTTTAGTCTCAAGCTCCAATCCTTCCGATTTGGATTCACTGTCTTCTCTAGGATAGCCTTTATCTCGCGGTTAGACACTTCGGCTTGGCCATTGGATTGCGGATGGTAAGCGGTGGATATCCGATGTATAACTCCATATTTCTTCATCAAAGCATCCATAACCTTGTTGCAAAAATGGGTTCCTTTATCGCTTATGATGGCTCTTGGCGTCCCAAACCTGGAAAAAATTATAGACTTTAGAAAATCTATAACCGTGCATGCATCATCAGTTCGGGTGGCCTTAGCCTCAACCCATTTCGATACATAATTGACAACAAGGAGAATATACAAATGACCACATGAAGCGGGAAACGGTCCCATAAAATCTATGCCCCATACGTCAAATATCTCACAAAATAGTACGGGAAATTGGGGCATCTGATTTCGGGAATTAATGTTTCCCGTCATTTGAAAACGTGGACAACTCTTACAAAAAGTATAAGCATCACGCATCAGAGTTGGCCAAAATAATCCACACTCAAGCACTTTCCTAAACGTCCTCTTATGACCAAAGTGACCCCCATAAGCGTATGAATGATAAAATTTCAAAACAGATTGATACTCTTGTTGGGGTACACATCGTCTAATGACTTGGTCGGAACAGTGCTTCCACAAGTAAGGCTCATCCCAAATATACAAATGAGATTCCCTCTTAATCTTATCTTTCTCAAATCTAGTCAACTCACCTGGGAATGTCTTGGTAACCAAATAATTGACAATATCTGCATACCAGGGAGAGTCTTGGGCAATAACAAATAGGTGCTCATCTGGAAAGTCATCATTGAGGGGTGATTGCTCTCCATTGAAAGAGAGTCGGCTAAGATGATCCGCCACCAAATTTTCTGCTCCACTTTTGTCTCGAATTTCCAGGTTGAACTCTTGAAGTAATAAGATCCACCGGATTAGCCGTGGCTTCGCATCCTTCTTCTTCAATAGGTACTTCAACGTTGCATGATCAGGATAAACAATAACTTTAGTACCAAGCAAGTAAGAACGAAACTTATCTAAAGCAAAAACAATAGCTAAAAGCTCCTTTTCGGTGGTGGAATAGTTGCTTTGAGCACTGTCTAGCGTCTTGGAAGCATAGTAGATAACATGTGACGCTCTTCCAATTTTCTGCCCAAGTACCGCATCCACGGCATGGTTGCTCGCATCGCACATGATCTCGAATGGAAGCGTCCAATCTGGAGGTTGGATGATAGGGGCTGAAGTCAACAAGTCTTTCAATCGGTCAAAAGCCTCCTTACACTCTTTATTGAAATGGAATTCAACCTCCTTTTGTAGCAACTTGCACATCGCTCGAGTGATCTTGGAGAAGTGCTTTATAAATCTTCGGTAAAAACCTGCATGGCCAAGAAAAGAACGAACTTCCCGCACACTTGTGGGGTAAGGTAAAGACTTAATAACATCAATTTTTGCCTTATCGACCTCTATACCTTTTCCCGAGACTATATGTCCTAACACCAATCCTTGACTAACCATGAAATGACATTTTTCATAATTAAGCACTCAGTTAGTCTCTAAACATCTTTTAAGAATTTTGGTGAGATTAGACAAACATGACTCGAATGAATCCCCATAAACCGTAAAATCATCCATAAAAACCTCTATGCAATTCTCCACATAATCTGAAAAAATACTAACCATACACCTTTTGAAGGTGGCGGGAGCGTTGCATAGTCCAAACGGCATCCTTCGATATGCAAATGTGCCAAAAGGGCAGGTGAACGTCGTCTTCTCTTGATCTTCCAATGCGAAGGGAATCTGATGAAAACCTGAGTATCCATCCAAACAACAATAGTGAGTTTTACCAGCTAAGCGTTCAAGCATCTGATCAATAAAAGGAAGGGGAAAATGATCTTTCCTAGTAGAAGCATTTAACTTGCGATAATCAATACATACCCGCCACCAGTTTTGGACTCGAGTGGGTACCAACTCACCTTCCGAATTTTCGATCACGGTTATGCCGGTCTTTTTAGGTACCACTTGGATAGGACTTACCCACTTACTATCAGAGATGGGATAGATCATACCGGCATCACAAAGCTTCAGAATTTCCTTCTTTACGACCTCCATCATCGGGGGATTCAATCTACGTTGCGCCTCTCTAAAGGGTTTGTACTCCTCTTCAAGTAGTATCTTGTGTTGGCACAAAGAGGGGCTAAGACCCTTGATATCTGCAATGGTCCATCCTGTTGGACAACCTAAGGGGGGGGGGGGGGGAAGGTTGTATTTTAAAACTTTTACTTTCATAAATTCTTTTTACAAATAAATACAGAATAAATAAAGCAGAGTATAAATAAATAAGTATACAATAATTATATAAACAGATATAATTTAAATACACAGAGATTATATAAATAAATATAAATGCAAAGCAGTTTATATAAATAAATATAATATAGCACAGCGGAATAAATAAAGAGATAAGGGATAGAGATACTTGACACAGAGATTTACTGATTTACCACCAACTGTGATAAACCAGCAGCCGAGACACTTCCCGACACGATCCAATAAATGTATTCTTTACGGTAGAAATACAAACCAAGTACAAAGGTAACGTAATTGATTCTCAAGCTTCTGCTATGAGATGTACAGGATCACACACCCGTTATTCAAATACTTACAAGAGGAGTATAACTCACAATGGGTAATCACTCTTGTATAATATCTCACACTTGGATATTTTATAAAAAATGTTTTATAAAATATATATATATATAAAATAAGTGAGAGTGAGAGAGCTGAGAGTTTGCTGCTTGTTGTTACTGTTGTTGTGGTCTGAGGTCTGCTATTCTTCATCACCAACAGCTTCTTTATATATCAGCATCTCCAACGGCATTGTGCATCCGCGGTATACCGCCAAAAGCATGCGGTATACCGCCGTCAGAAAAGGTGACTGACACACCAACGGCTACATGCAAAGTTGGCAGGAATTATGTACCCGCGGTATACCGGCTGTACCGCCGCGGTATACCGCCGTCAGGAAAAGGTAACTTCAACCAATCAGAGATGCACACGGCCTGCCGCGGTATACCGGCTGAACACCCGCGGTATACCGGCAAAAGTGTACCCGCGGTATACCGGCTGTACCGCCGCGGTATACCGCCGTCAGGAAAAGTCAGCTTCCAGGACAGCACCCAAATCTTGCTGAATCTTCTCAAAACCTTATTAAAATTAATTGTTGGGTTTTTAGAAATATCCAAGTGGTATATTATTTTAGGGTGTTTATCATTATTAGTTATAAACAATAATGACGACGAAAACACTTCCGTCTTGAACCCTCCAGATAAGATCTTCGTGTTCTTCAAGAACTGTACACTTGGATAGGATTGTTAGATAAACAATAATACGGTGTGTTTGTAATCATCAAAATAAATATATATAAATATATAGAGATGTGGTACACTTGCACCAACAATCTCCCCCTTTTTGATGATGACAAACACAACCGCTAAGCAAGAGCATATGCGGTTTCTCTCCCCCGTTTGTCGAAGCAAAAAAGGGTCAAGAAAGACGGTATGCTTCCCCTCGAGAGATGCTCCCCCTCAAAATATGCATATAATTGAGGTAGCATAAACTCATGGGTAAATATAATAAAACGCTCCCCCTCAAATTAATAACGATATCAATTTGATTTTATAAAATTTGAGGGATAAAATAAAATGCAAAAAGCAATAGAGACAAAGATATACAAACCAATACGAAACACTTGCACCAAAACGGATCTTAAGGCTTCAATATTCGGTTAAATTTATGTGATAAAAAAAAATCACCACGTATTATGACCTCGTCAGGTAACCACGTATTATAACCTCGGCAGGTAACCACGTATTATAACCTCGGCAGGTAACCACGTATTATAACCTCGGCAGGTAACCACGTATTATAACCTCGGCAGGTAACCACGTATTATAACCTCGGCAGGTAACCACGTATTATAACCTCGGCAGGTAACCACGTATTATAACCTCGGCAGGTAACCACGTATTATAACCTCGCCAGGAAACCACGTATTATAACCTCGCCAGGAAACACGTATTATATCCTCGTCAGGAAACACCTACAAAAGGCAAAGAAGATTTTTTGTGGTACCCTTTTCTTATGGGTCCTTTTAACAGTTAGTATAAAACATAAACTGCAAAAATTATGTTGTCGACATAAAACAAACACGACAAACATACAAAGCCATATAAATGGTTTAAAACCATAAACGCATTCCACCCGGATTATCAACATTAAACATTCCTTTCAGAATCCATTTTCTAACCATTTTAATTTTACGATTGTATTTATCATACACATAAAATGAAGCATTTATATTCACATTATTGTTAGGTCTAGAAAAATTACCATTATACATACGAGCATGCGGTTTCCTCCCATAATTCACATTTTTTATTTTTGACATATATGGAGGTTTTCTCGTATCAACTTTAGGAGATGCAAAAAATCTTTTAATGGGTTTACACGAACATTTATCAACACATGTATCGGAACCAATGCCTTTACGACAATTTATACGATTAGGCATATTTAGCATTTTAAGCACTTTATCATTGCTACTATTAAAAGCATTTGCTAATAAGTCATTTTTCTCATATAAATCGCATTTAGCTTTTAAACATGCATTATCATTTTCAAGTATATCGCATTTTGTACATAAAATATTTTCACATGTTCTTTTCTCTAAACATGCAATTTTATCATTTAAGACAATGCAAGATTTGCAAACAATATTTTCGCATGCTTTCTTTTCTAAAGTGATAACTTTATCATTTAACTCATTTTTGATTTTATTATCACATGCAATGGTTTGTTTACAATTATTCAACTCATTTTGACATAATAATAATTCTTCTTTTAATTTAGCATTCTCATTTTTAAAACTATTTACGAGAACAATCAATTTTTGAAAAGAGACATTTAACATATCAATATCATCATCGTTATCACTACAACTAGAATAACTTGAGTATGAAGTACATACCTCTTTCTCGCAGTCGACGATGAGACAAGTTTCTTCATTTCTTTGATCTCGGGTTTCGTCTCTCTTTTCTTTTGAGTTTTCACCATAGGTGATGTTCAAGTTCTCCCAAATATCACGAGCAGTTTCAAAGAGATAAACACGCTAAATATCATCGTTAGTAAGAACCGAAAAGAGAAAATTTTTGGCTTCATAATTTAAACAATAATTAGCCTTATCTTCGTCGGACCATTCCGAGCTAGGTTTTTCAACAACTTTGTTGTTTTGAAATTTTGTGGGTTTGAAATTTCCTTTAATAATAATATCCCAAATTTTTTGATTTATCCCACGAACATAACGTTCAAAAGAATTTGCCCAAAGATCAAAATTTTCGAAATCAATAAGAAGAGATTTAGAAAACCAAGTATTTTGTTGAGCCATTAAATAAAAGATATAACTTTAAAAATTTAAACAGATAATTTTTGAAAGCCCTGCTCTGATACCAAGTGTTGGACAACCTAAGGGGGGGGGGGGGGAAGGTTGTATTTTAAAACTTTTACTTTCAAAAATTCTTTTTACAAATAAATACAGAATAAATAAAGCAGAGTATAAATAAATAAGTATACAATAATTATATAAACAGATATAATTTAAATACACAGAGATTATATAAATAAATATAAATGCAAAGCAGTTTATATAAATAAATATAATATAGCACAGCGGAATAAATAAAGAGATAAGGGATAGAGATACTTGACACAGAGATTTACTGATTTACCACCAACTGTGATAAACCAGCAGCCGAGACACTTCCCGACACGATCCAATAAATGTATTCTTTACGGTAGAAATACAAACCAAGTACAAAGGTAACGTAATTGATTCTCAAGCTTCTGCTATGAGATGTACAGGATCACACACCCGTTATTCAAATACTTACAAGAGGAGTATAACTCACAATGGGTAATCACTCTTGTATAATATCTCACACTTGGATATTTTATAAAAAATGTTTTATAAAATATATATATATATAAAATAAGTGAGAGTGAGAGAGCTGAGAGTTTGCTGCTTGTTGTTACTGTTGTTGTGGTCTGAGGTCTGCTATTCTTCATCACCAACAGCTTCTTTATATATCAGCATCTCCAACGGCATTGTGCATCCGCGGTATACCGCCAAAAGCATGCGGTATACCGCCGTCAGAAAAGGTGACTGACACACCAACGGCTACATGCAAAGTTGGCAGGAATTATGTACCCGCGGTATACCGGCTGTACCGCCGCGGTATACCGCCGTCAGGAAAAGGTAACTTCAACCAATCAGAGATGCACACGGCCTGCCGCGGTATACCGGCTGAACACCCGCGGTATACCGGCAAAAGTGTACCCGCGGTATACCGGCTGTACCGCCGCGGTATACCGCCGTCAGGAAAAGTCAGCTTCCAGGACAGCACCCAAATCTTGCTGAATCTTCTCAAAACCTTATTAAAATTAATTGTTGGGTTTTTAGAAATATCCAAGTGGTATATTATTTTAGGGTGTTTATCATTATTAGTTATAAACAATAATGACGACGAAAACACTTCCGTCTTGAACCCTCCAGATAAGATCTTCGTGTTCTTCAAGAACTGTACACTTGGATAGGATTGTTAGATAAACAATAATACGGTGTGTTTGTAATCATCAAAATAAATATATATAAATATATAGAGATGTGGTACACTTGCACCAACACATCCGATGGCGCCTTTATACTCCTTTAAAACTTTTACCAACTCGCCTTCTTCCCTAGGTGAAAGGTTTGCGGAAATGATCACCGGAAGTGTATCCTTTTCACCTAGGTAAGCATACTTCAAATGATCCGGCAACGGCTTAAGCTCCAATTCGGGCGCCTGTTCAATAGAAGGCAAAAGTTTCGTGTTAGATAAAGGTAACTCAGTTTTAGAAACTTCATACCCTGCTTGCTTCCCGCGCTCCATCCAAGATATCAACTCGGCTTACTCTTCATTCAAGTCATAGTTTTGGGCTAGCTTCTTCAAATTATCACTATGTAAGTCCCTACCAAGTATCACTTCCAACACATCTTGGTTAGATAAATCAAACACATCATCAGATAAAGACTCAATTATATCAACAAAACACAAAGATGAAACATCGCTTGGATATCGCATGGCATCATAGATGTTGAATTTAATAATCTCACCATCGAATTCCATGGTCAAATTGCCATCATGGACATCTATCTTGGTCTTAGAGGTCTTGAGAAATGGTCTACCCAATAAAATCATCCCGGCCTTGGAGGTATTATTCTCCTCCATATCTAACACATAGAAGTCGGCCGGGAAGACCAATTCGTTCACTTGCACAAGGACATCCTCTAGCACACCCTTTGGATATACAGTCGACCTATCCGCTAGTTGAATGACTACACCGGTTGGCTTAAGGGGGCCCACATCCAAGGATGTGTATATGGAATATGGCATGACATTAATCAATGCCCCCAAATCTAGCATAGCCTGATTGACCGCGACATTGCCTATCTTACAAGGTATGGTAAACATGCCGGGATCATTTCATTTAGGTGGTAGTTTTTTCTGTAAGACCGCAGATACATTTTAACTCATGCTAATTTTCTCATTACCCTTTAATTTCTTTTTATTTGTGCAAAGTTCCTTTAAAAATTTGGCATATCTAGGAACTTGTTTGATAGCATCGAGTAAAGGAATATTTACCTGGACTTTCCGAAAGGTCTCTAAGATCTCTTTCTCCTCATTCTCTCGCTTTGACTTACCAAATCTGTCCGGAAAGGGTGGTGCTTGAACTATCACTTCGGGTGTCTTCTTTACTTCATCATCTTTGGCATCTTTCCCATTCGAGGTGGATGCCTTAATCTCCAACTCATCTTCTTCATCTTTAGCTTTTTCCTTCTTCTTAGCACCGTCTTGGAGTTCCTTCCCACTCCTCAAAGTCATAACACTTACATTCGCGTTCGGGTTGGTCTCCGTTTGAGAAGGCAATTTGCCTTTGTTCACTAGTTGACCCACGGTGCTCCGAAGATCTTGTATGCTCGCTTGCGTGTTTTGAGATTCCTGTTGAAGTTTAGCCATGTTAGTAGCTAAAGATTTCACAATATCCTCAAGAGACATACCTGACCCGCTAGGGGCTTGAGATGACGTTTGATGTTGTGGTTGAAATGGTGCCCTTGGTTGCTGAAAACCCGATGGTGGACTGAATTGTTGTTGAAATCCGGGTGGTGCTTGGAATGGTTGACCTTGCTGAAATTGTTGAGGCCGTTGGAAAGGGGCCTTTGGTTGAAATTGTTGACCTTGACCTTGACCTTGCTTCGGGGCGTAGCTCAAGTTGGGATGTTGTTTCCAACCGGGGTTGTAGGTACTCGAGAATGGATCAAACGCCCGATTGTTTGGAGCCTTGAAAGTTGCCACCCCCTATGGCGTTCACTTGCTCTTCTTCTTCGTGTAATGTGGGGCATGCATCAGTTGGGTGTGCTACCGAAGAGCAAAACCCACATGCCTTGACTTGAGGCATGTTCCCCAAAGCAATCTGTTTCACCAGAACAGTCAAATCATTAATTTTAGTTTCAAGTGATTGAACATGTACCTCACTAGCTCCTCGACCGATGTCACTCCGAGTCCCAAATTGCTTGGAGTTTTCCGCCATGGTGTCTATCAAAGTCCTCGCTTGGGTTGGCGTCTTGTTCACTATCGCTCCCCCGCTCGTGGCATCCATCATCTTCCTCTCCATCGGTAGCAAACCTTCATAAAAGTACTGAATTAGTAATTGTTCAGAGATACCGTGTTGAGGGCAACTTACACAAAGGTGCTTGAAGCGCTCCCAATACTCGTAGAGAGACTCCATGTCCTTTTGCTTGATTCCGCATATCTCCCTCCTTAGCCCGACGGCTTTGGATGCGGGGAAGAACTTGTCTAGGAAAGCCCTCGCCATTTGTGCCCAAGTGGTGATAGAACCCGGTGGTAGATAGAAAAGCCACTCCCTAGCCGCATCAACTAGGGAGAACGGGAATGCCTTTAGCTTTAGGTTCTCCATGGTGGTGCCTTGCGGCTTCATCCCCAAGCATACCATGCGGAACTCGGTCATGTGCTTGTATGGGTCTTCGCTGGCCAAACCATGAAAACGAGCTAGTAAGTGAATTAAACCAGTTTTAAGTTCGGTACATACCTCTTCGGTCGGATACGTGATGCACAGAGGTTGCTCATCGACGTTGGGTGCTGCCCATTCCCTCAATGTGCGTTCAGGATTCACCATATCCTTTTCTTCCTCTTCTTCGGTCTCAGTGACCGGTTCTTCTTTGTCGGAATAAGGTTTCTCCTCTTCAAAATGCAACTCCTTTTCGCTTTCTGAGTCGGTAGACAACTCAATATCTTTCCAGATATTGAGCACCGGTGAAGAGGTCGACTCGCCTTGCTTCTTTCGAAGCTTAGCTTGCTTCCTTAGCTTCTTAGCAGTCTTCTCAATCTCCGGATCGATTGGAACTGGTGAACCTGCACGAAACGATCTTGGCATAAAACGATTAAACTTGCCGAGTCCCCGGCAACGGCGCCAAAAATTTGACGGGTGTCGAGTCCGGCAAATAATAAGATTTATATAATTAGCCTATTATCTCTAAACACAATTGATTGTGATAGCGATAAGTAGGGTCGTCTCCTCAGGGACTCGGAATCAACCGTAGATCCAAGACGATGTCATGTGCAAGCTTCTTTTAAAACAAATAATAAAAATGGGGGGTTTTGAAATTGTTAATTAATCTAGGCGTGAAAATAAACTAAGATGAAATAATAAGGACAAATCCTAGTGATGAGTATAACCAGTTCTTTATGAAATCGTGTATCATTGACTTGAACAAAAACGCATTTTTCTCAATTAATTTCAGACCGGTCGTGAGTATTGACACGCGCCAAACACTCTGTTTGTTCTTACGATTAAACTAGCACGAGAAGCTCGGTGAACTAATTCCTAATTGATTAAGCTAAGTTTAGTCACGAACTCAAACTTAACCTATCAATTGCATTAAAAGTAAACAAACACCAATCCTAGCTAATGACCGGAAGCCCGATCATTTAAGCTAGATTACACAATCCCATAATACAAATCAATCGATTTAATTCAATTGATGTATTATTTGCTACTAACTTGAAATTAAGAACGATTACGTATTCCAAATCCCAACTAGCAATTCAAAATTGAGTGGTAGGATTCAAGGGATCCTTCTCAAATCAAAAACCCAAAAATGAAGAACACATTTTAAACAAGGATTGTATAAATGAAATTAAATTGATTTCAAACGTAATTCAAGTCTCAACAAAACTCATAATAAACTAGTTATAATCTCGTCACTAGGAACACGAGATTAGCTACTCATAATCTTGCTTAAAAACTGAAATTAAACTTACAAAATGGTAGAAATCAGAAAAGTGATGAACCCTAGAAATTGCTTCAAAATCCACACCGAGAAGTTGAAAATCGTTCTCCTCTTGTGTATTTTGCTCTCCAAAAATCGTTCTTCAATGATTCCCCCCTTTTGACGACGGTTTCTGACCCTCCTTAAACGCCGCATTTGAAAACCGCTAAAAATAAGATTAAAGCCACGATTTTGGGTCGGGCGAGGTCTGGGTTGCGCGAAGATGCGCGCGGCTGAAGTAAACAGAACCTCCCGCGGCTCATGGCGCGGGTTTACTCACCGGAGAAGTCGCACAGGTAAGAAAACGGCGTCGTGTTGCTGCTGTGCGACCGACTGAAGGCTGCTGTTCGAACGCTGTTGCTGCACGAATTTGGTTTGCCGTACGTGAACTTCTCAGTGGGCTTGTGGCTAGAAACCCACCTGGACTCCATTGGGCCTTTATAATCTTTTTTTCTTCTTCTTTTGATCTGCAGCCCACGAACCAAGTTAATCACAAAGTTCATTTGATTTTTTTTATTAATTTTTTTATGCTATTCACGAATCCAACATTTATAATCAAACAACTTTATTATTATTATTATTATTTGTTTTAGTCTAATGCAATAATAAAAACTTTTGTTTTCACTTTAATTTAAATATAAACGATAAAATACTAAACTCAAATTAAAACGGGTATTTTAAGCATCCAACCAACACTAAGTTTAGGGAAATTCGATATAAAAATGTATGTAAAAATGACACTTATCAAATCTAGAGCGAGCTTGTAACAGTCGAATCTGTCGGAATTTCGCCGCTGATAGCCATTTCTGATGGATTTTCGACGGATTTTTTCGTCAGAAATGACCATCTGTCTTGTAGTGAACTAGTCGTGTTCTAAAGATGACTTATATTGGTCTCATATTCTTATAAAGTCCACACCATAAGTTTTTTGATCTCAAACCATTATCATTTGAAAAAAGTCTAAGGGACATATTCATTGCAAAATTGGAGTTATGGAATAAGTCAAAAACACGCATGATTATATTTTGACAGAAGTTTATGCACAATCCAGTTTTAGAAGTACATGAAGTGGAGAGTTGTCGTTGTAATTGATCCAAAAACCACATTGTGAAGTTATCTTACTGGCAACTCTTGGTCAGTTTAGCCTCATCCTTGTATGTTTGACCAACTATTGGTAACAAAATCATAATATTAAATTTTCATCCGTTTCTAACTACCATGTAAGCCCGTAAGAAACTACATTTATTACTTAATTCATATCGGCTATTCAATAATTCCATTAAAACAACAACATGCACATTAATGATCATGCAAAATTTATGTTATAGTTAGCTAGCTCATACTTTGTTTTTTCTATAAAATTATAGCAGATGTCAACTAATATTTCACTTCAACGGAAAGAATATTCAACATTCGATAATTCATTATCTATTTGTAACAACCAAGACCAAAATGGATTAGTTTTTATGTTTTGTGGAAAGGTGTAATAAAAGTGGAAGTTGATGGACTAGTTGGTAAATAAGGGACAAGGTATAAAAGGGGCACAAAACCCTAGGAGAACATTCTAATTCCTGATTTTTGATTGTTGTTGCCGCTGGTTTTTGAGAGAAAGGAGAAAAGGATAGAGTTTTGAAGATCCTTGAGCTTTTGAGGAGAAGTTTTATCAAGTTGCAAAATCAGAAGAAAGTGTAGGATTGGAATTCGTTTTCTGCAGAAATCGTACAAGGTAACCCTTAATCCATATCCCTATTTAAGATTTGTTTGTTGATTGTTGGGATTTGAAGGTGTTCCTAGTTAAAAGTCATTTATGGCTCTAAAGAAAGATTTATGAGCCTTGAATCGTGTTTAACTAGTAAAACTTTGCGGGATTTGGTGGTAGATCATTATGTGGTTATTTTGCTGTCTTATTGCATCGTTTAAAGGGTTTTAAGGGGTTTTGGTCTCTGGTTTTTCGTATCAGCGAAGTATCCGGAAAGTCTCAAATGATGAGCGTTTCCGGATAAGTATCCGGAAAGTACCATTGGTTGAGGGTTTCCGTAGGAACATCCGGTAAGTGTAAGTACCCGGAAAGTAAGAAGTATCCGGTAGTTATTCGGAAAGTAGAAGTCGTCCGGAAAGGGTAGTCCTCCGAAAAAGTGCTGTTGTCCGGAATGCGGTGTCGTCCGGGTTGTTGTGTTGTCCGGAAAGTATGGTGTCCGGGAAGTTTAGTAATCATCATATATTTTGTTCATTAAAACAGGAAAATTGATCGGGAGTCGGGAACAATTTAGAAAAGAAAAGTAAGTGCATCAGGTGAGTTTTCTAACTAAAATGCGTGACTTTTAACGTGTTTCTAAAGCAAGACATGATGAATAATGCCATGTTTATTTTTGTGTTTTAACTGCATGAAAGTTGTTTAAAAGTTTTATGTAGAATGTATGCATACATTGATTTTGATGTAAAGCGGCTAAGTCGAGGGGTGTGGCCCGCCAGCTCGTGCCGGGAGGTGTGTTCCGTTTATGCCAAGGGAGGTGTGACCCTATAAGGCAGCATGAGACTGACTCGTTGTCACCTTAGGGTGACTTCAGGGTGCCAATTTACGAGGGACGGACCTTTATCCGTGAACGATTTTATATGAACAGATTTACGAATGATTTATACTGAAAATGATAAACTGTTTTAAATGCTTTGATAACTGTTAAGAGGGACTCACTAGACCTCATTTAAATTAAAACCTTTTCAGGAAAGCAGGTAATGAAAGGCTCTGGCAAGTAAGCAGGGCGTTAGCAAGGAGGCTTGATAGTGTAGCGACACTATAGTTCAGTTAGTTTATTTCTCAGTTGTGTAGGTTGTTCCGCCAACCAAATTTTGAATGTTATGTAAGAAATTTTGGAGACACTTTTTTGGGATATTCTATTTTATATGAATTGAATCATTTAATTGTTTGGGTTGTTATACTATTCATAACTTTCTTCCGTACTTCTAGTGACAAATGTCAAATTATAACTCATTTCTTTTGTACACACTCTAAAAAAATCTACAAGACAACACAACACGATATTCATTTTGTCATGATGTGGCCATAATGAATAATGTATACATACATACGTTTATAGAGACCACTATTTTGTAAACTTTTTTTTCGTGTAAATTTTGAATTTTATAGGTTTGTTGATGAAATTGGTTAATAAAATTGTTTATTTTGATGAAATTGTTTTATATCATTCATTTCTTGATGAAATTGTTTCATATATTTGTGTTTTTTATGTAGTTTCATATATTTTTTTCATTCCTATGAAATTGTTTCATATATTTTCTCAGTTTTGATGAAATCTTTTCGTTTTTGCATAAAAAACACAAATATATGAAACAATTTCATCAAGAAATGAATGATATGAAACATTTTCATCAAAATACATCAAGAAAACCTATGAAATTCAAAGTTTATACGAAAAACAAGTTTACAAATTATTACGCCACTATGTTTATATATACTTATATATATGTATGAATAATGTATACATACATACATATATTTATATATACTTATATATATGTATGTGTGTATATATATGGATGCTCAAACAAGAAAGTTGACTATCTAAGATAATACTAAATCAGTCATATCATGTACAACTTCACATATGATTTTACACTAGCGGGTAAAAAATGTGTGCGGACGACTTTGGCTGCGTGTTCAGATCGTGGGACAAAGTCGCATGAGTCATATGTGATTTTAGTTAAAATCATGTGATTCGATCATTTTATTATTATTTTTAATAGGTACATTTCTTGTTTAAACTCGTCTATTTATATATACATATGGAAGACATTATAAGTGAGAAAGGTTGGTTGTAGTGACATAATATGATGTTAGGGGGGAATAATTAGATAATGATGTTGATATGGTTTGATTGATCTAACATGCTTAGACCCAAAGCTTATTATAAATTATAGTATGAACACCCAACAAATCAATGCTTTTGTCAACATTAGAGCATCTCCAACAGCTTCCCTAAAAAATTTCCAAAATGGGAAAGCAAAAGTCAAAATCCCTCAAAAAAATACACCCATCTCCAACAGATTCCCCATTTGGAAAAACACTTGTAATCATATTTAGAGTATTCTCCATATTTGGAGAAATTTTTGGGGAAAATCCTATTATCCCCATTTTGAAGAAACTTTTGAGGAAGCTGTTGGAGCTTATTTGTGTTCTAAAATCCTTATTTTCCTCATTTTCTTCAAAATGAGGAAGCTGTTGGAGATGCTCTAATACTTGTCCTATGACCCCTAACACCTTTAAAGCTTCTCTCCTAACCATCATCATCACCATCACCCAACACAATCATTCGGGAGTGTTTATATTTTTAACTTATGTTTATTTGCTTATAACTTATCTCCGTTCCAGAAAAGTCAGTTTCAAGTTACTTCTCAAAAAACTGCTTATCTCCTTCCCTGGAATACGATAAGGAGTTGTTTTTTAAATCCAAACACTCATCTCCTTCCCTGGAACGCAATAAGGAGATAAGTTAAAAATATAAGCACTCCCAAACACCCCCTAAATATCTTAAATCATACCTTTTTTTTCCTTTCAGATATTGTGACTTTTATTGTCCGTCATATAAAAAAAATTATATAAAAGTTTATTTCTGATATGGATTTATTAATATATATATAGATCAAAGATTTTATAAGGCATGAAGTGTGTCATGATGGAAAGGTCAAGTCTTAAGCCTTAATAGTTACATTGAAACCATGACGTTTTTCAATGTCTGGCTTAAAACGACAAATCTGCATATAATATATATGTATGTGTGTGTTTATGTAAGTATTTTGAGCAATAATGATTACATTAAATTCATTTAAAACAATAAACCAAAGAATTTCTAAATTCTAATCAATATTAATAGGCAAAAATCTAATCGAATTTCAAAGTATACAAATTCGAAGAATCAAGTCTAGAGATTTGTAACGTCATAACGTGTCATAACAAGCTCGACGCCTTACATTAACGTCAAGGGGCAAAAATTGAAGGCAAGGTCACGCCTAGAGATGGCCAAACAAGCCCGGATCTGGCCCGACCCACCAGAAGCCCGAGGCCCAACCCGCATGAAGCTCGACCCGGGGTTTGAGGTTGTCATACCACTTTCATCCGATATCTAGTTTGAATTCTAAGACCCTCTTTATGAATTCTAAGGCCCTCTTTATGCTCTCAAAGACCGGCTTTTACAGAACTGAGATTCCATAGGCCGAAACGTGAGAATCTATTTTGTATTATAGCTTTCTCTTTCTTTCAGTCCCTCGTCCATGAATGTGACTCCCTTGTAGGAAGGTTTCCCACGTATAAAACTATAAAGAAATGCCTGTAAGGTCTTTGGTCACTCCTTGGCAACCTGTTTAAAGTCTAATAAGCAAGTCTAAGAAGCAGGTGACCCCTAATCCACCTGAGGGTGGTAGCAAGGCTACCTCTGAGGGCGATTGGATTAAGGTACATAAGAAGGGGAAGGAGAAAGATGTTCTAGATAACAGAGTTTCCACTCTGCCTGTCTCTTCATAAGAGCCATCGAGGGTTTTGAATATGAGTCTTGTTGTCCGCTCTGAGTTCCTAGCTTAGCTCTCACTATTGAAGCTCGTACGCAATGAGCCTCTCACGTTTCACTGCTAGGATTTGAGGTTAGGCTAGGTAGCTTCCTTTCTTTATAGCATTAAGTGCTAGGAAAGAAAAAATAGGAGAGTGAGAGTTCGAAGTTGCTGGTAGGTCAATATCCGGGGGTTGCTTTCGCTATGTCCCGACCTGAAGCCCGATTGCGGCCCGGACCCAAGCCCGACCCGACCGGTTTCGAATTTGAAAATCTGACCGTTATATAACGACTATATGACCGTTTTTGATGAGGTTATATACCAAGTTGCAAAACGCAAAAAAAAACAATTCTCGCTCACAATTCTCGATTTCTCGCTACCTCGTGTTCGTTTTTCACAACTTCTCAACTTCTCAATTCTTCCATCTTTCGCTCAAAATGGCCGGCGATGATGCATCAAACGAACAAATTATAATAAAACGTATTTTTAAGTATATATTTGAGCGACCCAATTACACATTTTTAACGGTATTAGATAATTAGAATAACATTTATAAATTTTAAAAAAATATTTTCCTTGTGAAGACCCGGTTTAAGGCCCGGCCCGAAAGCCCGGTTTATAAAACCCTAAGCAGGCCCGGATATTTGTGCTCAAATCCGGCCCGGGCCCAACCAAAGTCCGGGCTTTATAATAGTGTTCCGGTCCGGTTCATCACGAGGCCCGATTTTTTTGCCACCTCTAGTCATGTCTTAGACGTTATGTCGTGTATGGCAGCACCAATACTCGTTTTTCAGAGCTTTGGTATAGATATAATTGAAAACACAAACGTATATTAAAATACTATGATGATGACTAATGATATCAAATCCACCACGACACATGTGTCGGTAGCTATGTCTTTTTCATGAAATATACTTTGTAATGTTTTTAGGCAAATATATATATATATATATATATATATATGGAAAAAAGTTATATTTTTATGTTTACATTTTTGCGGTTGAATAAAATAGATCAAGCTCATCCAATTCCAGATATATTAATTGTGTAAACTTATATATGATTTTACATTAGACGGGATGTGGACGACTTTGACCGCGACTTAAGTCAATAACTTATTTGATCACCACCAACAAGAACCAACCAAAATCAATGACTAAAAAAAGAGAGAAATAAAGCTTATCTTGAGGATGATGATACTATTTATTGTTCTCCAACTTCAAACCTTCTCCACAACTCCAAATGGAGATTCAATCTCCTTTCTCTCTATTAGTCCCTTATTTACCAGAAGAGTCCCTGAAACAAAGAGAATTATGCTCTCACCCCTAAGCTTCCATAAAAACTAAATATAAGGGTTAAAATTATTACAAACCATTATAAATAATAGTCAATTTTTGAAAAATTTGTCATTAAATGTTAGTCTTATATAAACTACCTTTTTATATTAAAAGTTGTCAAGTCGTAAAGACCTAATGTTAAAACGTGACTAAATATAATAAAAATTATTACTTTAAACATTTGTCGTCATAGAAAACGATCATGTTTCAATATTTTGATCAACAAAATTAGTCATATCTAAAATTAACAGATTGATCATAAACATCGACCATGTTTTGAACTTTTGATCAACAAAATAGATCATATATAAAACATTAAAGTTTAAAATGTTGGAAACGATTATTAATAATTTATATAAATTTTCTTTATTTTTAATCATTTTAGAGATTTTATTATTGTTCTTTTTATCAAACAAATAGGCCGCCCTCAATGCCCCATCTCATAAAAATATTAATGAAAAATCTCATTTGCTCCCCATTATGTTGTTAAGATGGAGCGGTGTGTACAGCCTCAGGGATTAACAAATAACAATTACATTTTTTTTGGCATAAATATAACACCTAAATATTTCTAATACAAATATTTATTAAAGTAAAATACTTATGAAATAAAAAATATATAATAACAATCATTATACTTATGATCCTGCATTAACCATTGTATCCCTGATTCTTGAGCTTCACCCTTCCATATCTACCTACAAATATTGTCATCCAACATTCATTTGAGCTCCCAATATCAATTTAAATCCCACATATCAATCCCCAAATCCCATCAAATTTCAATGCAAATTGGGGACTTTTCTTGAGAACCCATCTGTTTAATCAATCCAAATTCTGCAACCAAAACTCAAGAAATCATACCCATGAAAGAGAACAGAAAATTTGTGAAATCCGAACCAGATTTCAACTATTTGTCATCAGATCTTCCATGTAAGAAACACCCATCGAATTCATCCTCTGTTGGAATCTGCGCATACTGCCTCAATGACAAGCTGATGAAGCTTGTTTGCTCAGATTGTGGGGAACAGAGGCTTTCTTCTTGTTGCTGCTCTGATGTATCTTCTTCATACAGGAACTCATCCTGCACTCTAGATGTGGGAAGTGTTGGAAGAATTTCATTTCTGATAGAGAATGAGAAAACACTCTTGTCTCACATGAATCAGATCAACAACAGTGAAACAGGGGATATTGTTTTGCTCAAAAGGAACAATAGTTGTGTAGTTGAGGTCAAGAAAAGCAATGGGTTTTGGAGAATCGGGAAGCTTTTCAAGAAAAAGAGAGAGAAACAGAGTTGTAGTGAGAGAAACAGAGGTGGGTTTGATCAGAAAGATGAAGTGTGGGTGTCTGATTGTGTCATGGATGTGTCAAGATCTAGGTCTCTTAGTAGCCTCATTGATGCTAATTTTGACCATGATTGTTCAAGTGCAAAAGTCTCGGGTTTTAACGAATCCGAGCCCAGTAAGAGTGGATTTAAGGGTGGGTTTCCAGCAAAAGAAACCGATTTCAGTCGAATGGATGATGATGATGATGATGATGATGATTCGGATTTCATTGATTTGAAGCTTGACTTATCAGATAAGTCAAAAACAGAGCACTCTGTTATCAAGACACCAGATTTAATTGGATCATCATCATCATGTCTAATTACAGTGAATGAAAGAGGGATTGAGAAGGTGAAGAACAGCCATATGAAAGCTTTGAAATGGATTTTTAAGCATCATTCTGGGAAGAAAGATTTTAATCATATATTAGAATCTTGAAGTTTTGACTCTATAGAAAGTCAAACATGATATGAAATATGAAACAAGTATAATTTTTGCTCCAGATTAGGTTATGGAAGTCCTTCGTTATGTTGGTTTTTTCATTCGATGTAACCCTCTCTCTTATTCATCCAAATTAAAGACGAAATGAATTATGTGTATGATATTGGAAATTTACAAGTTTTTAATAAGAATTTTACGTTCCAACAATTAGAATATGTAATGTACGTACGTCCGACTGATGGAACAGGATCTCAACAATTATACATGTTTAGCTTTACCAGTTAATTACATATGTCTAACGTTTACCCCACTTATGATGTTTTAGACTTTTTTAATCAATTTGAAAAATGTTGAGAATAATTCTTTTTAAGTGCATTTCATATGTTCCTTTGTTAATTAAAAACATTTTTGTTATCTTAATTTGTAAAATATATTTTGTTTTATTTACTACTGTTCTAGCTTGTTTATAATTTTGTTACATGGGTCCAAAAAGATTGGAACAACCTTGTATGTATAGATCATTATTACTTCGAACATGTAAGACTATAAAACCATTATGGAATTGGCAGTCGATTGTGGGCCGGTTTGAGGTTGCCGGTTAAACAACCTTTTTGTTCCAATAATAGTGATAACGATGAAGAATTGTTTAATTTAACATAAAAGAGCAAGAGTCATGGTTTAATAAAGTTGAAGAAATAAAAGTTGCATGGAATGTTAGAAAGAAAGATGGTGTGAATTTGAAGGAAACAAGTTAAAGTGAGGATTGGGGCGGGGCTTTTAATGAATTCAAAGATTTGATGGATCCATCGCTATTAACTGAAATCTCCTATCTTGGCAAATGGGGTGTATTTCAAGACATTATCGTTTTATCATTTAAAACCTATAACAACCCAACAATTTAGACAAGCAAAACATACGAAATAGAATATCCCAAAATCGCCTCTCAAAATTTCTTATCTAACATCCAAAATTTGGTTGGCGGAACAACCTACACAACTGAGAAATAAGCTAAACTGAACTATAGTGTTCCTAAACTATCAAGCCTCCTTGCTAACACCCTGCTCACTTGCCAGAGCCTTTCATCACCTGCTTTCCTGAAAGGGTTTTAATTTGAAAAATGCGAGGGTTAGACCATGAGGTCTAGTGAGTCCCTCTTACAGGGTCACACCTCCCTAGGCATAAACGGGACACACCCCCCGACTTAGCCAATTTACATCAAAACAAATGTATGCACACATCCCAAATAAACTTTAAACAACTTTCATGCAATTAAAGCAACAAAACATGACATTTCTCATCATGTACTCGCTTTAGAAAACACATTAAAAGTCACGCGTTTTAGTTAGAAAACTCACCTGGTATGCTTACTTTCTTCCTACTCTGTTCTGTACTTCCCAAACGAACTACCTGAGTTAAAGGATAAACACATAAGCTGACTACCCAAACTGTCCGGATACGACATACCGGACACCCCTACTTTCCGGACGACACTACTTCCCGGACATCGAACACTTCTACTTTCCGGACGACACAACTTCCCGGACATCGAACACTTCTACTTTCCGGACGACACAGCTTCCCGGATGACTCTACATTCCGGGTAACTTCTACTTACCGGACATTCAAATACCGGATACTAGACTTTCCGGACACTCATCCGGAAACCCACTATCCATGAGGCTTACCGGATACTCATCCGGAAACACTCAATCGAAGGCAGTTTCCGGACGAGACGCTGTGACGAACAACAGAGGCAAAATTCATTCTAATCCCTTAAAATGATACAACAAAGTAGAGAATAACCACATAAATGCTCTATAATCGATTCTCGTTTAGTTTCACTAATCCAACACGATTTATGGCCATTAAATCTTACTTTTAGAGTCTTAAACAACCTTTAGCAAGAAAAACCCTCAAATGCCCTCAACAATCAACAACCCAGCTTAAATGGAATTACAGATTAGGAGAATACCTGGTAGCTTCCTTGTAGAAACGAATTCCATCTCACCCATTTCTTCTAATTCCAACGATTGGTGGTTCTTCTTCTCCAATGTCTTAGAACTCCAAAAACTCTCTTTTCTTTATTCTCTCAAATTCAGCCGACAACCTCAACAAAATCAGTGAAAATAGGATGTTGCCTAGGGTTTTGAGCCCATTTATAGTCCATCCCAAAATACCAACCAGCCCCTCAACTTCTACTTATTAGCAACACTTGACGCAAAACACAAAACCTTCCAAAATGGTCTGGGTCGTTACAACACCCCCCCTCAAAAGAATTTCGTCCCCAGAATTCCATTTTCGAAAAGATGAGGGTACCTAGACTTCATACTGGATTCTACTTCCCACGTTGCTTCTCGTCCCTTGTGATACTTCCACTGAACCTTCACTAAGCGGACTTCCTTGTTCCTCGTTTTCCGCACTTTACTGTCTACGATCTCAATTGGTTCTTCCTCGAACATCAAATTCTCATCAATGATGACGTCTTCCAACGGAATAGCCACATCAGTCTCGGCTAAACACTTCTTCAAGTTTGACACATGAAAGGTCGGATGAATCCTTTTCAACTCTTCCGGCAATTCTAACTTGTAGGCTACCGCTCCAACTCGCTCGATGATTACAAAAGGCCCAACATACCTCGGTCTTAATTTTCCATTCTTTCCAAAATGCACCACTCCTTTCCAAGGCGAGACCTTTAGCATAACCTTGTCTCCTACTTGAAATTCAATAGGCTTCCTTATCCTATTCGCATACTTCTTTTGACGATCTTGTGCTACTCTCATCCTTTCGCGGATCACTTCAATCTTATCCGCCGTTAGTTGCACAATTTCCGGTCCGGCCAACTGCCTTTCTCCTACTTCATTCCAACACAACGGGGTGCGGCACTTTCGCCCATACAAGGCTTCGAACGGTGCAGCTTGGATGCTCGAGTGGTAACTATTATTGTAGGAGAACTCTATCAACGGAAGATGCACCTCCCACGACCCCTTAAAGTCGATAACGCACGCCCGAAGCATATCCTCTAACGTCTGAATGGTCCTCTCGCTCTGACCATCCGTTTGAGGATGATAGGCTGTGCTTAACTTTAAATGCGACCCCAACTCCCGTTGTAAACTTCTCCAAAATGCCGACGTGAACCGACTATCGCGGTCAGACACTATGGATCGCGGCACTCCGTGCCTAGACACTATCTCGTTAATGTACAATCGGGCTAACTTCTCCAAGGAATCTGACTCTTTAATAGGTAAAAAAAATGCGCAGATTTGGTGAGTATATCAACAATCACCCAAATTGCATCATTACCCTTTGGAGTCCTCGGTAACTTGGTAACGAAATCCATGGTGATATTATCCCACTTCCACACTGGTATCACTGAAGACTGAAGTTCCCCAAAAGGCCGCTGGTGTTCTGCATTAACCTTTAAACATGTCACACACCGCTCCACAAAATGAGCGATATCCTTCTTCATCCCCGACCACTAGTAAGACTGCTTCAAGTCTCGGTACATCTTATTCGTTCCCGGGTGTATGGAATATCGCGACTGGTGCGCTTCCTCTAAGATGCTTGCTCTCAGATTGCCTAGCTTCGGAACCCACACTCGGTCTTTCATACACTTCAGCCCACCATTGTTGACTTCGAACAACGATGTAACTCCGACTACTCTTTCGCTCTTTACGTTATCTTCCAACAACGCTTCCTCTTGAAATTTCTTAACTTCTTCAAGAAGATTCGAGGTGGCCTCGACTCTGAAAGCTACGACTTTGGTCTGATCTCCCCATTCCTTCCGACTCAGCGCGTCAGCCACCACAGTCGCTTTACCTGGGTGATACAAGATCTCACAGTCATAGTCGTTCAACAGCTCCATCCATCTCCTCTGTCTCATATTTAACTCCTTCTGATCAAACATGTGCTTCAGGCTTTTGTGATCGGTGTAAATCTGACACTTTACTCCATATAAGTAATGCCGCCAGATTTTCAGCGCGAACACCACTGCCGCTAACTCCATGTCATGAGTGGGGTAGTTCTTTTCATGATCCTTCAACTGTCGAGAGGCGTAGGCAATTACTTTTCCGTTCTGCATCAGCACGCACCCCAGCCCAAGCTTAGAAGCGTCACTGTATATCACAAAACCCTCCGATCCGTTAGGCAACGACAAGATCGAAGCACTGCTTAAACTTTCTTTCAGCTTCTCAAACGCTCATTCTTGCGCTTCAGCCCATACGAATTTGACGTTCTTCCTTGTCAAAGAGGTCAACGGCGAAGCTATCCGAGAGAAGTCTTGGATGAACTTCCGGTAATAACCTGCTAAAGCGAGAAAGCCCCTCACCTCCGATGGGGTTTTTGGTGCTTCCCAATCTTTAATGGCTTCAATCTTAGCCGGATCCACCTTGATGCCGTCCGCCGACACTACATGACCCAAAAACTGAACTTCTCTTAACCAGAACTCGCACTTCGAGAATTTCGCATATAACTTCTCACGCTTAAGCAATTCCAGCGCTGCTCGAAGGTGCCTCTCGTGGTCCTCTCGGGTACGAGAATAGATTAGGATATCGTCAATGAAGACGATCACGCACTTATCCAGCAATGAGTTACACACCCGATTCATCAAATCCATGAACACTGCTGGTGCATTAGTCAACCCGAAGGGCATGACTAAGAACTCACAGTGTCCATATCTCGTACGGAAAGCCGTCTTCGGTACATCTTCCTCTTTCACTTTCAATTGATGATAACCCGATCTCAAGTCTATCTTTGAGAAGTAACTCCCGCCTTGTAGCTGGTCGAAGAGGTCATCGATCCTCGGAAGCGGATACTTGTTCTTCACGGTTACCTTATTGAGCTCATGGTAATCTATGCACATTCGCATAGATCCGTCCTTCTTTTTAACAAACAGTACCGGCGCTCCCCAAGGCGATGTGCTCGGACGAATAAAGCCCTTGTCGAGTAACTCCTGCAACTGAGTCATCATCTCCTTCATCTCCGTTGGTGCTAACCGATAGGGCGCACGGGCAATCGGCGCCGCCCCAGGTACTAGTTCTATTCTGAACTCCACTTGACGATCTGGAGGCAAACTTGTCAAGTCATCCGGAAACACTTCTGGGTACTCGCTCACTACCGGGACATCCCCTACACTCTTCTTCTCCTTCTTAGCATCTAGCACATAAGCTAAATACCCCTGACATCCCTTTCCCAAACACCGCCTAGCTGTCATCAACGAAAGCAAGCACAACTTCCTATTTCGTTGATCTCCATAAATTACTACCTCTTTCTTATCGGGCAAGGCGATACGGATCAACTTCTTATTACAAACAATGTTAGCGTCATTTTCCGCTAACCAGTCCATTCCTAGGACTACATCGAACTCTCCCATTCCCATAGGATACAACCGCAATGGAAATAGATTACCATCCACGTCTATGCTACAACTCTCATAAACCTCCTTCACCCAGACTCGACTATCATCTGCTACTTCTATCTCAAACCCCAGGTTCAACCTCTTGGGTTTCACTTGCAATTTTTGAATAAACTTGGGCGACACAAACGAACGGTTGGCCCCCGAATCAAACAATACCTTAGCAAAAATTGAGTCTATAGGAAAGGTACCTGTTACCACATCAGGCGTGTTCTCCGCCTCTTCAGCCGACATGTGGAAAGCCCTTGCTCTGGCACGAGCCGGCTCCACATTCTTCTCATTACTTCTTCCTCCGCTACTTCCACCTCCACCCCCAGCATAACCTTTCTTCAACTGTGGACAGTCCCACTTGACATGACCCGACAGTCCGCACTGATAACAGATCCTCGGGTTACGACAATCTCGAGCTAGATGCCCCATCTTCCCACACTTATAACATCCATCCTTTTCAGTCCAGCATTCTCCTCGGTGCATTTTGTTACACTTTGCACACGACTTCTCCACTTTCTTATACCCCGCCCGCGGATCAGGTCTGGCTGCATTCAGTCTTTTACTGTCCCGACTCGGCCCGTCCCACTTACGCTTATCTCCGACTCTTTCGGTCATCTGTCTGGCCTTTTCCTTCTCAGTAAGCTCCGCGGTATCAACCGTAGTCTGGAAAGTAGCCGGACCTTTCACCCGTACCAACTCCCTTATACTGCTCTTCAGTCCATAAATGTACCTCTCTATCCGCCTTTCCTCAGTAGGTACGTACAACTCAGCAAACCGGGCCTTTTCGATAAACCTTGACGTGTGTTCCTGAACTGACATCGACCCTTGCTCCAAACCCATAAACTCTTCCTCCAACTTTTTAACTGCCAACAACGGACAAAACTGAGCTCGAAACCTCTTAACAAAAAGACTCCCACGACATACTCTTTGCTACTTCCGATCCCCTGCCTCCGGTCTCAACATCCCACCAATAAATGGCCTCAGATTTCATCATTGACATAGCAAACAGTACCTTATCTTCCTCGATGCACTTGCTAGTATCAAATGCCAACTCCATCTCGCGAGCCCATTTCAACGCTAGGACAGGATTGCGCTCTCCGTTGAACGTTGGAGGTTTGCATGAAGCGAAGGTTTTAAACGAACACCCTGTCACTGCTTTTGGTTCAGAAACAACAATCGGGGTTGTCACCGAATTGTTCCCTATTTCAGTTCGCGGTGTACTACCCTCTTCAGTCTTCTTCTCGGTACTGCTCTTGGTTCCTCCCCCAGACGCAGTCTTATTCTGGTTGTCTAACACTGCTTGTAGGGTCTTTTGCAGTCTATCCATCTTTGTCGTGAACTTATCCTCGATTACAAAAGCCGGTGCGTTTTCACGTTTACGCCCCTTTTTAGCTTTTGCTTTCTTCCCCGGTGCTGAACTTTCCTGTTCGGATATTGCTTGAATTTCTGGTTCCTCAACACTCCGAGCCTTGCGCTTAACCGACGCCTTTTTTTTCTTACCCTTGCCTCCGGTGGTTGCTGCTTCTATCTCAGTAACGGCCCTTCTTGGTACTGTTCCTCTGCCCCTTCCACGGCCTCTACCCCTCCCACGAGTGGCTGCCGCTCTCGGAGATTTCACGGGTCCGTCCTCCACTAGATTCTCAAATCCCACCGCTTCCTCATGCGGTGCAGTGCTCTTGGTCTGAGTTTCCTCTACGAACGGAATCGACCTACTTCTCAGAGTTCTTGCCGACATTCTGGTACACAACAACAAAAGACTCATTTAATACTCAAGGCTTATTTAGTGCTACAACAACGGAATAATAAGGCAACTTAAGCACATACATGTACCTGTAAGTTCGCAGCTACACTGGCCAGGTGTAACTCCAAACTTACCTTACATGACCGTCCTTGGTACCTTATTGGTCCAAATTCTAAAATAGTGCTCTCCTAACGCATTCCTGATTCTCAGTTGTGATTTCTACTCCTCCAAAGTTTAAGTCTAGGCCCATCCGGTCACCTAAATCCCTTAAACTATGGCTCTGATACCATCTGTAACATCTCAGGCCAACCGTACCAGATATTGTCCGCTTTGTCCACATACCCGGACTCACGGTTTTAAAACGCGTCTGATAGGAGAGGTATAAAGTTCCTCTTATAAGGCAACCTTTGTTCCCCTCCCCAACCAATGTGGGATCTTACAATCCACCCCCTTGGGAGCCCAGCGTCCTCGCTGGCACACCAGTCCGGTTCCCGGCTCTGATACCAACTATAACAACCCAACAATTTAGACAAGCAAAACATACGAAATAGAATATCCCAAAATCGCGTCTCAAAATTTCTTACATAACATCCAAAATTTGGTTGGCGGAACAACCTACACAACTAAGAAATAAGCTAAACTAAACTATAGTGTTACTAAACTATCAAGCCTCCTTGCTAACGCCCTGCTCACTTGCCAGAGCCTTTCATCACCTGCTTTCCTGAAAAGGTTTTAATTTGAAAAATGCGAGGGTTAGACCATGAGGTCTAGTGAGTCCCTCTTAACAGTTATCAAAGCTTTTAAAATAGTTTATCATTTTCAGAATATATCATTCATAAATCTGTTCATATAAAAATGTTCACGGATAAAGGTCCGCCCCTCGTAAATTGGCACCCTGAAGTCACCCTAAGGTGACAACGAGTCAGTCTCATGCTGCCTTACAGGGTCACACCTCCCTTGGCATAAACGGGACGCACCCCCCGGCACGAGCTGGCGGAACACCCCCCCCCCCCCCCGACTTAGCCAATTTACATCAAAACAAATGTATGCATACATCCCAAATAAACGTTAAACAACTTTCATGCAATTAAAGCAACAAAACATGGCATTTCTCATCATGTACTCGCTTTAGAAAACACATTAAAAGTCACGCGTTTTAGTTAGAAAACTCACCCGGTATGCTTACTTCCTTCCTACTCTGTTCTGTACTTCCCAAACGAACTACCTGAGTTAAAGGATAAACACATAAGCTGACTACCCAAATTGTCCGGATACGACATACCGGTCACCCCTACTTCCCGGACATCGAACACTTCTACTTTCCGGACGACACAACTTCCCGGACATCGAACACTTCTACTTTCCGGACGACACAGCTTCCCGGATGACTCTACATTCCGGGTAACTTCTACTTACCGGACATTCAAATACCAGATACTAGACTTTCCGGACACTCATCCGGAAACCCACTATGCATGAGGCTTACCGGATACTCATCTGGAAACACTCAATCGAAGGCAGTTTCCGGACGAGACGCTGTGACGAACAACAGAGGCAAAATTCATTCTAATCCCTTAAAATGATACGACAAAGTAGAGAATAACCACATAAATGCTCTATAATCGATTATCGTTTAGTTTCACTAATCCAACACGATTTATGGCCATTAAATCTTACTTTTAGAGTCTTAAACAACCTTTAGCAAGAAAAACCCTCAAATGCCCTCAACAATCAACAACCCAGCTTAAATGGAATTACAGATTAGGAGAATACCTGGTAGCTTCCTTGTAGAAACGAATTCCAGCTCACCCCTTTCTTCTAATTCCAACGGTTGGTGGTTCTTCTTCTCCAAAGTCTTAGAACTCCAAAAACTCTCTTTTCTCTATTCTCTCAAATTCAGCCGACAACCTCAACAAAATCAGTGAAAATAGGATGTTGCCTAGGGTTTTGAGCCCATTTATAGTCCATCCCAAAATACCAACCAGCCCCTCAACTTCTACTTATTAGCAACACTTGACGCAAAACACAAAACCTTCCAAAATGGTCTGGGTCGTTACAAAACCGAAGTAAGGTTTTTAATATTTGAAATCGTATGTGTTTGGTACTCATATGGTGATGATTTGGGTCGTGCAAACGCCGGGATATGGCGAAGATTCTAGCTTAAATCGTTTCTTTTACTTTTAACCAAAGGTGAGGAGGGTGTGTGTGAGTTTAATTGTTGCATTTGCAGTATATGAATATCATATACTTCAAATTGTTTTTTTTTTTGTTGAGGATTTCGTCGTTTGTCAACCGTTTATTGTTCCTTGCTGCGTCATGTCAAAACTCGTTTTATGCATGGTATCTCTATAGAGATAAATTTGTAATTAAATTCTATACCCTCAACAGGCCGGATTTCCAAATGAAAACGACCAACTATTCACACCCCTAACAAGATAATTTTGAAGACTGTTTTCCGACATATTTTATTGGGACCATATGGTTATCGTCTCTTCATTTATTGTGGGTCGCACCTCATACTCATTGCAAGCGTCAATGAATAAAATATGCGAAAAACGAGTTCATTTCTTCCCAAAATCTTTTTAAAAAAGAAGAACCTGTACTATAAAAATAGATTCATATGAAAAAGAAATCTAGATCAATCCACTTCTATTCAATGTTATCCCGAGCTAGACCAAAGAACGCAGCTAGTTCGGTCTTAATTCTTAACCTAGATCAAATTCTTTGTATAAGAAATAATAAATTCAAAAAACTATCTTAGGGGCCGTTTACAAAATGCTTACCCGGGTAAGTGCTTACCAAGTCACGTTAGCTTACCGGATGAATATGACAAGGACTAAGAATCTTACCCGGTAAGAGCGAAAGCAAGGACCGAGAGTCGAAAAAAATAACCGAGAGTCTTACCCGGTAAGTGAGTGCGACGGTTTACCACGGTTAGCACTTACAGGCTAAATTATTGCATACGATGCCATTTTGGTGGACTAAAATCTTACCCGAAAAATAAGTGAAAGTGTTGAATTTTACCAGTAAGCACTTACCGGATAAGTAATCAGGTAAACGGCTCCTTAATTGATTCAATAAGATATCTTAAACCATGGTGACAAATATATTAAAAAACCAATTCAATATTAAAAAAGTAAGTGATTTTTTAACATTAGCCCAACCACTTTTTTCCTTCCCACTTCTCTTTTCTCTTGAATTATTCTATTTGATTATTTAAATTGTTAATTTTAAACATGAGGATCATGGTAACTTTTGTATAATCATTGAGAGAGAGGAGAAAAGTTGCAGGTGCGTGGCTGTCGACGGTGAGGGAGGTCGCCTGTGAGATTGGCCTCATTCTTTCCGATATCATAAATGTGAAACCCATTTCTTTTGTCAACACAGATACACACACACACGCACAAACTTTACGCAAACCCAATATCCATATACCCACAACCTTTCATCTTCATCTCTATTTACAATAGTTGCTCAAGAGCACATTTGGTTGTGGCGACAGGTAGTGGGAATGGGGGGAACTTGAAGATGGAGGTCAACAGAAGGAGTGCCGGAAATGAGGATTCTAGCAAGGTGAAGAAGACGGTGAATATATATATATATATATATATATATATATAGAGAGAGAGAGAGAGAGAGAGAAAGGTTCAAACGAGAACGCTAACTATTTACGAGAAGCACGAGAACGGTCACCCATGTACAAAATCACATGTGATTAAAATTCTGTACCCGCGCGGTTTGTCCCGCGGTTTGCAAAGCGCGCGGTTTGTACTGTGAATCACATGTGATTTTGTACATGGACGGTGCTCCTCGCGTTTTCTTAAATTGTTACGCTCCTCGTTTGAACCCGCCTATATATATATATATATACATATAGGGAGAGGTTTATTTGAGAAATGTTAAATATACAAGAAATAGAGAAGTAGTATTGACCATTCATTCGGTCAACATTTGCGGCTTTGACCGAGAAGCAGCGGATAATTTCTCGCATGGTCTGTACAAGATAGATGGGTAGTTTCGTAAAAATACGCGGAACGAGTTCATATATGAATCAGTTAATTAATTCATATGAGAATTAGTTAAAAAGAGTTCATATATGAATCAGTTAATCAGTTCAACTGATTCATATATGAACCTACAGTTAATTAGTTCATATATGAAACACAAAGGTTCATATATGAGTTAGTTAAAAATGGTTCATATGTGAATCACACAGGTTTATATATGAACTCGTCCCGTGTTTTTGTAAAAGTTACGAAACTACCCTTCTATTTTTGGAACAGACGCAACTTTTGACCAGTCAAAGCCGTAATTTTTGACCCATCAAAGCCGCAACTTTTGACCAATTAAAGTCGATCTTGACCGAATAAATAGCAAGATTACTTCTCTAGTTCTCATATATTTAACACTTCTCAAATGAACATAAGACTATATATATATATATATATATATAGAGAGAGAGAGAGAGAGAGAGAGATAATAATTTATAAACCTCTAAATGTGTGTAAACTTTGGATTTCATAGGTTTTATTCGTGAAATTGTTTCATGAAATTGTTAACCTTATATTTTATGTTAACTTTGTTAACCAAAATCAAGGTGAAGAAGACGGTGAATATATATATATATATATATATATATATATATATATATAGAGAGAGAGAGAGAGAGAGAGAGGTTCAATGGAAAACTTCAAAAAAATGAAAAACTGAAGAACACCTGATAACCCTTATCTTGTGTATTACATATATAGGACGGTAATCAAATGCAAACCACAAAAAGATTAAGAACCATGAGGAGTGATCTAAGCCTTAATTTGGTTTTGATCTTAAGGTTTTAATTAAAAGTTGTTTTTAATTAAAAAAAGGGCATAATCGTCATTTTGGTAACAAGATTCATCAGATGAAACATACAACTTCATTCATTTGATGAAACACACAGATTCACCATATGAAACAAAACGATTTTCCAGCCGAAACACAATTCAAATGAAAAACACAGATTCACCATGTGAAACACATAGATTCACCATATGAAATGCACAATTCACCATATGAAATGCACAATTCACCAGGTGAAACACACTTTCATCATGTGAAACATAAATTCTTCATCAGGTGAAACACAAATACAATTCACCATATGAAATGCACTATTCACCAGGTGAAACACAGATTCTTCATCAGGTGAAACAGATTCACCATATAAAACACAGATTCACCATATGAAACATGTTGATTCACCATGTGAAAAATGCAGATTCAACAGTTTCACCTTATGAATACAAACAAATCAACAGTTTCACCTTATGAATACAAACAAATCAACAGTTTCACCTTATGAATACAAACAAATCATATAGAAATATAAACTAAACCAACCAAACATTTCATAACAACTAGATCAAGTCCAGAACAACCATAAACCCTAAACCAAAATCGAAGAGTAATCTAAGAAAATTCCAACTCAAACTCAAGAACTAAACAAAAACCTAACTCATCATGTTCGATTTCCTGGGTCGATTTTGGGTTTGAAGAACACCTCCATCCTATATCCGATTTATGGGTTTGATTCTGGGTTTCAAGAACACCTCAATCCCGGATCCAATTTCTGGGTTCGAAGAACACCTCAATCCTGAATCCGACTTCTAGGCTTCGAAGAACCACCGTCTTCAGCCGTCCATGAAAAATCTCCATCAAATTTGGCCTCCTCAAACTCGACGGTAAATGGTAGGAAGAACACCGGAAAAACACCTACTATGTTGTTGAAGTAAGAAGAAGAATGGTACAGGGGCATCATCACCGCGAAACATCGTGTTCATCCCGATCGATGTGTACGGATCATATCAACGGCAATGACGATGGCCATGGTTGAAGTTATCACGGATCGAGAGAAGACCGATCCACCTCCCAAATTTGAAACCGCCATTGATGATGGTGAAGAGTTTTGGGACGAGAGTTGATGAGAGAAAGAGACCAGAGTTATTCTAGGGTTTATTTTTTATTTTTGTTGTGGACTATGGATTGGACCTCAATTGTCGTAAATGCCCCTTTCATCTTTCTATTTACTTTAAAATTAGTTTCAGATTTCAAGAATATCACAAAAATGCCATTGTGTTCCATAGCCCTTGGTTAAAACCCTTGGATGATTGAGATTGGTCCTCATGGTCCTCACTCTATTTTTGGTCCTCACTAGATTTAACCCCTACATATATATATATATATATATATATATATATATATATATATAGTACACAAGATATATATCTTTGACGGCATAAAAATCATTACTTACAAACTTAACGATCTTTATTACCGTAAATGAAGTTCCATTTTCGGATGGTTCACCGTACCCACCACCTATCGAAATCATCATCAGTTGAACTATGATCAGTGGAACAAAAACTGAAAACAAGCAGTTCCCGGCCTAGCTCCCCGACCAGACGAGGTCCTGCAAGATAATCCCGACACAAAGGGCACGTAACGTGCCTATGTTGGACGCAACGGTCCAAGCAATGTTTATGGAAAAGATGGTTGCATCTTAACTCCCTTATCTCGTCTTCTTCTTCGATCATGGATAAACACACCGGACATTCCACAGGTTCGTTAGACCTAGGGTTTTGGTGAAACTGGCTGCTTCTCATCTCAAATCGACCTTTCTTTGGGAATTCAGATATTGATCGATGGTAGAATGCATCCCGAACCCAATTTAGATAGGTCCAAAATGCATCTATGTATGTTGATATTAGGTGTACGAAATTACCCGCCATTTGAGAGAGATTGAGTCAAGTATACATATGATTAGTTGTTGTTTCTTAATTATCAGCTATCATTCAAGTGATATATATATATATATATAAAAGGAGTTAGGATCACAGAAATGGCATGTTGCAGGAAACGACGTAGGATATCGAGTCATTACCCATATTGAGGAATATAAATCGTGGGGGGTCATGCAATAAAAGTGGATTGATGACGAATTGGATATAGTGCTATGATGAATAAAGTGTTTAATTATTATATATTCTATGTATCACAAGATTAAAATACTCGATTCGATTGAGTATTAATTTAACACATATTGCATTTTACATATGCATGGCAAATAATTAAACATATCATATATATAAAACAATTTCATCATTCGATTGATGAAACTTTATCGTTTTTACATAAAAAAACACAAATATGTGAAACAATTTCATCAGGAAATGAATGATATGAAACACTTTCATCAAAATAAACAATTTCATCAATAAAACCTATGAAATCCAAAGTTACACACATTTAGAGGTTTACAATTTATTATCCCTAGGATGAGATCGGGAGAGAACCCTAAAAAATAAAGAAACCGAAGAACTCATCTAAACCGTTAGATTTGGATGGTCCAACGGATGAGATTAAAATGATGGTTAGAACCATTTTTTTCAAAAAATAAAACCATTTCCTCCTAATTTTTAAAATAAAAAACCAACGAAAACAACAAAATTTGGAGAGAAACAAACTACACCAAAAAAATGATCACGCTATTATCTTTAATTTGACATCCATTTTGAGGGTTCTTTCTTGGTTTTGTTAAATGAGACACTAAAGGAAGATTTAAACACCTTAAATCGTGTTTTGTTAGTAAAGCATTGTGAGAAATAGTTATAGAACGTTTATGTGGTTACTTATCGCATTATCATCCTGTTTGTGGAGCATTTAGCAAGATTTTGGTCTCTAAACTCGTCCAACGTTTCGTCCGGAAAGTTTCAGGTTATGAAGGTGTCCGGTAAGCATAAGCGTCCGGAAGGCATAATTTCCCGGTAAGTAGAAAGTATCCGGATGTGGAGCCATCCGGAAAGTACAGTCATCCGGACAGTAGGGATTACCCGGAAAGTAGTGTTGTCCGGAATGTGTGTTGTCCGGAATGTAGTGTTGATCGGAAAGATGAGTGATCAGCTTATGTTTTGTCCATTCATTCACGAAAATCGTTTGGAAGTCGGGAACAGATTAGAAAAGAGAAGTAAGAGCACCAGGTGAGTTTTCTAACTAAAATACGTGCCTTTAAACGTGTTTTCTAAAGTGAATACATGATAAGAAATGCCATGTTTTATTCTTATGCTTTTAACTGTATGAAAGTTGTTTAAAGTTTTATATGAGATGTATGCATACATTGTGTAGACGTAAATTGGCTAAGTCGGGGGGAGGTTCCGCCAGTACTCACGCCGGGGGGAGGTTCTGTTCATGCCATGAGAAGTGTGACCCAGTAAGGCAGCGTGATACTGACTCGTTTTCACTCTTGAGTGACTTCAGGGTGCCATTTACGGGAGCGGATTTATCCGTGAAAGATTTTTTATGTTCAGCTATGTGAAAGTTTATTATTGAACGTTTTTATATTTATATGAAAGCTCTGAAAAGTTTTTAAATGATCTTGAGAACTGTCAGGAGGGACTCACTAGACCTCATGGTCTAACCCTCATTTTTTTCCAAATTAAATCCTTTTCAGGAAAGCAGGTAGCGAAAGGCTCTGGCAGGTGAGCAGGGCTGTTAGTGGATAGTTGCAGTAGAGACAGAGACACTATTAATTATGGCACTAGTATTTCTCAATTGTGTAATAGGTTGTTTCCGCCAACCTGAATTTTGAGACTTATGTAAGAAATTTTGGGACCCGTTTTTGGGATGTTTCATTTTATATGAATTGCATGCTTTATTTTAGACTGAGTTGTTACAAAAAAGTCTTAAAAACAAGTTTTAATGCACAATGTACTTTCTTTTAAAACATAAAGTCTTAAAAGTCCTAAAATCTTAAAAGTCTTACTTACAATACAATAAGCATTATGTACAAGTTGTCACTGCTTCCCATGTCAGACGTGTTTTCCCAAACCCAATGTGTTGATTCAGTCATCTTCCCAAATCTGACGATTGAAGCTCCCCAAGCCTAAGGTGCAGATTCAATCATCTTCCATCTTCCCAGTATATATTGTTAGGGTTCTCCATCGCTCCAACTTCGTCTTCCCCGTTGCTCCATCTCGGGTAAGTATTTGCGATTGTGATTTCTGCTTGTTGTGTTTGATTTCTGCCATGGATTTGTTTTCATGTCCATGAGCTTTTGTGCTTGATGTGTTTAATTGTTTTTCCAGGTATACCATTCATACGATTCATACGCTCCTCTCGATTCAGGTGTACCTGCGAAATTTTCTTTGATTTTGATGTTCTATAGCAAGTGATCATCATTTAACTTCCCAAAGCCACTCTTTGTCAGATAAGCTTCGCAAGATGACGATTGAAGCTTGTGTTCCTTTTGATTTCTCTCCTAAATAGCAACCTTCTCGATTCAAGGTAATACAACATTATTCTCTCTGTTCTTTTGATTCTCTTCATTTGCACGTTTCTTTAGTTTTTATAAAATTAACTTATGCATTTTCATCACAATCATCAATGGATTATGTCATCCATCTCTTTATTTCTTAGCTTTTGATTTCGCGTTCGACTTTCTTCGTCTATGCACTGTATTGCTCTCTTGAGGTAAGAGTTTGACCTATTTTTTTCTAGTTAGGGGTTTCCTTCCAATTTTTGTTGAAAGCCTCCGTCTTATGATCATGTAACCTAGATTTGATGGAAAAATATAAATGGTGGTATGTTATTTTTACCTTCAACTTTTATGGGTTCTTCCTACTTTTTCCTTTGACAGATTTAAACATCGAGTTTCATCAATCGAGGGGCCATTCCCGTTTCTCTTTTCCTCATGTTTGTTTCAAATATCAGAATTTCCTCAATCGGGGTGCCATTCCTGCTTTGTTTCAATTGAACTGGTTTAATAGGGTTTCTGAAAATTCAGACAAGAGATGGAGAACAATGTGGTATAAAACTGACATAACATGCTGCTATTGAGGGGATGAGATACCGATGGTATCTTCATTTATTCGATCTCAATCTTAGGATAAAGATTTATCTTTTATTGTTTTGCAAGTATGCATTCATTTAGAATTCGATTTTTGGGGTGGAAATAAGATGAATCATGGGTTAGAATTTCATTAGCAGTGAATGACATTTGGATTATCATAGTTATAAGTTTTGTGTCAAATAGGGCAACATGGGCATTGTCACCTCGTTGACAACAGAGATGTGTTTGTATTGTATGTATGGATTAGGTTTGCATATGTATTAAGAGCAACTGAAATCCTTGTTTATGATTTAGGACTGATTTGCTGGTGAAGAAGACCCTTTGGTCATGATCTACTTTTAATGGACTTTTTAACTTTTTTACCATGGTCTACTTTCTTGTATGTTTATCCTCTCACCTCATCGTTTGAGTTCCAAATTATAAAATCTACTATTTTAACATGATACATTTTTTTGATCAAGTTTCTTCTAGAATTGGTTCACCCCTTTTCTTTTAAAACGTGGGGCAACTTAGTGTCTAATATATGATTCAATATGGTGAAAAATCAGGAAATTATTTTCTTATGTGTTGGTTTGGCTTCCCCTTTGGCTATTGTTAGCTTTTCTTGGTAGAGCTATATTGAGTATTTTTTGGTTTTGGGGTAGGTATCTTAGTGCAATTGTTGAAAATATCCTTTGATCGATGTTGCATCTCTTTTCATTTAGGTCTCTGGTTGAATTTAGTGGCAACAAGCGGTATAAAATTGGAAATATATGATCGAAACCAGGTTCCTTGCACCTGTATCGGATACTAAGGTATTGTTTAATCACTTATTCAACATTGCAAAACAGTTTTTTAATTCAAGTGTGTTAGCATATTTCTAGAAAAACAATAGAAAAGTGTGTGAGATGATCCATTTTGATCATGTGAAGTCACAAATTGTGCAATAATTTTGTTTGGTGCCCATGCTTTTGTAAAGGAGTTGCTTCTCTTCTAAAGGAGTTGCTTTTACAAAAGATGAATTAGTGTTTATACCACTGTGTTTTACTTTTTAGTCACACTGCTCGCTTTTTAGATTGAGCTTGACAAAAAGTTTCTTTCAATTTTCATTTGGGTTTCACTGATAATATGCTCCCAGGGACCTCTGTTTTTATGTGCTGGTTTAGTGGGTTTGGGCATAAGACATCAAGGCATTGGTAGCTTCAACACCGAAGATGGGAATGAAGTGCTCATGCTTGGTTCTAATAATGAAATTGCAACTCAACTTATAAGCCAAGCCCAATATATACACTTTTAGATTCTGATTTGATTTTTCTTTATTTAAGGTTTGTTGTCATCCATTTCAAATTTCAAGATGCATTATTTTCCTTATTTTGTAATTACAGTGAAGTTTTTATGGTAGATGGTTGTGTTTGGATAATTAGATATAGAACAAGTGTGGAGTGGTTTGATGATGGTAGCTTTAATTGCATAATAAGTTGTAATTAGTTAGAAGTGGTAAAATTAGGTAATGGAAAGCAAGTGTGTTTATCAAGAATTGCTCAAAACGTTGTTATTATTGTTAAGTTGTATCTTTTCATAATTTCTGTTGCTAACAATTTTTTTGCCAAATCGAGTTTTACAAAGTGAATTCTAAAATTTGATTGTGAGTTTTTGTTGTTGATCTTGATTTATCTTGAAAGCAAGTTTGATAATGGGGCTTAGTTTCGGTCAACTACAGGTAACTTTATATTTTCGTCGAACTTTTTAAAAATTGTTCCAAACATCGACTAACACCAACATTTTATGGATATGGATATTTGAATCCAACAAAGATACAAATGTAATTGGCTATGACATCTTGAAAACATTTAATATTTTGAAAATAAATAAAGCTTAATGAACCTTTTACATCCCGTCGCATTGCTTCTATGTATTTACAATAAAGATTTCCAAGTGAGTGTTGATTGTATATGATTAAAGCATGATTGTAATTTCTATTTTGTTTAAACATAACTCTTAGCCTTTTTTGTTAAGAAATTGCATTAAGTTTTCAGTTTTTAATTTACGATATATCCTGTAGCATTGTGAAAAACTTCTAATACAACATGTGAACCACCAAATATTTTGCAAAATTTGATGTTTAAAACTTAAATGTATCTTGAAAGAACTTTAGCATCACCGCCGCATTACGCAGATACTCAACTAGTATATATATATATATATATATATATATATATATATATATATATATATATATATAGAGAGAGAGAGAGAGAGAGAGAGAGAGAGAGAGATTTGGTCAAAAAATAAAAGAAGTATAAATATAGATATTTATGGTGGCTTTGGTTCTTTATTCAGTTTTCTATAATACGGGTTTGTTCATCTTATTTTATTATATAAGTATGAGCAGAGCAGCCCAACGCCAACTATAACTTATATGTCTTTTTCTGTGATATGTTAATGTTAACACTATTAATTATTAATTTATAATTAAATATATAAAAATTTAAGCTAAAAAGTTGATTTATATATATTTTAGGGAAATTAATTAAAATACCCAAAGTCAAACCAACTGTTACCAAAATACCCTAAAATTTTTCAATTTTGCAAAAATATCCAAAATACCCGCGATGGGGTCCCGCGATCGCGGGATACGCTGACGTGGCACGTATTTTGGGCACAAATGCCCCGCGAAGCCCCTAAACTTTGGCCGCGGTGCACTTTTGGTCCCTGCCCGCGATCGCAGCCCGCGATGGACCAAAATTTATAGTTTTGGTCCCTGAAAATTTCAACTTTTGGTCCCTGAAAATTTACACTTTCAGCCCCTATACTTAGACGAATCTTGATGTTTTTACTGTTTTTTTCCACAATTATTGCAATTTAAAGACCGATTTGTGGTTGAAATTCAATTGCATGTTTCAATCAATGTTAAATCAATGTTTTTGGAATATCAGTTGTGGATGAAATGAGAGATTGGTTTTCTGATATGTTGGTTGTTTCATTCATAAATAGACGTAAAATTCAAGCCATAATTCTCACACAACGATTTCATTGTTGCAATATTTCTTTCTGCAATATTTTGTGTTTGAGATACTACTGAAAAAATGAGTTCATCTGTTGCAAAAGCTAAGCTATATTTCTGTTTTGATGGTGAATGGGTGCAAGATAACAATGAGTGAAATTTTGCTTATAAATCTAAGCATGGTGTAAAAGTGTCAGTAAACTATACTTATCAGAAGTTTGTTGCATACGTCATGCAAAAATGTGGAATCAACTCTTCTGATATTTGCAAGTTAGTGTTTAAAAATGGTGATGGGTCATTTGTGGATTTATCCAACGATGGGGATATCTCTACTTTTCTGCACCTTGCAGTCGATTCAGAAAGACCCCCATTACTCTTTGTGTATCCCGGCGTATCCGACGGTGACGACGACGGTGACGAGGAGGGTGATGACGACGAAGACCTCCAAATAGAGCAGCCTGATTCTCAACAACAACAACCACCACCACCATCACCACAACCACACGAATGGCGTACTGCTGGAGTTGCTGATGACGAAACCCACGTTTTCAGAACGGGTAATTCTGAAATAGACAGATCAGACACCGATAATGATGATCACGAAGAATATACCCCTAGTAGAAAATCATGTAGTCAGATAAATGACTTTTTTGATATGCCCCCTATTCTTCCAGACTCCCATACCCAGACACAAAGCTACGAACCTACACCTTATATTCGTAGCGAAAGTTTAACAGCAGGTCAGATATTCGATTCGAAGGATCTCTTAGCAAGTCAGATCGGACTCAAGTTCTTGGAAGAGGGTTTCCAAAGTCGCGTGCGGGCATCTGACAAAATCAAATACGTAGTTGAATGTGCTAGAGAAAAGTGTGAGTGGAGGTTGTACGCGATTCACACGGGTCCCAAAGGAGGGGCGATAATGATTAGAAAGTTGCACGACGTACACACTTGTACGAGGACGCAACTTAATCCCCACCACAAACAAGCCGGCAAAAAGACTTTGGGTGCGATCCTGAAAAACAAATTTCTTGATGTTAGCAGGTCATTGCGTCCAAAGGACATCGTCCACGACGTTCACCGGCAGTTCGGCGTCACGATTGATTACCACCAAGCGTGGCGTGCGCGCTGCCATGCACTGTTTATGGTGAGAGGCACGTTCGAGGAGTCGTATGAACGACTCCCGACATATTTATATAATTTGCAGCTGCAGAACCCTGGTACTGTCACGCAGCTACGGACCGATTCACGTGGACGGTTTGAGATGTGCTTCGTGGCCCTTGGACCCGCGGTACGTATTTTAACACGTCATATGTTTACACATTATAAACTATAACATTTACACATTATAAACTATAACATTTTAACCTATGTTTTTGCAGATCCGCACATTTCTGGAAAATCTACGTCGTGTCCTGATAATAGACGCAACCCATTTAAAGGGCCGTTACTTGGGTATGATGTTCCTGGCGGTTGCCATGGACGGGGATAACTCCATCGTTCCAGTAGCTTTCGGCGTAGGCAAGTCCGAAACCGGGGACGAGTGGACTTGGTTTCTGTCCATGTTGAGACAAGCTATCGGAGACCCGCAAGGGTTGGTGTTTATGTCTGACAGGGCTCATTCCATAAGCGCCGCAATCTCTGCCATGTACCCAAACGCCCCTCACGCCATATGCTGTCGACATTTGGAGATGAACGCCAAATCCAAGGACAAACGTATTACCACCTACAAGGATGTCTATTGGGCGGCATGCAGAGCATATACGGATCGGGAGTTTAACAAGTACATGAATATGCTACGATACAGTGTCAAGGAAGCAGCCAAAGTCTTTGACGATGCTGGACCGGAGAGGTGGTCCGTGGCCCATTTTCCTGGACAACAGTATGACATTCTTACCTCGAATAGTGCAGAGTCTGTGAATGCACTCTCCCGTTTTGCGCGTAGATGTCCGATTGTTAATCTTATGGACTACTTTCGGGCCTTTCAACAAGAGTGGTACCAAATTCGACGCCTAAAAGGAGCTAAGATACAAAATGCACTCGCACCAACGGCGGAGAATATCGTTCAGTACAGGGCGCGTCGTGCGGCGACATGGCCGGTAAGAGCAATCGGGTATGGGAAGTACGAGGTGCATGATGACTATATTCACGCGATTGTGAATATGGAAGACCACCTTTGTTCGTGTCGCGAATGGGATAAATCTGGGTTACCGTGCGGCCATGCCATCGCTGCAGCAACATATATGGGTCGTACAGATTGCAGCGACTTGGCTGTACCTTTCTTCACGTCCGAATATTACCGGAAAACATACGTGGAGGTAATAAACCCAGCTGGACCCCCTGCAGCATGGGTGTATCCACCCGACCCGCTTCCACCATGCTATCCACCTTTAATGGATAAGAACAGGGCCGGGAGACCGAGAAAGAACGACCGACGTCCATCACGTGGTGAAAGTTCGATACAACGAAGATGTACTCGGTGCCAATGCGTAGGACACACTCGTGGAGAGTGTCCAAATCTCGCCCCTTCAACCGTGCCAAGGAGACATTCTGTCAGTCACACCCCGGGCCCGTCACAGCTTGAACCATATGGAACAAACCCATATGATACTGTTGATCTAAACACTGATTTGTAAATGATATATATACACACATACATATGCTTCTAAATGAACATTGATAACACAACTAGTTTGTAAATGATATATATATATTCGTATTATATATTTACACACATAAAGAAAATAGGAGACCTTCAATTTTTCTTAGTATTTTCTTGACCTTGTTCTTGCATCCATGACAGTGAATATTAACTCTGAGTACACATGTCTGTTTATATATTCATATTAGATACGTTTTAATTTTAACAAATTACACCATTATAGTTAATTATTTAATTTATGGTACATCTCATATATTTTTTTCAATTTTGTTTTACACTCCTATCGCATTAACATAATAATCATATATTAACTAATTCATTAAATCGTTTTAAATTATTATTATTTGAATGTGTTTATAGATATCGTGAATGGCAATAGGAGAAGGTAGAATTGTTTATAAATGGGGTTTTGACAAGTTGGTATCACTGGACTCATTTAAGAATTGTGAAAATGGGTATTTGGCGAATGATGATTCATGTGTGTTTAAAACACTTCAGCTCCAAACACACATGAATCATCATTCGTCAAATACCCATTTTCACAATTCTTAAATGAGTCCAGTGATACCAACTTGTCAAAACCCCATTTCATATTATATATATACACACACATACATATGCTTCTAAATGAACATTGATAACACATCTAGTTTGTATTCCATCCAACAAGCTCTTCATCTTCAATCTTTCTGACCCTTCTTCAACGGCTTCTGCTTTTGCAACCACGTATGGCCATTGTGTACCACAACCCGCACACACTTTAGCAAATGAGTTGAGGGTTGTCATATATTCTACAAGAGAAGTAGGCCCACGAATGAGGTAACCTCTGACTTGACCTTGCATGATGTATCCAACCTAACCGTGGTTCAGCGGCTTAAAAACTACTTTTCAGAGAAATTAACAACAACAAAAAATACAAAACAACAACACAGTAAAAAAATACAAATAACAACACAGTAAAAAAAATACAAAACAAAAAAAATATAACCACCACCTACTAAAAAATTGATTTAGTTTCATCAATCCAAGCTTGCTTCTCGTTTACCTTCGCTTGAATAATTGCGAAGTCTTGCAGAATATGGTGAATTGCTTCTTGTTCTCGACGAACACGAGCCTCCCGAGCTTTTATATCCCCTTTCATCCTTTTGATCTCCCTGTCTTCCTCTTCGATCTTTCTCAAATGGACTGCCTTCCTGTCCATCATTTTTTTCCACTCTTCTGTTAGTTCATCTATCTCCTTTTCCTTTTTTGCTATGGCGACCTCGATTTGAGGTGGCATTTTTTCAGGAGTAGACTTAGGGTTTGATGACGATGCCATTTGTGGATGAAATGAGAGAAGAGAGAAATCAATTCAAAGAAAGAAAGCAAGAGAGAAATCAAGAAAGAAAGCAAGAGGAAGTGTGAATTGTGAATTGCATACTACTGATATTTATGGATGAAATCTCAAACATGCAAATGAATTTCAACCACAAATCGGTCTTCAAAGTACAATAATTGTGGAAAAAAACAGTAAAAGCATGCAAGATTCGTCTAAGTACAGGGGTTGAAAGTGTAAATTTTCAGGGACCAAAAGTGAAATTTTGGTCCATCGCGGGCTGCGATCGCGGGCAGGGACCAAAAGTGCACCGCGGCCAAAGTTGAGGGGCTTCACGGGGCATTTGGGGCCAAAATACGTGCCACGTCAGCCCTAGCCCGCGATCGCGGGATCCATCGCGGGTATTTTGGGTATTTTTGCAAAATGAATTTTTTTTTGGGTATTTTGGTAACAGTTGGTCAAACTTTGGGTATTTTAATTAATTTCCCTATATTTTATTTAAAATATAAGAAATAAATAAATTTTTAATGTTAAAATTTATTTGTAAAAAAGAGAAGATTTGTAATTTTTAATAACATAAAACATTGAAAGTTAATAATTATAAATATATATATATATATAATATTGCATTATATATGTATATATTAACACTCGATCAAGTTAATAAAAATAAATTGTATGATATAAGTTTTTAGTTATTAGACTAAAAAAATAGATCAGCTGAAAGGAAAAATAATTAAATTATAGAAGCTTGATTAAATCAAATAAAATTTAATTTAACAATATCAACATAATAAAATTAAAAATAATATTAATTTAAAAACACTTATAAATAAAAAGTAAAAAACCTAATTAATATGATTATTAAAAATAGAAAAATAAAATAAAAGTAAGATGATTACAATAAATATAAATGTGTAGTCTATTCACAATTCCAATGCTCTTTACATTTAAGTAAAAAATTAATTATATAGAGTCTATAATCATAGATAGATGTCTCTATAGCAACACCATTTATTTTACAAGCCTAGTGTGGATTGCTATCAACGTCATGTGTGAGATGTCGGCGAGGTTACGACTTACGAGTTATGCAAACCCAGTGTATTTTTCTTTAACAAGTGTTTATATGTGTATGTCTTGAATAATATTGTTGAATAAATTATTTCATTTAAAGTAATAAAATTAAAAAAGAAAAAAGATTTATAGATACTAAATGTATATATAGAGCTGATATTAAATGTGTAAAATAAGGATTAAGGGGCCGTTTACCAAACGCTTACTCGGGTAAGTGCTTATCAAGTTACATTATCATATCGGATGAATATGGCAAAGACCAAGAATCTTACTCTGTAAGAGCAAAAACAAGAACCGGGAGTCTTACCTGGTAAGTGAGTGTGACGACTCTTACCATGGTTAGCGCTTACCGAGTAAATTTTTGCATACGATGCCATTTTGGTGGAATAAAATCCTAACCGGTAAATAAATGATAGTGTTGAATTTTACCAATAAACACTTACCGGGTAAGTGGTTAGGTAAACGACCCTTAAATCTCTTGAATCTCTACCTAGCTACTATAAAACGAATTAATGTCGTAATGCTCCGTAACACTTCACAATGTACTATAACGCGTTACAATGCAAACCAAGTCTTAAAGTGAAGACACAATAATCCAACCCTTAATACCATAACATGTCATAACAAATTATTTAAAACCATAATTGCTATTCGTACCATTCATTTACATATTATTCAAAGTTTATATCATTTAATTTTCCCATTCACACCACTTACATTTAAAACTCCCTTCTTATTCACAATACCACTAATATATAAGAGAATATAAATAAAAAATTGTCATATTATATTCTAAATTGTTTATTATAAGTTTATAACTACTGAAAATAATGTATTAATATTCAGTTTTATTTATTAATGTAAATATTTTATTACTTAAAAGTACAAGTTATTAGAATATACTCATAATTTCTTAAAACTCAATAATAAATTATAACCAGCTGATAACTAAACTTAATATATTTTCTTATTTTTTAAAATCCAAATTATATTAAATATCAGTAATTCTTTAATCAAACAAATAATATAGAAAATGAGTATTTTTAAGAGGTCTTTTGAAAATAAAATATTTTGTTTTATAAAATAGAGAATCAAAAGTAAAAATCTCTAAAAAGAGTTACATTCATCTCCAACAGCTTTGCTATTTTAGAGATTTTAATACAAATTATATTACTATAATATTCTCTAATTTATGTTCCCAATACATTTTAAAAGAAAAACTTAAAGTGCTGTATATTTCCCCGTCATATGGCTCATATCAAAGATGAAGAACTGGGTCGGTTCAGGGTCCAGCCGTCCAATATTCTTATATGGGTCGGATCCGGGTTGGAGCAACGTTGCGGATGAAACCTGACTAGGCTAGTGGGCTTCATCTGTCTTATATTGGGCCTTTATCCATTTTTAGGTTTGGGCTGACAGTAGTAGCTCAGCTCCACTTTCAAATTTCAATATTGTGAATTTGTGATTATTGTTAATTTGTTATAGTTAATCAAATTTTATTTCACTTTTAATGATTAAATTAAGTGGAATCATTTAATTATTTAAGAAATATAGTACTAGCAAATTTATTTAATAAAAGTAAGGGTCCGTTTACAAAACGCTTACCCGGGTAAGTACTTACCAAGTCACATTAGCTTACCGGATGAATAAAGAACCAAGAATCTTACCCGGTAAGAGCGGAAGCAAGGACCGAGAGTCTTATCCGGTAAGTGGGTGCGACGACTCTTACCAAGGTTAGCGCTTACCGGCTTAAATTGTTGCATATGATGCCGTTTTGGTGGACTAAAATCTTACCCGGGAAGTAAGTGATAGTGTTGAATTTTTCGGTAAGCACTTACCCGGGTAGGTGATTAGGTAAATGGCCCCTAACTGATATTTAAACTGCGACAATATTTTATAAATTGATTAAACCTATTGTTCGAACAATTAAAATAATGATTTCCAACGAAGTTTTAGTTTTTTTTAAAATACTAAAATATATTTTTTTAACTTTTTGTCCATTTCTCTTTGCACATATCTGGTTTGGTGGGTCGGTCATCGGTGCACCTCGTAACGAGCTTCCTCTATGTTGCCTATTTTATTAGTTTTTTTTCCTATAAATATCAAGGTTCTAAATGACATACGGCGTGGCGTGGCGTGGCGGTGGAGCCACGACGTAGCCATTGATGTTTTTAAGGTGTGACTTATGACGTTAAATTTCTAATTCATAAATAACATATATATAAAAACATATGTTTTGTAGTGTTACTCAATGAGTCAATAGTAATAAACAAGTTAAATTAAGTTATATATTAAAAACTTGCAAATAAAACATTAAAAATGTAAAAAAAAAACAAATATTGTGTTACGAAAACTACGCATTGAACCCTCATGAACCTTAATTAAATCTTAAAACTTAAACTGTAACTTACATAAACACTAATATTAAATAGATGAAAACAATGGAAATCTTCTGTTTTTATGCTTACTATCAATAGTATGCTTAAATATTGCATCCTCAAAAATATTTAAAAATAACATATTCTTTTTTTTAGAATGTAACATTGGAGATATTTCTACCATGGACGGACCTTTATAAGGGCACACGGTGGCACGTGCCACCGTATCATTTCTCTGGTGAAGGGTAAAATTTTTTGGTTTCCTGAAATGTGCAACCGTATCGTTTTAGGAGGTGCTACCGTATTCTTTTGGAAGTGCAACCGTACCTCGTAATCAACCAAAAAACCAAAAAAAACACTTGAAATCAACCGAAAAACTCCTGAAATCTACCAAAAATACCGAAAAAGTCTCTCAAAATCGTTAAAAAAAACTTAAAAATCCTTGAAATCAAGCCAAAAACTTTAAAAATCCCTCGAAACACCGAAATTTGGCTAAAAACATATCGGTCGATATTGAACGTTGGTAAAAAAGATACACATGTCGATAAAAACCGTTTGAAAAATATGGTGCCACCGTATAAAAAAGTTTCTAGGTCCGTCCCTGGTTTCTACTATTTGATGTTATATATAGTAAGCATTAGATACTGAAATTTCCCATAAATAATCAAAGTCTTTCTAATTAAAACTTTAATTTCTTGATAAATTAATTGGTTAAATTCGTAATTATGAGTATTAATGATTTTCACTTGGTCTAAAATGTAATACGGGTTATGTTAATATAATTACATCATCAACTTGATTTGTCTTAATTGGAAGGCTTGAAAACTACAAGGTATCTCTATCATCTAAAGACAAGTAAATGATTAAATCAACATTGTCATATAATTTCTACCATATAAATAAAACATTTATTAATTAACAAGTTGCGAAAAAGTATAACTAAAAGTCATGTAATTAGGCCTTTTAAGAGATAGAGGTTGTTTGGCGGTTGCTAATGATTTGATGCAGAATTATTAAGTGGTTAGAATGTAACAACCCACCAACTAACAAGCCATAAAACCAATATTTAATTAAAGTAAACGCCAAAACGACCGCACAATGTCACACACAATCAAAATCTCAATATAGATTGGGTTCGCGGAAATAACCGTATTACAGCTGAGAAATTTCATCTATATCTATAAAAAGGGAAGGTCTTCTAGATCTTCCTAGACGCAAGCTCCAGCTCACATCTTGTCCTTGCCCTTGCCCTCAGCTACATGTTTACCTGAAAAGCGGTTTTACATTTTTGAAAAACGACGGTTAGACCATGAGGTCTAGTGAGATCCCTCAAAATAACAACAACGCACCACACATATTTATTAAAGATAGTTTAAATGAAATAACAACCCTTACGCCCTTAACAATTTATACAAACACACGAATGCCGATGTTCCACGCTTTGGTCACATACACACTTGTGACATCGTGTTAGGGCACACACTCGCACTTAATAATTATACGGAACATATTCATTTATTCTGTGTGGGACACACTCTCCATACCAGTCATAATATTACCTCTTTAACATGCATAATTAAGCGACATAAAGACAGGTAGTTCAATATATAAATGAACAAGTAAATAAATCAAGTATCGCCCAAGCTTCAGTTAGAAAGACTCATCTGATGTCTGTTAATGCCAAAAATCGCACCAAAGGGACAACTTAAGGTCGATGTGGACTTAAACAACTAAAGAAAGAATCTTTCGACGAGACGTGCGACGAGGATAAAAATAAAGAAACAAGGGATTTGATGACGCAGGAAAAACCTCAAACGAGGAAAAAAACTGCGGACGACAGTGGGTGTCGTCGCTATACTATGGTCGCCAATCAGGGGCGATGTCCTTAGATACTGGTGTCGATCGTACAGAGATTACAATACAGATGAAGAAAATGCTTCGAAATGTAAAGTATAAGTATTTGAATGTAAAAACAGGTGTTTGTCGTGTGCGAAACAAAGTATGAACTGCTGGTCGAGGGCTGTTGTCGTGCGTCGAGAGCTATTCTTCGAGAGAAATCTCTTTGCTTCTGTTGTTCTTGAGTTCGCTGAGTGATTATGGTCTCCAGTACTTGATTTGAGTGTTCTTCTTTGTGAGGTCAGGTGTGTTTTCTTTGTTGTTCGATGATGTTAGCAATGTATGCTGGGTGTTAACTGATGTCCTTTGATGTGAAGGCTTAGCTTGGTATTTATAGTCTTCGCGTCATTAATTAGCTCCTTTAATGCTTTGATCAACGGCTGGAAACGGTTGCCGGAGTGAATATCCATAATGATCCTCGTCCGTTACGGCTGCTCACTGTTAATGGCTTTGACTCCTGCATTAAATACTTAACATACGTAACAATCAAGGTTAACGTTAGTTTTGCTCGAAGGTACAATGATCTTACGTGATGGTCGTGCGGGACGGGCGACGCTGTGGTCGAGCGTCATGAGGGACGTACGACTTACCTTTTACGGGAGACGACGGATGTTTTCTGGGTTCTTGTTGAGACCTTATCTTAATACAAGATATAGCTTAGGACATGCGTCTTACCTGTTTTGGTCGTGGTCGTACGACGTGATTTTTTGCCCAAACAGTTTGCCCCCAAAATTTGAAAATTGAATATCAAATTTAAGTTTTAAATTTTGCTTGTCGAACGCTTAGACTTGTGACCTGGGTTGAGGGACTTACCTGGTTGTTGTGGAACTAGACCGGTTCGCCTTTAACTGAACGAGAAGTCGAAAAGTTATGACGTCATACTGATGCACGATGATGCTTACCAGCTGTCGAAGACAGGTGTCGAAGATCTGTGAGGGTATGCGAAAAGATCGGGGACGCGCGGAAATCATCCAGGGATTCGATCCAACCCTGTTTTTCGGTCTAAATAGGGATTTTGACGGATCATTTCCTTATTTCGGCCTTGAAGAGTTTTGTGCTGTGATTTCCTTGCCATTCTTTGTCTGATATCTCCCGAACTTGTGAAAATCTTTGACTTGGTTAGGTTTCTTCGAGGATTAACGCGCCTATAAGTAAGGTACGATTTCTCTGACTTCTACAAATTTTGTTTAGAAATGTCGAGGGATCCTGAGAGTGTTATTCAAGAGTCATCGGACCTCCAGGACTTTAGAAAGTTAGCGAAAATTCTTGCGTGGGTCGAATTGATCCGTCCAGGCCAGATCCGATCAAACGAGTGTCCCGAGGGGTACATCGTAATCTATGAATACCCTTTTAAGATAGGTTTCGAATGGCCTTTTTCTCCTCTGGCCAAGGCGTTTATGCTAGAGTTTGACTTGGCACCGAGTCAGTTGATGCCCCAGTTCTGGCGAGTCGTACGAGTGATCGAGCGTGCTACTAAGAAATGGGATTCTCCCATGAATGTACATGATCTCCTCTCGGTTTATCAAGCCAAGATGGACGGATGTCATCGATGTAGTTTATATTCTAGGTTCAAGGGCGATCGCGTTTTGGTCTTAGGGACGGGTGTGAACGACCGTGGGTGGAAGTCTCGATATGTTTTCGTGCGTAAGTTGTCCCTTGACTCTGAGAGTGAGTGGATTAGGACGAGCCGGAATACGTCGGGTGAGCCTCGTTATTTCATCTGGCGTGCGCTGTAACGACCCGGTATCCCATAACATACATAATATATATCAGTTAACATTTCATACACAACGTCGTTACTTTCATAACAAAATACATGATAATTCACATTCGGTCCCAAAGTTTCAAAACTATACAATACAGAAATGTAAACATATCCTAATCTTCGTCAGCTAGCAATCGCCTCCTATGCTTTATTCTTCCCTTTGCTAACAAAAGATCCTTGACCTGGAATACATATTTTTGAAAGGAAAATGAGGGTTAGACCAAAAGGTCTAGTGAGATAATCCCTGTCAGTTTAGAAATCCTTTTTATAAAATACACATATATCACACATAATTAAATACCAAGTAAGACTCGTGCATTGTGCTCAACTCCTCATCCTCTTTCTCATTCTCATTCCCATGGCCATATTAGTTGGTTGCGAGCCAACAACACCGCTGTACAACAACTACAGCTAACACCGCTGTACAACATCTACAGCAACACCGCCGACTATAGTTTCGGCTAACGTATACTCGTGTAGTGTAATGCACAAATAAATACAATATATATCTCAATATATCATATTGTCATTTATAAAACCTTTCATCACCTTCCAACCATATATATATCACATTTTCTTTTATAAAAACGTTACCACATTCCAACCACATATACGTCTCAATATAAACACATAATCACATCATGTATCATAATCTCAATCCGTACATATCCATCTTATATATATATCACATATATATGTATCCCAGTTGAAAACGTTTTAAAAGTAAACTCACCTCGATCGCTTATCCAAAAACACTTCCAAGCCTTTCTCCAAAAGATTCAGTCTTTCAATCCAAATCCATAGAATCTGAAACAGATTAAATACAAATATCCCCTTACCAATTGAACACATGAACTCTAGATAAATCTACCTAACTCTCGCCATCAAAACAACCAAACAGCTATAGTTTCCGGACAACCCAAAGCAACCCGGACAGCTTAACTTTTCCGGACATCATAACTAACCCGAATAACATGAATTATCCGGACAACACAGACCAATCCGGACAACTCGACTTTTTCGGACAACACAAGGAATCCGGACACCAAAGTAATCCGGACGTCATCCGGTATCTAATTCATCCGGAAATCATCAAACAAATCATCCGGACACTATCAATAAACTACCCGGACACCACCCAAGAAACTACCCGGATACCTTCATATCATCCGGACACCTCTGACTGTTTATCCCATTTTCACCCAGAAATCGACTGAATCATTAACATATGTGATTTTGACTATTCTACTCCGATAGGAACTATCTAAAAGCAATTACAAACATAAAATACAAAGAGACATACCTCAGATTCACTTCCAAGCATACCAATTGAAGCCTTAACCTAGCTTTTCTTCTTTTCTCCTTCTTGCTCTCTCATAACACACACACACACACACTAAACTGAAATCTGGATAATATCTGAGTTGTGAAATATCTGATATGCTTAAGAGATAATATCAAACTTAATTACCACTTTGGTCCTTGAACTTCTCAATAATGACCCAAACACCCTTAACTTATAATTTAACCCAATCTTACCCTAAAATCCAACTTTAAAGTTAACTTTACTTAACGGAAAAAGGGATTTTAACTAACGAACTTACCCGGGGTATTACATGCGCTGTGGATGATTTACATATGATTTTTAACTTGTTTTTTGTATGTTGTCAGCCATAAAATTCGAGGTTGTGAAGCCAGACGCTGACTCTCAAGCGAAGATCAATTCATTTTTAGAATTTAGCGTCACCGAGAGGTCTTTCGTCGTGCGACACTCGGCGTATGACGATGATTTAGAATCTTCAGGAGAGAATCAGGGGGAGAAGTGTGAAGAGAAAGGAAGAGAAGAGGAAGAAGATAAGTCGAGAGGAAGGAGAGGGATGACGAGTAAGTTTTACTTTCCTTTTCTTCCTATGTTACCTCGAGTCTTTTTCCTTTGTGTGCTTTGTAACATTCCTTTTTTCCAGGAGAGTCTCAACCTAAAGTGTTGAATGTTTCTGCTAAGAGAGCAGCTGAGTTGGAGCGTGCTCGTCAGGGCAGAGAGAAGAGGCTAAAAGCCATGTCTGTTGGCCCTGAAATTCCGAAGAAGACCAGGATGACGACTCCGAGGGAGTCGTCGGCAGGGGTTAATGACTCGTCGAGAGTCGTTACACCCGCAGAGGTAGGGGTCGCATCTCCCAAGAAGGTGATTGCAGCGACACCCATCACATCTGCGCTTCCGGCGAAAACGGTGAAGTCCCCGTCTGTCGCGTCGAATCCTTTGTCAGCCGACAAGGGCAAGGAACACACGACGGGAGGGGAGAAGGTCACGACGGTCAACTTTACGCTGCCATCGGACTTTATGACAGGTAATGTCCTAGACGGGACGAACCTGTTCCCTCACCTGGATAAATTCCTGCTTCCATCTTTCAGGGAGCGTTTTGAGGGTTTTCCTATCGAGGAGACGCGTGCCCATGTAGCCGGCTTGGTGTTCATGGTAAGTCTTTCTTTCAAGACTTAGTTTGTCTAGGCCCAGACTTCGTTGTCGTTGTCGTTGTCGTTGTTGTTGTCGTTGTCTACTGATGATGTATGTCTTTTATGATTTCGCAGGCACTTCAAGCTTCCTTGGCCTTGTGAAGTGAAACGGCGAAGGTGAAAGATCTCCTGTCTGCTGCACGCGAAAGAGAGAATGCAGCATTGGATCGAGCAAACGATGCTACTGGTCGCACGGAGGATCTATCGAAGCGTCTTGCTGACGCTTTAAAACATATGGAGATCGTTAATCATGCGAAGGAGGATCTTAGCCATCGCTTGACGCAGTCCTTGTCCATGACTGCCGAGCAAAGGGAGGAGATGGAAAAGATTAAGAAATCCTTGGCTGCTGTTTCGAAAGAGGCCGAGGATTATAAATCCAAGGTAGAGAGTTTGGAGAAAGAAGTGCAAGCTGCAAAGGACGAGGGTAAGTCGGTTTTTGCCATAGCTCGTCTGACTGCTCGGGTGGCGATCATGCGACGACATTTGCTGGGAAAAGCCCCTCTTGCTTCGGCGAAGGAGGAGCTAGACATCTATCTGAATGGCGTCGGGACCGAGAGGGATCTTGACTCGGACGATGAGAAGGACGCTGAGGAGGAGGTGGCAGGCGAAAGCCTTCAGGACGGGACTTCGGGCAAGAATGCGACGGGTGCTCCTCCTTTAATTTAGGAATTTTATTTTGTTTGTTTTGCTGCTCGACTGTTGATGGTCGAGCGTGTACCTGGCGATCTTTTCAGTAAATGCACTTTTTGTTTGAACTTGTGTTTTCATATACTTTGTAAACAAATATCGCATCGATGAAATGTAAGATACATAGGAAATCATGTGACCAAGGTACTTATAAAATATGAGAACATACGATCAAAGCATCCATACAGGGTATAAGAGAGAAAAAATAAGGCATTCATTTAGAATGTATGCCAATCAAAGCACGACTAAGGTATTTATTCAAAACGCGAAGTTTTTCTAAGTTAAGAAGCTCAGGCTGTGAAGCCGTCTATGCGATCGTGCGACCAAGTCGTTCGACTAGATGTAAGGTGTGATCAAGTCATGGACCTGATTGTCTATGTCGTGCGATCCTGCGATAAAACGATGTCGAGGGTTGGTCGTTGGCTCACCAACGACCCTCCGATGCTTAAGTCAGTAGCTGTTTGTGAGAAAAATTTGTATGGAAAAGAGTTAGAAATCATACCTTTCTCCTTCATGGGGTATTGCCCCCCTGTCATTTATTATCCTATTCTTTTCGGAAAGAAAGATAGGTTTTAAATGACAAGACGACACGACGATCCGATGAGATACTGTCTGTGATTGATCGTCGTACGACAGGGCACCATAGCGACGTTTTCGACTCATTCTCGATCTTCAGGATTCCTAATGGCGTAGGGGATTTTAATTGACAACTTTTGTATGCTCGGGAGTCGACGGCCGATGGCTATTAGCTGGAATAGCGACATCGTCGATGATATCCTTGAGATTTCCTTTTGGGAAATGATACGCTAATTACTTCTTCAATGCGATACAATCGTCTGTCGCATGACCATGATCGACGTGGAAGTCGCACCACTTTGATTTGTCTTTCTTAGTATTGTCCAGGTCGGACTTCTTTGGCCATCGAATGGTAGCTTGAGCGGTCTTCAGAGCTCCGACTAAGTCCTTTGCAGATCCTTTGAATCCGTAAGAGGATATCTTGGGGTACTGAGTGAATTTAGTCGCGGTCCTGGCCTCTGCTTTCGTCTTGAAACGAACATTTGAAATTTGGCGCACGGACTCTATTCTGGAAACAGCCTTTGTCTTGAACTCTGGCTTTCTGACGCCTAACGAATTTTTGTCGTCAATGTGCTTGCGATGAAAGGCGGCATCATCTTCGACCCTCATATATGCTAAGGTTCGAGCTCGGACGTCTTCGAAAGTCTCTGGGGGATACTTGGTCAGATCGATATATAGACCTGAACTATCGTCTAGACCACGCTTATAAACTTCGATCGCAGTTTTGACGTCGCAATTGCGTATGCTGATCATTTCGGCATTGAATCTATTGAAATAACTTCAAATAGACTCATTAGCTTTCTGCACGATGTAATATAGGTCGCTGGTCTGCTTCTCCATCTTACGACTGCTGGCAAATTGCTGGGAGAACTGATTAACCAACTCAGCAAACGACCCGATGGACTTGGGTTTGAGATTGATTAACCATTGGAGAGCTGGACCAGTGAGAGTTGCTCTGAAACTCTTACACATGCATACTTCCTGGTACATAAATGGGATCGAGATCGTCCACATGAGCTGCTTGTACTGCGCGACGTGCTCAGTCGGATCAGTCACACCAGAATATTTGGGAGTGAAGGCAGGAATGTTATACTTCTTTAGGACCTCGACGGTGGCAATATCGTCGATGAAGGGCGACGCCTGATACCCCGAGCGAGGCTCGACGTCGACAGGCACGGCTGCCCCAGGTAACTTGGCGAGCAAGGACAGGACGTGCTCATTTTGGTCTTCTAACATCTTCAAACGTTGGGCGACGGGATCGTTAAGATCAGGATTTGCCCCTGTCGAGGGATTGGTCCCTGGACTAGTGCCATTACCATGCGACGAACCATTGGTGTCCCCATTGAATGGAACAAAATATGGCTGCGACCCATAGTGGAATTGCTGCGGTCCATTCTGAAACGATTGTGGTCCATGCTGAAATGGTTGCGATCTTTGCTGGAAAGATTACGATCCTTGCTGGAAAGGTTGCGGACCACTTTGGAACGGCTGGGAAAATGGCTGGGATCCATTCTAAAACGGCTGGGCGCCACCTTGCAATGGTTGGGATCCATTGTTCAAGGGTGGTGGTCGGATGTGCTGAGGGGGAATTTGCCCAGACTGGGGATTCGGAATGAACGGACTCGGCTGCTGATTCTGCATGAATGGACCTGGATGTTGATTCTGTGCGGACGGGCCTGGTTCCGGACCTGGATTATGGATGAATGGTCTAGGACCATTCTGGGATCCAAAAGGATTCCTTAGCCGCGCGATCTCTTCAGCTGCTCTGCGATTCTGCTCTGCCATTGCATTGAGTTGATTCCTGGCAACCTCGAGCTCCTGATACATCTGAGCGACGGCTTGCTGTGGATTTCCAGGGGCTACCATTTTCCTGCAACAGAAAATAGAAGAAACTCCAAGAAACTATTAGTAGAATGCACGTTCGTCGAGGATTTTCTCTAGATGTAGTCCCACGGATGGCGCCAAACTGTTAATGCCAAAAATCGCACCAAAGGGACAACTTAAGGTCGATGTGGACTTAAACAACTAAAGAAAGAATCTTTCGACGAGACGTGCGACGAGGATAAAAATAAAGAAACAAGGGATTTGATGACGCAGGAAAAACCTCAAACGAGGAAAAAACCTGCGGACGACAGTGGGTGTCGTCGCTATACTATGGTCGCCAATCAGGGGCGATGTCCTTGGATACTGGTGTCGATCGTACAGAGATTACAATACAAATGAAGAAAATGCTTCGAAATGTAAAGTACAAGTGTTTGAATGTAAAAACAGGTGTTTGTCGTGTGCGAAACAAAGTATGAACTGCTGGTCGAGGGCTGTTGTCGTGCGTCGAGAGCTATTCTTCGAGAGAAATCTCTTTGCTTCTGTTGTTCTTGAGTTCGCTGAGTGATTATGGTCTCCAGTACTTGATTTGAGTGTTCTTCTTTGTGAGGTCGGGTGTGTTTTCTTTGATGTTCGAAGATGTTAGCCAATGTATGCTGGGTGTTAACTGATGTCCTTTGATGTGAAGGCTTAGCTTGGTATTTATAGTCTTCGCGTCATTAATTAGCTCCTTTAATGCTTTGATCAACGGCTACAACGGCTGGAAACGGTTGCCGGAGTGAATATCCATAATGATCCTCGTCCGTTACGGCTGCTCACTGTTAATGGCTTTGACTCCTGCATTAAATACTTAACATACGTAACAATCAAGGTTAACGTTAGTTTTGCTCGAAGGTACAATGATCTTACGTGATGGTCGTGCGGGACGGGCGACGCTGTGGTCGAGCGTCATGAGGGACGTACGACTTACCTTTTACGGGAGACGACGGATGTTTTCTGGGTTCTTGTTGAGACCTTATTTTAATACAAGATATAGCTTAGGACATGCGTCTTACCTGTTTTGGTCGTGGTCGTACGACGTGATTTTTTGCCCAAACAGTTTGCCCCCAAAATTTGAAAATTGAATATCAAATTTAAGTTTTAAATTTTGCTTGTCGAACGCTTAGACTTGTGACCTGGGTTGAGGGACTTACCTGGTTGTTGTGGAACTAGACCGGTTCGCCTTTAACTGAACGAGAAGTCGAAAAGTTATGACGTCATACTGATGCACGATGATGCTTACCAGCTGTCGAAGATCTGTGAGGGTATGCGAAAAGATCGGGGACGCGCGGAAATCATCAAGGGATTCGATCCAACCCTGTTTTTCGGTCTAAATAGGGATTTTGACGGATCATTTCCTTATTTCGGCCTTGAAGAGTTTTGTGCTGTGATTTCCTTGCCATTCTTTGTCTGATATCTCCCGAACTTGTGAAAATCTTTGACTTGGTTAGGTTTCTTCGAGGATTAACGCGCCTATAAGTAAGGTACGATTTCTCTGACTTCTGAAAATTTTGTTTAGAAATGTCGAGGGATCCTGAGAGTGTTATTCAAGAGTCATCGGACCTCCAGGAATTTAGAAAGTTAGCGAAAATTCTTACGTGGGTCGAATTGATCCGTCCAGGCCAGATCCGATCAAACGAGTGTCCCGAGGGGTACATCGTAATCTATGAATACCCTTTTAAGATAGGTTTCGAATGGCCTTTTTCTCCTCTGGCCAAGGAGTTTATGCTAGAGTTTGACTTGGCACCGAGTCAGTTGATGCCCCAGTTCTGGCGAGTCGTACGAGTGATCGAGCGTGCTACTAAGAAATGGGATTCTCCCATGAATGTACATGATCTCCTCTCGGTTTATCAAGCCAAGATGGACGGATGTCATCGATGTAGTTTACATTCTAGGTTCAAGGGCGATCGCGTTTTGGTCTTAGGGACGGGTGTGAACGACCGTGGGTGGAAGTCTCGATATGTTTTCGTGCGTAAGTTGTCCCTTGACTCTGAGAGTGAGTGGATTAGGACGAGCCAGAATACGTCGGGTGAGCCTCGTTATTTCATCTGGCGTGCGCTGTAACGACCCGGTATCCCATAACATACATAATATATATCAATTAACATTTCATACACAACGTCGTTACTTTCATAACAAAATACATGATAATTCACATTCGGTCCCAAAGTTTCAAAACTATACAATACAGAAATGTAAACATATCCTAATCTTCGTCAGCTAGCAATCGCCTCATATGCTTTATTCTTCCCTTTGCTAACAAAAGATCCTTGACCTGGAATACATATTTTTGAAAGGAAAATGAGGGTTAGACCAAAAGGTCTAGTGAGATAATCCCTGTCAGTTTAGAAATCCTTTTTATAAAATACACATATATCACACATAATTAAATACCAAGTAAGACTCGTGCATTGTGCTCAACTCCTCATCCTCTTTATCATTCTCATTCCCATGGCCATATTAGTTGGTTGCGAGCCAACAACACCGCTGTACAACAACTACAGCTAACACCGTTGTACAACATCTATAGCAACACCGCCGACTATAGTTTCGGCTAACGTATACTCGTGTAGTGTAATGCACAGATAAATACAATATATATCTCAATATATCATATTGTCATTTATAAAACCTTTCATCACCTTCCAACCATATATATATATATATCACATTTTCTTTTATAAAAATGTTACCACATTCCAACCACATATACGTCTCAATATAAACACATAATCACATCATGTATCATAATCTCAATCCGTACATATCCATCTTATATATATATCACATATATATGTATCCCAGTTGAAAACGTTTTAAAAGTAAACTCACCTCGATCGCTTATCCAAAAACACTTCCAAGCCTTTCTCCAAAAGATTCAGTCTTTCAATCCAAATCCATAGAATCTGAAACAGATTAAATACAAATATCCCCTTACCAATTGAACACACGAACTCTAGATAAATCTACCTAACTCTCGCCATCAAAACAACCAAACAGCTATAGTTTCCGGACAACCCAAAGCAACCCGGACAGCTTAACTTTTCCGGACAGCATAACTAACCCGGATAACATGAATTATCCGGACAACACAGACCAATCCGGACAACTCGACTTTTTCGGACAACACAAGGAATCCGGACACCAAAGTAATCCGGACGTCATCCGGTATCTAATTCATCCGGAAATCATCAAACAAATCATCCGGACACTATCAATAAACTACCCGGACACCACCCAGGAAACTACCTGGATACCTTCATATCATCCGGACACCTCTGACCGTTTATCCCATTTTCACCCAGAAATCGACTGAATCATTAACATATGTGATTTTGACTATTCTACTCCGATAGGAACTATCTAAAAGCAATTACAAACATAAAATACAAAGAGACATACCTCAGATTCACTTCCAAGCATACCAATTGAAGCCTTAACCTAGCTTTTCTTCTTTTCTCCTTCTTGCTCTCTCATAACACACACACACACACTAAACTGAAATCTGGATAATATCTGAGTTGTGAAATATCTGATATGCTTAAGAGATAATATCAAACTTAATTACCACTTTGGTCCTTGAACTTCTCAATAATGACCCAAACACCCTTAACTTATAATTTAACCCAATCTTACCCTAAAATCCAACTTTAAAGTTAACTTTACTTAACGGAAAAAGGGATTTTAACTAACGAACTTACCCGGGGTATTACATGCGCTGTGGATGATTTACATATGATTTTTAACTTGTTTTTTGTATGTTGTCAGCCATAAAATTCGAGGTCGTGAAGCCAGACGCTGACTCTCAAGCGAAGATCAATTCATTTTTAGAATTTAGCGTCACCGAGAGGTATTTCGTCGTGCGACACTCAGCGTATGACGATGATTTAGAATCTTCAGGAGAGAATCAGGGGGAGAAGTGTGAAGAGAAAGGAAGAGAAGAGGAAGAAGATAAGCCGAGAGGAAGGAGAGGGATGACGAGTAAGTTTTACTTTCCTTTTCTTCCTATGTTACCTCGAGTCTTTTTCCTTTGTGTGCTTTGTAACATTCCTTTTTTCCAGGAGAGTCTCAACCTAAAGTGTTGAATGTTTCTGCTAAGAGAGCAGCTGAGTTGGAGCGTGCTCGTCAGGGCAGAGAGAAGAGGCTAAAAGCCATGTCTGCTGGCCCTGAAATTCCGAAGAAGACCAGGACGACGACTCCGAGGGAGTCGTCGGCAGGGGTTAATGACTCGTCGAGAGTCGTTACACCCGCAGAGGTAGGGGTCGCATCTCCCAAGAAGGTGATTGCAGCGACACCCATCAATTCTGCGCTTCCGGCGAAAACGGTGAAGTCCCCGTCTGCCGCGTCGAATCCTTTGTCAGCCAACAAGGGCAAGGAACACACGACGGGAGGGGAGAAGGTCACGACGGTCAACTTTACGCTGCCATCGGACTTTATGACAGGTAATGTCCTAGACGGGACGAACCTGTTCCCTCACCTGGATAAATTCCTGCTTCCATCTTTCAGGGAGCGTTTTGAGGGTTTTCCTATCGAGGAGACGCGTGCCCATGTAGCCGGCTTGGTGTTCATGGTAAGTCTTTCTTTCAAGACTTAGTTTGTCTAGGCCCAGACTTCGTTGTCATTGTCGTTGTCGTTGTCTACTGATGATGTCTGTCTTTTATGATTTCGCAGGCACTTCAAGCTTCCTTGGCCTTGCGAAGTGAAACGGCGAAGGTGAAAGATCTCCTGTCTGCTGCACGCGAAAGAGAGAATGCAGCATTGGATCGAGCAAACGATGCTACTGGTCGCACGGAGGATCTATCGAAGCGTCTTGCTGACGCTTTAAAACATATGGAGATCGTTAATCATGCGAAGGAGGATCTTAGCCATCGCTTGACGCAGTCCTTGTCCATGACTGCCGAGCAAAGGGAGGAGATGGAAAAGATTAAGGAATCCTTGGCTGCTGTTTCGAAAGAGGCCGAGGATTATAAATCCAAGGTAGAGAGTTTGGAGAAAGAAGTGCAAGCTGCAAAGGACGAGGGTAAGTCGGTTTTTGCCATAGCTCGTCTGACTGCTCGGGCGGCGATCATGCGACGACATTTGCTGGGAAAAGACCCTCTTGCTTCGGCGAAGGAGGAGCTAGACAACTATCTGAATGGCGTCGGGACCGAGAGGGATCTTGACTCGGACGATGAGAAGGACGCTGAGGAGGAGGTGGCAAGCGAAAGCCTTCAGGACGGGACTTCGGGCATGAATGCGACGGATGCTCCTCCTTTAATTTAGGAATTTTATTTTGTTTGTTTTGTTGCTCGACTGTTGATGGTCGAGCGTGTACCTGACGATCTTTTCAGTAAATGCACTTTTTGTTTGAACTTGTGTTTTCATATACTTTGTAAACAAATATCGCATCGATGAAATGTAAGATACATAGGAAATCATGTGACCAAGGTACTTATAAAATATGAGAACATACGATCAAAGCATCCATACATGGTATAAGAGAGAACAAATAAGGCATTCATTTAGAATGTATGCCAATCAAAACACGACTAAGGTATTTATTCAAAACGCGAAGTTTTTCTAAGTTAAGAAGCTCAGGCTGCGAAGCCGTCTATGCTATCGTGCGACCAAGTCGTTCGACTAGATGTAAGGTGTGATCAAGTCATGGACCTGATTGTCTATGTCGTGCGATCCTGCGATAAAACGATGTCGAGGGTTGGTCGTTGGCTCACCAACGACCCTCCGATGCTTAAGTCAGTAGCTGTTTGTGAGAAAAATTTGTATGGAAAAGAGTTAGAAATCATACCTTTCTCCTTCATGGGGTATTGCCCCCTGTCATTTATTATCCTATTCTTTTCGGAAAGAAAGATAGGTTTTAAATGACAAGACGACACGACGATCCGATGAGATACTGTCTGTGATTGATCGTCGTACGACAGGGCACCATAGCGACGTTTTCGACTCATTCTCGATCTTCAGGATTCCTAACGGTGTAGGAGATTTTAATTGACAACTTTTGTATGCTCGGGAGTCGACGATCGATGGCTATTAGCTGGAATAGCGACATCGTCGATGATATCCTTGAGATTTCCTTTTGTGAAATGATACGCTAATTCTTTCTTCAATGCGATACAATCGTCTGTCGCATGACCATGATCGACGTGGACGTCGCACCACTTTGATTTGTCTTTCTTAGTATCGTCCAGGTCGGACTTCTTTGGCCATCGAATGGTAGCTTGAGCGGTCTTCAGAGCTCCGACTAAGTCCTTTGCAGATCCTTTGAATCCGTAAGAGGATATCTTGGGGTACTGAGTGAATTTAGTCGCGGTCCTGGCCTCTGCTTTCGTCTTGAAACGAACATTTGAAATTTGGCGCACGGGCTCTATTCTGGAAACAGCCTTTGTCTTGAACTCTGGCTTTCTGACGCCTAACGACTTTTTGTCGTCAATGTGCTTGCGATGAAAGGCGGCATCATCTTCGACCCTCATATATGCTAAGGTTCGAGCTCGGACGTCTTCGAAAGTCTCTGGGGGATACTTGGTCAGATCGATATATAGACCTGAACTATCGTCTAGACCACGCTTATAAACTTCGATCGCAGTTTTGACGTCGCAATTGCGTATGCTGATCATTTCGGCATTGAATCTATTGAAATAACTTCAAATAGACTCATTAGCTTTCTGCACGATGTAATATAGGTCGCTGGTCTGCTTCTCCATCTTACGACTGCTGGCGAATTGCTGGGAGAACTGATTAACCAACTCAGCAAACGACCCGATGGACTTGGGTTTGAGATTGATTAACCATTGGAGAGCTGGACCAGTGAGAGTTGCTCCGAAACTCTTACACATGCATACTTCCTGGTTCATAAATGGGATCGAGATCGTCCACATGAGCTGCTTGTACTGCGCGACGTGCTCAGTAGGATCAGTCACACCAGAAAATTTGGGAGTGAAGGCAGGAATGTTATACTTCTTTAGGACCTCGACGGTGGCAATCTCGTCGATGAAGAGCGACGCCTGATACCCCGAGCGAGGCTCGACGTCGACAGGCACGGCTGCCCCAGGCAACTTGGCGAGCAAGGACAGGACGTGCTCATTTTGGTCTTCTAACATCTTCAAACGCTGGGCGACGGGATCGTTAAGATCAGGATTTGCCCCTGTCGAGGGATTGGTCCCTGGACTAGTGCCATACCATGCGACGAACCATTGGTGTCCCCGTTGAATGGAACAAAATATGGCTGCGACCCATAGTGGAATTGCTGCGGTCCATTCTGAAACGATTGTGGTCCATGCTGAAATGGTTGCGATCTTTGCTGGAAAGATTGCGATCCTTGCTGGAAAGGTTGCGGACCACTTTGGAACGGCTGGGAAAATGGCTGGGATCCATTCTGAAACGGCTGGGCGCCACCTTGCAATGGTTGGGATCCATTGTTCAAGGGTGGTGGTCGGATGTGCTGAGGGGGAATTTGCCCAGACTGGGGATTCGGAATGAACGGGACTCGGCTGCTGATTCTGCATGAATGGACCTGGATGCTGATTCTGTGCGGACGGGCCTGGTTCCGGACCTGGATTCTGGATGAATGGTCTAGGACCATTCTGGGATCCAAAAGGATTCCTTAGCCGCGCGATCTCTACAGCTGCTCTGCGATTCTGCTCTGCCATTGCATTGAGTTGATTCCTGGCAACCTCGAGCTCCTGATACATCTGAGCGACGACTTGCTGTGGATTTCCAGGGGCTGCCATTTTCCTGCAACAGAAAATAGAAGAAACTCCAAGAAACTATTAGTAGAATGCACGTTCGTCGAGGATTTTCTCTAGATGTAGTCCCACGGATGGCGCCAAACTGTTAATTCCAAAAATCGCACCAAAGGGACAACTTAAGGTCGATGTGGACTTAAACAACTAAAGAAAGAATCTTTCGACGAGACGTGCGACGAGGATAAAAATAAAGAAACAAGGGATTTGATGACGCAGGAAAAACCTCAAACGAGGAAAAAACCTGCGGACGACAGTGGGTGTCGTCGCTATACTATGGTCGCCAATCAGGGGCGATGTCCTTGGATACTGGTGTCGATCGTACAGAGATTACAATACAAATGAAGAAAATGCTTCGAAATGTAAAGTACAAGTGTTTGAATGTAAAAACAGGTGTTTGTCGTGTGCGAAACAAAGTATGAACTGCTGGTCGAGGGCTGTTGTCGTGCGTCGAGAGCTATTCTTCGAGAGAAATCTCTTTGCTTCTGTTGTTCTTGAGTTCGCTGAGTGATTCTGGTCTCCAGTACTTGATTTGAGTGTTTTTCTTTGTGAGGTCGGGTGCGTTTTCTTTGCTGTTCGATGACGTTAGCCAATGTATGCTGGGTGTTAACTGATGTCCTTTGATGTGAAGGCTTAGCTTGGTATTTATAGTCTTCGCGTCATTAATTAGCTCCTTTAATGCTTTGATCAACGGCTACAACGGCTGGAAACGGTTGCCGGAGTGAATATCCATAATGATCCTCGTCCGTTACGGCTGCTCACTGTTAATGGCTTTGACTCCTGCATTAAGTACTTAACATACGTAACAGTCAAGGTTAACATTAGTTTTGCTCGAAGGTACAATGATCTTACGTGATGGTCGTGCGGGACGGGCGACGCTGTGGTCGAGCGTCATGAGGGACGTACGACTTACCTTTTACGGGAGACGACGGATGTTTTCTGGGTTCTTGTTGAGACTTTATCTTAATACAAGATATAGCTTAGGACATGCGTCTTACCTGTTTTGGTCATGGTCGTACGACGTGATGTTTTGTCCAAACAATGTCTACGCTAAGCTTCTTTCTCACTCGACTCGTTAATCCTAGACCGTACACCTACATTTCCACCCAACACGGAAGTGTTAAGTCCTCCTAATATTCACACCGAAAACCTCCCCGACATCCTGAACTCTCTAACATTACTCTCGCAACACACAGACCCGGACACGCAAATATCTGGAATCTGGTTATCGCCATACTGACTCATCCAGATTCTCCAATTCTGGTATATCCCGGGTCCCACACTCCCGGACAATCAATCCGGTTTCCGGGTAAGTTCCGGATCCAACACCCCGGGCAATCACTCTGGTTTCCGGGTAAGTTCTGGATCCCACACTCCCGGACAATCACTCCAGTTTCCGGATAAGTTCCGGATCCCACACTCCCGGACAACACAAGTTTCCGGGAAACGAGTTCGGCTTTCGGATCTTACTTGACTCCAGATAATCCCGATTTTCTGGCCTCATCCGGGAAAGGTACCTGGGCGATTCTGCACACATAGGGTTTTATCGACTCACTCAGTCTGGCAATCCCCAACCAAAACCTCTTAACTTCCTTCTATTTTGGGTTTCTAAGCCAAAGAAACAAGGAATCAATATCTCTGATATCAATGGAAGGTAATCAAATTTCCTTACCACATTGAAATCAATCGATTTCTCCCAAACTATCACACTTTCCTCTATAGTCCCACACTCAAAGCATTCTTATAAAGAAACACCATTGCAAAATATGAAAGCATACATTTCAGGAGAGGATGATTATCTTGAAGAAGAGGATACTCCACACATTGGAAAATCTCGAATGCTTTGATTCCTTGATGATCTTTGCAAGAGGTTTCCGATTGATTTCTCCAGCCGCCTCCAAAATACTCACCAAATAAAATGAGAGGGTTTCAGGGGTTTTAACCCTTTTTTCCTTATTTACACAAGAACTCCCAAAGTTACACTTTTCACACCTTGGCCACCTTCTATGCCTTAATTACCATTTAAACCCGGTTATTACACAGAATGATTAAGAGGCTCTTATGATATAGCGCAAAATGAAATATGGTTGCTTGGTAATTGTTTAGAATGAAATTAAGGCTATTAATGGTTAAGGGACAGCTAAGATACGAAATCATTCAGAGGGTTTTAGAACCATTAAGAGGTAGACTTGTTTTTTACCAAACAAGATTCACCTCTTAGCGATTCAGATGTTGCCTCTTAATGGAACTATTAAGAGGTAAACAAACAACCCCATAGTTCATGAAATACTAACATGGTGTTTTTGAAACATGGTTCTTAAAAATAAGAATAAGATTAAAATATGTTATATTTCCATGCATTCCCGTCATGATGATGGTAACCGATGAATATTAAGATGATGGTGCCGAAATACTTAAATTTTTTAAGATATTTTATTAAAGTCGCTCTTAATCTGTAACATAAACCAGTATTGTTCGATCTAATTATCTTTTGAAAGAAAAGTCTTACACAAAATGATACTTATAATTAAACATAAACCAATAATTTTTTTATCTAATCAAAATCCGACATGCTTCATGATGTTTTGAATCGATCAATTCTTCATGATTGAAAATCAATATAAAGGAACATCATATAGACAATAAACATGAATACGTATTTATATCTTGAGGATATATGTAGTTAGATAGTTGCTACGATAGTTAAATTAAAATCTATCGAAGCCACCACGACCCTTCATTTCTTGTATTACTTGTAGAACAAAAATCAAAAACCAACAATTCGTGCCCAAGCTCGGAAACAACTCTAGCTGGGGACACCAAACTATCTCGACACAAGGGGCAAGTTCTATTCCTGAACTCTAGCCACCGATCCAAACAATCCTCATGAAACAAATGACCACATCTCAGCTCTCTCATCTCGTCATCTTCTCCTATCGTATTCAAGAAAACCATGCATTCCACTTGTTCAATAGATGTTGGTTCGAACCGTAGTTGGCTAGACTCGAGCCCTTGTGAAACCCCATGAAGTTGATGGTGAAAAAAGGATTGGTGTATAAGAAAACTCCATGCCCATTTCAGGTTCCAAACAACAAGCTTTATATGGGATTCCATTAGATCTGTGAGGATGCAAATGGAGATATAAAGAAGGTCTACAGATGAAGAAGGTGAGAAGCTTTGTGTGATCATCATTTTGGAAGGGTTTTTAGACAATCAATTAACTTCTCATGTTTGTCTATTTATAGGGAAAAGGGGAAATTGGTTAATTTGTGACTTTTTCTTATCAATTTGTTTTTATATATTATTTTTTGATTTATGTTATTTCAAGATGGCGATTTGGAATTTTCAAAAAATAAAAACCAATAATTATATTGAAAAATAAATATTGATCAATAAAAACCAACAAATTAGTTTAAACAAAATTAACATTAATTTACTATACAATATATATAATTACATGTTGTAAAGAACATACCGAGGATGAACAACCTGAGAATGTCGAAGGCATTGATAGTGGAAGCAGTCCAAGTAACACCCAAGAAGTTGCAGTTGAAGGGAGGGGTCCAAGAATCAGAAAAGAACCTGTTTGGATGGCAGATTATCAAACAGGAGAAGGGTTCTCGGATGAAGATGGACATGAAATGATGATGATAACAAAAGACGATCCGGTGTATTTTGATGAGGCTATCAAAAGCAAGAAATGGAGAGAAGCAATGGCAGCAGAAATCGAAGCCATAGAAAAGATCCAGACCTAGTCATTAATGGATTTGCCTAAGGGTGCCAAACCCATTGGAGTTAAGTGGGGTTTTAAGACCAAACTTAACGAAAATGGGGATGTCGAGAAGTATAAGGCACGGTTAGTAGCCAAAGGCTATGCGCAACGATATGGAGTGGATTACGAGGAAGTATTTGCACCGGTAGCAAGACTCGATACCGTTCGAGTAATTCTTGTGATTGCAGCACACTGTGGTTGGGAGGTTTTTCAGCTTGACGTAAAAAGTGCTTTTATTCACGGTGATCTCAAAGAGGAAGTGTTTGTACATCAGCCTGAAGGATTCGTTAAGAAGGGAGAAGAGAGAAAATTTTACAAGCTGAAGAAAGCTTTATACGGGCTCAAGCAAGCACCGAGGGCGTGGTATAGCAAAATTGAAGCTTATTTTCTACATGAAGGCTTTGAGAGATGCACTAGTGCGCATACTTTGTTCACCAAGACAAAAGGAGGTAAGACTTTAATATTAAGTCTATATGTTGATGATTTAATTTATACCGAATGTGATGTGAATATGTGCAACGAGTTTAAAAGGTCAATGATGACGGTGTTCGATATGTCCGATATGGAAAGAATGCGACACTTTCTTGGAGTCGAAGTGCAACAAACTCTTAATGGTATCTTCATTTTGTCAAAGAAGATATGCACGAGAGGTGCTAGCAAGATTTGGAATGGAAAGCAGCAATGGCGTAAAAAATCCAATTGTCCCAGGTACGAAGTTATCAAAAGATAAAGAAGGAACTCCAATTGACACTACTTTGTTCAAACAAGTGGTTGGGAGTCTCATGTACTTAACTGTGACCCGTCCAGACTTAATGTATGGTGTAAGTCTCATAAGCAGGTATATGTCTAGGCCAACCACGTCACATTGGTTGGCATCCGAAAGGATCCAGAGGTATTTAAAGCAGATGGTTGAACTCGGCATTTTTTATAAGAAAAAAGAAGGCAGTTTAAAGTTGTTAGCATTCACAGATAGTGGATATGCTGGTGATACAGATGATGGAAGGAGTACGTCTGGATATGTTTTTATGATTGGGTCTGGAGCTGTGTCTTGGTCCTCCAAGAAACAACCAGTGGTGACTTTATCAACCACTGAGGCAGAATATATAGCAGCAGCATTGTGTGCCTGCCAGTGTATATGGCTCAGAAGAATTATAGGAAATATTGGATATGAGGAGAATGAAGCCACCACAATTCAATGTGATAGCAACTCTTCCATACAATTAGCGAAAAATCCGAGTCTTTCATGGGAAAAGTAAGCATATTCATGTGAGATTTCATTTTCTAAGGGATCTGGTAAATGATGGTGTTGTGGAGTTGAAGTATTGCAGTTCTCAAGAACAAGTTGCAGACCTGATGACTAAGCCACTCAAGCTGGAGCAATTTGAAAAACTTCGTGGCATGCTTGGAATGATGACTGCTTCATAAATAAGCTAAATACATATGTTTTAGCTTAAGGGAGGGAATGTTAGAGTTTGCTATTTTATCTGTTTCTTTGTTTTGTTTACTGGTTCAAACCTTTGGTCAATAGGACCTTTTCTTTAGGAGAAGTAGTTGGCTGCTCTGCAGAAACGTGCAACATTTTTTTAGTACTTTTTGTTATTTCTTTTCTTTGTACCGGCTATAAATAGCCCTTTAGTCTGCTGAATAAAAGCATTCCTCCGGTCTACTTTTCTGTGTGCCAATTTGAGTTCTGTTTGCAACATAGTCAATAGTAATAAGCAAGTTAAATTAGGTTATATATTAAAATTTTGCAAATAAGATATTAAAAACGTAAAAAAAACAAATATTACATTACGAAAACTACGCATTGAATCATCATGAACCTTAATTAAATCTTAAAACTTAAAGTGTAACTTGCATAAAACTAATCTTAAATAGATGAAAACAAGAGAAATCGTCGGTTTTTATGCTTGCTGTAACATCAAATATCCATAGTATGCTTAAATATTGCATTCTCGAAAATATTTAAAAAAAATAACATATTCTTTTCTTTTTTTAGATACTGAAATTTCCCATAAACAATCAAAGTCTTTCTGATCAAGGTGCTGTTTGTTTTTAAGAAAAATAGTCTTATAACCTCTTAAATCTGTTTCACTCAGACTTTTTGAATTTAAGAGTGTTTTTTTTAAAAGAGCTTAAAGGCTCTTATAACCTCTTAAATCACAAGAGACATACTATTGTCTTATAACATCTTCTCCTCTCATACCCTAATTTCAAATACGCCTCCTCCTCCATTGCTTCATGCCTCCATCGCCGTTCTTCATCCTCGCCGTTGTTCAGCCACCCGTCGCCGCTGTTCCAGCACCCGTCGCCGTTGTTCCAGCACCCGTCGCCGCCGTTCCAGCCACCCGTCGCCGCCGTTCCAGCCACCCGTCGCCGCCGTTCTCTCCGTTATCTTCCGGCAACCCTCGACGTTCTCTCCGTTATCTTCCGGCAACCCTCGACGTTCTCCCTCCAGCGACCATCGATTTTTCCCGATCTGTTCTTCATCTTCTAGATTTGCAGCAATGGTGATCTTGATGTCAAACTGTGATATCATCAGGATTAATGGGTTTTTTTTTTTCAGATTCAACTTGTGTAATAAGTAAATTAAATGGAAATATACAAAAAGAATGAGAATTGTTGATTCAGATTCAGACTTCAGACGTTACAAAAACAAACAGTCTTGTGATTCAGATTTCAGACTTCAGCACCACCTCTTATAAAACAGAAGTGAAATAAGACTTCAGACTTCAGACCTCTTAAAAAACAAACAGCACCTAAAACTTTGATTTCCTGATAAATTAATTAGTTTAATTCGTAATTATGAGTATTAATGATTTTCACTTGGTCTAAAATGTAATACGGACTTAATTGGAAGGTTTGAAAACTACAAGTTATCGCTATCATCTCGAGTCAAGTAAATGATTAAATCAACATTGTCATGTAATTTTTACCATATAAATAAAACATTTATTAATTAACAAGTTGCGATATTAAGAAGTCTAAGAGACTGTTTGTTTACCTCTTAATAGTTCAATTATGAGGTTATCTCTGAATCGTTCAGAGGTGAATTTTGTTTGGCAAAAAAAAAAATGCCTCTTAATGGTTCTAAAACTCTCTGAATGATTTAGCATCTTGGGTCTTCCTTAACCATTCAACACCCTAATTTCATTCTAAACAATTACCAAACAACCATATTTCATTTTGCACTATATCATATAAGCATCTTAATCATTCTGACCACTTAATCATTCTGCACCAAACCATTCATCAACTGCCAAATAGCCCTAACTAAAAATCATGTACTTGGGTCTTTTGAGAGATATTTCATGAAATATAACTAACATGGTGTTTTTGAAACATGGTTCTCAAAAATACGAATAACATTACAATATGTTATATTTCCATGCATTCACGTCATGATGATGGTAATCGATCCGAAATACTTAAATATTTAAGATGATTTATCAAAGTCGCTCTTAATTTGTAACCTAAACCGGTATTTTTTGATCTAAGTATATTTTAAAAGAAAAGTCTTACACAAAATGATACTAGTAATTAAACATAAACCAAATTTTTTTGATCTAAAATTGGATCAACATCCGACATGTTTCATGATTTTTTGAATCGATCAATTCTTCATGATTGAAAATCAATATAAAGGAACATGAATACGTATTTATATCTTGAGGATATATGTAGTTATATAGTTGCTACGATAGTTAAATTATAATCTATCGAAGCCACCACGACCCTTCATTTCTTGTATTACTTGTAGAACAAAAATCAAAAACCAACAATTCGTGCCCAAGCTCGGAAACAACTCTAGCTGGGGACACCAAACTATCTCGACACAAGGGGCAAGTTCTATTCCTGAACTCTAGCCACCGATCCAAACAATCCTCATGAAACAAATGACCACATCTCAGCTCTCTCATCTCGTCATCTTCTCCTATCGTATTCAAGCAAACCATGCATTCCACTTGTTCAATAGATGTTGGTTCGAACCGTAGTTGGCTAGACTCGAGCCCCTGTGAAACCCCATGAAGTTGATGGTGAAAAAAGGATTGGTGTATAAGAAAACTCCATGCCCATTTCAGGTTCCAAACAACAAGCTTTATATGGGATTCCATTAGATCTGTGAGGATGCAAATGGAGATATAAAGAAGGTCTACAGATGAAGAAGGTGAGAAGCTTTGTGTGATCATCATTTTGGAAGGGTTTTTAGACAATCAATTAACTTCCCATGTTTGTCTATTTATAGGGAAAAGGGGAAAGTGGTTAATTTGTGACTTTTTCTTATCAATTTGTTTTTAATTGATTATTTTTGGATTTATGTTATTTCAAGATGGCGATTTGGAATTTTCAAAAATTAAAAACCAATAATTATATTGAAAAATAAATATTGATAATAAAAACCAACAAATTAGTTTAAACAAAATTAACATTAATTTACTATACAATATATATAATTACATGTGTATTTTGGAACATGTATATGATGTTCCTTTTGCTTTTTGTTACTTTAAAGTTTGGTATTTCATTTTGTAATGTGGTATGAGCTTTGAATAATCAATATCCATATTTTTCAAATATGGAAAGTATTGAAAAAATAAAATAAAATAAAATAAGGTTACTTTGTTCACAAGCTGAAGTCGCTGTATAAGAGTGACTTAAATGGACTGAATTTCCATGCAAATGTCAACAATGGGCAGCCTCTAAAGATATGTATATGTATATGTATATGTATATGTATATGTGTATAGGGAGAGAATTGCATCGTGTAAGAATCAAAATTATACATTGTGAGAACGTACAAGTTACCTTCAATAATATTTATTGAGCATCTCTGATGTGTAGCTCAGTTGACATAGGGGTGGAGTGACTTTGCCCAAATACATAACAAGTCTTGGGTTCAAGCTCAGGTCCCTCCACTAGCCTCAGTCGCTGAGTGAGCCAAAAAATATCCCCTCACATTGGTGTCCTTGGAGGCAGGTTCTGTGTGGGGCCGGTTAGGGTTGCCGGCACTACAAGAAATGATGGCTATAGCGACGACTTTTGAGTTGTTGCTGTAAATAGCTATAGCGACGACTTGTCGTGGCTAGAAGATGGAAAAAATCCGAGATAATATTTTGAATTTTTGCGACGACAAGGTCGTTGCTATAAATGAAAATTTTGATAAAAAGTTTGGTGGGAAAAAGTGGCGGGTTGATATAAGTTTTGGACGGTTATAGCAACGAGTTATAGCGACGACTTGTCGTGGCTAGAAGACGGGAAAAACCCGAGATAATCTTTTGACCTTTTGCGACGACAAGGTCGTTGCTATAGATGAAATTCTTGATAAAAATTTTGGTGGGAAAAAGTGGCGGGTTTGATATAATTTTTGGGCGGTTATAGCAACGAGTTATAGCGACGAGTTATAGCGACGACTTGTCGTGGCTAGAAAATGGGAAAAATCCGAGATATTCTTTTGACCTTTTGCGACGACAAGGTCGTTGCTATAGATGAAATTTTTGATAAAAAGTTTGGTGGGAAAAAGTGGCGGGTTGATATAATTTTTGGACGGTTATAGCAACGAGTTATAGCGACGACTTGTCATGGCTAGAAGACGGAAAAATTCGAGATAATCTTTTGACCTTTTGCGACGACAAGGTCGTTGCTATAGATGAAATTCTTGATAAAAATTTTGGTGGGAAAAAGTGGCTGGTTTGATATAATTTTTGGACGGTTATAGCAACGAGTTATAGCGACGACTTGTCGTGGCTAGAAAATGGGAAAAATCCGAGATATTCTTTTGACCTTTTGCGACGACAAGGTCGTTGCTATAGATGAAATTTTTGATAAAAATTTTGGTGGGAAAAAGTGGCGGGTTGATATAATTTTTGGACGGTTATAGCAACAACATGTCGTCGCTATTACTACTTAATAATTTGTTTTTAAAATTAAAAACAATCTAATTTTCCCTTTAAAAAATTTGGTATCTTATACGGACCACACACTACTACAAAACTCAAATTTCTGACGAAAATTACCGACGGATACCAGCCGTCGGTAATTAGCGACGGATTACCGACGGATTTCATTTAAAAAAATTAAAAAATAAATAAATAATTATCCGTCGGTAATCCGTCGCTAATTACCAATGGATTTAAGTCCGTCGGTAATTACCGACGGATTAGTTAATTAAAAAAATAAAAAGTAAATAATAAATAATTTGTCGGTAATCCGTCGGTAATTACCGACGGATTAGTTTATTAAAAAAATAAAAATTAAAAATCCGTCGGTAATCCGTCGGTAATTACCGTTGGTAATCGGATTACCGACGGATTAGTTAATTAAAAAATAAAAAATAAAAAATAAATAATCCGTCGGAAATCCATCGGTAATTATCGACGAATTAGTTAATTAAAAAATAAAAAATATATGTAAGTGCTTATATATATACAGTACATACTATACATACATATGTAAGTGCTTATATGTATACAGTACATACTATACATACATATGTTTGTATATGTCATACATGTCTAGCTATATGTGTATGTAAGTTTGTATATATGTCATTAAGAGTACTTGGAGTCCATCAAGGCCCCGATCAAGATCATTAAGGGCCTGTTTGTCTTTTTAAAAACAGACCTGAAAAGCCCTTAAATCTGATTCGGTCAGATAATTGGTCTTTAAGACCGTTTGTTTTTTCTTTAAAAAAAAGAGCTGAAAACCTTTAAAAGCCTCTTATTTCACAAGAGGTAAACCTCACTCTTAATACCTCTGAAACCCTAACTTCTCCATCCGCCTCCATCGCTTCTCATCTCTGCCTCCATCGCCACTTCTCCGTATTCACTAATCGATCTGCAACTCCCTGAAATCATTCATCCATCGACCGTCGTTCTGTTTCATCGTCGTTCTCACCGTTCTCGTCGTTCCGTTAAATGGTGGGTTACATATAAAGTTCAGTTGGTTTCAAGAAATCTCATCATAGAAGAGATTTAGAGAGAGAAAGTGAAAGAGGAGAGAGAGGGGGGAGGGGGAAGATAGAGAACAACACAAACAACATATAACATACTCAAAGAGAAGAAATAGGATATTCAAGAAGGCCAATGAATCCGCCATTGTTGTTTCTCCCTTCTTTTTCTCTGAACTTGAGGTTCAATGGGGAAGATGAAAGGAGAGAGGCTGTTAGCAAATGAAAACAAATAGAAACCCTAGCAGTTGGTGAGTTTATAGTGGGCTTATTAGGGTTTTTACAGGCACATTTTGAGTTATTCCTATTTGGGCTTCTAGTGTTTAAATATTTTTTTTAAATTTATTAATAATAAAAATATATGGTAATATAATTTAATTCGGATTCAGATTTCAGACGTTACAAAAACAAACAATCTTATAATTTAGATTTCAGACTTCGGCACCACCTCTTATAAAAAAGAAGTGAAATAAGACTTCAGACCCCAGACCTCTTAAAAAACAAACGACACCTAAGTGTCACTGAAGTCCATAAAGGTCTATACAGTGCATTAACAACCACCAAGTCAAATATGATTCATCAAGGACCATTATAGTTCATAAAGAGTACTTGGAATCCATCAAGGCCCGATCAAGTTCATTAAGAGTCATTCAAGCCCATAAAAGCCCATACAGTCCATTATCAACCACTAAGTCAAATATGATTCACCAAGGACTATTATAGTTCATTAAAAGTAATTGGAATTCATCAAGACCCGATCAATCATTAAGAGTCACTCAAGCCCACAAAGGCCCAAATAAGATTCATTAACGACCATTTAGTCAAATGTGATTCGTCAAGGACCATTAACTGACCAGTGCTACTTATATGTATATATATATATATATATATATCATATGCATATAAGTGTATGTGACCTCCACCACTACCATCGTCGACCAACTTTATTTGTGTCATTTATAACTATTATATGATATATAAAATCATCAAACAAGTTTTAGGGAAAATTTTCCAGTCCTGTCCTATCTAGTCCTAGTCGTACCAAACACAAGACAGACAGGTGTATGTATGTAAGTTGGTATATATATGTCATGTGTATGTCCATCGGGACCCATTAGAGTTCATTAAGAGTCACTCAAGCCCACAAAGGCCCAATACGGTTCATTAACAACCATTGAGTCAAATATGATTCTTCAAGGACCATTAATGTTCATTAAGATTAAAGCCCATCAAGGCCGACTCAAGTTAAATAAGAATCACTTAAGCCAATGAAGACCCATTATAATCCATTATTATCCTTCTCACTGTAACTTTTTGTATTTTTTCATTTGATTATCTTCATATAGTTAATATGTGTAACAACCCCGATTTCCAAATATACAAATAACATATATTCATGCCATAATATCATCAAAAGATACATTATATATAACACGTTCGGTCCCAAAGTCTAGGTAACATAAAAATAAACGAGTACAAATTTTTCGCGGAATACAATACATGTTGATTAATAACAAAGTCATGGGTTCAAAACATAGTTATGTCATCAACACAAAAGTCTTCACAAGAGATATCCACAGCATAAACTTTTCACTTGCCCTTACCCGATCCACCACCTGGAATACATATTTTAAAACAGAAAAATGAGGGTTAGACCTAATGGTCCAGTGAGAAAATCCTTGTCAGTTGAAACTTGCCAAGAATCCAATTAAATAAAACCTTTTTATACAAACACACATATATTACACGTAATTAAATACCAACCAAGACTTGCGTTTCGTATCCACTCATGCCCCCTTATTCCTCCACAATTGGCCAAACTAGTGGTTGCAAGCCAACTAGTCAATTTACTCTGCTGTACAACATCTACAGTAAACACGCATGTCCGCTTACCGGAACCCGGCAACACACCGGTCCGCACCTCGGATCCCGGCCCCGTATTCTCGCAGAATACTCATATAATTACAGTATACCATCATGTATATAAACATTTCAATAAAAACACATAATCACATTATGTATCACATTCTCAATCCATACATATCCATTTCATATAGATATAAATCACATATATATGTATTCCAGTTGAAAAACGTTTTTAAATAAAACTCACCTGAATGCTTTTCCAATAGTTCTCCAAAAATCTCTTCAACAAGTCCACTTTTATCTTTGAATTTTACTATCTGAAATAGTTAATTAACAAGAATACACCTCATTAATAAATCTGTATTTTAACACTTTTCGCAACCCACAACTTGCGAATTCCTCACTTTTCGCAACCCACTGTTGCAAAAACCTCACTTCTCGCAACCTACTGTTGCAAAAACCTGAAAAATTACTGTTCACCGTCTTTTTTAATAAGCTCAGCAAAAACGAATTTCAGTCCAATATTTACCCATAAATGATTTTTAGACTCTTATTGACATTCTAAACATAACCAAAGACCCATATACCTTTCTAAAATTACTTAAAACCCAAATATAAACTTCTAAAAACTTAAATATATAAAAGGGAAAGGAATCAGATGATCACCTGAACAGTTTACTGCATAAACACTAAAATCCCAGCTATGGAGATCAGATTCTTTCTTCTTCTTCTTGACCCTTCTTCGATTTCACTCTCTCTCTAAACCGAATTCACACACACAATACTTAGGATATTTGTTTAGATACTCAATTAGGAGGACACCTCCTCCTAGTGAGGCAATAAGGCGGTGGTGGTGTGGAGTTTGGTAAAAATACCAAACAAACCCTTAACTTACTCTATATGGCAAAATACACCCCTACACTTCCATATTAAAAATAAAACTTACCCCTTAACTTCTAACTCCACAAAATTAATTTAAAGTAACCCTTATAAATAAACCAATAACATACCTGGTTATTACAACATCTCCCCCTTAAAAGAATTCCGTCCCGGAATTCAGTCAAGCGAAAAGATGAGGGTATTTGGCTCTCATCTCCGACTCCGATTCCCATGTCGCATCCTGACCTCTGTGATGTTTCCACTGAACTTTCACTTGCCTGATCTCTTTGTTCCGCAACACTTTAACTTTGTGATCAACTATGGCTTCCGGTTCCTCCACGTAGTTCAACCTTTCATCAACTTGAATATCTGGTAGAGAGACAGCCTGATCTGGTGTAACCAAACATTTCCGAAAGTTCGATACATGAAACGCGTTGTGGATACGGCTTAACTCTATCGGTAGATCCAATCGGTAAGCTACTTCACCAATTCTTTCTGTAATTGCAAACGGTCCAATATACCTCGGGCTAAGTTTACCTTGCCTTCCAAATCTAATGACTCCTTTCCAAGGCGAGACTTTCAACATCACGAAATCCCCAACTTGAAACTCTAACGGTTTCTGGCGTCGATCTGCGTAGCTTTTCTGTCTGTCTTGAGCCACTTTCAAACGTTCTCGGATCTGAGTAACCTTATCCGCGGTTAGCTGAACTATTTCTGGTCCCGCTAATTGTTTCTCTCCCACTTCATTCCAACACAGAGGCGTTCGACATTTTCTACCATACAATACTTCAAACGGTGCCGCTTGAATGCTGGAATGATAACTGTTGTTGTAGGCAAATTCGATCAACGGTAGATGTTTATCCCACGATCCCACAAAATCAACTATACAAGCCCGGAGCATATCTTCTAAAGTCTGGATTGTTCTTTCACTCTGACCGTCGGTTTGAGGATGGTATGCTGTACTTAACTTTATCTGCGTCCCCATCTCCCTTTGAAAGCTTCTCCAAAATCTAGAAGTAAAACGACTATCCCGATCAGAAATAATCGAGATTGGAACCCCATGTCGAGTTACTATTTCATCAATATATAATTTGGCTAAGCGTTCCATCGAATCAATTTCCTTTATTGGTAAGAAATGAGCAGACTTCGTCAATCTGTCAACAATTACCCAAATAGAATCAAATCCCTTCGAAGTCCTTGGTAGCTTAGTGATGAAGTCCGTAGTAATCTGCTCCCATTTCCACATCGGTATTTCCAATCGCTGCAACTGACCAAACGGCCTTTGATGTTCAATCTTTACCTTCTTGCACGTATTACAATCTTCCACATGCTTAGCAACACTTCTCTTAATCCCTGGCCACCAATAAAATTGTTTCAAATCTCTATACATCTTATTCGTACCTGGATGAATAGAGAAACGAGATTTATGAGCTACTTGTAGTACACGATCGCGTAACCCACCCAAACGAGGCACCCAAATTCTACTCCCCAAACACAACAACCCGCGATCATCTTTTTCTAGTAATTCTGACAACCCCACTAATCGTTCTGACTTCAGATGTTCTTCTTGAAACGCTTCTATTTGACACTTTTGCAATTCTTCAAAGATACTCGGTAGAAGTTCAGCCCTTAACGAAATAACTCTTATTGTTCCACTCCTTTCCTGACGACTCAAGGCATCGGCCACCACATTCGCCTTTCCCGGATGATAGAGAATTTCACAATCGTAATCATTCACCAATTTCAGTCATCTCCTTTGCCTCATATTCAATTCTTTCTGGTCGAAAAGATGTTGGAGACTCTTGTGATCAGTAAAAATCTGACATTTGGTACCATAAAGATAATGTCTCCAAATCTTCAACGCGAACACCACTGCTGCTAATTCCATATCGTGTGTAGGGTACTGTCGTTCATGATCTTTCAACTGACGAGAAGCATACGCAATCACCTTCCCACGCTGCATAAGTACACATCCTAATCCTAGTTTAGAAGCATCACTGTAGACAACAAAATCTTCTGAACCTTATGGCAATGCTAAAATCGGCGCGCTGCAGAGTCTCTCCTTCAGTATCCTGAATGCTCCATCCTGTTCTGCTTTCCATTCAAACTTCAGATTCTTTCGAGTCAACTTAGTAAGAGGTGTAGCAATACGAGAGAAGTCCTTTATAAACTTTCGATAATACCCAGCTAAACCCAGAAAACTACGTACTTCAGTCGGCGTCTTCGGCGGTTCCCATCTTTCAATCGCTTCCACTTTCTTCGGATCTACTTGAATGTCTTTCTCTGAAACAACATGCCCCAAGAACTGAACTTCCCGCAACCAGAACTCACACTTTGAGAATTTAGCGTATAACTTTTCCTCCTTCAGTAACTCCAAAATCAAACGAAGATGTTGTGCGTGATCCTCTTTGGATCGGGAATAGATAAGTATATCATCGATAAATACAATTACAAATTTATCGAGATAAGGCCTACATACCCGATTCATCAGATCCATAAAAGCGGCCGGAGCGTTCGTCAATCCAAATGGCATTACTAAGAACTCGTAGTGACCGTTCCTCGTACGAAAAGCAGTCTTTAAAACATCTTCTTCTTTAACCTTCAACTGATGGTAGCCAGACCTGAGATCAATCTTGGAGAAATAACAAGCTCCAACTAACTGATCGAAGAGATCATCAATTCTAGGAAGCGGATACTTGTTCTTGATCGTGCGCTTATTCAGTTCCCGGTAGTCGATACACATTCTCATTGAGCTGTCTTTATTTTTCACAAACAACACTGGTGCACCCCACGGCGAGGAGCTAGGTCTGATGAAGCCTTTATCGGATAGGTCTTGCAGTTGCGTCATCATCTCTGGAGGAGCAAGTCGGTATGGTGCACGAGCAATAGGAGCGGCTCCAGGTATCAGGTCTATGCCAAACTCTACTTGCCTATCAGGAGGGAGACTATTCAAGTCCTCAGGGAAAACCTCTGGAAACTCACTAACAATAGGAATATCTTCCAACCTATTCTTTTCAGGCCTACTATCTATCACATAGGCTAAGTAACTCGGGCAACCCTTGCTGACACACTTACGGGCTTCTATCATAGAAATAAGACAAGACTGATGATTGCTACGATCACCATAAATCACCACTGATCTCTTATCAGGTAAAACAACATTAATTATCTTCTTATCACAAACTATGCTAGCCTGATTCTTAGCTAACCAATACATTCCTACCACCACATCAAATTCGATCAAGGCTATAGGAAACAATCGTATTGGTACACCATAATCCTCTATTTCAATCACACAGCCATCAAATACTTCTTTTACCGACACCTGATTATCATTCGCAGTGTCTACCAGCAAAGGAGGTTTTAACATTTTAGGCTCTAAATGCATGTGAGCAGCAAACGAAGGCGACACAAAGGATCGGTTTGCACCAGAATCAAATAACACCTTAGCACGTGTAGAGTTTATGAAAAATGTACCTGTAACCACATCCGGAGTTTCCTCCGCTTCTTTAGCGGTCATTTGGAACGTACGACCCCTTGCTTTCGGCGGTTCTATCCTTGGAATTACGGGGCTGGCAATTGCTGGTTTCCCTGATAATCCACCTTGTTGTATTTTTCTTTGCGGACAATGTGGCTGAAGATGATACGGAGAATTACATGTGTAGCAAAACCGCGTAACGCGACAATCTTTAGAAACGTGCCCGGTCTTCCCACACCTATAGCAAACCCGCGATTCACTCTGACAGTTTCCTTGATGAACACGGTGGCACTTCGGACAAGGTCTTTCCATTGGTCGGAAAGGTGCACGGTTATCGAACTTCTGAAATCTGGGCTTTTTCGGATCGTGAGGTGGTCCTTCCCATTTTCTTTTCCCCATACTCCTATCACTGGCATCTCTTCTGTCATCTCGTTCCACATTTTCAGCAGCGTCCACTGCGGCTGTAAAGGTATCTGGCCTTGTTGCAGTAACTAATCTTCTGACCTCTGAAATTGAGCCCATAGATGTATCTGTCCATCTTCAATTTCTCTGTAGCAACATAATATCCCGCAAAACGAGATTTCTCTAAGAACCTAGCGGTATAGTCTCTAACTGACAAATTCCCTTGTTGCAGACTCATAAATTCCTCTTCCAGTTGTCTGACAGCTGCTTGTGGACAGAAGTGTTGTGTGAAAACTAAAACAAATTCTTCCCAAGGGAAAGTAGAATATATGTCTGCTCCTTCGGATTCCATATGAGCCTCCCACCAATACAAGGCATCACCCTTCAACATTGCTGTTCCATATAGTACTCTATCCTCCTCAGCACACTTACTTGTCTTGAATATAGCTTCAATTTCCTTCAGCCACCTCATTGCTTTTACTGGATCCCGGTCTCCTGAATACGTAGGGGGTTTGCAACCAAGAAACATCTTATAATCACACTTCTTCGTTATTGGTAAGACAATAGGGGTGATTGGCATTTCGACTTCTTGTTCCGGACCTGGTGGATCAGCTTCACTGTTTCGACTTCGTTCAATCATTGCTTGTATACTAGCCTGTAACCTTCCTATTTCAGCAGTCAGGTCTTCTCGCGTAACAAACTCTGTACCTTGAGTTCTTCCCCCGGTTCGGCCCCCTGTTCCACCCCCAGTTCTACCTCCAGTCCTGCCTCCAGTTCTGCCTCCAGTTCTGCCTCTACCACGATCTCCTCCTCTTCCCCCTGTTCCTACTGGTGGGTTTTCTTCACCCGGATTCCCTCCTCCCCTCCGAATCCTCTGTCTAGTGCCACTCGCCATTCTGAAGATTCGAACAAGGTTAATATACACATAAGCATATACCCCATATAACAAGGTATTCTAGTTCAAACATGCACCTGTAAAAACATAATTACACTAGCCAAGTGTAATTCGAAATTACCTTACATGATGTTCTTTCTACCTTTTATACTTAGCAATCCCCAGGTTCTATCATAATAGGGACATCCTACTTCACATGCAGTTTAAGTCTAGGTACGAATATTTATACCTAAATCCCTTAAACTAAGGCTCTGATACCATTTGTAACAACCCCGATTTCCAAATATACAAATAACATATATTCATGCCATAATATCATCAAAAGATACATTATATATAACACGTTCGGTCCCAAAGTCTAGGTAACATAAAAATAAACGAGTACAAATTTTTCGCGGAATACAATACATGTTGATTAATAACAAAGTCATGGGTTCAAAACATAGTTATGTCATCAACACAAAAGTCTTCACAAGAGATATCCACGGCATAAACTTTTCACTTGCCCTTACCCGATCCACCACCTGGAATACATATTTTTAAAACAGAAAAATGAGGGTTAGACCTAATGGTCCAGTGAGAAAATCCCTGTCAGTTGAAACTTGCCAAGAATCCAATTAAATAAAACTTTTTTATACAAACACACATATATTACACGTAATTAAATACCAACCAAGACTTGCGTTTCGTATCCACTCATTCCCCCTTATTCCTCCACAATTGGCCAAACTAGTGGTTGCAAGCCAACTAGTCAATTTACTCTGCTGTACAACATCTACAGTAAACACGCCTGTCCGCTTACCGGAACCCGGCAACACACCGGTCCGCACCTCGGATCCCGGCCCCGTATTCTCGCAGAATACTCATATAATTACAGTATACCATCATGTATATAAACATTTCAATAAAAACACATAATCACATTATGTATCACATTCTCAATCCATACATATCCATTTCATATAGATATAAATCACATATATATGTATTCAAGTTGAAAAACGTTTTTAAATTAAACTCACCTTAATGCTTTTCCAATAGTTCTCCAAAAATCTCTTCAACAAGTCCCATTTTTATCTTTGAATTTTACTATCTGAAATAGTTAATTAACAAGAATACACCTCATTAATAAATCTGTATTTTAACACTTTTCGCAACCCAGAGCTTGCGAATTCCTCACTTTTCGCAACCCACTGTTGCGAAAATCAAAGAACTCGCAACCCACTGTTGCGAAAACCTCACTTCTCACAACCTACTGTTGCGAAAACCTGAAAAATTACTGTTCACCGTCTTTTTTAATAAGCTCAGCAAAAACGACTTTCAGTCCAATATTTACCCAGAAATGATATTTAGACTCTTATTGACATTCTAAACATAACCAAAGACCCATATACCTTTCTAAAATTACTTAAAACCCAAATATAAACTTCTAAAAACTTAAATATATAAAAGGGAAAGGAATCAGATGATCACCTGAACAGTTTACTGCATAAACACTAAAATCCCAGCTATGGAGATCAGATTCTTTCTTCTTCTTCTTGACCCTTCTTCGATTTCACTCTCTCTCTCTCTAAACCGAATTCACACACACAATACTTAGGATATTTGTTTAGATACTCAATTAGGAGGACACCTCCTCCTAGTGAGGCAATAAGGCGGTGGTGGTGTGGAGTTTGGTAAATATACCAAACAAACCCTTAACTTACTCTATATGGCAAAATACACCCCTACACTTCCATATTAAAAATAAAACTTACCCCTTAACTTCTAACTCCACAAAATTAATTTAAAGTAACCCTTATAAATAAACCAATAACATACCTGGTTATTACAATATGGTGCATCCTTGTCAATCTCATTATTGTTGATCTTCAATTAGAATTGATCAAATGATGGATATCCTTTTTACTATTCTCACAATAAAGCTTCATTAGTTGTTTTTAAGTAATTAACATTAAATAGCGGTATATGAAGCTTTAGAGGTTGTTTTTAAGAGTTTTTCATAAATGCTTTATAATATAGTATAGATTATATTTTATTTAAAATTATATATTTAATATTTAAAGTTATTATTAGAATTTTTTCTAAATCCAATTAAATATCATAAATAAAATTCACCACTCTTTATTTTTATCGTTTCCCTCTATTTATCCGTTTCCCTCTCCTTTTGTTTTCATCTCCATCTACTTTTTATTTTACTCTTCTATCTACCCAACCTAGTCTCCAGCCACACCATCACAGTTGTCTTCCTCCATCCACACCACCACCGCCGTCTTCCTCCAGCCACACCACCACCGTCTCCTTCCTCCAGCCAAACCATCATCGTTCACAACCCCCTTTCATTTCATATCTCCCAAATCAGACGCGAATCAAACCCCAACCCTAAATTTCTTGCTAAAATACGTATGTGTTTTCTTGAATCTTCAATCTAATGTTTGTGGTTTTATTATTTTTGATGTTTTTTCCTTTTTGATATAATGAAAGGATGAGTTCAAGAAGCAATTTAAAGAAGAGAACCCTGACAACAAATCTGTTGCTGCTGTGAGTGATTAGTGATTGTTGATTTCGTAGGAGGCACTGTTACCTAATCAAATTGTCACCTTCTTGAGTCAAAACCCTAAGTAAGTTCGTCTATTCCCTAATCATTATTTGGTTGAATTTGGGAAAATTTGGTTTTCTTTTGTTCATCCTAAATCAACTCTCGAAAGCTTCAAGCTTTAACTTATAATCTTGACAATGGCTTCAAGAAACTGAGTGTGACAGATGAGCATATCACTATTTTCTTTCGAGCCATTTGATATCACCTTGAATGCAACCAATGGGCAATTTTTGATTGTATGTCGTTTCTTTTGCTATGAGTTTCTTTGTTTTTTGAATTAAGATTTTGTTGCCAAAACTTGCAATAGTATTATATGATAATTGAGGGGGGGTTTTCGAGGAATGTGAATGAGAATGTCTAAGGTGATTCATTATTCCAATTTACTAGGATATGCATAAGTAACCACTCATTTGCATTGTTTAGAATCAAACACCATTATTCATCAAGTTTTTATTCTCATCCCCTGATAGCTACAACCAAACAGTCCTTAGGTTTAAAGTTATTAGGATTTAAAGATTTTTATTCACTATTTTAAGTTGTTTAATGCGTCTATAAAATTTATAGAATAAGTTATATTTAAATTGAAAAGCATATTCGAAGGTATGCCAAACACTATGAGATTGATGCTTGTTGAGCTCAAATTGTGTGAGATTGTATGTTGTCGGTTTGATGTGGTTCACCGGTTACTAAATGTCATAACAGAGCTGTTTTTAGGAGCATAAAATAAAGCGTCTTATAAAAAAGCATTGTAGTTCGATTATAAGATGTTTTGGGGCATTGTAACAAGTGTTTAGAACACTTTAAAACAAAATATTGATATCGATGAACATTTCATGTTGTAGTTCTAACTTCTAATCATGACTCTCACACAATGAGTTGGCTTTTTAAAATCACTTCATTTTCCTTGGGTACCAATCACACTTATTTGAACTTTTATATATATTTAATCACTCACATTTACCTGTTTCATGAAATAATCACTTTCATATGCATGAATTTGATAAATTTTCGATCATGTAGATAAAAAGGATAGTTAAAAGTGCATGAAGGTTTTGCTCTCTCTCTCTCTCTCTCTCTCTCTCTCTCTCTCTATATATATATATATATATATATATATATATATATATATTTGGTGTCGCTATTTGGTGAGGTTGAACCTTTAACCTCCTGAAAGGCTAGACTTTACCGGTAACCAAAATACCGTTGTGCCCAGTAACATTTGGTACATTGTATTTTCCACCATTCTATTCTCTTACTTGTGCATTAAATTGTTGATTTCTAGCTGTTGTGAGTGATCAGTGATTGTTGATTTCGTAGGAGGCACTGTTACCTAATCAAATTGTCACCTTCTTTAGTCAAAACCCTAAGTAAGTTCATCTATTCCCTAATCATTATTTGGTTGAATCTGGGAAAATTTGGTTTTCTTTTGTTTACTGTTTATATTATCTTATTTTAGTACAATCCTTCGTTGGGACAGCAAGTTACGGGTCTTGTGAGGTCAGATCTTCAGGTGATTGATCACTTTGTCGTTGGGTTATTGTTATCGATAGCAAGAATTAGGAGGTACCGTGAGAGCTCAATGGGAGCACTCAAAACAGCTCTGACCACTACTTACAAGGAATACAAGTTTTCCAGGTACATGTTTCCACATTGTAAACGATACATACCCATCAACTGATTTGGTTATCAGTTCATATTTTGGTGTGAAATGCATTGATTGTTTTCATGTTGCTTGAAATTTTTATTTCCCTATAGTTTAGTCTTTGCGTAGAATTGTTATCAATGGCCTGTGTTACACATCATAAAGATCTATTTCGTGCCATTAATTTTTGTGTTGGTTTTGTTATGAGTGGCCCAAATTATATGTAAGAGATTCATGTGTGATCACTTAGTAACTATGCATATTCTTATCAGTTGAGATTTTTGTTTTTACTTTCATGGATTTTCATTCTTGTGCAGGCATTGCAAATGGCTACCTGATGGCTTAAAGGAGGAGTATTTTTCTTCTCCATTGCAATTTATTTATTCTTTTGATTAATTTACTATCACACACTCCTTGTGAAGCACCCAACATGAATGACACCTCAAGTCTAAAAATCATGTTGTGTGTTGGCTACTGATATTTAGGTTAATGAGAGCAATTATGGAAGAGAGCATATTATTCCTAGCATAGTGCAGCTGGGCTTTGTGTTGCTAGAATCAGTGGAGGAGATAAACCAAAAAGAACTTGAAAACACTGGTCTTATGGGTTCTCAAGAGTTGGGAATTCAGATACTACAACGCTTATTTGAAGTTCATGATATGGCAAGGAATGAGGTCTGTAACAACATGAGTCCTCTAATTGAAATACTTAACTTAAGGTTTAAACTTCTGTAGCTTTTGGTACAATTACAACTCGTCTTCACCTGTGAATGGCCTTAGAAAATAGGTCTTTTGTGGAGGTGTGGCTGTAAGTGCTTGAAAACCCAACTTTAAGTTGCACAGAATCTTGATGTAGGTTTCTTTTTTTTGCAGATAATCGAGCAATGTAAATTCCAAATCCTTTCTCTTAAGCCTGAGCAAAACTTAGCTATCATAAGGTATCCAAAAGCCTCCATCTCGTATGCTTTTTATGCAACCTTAGTTACAATTGATCTTGGTCTGCTTGCTTATCCTTACCTTCTTTTCTTGATAGATTACTTGGTAACCTAGTGCAGAAACCGTGCCCAAAAAAATGCAGAAAACAGTGCTAAAGCACGATTCCCAAGTCTTCACGGCTTATCATCGTATGTTTCTACACGCTATAAGCAGGTAAATCAATTTAACTTTGGAATAGTTTGGTATACTATTAATGGGTTTTATAATGCTACTAAAGTAATCATATATATATATATATATATATATATTTTTTTTTCTCAGAAAAATCCGGCAACACAAGAATTGCCAGGTTGGATTGATAATTGGTGTAGAATGCACACTCGATCCGGGGAGTGGGTCAACGACACTGCTCAATCATATCATGTAAGTAATTATTTAACTTTAATTAATTAATAGTTGCATTACAATAATATTATTAAAAAGAATCACTAACGCAGCAGCACGAGTCTGACTCCTCAACACCGATAGACGAGTCACAAATATTATCCAAAGTACTAGGAGAGCATCGGGGTCACAAAACGGGTCGAGGACGCAAGTTAAAGGGTGATTCGTCATCCTCTATATTTGACCAATCTGAATACACCACGCCATCTCAGCGATCGTTTACTGATGACCAGGTACGAGATATGATCTCGAACTTCAGTTCATTTGTTAGGCATAGTAACGAGACACACACAACTCTGGTTCAAACAATTAGAAAAATTAGTCCGAATGTCGATGTTCCTGATATTCCTACGTTCTCGTTTACCATGCCCGTAGTACCGCCACCACCGCCACCACCATCATCACCGCAACAAAGCACCGACGACGACACCGATGAGGATTTGGGGAACGATTAGATATTTATTATCGTATTTATATTTGTAGGGTTTTTTAAACAATTAGAACTTTTCCTTGCTTATTATTGGTACTTTTAGGTTTCAATGTTGATTTTTCGTATTATATTTGTAGGTCTTGTTTTAAACAGTTAGAACTTTTTCGTGTTTATTATTGGTACTTTTAGGTTTCAATGTTGATTTTTAGTGCTAATAAAGTCGTGTTTTAATTTCTTATAAAACCGTGTTTATATATTATTGGTGTTTGGATGTTTCATTGTTGATTGTTTTACTATTACGATCATATTTCTTATAAATGTGCAAAAAATAGCAGGAAAATACAAAAAATGACCTTTATAGCGACAATACACACTCCATTTATAGGGACGACATTTTGTTGTTAATAGTATTATCCAAAAAATTTATTTATTTATTTATAGCGACGACATGTCGTTGATATTAGTAATTTTTAAAAAATAATTAATTTACTTATAGCGGCGATATATGGTTGCTAATAGTCATTTTTAAAAAAAAATTAATTTAGTTATAGCGACGATATATGGTTGCTAATAGTCATTTTTAAAAAATAATTAATTAGGACGACATGTCGTTGATATATGGTCTCTATAACTTAATTAGGTAATTTAATTAAAATCACTTGTAGCGACTAGCTTACGTCGCAATAAAACTGCAAGTCGTCGCAATAAACCGTCGTCGCTATTGCCATCCCTTGTGGTTGCTATTTCTTTTTTCAGCAACCAACTTCTAGATACCAGACTTTTCGCAACGACCGTCGTCGCTATAGGTTTTCAGCGACGACATTTTGACATGTAGCGACGACAAAAGTGGTCTCTATAACCGATATTTCTTGTAGTGCGGTAATCAACTTTTTGCCCAAATAATATTTATTGACTTATTTTTATCACCATGATGGAAACTTTAGTAAATTGCAATACGTAAAAGTGATTGAAGATATGTAGAAGTTTGTAAAAAGTGAAAGTGGAGATAAAATTAAAGATTAAGGTTGACAAAGATAGTTGAAGATTCTTGTTTATGTGCAACAATCAATTGAAAGTTCTTGAATGACCATGAAGTTTTTAGCCACGTACTAAATCAAAAAAATTAACTCATCCAACAACTCAAAAGTATTCTCACCATAACTTTTATATGGGGTAAATCATATTAAAACTATCTAAAAGTTAAAAATCGTGAAACCAGTTTGTATATATTATTTTCATAGATGAAACAACACATGTGAATATGCAGATTCGTACAACGTTGTTTAATATATGAAAAATAAAAAAATATCTTGCGTGTGGAAAAAAACAAAAAATATGTTTATACATGAAACATAAATTTATACTCATATACAAGAATAAAACATGTGAACATGAATTATATATAGTTTAAAGTCAAACTCATTGGTTTGTTTTTTAAATGATTTTCACCGGGTTTTCTTATGTATTGTTTCATGACTTCATCTACAAAATAATATATAAACTATTGTTCACTAGTTTTAACATGTAACTATATTATAAGACATGTTTTTGGTTCATTTGAGAAACGCTAAATATATGATAAATAAAGAAGTAATCTTGACCATTTATTGGTCAAGATCGGTTTTAATTGGTCAAAAGTTGTGGCTTTGACTGGTCAAAAGTTGCAGTTGTTCCATAAATAAAAGAGCAGATTCGTAACTTTTACAAAAACACGGGACAAATTCATATATGAACCTGTGTGATTCACATATGACCTATCTGTTCATATGTGAACCCATGTAATTCACATATAAACTCTTTTTAACTAATTCATATATAGACTTTTGTGTTTCATATATGAACTAATTAACTGTAGGTTCATATATGAATTAATTGAATCAATTAACTGATTCATATATGAATCTTTGTGATTCATATATGAACTCTTTTTAACTAATTCTCATATAAACTAATTAACTGATTCATATATGAATCATAAAGGTTCATATATGAATCACAAAAGTTCATATATCAATTAGTTAAAAAGAGTTCATATGTTAATTAAAAATGTTCATATGTGAATCACACAGATTCATATACGAACTCGTCCCGCGTATTTTACGAAACTATCCATCTATCTTGTGTAGACCACGACAAACCACACAAGAAATTATCCGTTTTTTTCGGTCAAAGTCGCAAATGTTGGAATGAATGGCCAAGATTACTTCTCTATTTCTCATATCCCTATAAAACATTTAGGTAAAGGTTTTAAGAACTACTTATTAACATTATTTATTATTTAGTAATGCATAATTCTTTAAATTTCATGTTTACAAGTAATTATTACATATATAACATTTTTAAAGCTTTTTATATTGTATAAAACTAATCAATAATTAAACATTAAACACTTTTAAATACAAGATAATTATTCAATCCACCGACTTAATAATTCATTAATATATTTTCCCATCAAAGTTATAATACTCCCAACATATTTTTAGCTATTACCTTTATTCTAAAAAATAAATACTTCATCATTATGTTATCCTAAAAATATTCATCATTAAAATTAGAGTAAATTACGATTTTCATTATTGTAGTTCGTTAATAATTTCGATTTTTGCATGTGAAAATTGAAAATTGCAAATTTCATCGCTATGATTTGCAAATTATAAGAATGGAAACCGTAATTCTAGGGTTGGGAATGGGCCTCGACTAGTCGGGGAATCCGGTCCACCGGTCCGGTCAGCGATGGGGATTCCCGCTATATCATGGATGGGACGGGGATCCTCGTTTGCTTCAAGTCGGGGACGAGTATCGCACTCCCCGCCCCGCCTCGTCCCCGTTATATATTTTTAATTAATTTTTGTTTTTGTATTAATCGGTAATTTATAATTTTCTATTTTCTTTAAACTTAATCGGTAATTTATAATTTTCTATTTTCTAACTAGGCTTAGAATCTAAAATTGTTATTTTTTGGATGTTATCATAATGGTTTGGATTTCAAATCAAAATACATTTACTCACATGGTTTTGAATATTACTCGATATGTTTTGATACGTGTGACGATAAATTTTTGTTTTTGTATTAGATTGAATTTATTTTGGTTTTAGGTTATTACTTATTATATGATATTGTATTTTTTTGTATTAAATTAAATTTCTTTCGCCTTTAGGTTTATTAATATGTGAGATTTAAACATGTGTAGTGTCTCATATATTTGATTTAAAATAACTTACATAAACGATGAAAATCCTCGTTTTTGCTTTGGGATGAAGATGGGGATGCGATCATATTCCTCGACGAAAATGGAGACATGGATGAAGATGAGTGATCGGGTACGGGATGGAGATTGAGGTCCCATCCTATTTTCATGCCTAATAATTTCTAAACCACAAGAAAAATTTACAATCTTTAACTGCACAAAAAAGTACAACTTTTAATAAATCATAGTGATAAAAACATAATTTACTTTTAAAATTAAAATAAAACCTATTTTTCTTTAAATCTGAAATATTTAAAATAAAATTTTAATTCAACAAACTGTAAATAGAAAATAATTTTTAATTTGTCAATAATATCTATATATTTTTGGGGATATGTTCAATAAAACGTTTATTGTTATCTTTGTCTATAAGAAATTTCATTATTAAAATTCAAATAAATTTTATTTTATTTTTAAGATCTATAATATTTAAATTATAATATTTAAGTTAATAAATGGTAAATTTTGTTAAATTCAAATATGAAATTTGATTCTTTTGATAAGAAGAATAGGTTAATATTCAATAAATATAAAAATGACGGTCTTATTATATGCGTCAAATCTGACTTTGGGTTTTTTTTCAAGATTGAGTAAATTACGTTTTTAGTCCCTATGGTTTGTTAAGAATTTCAAACTCAGTCCTTATGGTTTTGAAACTACAGTTTTCATCCCTAAGGTTTATAATTCATTACTTTTTTCGTCCTTATAATTTAAATTTAATTGTTTTTTTCATTCCTATGGTTTACAAATTACAATTCATTTTTATCTTAGTTCTTCATACTTAAAAGTAGTGTTTTGACCTCAGAAACGAAAATAAAAATGAATTGCTAACCATATGGATTAAAACCGAAATTTTAAAACTAAAGGGACGAAATCCACAATTTTAACAAACCACAGGGACAAAAAAACGTATTTTACTCTTTAAGATTTGTTCACGCTTGAACGGTGGTAATTGTCTACCGAAACTTTTGGTACCATGTGCTGTGTTACCAACCTTATTTTTTAATCATTTTCTTTTATTTTAAGAATTTAATAGATGTAATAAAATTTTCTGTCTGCTTCTATTTTCTCCCCGTAATTTAATGAGCAATAATTAAATATACAAATGGGGTTTGATTTTAATCCAAATAAATGTTGATCAAAATAAATATTATTTATCCCACATTTATTTGGTAAACCTAATAATAAATAGTCAATATTTTTACTTAATTTATTGGATAAAATTTAGGGATCATTTATGTGAGTAAACGTTTATCAAGTTATATTAACTTACCGGGTGCATATGACAAAGATCAAGAAGTCTTATCTGGTAAGATCTAAGACAAAGACCGAGAGTCTTACCCGGTAAATGATAGTGAAGGCTCTCTTACAAGTTGCAACGGTTACTCGGTTAGCGTTTACCGAAAAATTGTTGCATTCAATAATATTTTGGTAGACTAAAATATTACCCAGTAAGTAAGTGATAATGTTACGGGTAAGCAGGGACGTACTCATAAATTTTTTTCATACGGTGACACCATATAAAAACATGGTTTTTATCGACGTGTCTTCATCTTTTTAGTTTTTACCAACGTTTCGTGGGATTTTTAAAGCTTTTTTGCTTGATTTTGAGGGATTTGTAAGTTTTTTTTTATCGATTTCGAGGGATTTTTTCCCCCTTTTTTTGGTTGATTTCAAATGTTTTGTTTTTTAGTTGATTACGAGGTACACTATAATTGCATTTTCTTGAAGTTTGCAAAATAATACGGTAGCATCTTCCAAAACGACACGTTTGCACCTTTCATGAACCTAAAATTTTTCACCTATCGCCAGAGAAATAATACGGTGCCACGTGCCACCGTGGGCACCATACCATGTCCGTCCATGCCGGTAAGCACTTTCTCTGTTAAGTGTTTGGTAAACGGCCCCTTAATCCATTAAAACGGTATCGTATACGACATTTTTATTAGTAAGTGCTTACCAACATGGACGAAGCCAATTTGAAACCAGAAGTGGCGTTGGCTCCCTCTCAAACTTCAAAATAAAACTTGAGATAGTTCTAAACCCCATTTGAAACTTTATTGTTCATATCAAATTCTTTTTTTTCGATGTAAATGTCAAGTTTTTTAAAGGTTCTAAAATAAACACGTTACTCTATGTAAAAAAACAAGTTACTAAATTGAAAACACAACTTTTTTAATATGAACATCATGTATTTTGAAAGGTCTTTTCTTATTTATATGATTATTTACACACATTTTGTATTTGTTTGTATAAATATACACATAGTTATGTTTATTAAATCACTCAAGTTTTTCAACTCTTTTTTACAACTATTTAGGATAGATATTTAATTAAGAATCATATATACTTAAAAAGGTTTTTCTTACATTTTCTCTAAGCACCCTGTAAATACATTTTCCGATTTCACCCGAGCTTATTGGGTAAGAGTCGTCACTCTTATTTACCGGGTAAGACTTTCAGTCCTTGTCATCGTTCTTACCGAGTAAGATTTTCAATCCTTGTCATGTTCATCTGATAAAATAAAGTGGGACGATAAGTACTAATGGAGAAGTGTTCAATGAACAACCCATAAGTTTTGATCACTAAAACAAACAAAATATAATGGCATGCTACCAGTTTTCTAAAATAAGATACATCTTTCGTTTATTTTCTTTAGTTGAGCTTGGTGGTTTTGTTTTTATTTAGCAGCCTCTCTTTGAAAGGTCTGGAGATTTGATGCACTTCTTCGAGCTTTGTATTTATGTCGTTTTTGATCGGTCTTATTGCACTAATCGAATCTTTAAAGTTTAGGTACACATGATTGTTATGGGCTTCGTCGTCGAAAGTAGTTTTTAATTCATGTTTTCTTTTTGCTTTCGGTTTTATTTGTTTTGATGCCATAGTTTTATCCTAAGACTTGTAAACATTCTCTTTGCGAGCATACTCCCACTTGATGGTTTTGGGGTTGCTATCTATTATCCAAAATGATTTATTCATATTTAAGAAACACTGAGTTTAAGTCTTCTTAATATACATATGCCCAACTGATAACCTTTGAAATTTCACATTATTGATGTGAAAATGAAGAAACAAAGTTTTCTCATACACAAATCATTCTTTGTTGCGGAAAACAAGGGTCTATGTTAGCTTTCAAACTGTCCCCATAATGGTCACAATATAGTAAGGCTGTGTGTATATGTTTGGATGACCATAAACTAGCTTTTTGAAACCCTACTTGGAGTAGCGTTTCAGTAGCTTTTTGTGAATATTCCAATATTGCTTCTTATTATTATTTACTAACTATTATTATTATAAATATTAATTTTTAAATTTAATTATTATTAATTAATAAAAGTTAATTAATATTAATTGAAAATTATTAAATTAAGTTTTAATTATATATTGATATTAATTTTTAATTATTTAGAGTTATTGTTAATCATATAAATTATTTTTATATATTTTATAATATTAATTAATATATTTTAATTACCAACTACTATTATCTTTTTAAGTATTATTTGATTATTTTTTTCATATAATATGTAACGGTTATTTAAAATCATAAGTTGATATATATTTTTTTTCTAAAACTTGTTTTAACAAATTAAAAATTTATGGTGTATATGTAATAATAAATTTTAAATTCTTTTAATTAACATGTTGTATTATTTAATTTTTCTTTACTACATTGGTTGTATTAATTAACATATTATATTTTTATAAATTTGTTTTAATTATATAATTAAATATCGTAACTGATAATTTTTTTGAAGATGTTCTTTTTGGTCATTTTACATGTTTATAAGCTAGTTTTGCCAAATGTGACTTTTTTATCAGCTAGCTTATGAGTCAATAGTTAGCTTATCAGCTAGTTTGCCAAACATAGCCTAAATTGTAGTGTCCTATAGCTGAATTTGAACCTGATATCTTGTTGTAGAAACTTCACACTCATTTCCGCGGCGGGGGGAGGAGGGGGGGGGGGGGCAATTTAACAAGAACAAACTCGTCTTTTTATGCCAATGGACTCCCCAAACCCCGTTTTCAGAAGCGTGTCCAAGCCAATATCAAGCGAAGAATTGAAGGTGATATCTATCTATAAGTTTCTATCATCGAAAGAGTATAACATAAATCTTCTTTTGGATGTTAAAGACTTGACAAATCATGAATCAAATTATCTGAACCTAGCCGAATTGGTCAACTATATATGTCTTTTTATCTTTTTTGTAAGTTCTTATTTTTACTAGTCAAAGTAGAAGATTGAAAATAAATAGATAGCATAGGTCAACAAAAACCAGCACGTTTGTATGTATATGGGGAAAATATAAGTTTGTGTAGCATTTATATTTTAAATATTGCATAAAAAATCTGCGAAATTGTTTTACTTTTAAGATAAAGTTAGTTGCATTCTATGATTTATTATTCTTTAGTTCTTTATATATAGTGGTATTTGAAATTATATTATGAGAGTTGAATATTTTTTAAATGATGATTTGTGATTGAGTTTAAATTGTCTTTAATTGATCGAAAACTGAAAATTGGAATACAAAAACGTGTAAGGACGGTATATTATTATATCAACTAATGGGGTTGTCTTATTTTGGATGACTCTTTTTTACAAAAAATGTCTTATTAGACAAAATCAATTGGAAAATAAATCATCAAAAATCAATTATTTATTTATATTAAAATCTCTCAACATGTTAAAGTGGAATAACTGTGAGTGTATGGTAAGATTTTAGAAAATTTTAAAATGGAAGGAGGTGAGTATAAAAGGATAGAACATTTTTATGAGATTTTATTGCTACATTATTTAAGGGGTTGTTTCTTTACCTCTTAATGGGTCCATTAAGAGGCAATCTCTAAATCGCTAAGAGGTGAATCTTGTTTGACAAAATAAAAATCTGTCTCTTAATAGTTCTAAAACCCTCTGAATGATTTTGTATCTTGTGCCTCTCTTAACCATTCAAACCCCTAATTTTATTCTAATATAAAAAATTGTAATGTATCAATAAGCATGCAACCACGACACTAGTAAGTTATAAAAATAGCATTTAGGGGGTGTTTGTGATTGTTTGTTTAAAACAACTTATCGGGCAAAAGGTTGATACCGGCAACCCTGACTGGCCCCATACCTGACTCTGCCTACTCGGGCATCCGTATGACGGTATGAGGGGGCATTTAGAGGCTCACTCAGCGGCTGTGGTTAGGGGGGGAGGGGTTGGGCTCGAACCCATGACCTATTAGTTATTGGGCAAGTCTCCCCGTCCCATTGCCAACTAAGCTACACGCCATAGGCATTTAAAACAACTTATGCTTTTGTGTAAAAGTGCTTATTAACTTATGTGGCAACATATCTCACTTAATTTAATTTAATTTAATGTTGTTGTTTTTATTTTATTTTATTAAATGTTTCCTTAACAAATCGTTGTCTTAATATTTATTCAATATAATAGTTAACTTTTTAATATAACAAACAATAAATACATGTATTTATTTTGGGAAATTAATTAAAATGGACAAAATTCAAAATTTGGTTACAAAAATACCCCCTCTCTCCTACTTTAGGAAAATACTCAATTTTACCGTGATATATTACCCTCGATCGCGGAAGTGGGGTGGGTTATTATACCCAAATTTGTTGTATATTTAAAGAATATATTTAAGTGGGGTGGGATCGCGGAAGTATGTGGGTTATACCCAAATTTGTTGTATATTCTCTAAAAATGTGGTGGGATGGCGGAAGTATGTGGGTTATACCCAAATTTTTAGACAATATATATATATATATATATAGAGAGAGGAAGGTTTAAACGAGGAGCGTACCAATTTAAGAGAACGTGAGGAGCACTCCCATGCTTCTGATCACATATGATTTACAACGCTAAAAAATCGGACATAATCGAATTTTCGCACAAAAGTAGCGCGACTTGGTTCGCGACGCGTGCAAGTCGCGGATCATTAATGATCCACAACTGCCAATCACATGTGATCCATAACTGTCGATTCTCATCCAGATCAGTTGTGAATCACATGTGATCCACAACTGCCAATCACATGTGATTCATAACTATCAATTGCTCCTCACGTTCTCTTAAATTGGTACGCTCCTCGTTTGAACTCGCCTCTATATATATATATATATATATATATATATATATATATATTTATATTTAAGTGGGTTTTGTTTACATATGCTTAATGGAGTGCATCGTGGACCTATCTCATTTTTAACTGGGTCCACGATCAAGGGTTAAATCGCGGGAAAATTGGGTAGTTTTGTAAAGTGGAAGAGAGATGAGGTACTTTTGTAACTGAATTTGAACTTCGTTTATTTTAATTAATTTCCCATTTATTTTACATGATAAAGAATAAACTATTTTAAAACAATTTTAATATCAATTTAGTAACGTCGTTCGATATGGCTATATTTGAGTTGCGTATTTTATATTGTTTTATACATTAAATGATTATTTTATCAAAGTATTTTTTGTTTTAAAGAAAATTAAAATTCTCAAAAAATGATATTTTGGTGATTTACCAATATTTTATTTCAATTCCAAACATATCTATACTATCTTATAAAGCATTTAGGATGAAAGTCTTAAAGTCTTAAAAACAATTTTTAATGCACAATGTACTATCTTTTAAAGCATAAAGTCTTAAAGTCTTAAAAAATTAATTTTATTTTTAAAAACTAAGCTGGCGATTTTAGTGTTAATAGTTATCTCTAACAGATTTTAGAATTTAAAAACTAAGCTGGCGATTTTAAAAACTAAGCTGGCGATTTTACCCTGGATATATGCATACATACCCTGGATAACAGATTTTAGAATTTAAAAACTTAATAGTTATCTCTAATCTTATTTTACCTCTTATATAATTCTCTGCTCCATTCACAGTTTTGCATCCCTGCTGCAAAAATAATTCTCTCCACTGGTAAGCTCTCTGCTGCTTCGTTTCCTGTGTGAATAATGCATTACCGGTCAGAAAGCTTTTTTCAATTGCCATTGGTTTATCATGGATTGTCGTTTGTCAAATTTGTTTTTGGAGCCAAAATTATTGATTTTTGGTTGAAATTCTTAAAGTCTTAAAAAATTAATTTTAATTTTAAAAACTAAGCTGTCGATTTTAGTGTTAATAGTTATCTCTAATCTTATTTTACCCTGGATATATGCATACATACCCTGGATAACAGATTTTAGAATTTAAAAACTTAATAGTTATCTCTAATCTTATTTTACCTCTTATATAATTCTCTGCTCCTTTCACAGTTTTGCATCCCTGCTGCAAAAATAATTCTCTCCACTGGTAAGCTCTCTGCTGTTAAATTTATTCATTATTAAGGAGTTTCTAAAATAACACATGTCACTATTATCTTATTTGAAGGATGCTGTTTCATTTACGGGTGAGAATGCAACTCCAAACAATGTAGATAACAGCACGGCAGATAGTCCGGTATCACAAGAAAAAACGTATCAGAAAAGGATATGTAAAGGTGTCGATCTGAAGCGTGATTTTGATGAAGTTTATGATGTCGATGATGCAATGAAAGGGTCAACAACAAAATCTCCTAAAACATGCATTCCTTCAAATGAGAAAGAAGAAGTCATTACAGATTTGATAATCCCCAAACTTGAGAAGTAATTTGTTTTTTCATGATGGAAAACTTTTCTAATTGTTTTGTTTACGATTTTTAGCGGTTTTCATTTTGTTTGAATTGTTTTTTTAAGACAAATTTCTAAATTATTATGGTTATTTGGTTATTTACTTTGTTTCATCTTTTATTTGGATTATATTAATATATTATATATTTGTTGGGAACTGAAGATATGCTAAGTATGGTTAATACTGCCAGAACTACATTAATACTGCCAGATCAACGTTAGTACTGCCAGAACAAAAATACTACTGCTAGATCAAGTGTAGTTACTACTGTCCGTGAAGAGTTACTACTGCCAGTGTTCTAGCCATTAATACTGCCATGTAGTTAATACTGCAGGTGTGGTTAATACTGCTTTGTAGTTAATACTGCTTTGTAGTTAATACTGCAAGTGTGGTTAATACTGCTTTGTAGTTAATACTGCCCTTGTAGTTAATACTGCAGGTGTGGTTAATACTGCTTTGTAGTTAATACTGCTTTGTAGTTAATACTGCTTTGCAGTTAATACTGCTGTGCAGTTAATACTGCTGTGCAGTTAATACTGCAGGTGTGGTTAATACTGCTTTGTAGTTAATACTGCTTTGTAGTTAATACTGCTTTGTAGTTTATACTGCTGTGCAGTTAATACTGCTTCGTAAAGCTCAGTTTGTTCTGAAAAGGCGAAGCTCAACCACTGATGCTTCCAAAAAGGGGAGTCAGAATCTGATATAAACATAGAGGATGCAAAAATTGAGGGGGGGTATGAATATAAGGTTGAGGGGGAGGATGAGCAGGGTACATAAGTTGAAAAGGAAGCTGAAAGTGAGAAAGCAACAGAAACGGAAACAGCAGCAGAAACGGTTACTGCTGCTAATATTACAAAGGAAGCAGAAAGGAAACAGCAGCAGAAACGGTTACTGCTGCTAATATTACAAAGGAAGCAGAAACAGAACCAGCAGCAGAAACGGTTACTGCTGCTGAGGTTGCAAAAGAAGTAGAAACAATTGATGCAACAGTTTCTGAAAGAGAGAAGGAGGCAGTACCTGCAACTAAAACCGAGATTGATGCAGAGATATTTTGGATTGTGAAGGAGAGTGTTGAAGCAGCAGCATTAAAGGTTACAATTACTGCTGCATTAAAGGTTCCATTAAGGGGCAGACTTTTTTTTGTCAAGCAAGATTCACCTCTTAGCGATTCAGAGGTGGCCTCTTAATGGAACTATTAAAAGGTAAACAAACGCCCAAAGAATCGCCTTCTTCTAGAGGGATCATCTAGGAAGCGAGTCGTTTGGGCTGTTTGGCTGTTGCTGAATGGTTTGGTGCAAAATGATTAAGTGGTCAGAATGATTAAGAGGCTCTTATGATAGAGTACAAAATGAAATATGGTTGTTTGCTTATTTTTCAGAATGAAATTAGGGCGCTAAATGGTTAAGGGAGGTCCAAGATACAAAATCATTAAGAGGGTTTTAGAACCATTAAGAGGCATACTTTTTTTTGCCAAACAAGATTCACTTCTTAGCGATTCAGAGATTGCCTCTTAATGAAACTATTAAGAGGTAAATAAACAACCCCTTAAAGTACCTTTATCAGCTCCATCGTCTGGCTAGCAGTCTCTCTCTGTGAATCTGCACTCTGGCATTAAAGAACACAAAGATTGAAAATTTGAAACAGAGAAACACAACACCAGAGAGTAAACCAAACATAACCAGTATATTGACTCATATTGATACTAGAAAGTATTACTTCTAATGTATGAATTGCTAAGGACAACTAACTTATGGTAAAATAAATAATTTTGAAGAAACAAACATCAAATCGATTTCGAGAGGTGATGAATGCTACCTCGATTTGGAGAAGGCGATGAGAAATCATCCAGAGGTCCCAGGTGCCAAGAAACCAAGGGGGTAGGTAGTGCTTTTGCTAGGCAAGAGACACCTGCTAACACTTCCAATGATCCTTTAAAGGAGGTAAACACTCCTAAACAGGGTGAGGATAGATATACGTACGAGGAATTGATGGAAACCATAGCAAACATCAACATTGAGGTAATGGATCAGCAGAAGGAGATAGATGAGCTTAAAAAGGTGGTTCTTTATCAAAACACCAAGATAGAGAAGAATAAGAAGATGATCACAAAGCTGCTACAAAGAAGAAAGAAAGCTCAGTTTGTTCTGAAAAGGCGAAGCTCAACCACTGATGCTTCCAAAAAGGGGGAGTCAGAATCTGATATAAACATGGAGGATGCAAAAATTGAGGGGGAGTATGAGTATAAGGTTGAGGGGGAGGATGAGCAGGGTACAGAAGTTGAAAAGGAAGCTGAAAGTGAGAAAGCAACAGAAACGGAAACAGCAGCAGAAACGGTTACTGCTGCTAATATTACAAAGGAAGCAGAAACGGTTACTGCTGCTAATATTACAAAGGAAGCAGAAACAGAACCAGCAGCAGAAACGGTTACTGCTGCTGAGGTTGCAAAAGAAGTAGAAACAATTGATGCAGCAGTTTCTGAAAGAGAGAAGGAGGCAGTACCTGCAACTAAAACCGAGATTGATGCAGAGATATTTTGGATTGTGAAGGAGAGTGTTGAAGCAGCAGCATTAAAGGTTACAATTACTGCTGCATTAAAGGTTCCATTAAGGGGCAGACTTTTTTTTGTCAAGCAAGATTCACCTCTTAGCGATTCAGAGGTGGCCTCTTAATGGAACTATTAAAAGGTAAACAAACGCCCAAAGAATCGCCTTCTTCTAGAGGGATCATCTAGGAAGCGAGTCGTTTGGGCTGTTTGGCTGTTGCTGAATGGTTTGGTGCAAAATGATTAAGTGGTCAGAATGATTAAGAGGCTCTTATGATAGAGTACAAAATGAAATATGGTTGTTTGCTTATTTTTCAGAATGAAATTAGGGCGCTAAATGGTTAAGGGAGGTCCAAGATACAAAATCATTAAGAGGGTTTTAGAACCATTAAGAGGCATACTTTTTTTTGCCAAACAAGATTCACTTCTTAGCGATTCAGAGATTGCCTCTTAATGAAACTATTAAGAGGTAAATAAACAACCCCTTAAAGTACCTTTATCAGCTCCATCGTCTGGCTAGCAGTCTCTCTCTGTGAATCTGCACTCTGGCATTAAAGAACACAAAGATTGAAAATTTGAAACAGAGAAACACAACACCAGAGAGTAAACCAAACATAACCAGTATATTGACTCATATTGATACTAGAAAGTATTACTTCTAATGTATGAATTGCTAAGGACAACTAACTTATGGTAAAATAAATAATTTTGAAGAAACAAACATCAAATCGATTTCGAGAGGTGATGAATGCTACCTCGATTTGGAGAAGGCGATGAGAAATCATCCAGAGGTCCCAGGTGCCAAGAAACCAAGGGGGTAGGTAGTGCTTTTGCTAGGCAAGAGACACCTGCTAACACTTCCAATGATCCTTTAAAGGAGGTAAACACTCCTAAACAGGGTGAGGATAGATATACGTACGAGGAATTGATGGAAACCATAGCAAACATCAACATTGAGGTAATGGATCAGCAGAAGGAGATAGATGAGCTTAAAAAGGTGGTTCTTTATCAAAACACCAAGATAGAGAAGAATAAGAAGATGATCACAAAGCTGCTACAAAGAAGAAAGAAAGCTCAGTTTGTTCTGAAAAGGCGAAGCTCAACCACTGATGCTTCCAAAAAGGGGGAGTCAGAATCTGATATAAACATGGAGGATGCAAAAATTGAGGGGGAGTATGAGTATAAGGTTGAGGGGGAGGATGAGCAGGGTACAGAAGTTGAAAAGGAAGCTGAAAGTGAGAAAGCAACAGAAACGGAAACAGCAGCAGAAACGGTTACTGCTGCTAATATTACAAAGGAAGCAGAAACGGTTACTGCTGCTAATATTACAAAGGAAGCAGAAACAGAACCAGCAGCAGAAACGGTTACTGCTGCTGAGGTTGCAAAAGAAGTAGAAACAATTGATGCAGCAGTTTCTGAAAGAGAGAAGGAGGCAGTACCTGCAACTAAAACCGAGATTGATGCAGAGATATTTTGGATTGTGAAGGAGAGTGTTGAAGCAGCAGCATTAAAGGTTACAATTACTGCTGCATTAAAGGTTCCATTAAGGGGCAGACTTTTTTTTGTCAAGCAAGATTCACCTCTTAGCGATTCAGAGGTGGCCTCTTAATGGAACTATTAAAAGGTAAACAAACGCCCAAAGAATCGCCTTCTTCTAGAGGGATCATCTAGGAAGCGAGTCGTTTGGGCTGTTTGGCTGTTGCTGAATGGTTTGGTGCAAAATGATTAAGTGGTCAGAATGATTAAGAGGCTCTTATGATAGAGTACAAAATGAAATATGGTTGTTTGCTTATTTTTCAGAATGAAATTAGGGCGCTAAATGGTTAAGGGAGGTCCAAGATACAAAATCATTAAGAGGGTTTTAGAACCATTAAGAGGCATACTTTTTTTTGCCAAACAAGATTCACTTCTTAGCGATTCAGAGATTGCCTCTTAATGAAACTATTAAGAGGTAAATAAACAACCCCTTAAAGTACCTTTATCAGCTCCATCGTCTGGCTAGCAGTCTCTCTCTGTGAATCTGCACTCTGGCATTAAAGAACACAAAGATTGAAAATTTGAAACAGAGAAACACAACACCAGAGAGTAAACCAAACATAACCAGTATATTGACTCATATTGATACTAGAAAGTATTACTTCTAATGTATGAATTGCTAAGGACAACTAACTTATGGTAAAATAAATAATTTTGAAGAAACAAACATCAAATCGATTTCGAGAGGTGATGAATGCTACCTCGATTTGGAGAAGGCGATGAGAAATCATCCAGAGGTCCCAGGTGCCAAGAAACCAAGGGGGTAGGTAGTGCTTTTGCTAGGCAAGAGACACCTGCTAACACTTCCAATGATCCTTTAAAGGAGGTAAACACTCCTAAACAGGGTGAGGATAGATATACGTACGAGGAATTGATGGAAACCATAGCAAACATCAACATTGAGGTAATGGATCAGCAGAAGGAGATAGATGAGCTTAAAAAGGTGGTTCTTTATCAAAACACCAAGATAGAGAATGTTAGACAACCTAAAGGGGGGGGGGGTAAGGTTGTATTTTAAATCTTTTTCTTTCAAAAATACAGAATAAATAAAGCAGAGTATAAATAAATAAGTATACAACAATTATATAAACAGATATAATTTAAATGCACAGCGGAAATGTAAATAGATAAGGGAAAGAGAATACTTGACAACGGAATTTTTAAAGTGGTTCACCAAACACAAAGTTGGCTAGTCCACCTCGAGAAAATAACACTTCTCGGAGATCCAATACGAACGTGTTCTTTATGGTAGAAACACAAACCTTAATACAAATAATATTGTCACGAATATCTCTACTCAGATGAGAGATTTATATGGATCACTCACTCTATTCAAACACTTACAAGAGGGTATAATTTTAATATGATAATCACTCTTGTAAAATATTAATCACTTGGATTTTTAGAGAGAGTTTGATCACTTGAGTTGTTTTGCTGATTCAACTAATCAAGAGATTTTAATCTGCTATCAACTCAAGATTTCTTGCTCAAAAATATTTTTATAAATTATAACTGATTGAGAGAAGAAACAGCAGAGTATTGATCAAATGCTGAGGAGGAAATTAATTGCTGGTTGGTGTGTTAAATGCTGAGGAGGAAGCTTGATATTTATACTAGAGCTGCAACGGAAACTTCCTGTGTATTCTGACATGTGAACAGTACGGACAAAGGGAGCATGGCACGCAGGGGCTTCTTTTGGCTGCAACAACTCCTTTGCATTTAATGCAAACAGTGAAATGAGATATAAAAACAGATTTGTTTGAGTTGACAAAACAAAAAGAATTAATTAAATAAAACTTTAGTTTTAAATAGAATAGTAATGATGACAAACAAAAAATATAATATATATATATATATCATACGATTTATATATATAAAAAAAATATGTATTGTATATATATTTGATTCAAATATATTTATATAGATACGAAATATCCAAGTGATAAAGTATTTTAGGGTGTTTATCATTTTAAAATAAAATGACGTAAAACTTCAGTCTTGGATTCTTCAGATAAAAAATTATCGAGAACATTAAATATCTGCACACTCAGATAAAATATTAGATAACAAATAATGCGGTGTGTTTTGTAATCATCAAAATAAATATAGAGATGTGATTTTATGTGTACCAAAAATATATCACAATATTTAAAGCTGGGTACACTTGCACCAACAATCTCCCCCTTTTTGATGATGACAAACACAACGCTAAACACGAGAGCATACTCGGTTTCTCTCCCCCTTTTGTCGAAGCAAAAAGGGTTTAAGAAAATCGCTTATGCTCCCCCTCGAAAGATGCTCCCCCTCAAAAGATGAAATATTTGAGAGTTAGTATTTATCAAGGGTTATACTCAAGCATGCCTAAACCAAGCCTTAATTTAAAGAACGCTTTTTTGTTAAGGGCTTTTGTGAAAATATCGGCCAAATTATCTTCCGAATCAACCTTTTCAAGCACGATTTTGCCTTTTTGAACATTATCTCGTAAAAAGTGATGTCTCAATTCAATATGTTTTGTACGAGAGTGTAAAACAGGATTTTTACTTAGATTTATGGCACTTGAGTTATCACACATAATTGGAATTTTGGTTAGATGTACCTCAAAGTCGGTAAGTGTGTGTTTCATCCAAAGAACTTGAGCACATGCTCTTGCGGCGGCTACATATTCCGCTTCGGTGGTAGACAAAGCTACGGATTGTTGTTTCTTAGAGAACCAAGATACAAGTGAGAGACCTATAAAGGCACATACCCCACTAGTACTCTTTCGGTCAACAATAGATCCACCAAGATCGGAATCGGCGAAACACGTTACTTCTAACTCGGGTTTCTTTGCGTACCATAAGCCAAGATTAGTAGTACCTCGTAAATATCGAAAAGTACGCTTGACAGCTTCATAGTGAGTTTGTTTAGGTGAAGATTGAAAGCGAGCACATAAACATACACTAAACATAATATCAGGTCTACTAGCAGTTAAATATAACAAGCTACCAATCATACCACGATAAATCTTTTCATTAAAATCGTTTCCCTCCTCGTCACTTGATAAATGCAAATTTGTGGTCATTGGAGTTTCAACGGGTTTGACATTTTCAAAGTTAAACTTTTTCAACATATCTTTACAATATTTAGATTGACTAATAAAAATACCAGTTCACATTGTTTTATTTGCAATCCTAAGAAGTATTTTAACTCTCCCATCATGCTCATTTCAAACTCGCTTGTCATTTTCGCAGAAAATTCATTACACAGTTTTTCATTAGTGGAACCAAAAATAATATCATCAACATATACTTGCACAACTACAATATCATTTTGAACATATTTCACAAATAAAGTATTATCAATTTTACCCATAATATAACCACTAGAAATTAAAAAGGTTTTTAATCTATCATACCACGCACGCGGAGCCTGCTTTAAACCATAAAGCGCCTTTTTCAATTTATAAACATGTGTCGGGTTTTCAAAACTTTCAAAACCGGGAGGTTGAGAAACGTATACCTCCTCATTTATAATACCATTTAAGAAAGCACTTTTAACATCCATTTGAAATAATTTAAAATCTTTAGCATTTGCAAAAGCGAGAAGCATTCGAATAGACTCCAACCTTGCAACCGGTGCAAAGGTTTCGTCATAATCTATACCTTCTTGTTGACTGTACCCCTTGGCAACTTATTTCGGAAGATTCAGAGGTGGCCTCTTAATGGAACTATTAAAAGGTAAACAAACGCCCAAAGAATCGCCTTCTTCTAGAGGGATCATCTAGGAAGCGAGTCGTTTGGGCTGTTTGGCTGTTGCTGAATGGTTTGGTGCAAAATGATTAAGTGGTCAGAATGATTAAGAGGCTCTTATGATAGAGTACAAAATGAAATATGGTTGTTTGCTTATTTTTCAGAATGAAATTAGGGCGCTAAATGGTTAAGGGAGGTCCAAGATACAAAATCATTAAGAGGGTTTTAGAACCATTAAGAGGCATACTTTTTTTTGCCAAACAAGATTCACTTCTTAGCGATTCAGAGATTGCCTCTTAATGAAACTATTAAGAGGTAAATAAACAACCCCTTAAAGTACCTTTATCAGCTCCATCGTCTGGCTAGCAGTCTCTCTCTGTGAATCTGCACTCTGGCATTAAAGAACACAAAGATTGAAAATTTGAAACAGAGAAACACAACACCAGAGAGTAAACCAAACATAACCAGTATATTGACTCATATTGATACTAGAAAGTATTACTTCTAATGTATGAATTGCTAAGGACAACTAACTTATGGTAAAATAAATAATTTTGAAGAAACAAACATCAAATCGATTTCGAGAGGTGATGAATGCTACCTCGATTTGGAGAAGGCGATGAGAAATCATCCAGAGGTCCCAGGTGCCAAGAAACCAAGGGGGTAGGTAGTGCTTTTGCTAGGCAAGAGACACCTGCTAACACTTCCAATGATCCTTTAAAGGAGGTAAACACTCCTAAACAGGGTGAGGATAGATATACGTACGAGGAATTGATGGAAACCATAGCAAACATCAACATTGAGGTAATGGATCAGCAGAAGGAGATAGATGAGCTTAAAAAGGTGGTTCTTTATCAAAACACCAAGATAGAGAATGTTAGACAACCTAAAGGGGGGGGGGGGGGGGGGGGGTAAGGTTGTATTTTAAATCTTTTTCTTTCAAAAATACAGAATAAATAAAGCAGAGTATAAATAAATAAGTATACAACAATTATATAAACAGATATAATTTAAATGCACAGCGGAAATGTAAATAGATAAGGGAAAGAGAAACGGAAACAGCAGCAGAAACGGTTACTGCTGCTAATATTACAAAGGAAGCAGAAACGGTTACTGCTGCTAATATTACAAAGGAAGCAGAAACAGAACCAGCAGCAGAAACGGTTACTGCTGCTGAGGTTGCAAAAGAAGTAGAAACAATTGATGCAGCAGTTTCTGAAAGAGAGAAGGAGGCAGTACATGCAACTAAAACCGAGATTGATGCAGAGATATTTTGGATTGTGAAGGAGAGTGTTGAAGCAGCAGCATTAAAGGTTATAAAAGAAGCAGTAACAGCTATAGCAGCAGAAATGGTTATTGCTGCTGAAAAACATAAGGCAGCAGAAATCATCCCTGAAGCAGCAGAAACTAAGGAAACAACTGAAACCACTCCTGAAGCTGCTAAATCACTCAAAAGAACCAAAATGGTGTCAAGCAAAAGACCAAGAACAAAGTCCATAGCTTCAAAGAAGAAATTTGTAAAGAAGCCCAGAGTGGAACCCATCATAGAAGAAGCTAAAGAGGAAGTTGTGAAAGAGAAAGATGATCAAAAGGCTGCTGAAGAAGAAGTGGCAACCTCATCAGGTCAACCAAGCAATGTACAATCACAATCAAATGCACAATGTGATATGTATATTACTGTGGTTGATACTAATCCAATTAAAGTTAAACCATTAGCTTCTATGGCTCCTGAGATCATCTTCTGGGACACATTGAAAGAAGGGAGAAAGGAGTACATTAGAATAAAGAGAGCAGATGGAAAGTTTGAAGTCTGTTCTACATGGGGAAGACTCATCAGAACATGCTCAAGATCTGACATAGAAGAGATGTTCAAGGTTGGAATGAGGCTATATGGAAACATGCTGACAGAGCAAGGTATGTCTATCACCAAGATGGTTCTTGAATACTTGTGCTTAATGTTCAAACCAGAAGCAGTTCAGTATTTGATAGCAAGGAATTTTCAAGTCATTACCAACTGGATGCTCATTGAGAATTGTGGAGTGTATGTCATCACTCTTGATCATACATTTCATGAATATTATTTGGTAGATGTAGTATACAAACACAGCATGAAAAGGTTGACTGGAATGCTGCATGCTAAGTTGGTAAGTGACAAAGATTCTGAGATGGCAAGATATCTGGTAAGAAGGACTCTCAATCAAAGTCTGGGATTGAATCCTGATCTAGGCATGCATGATTAGGTTTTGGAAGCATCATCTGAAAAACTTGACTTCTCTTTCTAAAAGTCAAGTTAGGGGGAGATTGTTGGGAACTGAAGATATGCCAAGTATGGTTAGTACTGCCAGAACTACATTAATACTGCCAGATCAACGTTAGTACTGCCAGAACAAAGATACTACTGCTAGATCAAGGTTAGTACTGCTGAGACATTAATGCTGCTGAAACAATGTTAATACTGCTGGTATATTACTACTGCTAGAACATTATTAATACTGCTGGAACAATGTTAGTACTGCTGGTGTCTTACGAAAACTGTTAGTGCTGCTTATGCATATCGAAGTTAATACTGCTGGAACATCATTAGTACTGCTTGAGGAAAATGAAGTTAATACTGCTTGGGATCAGAACATGGAATGCGAGATTGAAGGAGATAAAGATGGAATGAATCTTTTTATTCATTTGGTTCCCATGCTCAATGTAAATTCACATATCAAAGTAACTAGAAAGATTGGCTGTTTGGCAGTTGCTGAATGGTGTGGTGCAGAATGATTAAGTGGTCAGAATGATTAAGAGGATCTTATGATATAGTACAATATGAAATAGGATCGTTTTGTAATTGTTTAGAATGAAATTAGAGTGCTAAATGGTTAAGGGAGGCCCACGATACAAAATCATTCAGAAGGTTTTAGAACCATTAAGGGGCAAACTTTTTTTTGTTAAGCAAGATTCACCTAAAAGCGATTCAGATGTTGCCTCTTAATGGAACTATTAAAAGGTAAACAAACGGCCAAAGAATCGCCTTTTTCTAGAGGGATCATCTAGGAAGCGAGTTGTTTGGGGTGTTTGAAACAGACCATAACAAGTAAACAATCAACTTCCATGAATAATCAATATTTCATAGTTTTAATTTTAGTGAATAAATGATATTACAAAATTAATTTTAATTTTAAAAACTAAGCTGGCGATTTTAGTGTTATCTATAGCTTGCGATTTTAGTGTTATCTATAGCTGGCGATTTTAGAATTTAAAAACTTAATAGTTATCCAGAGGTATATCACGTGGCACTACAAAGATATTAGTGAAGCCTACCAAAAAGTTCAAACCGAAGGGAGTTTACACATCAAATGTGGTTTATCGAGAGGTTTTGAGTGATGATTGTATATGATTAAAGCATGATTGTAATTTCTATTTTGTTTAAACAAAAATTTAGACATAAAAGACTTCAGTTATAAACCAAACCCAAACCGTATGAATATTGCATGATTGTAATTTCTATTTTTATTTTTTGCTTACATTTATTTGAATATTGCATCCCGCCGCATTGCGCGGGTACTAAACTAGTATTTTGTAAACCAAATAGACATATTCAAATTTCTTAACATACTCCATTGTAATATTTGTCATTCAAATGAATGATCAAACTTGACAACCTTGCGTTCTAATTCTTTCAAAGTCAAACTCATATAACAGGTTTACTCTATCCAAAAATATTATATGAACCAAACATCATCCAAAAACATTCTAAAATTTTGTTGAAATAAAAAGTTACTTAAAATTCTCATTTTCTCTATTTCAACTTTTTAAGAAAGCTCTTGAAAATGATGTTTTACTATTTACCCATTCTTGACCTTTAATCCTAAAATGGCCTGCATGTCATCAAAACCATTTATTTTGGTCTCTTTATGTAAACAACATTTATTCTCTTTTGTTGCTGGTCTATGTTGAATGACATGATACAAAAGGCACAAGAAAAATTTAAATACAAGTAATGCTCTTGTATGTAAGCACATTTTTTATAATTTTTTGTATTTACATTAATTAGGTGTCTAAATTAAATTGTGTATACTTTAAATAATTCCATAAATCTCTGGAGAGACGACGAGGAAAATCTCCAATGAATTTCGAGGGACTGGAACTAGTGATCAATGTTGAGGAGTCTTAAAAGTCTAAACGTTTATTATCAGTGAGTTAATTAACCCCTTAAGATTACTTGGCAGTTCAATAAACTTGAACCCATTTTTTTGTAACACTCTCAACTCCTTTTGAAGGTATACAACATACTTATTACGATTCAACATTAAAAATATGAACATAATCACAACTTAAATAATACGTAGCGAAAATATTTTACAGCTAAAAACTAGCATAACATTTCAAGACTTGAACAACTTATAAGTCTAATAAAACGTGATCCTAAACCTGAAGCATAAATTAAATCGACGTGATAACGATAAATGAAATCGACCAATTATGGCGGGTCTAGACTTTCTTCTTGACTTTATTAACTCATGACTTCACCATCCCTAAGATTTAGACAACTAGTTAGCTGATATTCGTATCATGTAACACATATACTAAAATGTTACTCTTTGAAAATTTGTCAAGTACAAAATACATTTGTTTTCTATAGATATTTCGATCCTCCTGATATGACATGGGTCACCGAACTCCTTCTAGAATAGCTTTGGAAGAACTTTGGGCAACATTCTGTCCTCAAGAGTCATGACCGTTAGTGCTTGATCAACGTTGGAAATGGAATCGCCGAATCCCCCCTTGAAAATCGAACAGTCGACGATACTCATGAAGATACGGACGAAAGGCGTCGGGCGAAAACAAGGAATCAATTGAAAATTTTGGGGTTTGGACTTTGGCGGCTTGCAACTATAGTCTCTTAACCTTGGGCCTGTGTGTATAAAAAAGCCCAACTCCTAAATTATATAACCTGATTACCCAAAAGTCCAAAACTAATAATAATAGATAAAAATTTGATGCCCCCTGGGCTTTGATGTCCTGTGCGACCGCGATAACATAGTCCAATATGATCGCGATAATGTCACCATGTTTCCGATTACTATAGTCATTGGCGCGCCAACATGTGCACTAATTTAATTTTATAAAACAGTTCATTGGTGTTAACTATGTGCATCAATTTATTCTTAATTATTGAAATCTATGAATTAAGTCCATGTAGTCATTTTTGTAATAAATTAAGAAAATGATGTGTAATGAACAATAATAAACATGGTAAAGTTGAAAAAAAATAAGGAGCCTAAAATACAATGAAGTAACATACAACTGAAAACTACCTATGTATCCTTAATCATTGACTCTAACATTTGAAGTAAACATGATTAAAGAATGATTATGATTGGTCCAACGAGTTCACAAAATTTAACATCATTTCAGTTTATTTAAGGTAATATCGCAATTAATTAATACAGAAAAAATTAAAGAAATGGAGTAGGAGGGGTATAATGGTCCTTTTGTGATTCAATCTGAAAAAGGAAATCAGATAAAATCCCTTGTTTTTAGGGGACGTGAAACCAATTAATGCAAATCTTTTCATTTTGTTACCAAGATTAGAAGATCATTTTCAACTATTTCAATATTTTATCGATACTTACTCATCGTAGTGAAACAAGACTGCAAATTACTGTATGGGTATGATCAATTTCATGAAATCATAGTGAATTTGGTGGGTAAACGATGGCAAACAATGTTGGACATGAACTTCATGAAATCATAATGAAATTCATTATTAGTATGGTGAAATTCATGAAACAATGTGAATTTGGTGGGTAAACGATGTCCAACATAGAATGAAACAATAGTGAAATTGGTTTATGAGTATGATGAAATTGATTAACCTGATGCAATGCCATGAAAGCATGATGAATGATAATTCAAACCTAAAGAAATTTTAATTGAAAAACGATGAAACATAATGGAAAGTGTAATGAAATCATTGTGACATAATAATAAACAATTTCATAATGAAATAATTTCACTTACCAAAAACATCAACAACTTGGTTTCATAAATTGTCTAAAAATTACTACCCAAGAACAACACCTTTCGGTGACGGGGGAGACCCGATTCCATCGAAAGTGACGGGCACACAAAGTTAAGTCACTCGTGATGTTACTGGATTACACCTCAAGTCCCGACCTTAGTTCCCATGCCATAAAGACATCACAACCTCAAGCCATAAATAGATTGCCTTTATTGCATATCCCGTAGAGTTGCACCTCAAGGACTTACAGGGGACCATAGTGCATATCCAGTCTAGACGAGTTTCACCTTAGGGACTCCCGCGTCCCCTATTGCCTACTCGCTAGTGGCCCCACGGCCTGACGCATATATCCATGCGTTCCCACAGTCCACTCCTCGTGCACAAAGAGATGGACCATCAAATAAAGACTGACTCACGTGCCTATGGATCCAATGCAACACAGTCTACCAAAACATGCTCAACCCGAAATGACAGAAGCACCCAAGCATGTAAATATCAATAATGAGCAATAAAATGCATCAAGTTGCAATAAATGCAAACCATAAATAAAACTCCACATTGAACCATTTAAAACCGGACAAATGTCCCCAAACTTTCTCAAAGACAAACCCGAGCAAAATGCTCCAAACTCGCTAGACCCATAAATAAGGGTCATCATTGCATAAAATGTGTTTAAACATTGTTTAGGTAAACAAGTACCCCCAAATCATCCTCGACTCCAAAACTCGACACGGTTTAAACAAAAGGGTTTCCCGAAGAACTCATACCCTTATAATTCTCAAAATAACTCTTGACACTAAATCGTGTATTTCTCAAATGGTTTATAAAATCAATTACACTAACATGATTAAACCATCAAATAGACAACATTTTGAGCAATTAATCTTTTAAAGACATATTATGATTTCTAACCATCCAAATATCCAAAAGCCCCAAATATGGGTGTTTTACACATTTATGAAGATGAACACTTCAAACGAGTTAAACTCATCAAATAACTCATCAATTTATAATTTTAAGTAAAACACACAATCATTTGGATAATACTATTTTTGGCATGTACAAAGTTTTCACAAATCAACTTGAACTCACCTTACTAGATTTAGGCTAAATCTAGAATTTCTCCAAACGTAAGCTCCTTTGACGAAGGTTGTATCCTCAAGCCAAAACCTCCAAAAATCTAAATTCATAACTTCCAACCATGAGTATTCATATTCAACCACTTTAAAACCATTCCCCAAACATCTTATATCAAAATCTTCATTTTGACCAAAATCCCAATATTAACCTAACTTCTCCAAAATCATCCAAACCAAAATTGGAGAAACAAAACACTAGGAGATCATCAATGGAACATTTATAACTCGTATGAAAGTATAGAAGCTAGGAGGATGAACTCACCACTTAGGTTTTGATAAAAACCTAGAAAACCCCAAAAATCTTTAGTGTTGTGGATGAAACTTGCTCTTGCATCAATAAATGAAACTACTAGAATAAAATGGAGAAGGAACACATTAATCTCCATGAAAAAGCCCCAAAATCGGTTAGGGTTTGTGAGGGAGAAAGGGAAAACGATTTGGGAGAGAAAGGAAAAAGATTTGAGAGACTTACCACCACCAAACACCCTTGAATCTTCCTATGAACTTCAAAACTCTTTCTAGATCCTTGAATAGCTCTAAAAAACGGAACCATAGCAACTTGAATCGCCAAAATCGGAGTTGAAATGAGAGAGGTATGAAGAAAATGAAGTTTGAGGTGTGAATTTCGTATTTGACAGCAACCAGGCACCCGTCCACGACTATGACACGCGACAATGACATGGTCATAGTCGCTGGTCATAGTCGCACAAGGTGTACCGAACCATGTACCCTTGTGTAACGTCCCAAAATTTCAAGCAAATTTAAAATTTTAAATAAACATTTCATTTATAACAACTCATTAAATGCTCCCAACGTTTCGTTTGCAACTCATAATTAATATATTCATAATAAAAACCAGCGGAATAAACGTTTAATTATTAACAACCATAAAGCAACCAGCTCTCCTCGCGCGCCAGTGTGTACTCGTCACGCCTTGGAGTCGCCCGCACCTGAAACCACAGTTTATTGGGAAAGGGTAAGCACGAAGCTTAGTGAATTCAAACACCATAAATAACACAGTTATTTCCACACCACCATAAACAGATAATTGCACATAAACATCATACAAGTCTACGAACAAATCATAGACATGCATACTCACACCAACCCACCTAATAGGCAAACGTCGGTCCCACCGACCACACGACAACCGTGCAAACGCAACCCGGCACCCCCGGGTTCATACGCCGCCCGCGTATACAACCTTCGCAACCCGGCACCCCCGGGTTCATACGCCACCCGCGTATACAACCTTTGGCCCCACCAAGTCACTACGCCTCGACTCCTACTCCTCCAAATCTCTCCGATCCACTAACGTCATCCGGACATTTAAACCTCTTAGGCAAGTTGGGAAATTACGTCAAATAATCCCTACGATTTTTCCTAAAATCAAAGTCGGCTCTATAAGCCTATGATTCTAGCACAATCATCCATCTTGGCCCGACACAAACATCATCCTCATCGTCACTCCAAGTGATTAATACTAGAATCGTCCTTTTATTCCCACGACTACTAATTTACATCCTTCGTCACTACCCTAACGATCATCCCATCAAAGCACATCAAGTACACACCTGTACCAGTGGATCTACTATAGTTGTCTCTCCTCGTGACGGCTATTCTGGGTAGATAATACAACGCGTTATCAGCACATAACAACGCACACTAACAACACTCACGCCCAACTCCTTGGGTTCCTCGCGACTTCCCCGACTCGAGCATTGATCATGTGCCTCCGGTAGTAGGAGCTCTACTACTACCATCCACACCTATCATCGCCCGTTCCGAGTTCCATCCCAAGGGGTCCAAGTAGTCCCTTGCCGATAACTATACCCATATGCCCGCATCAGCATATGTACGCACTTTTCCTAGCTCCCTAGGAATTCCACCCCCAAACACTACCCTTGCTACAACGAAATTTCTACTAGTCATGACGAGTCGCCTCGCGAATGCACAGTCGCACACAGTGCAAACCAGATAGACATTCGAATGTAAGGTTCTATCCTACAACGGTTGGACTCAAACAAGAGCTGCGCAATAGAACTAAATCCGACATTCTAAGGCTATTCGGTTCCTACCGCATACGACCTATAGTGCATTCACCTAACAACCTATCAAGGCTAGCATAACCTCCTATTAGCAAGCAACAAACATGCAACACAGTGTAATAAGCACCAAGCAATTTAGCATACATACTCCTATGTTCTAGAAAGCAATCTAGCACACATACTCATACATAAACACCCTTCCCAGCTCTCTAGGAACTTCCTCTTATCCCACTACCCTTGCTACTACCGAATCCCTACTAATTATAATGAGCGACCTCGCGAATACCCGATTATATGCAGTGCGAAATAAATAGACATTCGAATACAAGATTCTATCCTAGAACGGTTGGACTCAAACAAGAGCTGCGCAATAGAACTAAATCGAATATTCTAAGGCTATAAATCTCTTACTGCATACAACCTAGAGGGCATCCACTTAGTAACCTATCATAATTAGCATAAATTCCTAATAGCAAGTAGTTCAACATACAACATAGTGTCCACAACAGGCAATCTAGCATGCATACTCTATGATCTAGAAAGCAATAAAACACTAAGTATTGTACCTTTCCCCTTTGGCTCCGGCTGACTGTACACACTGCGCCTCCGATCACCGTTTCTCAACGGATCTTTCCTTCGATTTATTTCCCAAAAACTTTAAAGAAATTTTTTATAGCCGCAAACTTGAGATCAAACACACCGAAATGCGTTTGATTCACTCAAGCCGTGCTCTGATACCAAGTTGTAACGTCCCAAAATTTCAAGCAAATTTAAATTTTTAAATAAACATTTCATTTATAACAACTCATTAAATGCTCCCAACGTTTCGTTTGCAACTCATAATTAATATCTTCATAATAAAAACCAGCGGAATAAACGTTTAATTATTAACAACCATAAAGCAACCAGCTCTCCTCGCGCGCCAGTGTGTACTCGTCACGCCTTGGAGCCGCCCGCACCTGAAACCACAGTTTATTGGGAAAGGGTAAGCACGAAGCTTAGTGAATTCAAACACCATAAATAACACAGTTATTTCCACACCACCATAAACAGATAATTGCACATAAACATCATACAAGTCTACGAACAAATCATACCATATAATAGGCAAACGTCGGTCCCACCGACCACACGACAACCGTGCAAACGCAACCCGTCACCCCCGGGTTCATACGCCGCCCGCGTATACAACCTTCGCAACCCGGCACCCCCGGGTTCATACGCCACCCGCGTATACAACCTTTGGCCCCACCAAGTCACTACGCCACCCGCGTATAAAATCTCCGGCCCCGCCGGATCCTCGGTCCCACCGAGTTAACGTAACAACATAGTATCAACTAGACACCCCACTATCTGGTTCCACAACACAATCACATAAAGCTACCACACACGTACTATAGCAATGATAAAACAACCGTTATTAGGTCCGACTAGACACCCCACGATTTAACCCCACACCACAAGCAAATAGAACTACCACACATACACACAACGTAATGTAAAAATAACCGACATTAGTTATAGTGAGAGAACTCACCTCGAATGCGCGCCTAGCTTAACAATACAATTCAAGCTTCACAATTACGGTCACTTCCCAGCACCTAAACGCATGTTAAAACGTGTCAATACGAGACCCGGATCCTACGACACGACACACGCTTAAACCGTCACTAAAACTATTTTCCGTTCTCACTAAACAGGTCTGTTCGGGACCTATTTCGACCCCTTTAAACCCAGAAAATTCCCAATATTATTTCATGATTAGAAAGTACTCTGATATAGGGTTTCAAGGATATATTATAGGCCTCCTAACGATTTTTCTACAATTTATTATGAATTAAATACGAACGACTACCAAAACTGCCAGTTTTCGGTCCAGCCTGCACAAACAGCCCAATACAGCCTAGCTACGGGCTTAATCAGACTTTCGGCAAAACACGAAAAACCTTCCCAACTCGATTTGGGAACTTTGGGCACCAATTTCACATCAAAACTAGTTACGAGTGAAAAGTTAAGGCTTTCGCAAGATTAAGGCAGATTCCAGAAATTTTCACATGAAATGACGAATCACCGAACTTGCGACCACTTTTTCGCCCAGCTAGAGACCGAACCAGTTTTCCGCTAAAACATGGAAAACGTGCCCGACCCCGAACTTGAACCGTGGGCGCCAGTTTCGGCTCAAACGGAGTTACGACGGAAAAGTTATGATCAAGCGAAAACTGGACAGCACACTTAGAATTTATAAAAATTGATAACTTTATAAAACGGTTCGCGTTCGGCTTAACGGTTTGTGATTTACGCTACGATGATTTAGAGTTCAGGCCTGGTGTGCTTAGGGTTCCGTCACGAGTGTCACCCACTGTCACCGCCCTCCACCCACAGCCACCGTAGCGACGGCGTGCGGCGGTGGTGGTCTCGCCGGAAAAACGAAAGGAAAAAGGAAAAGAAACGAGACGAACGAGAGAGCTACTTACCTCACGACGACGTCTCAACACCACAACCAGTCTTCTCTCTCTCGACCTCCGGCGACCCAGGGTGGTGGCGACCTCCGGCGACAGCAACAGCGGCGGCGAGGGGTGGCTGCCGCTGGTTCTTTCTTCTCTTCTCTTTCTTTCTCGCGATCTCTCTCTCTCTCTTTCTTCTTCACTCTCGGCCGCACCACACACAAGAAAAGGAGAAAAGAGGATTGTAGGGTTTGGAGATTGTTTGGTTTGCTTGAAACACAAGGGAAAAAGGAAACGAGAAAGGGGTTTCGGTCATGGGCCGAGACCCATGCAGCAAGTTTCCAAGAATTGCACAAATAGCCCCTCAACTACACCTTATCTCACAATCTACCTCAAAACGACACGTATGCTAACATTTTGGTCCTTTTTGACACCAAACCACTAACCAAAACAATTAAAGGTAAACATTTTAAATTATTAAAATTAATTAATAAACGCACCGGAACACGGGCTTTACACCTTGGCGCGACAATGACACGCGACAGTGACATGGTCATAGTTGCTGGTCATAGTAGCTCCGCGGTACCGAAACTGTTTTGACCATAACTTCTTCGTTATAGCTCCGTTTTCGCTCCGGAAAGAACCGTTGGACTCGTATTCGAATTCCTCATCCAACAAGACCATAAAATCTAAGATTTAATTCAAAATCTTATTTTTCATAATTTTCTTAAAAGATCGGTTTCTCACTGATTCGGAATTATGCTTATCCGAAAATTACGGGTGTTACAATCCTCCCAACCTTAGGATGATTTCGTCCTCGAAATATAAAATCATTTACAACCAAAGGCTAACCGACTCAACGCTGACCATGATCCATCAACTCTTGATTGGAATCTAAATTTCCATTATACAGTCTATTAAGACAAGTCCTCGAACAAATTCTTACCAACAAGCCCCTTCAAGTACACTGTACTTATGTCCGGGAGAACACCCCAACCGCCGGAATAACTCTTAGTCAGACAACTTCGGTTGTCTCCCAACCTTAGATGTTCCATACATCCCGATTTTGGTTTCAGACTCTAAGCCAATCCAAGGTTTGTTCACTAACGAATCCAACAGAATCTCCAATTCTGATTGCTCCTACCATTAATTGTCGTTTATGTCCAACGAGTTCTAATAGACCCCAAGAATCCATCACGACATTAATCATCAAACCGACAGGTTCTTTAACCGCACACGAAAGTTATTCCACCAAAACTACTCATCACAATTGAGCATCTTAGGATTACTACGACCGTTACCATTATTTCATTTAAAATCGGACTACACCCTCCGAACATGCTAACGGTTCCCAATCTCCAACCCACAAAGGTTGACACTTAGTTATACCAACCTCAAAATACGTCATCGCAATTCTAACCCTCCAATTACCACAAGCACATCGACTTTGCTACCGATATCATCCGGCTTATAGTCATATCACGTGTCTAATCGCCTAACTTTTCATAGTCAAGGTTCTATGCAAGCCCACTCTTAACCGGAGTTATTTAACCTTTCCCAAGGTCCTAATGAGTCCAAGGTTTTCAAGTGAGTTATTTAACAAATATGCCAACCACAAAACTTTTCATGGAAACTTTCAACATAAATATTTTCATATCAAATTTGACGTACGCATAAAAACTACACTATCAAATTGGTAGTTGCGCGAAAATGGACACGCTCGTCCCACATATGAAAATCATATTGAAAGCATTTTCGACGCGGTTCAGGTTATGAACAAAACGCAAAATCGTAATAAACAACTTCTTTAAAATGAACCGCTACGGTCCTAGTATGGATTGACTCATGACACGCACGTAAAGTAACTGCCTACTTTAAATAGTGTGCAACAAAATTTCGTACGTACTTCAAAAGAAGATCAAACGGATTTTGATTCTAAAATTCCTATCTAGATATAAAACGGCATGGAATAAGGTTTACCAATCCAAAATTTTCGCGCGTCAGTTTATTATATAAAAACGACGAAACGATTCGTGATTACACTTTGGTCAAAACATAAAATAACTTGCATAAGCTACAACTTTAAAGACAAAATCCGAACGATTCCATCATTTAAAGACATCGACTCAAACATCATGAGGGAACCTCAAATCGGGGTACAAGCTTGTAACGCTTTCCTAATAGTTTTCTTGAACGTAATAACATGCATTAAATGGTTCACGACAAAATTTCAAAAGGTGAAATTCTTGAAATCAATTTCCCAAAATTTCCTCATCCGGTCATATAATGACACATGAGTAAAATACTTCTGACAAGGTTTTCACACGACAACGTGTTTTCCGAAATTTAGGAGAAAATAAGTGTTTATAAATTGTTGACACCAAAAAGGGTTCAAATCAACTTTAGACCTTAAATCATACAAACAGTGTGCATTATTGTTCAAAACATAAACAATTCCACGCACTCTAGGTTTAGGCAATTGATTTTCCAATATCTCCATTACGGAGCATTTACCTCAAAAGTTTCGCATTCGAAATATAAAACGTTAAAACGTCAATGCCTAAAAGTTCATTTGTTAGAAAATACTAAAAATATACATTTTCCCCAAAACGTTCCCCGAATCAAAATTGACCAATTGTCACGACTCACACATTGTGTTTTCAAAATGTAATGTATTGTGAACTATGCATGATTTACCCAACACTAAAACACACTTTGACCAAATGGCCATCATTTATACAATGAGTTAATAAAACGTTTTCATGCACGACTCGATTATCAAAGCGTTGAGAAACAATGGTTACCAAGCGATGCATACCCCTAGTCGATATAATGCGTTTACTTGAAATGTTAATAAAACAATCAACTGACCAAATGCGCACTAAGTAAATTGTACAAAGTACTACCAAGGTGTTCTTTCAAGCATTACTTATGTCATGTATAAATCAATCCACATACTGAACAGATTGCAACAAAATGTGCTAGTACAAAACTTTGAAAGAGAAATTACGCGACACTAAAGGTCCAAAACTTATCTCTTTGGTCGCCTTATGGCATAAAATTATTATTTCTCAACAAAGCCCCAAAATCGGTTAGGGTTTGTGAGGGAGAAAGGGAAAACGATTTGGGAGAGAAAGGAAAGAGATTTGAGAGACTTACCACCACCAAACACCCTTGAATCTTCCTATGAACTTCAAAACTCTTTCTAGATCCTTTGAAGAGATCTAAAAAACGGAACCATAACAACTTGAATCGCCAAAATCGGAATTGAAATGAGAGAGATATGAAGAAAATGAAGTTTGAGGTGTGAATTTCGTATTTGACAGCAACCAGGCACCCGTCCGCGACTATGACACGCGACAATGACATGATCATAGTCGTTGGTCATAGTCTCACAAGGTGTACCAAACCATGTACCCTTGGCGCGACAATGACACGCGACAGTGACATGGTCATAGTTGCTGGTCATAGTAGCTCCGCGGTACCGAAACTGTTGTGGCCATAACTTCTTCGTTATAGCTCCGTTTTCGCTCCGGAAAGAACCGTTGGACTCGTATTCGAATTCCTCATCCAACAAGACCATAAAATCTAAGATTTAATACAAAATCTTATTTTTCATAATTTTCTTAAAAGACCGGTTTCTCACTGATTCGAAATTATGCTTATCCGAAAATTACGGGTGTTACATTAAAAAGGCATTATTTAAAGAGAAATCAATTTGATAATTGCCTAAAATAAGAACGTATAAACAAAATGTCATTTATGCCCTTTGAATTAATTAAAATCGAAAAATAAAATGAAAATTTCTGATTGGTCAACGATGGTTTGTAAAGTTATCATTTTAAAACTGGTTTCCAAAAGATCCCTTCCCTATATAGAGGGTTGGGTTCTAGTGAGAAATTAAGGTTAACGTGAGAAACGTGAGAAATGGTTATCAAACGTTGGATGAGAAATTGATGCATATTAGGATGAGATGCACCGGATAAATTCATTTCTAAGCCGCAATTCATGGGATGACATTTGATTAAAAGTAATCAATGGTTCAGATCCACTTCTCACGTTAACCTCAACTTCTCACACGATCCTTCGCCTATATATATAGGGTTAGATTCCAGTAAGAAGTTGAGTTAACGTGAGAAGCTGTTGTCAACTGGATCAATTCCCTTACGATGCGCGATTCATGGATGTGTTTGAGATTATAAGAGATCAAAGGTTCATATACACTTATTGCGTTAACTCAATTTCTCACACGGTCCTTCACATATATGTGTGTGTATATATATATATATATATATATATATATATATATTATAGGGTCAGGTTCAAGGGAAAACCTCGAAAAAACGGAAAACTGAAGAACACCCTAGGAGCCCTTCATCTGGGCGGTATGCACTTGTGCATACAAGTTATTTGTAACATGCATTTGTGCATATATGCACAAATGCATAATGCACTTGTGCATAAAACCAAAAAGTCAACTATTTACCTGTATGCACTAGTGCATACCGCCCGAATGAAGGGCTCCTAGGGTGTTCTTCAGTTTTCCGTTTTTTGAGGTTTTCCCTTGAACCTCCCTCTCTCTCTCTCTATATATATATATATATATGAAGGATCGTGTGAGAATTTGAGGTTAACGTGAGAAGCGTGAGAAGTGGATCTGAACTGTTAATCACTTTTAATTAAATGCCTTCCCATGAATTGCGGCTTAGTAAAGGAATTGATCTGGTGCTTTTGAATTCTCCATTTTGAAGAATCTATAGAAAACATATAAATATACTGGGGATCTTCTTTTGATAACTTGTGAAATAGTGATAATTTTGAGAACTAGTGCATTTCATATGATTTTTTTTTATCTAAGACTATGACTTAGAATATTTATTAACATATATTTGTTTCAGAACATGTTTGGTTCATAGTGTGAACCATTTTGGTCTGTTTGTGAAACATAAGTTATACATAAAAAAGTTTCACATTGTGAATTGAATATATATAAAACAAACACATAATGAAACAAATACATGTCCATCAATACATTAAATACTAGTCTTAGATGAGAAAATATGTGAAACAATACTTTAACATAAAAGTTCTCACATACCTCACAAATTTTAGAGTTATCAAATGATTAAGCCCCTAAATGCACTAATTTTCGATCTTCACTTAAATATGGATAAGAGTTGACTATAATAGAAATAGTACTTCTATTTGACAACTATTGAGCAATCATACTTAAGCATTGGCATGGTTTATATTATGAAGCCGATTGATTTCAAACTAAATAAGCAAATAATAGAAGTATTCATTTTAAATCTGATGCATCAAGCAGGGGTGTTAACAGATCGAATCGAGTCAAGTAGCAGATTATTCGAGTTCGGCTCGAAAATTATTACCTGGCTCGAGCCGAGTCGAACATTGCCACATTGGTGTTATAAAGCTTAACTCGTTAAGTACAACAAGTTTTAGTGTGTGTTTGAGGTCGACTCGGGCTTGACAATTATTAAGCTCGAGGTCGAATAGCTAGTTTAAAGTTGACTCGTTAACACCCCTAGCATCAAGATAATCCTCTTAAAAGATTAACTGGAAACAAAAAAGGTGCATCTCCCTAAAGTATGATTGGGGCATATCTACACATGTCCGTCAATAAAATCATTCAAAATACATACCTTCTTGTAGAAACATGGCGTCAAAATATGCATCATCAAATTTTTATTACCAGTATATCCCGACTTGCAACTAAATGTGGCATTAACCATTACTAGAAGGTCGTCATAAGATTATAATTGTATGCCTATAATATGATCCGTACCACCATTCATGTATAAAAAAATTGATAACCTCCAAGGCGTAGCATAGTTGGTCTCATGTGGTATAATTGCAAAAACGGGCAATGGTCCAAGCCTAACAAGTAACAACCACAATGTGGAGTTACAATTCCTTCTGGGACTAGGCTCCTTGTAGGCACTAGCCTCCTAAGTCAGCCACCTAGCGAACTGATGTAATCATACCTATGTATATTTGGTTTGTCTCGTGTATGATGCTCTTAAGATGACATGATAAAGCCAATTTAAGACTTGCCCATAACATATCCTTTTTACACAAACAAATATTTAGATAGATCTTCCCGTCTCCTCGACCCTTAGTAGCACACCTTCTACAACTACCATACCTCATACTTATGATCCACTAGTCTATACTTTGTGATATAAAATATATGGATTTCAAAATATATATATATATATAAAATAAAACTCAACTCTAACTCACATGAGGTATGAACAAAGACAATAGAATATATGTGTCCGTTGATCTAGACACTTTTTTTTAACAATTATTCTTAGTTGTATCATAAATAAATGAAAATTTTAAAATTCGAAGTTTCAAATATACAAAAATATCCTTAAACTTTTAAACTTATGGATTAAGAACCCTAAATAACCACTCAATTATTTCAAAATCACAAAATAATGATAAACAATGAGTTAAAGAAAAACGATGAAATCTCCATTTTTATCAAAGGTAAGGGTGTGTTTGGTACGCAGACAGGATAGAACAGAACAGGACGGGACAAGACAGAACAGGACATGACTGAACAGAACAACTGTTCAGCGTTTGGTAGACAGAACTGGACAGAACAGAACATATAACATTAGACAAAATAAAAATAAATAAAAATTAAAGAATGAATAAAATATAAAATAGAACGTGTATTTGATGTTTTAGAAGATAATTAGATTTTATTTTGAGGTTATATTGGTAAAACATAAGTCTGTTCCATCTTGTTCCAACTTGTTCCATGGGGTGGGGGTGGAACAGGTCTGTTCCAGCTTGTTCCACTTTGTTCATGTTAGAGTATTAATGTCAATATGTATAGTTCAGGGTCCTTTCTGTAATTATGTGTAACTTCTCTTTGTATAAATAGTCTCTTAGGGTTTCATTATTAGGTTAGACACTTCACTTGTAAACACTCTCTCATTATATGAAAACGGCCGATTCAGCCATCTCGTGTGTCTCTCTATCAATCGACTCTTCAATTCTAACATGGTATCAGAGCTGTAGGTAAGTATCCTACCATATCTTACAAATCTGCATTTCATTACCTTTCTCTTTATTTTGCTGCACTCCTTTTTACTCCGGAAAACCATTCTCTGTTGTTTTTTTGACAAAACACCAAGTTATAAAGTTGCCCAGAATAGTGTCACGAACATGCATACCAATTTTCAGCCAAAACCGACATGTTTTGAAAACTCGAGTCAAGAACACCTTGCGATTCATCTATATCGCAACCCACAGACTCATCTATATCGCAACCCACAGACTCATCTATATCGCAACTGACCATTGCGACTTGCCTCTATATCGCAACTGACCATTGCGACTTGCCTCCATATCGCAACCGACCATTGCGACTTGCCTCAAATCGCAACCTTCACTTGCGACATTAGCCTCAAATCGCAACCTTCACTTGCGATATCAGTCTCAAATCGCAACTCTTACTTGCGATATCAACCTCAAATCGCAACCTTCACTTGCGATATCAGCCTCAAATCGCAACCTTCACTTGCGATATCAGTCTCTAATCGCAACCCTCACTTACGACACGTTCAGTTATCACAATCTTCAGTTAGCCGTGACAACCTACCACAACCTACCAGAACCACTTGCGACATCAGTTCCATCACTCACAACTCAGAAACTCCTCTTTTCGATTTTCAATTTCGGAACACACAGTTTCGGTACCTCACGATCAGTTTCTTACACTCCGGGCTTTCCTTCCAGTCTTCAGTTCCAGTTCTAAATCAGTTTTCTATTACGTCAGATGGCTCTCAATAACCAGTCTCAATACAGTGACTACACATTTTGTCACTCTACTTCTCATCTTCTTCTCAACTGCCCAATTCGAAAATGTCGATGGTGTGGGATCACACAGCCACGACACTATGGGTCTGACTGTCTAAACCATCCAAGGAACTCAAGAAATCAACGACACTTCGGTAATCTAAGGCAACTGCGTACTCAGTCCTTTGCTGCATCAATCATTCCAGACTCCTCTACACCGCCAATTCAGGCACTGCATAACAACAACTCAGCACCTGACCTCATGGCACTCCTGCGCCAAAACCAAGACCAAATAAAGCGACTCATGACAGGTTCTATGGGTATGCATAACACCAACTCATCACATATGCATAACACCAACTCTTCACCTGACTCTGTGGCACTCCTGCGACAAAACCAAGACCAAATAGAGCACCTCATGACAGGTTCTATGGGTATGAATTCTCAGTGCAATATCTCAACACCAGGCAATCCTTGGCTATTTGACTCTGGCTGTTGTAACCACATGACACCTAAGGCTGACGGGTTTATCTCAAAGCAAACCTCCAGCATGTACTCATCAGTCCGCACTGCGGATGCCACTCGTTTACCCGTATCTTTCAGTGGAACTGTATCTACCACCAACCTTCAATTACCTGATGTGCTACATATTCCAAACTTATCTCTGAGTCTGATTTCTATCACTCAACTTATGGAATCCGGCCTAATTGTTTTGTTTCATCCTACTGGTTGTGTTGTGCAGGATCCAAAGACCAAGCAGATCCTTGGAGTAGGCCGTAAAGTTGGTCGGATGGTTGAAGTGTCCTACCTCCGTCTCCCCTTACAATCCTCAAATCATGTTGCCTCTGTTTCCAGTACCCCTTCCTTTGAATTATGGCATGAACGCCTAGGACATTTATCTCTAGCTAGGATAAAACTGTTAGCTAGTTCAGGACTGTTAGGCAACACCTCTTCTGAAAACGTTTCTTGCTTATCCTGTCAACTTGGCAAACATCATGCCTTACCTTTTCAACTAAATGAAGTTAATTCTGCTTCCCCTTTTGACCTCATTCACTCTGATGTTTGGGGACCAGCACCACATCCATCCATGGGTGGTTATCGATACTTCGTTATCTTTATCGATGATCATACACGTTTTACATGGATATATCTCATGAAACATCGCTCCGAACTACCTCAAATCTACATCACCTTCGCCCGTATGATCCTGACCCAGTTTTCCAAGCCTATAAAGATTCTTCGAGCAGATAATGCTATGGAATACAAAGAATCTTCTCTCCTCTCTTTCTTTCGATCTCAGGGTACTCTTTCTCAGTACTCCTGTCCAGGCACCTCTCCACAAAATGGACGTGCTGAACGTAAACATCGCCACATCCTCGATACTGTTCGTACTCTATTAATCTCAGCCAAGTGTCCAGAACGTTTTTGGGGCGAAGCTGTCTTCACGACTGTCTACACCATCAACCGTCACCCGACTCCCATCCTCAATCAAAGGTCTCCCTATGAAGTGCTTCATGGGGTCTCCCCTGCATATGACCTCCTAAAAGTATGGGGTTGTGCCTGCTTTGTTCAGTTGCAACCTCATGAACACACCAAACTTGAACCTCGTTCTCGATTATGCTGCTTTCTTGGCTATGGTATTGAACACAAAGGTTATCGTTGTTGGGATCCAGTCTCTAAGAGACTACGTATATCCCGTCATGTCACATTCTGGGAACATCTTCCCTTCTCAACAGTGTCCAAATTTCAAGACATACCCAATCCTTTCACTTCCTTCTTCACTGATAACTCTATCTCTTTGGACTCCCTCCAATTAGATTCCATGCTGACCTCACCATCTGTCCCACCTCCTTCCAACTCACCTCCATCTGAGTCGTATTCTGTACCATCTGTTCCACCTCCTTCCGCTCCTTCTCAACCGGACCCTTCATCTGTTCCATCTGAACCTTCACCTGACCCATCTATGCCATCTGCTCACGATCAATCATCTGCACCAACTCCAAGTACTACTTCTGAGCCATCTGCTGAGTCTATGGATCCTAGCTCCTCTCAACCACAAGATGAAGCACGACGCTCCGCTCGGGTAAGACAAGTTCCTTCTCACCTTCGTGATTATCATTGTTATGCCACTTTACTGTCCACCCATGAACTAACTTCCTTCAAGGAAGCCGAGTCTAACCCTGTTTGGAAGCAAGCTATGACAGAAGAACTTCAGGCACTTGACAAAGCCAATACATGGGAGTTTGTTCCTCTCCCACCGGGAAAGTCACCCATTGGTTGCAAATGGGTCTTCAAAATCAAAACCAAGTCTGATGGATCCATTGATCGATACAAAACACGCCTTGTGGCAAAAGGCTTCAATCAAGAATATGGCATTGACTATGAGGAAACGTTTTCTCTTGTGGCTCGTGTCACATCAGTTCGTAGCCTTCTCGCCATAGCTGCCACCAAGAAGTGGCCACTCTATCAGATGGATGTCAAGAATGCCTTTCTGAATGGCGATCTCGAAGAGGAAGTCTACATGAGACTCCCTCCAGGTGTGACCTCCCGTCAGAGACATGTATGTCGACTTCGAAAAGCCCTCTATGGCCTCAAACAAGCTCCTCGTGCTTGGTTCGAAAAGTTTAGCAACACTGTCATCTCATTGGGTTTTTCTCCAAGTAACTATGACTCTGGCTTGTTTACTCGGACTACTTATGCAGGTACTATCTTACTTCTGTTGTATGTTGATGACATGATCATCACCGGCAGTGACACTATAGGTATCAATCATCTCAAACAATCTCTCAGCTCATGTTTTGAGATGAAAGACCTTGGCAAACTACACTACTTTCTTGGACTTGAAGTTCTATCAGACTCCTCCGGCATCTATCTCTGTCAAGCCAAGTATATTTCAGATCTGTTGTCCAAAACTGGGATCACGGACAACAAAGTTGCATCTACACCCATTGAGCAAAATCTGCACCTTGCTCCGAATGCCGGAACCCCGCTGAAAGACCCCACACGGTACCGTCAACTAGTTGGATCTCTGGTCTACCTGACGGTTACTAGACCAGATCTTGCCTATGCAGTTCATATAGTTAGCCAATTCATGGTTGCCCCGTGCTCAGACCACTATGCCGCTGTTCTTCGTATACTTCGGTACCTCAAAGGGACAATGTTCCATGGACTTCACCTCTCATCCACTTCATCCTTACAGCTTCGTGCCTTCTCAGATGCTGACTGGGATGGTGACATAACCGATCGTCGTTCAACTACCGGCTATTGTTTCTTTCTTGGGGACTCTCTTATCTCCTGGCGCAGCAAGAAACAATCACTGACAGCTCGCTCCAGCACTGAAGCGGAATATAGAGCCTTAGCTGACACTACTCAGGAACTTGTATGGCTACGCTGGCTACTATCTGATATGGGCGCTCATCAATTTTCCCCAACACCATTATGGTGTGACAACACTAGTGCTATTCAGATTGCTCACAATGATGTTTTTCATGAGCGTACAAAGCACATCGAGATTGACTGTCATTTCACTCGTCAACATGTTCTTCGCAAGACGGTTAAACTTTTTTCAATCTCCATCATTGATCAGATTGAAGATATCTTCACCAAAGCTCATCTTCCAGGGCGTTTTCGGGCTCTTGTTTCCAAACTCAATTTGTGTCATTCTTCCCCTACTTGAGTTTGAGGGGGGATGTTAGAGTATTAATGTCAATATGTATAGTTTAGGGTCCTTTCTGTAATTATGTGTAACTTCTCTTTGTATAAATAGTCTCTTAGGGTTTCATTATTAGGTTAGACACTTCACTTGTAAACACTCTCTCATTATATGAAAACGGCTGATTCAGCCATCTCGTGTGTCTCTCTATCAATCGACTCTTCAATTCTAACAGTTCCTGTCTGTTCCACATAATAGGTCTGTCAAATATAGGACAGTGATCTCTGTTCTATTCTGTTCTGTTTTGTTCTATCCTGTCCAGTGTACCAAACGCACCCTAAAAAAAACCCTAAACTTGACCCACCAAAAAAGAAAGAAAACAAAATTGACCCCTATGCTCCCCTATCTTCTCTCGCCGTTAAACTCCGCCATTAAAGTTTGATGTATAAAACTACAAAAACTTCGGCTTCCTCTCTCCTCCTTTGTTTCTGCTTCGCCTTTTGCCACAACAAAGGCATATTCATCGTATTCCAAGAAACCCACCTCCCCTTTTTTCAATCAAGATTTTTACCAAATTACTCTGTTCATCATCAATGGCAGCAGCTAATCCTTCTTCTTCGTCTTCTCCGCAGACATTTAACCGTTGTATCAGTAACCCTAGACGCCTTCATCGTCCTTGTTTGTTGAAATTACCCTTTACTTCCCATGATCGTAAATTGCTATCTGTTCGTTGTCAAATCCCCAAGTTTGAACCCAAAAGATCGGCGCTCAATTCTGATGTTACCGAAACCACATCTTCTTCCTCTTCCAGCATCGATTTTCTCACCTTGTGCCATAGCCTTAAGGTACATCTTCTGCACAATTGCATTTATATCTGCGTAAATCGACGACTGCCGCTTTACTCGAATAATTGATTTTTTCTGTAGGTTTTATTTAATATTCACCATCAACTTCTTTTTACCCTTTGCATGAATTGCTTTTATGCTGATTAATTTATATGAGATCGGCCATTTGTGACTGTAATTTGGGTGCTATGATGGTGTGGAAGTTTGTTTGCTAATTGGGCATGTTATCCAAGGTTTGATAATGTATATATTGTATAGATTTTGTGAAAATAATGCAAGAACAACAAGAAGACTTCTATCACATACTGGGAAATCCTCATGCTTACATCTACCAAAGAAATTCCCAAGATTGAACAACTAACATTCTTCAAAACAAGCCTTTTTTTAAATCTAAAATGGGTAGATTTATAGCTCAATTGGCAAAGGGGCGGAGTGTTTTGCTAAAAATTGGGAAGATTTACTTGTTTATGTATGTTAAAGTACGCGAATTGGTTTTCTAGGACCGGAGAACCCGCATGCAGTGCATAAACCACCTGAATCAATAGGTCTACTTGTTTATGGGAAGATTTACTTGTTTATGTATGTTAAAGAACGCAAATTGGTTTTCTAGGACCGGAGAAACCGCATGCAGTACAAATTGGGAAGATTTACTTGTTTATGTATGTTAAAGAACACAATTTGGTTTTCTAGGACCGGAGAACCCGCATGCAGTGCATAAACCACCTGAATCAATAGATGGATAAGTTGTATGACAGAATTAAAAGCCAGGAATTGAGATATTGGTGGTCATCATATGTGATGTATGTAGCGATTCAAATTTGGGCTTGCTAAAGAATTATTATGTTATGATCTATACATTGGAGATCTATACAATTCAAGGAAGTTTTTTGGGAATTCAGTCGTGCTTGTCCATCATTTCGTGAATGGAAATTATTAATCCTCCATAAATGAATGTCCCAATATGAATGCAGTATTTTCTTACGATCTTTTTACCAGTTGTTAAGCACTGCAAAATATTAATAGTGTTGTCTTTGAGTCATAAGCTTCCTCTGTTTTGTAATTCGTATCAAAGTGTCAGCTTCAAGAAACATGGGTTGAAAATCTTAAAAAGCTACATCATTGATGGGTATTTTCAAGGTTCTAAATGGCGTGAGGCGTGGCGTGGCGGCGAGGCCGAGCCTCAAGCCTTAGGAGCCACGACGAGGCCATGGCGTTTATCGAGGCGTGACATATGGTGGCAAATCTCTATATCATATATAATATTATATATACAAACATATGTTTTGTACTAGTAATCGACGAGTCAATGATAACAAACAACTTAAATTAGGTTATATATAAAAAACTAGCAAGTAAGACATTAAAAACGTAAAGAAAAATCAAATATTGTGTTACAAAAGACCGCACATTAGGTCATGGCGTGCCACAGACATAACGTGGCATGAGACACAAGCCTTGAGCCACGGCGCGCCATGGCGGCTGTCGTGGCGAGCCTTTTAGAACAGTGGGTATTTTAGATATTTAGCTTGTAACCAAACAGTTATGTTAAACAATGTGCGGAGTCACAGGCTACATTTATTTTTTGGGACAGAGGGACTAATTGTTATGATTAGCTAGTCTCTGGAAAATATTTAATATGATTTAATTGTCAAAGGGCTTACATCAAAATTCGTCTAATGTCAAAGTTCTTGCTATTACTTTATACATTGAGAGCCTTAAATGGTACATTTTGCATTGAAATGGCTGAACCTTATATCAGGCTTCATTCCTGTAAAATGTTGATTGAAGAACTACTTGATGGAGCAATTGCAAGAATCCAAAATGCTTGGGATATTTTAAGATTTAATAGGAGGAATTCGAGGACCAAAGAGTAGTGCTATTAGAACACATAAAATTTTGAAAAAATTACACCAAGATCGAACACCTTACAACTACTTGAATAAATTTCATAAAAGCTAAAATATTGTTTCAAAGTAAAGTTGTTGCTTTATCAACTGCCGTTTGAAATGACTTCATTTAGTCAACCACAATATATATGTAGTAAACTGCATTAACAATCTATGAGTTTTGGACCATGTGGCATTGCTTATTTAGCATGCGGAACATATGTGGATGTGTGTGCTCATTAAACAGAAAAGAGGCTGAAAATAAACTTGGCTTTCGTTTTGTAACAGCACTTAGATATATTTCCCATTTAAATATGTTTGTATTCTCCTTGCAAATTTGTGAATTATATGAACTTATATGATTTCTCCGCATTGTAGACCACAAAAAGGAAGGGATGGCTGAATCATGGAATTAAGGGTCCTGAGTCCATTGCTGATCATATGTATCGAATGGCATTGATGGCTTTAATTGTTGGTGATCTTCCTGGTGTTAACAGGGAAAGGTTGATGTAGTTACTTATTGCTAATTTTTAATTTTGATAAGAATTTATCTTTATTGGCTTTTTTTTGTTTGCTCTTACAAACCTTTTCTGTATTCATCTGAATAGGTGTATCAAGATTGCAATTGTGCATGATATTGCAGAAGGTACATAATTGATTCTCGGTTTTCCTTTACTTGTTGATTAATAGTTTTTGTTAAATTGGACAGTTTGCTAGTTCACCCTTTCTTAACCATTGTAACTTTAATCTGGTATTTTATGAGCTCTTTTTTTAAGTTGGTGCCTAAGTGGGTGAATGGTGGATAATTGTGAACGAATTTAGAGTGTTTATACAAATATACAATCCCTTTGTTCTTCCTCTTACAGTCTTACTTTTTGTTTTTGCATATTTGCAGATAATTGTGTTCTTGCCAAAATGACCCACAATTAAAGACATTATAGCCTAGTTTACTCGTCTTATACATTTCCTAGTATGCTCTTTTGGTTTGTGCATTGGAGTTAAGTTGTAATCTGACTTTTATAGCTATCGTGGGAGATATAACACCTTCTGATGGCGTACCTAAAGTAGAAAAGAGTAGACTTGAGCAAGCAGCTTTAAACGAAATGTGCAACGTTCTTGGTGGTGGTATGAGGGGTACTACTTCCGATTACTCACTATCTCAGATGCATATTCATTTTGTTTCCTCGATGCCAATGGGTCTGAGCCATTTATGCTTTTCATAACCTACAGCCGAAGAAATCCAAGAACTCTGGAGAGAATATGAGGATAATGCTTCCCTTGAGGCTAATCTCGTGAAAGATTTTGACAAAGTGCGTTTTTATCATCGTTTGTTTTGTCTGTTGTATGATAACAGGGTCATTTTTTGCTACATATTTATTCTTTGATATAAACCTTTGGTTTTTTATTCTCCAGGTCGAGATGATTCTGCAAGCACTGGAATATGAAACAGGTACGCTTACGTCACAAAAGTCTTGTAACTAAGAAACAGCAGTATCAAGTATGTATGCACGTACATGTCCTTATATTTGTTTAGGTAAACAATTTGTTATCAATGCTTAGAGAGAGAGAGAGAGAGAGAGTGTGTGTGTGACAGCATATATGAACATTACTCTTTTCACCCCAAAACAAGCGCACTTTTGACTCTATTACATGTATTTTCTTGCAAAGTTTAGCATCAAGATTAGTCTAGTTATATTTCTCCACAAGTTGAAGAATCTTACAAATTTTGAAGCTTGAAATGTGACTTTGAAATCAATTTATATATCCAATCAGAAAGTAGGGGCTCCTTGTTAAAGTTGATGCTCCATGTTCTTTGCCTACTATATGTCCCCCTGAAACACAGTTAAAGAGGAAATAAATTCATTTCATTTGTGTTTCTTGTTACATTCTGAGATTCTGGTATTATGACGTTATTGCAGAACACGACAAAGTTTTGGATGAGTTTTTCCTCTCGACAGCTGGTAAGGTCGATGGAATGGATTCTTGTTTTTTTGGGGATAGAAAAGCGCAAATGAATGAATGAATATTGGTAGTAGGTAGGTATTTGATGTGTGGTAGTGTTTGCAGGGAAGTTTCAAACCGAAATCGGCAAGAGTTGGGCTGCTGAGATAATTGCCAGAAGAAATTCAAGGTTGGCAAAGAAACTAAACTAATCAGAGTTTTCCCCTTTTGAGTTGGAATCATTGCCAAAAACCACCATCCTTTGATTTGATTCAATCTTTAAGCAAAACCCTTGATGCTTACTTGTTTTCTTCTATCAGTTTGCTATAATTCCAAAGTTGTTTCAAGATAGAGTTTTGAAGTGACTTCTTAGTTTGTAACCATTATCTTGAAGCTAAGCGACTTGGTCTCTAGTTTTGGCAAAGTACATGGACTTTTTGACTCGTAAGGATCCCTGGTTTTTGTTAAGTTGTTTGTTATAATTTGGGGATAATCCGACTTTGGAAACCATCTGAGCTCAGTTGAATATCATGAGGAATTCGAACAAATGCTTCAAATACAGTAACTTTTGCGGAACCAGATAAGTGTCTTGTTGTATTCTTGTTGCGGATCCAAGATACTTGCTTATAAAAGTTGAGGATTACCCATCACCAGAAATGACTGTGTTTGATCATGTTTTATTGGGAAAATTGTAGCAAAATGGAACCAAGTTTGAGTTTGATTCCGAAATCAACTTTAAAAAGTATATTTTTGGGTATAAAACAAACCTTTTATATAGTTAAGGAATTTCTTTATCCGTTGACCTGCTATGCTAATCATGACATGGTATAGTAAATGCAAACTATACATCTTATTTTAAAAAAAAAAAATTGCCACATCCCTTCTTGTTATTTAACAGTTTAAAAATTTTAAACCTTCATCTTTCCCATAAAGAACAAATCTTAAAATCATATACAAATAAATCAAAAGCCAAAAACAAACCCAAAATTATTACCTATATCAAAACTTTTGAATCAAAAACCTAAATCAAACCTCAAGTAAGAAACTTTAAATCAAAACTTTTGGTTTAAGGCTATCTTTGGCAAACTAGCTGATAAGCTAGCTGATGAAAAAGTAACGTTTGACAAAAGTAGCTTATAAGTACACCAGGGGTCCTTATGATTTGCATTTTGTAGCTTATTTTTCAATTTTTGCCACGTCATTTTGTGTTAACCGGTTACTTGTTGAATAGGTAACCGAGACCTTAAATAGAGTAAATTACGCCGTTGGTTCCTTTGGTTAGCTCAGAATTCGGATGTGATCCCTATTTCTTAATAAATACACCAGGGTCCTTATGTTTTGCATTTCGTATCGACCTAGTCCATGTCCCTAACAAAGTTAACTTATGTCCGTTAACTCAAGAGGTATTATAGTCATTTACCTTTTTGTTTCATTTTTAATCAAAAATTAAAAGAATTATATAGGGGTGGGTTCAAATGAAAACTCATTTTTTATTGTGCACGTGTGTAACACCCCGAAATTCCTAACTCAAATTGTAAATAGTCCATTTAGACTTATTGGAAGGACAAGGTGTTGCATTGGAAAGTGGGACGCGTGATGCTAATTGGATCTCTCGAGAAATTGGCCAAGTTTGGACTCGGTACAAACCCAGCGAGTATGACACCCGCGAGAGTGACACTGTCACTTTCGCCGTGTCACTTTCGCCAAGATTGTACCGAGAGTTTGGGGGGAATCCAGCGAATATGACACCCACGAGAGTGACAGTGTCACTTTCGCCGTGTCACTCTCGCCGTCGGGCTCCAGAGCCTTTTAAACCCACGATTTCAACTCCCTTTCATTTGTTATTCAACCCATTTCTCTCTAAACTCTCCCAAACCAAACCCTAACCCTTTAAACCGATTTTGGAACCATTGAAGCCACAAATATTGTGAATCAAAGCCTCTCTCCTATCTTTTAGCAAGATTTCTAGTTGGAGGTTGGAATCCTTCATCTTATTTCCATTTTAATGGGATTTCTACACTTTCTAGGGTTTTACCCAACCCTCACCTAAACCTTTTCCTTCCTTTGGATGAAATGAAGATTGAGGCTTACTTTGGTAACACTAGAAGTGTTTGGTTGGTGGATTCACTTGATGGTTGAGGTTTTGGAAGATTTGGACTTGAAGATTCAGATCTCTTCAAAGGAGCATACGTTTGGAAAAAATATAGATTTAGCTTAATCTAGCAAGGTGAGTTCAAGTTACTTTGCGAAAACTTTGTACATGCCAAAATGTTATTTTTCCAAGTAATTGTGTGTTTTACCTGAAAACTATCTATATTGGGTCATTTGATGGATTTTACCTTTTGAGGTATTAATTGTGGTAAATATTATAAGACACTACTTTTGGATATTTTGGAAAAAAAGTGATAATAAATCATACATGAAATGAGTTGTTGATTTATGTGATAATTGGAGTCTAATTATTATAGAAATGCATTGTGGATGTTTTGGAAATATACATATAGTACATCATGAGATGTTTTGAAAACGTAAAGGCGTGAGTCCTTGGAAATGAGGGTTTACCCGATCCAAAGTTTTATTTCGGGTTTTCATGGGATTGAAGTATTTACCGGCAAACGGTGTGTGTTGTTATATTTGATGTCATTTTATAACTTTCATAAACTACCTTTTTAAGTTAGTTGAGCTTGTGGTTCGGTATTGAATTTTATTAAGTATTGGGGACATTTGTCCAATTTTGGTAACTCAAGGTTGAGTTTTGTTAACGAATTATGTTATTGAGGGAATTGCATGTTTTGAATGCATTTATTAATTCACTTGGGGTCGTGTAATATTTAGACCTTGTTAGCCATGGATCCATAGGCATTTGAGTTTCCCCTTAGTCTCGCGGGCAAGAGGTCGGAATTGATGGAGCTCAGTTTACGAGACGTTAGTTTATTTTGTGGCACGGAATAGGCATCGGGTTCCATGATAAGTAAGGCGTGGACTTAGATGGTCGGGCGTCGTCTCATGGGCAGTAAGGTGTAATTCCATATATGTGCTTAGCACAGGATAGGCATCAGGATCCATGATAAGTAAGGCGTGGACCTAGATGGTCGGGCGTCGTCTCATGGGCAGTAAGGTGTAATCCCTAATGTGCTGTTGTGGATTTGGTGACCCAATGTATAGACCTGGAGTGGTTGAAGTTGGGGGCATCCTAGTCTCGTGAGCAATAGATCTGGAGTGATTGAGCTCAGTTTTACGAGAGAAATCCACGTGGGTGTTTTTATTACATAGTAAGTGACCCACTTTGGTGTTCCATCACGTGCGATGTATACGGGTCTCCCCCGTCACCGAAAGGTGTTGTTTTGGGTATTTGTTACTACTTATGTTTTCGGTGACGTGTTCTATTTATATGGATTGTTTTCCATAGTACGTAAGTTGTGGTTTATATCTCATTCGTGTATGATGTTTTGGGTATTTGTGTTACTTCCACCTTCGACGGATACGGGTCTTCCCCGTTTATGGTATTTGATCTTTATAACCTTTTACTGTCGCATTAGTAACGCTTAGTATTGTGTCTTTAATAAAGAGTTATATTTAATGGATGGTTCCATGTTTTACGGGTTGAGTATGTATTGTCAACCGTATTTAAAGGTTTTGCCTAATCTAAACTTATTCACGTATTTGAGTGAGTTGGAAATGTAATTTATTTTGGAAAACGCATCACACATTTCGGGTATGGTTTCCATGGATTTGAGTGTGTTGGAAAACGAGTCGTTTATGACGTTTGGGAAATCTTTCTTTGGAAATGATAGTCTTTGTCGCAAGCTTTCATTTAAAGATTTATTTAAATCATGACTATAACTACTAACCTTCGATTTATGATTTTATATAGTCATGATAAAATGCTTGAACTCACTAGGCGTAAGCCTAACCCTTTTAATTTGTCGGCATGTGCAACAGGCTCAGGTTGGGGTGACTCTAGCTACATTGTGAAGTGGCGAGTGCTAGTAGAGTGCACGAGAGGTGACTTGTTTAGTGAAGTATTCCGCATTTGATTGGACTAGCAACTTGTGTTGTGTTAAGTGACGCCCGTTTTAAGTTATTAACTGTAGAAATTATGATGTTTTAATTCCGAGGTATTTTGATGAAGGAATTGTAGAAAAGATTTATCTACTTTGGTTATTTTATTGAATTTTAAAGTTAGTTGTTCGTTCCAAATTTGAGGGTGTTACAACGTGAGGACCAATATTAGCTATTGATCAAAATTTAGAAAACTAATCAATGGTTAAAAATTAATGAAATCAAATGAGAAGTGACTAGGGACAAATCTGGAAATTTGAATCAGCACCTACCATCTTTGACTTTTTATTTTCTTTTTTAATTAAAAAACTTTTACCCCCTTAAAGTGTAAAATAAATTATCTTAAAAATTACTAATATTTTAATCAAACAAATTACATCAAAAAACGAGAATTTCGTGCTCTTCGATATGACATCCATCTCGATGTAATTTTTTCTTCATTTTAACCGTTTTTACGTGAAATACTACTATGTATGTGTTATATTCATTATGAATATGTATGCACGTTTCCAGGTGTCCATATTCAGTATGCATAACAAATGTGAATGTTCATTCACTATTCATTACGAATAATACAATATTCAAAATGAATAATACAACATTCAGGATGAATAATACATGAATTCATGATTCATGTCTTATTCATCATGAATCGTGTATTATTTACCTTGAATGTTGTATTATTCATCCTGAATAATACATTATTCATCCTGAATAATACATTATTCTTGATAAATAATATATGAATGACCCGTGAAGGTGTGGACACATGACGCACTTTCTTTTGTTCTCCGATTCACAACTGAAATTTGGTTTTATTCATTATGAATATGTATGCAATTCTCCAGGTGTCCACATTCAGTATGAATAACAAAGGTGAACGTTTATTCACTATCCATGATGAATAATACAATATTCAGGATGAATTATACAACATTTAGGATGAATAATACGAATTCATGAATCGTGTATTATTCACCTTGAATGATGTATTATTCATACTGAATGATACATTATTCATGATGAATAATACATGAGTGACCCGTGAAGGTGTGGAGACGTGGCCCGAATAATAGGTGAGTGACCCGAAACTCGATGGGTTCCCAATTCATCTCGATTGGTGTTGGGTTATGTAACACCCGTGATTTTCGGATAAGTACAATTTCGAGTCAGTGTGGAATCGATCTTTTAAGATAATTATGAAAAATAGTATTTTGTATTGAATACTAGATTTTATGGTCTAGTTGGATAGAGAATCCAAATACGAATCCAACGGTCCTTTCCGGAGCAAAAACGGAGCTAAAACGAAGAAGTTATGACCAAAACAGTGAGCGGGCGACAAATCGGACGAACTGTGTCAAGTGGACGTCCGCAAGGTGCTTCAAGAGGACGTCCGCATAGGCCAAAATTGTGCTTTAGCGGAAGAAACAGAAACTGGGGTTCGGGTGTAAGTGGACGTCCGCATAGGACATCAAGCGGACGTCCGCATGATGTCTGACGTGATTTTCCCCCTTTTCTTCAAGAAAGCCCTCCCCTCTCTCATACAGTCATACTTCACTTCAAAAACTCGAAATAAACTCTCCTCTTCCTCAAAACCGTTCTCCCTCCCCAAGAAACCCTAAATCCTTCATCTCCTCTCCATCTTTCTTCCCCAAATCAAACCCCTCACCATTTTTATGAACCTTAACCTTTCTAGAACCCTTTAACTTCATCTTCTCCATCAAGTTTCTAGGGTTTCATCCAACCCTTTTCTCCATTTGGAAGATTTGGAGTGTATGGTTCATTTTGGTGATTCTAGAGGTATTGTGGTTGGTGGATTCAAGTTGTGGTTAAGGTAATATTCTTTTTTCTTCATCTATGAAAGTTAGGGTTTTGGTATAAGTTGAGATCTTGATGTAAAATGTTTGGGGAATGATTCTACATGTTTGGATCTAAATATTTATGGTTGGAAACGTATGGATCTAGGTTTTTGGAAGATTTGGGTTTGAAGATTCGTGTTTCTTCAAAAGAGCTTACGTTTGGGGAAAATCTAGATTTAGCCTAAATCTAGCAAGGTGAGTTCAAGTTGATTTGTGAAAACGTTGTACATGCCAAAAATGTTATTTTCCAAGTACTTATGTGTTTTACATGAAAATTATCCATTGTTGACTTATTTGGTGGGTTTTGACTTTTTGAAGTATTTAACTTTGTAAATTTTGTAAAACACCTATATTTGGGATTTTTGGGAAATTTGATAGATAAATCACGAATGAAAATGTTTTGATGATTTATTTTATAAATGGAGTCTACTTGATACGAAAATGCATTTTTAGTGTATATTTTGGACATATGCATATAGTACGTTATGGGACGATTTGAAAATGTAACGGGTGAGTTCCTTGGAAAAGAGAGTTGTCCTAACCCAATGTCTTGTCTCGGGTTTTTCATGGATTCGAAATATTTATTGACAAAAGTGTGTGTTGCTACGTTTAATTTCATTTGATGACTTTTCACGATTGATCTTTTGAGTTAGTCGAGCTTATGGCTTGGTAATGGATTTTGTTAAGTCTTGGGGACATTTGTCCAGTTTTGATAGCTTAAAGTCGAGTTTTGGTCATGATTTATGTTTATTGGAAAATTACATGTTTTCGAATGCATTTATTCATTCGTTTGGAGTCATGTAATGTTTTAGACCTTATTTGCTATGGATCCATAGGCACTTGAGTTTTTACGTTCAATGATGAGATGCTAGTTTCTCTCATTGTAGCACGGAATAGGCATCAGGTTTCATGGTAAGTAAGATGTGGGTCTGTATGGTCGGGCATCGTCCCATGAGCTGTAAGGTGTAATTCCATATGTGCTTGGCACGGGATAGGCATCGGGTTTCATGGTAAGTAAGATGTGGGCCTATATGGTTGGGCATCGTCCCATGGGCAATAAGGTGTAATCCCAATGTGCTTGTTTTTATGGATTTGGAGTGACCCAATGTATAGACCTAGAGTGGTTGAAATTGGGGGCTCCCAAGTCTCCACGGGCAATAGATCTGGAGTGGTTGAGCTCGGTATATTATGATAATAGTCCACATGTTTGTTTTATTACATAGTTGTGTGACCCACTTTTGTGTCCCGTCACGTGCGATGTAACCGGGTCTCCCCCATCACCAGAAGGTGTTGCTTTGAATGTTTACTTTATCCATGTTTTCGGTGACATATTATATTTATATGGATTATTTTCCACGGTATATGAGTTGTGGGTTATGCCTCATCCGTGTTTGGGATGTTTTGAATAATAGCGATTTATTCGTGATTTCAATCATTTTGGAAATCAAATACTATTTCACTTTTCGAGTTGGTTTTGGGATGAGCCCATTATGAGGATCGTTTTATATTAAAGTTTTCATATCGGAATTTGTGTGCGTTGGAAAATGGGTGGTTTGCATCTAAAGTAAATTCTTTTTGAACTCATGACTTAAATTGCATCTCTCTCTCGTTTTATGAATTATATGATCATGATAAAACTCTTGAACTCACTAGGCGTTAGCCTAACCCTTTTTATTTGTCGGCATGTGCAACAGGTTCCGGTTGGGAAGTAGTTCTAGTGACATGGTGAATAGACGAGTGCTTGTAGTGTGCTCGAGAAGTGAATTGCTTAGTGAAATCTTCCACACTCATTTTGGGATTAGCAACTTATACTTGTGTTAAGTAACACCCGACTTTATGTGGTTACATAGTATGATTTTGAGTTATTAATTGTGAGAGTTGTTACGTTTTATCTTGAAGTTATTCCATGAATGGTTTTTAAAAAGGAATTTTATTCCTTAAGTGGTTATTTTATCGAAATTTTTATTTAATTGCTCTTTACAATTTTGAGGGTGTGTCAGGTTACGGTAATGAAGAACACAATGCCTTACGACGTTGAAGAAAGTGTTGAAAAATGTGATGTCTAGGTGTGGTACACACTTGAACGTACATAAATATTCATAATGAATATAGAACATATATAACACTTAATGTAAAACACGGTTAAAAAAACTATATCGAGATGTATGTCATATCGAAGAGCACGAAATTCTCGTTTTTTTGATGTAATTTGTTTGATTAAAATATTAGTAATTTTTAAGATAATATATTTTAAACTTTAAGGTGGGTAAAAGTTTTTTAATTAAAAAAGAAAATAAAAAGTCAAATATGGTAGACGTGAGTTTAAATTAGCGAATTTAATTAAAATACCCAAAGTTTGACTTTCATTTACCAAAATACCTATTTCTCTCCCGTTTTTACCAAAATACCCATTTTTTCCGGGAAGAGGGGCTGTGATCGCAGGCAGGGACCATTCTTGCCATTTTTTGAAACTTTTCACCCCGCGATCGCGGGGGAGTGTCCTGCGGTGGACTAATTTTGGTGCTTTTTGAATGTTTTGAATTGAAATGTTACACTTTCAACCCCTATACTTATTTACTTAATTTACTTTATACCTTTTATTTTCATAATTTTAATTTTACATTTAACACATATAATCGTTTATTAACTAAAATACGTTTTAATTTTAACAAGTTACACCATTATAATTGTCTCTTCGATACGTTCGAAATGAGTCCAATATTGAATTTTTTTGATTTATATATTTTAATATATATCATATACACTACATAAAAAATATTTTTTATATTTAAAATTCATTTTTAACGTATTTTCAATTTTGTTTTACACTCCTATCGCATTAACATAATAATCATATATTAACTAATTCATTAAATCGTTTTAAATTATTATTATTTGTATGTGTATAGATATCGTGAATGGCAATAGGACAATGTTTCACGAGAAGAATATGAAATGGGGTTTTGACAAGTTGGTATCACTGGACTCATTTAAGAATTGTGAAAATGGGTATTTGACGAATGATGATTCATGTGTGTTTGGAGCTGAAGTATTTGCAATTACAGAGTATGCACAAAAGGATCGATGTCTGTTCATCACAAAGTCTCCACCAATTTTTAATACTTACACTTGAACCATCGATAATAAAATAAATAAAACGTATTTTAACTATAAGAGTACCATAAATTAAATAATTAACTATAAAAATATGAATTTTAAATATAAAAAATATTTTTATGTAGTGTATATGATATATATTAAAATATATAAATCAAAAAAATTCAATATTGGGCTCATTTCGAACGTATCGAAGAGACGATTATAATGGTGTAACTTGTTAAAATTAAAACGTATTTTTAACGTATTTTAGTTAATAAACGATTATATGTGTTAAATGTAAAATTAAAATTATGAAAGTAAAAGGTATAAAGTAAAGTAAGTAAATAAGTATAGGGGTTGAAAGTGTAAATTTCAAATCAAAACATTCAAAAAACACCAAAATTGGTCCACCGCAGGACACTCCCCCGCGATCGCGGGGTGAAAAGTTTCAAAAATGGCAAAAATGGCCCCTGCCCGCGATCGCGGACCCTCTTCGCGGAAAAAATGGGTATTTTGGTAAAAACGGGAGAGAAATGAGTATTTTGGTAAAACAAAGTCAAACTTTGGGTATTTTAATTAAATTCCCTTTAAATTATCTTTCATTTCTACCCCAAATCACCTTAATTAATAATTATAATTAAAAACTCTATTTAATATGAGTTGTTGGATCAATAGAGATGGAGTAGGGATGGTAACGGGACGGGTTTGGGGCGGGTATCCCCTCACCCGACCCCGGCCCCGGTTTCAGTCTCCTAGACCCGTCCCTGGTCCCGGTCCCCGGCGGGTACGGGGATTAGCTACCTGGCCCCGGTCACACCCGGTAAAGACCCGGTCAAACCTGTTTTATGCAAAAAATATTTGTTGTTTCTACCGCCTGTTTTGAGAGATTTCAAATACAAAAACAACAAACAACACATTTACCAACAAACAACAACATAACGTCAAAAACAACAAACAATAACAGGAGATGGAAATGAAAAGAAAGAACTTGCTGCACAAATTTAAAATATTCATAGATGTTAAACCAATATATAAATTCAAATTATATTTTATAGATGTTAAACTTGCTGCACACATTCAAACTTGCTGCACACATTTAAAATGTGTAATGTAGAAAACAAAGGTGTTAAACCAATATATAAGATTAATATATAAATTATCTATAAAATATATATATAATAGATATATAATAAAACCGGGTACCGGGCGGGTCGGGGAGTAGTTCACCCGGCCCCGGCCCCGGTTGGAGCAAACCGGGTATCCCCGGCCCTGCAAAACCGGGTATTACCCGGCCCCGACCGGGTCGGGTGAACCGGGTTCCCCGTCGGGTCGGGTCAAATCACCATCCCTAAGATGGAGTGGCCGAGTGCACAATGAAAATTGAGTTTTTATTTGAACTCCCCCTCTCTCTCTCTCTCTCTCTATATATATATATATATATATATATATATATAGAGAGAGAGAGAGAGAGAGAGAAAGGTTCAAACGAGGAGCGTAACAATTTATGAGAAACGCGAGTAGCACCGCCCATGTACAAAATCACATGTGATTCACAACAAAATCATATGTGATTAAAAAATGCAAAGCGCGCGGTTTGTCCCGCGGTTTGTATTGTGAATCACATGCGATTTTGTACATGGGCGGTGCTCCTCGCGTTCTCTACACTTTCAACCCCTATACTTATTTACTAAATTTACTTTATACCTTTTACTTTCATTATTTTAATTTTACATTTAACACATATAATCGTTTATTAACTAAAATACGTTAAAAAAATACGTTTTAATTTTAACAAATTACACCATTATAATCGTCTATTCGATACGTTCGAAATGAGCCCAATCTTGAATTTTTTTGGATTTATATATTTTAATATATATCATATACAGTTATACACTCAATAAAAAAAGTATTTTTTATATTTAAAATTCATACCCTTATAGTTAATTATTTAATTTGTGGTTTTTAATGTATTGTTTCCTTTCCATTTTAATGTTTTTAATATAGAAATTCACTTAAGTTATTTAACAAGGAAATTAATTAACAACATCATATAAAAATTATTGCAAATCATCTTCCCAACCGAAACGGATACAGTGCATGTAAACAAATAAATCTATTACTGGAAGGCGTCCTGGAGTCCTGTGATGAAGTTAACCTTTTCCTTGATCACGTCCTCCATTCCTATGTAGTCCGATTCGAGTTCTTCTAGTTCCTCTTCAGCTTCCTTAATCTCTCGTTGCAGGTGCCGAACGTGAGCCCTAGTCATGGCCAGTTCTCGTTTCTTCTCCGCTAGATACTCCATTTTCCCCTGCTGAATCCCCCTGTTATGGTTCCACATACCCTTTACCTTTTCGATACCGGCGTTCGCCTCATCAATGGCTTTTTGCACTGCGGGAGTAATTCGTTGACTTTGTCGAAGACCCGTCGGCATAAAATCATACATTGGTGGGGTTCTCATGCCATTATCGAAGTAGTAATTGTCGGATGCCATCTCCCAGTCTGCTTCCTCCTCAGGCGTGAATGGAAAATCGGCTGCAGTTCGCCCACAGTTTGTCCACTCCTCGTCTGTTTCCGGTACCTTCCAGGTACTCCGGCGAGCTCCGTCGTTCAGTGGTTGGTAGGCTCCCGAACGTGAAGTTCCAGCCACATTCGCCAACCTGTTCCCCCTTGATCTTGAACCTCCATCCATTGTGTTAAAAAAGCGAGAGTGTGTTTGTATAAAAGATAGATAGGAAGTTGTGAAAATGTATGTTCTTCATCAGATATGGTCAAAGATTTCGTCTGAAAAAGTTGCCTGCATGATTCGTCTGAATAGTTCACTGCAAGATTCGTTTGAAAAGAGCCTGTAGGATTCCACTGAAAAAGTAACTGCAATATTCGTCTGCTCTTGAATAAAGGTCTTTCATTAGGCAGAAAATTAGTCTTTAAGTAGTCAAACATAGCTAATTAATGAGAATTTAGATCAGATTTATATGGTACTATCAAATGCAAGTTTCTATAATATAGATATTGTTCTACATTACATGATACCAATTTTTGCATCATATGAATCACTTCCAGACAACAAGAACCAATACACCAATAATCAAGAAATAAATGCTTGTTCATCCAATAATCTCTGTATTAGGATTATCGCAAGTTTCATAAACCTACTTACTAGGTGTTGGAAATATGGGTTTTACTAAACTTTGGACGCATTTAAATTTATATATATGTGTTATATATAACTAACTTTTAGTAGGTTTATGTTCTTCTATATGAGATCTTCGAAATGATATATAATGCGTCCAAAATAGAGTATGTGTGAAAGAGATATCGATACTCAAAGTTGAGTAAATGGATGAAATTAGCAAAAACCAAATGAAGTAAACAGTAAGTCAATCACAATACTTTAACAAAATAAGTTAATACTAAAAATAACAATTATTTAATGTTACATAAACAACCTAACGTGGCCCTATTTGACAATGTTCATAAATGGACTCCGCCATATGTATGCGGAAATCTTTGGCAACAACCTCGGCCTCGTCAGGGTGTACCCATACCTCATTTTTATTTATCAACATTTGGACATTACGGCATACCCAGACACCGCAATCTGCAGTTATCCCGGCCTGCTGGGGTGCATTCTTGGCGAACTTATAGCGAAAGCCACCTGTCATTTCGCGACGTCTAACATCCTTGACCCGGCAAAAGAAGTCATATAGCACAACTTTAAACTTTGTCATTTGCTCTTCCAATTGTTGTCTGAAGAGATTGGCACTTTCGCTATCATATATGGTCAAGGTCATAGCGTCAAGTTCAAACACTCCAAGCAGCCAATGTTGGGGATTAATGCATATTGGGATGTACACCTGAAATATTACAATATTAGACAACTTAGTTAGCAACAAAACAAGTTAAATAAAATAAGAGTAAAACGATTTACATACCACATCGAGGAGAGCCCAAGAGGTCCCTTCCACGCCATTGCATGAATTAACCACGGAGGCGGGACCTAGATGCTCAATCAACAAGTAATGAAAGAACATACTGAACATCATGGTCCACCTCGTGTCTGTTCCACGATGTCTTTGCAACAGCGAGACCCAACAATCGATGTGCTATACATAAAAAATAGATGGTTAGACATGTAAAATAAATATATTTGATTATATGACTATAATTAAACTTCATACTAACCACATCCAGTAAGTCAGACTCCAAAGGGTCAACGGCCAGCAATACATTGAAAAACGAGGGGGTGATTTCCAAGTTCAAGTGAGGGATGAAGATCAAGGGGGGGGAGGCGACCAGTCCGGCACATCCTCAATATTTCTGATGCCGGTTGAGGCTCCGGTGAAGACACCTTTCCCTTTTTCTTTAATCCCTTCTTTCCCCCCGCTTTCTTTGCTTGTTTTTAGCGGCCGGTGGTGTCGTAGATCCTTGTTGGCCAAACGGGTGACGAAACCATTGTGAAATTTTATGCGACCGCTTTTGAGGGAGCGGGGTCACCTGTGGTGGTGGATCTACAACATCCATCGAGTCATCGTCAGGCTCCGAGAAGTGCTCCGAGAAGTGATCCTGGATAATAGGAGACCCCGTCTGAAAATTACGTTACTCAATGTTTTAAGTACAATTTAAGAAATGTTCACAATTAAACCAAAACTACCAAAATAACTTACAGTATGCATTTACGGCCTGTAATAGTCATCGGCCGGACCGCCAAAGATGTTTGTGATTGCTGTGGTGGCGAACGACGGCATGTACTGTGCCCCCGACATCCCGGCCTGCGTGACATTGATCATTAAAATAGTTACAAAATTAGGATTATCGATATATAACTATAATGGTTACTCAGTGTCACTAACACTCTCCGGGATAGTAGAATATGATGTGGTGGCGAACGGCGGCGGCATCTGCGAGGTGTATGCCCCCGACATCCCGGCCTGCGTGACATTGATCATTAAAATAGTTACAAAATTAGGAACAAACATATAACTATAATGGTTACTCAGTGTCACTTACACTCTCCGGGATAGTAGAATAGGATGTGGTGGCGAACGGCGTTTGGGACATCCCGGCCCCCGACATCCCGGCCTGCGTGACATTGATCATTATAAGAGTTACAAACTTAGGAACAAACATATAACTATAATGGTTACTCAATGTCACTTACATTTTCAGGGAATGACAGATAGGATGTGGTGGCAAACGTCGCCTGTGCCCACGGAGCGGGGATCGGTGTCGTACTCGACAGCTAAAACAAATTTAGAACGTAATATTAATATACAAACTAAATAAACGTGACCAACAAATTAAGTTAAACACTAACATTGACAGCGCTAAACTGTCTGTAGAATCCCTCCAGAAGCTGTACACGTGACTCTAGCGGCCCGTGGACGTAGTCCCACAGGTGCTCATGAGAGCCACGCTGTGGCTCGTAGGAAGGGGCCGCCTCATATGGATTGTAGGAGGAGGAATGGGGCGGCTGGTAGGAGGAGGAAGGGGCCGGCTGGTAGGAGGAGGAAGGGGCCGACTGGTATCCACCGGAAGGGGGCCTGTCGTCGTCTTCCTCATCTTCGTCAGATGTGGAAGTAGGGGGACGTCGAGCCCTTTCCGCCTCTGCGTCAATAAAGGCCACGTTGTCTCTGTACCAATCTGTGCCCATCTCGTCGACAGTAGGCACAAGGCGATCGAAAGGCAAGAGTGGCTGCTAAATATATGATAAAACATAAAAGAAATTAATAAGCGGGACTAACGTATGCAAATTGTAAACATAGTAAAAGAACTTACATTTCTAGACGCATTGAAGAACTGAAACCAAAGCGACCTACTTAGGGTAACACGCTTGTCCCAACGGGTTCCCCTAAGTACTCGATCGTCGCGCTTGACGAAATATCGGATTGATGCGGGAAACATCTCCAAGATCCATATCTGGAATTAGACAAGAAGAGCAAGTACGTAAAAAGAAAAGCCAAACAGTTTGTATGTATTATTAACAATTGTTATACTACGTATCTAACCTTGAAGGCGTATGTAAAACCACAAAGATTCATCTTTGCATGTCGATCAACGCGTCTGGCTATGGCTCGGTGCAGAATAGAGTAGCAATGTGTCCAGATATGGCTACCACACGGGTAGCTGTTAAACAGCTCAAGGTCCTCGACGGCCCTAAGGACCGTCTCAGAAGCATACTGGCTATACTCACGGCCCAGGAAGCCCATATCCACGATCACCACCAACCATACACGGACAACATCGTCGTCGGTTAGGGCACTAAGGCCCTCTTTCATCATGTCCCGGGCTGCCTTCAGCTTCAAACGAGATGCTGAAATGCCCTAAACCCTAGGAACGAAGGAGCAGTCTTCTAAGGGAGGAAGGGGGGAGCCTCTCCAAAACGTAGTCCTGTAATTAGACAGAACTGACGACGCCCAAAATGCAATTGAGAGCCGAATAAATCAAAATGCATCTCCTCCGGCTCAGCGTTGGCGTCCTCGGCCTCCAACTGTAGAAACATGTGTACTAGCGTAGGGTCGCCACCAGAGTAAGACACATCCATCCATGGCCCGAACGATGTCCCTCTATAGATGGTCTCAAGGGTATCCGCGCGATCACCTAATCCCCTAAAGAGCGCTCCTAATTCCTCGATGTAGGAAACTTTGCACCTTAGCGTCAAGTCGATGTTAAAGAAATCCTTCTACATAGTCATTCACAGATGTTATAGTTAGTGTTATATATAGATGCTGCGGTTTATTTTATTTTATATAGATGTTGCGGTTTATTTTATTTCAACGTATCATATTGTTATATATAGATAAAGTGCGGTGGTATTTTATTTCAACGTATAATAGTGTTATATATAGATAAAGTGTGGTGGTATTTTATTTCAACGTATAATAGTGTTATATATAGATAAAGTGCGGTTTATTTTATTTCAACGTATCATATTGTTATATATAGATAAAGTGCGGTTGTATTTTATTTCAACGTATAATAGTGTTATATATAGATAAAGTGCGGTTTATTTTATTTCAACGTATCATATTGTTATATATAGATAAAGTGCGGTGGTATTTTATTTCAACGTATAATAGTGTTATATATAGATAAAGTGTGGTGGTATTTTATTTCAACGTATAATAGTGTTATATATAGATAAAGTGCGGTTTATTTTATTTCAACGTATCATATTGTTATATATAGATAAAGTGCGGTGGTATTTTATTTCAACGTATAATAGTGTTATATATAGATAAAGTGCGGTTTATTTTATTTCAACGTATCATATTGTTATATATAGATAAAGTGCGGTGGTATTTTATTTCAACGTATAATAGTGTTATATATAGATAAAGTGCGGTTTATTTTATTTCAACGTATAATAGTATTATATATAGATAAAGTGCGGTTTATTTTATTTCAACGTATCATATTGTTATATATAGATAAAGTGCGGTGGTATTTTATTTCAACGTATCATATTGTTATATATAGATAAAGTGCGGTGGTATTTTATTTCAACATATAATAGTGTTATATATAGATAAAGTGCGGTTTATTTTATTTCAACGTATAATAGTGTTATATATAGATAAAGTGCAGTTTATTTTATTTCAACGTATAATAGTGTTATATATAGATAAAGTGCGGTTTATTTTATTTCAACGTATCATATTGTTATATATAGATAAAGTGCGGTTTAGGGACCCTAGTTGTCATTCTTAAAAGTTTAGGACCTAATTGGCATTCTTAAAAGTTTAGGGACCTAAGTTGTTATTCTTAAAACCGTAGGGACCTAAGTTGTCATTCTTAAAAAACACATTCTTAACAAATTTTTATAAAAAAAAATTTTTTATAAAAAATTGTTAAGAGTGTGTTTTTATAAAAAAAATTGTTATAGTTTTATGGTTTTATGTTTGAATGTGATATTTGTATGTTATAGTGTGTTTTTTCATATAAAAATTGTTAAGAGTGTTTTTTTATAAAAAAATTGTTAAAAGTGTGTTTTTATAAAAACACACTCTTAACAATTTTTTATAAAAAAACTGTTTTTATAAAAAATTGTTAAGGGTGTGTTTTTATAAAAAAATTGTTAAGAGTGTTTTTATAAAAAAAAACACATTTTTAACAATTTTTTTATAATAACACACTCTAAACAATTTTTTTTATAAAAAAACTCTCTTAACAAATTTTTTATGAAAAAACACACTATAACAACATACACATTATAACATACAAATATCACATTCAAACATAAAACCATAAAACTATAACAATTTTTTATAAAAACACACTCTTAACAATTTTTTATAAAAAAACTGTTTTTATAAAAAATTGTTAAGGGTGTGTTTTTATAAAAAAATTGTTAAAAGTGTGTTTTTTATAAAAAAAACATTTTTAACAATTTTTTTTTTATAATAACACACTCTTAACAATTTTTTTATAAAAAAACACTCTTAACAATTTTTTATGAAAAAACACACTATAACAACATACACATTATAACATACAAATATCATATTCAAACATAAAACCATAAAACTATAACAATTTTTTATAAAAACACACTCTTAACAATATTTTATAAAAAAACTGTTTTTATAAAAAAATGTTAAGGGTGTGTTTTTATAAAAAAAATTGTTAAGAGTGTGTTTTAAAAAAAAACACATTTTAACAATTTTTTTATAATAACACACTCTTAACATTTTTTTTATAAAAAAACACTCTTAACAATTTTTTTATAAAAAAACACACTATAACAACATACACATTATAACATACAAATATCACATTCAAACATAAAACCATACATATCATGTTAAGCATAGAACATATTCAAACATAAGTTATAAACACTATAACAACCTACAAATCATATATCTTAACTTAAAATAACATACAAAAAATAACAAAAAACATAAGTAAAACATACCACAGAGGTAATACGAGACATCTTCACAAAACCCGAACGCGTATTCCACACGACAAAATTGAGAGAGTGGGAGAAAATTGAGAGAGTTTGATTAAAAATTGAGAGAGTTATTAAAAAAATGAGAGTGGCCGGTTTTTGGTACCCCCCTTATATAGTGCGGCCGAAGAAAACATTTTTTAGGGTTTGGTTCGTCAAAGGGATTTTAGGGTTAACCCTGTGCCGACACGTGGAACTTTTGCCCGCGATCGCGGGGGGTCAAAGAAAGTCAAACGCGGGCAGGGACCAAAATTGCACACGCGGGCATTCTTGAGGGGGGAAAGCTGGACCGCGGGCATTCTTGAGGGACCAACGCGGGCAAAGTGGGCAAACTTGGTGACACGTGTAGCCCGCGATCGCGGGGGTCAACGAGAGTCAAACGCGAGCAAGGACCAAAACTGCACACGCGGGCATTCTTGAGGGGGGAAAGCTGGACCGCGGGCATTCTTGAGGGACCAACGCGGGCAAAGTGGGCAAACTTTGGTGACACGTGGCTTGGGGCCCGCGATCGCGGGCTCCATCGCGGATTTTTGGGGTATTTTTGTAACATGGGAGAGATTTGTGGTATTTCAGTAAAACATGGTTTGACTTAGGGTATTTTAATTAATTTCCCTATCAGTAATATGCAATTCACAATTCACACTTGTTCTTGCTTTCTTTCTTGATTTCTCTCTTGCTTTCTTTCTTTGAATTGCTTTCTCTCTTGATTTCTCTTCTCTCATTTCATCCACAAATGGCATCGTCATCAAACCCTAAGTCTACTCCTGAAAAAATGCCACCTCAAATCGAGGTCGCCATAGCAAAAAAGGAAAAGGAGATAGATGAACTAACAGAAGAGTGGAAAAAATGATGGACAGGAAGGCAGTCCATTTGAGAAAGATCGAAGAGGAAGACAGGGAGATCAAAAGGATGAAAGGGAATATAAAAGCTCGGGAGGCTCGTGTTCGTCGAGAACAAGAAGCAATTCACCATATTCTGCAAGACTTCGCAATTATTCAAGCGAAGGTAAACGAGAAGCAAGCTTGGATTGATGAAACTAAATCAATTTTTAAGTAGGTGGTGGTTGTTTTGTATTTTTTTACTGTGTTGTTTTGTATTTTTTTTACTGTGTTGTTGTTTGTATTTTTTTGTTGTTTTTTTAGATCATGTAAGGTCAAGTCAAAGGTTACCTCAACTCATTTGCTAAAGTGTGTCCGGGTTGTGGTACACAATGGCCATACGTGGTTGCAAAAGCAGAAGCCGTTGAAAAAGGGTCAGAAAGATTGAAGATGAAGAGCATGTTGGATGGAATACAAACTAGCTGTGTTATCAATGTTCATTTAAAAGCATATGTATGTGTGTATATATAATATGAATATATATATCATTTACAAACTAGCTGTGTTATCAATGTTCATTTAGAAGCATATGTATGTGTGTATATATATAATATGAATATATATCATTTACAAACTAGCTGTGTTATCAATGTTCATTTAAAAGCATATGTATGTGTGTATATATAATATGAATATATATATATATATATCATTTACAAACTAGCTGTGTTATCAATGTTCAATTAGAAGCATATGTATATGTGTGTATATATAATATGAATATATATCATTTACAAACTAGATGTGTTATCAATGTTCATTTAGAAGCATATGTATGTGTGTATATATAATATGAATCTATATATATCATTTACAAACTAGCTGTGTTATCAATGTTCATTTAAAAGCATATGTATGTGTGTATATATAATATGAATATATATATCATTTACAAACTAGCTGTGTTATCAATGTTCATTTAGAAGCATATGTATGTGTGTATATATATAATATGAATATATATCATTTACAAACTAGCTGTGTTATCAATGTTCATTTAGAAGCATATGTATGTGTGTATATATATAATATGAATATATATCATTTACAAACTAATTGTGTTATCAATGTTCATTTAGAAGCATATGTATGTGTTGTATCGAACTTTCAGCACGTGATGGACGTCGGTCGTTCTTTCTCGGTCTCCCGGCTCTGTTCTTATCCATTAAAGGTGGATAGCATGGCAGAAGCGGGTCGGGTGGATACACCCATGCTGCAGGGGGTCCAGCTGGGTTTATTACCTCCACGTATGTTCTCCGGTAATATTCGGACGTGAAGAAAGGTACAGCCAAGTCGCTGCAATCTCTACGACCCATATGTGTTGCCGCAGCGATGGCATGGCCGCACGGTAACCCAGATTTTTGCCATTCGCAACACGAACAAAGGTGGTCTTCCATATTCACAATCGCGTGAAGATAGTCATCATGCACCTCGTACTTCCCATACCCGATTGCTCTTACCGACCATGTCGCCGCACGACGCGCCCTGTACTGAACGATCTTCTCCGCCGTTGGTGTGAGTGCATTTTGCATCTCAGCTCCTTTTATTCGTCGAATTTGGTACCACTCTTGTTGAAAGGCCCGAAAGTAGTCCATAAGATTAACAATCGGACATCTACGCGCAAAACGGGAGAGTGCATTCACAGACTCTGCACTATTCGAGGTCAGAATGTCATACCGTTGTCCAGGAAAATGGGCCGCGGACCACCTCTCCGGTCCAGCTTCGTCAAAGACTTTGGCTGCTTTGTCGGCACTATATCGTAGCATATTCATGTACTTGTTAAACTCCCGATCCGTATATGCTCTGCATGCCGCCCAATAGACATCCTTGTTGGTCGTAATACGTTTGTCCTTGGATTTGGCGTTCATCTCCAAATGTCGACAGCATATGGCGTGAGGGCCGTTTGGGTAGATGGCAGAGATTGCGGCGCTTATGGAAGGAGCCCTGTCAGACATAAACACCAACTCTTGCGGGTCTCCGATAGCTTGTCTCAACATGGACATAAACCAAGTCCACTCGTCCCCGGTTTCGTACTTGCCTACGCCGAAAGCTACTGGAACGATGGAGTTATCCCCGTCCATGGAAACCGCCAGGAACATCATACCCAAGTAACGACCCTTTAAATGGGCTGCTTCTATTATCAGGACACGACGTAGATTTGCCACAAATGTGCGGATCTGCAAAAACATAGGTGGTTTTCCTTTGTAAATGTTATAGTTTATAATGTGTAAACATATGACGTGTTAAAATACATACCGCGGGTCCAAGGGCCACGAAGCACTTCTCAAACCGTCGACGTGAATCGGTCCGTAGCTGCGTGACAGTACCAGGGTTCTGCAGCTGCAAATTATATAAATATGTCGGGAGTCGTTCATACGACTCCTCGAACGTGCCTCTCACCATAAACAGTGCATGGCATTGCGCACGCCAAGCTTGGTGGTAATCAATCGTGACGCCGAACTGCTGGTGAACATCGTGGACGATGTCCTTTGGACGCAATGACCTACTAACATCAAGAAATTTGTTTTTCAGTATCGCACCCAAAGTCTTTTTGCCGGCTTGTTTGTGGTGGGGATTCAATTGCGTCCTCGTACAAGTGTGTACGTCGTGCAACTTTCTAATCATGAACGCCCCTTCTTTGCCACCCGTTTCAATCGCGTACATCCTCCAGTCACAGTTTTTTCTGGCACATTCAACTATATATCTAGTTTTGTCAGATTTCGACGTGCGCCTTTCGAAACCCTCTTCCAAGAACTTAAGTCCGACCTGACTTGCCAAGAGATCCTTCGACTCGAATATCTGACCTACATGTAACATTTCACTGCGAATATAAGGTGTAGGTTCATAGGTTTGTGTCTGGGTATGGGAGTCTGGAAGAATAGGGTGCATATCAAAAAAGTCATTTATCTGACTACATGATTTTCTACTAGGGGTATATTCTTCGTGATCATCACTATCGGTGTCTGATCTGTCTATTTCAGAATTACCCGTTCTGAAAACGTGGGTTTCGTCATCAGCAACTCCAGCAGTACGCCCTTCATGTGGTTGTGGTGGTTGTTGTTGTTGCGTCTCCGGAATACAGTCGTTAAGACCATATGAATGATCTAAATGAACCGTTGGGGCGTCGGACGCCTGAAATTGAGAATCAGACTGCTCTATTTGGAGGTCTTCGCCGTCACCGTCGTCGTCGTTTTCGTCGGGATACACAAAAAGTAATGGGGGCCTTTCTGAATCGACTGCAAAGTGCAGAAAAGTAGAGATATCCCCATCGTTGGATAAATCCACAAATGACCTATCGCCATTTTTAAACACTAACTTGCAAACAGCAGAAGGGTTGATTCCACATTTTTGCATGGCGTATGCAAGAAATTTCTGATAAGTATAGTTTACTGGCACTTTTACACCATGCTTAGATTTATAAGCAAAATTCCACTCATTGTTATCTTGCTCCCATTCACCATCAAAACAGAAATATAGCTTAGCTTTTGCAACAGATGAACTCATTTTTTCAGTAGTATCTCAAACACAAAATATTGTAGAAAGAAATCAAGAAAGAAGTATGAAATCGGTGTGTGGATTATGGATTGCATTTTACATCTATTTATCAATGAAACAACCAACATTGATGACAACCAATCTCTCATTTCATCCACAAACTGGTATTCCAAAAACACTGATTTAACATTGATGAAAACATGCAAATGAATTTCAACCACAAATCGGTATTCAAAGTACAATAATTGTAGAAAAAAACAGTAAAAGCATGCAAGATTCGTCTAAGTACAGGGGCTGAAAGTGTAAATTTTCAGGGACCAAAACTGTAAAATTTTAGTCCATCGCGGGCTGCGATCGCGGGCAGGGGCCAAATGTGCACCGCGGCCAAAGTTGAGGGGCTCCGCGGGACACTTTTGGCCAAAGTTCGTGCCACGTCAGCCCTATCCCGCGATCGCGGGCTCCATCGCGGGCCATTAGGGCATTTTGGTAAACCGCCGAAATTTTGTGGCATTTTGGTAAGTGTTGGTCAAACTTTTGACATTTTAATTAATTTCCCTAAAAAAATTCATATATAAATCAAAAAGGTTCATATATGGACACAAAGGTTCATATATGAATTAATTAAAAAAAGTTTATATATAAATTATAAAGGTTAATATATGAACACAAAGATTCATATATGAATCAGTTAATTGGTTCAACCGATTCATATATGAACATACAGTTAATTAGTTTCATATATGAAACACAAAGGTTCATATATGAATCACAAGATTCATATATGAATTAGTTTTAAAGAGTTCATATGTGAATTACAAAGGTTCATATATGAACGTATAGTTAATATGTGAATCACATAGATTCATATATGAACTCAGCCCGTGTTTTTTGTAAAAGATACGAAATTGTCCTTCTATTTTTGAAACAGCCGCAACTTTTGACCAGTCAAACCCGCAACTTTTGACCAATTATAACCGATCTTGACCGAATGAATGGCCAAGATCACTTCTCCATTTCTCAAAATATTTGCACTTCTCTTTTGAACCTATGGCTATATATATATATATATATATATATATATAGGATCAGGTTCAAGGAAAACCTCAAAAAAATGGAAAACTGAAGAACACCTTAGGAGCCATTCATCTGGGCGGTATGAACTTGTGCATACAAGTTATTTGTAACATGCATATATGCACAAATGCATAATGCACTTGTGCATAAAACCAAAAAGTCAACTATTTACCTGTATGCACAAGTGCATACCGTCCAGATGAAGGGCTCCTAAGGTGTTCTTCAGTTTTCCGTTTTTTTGAGGTTTTCCCTTGAACCTCCCTCTCTCTCTCTATATATATATATATATATATATAGATATATAGATAGATAGATATATATATATATATAAAGTTTGGTTCAAATCCTAAAATGATAATTCTAAAAGTCAGTTTTCAAAATAGGAATCAACTAAAACTTGGGTCCATTTTGACGTAGTTTATACTTTTGAGATCTATGTGTTGGAAAAGTTTGGATATCTAGACAAACACGTAAAAACTAGAATAACACGAATGAACATATACATAAGTAAAAAATACTCCAATGAAACATGCGAAGACATACTCGAACTTACATAACCAAAGATGTTGTAGTCCAGTGGTTCGGTAACATTCTGGGGGGTAAGTGGTGGAAGCCCTTACTACCCGGGTTCGAACCCCATGGTGATCACGCGGAGGTATCCCCGAATCAATGGGCTGTTCGTGGGCCTGCTGTTTGGGCCGGATCGTGGGCCGAATCGTGGCCGGGTCGAAGGGGGATTAGTCTGGACTAAATCCAGGATACACCGAAATGCAATTGCTTTTCAAAAAAAAAATACTCGAACTTACATAACAACGTAACTACTAATAAGCTATTACTATGTCTTGATGCTTATCACCGTATATTTTTCTATTGAAAATGTTAAATCTACTTATTCTTGATAAAGATAATATGAGAAATTAGAAACTAAAGAGAACAATTTTTTTTAAAAGGAATGAAAAGTCGACAAGTGTATACTAAACAAAAAAGAAGTGTTTTAGAAAAGATAAAAATAACATCAAGATAACGTACCTTTAAAAACTCAAATTTCCCTATACAAAAACATGGTTAAGATCTTGTGTGCTATTCTATATAAACTAAAAATTATTGTTTATAGTTTTCAATCAACAACTCGATTCCAAATCAAGGGGGTTTAGTGTAACACCCCGAAAATTGGAGAACCAAAATTGGGGTCACGGACGTCCGCGAGAGGCGCATCCTCGACGTCCGCGAGGCACGGAAATCCGTGGGTCATCCGCGGAAGCAACAGAGATAAAGAGGGATTCGGCCAAGGCGAGCCGAAGGTCCGCAAGGGTGCAAGGCGGACGTCCGCGATGCATCTGATGGGATATTTTGGTATTTTTAAGATCTTTTTTCTCTCTCTCTCCCCTCATTTCATTTCTCATCCCCAACCTAACTCTCTCTCTCTCTCTCTAAGTCGGTTTCTCTCCAAGAAACCCTAAAACCCAACCTCTTCTTCCTCGTTTTCTTCACTCAAACTAAACCCTCTCCACCATTGTTGAAGATATGGAAGCTTGAAGCTTTTGTGGGTGATTATGAGCTTTTGCTTGGAGATTCAAGTGATAAAGGTAATATTCCTCTACCCAAAAGCTAGGTTGTTGTGTTTTCATCTTCTTTCTATTTTGAGGTATTGTTGGATGATTTTGGTGGTGTTTGGTTGAGGTAATCTTTTCCTTCTTCATTTATGAAGATTGGGGTTTTGTTATGTTTGGGATTTTTGGATGATAAATGTTGGGGAATGTTTGTATATGGTTGGATAGGGTTATTGATGGTTGGAAACTTATGGATCTAGGTTTTTGGAAGATTTGGCTTGAAGATTCATGTGCATCAAAGGAGCATACGTTTGGGGGAAAATCTAGATTTAGCCTAAATCTAGTAAGGTGAGTTCAAGTTACCTTGTGAAAACTTTGTACATGCCAAAATGTTATTTTTCCAAATACTTATGTGTTTTACATGAAAGTTATCAATAGTTGAATTATTTGGTGAGTTTTGACCCTTTGAAGTATTTATGGTTGTAAATATGGTAAAACGCTTACATTTGGAATTTTTGGGAAAATGTGATAGATAAATCATACATGAAAATGAGTTATGGATTTATGTTATAAATGGAGTCTACTTGTTATGAAAATGCATTTTGTGTATATCTTGGAAATATGCATTTAGTACATCATGGGATGGTTTGAAAATATAATGGTGTGAGTTCTTTGGAAAAGAGGGTTTCCCAACCCAAGGTTTTATTTCGGGTTTTAGTGGATTCAAAGTATTTATTGGCAAAGGTGTGTGTGTTGCCACGTTTAATGTCATTTTATGACTTTTATGAACTATCTTTTGAGTCAATTGAACTTGTGGCTCGGTATTGGATTTTGTAAAGTCTTGAGGACAATTGTCCAGTTTTGATAGCTCAAGTTGAGTTTTGATCATGATTTACGTTATTGGGGAATTGTATGTTTTGAATGCACTCATTTATTCATTTGGGGTCGTGTAATGTTTTAGACCTTGTTAGCTATGGATCCATAGGCATTTGAGTTTTCCCAAGTCTCGCGGGCAATAGATCTGGAGTGGTTGAGCTTAGTTTACGAGACGTTAGTTTCTTTTGTAGCATGGAATAGGCATCGGGTTCCATGATAAGTAAGGCGTGGACCTAGAAGGTCGGGCGTCGTCTCATGGGCAGTAAGGTGTAATTCCATATGTGCTTGGCATGGGATAGGCATTGGGTTCCATGATAAGTAAGGCGTGGACCTAGAAGGTCGGGCGTCGTCTCATGGGCAGTAAGGTGTAATCCCTAATGTGTTGTTGTGGATTTGGTGTGACCCAATGTATAGACCTGGGGTGGTTGAAGTTGGGGGCTCCCTAGTCTCGCGGGCAATAGATCTGGGGTGATTGAGCTCAGTTTACGAGAGTAATCCACGTGGGTGTTTTTATTGCATAGTAGGTGATCCACTTTAGTGTTCCGTCACGTGAAATGTATACGGGCCTCCCCCGTCACCGAAAGTTGTTATTTTGGGTATTTGTGTTTATCCATGTTTTCGGTGACGTATCATATTTATGTGAAACGTTTCTCCACGTTATAGGAGTTATGGGTTATGTTTTAACCATGTTTTGGAAAGTTTGGGAATAATGGCAAGTTGAATTATGGATTTAATCGTTTTGAGTATCAGATGCTATTTCACCTTTCACGTTGATTTTGGAAATGAGTCCATTTTTGGAATTCATGTTATATTAAAGATTTCAGCATAGGAATTGTGTGAGTTGGAGAATGGGTGATTTGCATTTAAAGTAAACTCTTTTGAAATCATGACTAAAACTACATCCCTCTCGATTTATGAATTTATATAGTTATGATAAAATGCTTGAACTCACTAGGCGTTAGCCTAACCATTTTTATTTGTCGGCATGTGCAACAGGCTCAGGTTGGGAGTAGCCTTAGCTACACTGTGAAGTGGCGAGTGCTAGTAGAGTGCACGAGAGATGATTTTGATTAGTGAATCTTTCGCACTTATTTGGGAATAGCAACTTATACTTGTGTCAAGTAACACCCGGTGTGAATTTAGTCTTTGTAATAAGGCTTGAGTGATAATTGTTTGAGGGTAAATCCTAGATTTTAATTTGAGGTAATTTCCGTATTGTCTTATAAGGATAAATTCTATTCACTTGGATGTATTATTGAAAATTTTATTTAGTTTCTCTTTCCAAAATTTGAGGGTGTTACATTTAGATGAAAATTACTTATAGGTTTCTGAACTAGCTTATAAGAGAATCTCTAACAGCTTTCCCATTTTGGAGAAAATGGAGAATATGAAGATTTTGGGCTAATATTTTGCTCCAACAGCTTCCCCAAAACTATCTCCAAAATGAAGAAAGTATGAGAGAGAATGGGTTTTTCTCCAAATATGGAGATCACTCCAAAAATGATTACCAAGTGAGAGGACCAATAGAAAACTTTAAAAATAAATATGTAGAGAGAGAAATAATATTTTAATAGATGAATGAAATATTTTAATATTATAATCAATGTTTTTTTTCTCTAAAATGGGGAATCTGTTGGAGATGAATGTAATTTTTTTTGAGGATTTGGCTTTTGATTTTCCATTTTGAAGAAATTTTGGGGAAACTGTTAGAGATGGTCTGAAAACACTAAAACTAAGCTTTTACAAGTAAATAAGATATTGAAAATTAAATTATCCATACAAAAAATTATAACTAGTAATACGGGTCTTTTTAAAATACATCAATTGTTATCCATCTCATTTATATTTCTTCAAAACAGAAACAAAGAATTAATCATCACCAAACAAAACCTAAAACATGTCTATGTGTGTGTGTCAATGAGAAGGGAGACCATAAATTTGGCCTCAAAAGTAATGCTACCAGCTACACAACCAAGCCATTAATGAGAGAACCCATGGCTTACACCATTCACAAACATGGACTCTATTTTGGAGCTTTAAAAAAAATAGAACCATAACGAACTTGTACCCCAGGAGGAGGGGGGGTCAATTTTGAGTTTGACCCATTAATTTCAAAAAAGTTTTTTTTATATTATAAAAATTAATTGGGAAATTAATTAAAATACCCAAAGTTTGACTTTGACTTGCCAAAATACCCATTTTCTCGTTCAATTTGCCGAAATACCCATTTTTCCCGCAACAAATCTCGCGATCGCGGGACCCACAACCACGTGGCACCAGCTTTGGCCATTTATCCCGCTATTCCCCCTCAAGATACCCCACGGCTACCATTTTTCCCCCTCAACTTTGCCCGCGGGACCAGTTTTGGCCCCTGTCCCGCGATTGTGTCCCGCGGTAGTCCCGCGATTTTTCGAAATTTGCAGTTTTGGCCCCTCTAGTTTGGGGCAAATTAAAAAAGCATAAATGGTCCCTATAGTTTTTTTAGGTTATCATTTTATGTAGTTGAGGTTTTTAATGTATTGTTTCCTTTCATTTTAATGTATTTAATATAGAAATTAATTAAAGAAAATGTTTTCCCCATTTTAAGTAATTTAATAAGGAAATTAATTAAAAGATCAGTTATTGCAAATCATCTTCCCAAACGAAACGGATACAGTGCAGGTAAACAAAGAAATCTATGACTGGAATGCGTCCTGGATTCCGGTGATGAAGTCAACCTTTTCCTTGATGACGTCCTCCATTCCCGTGTAGTCGTCTTCGATTTCTTGTAGTTCCTCTTCTACTCCCTTAATTTGTCGTTGCACCTCCCGAACGTGAGCCCTAGCCATGGCCAGTTCTCGTTTTTTCTCCGCTAGATACTCCATTTTCCCCTGCTGAATCCCCCTGTTATGGTTCCACATACCTTTTACCTTTTCGATATCGGCGTTCGCCTTATCAATGGATTTTTGCACTAAGAGAGTAATTCGTTGACTTTGTGGAAGACCCGTCGGCTGGGTACAATGATACGTTGGTGGGCTTTTCCTGTCATTATCGAAGTGGTAATTCTCCCATGCCATCTCCCAGTCTTCTGCCTCCTCAGGCGTGAATGGATAATTGGCCACAGTTCGCCCATGGTTTCTCCACTCCTCGTCTGTTTCCGGTAACTTCCAGGTACTCCGGCGAGCTCCATCGTTCAGTGGTTGGTAGGCTGCCGAACGTGAAGTTCCAGCCCCATTCGCCGACCTGTTCCCCCTTGATCTTGAACCTACAGCCATAGTGTTAAGAAAAGCGAGAGAATGTTTGTAAATGGTGTAAAAGAATGTATAAAAGATAGATAGCAAGTTGTGAATTACTACTTCATCATCATGCCATCTACTTATAGCCGTGAAAATGTATGTTCTTCATCAGGGATGTGGATATGGTCAAAGATTTCGTCTGAAAAGTTTCCTGCATGATTCGTCTGAATAGTTCACTGCAAGATTCGTCTGAAAAGACCCTGTAAGATTCGACTGAAAAAGTAACTGCAAGATTCGTCTGCAATAGTTCAATTTTTGCATCATATGAATCACTTCCAGACAACAAGAACCAATACAGTACTAGTTACAAAATTCTGTTATACCTAAAATATAAAGTTCTTTAGATCACACAAGGAAGACACCAATTTTCAGATGAAATTTTTAAGCATTCCAACCAAAGAAAACTCGGCTTCGACAATAAGACTTCCATTTAACAAAAACCCCTTCACCGGTTCATTGAGTTCACTCAGTAGTTAAAATATGGTTTTTACTAAACTTTGGACACATTTAATTATATATATATATATATGTTATATATAACTAACTCTTAGTAGGTTTTTGTTGTCCTATATGAGAGCTTCGAAACGATATATAATGCGTCCAAAACGGAGTATGTGTGAATGAGATATCGATACTCAAAGTTGAGTAATTGGATGAAATTAACAAAAACCAAATGGGTGTGGGAATGTGTCCCACATAGGATAAGTTAACACTAAAAATAACAATTATTTAATGTTACATAAACAACCTAATGTTGATGTGTTTGACAATGCGCATAAATGGACTCCACCATATGTACGCGAAATTCCCTGGCCTCATCTACGGTGCGGGAAGGGTGTAAATCTACCACATCGTTATTAATCAACATGCTGGCATTACGGCATACCCAGACACCGCAATCCGCATTCATCCCTTTCTGTTGTGGTGCATTCTTGGCTAACCTGTGACGGAACTTCACTGACCATTCGCGAAGGCGCACATCCCCGATCCGGCTAAAGAAGTCCATCAACACAGCTTTAAATCTGGCAAGCTGCTCATCCATAGCGTCTTTGAAGAGATTGGCAGCGTCACTGTCATATATGGTCATCACCATAGTTGGAAGATCAAACACTCCGAGCAACCAATGTTTAGGATGAATGCATATAGGGATGTACACCTGAAATATTACAATATTAGACAACTTAGTTAGCAACCAAACAACTTAAATAAAATAAGAGTAAAACGATTTACATACAGTATCGAGGAACTGCCAATTCACCCCTTCCATACCATTGCATGAGTTAGCCACGGAGGCGGGACCTTGATGTTCAAGCACCATGAACAGAAAGAAAGTAGTGTGCATCACGGTCCACCTCGTGTCTAGTAGACGGGAACGTTGGAGAATGCCGACCCAACAATCGATGTGCTATACACAAAAAATAGATGGTTAGACATGTAATATAAATATATTTGATTATATGACTATAGTTAAACTTCAATACTAACCACATCCTCAAATTCAGACTCCAAAGGGTCAACTGCCAACAATACTTTGAAAAACGAGGGGTGATGTCCAGGTTGAGGAAAGGGATGCATACTGTTTGGGCAAAAAATCACGTCGTACGACCACGACCAGAGCAGGTAAGACACACGTTATAATCCAAATCTAGTATTAAGATAAGGTCTCGACAAGAACCCAGAAAACATCCGTCGTCTCCCGTAAAAGATAAGTCGTACGTCTACCATGACGCACGACCATAGCATCGCCCGTCCCGTACGACCGTCGAGTAAGATCATTGCACCTTCGACCAAAACTAACGTTAACCTTGACTGTTACGTTTGTTAAGTATTTAATGCAGGAGTCAAAGCCATTAACAGCAAGTAGCCGTAACGGACGAAGAGCATTATGGATAATCACTCCGGCGACCGTTTCCAGTCGTTGATCAAATCATTAATGGAGCTAATTAATGACGCGAAGACTATAAAAGACAAGCTAAAGCTTCATTTCAAGGGACATCAGTTAACATCCAATATACATCAGCGAACATCACCAAACAGCAGAGAAAATCATCCAAACTCATAGCAAAGAACATTCAAACTCTGGAGATCAAGTACTGAAAGCCAGAACCCTACTGCGAACTCAAGAACACTCGAAGGAAAGCTCAAGTATCGCTCTCGACGCACGACAAACCGCCCTCGACCAGAAGTTCACACTTTGTATTCACACACGACAAACACCTGTTTTTACATTTAAACACTTGTACTTTACATTTCGAAGTATTTCCTTCATTTGTATTGTAATCATCGTACGACCGACGCCAGTACCAAGGACATCGCCCCTGATTGGCGACCATAGTGCAGCGACGACACCCACTGTCGTCCGCAGGTTTTTTCCTCGCTTGAGGTTTTTCCTGCGTCATCAAATCCCTTGTCTCGTTTATTTTTTCCCTCGTCGCACGTCTCTTCGAAAGATCCTTTCTTTAGTTGATTAAGTCCACATCGACCTTAAGTTGTCCCTTTGGTGCAATTTTTGGCATTAACAGTTTGGCGCCATCCGTGGGACCTTATCTAGAGAAAATCCTCGACGAACGTGCACCCTACTAACAGTTTCTTGGAGTTTTTTTTCTGCTCTCTATTGCAGGAACAATGGCAGCCCTTGGAAATCCGCAGCAAGCTGTTGCTCAGATGTATCAGGAGCTCGAAGTCGCCAGGAATCAGCTCAATGCAATGGCAGAGCAGAATCGCAGAGCAGCTGAGGAGATCGCGCGGTTAAAAAATCCTCTTGTGCCTCAAAATGGTCCTAGGCCGTTCGTGCAGAACCCAATTCCAAGATCGTTCGACCAGAATGGCCCTAGACCATTTGTCCCGAATCCAGGTTCATCCGCGCAGAATCAGCATCCATGCCCATTCATGCAGAATCAACAGCCAGGTCCGTTCAACTCAAATCCTCAGTTTGGGACAGTTCCTCCTCAGCACATAAGGCCACCACCCGTGAATAATGGGTCTCAGCCATTACAAGAGTCGCAGCCTTTCCAGCAGGGGTCGCAACCATTTCAGCAGCCATTTTAGAATGGACCTCAAGGTGGATCTCAGCCACTCCACGGTGGATCGCAACCTTTCCAGCAGGGACCACAATCGTTTCAGAACGGACCGCAGCAATTCCAATATGGGTCGCAGCCATATTCTGTTCCTTTCAACGGGGACACCAATGGCTCGTCACATGGTAATGGCACTAGTCCAGGGACCAATCCCTCGACAGGGGCAAATCCTGATCTTAACGATCCCGTCGCCCAGCGTTTGAAGATGTTGGAAGACCAAAATAAGTGTGTCCTGTCCTTGCTCGCCAAGTTGCCTGGGGCAGCCGTGCCTGTCGACGTCGAGCCTCGCTCGGGATATCAGGCATCGCCTTTCATCGACGAGATCGCCACCATGCCTTGTGTGACTGATCCGACTGAGCACGTCGCGCAGTACAAGCAGCTCATGTGGACGATCTCGATCCCATTCATGTACCAGGAAGTATGCATGTGTAAAAGTTTCAGAGCAACTCTCACTGGTCCAGCTCTCCAATGGTTAATCAATCTCAAACCCAAGTCCATCGGGTCGTTTGCTGAGTTGGTTAACCAATTCTCCCAGCAATTCGCCAGCAGTCGTAAGATGGAGAAGCAGACCAGCGACCTATATTACATCGTGCAGAAGGCTAATGAGTCTATTCGAAGTTATTTCAATAGATTCAATGCCGAAATGATCAGCATCCGCAATTGCGACGTCAAGACCGCGATCGAAGCCTATAAGCGTGGTCTAGACGATAGTTCAGGTCTATATATCGATCTGACCAAGTATCCCCCAGAGACTTTCGAAGACGTCCGAGCTCGAACCTTGGCATATATGAGGGTCGAGGATGATGCCGCCTTTCGTCGCAAGCACACTAACGACAAGAAGTCGTTAGGAGTCAGAAAACCAGAGTTCAAGACAAAGGTTGTTTCCAGAGTAGAGCCAGCGCGCCAAATTTCAAATGTTCGTTTTAAGACGAAAGCAGAAGCCAAGACCGCGACTAAGTTCACTCAGTACCCCAAGATATCCTCTTACGGATTCAAAGGATCCACAAAGGACCTAGTCGTAGCTCTGAAAAGTTCCCAAGCTACCATTCGATGGCCAAAGAAGTCCGACATGGACGATGCTAAGAAAGACAAATCAAAGTGGTGCGACTTCCATGCCGATCATGGTCATGCGACAGACGACTGTATCGCATTGAAGAAGGAACTAGCATATCATTTTCCGAAAGGAAATCTCAAAGATATCATCGACGATGTCGCTGTTCCAGCTAATAGCCATCGACCGTCGACCCCCGAGCACGCGAAAGTCGTCAATTGCATCACCGGTGGTTCAGACGTATGTGGTCTGACGTATTCTGCGGCCAAGCGTCATGCCAGTCAGGCACCCGATGATCGGCCTATTCCTCGCTCGTCCAGACCCAAAGGAGATTTGGAGCTAGAAGCCATGAAGAGTGTGTTCGACCACGTCGACCTTGGCGACTCGTATCAGAAGCATCATGACGGGTTGATCATTCAGCTCACAGTCGGTAACCGTCTAACGCGTCGAGTCTTGATCGACGAAGGCAGCTCAGCAAATGTCATTTTTCTCAACACTATCAAAGCCATGGGAATCGATCGCTCGGAAATCACCCGACGTTCGACGACTTTGGTCGGTTTCAATGGAGAAGCGACAAGCACCTTTGGAGAGATAATTTTGCCCGTCTACGCTGGAGGAGTCAACAAGCAAACCAAGTTCAGCGTCATCGACTGTGCGTCGGCCTATAACATCATCTTAGGTCGACCATGGATCCATGATATGAAAGTTGTTCCTTCAACGTATCATCAAATGTTGAAATTCCCGACGCCATGGGGAATCCAGGAGATCAAGAGTGAACCAAAAGTCGCTCGTGAATGCTACAGGTCTACCTTGAAGCCGGGAAAATAAACTGAAGTCGCAAGATCAAGCTCTCGACATGTTCGTTCTTCTATCCCTAAATTAATATCTTTTCCACAGGGATAAATCTACTATGGTGCCTCGTCGCACGACAACATAGCCGACCGCAGGACAATATTTCTCCGTGTCATTCTGTCATTTAAAACCTATCTTTTCCTCCCGAAAAGGATACGGTAATAAATGACAAGGGGCAAATAGAGAGAGTCTGAAATGGTACGTTCTCTAACTATTTCTTATACGATTTTTTCTCACAAAACGTTTACTGACTTAAGCATCGGAGGGTCGTTGGCTAGCCAACGACCAATCCCCGACATCGTTTTATCGCAGAATCGCATGACAGATTATCGCAGAATCGCACGACAGTAGTCATTAAGTCTACTATATGACTTTAATATCGCAAGGTCGAACGACATAAACGATCAGGTCTCTAACTTGATCATTTCTCCACAGGGGCATACGACACAAACTCACTGTACGATCTGGTCGTACGATCAAAGAGTCTAAACGACTTTACCCCTAAGTTTCTTAACTTTCATACGCGTGTTTTTATACTTGTTTTATGTTCTTGTCATCTTATTACAATGAGTGCCTTAGTCTCATGATTTCATATGTATCCTATGTTCGACTTTATAATCAAACGTGATTCGAATAAAGCATAAGCAAAAGATATATATTCATTAAATAAAACATCATATACATACTCAACCCCCGATAGGTCAAGTGGCAAAAAACAAGGAAAGAAAAAATTCTAGACGACAGGAGGAACATTGGTCGTATCCCCGCTCGAAGTCCCGACCTGAGGGCCTCCATCTGCCACTCCTACCGCACGAATCTCCTGCAGTTCATACTGAGCATCGAAAAGTTGGACGGCCAGCTCATCGGCACGCGCCATGGCTAACTTCTCCCTATCTAAAGCCGCTCTCTCCCTCTCCAATGCTGCAGCTTCCCTCTCAAGAGCAGAGGCCACCAGATCTTCAACTCTTGACGTCTCAGCATGTAACGCCAAGGAAGACTGGAATGTCTGTGAAAAATAAAAGGTGCATTCAAGAACATTCGACAAAGATTACAAATTACACAAGTCATGAAAGATTGACACTCACCGCAAACGCCAGACTGGCAACTCGAGATCTCATCTCTCCGGCCGGAACTCCACGAAAACGCTCCTCGAAAGACGGGAGCAAATTCTTCCCCGGATGAGGAAACGGCGTCGTCCCGTCTAGGACATCATCCGCCATAAAGTCAGACGGAAATGTAAAATTGATCGTCATAACTTCGTCCGACGATCCCTCGCCCCTGTCAGCAGACGTTGGGATCGACACTTTGGACACCGGCTTCGTCCCCGTCGCCGGAAGCGCAGAACTTGCTGGTGTCGCGTCCATCGCGCCAGGACGGCTGGATGACGCCTTCGCCTCCTTAGGCAGAACAACTTTAGGTGAGTTATCAACCATCGACGACGGTTCCCTCAGGACTGTCCTCCAGGTTCTCTTTGCGCTCGACCCAGCTGTCGAAACATTTTCACCCCGAAGGGCACGCATGACCTGCTTCCCTCTCGCCCGAGAAACTGATTTCCTCTCGGTCGGCACTGATCAGGAGATACATGAAGCGTCAGACAGGCAGAATCAACAAGATAAAATAGAGACTACGGTACACTTACCAGTCGCCTCTTCCTGCACGTCCTCATCTCCTTCTTCTATCACGTCCTCGTCCTCGGCCGTCGATTGCCATGTCGCGAAAGATCGGTCGTCGACGCTAAGACCCAAGAACTTGTTAATCTTAGCCTGGGAATCCACATTCGGCTTCACTTCATCGAACTGAATCTCTGAAGGCAACAAGAGGAGAATGATAAGTAAAAATCATAAAAATAGATAAAACTCAGAAATAAGCGAAGCATACCTGTCTTATTCCAGTCTGACCGCATCCAATCGCTGCTGGAATCCAATGACTCGGTAAGAACAAATACATACCTCGACTTCCACCCACGATCATTGACGCCAGTTCCCAAAACCAAGGCACGATCACCCCTGATCTTAGAATAAGGACTATAACGCCAGTTCTTATCCCTTTTAACTTGATACGCCGCCAAGAAATCATTCATGATCATAGGGGATTCCCATTTCGCGGACGCTCGCTCAATAACCAAAAGAACTCGCCAGAGTTGCGGCATCAGCTGCCTTGGCGACACATCGAAATCCTGCATGAATGACTTGGCTAAACCAGAAAACGGCCATTGAAACCCTATCTTAAAAGGATACTAATACAAAACGAGATATCCCTCAGGGCAATCCTTAGAACGAACAATCCCCGGACACCGCAACTCTACACTTGCAGGAATTTTTGCTAAACTCCTAAAAGCATCTAAGTCTATGTGATCCATGATAAGACTAGCAGGCTCCGTCGACATTGTGAATCAAATGACAGAACAAGGTCTTATATAAACGCTCTCGACTGCAGTTTGAAGATTTGCAACGATTCGAGTAAGTTCGGACGAAGAATGGAAAGGAATCAAGGCGAAATCTCTTCCCAAATAAACACTTCAAAAGTATAGCAAGAAAAGATCCGTCGTAATCTTTATCGCATCAAGACGAATCCCTGGATGATTTCCCCGCATCCGTGTCCTTTCGTATATCCGCCCGGATCTTCGACACCTGTCCTCGACAGCTGGTAAGCATCATCGTGTGTCAGTATGACGTCACGACCTCGTTCCCTTTTCAACTTCTCGTTCAGTTAGAAATGAACCAGTCTAGTTCCAAGGCGATTGAGGTTATTTCTAACTCTTGTCTTATTTCATACGCGTCTGATTGACAAAATTTAAAACTTAAATTTGACATTCAATTTTCAAATTTTAGGGGCAAACTGTTTGGGCAAAAAATCACGTCGTACGACCACGACCAGAGCAGGTAAGACACACGTTATAATCCAAATCTTGTATTAAGATAAGGTCTCGACAAGAACCCAGAAAACATCCGTCGTCTCCCGTAAAAGGTAAGTCGTACGTGATGACGCACGACCATAGCATCGCCCGTCCCGTACGACCGTCGAGTAAGATCATTGCACCTTCGACCAAAACTAACGTTAACCTTGACTGTTACGTTTGTTAAGTATTTAATGCAGGAGTCAAAGCCATTAACAACAAGTAGCCGTAACGGACGAAGAGCATTATGGATAATCTCTCCGGCGACCGTTTCCAGCCGTTGTAGCCGTTGATCAAATCATTAATGGAGCTAATTAATGACGCGAAGACTATAAAAGACAAGCTAAAGCTTCATTTCAAGGGACATCAGTTAACATCCAATATACATCAGCGAACATCACCAAACAGCAGAGAAAATCATCCAAACTCATAGCAAAGAACATTCAAACTCTGGAGATCAAGTACTGAAAGCCAGAACCCTACTGCGAACTCAAGAACACTCGAAGGAAAGCTCAAGTATCGCTCTCGACGCACGACAAACCGCCCTCGACCAGAAGTTCACACTTTGTATTCACACACGACAAACACCTGTTTTTACATTTAAACACTTGTACTTTACATTTCGAAGTATTTCCTTCATTTGTATTGTAATCATCGTACGACCGACGCCAGTACCAAGGACATCGCCCCTGATTGGCGACCATAGTGCAGCGACGACACCCACTATCGTCCGCAGGTTTTTTCCTCGCTTGAGGTTTTTCCTGCGTCATCAAATCCCTTGTCTCGTTTATTTTTTCCCTCGTCGCACGTCTCGTCGAAAGATCATTTATTTAGTTGATTAAGTCCACATCGACCTTAAGTTGTCCCTTTGGTGCAATTTTTGGCATTAACAAATACCAGGCTTGGGAGGTTACCAGTCTGGCACATGTTCAATATATCCTCGGCCGAAAGACGCTCCGGTGAAGCCATCTTTCCCGTTCCGGCTTTCTTTCCCGCTCCCTTTCCTGTCACCTTTGCCCTGGCTTTCTTTTCAGGGGGCGGTGTGGTAGATCTTTGTCGGCCAAATAGTGGGGTACCGAACCATGTTGAAGCTTTCCTATTCCGCTTCGGCCTATCAGGTTCTACCACATCCATCGGGTCAACTTCTGGCTCCGAGAAGGGTTCCTCGACAATTGCCGGCCGTAAGTCCTCTCCCGACCCCATCGACTAAAAATTAACTTATTAGATGTTTTAAGTACAATTTCATCATGTTCACAATTAAACCAAAACTACCAAAATAACTTACAGTCATAGTATGTGGTGGCGGTGTGATGTACGACGGCCTCGGCATGTCCGGCCTGTAAAACTCTGTCTGCGGTATTCCAAGGAGGTCCGTGAATAACCCCCTGCCGACTTCATCCCAGTCTGCATGACATAATTCATTTTAACAGTTACAAACCTAGGAACGAATATATATAACTACATTACTTATTCAGTGTGACTTACACTCTCCGGGAATGTCGCATAGGATGTGGTGCCAAACGGCGACATTTGGGTTGTGTAACCCCCTGACCCCGACATCCCGACCTGCGTGACATTGATCATTATAAGAGTTAAAAAATTAGGAACGAATATATAACTACATTGGTTATTCAGTGTGACTTACGCTCTCCGGGAATGACGGAGGGGATGTGGTGGCAAACGTCGTCGGTGCCCCCTGTCCGAACAGAGCGGAGATCGGCGTCGTACCCGACAGCTAAAAGAAATATGGAACGTAATATTAATATACAAACTAAAAGACCAATTTGCCGACAAATTAAGTTAAATACTAACCCGAACAGCGTGAAAGTCTCTGACGAATGCCTCCAGATCTTGGATACGTGTGTCTTAGGTCCCGTGGACGTAGTCCCACAGCTCGTCATGACTGCCACGACATGGCCCGTGGACGTGGGTCGGATCTTGATGGGAGGAGGAAGGGGGCAGCTGATATCGATCGGAAGGGGGCCTCGCGTCGTCTTCCTCATCTTCGTCAGATGAGGAACTAGACCTATGATGTCGCGCCAACTCTCTATCGATAAAGGTCACGCTGTTTCTGTACCAAGACGTTTCCCTCTCGGTATCCGTAGCCACAAGGTTTTCAAGAGGCGCATACGCCGGCTAAATATATGGTAAAACACATTAAAACTTAATAACAGGGAATAACGTAGGAAACATTGTAAACATAGTGAAAGAACTTACGGTGCGTGACCGGATGAAGAACGCAATGCAATTGTTCCTAGTAAGGTTATAAATCCTTTGCCAACGGGTTCCCCTAATGAACACGTCGGTGCGAGTGGTGAAACTTTGACGGGCGATGGGAAACATCTCCAAGATCCATATATGTAATTACACAAGAAGAGCAAGTACATAAAAAAGAAATCCAAACAGTGTGTATGTATTATTGTTTATGTTATATACTACCTTTCTAACCTTGAAGCCGTATGTAAATCCACCAAGAGCCATCTTCCCATTTATGTCGCTGCGTCTGGCGATGGCTCGGTGCATCTGTCTGTAGGTATATGTCCAGATGTGGCTACCCCACGGATACCTGCTAAACAAATGCAAATCCTTGACGGTCGTAAGGACCTCCTCGGAAGCATATTGGCTCCACTCACGGCCCATGAAGGCCATCTCCACCGTCACCACCAAGCATACACGGACAACATCCTCGCCGCTAAGGGCAGAAAGACCGTCGTGGTCTTTCATCATGTCCACGAATGTCCTCAGCCTCAAATGACGAGGTGACACGTTAGGCAAAACCCTACCAACCCAAGTAATGCCTAACAACGGAGGAAGGGGGGTTCGTCTCCAAAAAGTAGTCCTGTGATAAGACAGAACTCGCGACGACCAAACCGCATATGATGCCCGAAGACATCAAAATACATCTCCTCCTCATCAGCATTGGAGACCTCGACCTCCAACTGTAGAAACATGTGGACTAGCATGGGGTCGCCACCGCTCATGGTAAGATCCAGCCATGGACCAAAAGGTGTCCCTCTAAAGATCTCATCAACCCCATCTACCCGATCTCCTAGCGTGGCGAAGCGCTGTCTCATCTCTATGATGAACGAAACGCGACACCTTAATGTCAAGTCGATCGTCAAAAAATCGTTTTGCATAGAAAATTCACGGATGTTATAATGCTTGTTTGGTTTATTGGGTTGATAATTACTTGTGTATTTTAGTTTTAGAAAAGAACCCACTCAATCAATTGGACTTTCAGGTAGCAGGGGAATCACAAGGATTGCTTAAGTCCCCACATACCTTAGGGCTATTTACACCCGTTTGACAAAATCCAAATAGATATGTTGTCGGTTTTTTTTTATTTCAATGTAACATTGTTATATATAGATGCTTTTGGCAAGAGGCCAAAATGAATTTGAGTATGGCATGTGAAGCCAATTTCAATGTTTTTATATCTTCATACCATTTACGGATGTTTCGGTAAAATGTTACATATACATATTAGGGCTTCGGAAGTGTGACTTCCAATAATTATTTATGAGTAGGAAACTCAAAAGATAGATAAACAATTAAATAATTCACTAAAGTTTATGGACCTAAGTTGTCAATTCACTAAAGTTTAGGGACCTAAGTTGTCATTCACCAAAGTTTATGGATCTAAGTTGTCATTCACCATAGTTTAGGGACCTAAGTTGTCATTCACCAAAGTTTAGGGACCTAAGTTGTCATTCACCAAAGTTTAGGGACCTAAGTTGTCATTCACTAAAGTTTAGGGACCTAAGTTGTCATTCACTAAAGTTTAGGGACCTAAGTTGTCATTCACCATAGTTTAAACATACACCAACTTTTTTTATAAAAAAACACTAACATTTATTTTATAAAATTCACTCTAACATTTAATTTTTTTTTAAAAACACCTTTTTTATAACCAAAAAAACACTAACACCTACTTTTTTTATAAAAAACTTTACCTAACATTTATTTCTATAAATAACACCAACTTTTTAAAAAAAACACTAACTTATTTTTATAAACTCACTCTAACATTTAATTTAAAAAAAAACACTCTCGTTTTATAACCAAAAAAACACTAACACCTACTTTTTTTATAAAAAAACTTTAACATTTATTTCTATAAATAACACCAACTTTTTAGAAAAAACACTAACTTATTTTTATAAACTCACTCTAACATTTAACAAAAAAACACTAACACCTACTTTTTTTATAAAAAAAATTTAACATTTATTTCTATAAATAACACCAGCTTTTAAAAAAAACACTAACTTATTTTTTATAAACTCACCCTAACATTTATTTTTGGAAAATACACTCGTCTTTTTTTAACAAAAAAACACTAACATATTTTTTATAAAACCACTTTAACATTTATAACAACAAAGTTTAAACAACAAAGTTTACATATTATATATTTCAAAAATTTAAGATAACAACAAAGTTTAAACAACAACATTCAAACAATAAAGTTTAAACTACAAAGTTCAAACAACAAAGTTTACATATCATATTTTACCAACAAAGTTTACATATCATATATTTTGAAAATTTAAGATAACAACAACAAATTACAAGAAGTTAAGAAAAATGACTTACAACATCCCTAACACGTGACATCTTCAAACCGAGCGCGTAATCGACACGAGAAATTGAGAGAGTTTTGAGAGCTTATTTAAAAATGGTGGTGGCTGGAAGTTGGTCCCCCACCCTCTCTCTTATAGCCGACATTGGACAAAATGGAACCCTAAACACTTATAAAAAATTAGGGTTTCAAACCCAGACCTACACGTGGCAAAAAAATCCCGTGATCGCAGGACCCAGTCGCGGGACAGGGGTATTTTTTGTAGCCGCGGGGTATCTTGAGGGGGAATAGAGGGATAAATGGCCAAACCTGGTGCCACGTGGTTGTGGGTCCCGTGATCGCAGGATTTGTCGCGGGAAAAATGGGTATTTCGGCAAATTGAACGAGAAAATAGGTATTTTGGCAAGTCAAAGTCAAACTTTTGGTATTTTAATTAAATTCTCAATGTAATTTATATATATAAATATCTTATTTTGATGCCACAATTTTACCCCATATATATATAATCATATATATATATATATTAGGGTATAGGTTCAGGGAAAAACCTCAAATAAAAGGAAAACTAAGAAACACTTTGGTAGTCCTTTATCTGGACGACATGCACTTGTGCATACATATAATTTGTAACATGCATGCATGTATATGCACAAATACATAAAAAAAAAACTTAATTTACCTGCATGCATAAATGCATACCGTGCAGATGAAAGACGATCAAGATGTTCCTTAGTTTTTCATTTTTTTGATGTTTTCCCTTGAACCTCCCTCTACATTTGTATACACTATATATTTTATATTATATTAGTTAAATTCCAATAAAAACCAAAAATTATGGATTCAATTCGTCATTATTTGTTGAGAGTTTTTTTTATAAGTATATATAGAAGGTTAATAAACTTTTTATAAAACTTCATATCGTGGATACCATTAATATATGTTTCTTGGTGTACACTACTCTAGATGCATGAGGTGGAGTGCGCTGTAAGTCATTACACATCACCACCTGTTTTTATATGTACCTTTGCAGCTTCAATTATCTCATTGCTTCAATTCACACCTTCCCGTTTTCATCACCTTCTCTATTCTGGCCACACAAGAAGCAACTAATTAATAATTATATATTATTCCATTATTCATTACAAGTCATGATGATAATTAATTTCCATAACTACCCCTCTTTCTCCTCATATCCCGATCCATGGAGGAACGACAAGATTGGAACATGATCGCTGCTGATTGCTTCGTGTTATCGTGTTGCTGCCAATGCTTGATCTTGCAGATCCTCGTCTTTCTTTTGCTCAAACTCCCAACCAAGCTTTTCAGGAAAATAAAGCAATACATGAAGAAAAAGTTTGGAATTAGGAGGAAATTGGCTCGGTGTGCGGCGGCGGTTATTGGGCGGCAGCGGCCACAGCCACAGCCACGGCGGAGGATTATGGTGGAGGATTTCCGGTGGGATGGCTGTTGTATGGAGGAAGTTGAGAAGGTGTTGGAGGAAATGTGTAAGAAGGGAGAGTTTGGATTTGGGAGCTTTTGGAGGGGAGATGATGATGATGATGATGATAATTTTAGAACATGTTTTGTAAATCAACAACTTGGATATGATGATCATGATGGAAATTATCAATTTATTCAAGTATTTGGCCCTCTTACAATGCATTCAATCTAAAGTTTAAAGCTTTTTATTTGTATACATATATTTTTTATTTTTGTAATTTAAAACGGTGAATTTTCGTTTTAGTAACAAAATACATATATGTTAAGAAATAAGATGAAATTTTATTTGAATATCTGTTGTATTGAGTAAGTTTAAAATCTTAATTGAACCATATATAATCGAATGGCAAATTAAAAATGTGTTTTATATGATGAAAACATTACAATTAAATTAACAACTAATTAGAACTACGTAGATTAGTTTTCTTTTTCTTCCAAAAAGATGTGTATAAAAAGGCGTCAAAAGTATAAGGTGACGTTTGTTTTTTTAAGAAGTTCTGAAGTCTTATTTCACGTCTGATTAATAAGAGGTGGTCCTTTAAGAGGTTATAAGACATTAGGTTACTTCTTCTAATTTCAGATATATTTCAGACCTAAGAGCCTCTGAAGTCTGGAAAAAAACGGTTTGAATGTATAAACGTCTGAACGATTCAGATTTAAGAGGTATTAAGAGGTTTAAAAAAAACAGCCCCTAAATGTGTTTTTATATTGATTTACATTTTTTATGCTTCTATAATTTGGAATATGGATATTCACATTTTACAAGTTTACGAGATATTAGATGTAAGAGTAAATTACATTTTTCGTTCCTACAGTTTATTGAAAGTTGTTATTTTAGATTATGATTTTTATCTTTATAACTTATAATTCATTGTTGTTTTCGTTTATATAATCTAAAATTTATTGTTATTTTTGTCCCTATGAATTATAATTCATTGTCATTTTAGTCTCTTATTTTTAAGATAAGAGTTGACCTGAATGATAAAAATAACAGTGAATTACAAACAATACAGGTGAAACCTGCAATTTCAAAATCACACCGAAATTTTTAACAAACCATGGGGACCAAAAACGTAATTTACCATATAATTCTGACTCTTTCCTCTTTCCTCTTTCCTACATACAAAGTTAGGTTCAATTGTGAAAAGGCCAAAGTTTATCTACAAATAAGAGGGGACAATATTTACAAATTAATTACAATATCTTTGATTTTCCATAGATTTATTTAATTTATGATAAAGTTTTGAGCATATTTATTAATAAAAAATTGCAGGTGGTAAGCACGTATGATAATCTAGCGTTTTTTAAAATTTAAAATATGAAGAACAATAGTTTCGTGTATTTGACTTTAGAATCTTAATATATCTTTTATTAAAATCCAGCTTATTCAATTAAAAATGTGGAAATAATTACAAAATAAAAAATAATATAGGTTTTTCTTATACAAGCTTATTCAAGGTCCCCGTCCTCCTTCAAGGCTACGTTTGGTATGCAGACTGGGTGGAACGGGATGGGACAAAAAAATAGTCTCATGTTTGGTGAGCCATGGGACAAAAATTAGATGGAACAACATGGGACAAAAATGATTTCACCTGAGACAAAAGTTAAAAAAATTTGTTCCACCAAAAATGGTGGAACAACATGGTACTATTTTTAAATTACCATTATGCCCTTACAATTCATCAGCTAAACCTAAAACCAAAATAACAAATCGTTCAAGCTCTATCACCTCCATCCTCTCTCCATCGTTGGCTCCAACTTCTTCCATCAAAACTTCAAGGTACAAATTGATCTCGTCTTCTGAACAAATCAAGTTCTTTAACCTAGAAATCGGGTTTATCTTCTCTAGAAACTGATTTATCAGAGTTCGTCCTCAAATCAATTTCGTTTTCTAATTTCAGAAATCGAGTTCTTAATCTTATCTCCATAAATCAGTTATTATCGATTCTTATCGAGTTTCATCGATTCAAGTTACTGATTTCGATTTCTGGAGGAAGAAGAACCTAGAACGAAGAAGCACCTGGAATAAGAAGAAGAAGAACATGAAGCTAAGAAGAACCTGTAAGAAAAAGAACCTAAATTTTTTGAACTGGAACAAAGATGAACCGAAACGAAGAAATGGCATCTGGTTTTGGAGCAGGAACGAATATGAACCGGAAGTTTGGAACGAAGATTTGAAAACATTGGTTTTGACGTGTCCACATGGGGTGGGTTATTTAATTTGATGTATTGTTTTGTAAATATTAAAATCATTAAAATTATAAATGTTAATATCATTAAAACTATAAATATTAAATCATTTAAATATATAGTTAATCTAAGTTATTTATAATTACTTTAAAGTAAAGAAATATTTAAACTCAAGTTAGGGGTAATCCGGTCATTTTAACAGTTTTGTCCCGTCCTGTGTAGTTTACCAAACGCAAAATAGTCAATTAGTCCAGTCTTGTTCTAGTCATACCAAACATAGAACAGACAATTAGTCCAATTCTGTCTAGTCTTGTCTTGTTCCGTCCAATCCAGTCTGCGTACTAAACGCTACCCAAATGCTATTGGTGATGGTTCATGCAACGGTTGTAGCATTTAACGTTAAAATAAGAGTAATTTACATGTTTGGTCCCTGTATTATAGTGGTTTTAACACTTTGAGTCCCTAAAATGAAATATCTATGGATTGCATCCTCGTGGTTTACACTTTATATCGTGTTGAGTCCCTAAAAGTAACTCCGTCCATATTTGCTTCGTTAAAGTACCCATGTGCATGGCACATGATGGGTAAATTTGTCATTTCTTGTCTTTCTTTAATTTTTTTACTCGGTGTGTTTTTTTTACGAGTTGCAGGTCAAGAAGTGTTGCAAATCTTAAGTCTCTATCAACATGATTCAACTCCAGAAATGTTTCTTGGAGTATTTGTGCACCAGGAGAAGCTCAATGAGGTCTCAACCAGCTTTTTAATGGCAGAAAAGTGGCTTAAAGCTCATGTGTTATCGATTTACCCTTCAACAAACGTAAAATCCATTGTCGTACCCAATGAGTTTCTCTGTGACGAAAAGGGGTTTGAAAATCAAGAAGAAATTTCTTTAATAACCGCAAAGTTATAGTGGAATTATTTTAGAAACTCAAGGGTTATTTTGTAAAGAAGCTGATTTTTTGTAGGATCAAAGTTGAAATTTAGGGTGATTATTGGTTTGGTAATGATATTTTGAGGGTTTATTTTGCAAATTGAGGTGTAAATAGGATAATTTATCCTCAAAATTTGTTCCGCCGACTTCATCCCATTTCTAAGGGCTAAATAGCACCAGTGATTCTCTGAGCCGGTATGGATTTCCAACGCCTCTTCCACGATTTCATCTATATTTAATCTCTTAAGAATAGCTTATATAGTCATGATTCAATTCAGATCCACTGACTTTTGATTTCTTTCTTAAAGTGGGTTATTCTTTCTTATCTACCCAGTTTTGGAATCTTTGTATTATGTGTTTATATATATATATATAGAGAGAGAGAGAGAGAGAGAGAAAGCTTTGAAGAGGAGGCGACGATGGTAATAAGAGTTATCGCGCTGTGCTAGAACGCCAACAACACTATCGCGCTGTGCTAGAACGCCAACAACACTATCGCGCTGTGCTAGAACGCCAACAATATTGTGAGATGTTGTGCTTGAAGGTCAACGAAGTGAATCGTTGAGTTGTGTCTGAGTGCCAACGATTTACGATTGAGTAAATTAATCGAGGGTTTTATATAAACTGTTTTAATACATGGTTTTTATATAAAGTGATTTTATAATGGTATTGAAATTATAGGGTTTATCTCACTAGACCATTTGGTCTAACCCTCATTTTGTTTTTAAAATATGCATTTTAGGATTGCAAAACGTATGAGGTAAAGGAACAGTTAGTAATGTGAGATCGCCTTATTTGATTTATCTTGTTAGAGATAATCGAGAAGAAAATCGAAGTCTAATTTTGATATGTGGCTATGTGGATCTTTCGTATGAAGATTTTATTAGCAAAAAGTTTGTTTGCTATTTCGGAGAGTTTTATAGATTTGTAGCATGGGACCCAATGTGTAAGCCCAATGTGATTTGTTTTATATAATATTCAATGTTATTTGTTATATGGATTTACGGGTTGTTACAATTTCAAGATTCACAGTTGCTGAAATGGAGAACATTCATCATTCTCTTGTTGGATGGGGTTTACAAAAGAAAATCAAAGTTTATGTTTTGATTTCTTCCAACAAATGTTTACGGAATTCGTACCTTAAACCTGTTTTTTGCGGTTTTGGAAGAGATGAACTCGACTTTCACCAAGAAATTACCTGATTTCTCCGACGAAACTTTTGGGATTTTGAGTTCTCATTTGGCGGATTTGGGTGTTTTCCGGTCAAAAATGATAAACATTTTGTCTTCTGTATCGAAGCCCACATCGAGAAAACTTTCATTTGTTAATCCGGCGACGGTGGTGGGTTACTCCGTTCCGTCCGACACCGCCAATACCCCACTTCCACCACTCATCGGTGTTGCAGGAAGCGATGGATTATGCATGTGGTGACGGCGACGCTGATTGCGAACCGATTAGTCCAACCGGAAGTTGTTACTTTCCGGACTCCATTGTTGCTCATGATTCTTATGCTTTCAATAGTTATTGGCAGAAGAACAAGAAGAAAGATGGTGTTGATTTTTGTTTTTGTTTTTTTTGCAGGTTTCTTCACTGCCATTTCACGCTTAAGTAAGTCCGGGGAGTTTTGCCGATGTGCTGGAGGTGGTGGGCGGTGGGCGGTGGTTGATTGAGAGGAAATTAATGGTTAAAATCTGCTTTTTGTTTAATTGAGACATGTATTGTTGTAGCTTATTAGGAAATAGTTGCATTATAGTTTCAAAATTGTGGTGGTTTTGAAGTTGCAGATCGGAAGCTTTGCCGGAAAAATTCTTAAGCAATGGAAGGGAGGAGGCATAGAAAAAGAGGGACACGTGGCAAGATGTAACACCCTCAAAATTTGGAACGAGCAACTAACTTTAATTTCAATAAAATAACCAAAAGACGATAAAATCATTTCTACAGATCATCCCTGAAAATACCTCGGAATTTAAACATTATAATTCCCACAATAAATAACTTAAAACGGGCGTTACTTAACACAACACAAGTTGTTAATCCCAATATAAATGCGGAAGACTCAACTAATCAAAATCACCTCTCGTGCACTCTACTAGCACTCGCCACTTCACATTGTAGCTAAAGCTACTCCCAACCTGAGCCTGTTGCACATGCCGACAAATAAAAAGGGTTAGGCTAACGCCTAGTGAGTTCAAGAGTTTTATCATGACCATATAAATTCATAAAGTGAGAGAGATGCAATTTAAGTCATGAGTTCAAAAGAGTTTACTTTAGATGCAAATCACCCATTTTTCCAACTCACACAAATCCTGTGCTGAAAGCTTTAATATAGCAAAATTCCAAAATGATGTGCGTTAAATGTGAAGGCAATCTGATTTTCAATATTACGTATTTTAGACGATGACAACGCCACATAAAACATTTCTTTGCGATGTAAGCTCAAACCCAAAACTCACCCAAAATGTGAATAAACATTAAATTCCCAAATAGTATAAACGTGAATAAAACTCAATTATTCAAAACATCCCAACCAGGATTAAACATAATACCTTGCCCATAGATCATGGAAAATGATCCATTTAGATATATATAATTACGTCATCGAAAACATGGATAAAAGTAATTACGCAAAACAACACCTTTCGGCGATGGGGGAGACCCGCTTACCAACGCAAGTGACGGAACACAAAAGTAAGCCACTTGACAAGTTGGTAAAGCCAAACACTTAATAAGACATATAACGGATGCCGAGTGTGGCCACTTAAAACCACACCCAATTTGGGGCAACATCTTTAACATATTCGCACGTAGGACTTATACCATACTGTCGATGCCTAACCATGCCGTGATGTGGAAAACTATCGTCCCATCATCGGTATAATGACTAAAACGTATTCGCACGTAGGACTTATACCATACCGTCGATGCCTAACAGTGCCGCGATATGGAAAACTAGCGTCCCAACATCGGCATAATGACTATAGTGCTTATGGATCCATTGCATTATAAATATAACATTACATGACCCCAAACGAATGAACTATCGCATTCAAAACATGTAATTCTCAAATAAGATGCATTAAATGCAAAACATAATCAAACGCCCAACATCGAGCTATCAAAATCGGACAAATGTCCCGAATACCCAACGGAGTCAAAACCGAGACATGGGCTCCATAAATCAAATGACCACTAGTAAAAGTCATAAAATGAATTAAACTTAAACAACACACATTTATGCGAATACCCGTTTTAAATTCATGAACAACCCCAAAACACAACATTGGGTGGGACATCCCATTTTCCAAAGGAACTCATATCGTTTATACTTTCAAACCGTCCCATAACATAACTTATGCATATTTCCAAATAAGCACTTGAAGTGCATTTTCACCAAATGATCTCCATTTATGAAATAAATCATCAAAACATTTTCGTTATGATTTACTATCAAGTTTCCCCAAAAATCTCAAATATGGGCATTTTACCACATTTACCAAGTTAAACATTTCCAAGGTTAAAACCCACCAAATAACCCAACATTAGATAATTTTCATGTAAACACATAAATACTTGGAAAATAACATTTTGGCACGTACAAAGTTTTCACAAAGCAACTTGAACTCACCTTACTAGATTTAGGCTAAATCTAGATTTTCCCCAACGTTAGCTCCTTTGAAGCATCTTGCATCTTCAAGCTAAAACCTCCAAAAACCTAGATCTATAAGTTTCCAACCACAATAATTAGATCTAACCATGAAAAGCCATCCACCAACCATCTTATACCATAATACCCACTTATATCAAAACCCTAACTTCAAAATGAAGAGAAGAGAAGATTACCTTAACCATACTTGAATCCACCAACCAAAATACTTCTAGCATCACCAAAAGAACCACACTCTCCAAATATTCACAATGGAGGAAAAGGGGTTGGGGTGAAACCCTAGAAATTGATGGAGAAGATGAAGTGGAAGATTTCCTTTAAAGGGTTAAGGTTTCCAACAATGGTGAGGGTTTGATTTGGGGAAGAAGATGAAGAGGAGAGGGGAGGTTTAGGGTTTTCTTTAGTGAAAACGATTTTAGAGAGAGGGAGAGTGTAGGGTTTGAGGTTGAAGGTGAAATGAGGGGAGAGAGAGAGAGGGAAAAGGGCTAAAAACCCAAAATATCTCATCAGACGTCTCGCGGACGTCTGGATGGACATCTCGCGGACGTTCGGCATGAACTGATTCGAATACCTCCATTTCTCTGTTGCTTCCGCGGATGGTTCACGGACTTCCGCACGCCGCGGACGTCCGGCCTTATGTCTTGCGGACGTCCGTGAGGCCCAAAGTTTGTTTTCTCAATTTTTCGGGTGGTACACAAGACCTTATTAGTGTTTGTTGTTTTTTAGGTTTTATTTTTTTTAATAGAAAGGTAAAAAAATTAAAGAAAGACAAGAAATGACAAATTTACCCATCATGTGCCATGCACATGGGTACTTTAACGAAACAAATATGGACGGTTTTTTTAAGGACTCAACACGATATAAAGTGTAAACCACGAGGATGCAATCCATAGTTATTTCAATTTAGAGACTCGGAGTGTTAAAACCACGACCAAACATGTAATTTACTTAAAATAATTAAATGACTCACTACTAAACAAAATGACATTTTTCGATAGACGTTTTCGAAGGATTTTCGTCGGAAATATTTTCGACGGATTTTCGGTCGAATCAAGAAAAGTCAACAAAAGTCAACAGAGACGTTAATCCGTCGGAAATCCATCACTAATCCGTCACTGAAGTCTTTTAACAAAAGAAATTATATATTCTCGAAAATGTTTGTGACAGATTTGTGAGACGGAAAAATTTACTGACGGATGCGTGAAGTTTGAAAAATGAGGAAAATTTTACCGACGGATTTTCGACGGAACGTCGAAAATTATAAATCCAGCGGAAATTACAATTTCTGGCACAGGGACTCTTGACAGCCGAATTCGCCTGAAGTCCACCGCTGATGTCCAATTTCGATGGATTTTCCGTCGGAAAAACCTGTCTGTCTTGTAATGATTTATTTAAAACTTTTAAAAAACTCGGTTAATTAACATTTATATCTATTATCCGTTATTGTTATAGAGATCATGCATCTACCCATCTACAACTTCAGTCCAATGTTAACAAATAACTAGGGGTGAGCAAAACCCGGCCGGTCCGAATAACCCGACCGACCCGACCCGAAATTGTGACAAAAAATCCGTCACTCGAATGCCCCGAGCCGATTGTTTAACCGGGTAAAGTAGGTGCGGGTTGGGTTTGGGTTTTCCCACCCGATCCGACCCGAATATCCGATTTATAAAAAAATTATTTTATAAATTTAAAATATAAATAATATATATCTATTCTAAAATTCTAATTATTCTAATTTCTATTCTAAAGTCTAAACTAAACCTAATTGAGACTCAGTGCCAAGAACGAACGGAAGAACCCCAAAAGGCAAAAACCCAAATCGTGAAATCTCCGGCCACTGGTTCATCGCATCCACCACGCATGCATCGCCGAGCGCCGGCCACTGGTTCATCGCCGGCCACTGGTTCATCGCCGACCACCCATTGTTCGAATTTCTATCACTTTAACACTTTTGTTAGTTTACTTGTTACTTTGTTGTTACTCACTTACTTGTTACTTTGTTAGTTTATTTAAGGAATGATCTGTTGTATACTTGTATTCAATGTACATAAATGTTCCAGATTCCAGTAACCATTTAAGGTTTGATAAGATTATTCCAAATTTCTAGTAACCATTTAAGGTTTGATAAGATTATTCCAAATTTCAATGTACATACTTGTGATTATGTTAATTTGTTTATTGTTACTTAGTTAGTATGTTTATGTTACTTAGTTAGTTTGTTTATGTTACTTAGTTAATTTGTTTATTGTTACTTAGTTAGTATGTTTATGTTACTTTGTTAGTTTGTTTATGTTACTTAGTTAGTTTGTTTATGTTAATTTGGAACTCATGGAAATAGTCTTAAAAAGTTTTTTAAGGAACACTCCCAACGGCTTAGCTTAACCACAGATACTTGGACATCCGTGCAACGGATCAATTATATGTGCATAATTGCACATTATATTGATGCCCAATAGAGATTGCACAAGAAAATAATATCTTTTGTGCCAACCATTCGCATAAGGGGGATGCAATAGCCAAAGCGTTAGAGGTTTGTTTGGTTGACTGGGGCATCAAAAACATTTCTACCATCACAGTAGATAATGCATCTTCTAACGATGTTGTCATAGGGTTCTTGAAAAGCAAACTGGTATCTTGGGGGTGTTCATCTGTTAGGGCTCAACACTTACATATGCGATGCGTTGCACATATATTGAATTTGGTTGTCCAAGATGGGTTGAAGATGGCAGATTCGTCGGTAAAGAAGCTTAGAGATTGTGTTAGACGGGTAAGGGGCTCACCGGCTAGGTTGTTCAAGTTTAGAGAACTGGCTACGTTACTTGGGGTGGAAAAACGAAGTTCTCTTTGTCTTGATGTTCCTACTAGATGGAACTCTACTTATATTATGCTCAGGAATGCCATCCCTTATAGAACCGTGTTTGAAGCATATGATGGACACGATGCCTCGTTCAGGACAGATTTGGGTGATTCAGTGTTGGCGAATTTTGATTGGGTGTATTTAGAGAGCTTCGTAACCCTTTTGAAGACCTTTTATGAGATGACGCTAAAAATCTCAGGCTCTCTGTATATCACTTCCAATTGTTACCTTACCGAGATATGTGATTTGGGGTTCACGCTTACGGAGATGATTGCTTCTGATAATTTAACTGAAAAGGTACAACTACTTATTATGTAATTTTACATTGTTATAGTTTTACATTGTTATAATTTTATATTGTTATATTGTTATAGTTTTACATTGTTATAATTTATAAACAGAATATGGGTAAAAATGAAGGAGAAGTTTGAGAAATACTGGGGTGATCCGGAGAAAATGAACTTGGTAATTTTCTTTGCCAATGTTTTGGATCCAAGAGATAAAGTGGACTTCATGCCAGCCCAGTTCTGTCAATTGTTTGGTGAAGAAAGATGTGAAGCGTGTTTTCGGAAGGTAAAGTCTCAACTCATGTCTTTGTTTGAGGATTATTCGCAAGAATTTTCTGTACCTTCCCAATCCCAAACCCAATCCCAATCCCAATCGCAATCGGGACAAGGACTCCCCCCTCTTGGAAAACAATCAAAGTATAAAAACTTTCTGAAGAAGCAAAGAATTGAAAGTGGGGGCTCAGATAAAAAAATGAATGAGTTGGAGATTTATCTAGGAGAGACCACCGTGGATGATAATGGATTAGAGTTTGATTTGCTTTAGTGGTGGAAGTTGAATAGTGCACGGTTTCCAATCCTTTTCAAAGTTGCACGAGATGTCCTTGTCGTACCCATTTCTACCGTTGCATCCGAGTCGACTTTTAGTACAGGTGGGCGGGTGTTGGATAATTTTAGGAGTTCTCTAACTCCTAAAATAGTTGAGGCGCTTATCTGTACGGAAGATTGGTTAAGGGGCCCTACTGAACCACTTGCGGTGGAAGAAAACATAGAGGATCTTGAGAAGTTTGAGAAAGGTACGCGTAACATTAATTTATGAGTTTGATAATTCATAAATTATAATAAACACTTTAAAACTTGTTGCTTTTAATTTTAAAACGTGCAGAAATGGAAAATTTGAGGCTTGGAACTTTTTCGGCTCGTGGTACTGAAGATACTCCTAGTACACAAGCTTCAAACGATTTGGACGAATTTGAAGTTGATTCGTGATTTGAAGGTATGAGACTATACTACGACTTTTTTGATTTATCATTGTATTTATGGTTATTGATTTTTTTTTGTTATCGTCTTACCGACTTACAGGATTGGTTTGGATGTTTGATCACTTGTTCACTTTTGGCTTGATGGTATTGGACTATTGGTTACATTTGGTTGGAACTTTCGGAAGTCGGAACACATCTTTTGGTTTGGTTTGCTAATTGCTTGCACTTTCGTAATTTGGTATTTGGCTTGATGGTTATTGTAAGGTTTTGAGTAAACATACAACCACATGATATAGGCAACGGAAGCATATTTTAATTTTTATCATCAATGGTTATACAAACTATCAACCTATATGAATACATGCGTTCTAGATAATTAACTACAAAAGATTGAATCAAGAACACTTACTTGTTTATTGCGATTGTCGAAAACCACAATGATGAATCAAACCTTTGATCTCGCTTCTTGGATGTCAAGGACCAATAGTATGAATCCCTCTAGTGGCTCACACTTAAGAACACCAAAATACCAACAACAGGAAGATGCTTAATCACTAAACCCTAAATTAGGGTTTACGATTTTGGGAGAGGGAGAAGGGAGATCGACGGCTCCAAGAGAGATAGAAAAAAACTCATTAGGGTTTAACCCCTAGCAGTTTATTTATAACCCTCTATTTTACACTTAGCCCCCTTGAACCGATAAGCTTGTAAAACTATTTTAACCAATCAGTCCCTGCACTTTATATAATTAATCTAATTAATTATATTGCAGCTTATCATCAATTGAACTAATTGCTTTAACTCCCTTTTATTCTTCTGATTGTTTATTTTGGGTCTTAAGGGCAACCCAAAAGGACTATGCTATTATTAGAAATATTACCAATAGTTAATGACTCTGGACACTATATCCAACAGTCTCCCACTTGGACAAGTTATTAACTCTATTTGGTTTTAACACTTTCAATAATCAGCAGAGAGCAAGCCATCCAATGCAGCTGCCGAACTCTGATAAAGATTCGGTCATAAGATAAGTGATTTAATGTTCCTTTGTTCTACAAGATATCATATGAACCTGAGACATGGATAAATGTCTATCTCATGGATCAAGATTATGTTTCCCGATTTCCGATATGTGTTGAATACGTCAGACTACTCAATTGAACACATCAATTCTAGTCAGGGTTTGGCCAAACACTTGATGTCAACACCAAATCATCGAGGGGCCCATGGATATCGCTTCTCCTGTTTAGGCAGGAGGAACAAATAAACTTTGACTACACAGTTCATTTCTACTCATCATATTATACATGGACATACCCTGTATAGCTGCCAGTTACGGTCAGCGTTGGAGCACACCAAAGTATAACAGAATCCTAGAGAAAAACTCTATGTATCTCCGTTTGAAGAACATAAAATATTATCATCTCAAACTTACTCTAACTTAATCCATGAAGTAAACTTTTGAGTGCGGGTTGTTCCAATACCTAAATCACCATTAAGTACTCATGAGCGTTAGTTGCATTCTCTATGCTTCTAACACTCCATGACAGTCTTGAATCACTACTTACTTCCAGGAGTATGACTGACTGTGGAGGTTTAAGTAAATTAATACTCAGGAAGTTGGTTCTAAACATGCAAAACAAAACACGATAATAAATTAAATGTAAATGGACGCAATCCAGCATATATTATAATCTCCATATAATAATCTCCAAATCAAATACAATTTATTACATTTTTAATGCATCAAACTAACAACTAAAACATTCAAGGTATATTGATAATTCTAACACCTATGGCTTCAGTATCATACTCATGTTTGGGTCGAGTTAACGCTTTCGTGAAAGGATTCGCCGGGTTCTCTTCAGTCGGCACTCTACTCATCACGCTTAAAGCAAATGAGACATCAGGTCTAGTACATGTCATGGCATACATGATCGATCCTATAGCAGATACATATGGAATTCGACTCATTCTGTCCAGTTCTTTACTAGTGCTGGGACATTGATCTTTACTCAATCTTATGCCATGTTGCATGGGCAAATACCCTTTCTTGGATTCACTCATATTGAATTTCTTCAATATCTTATCCAAGTATGTACTTTGACTAAGTCCAATTAAACGCTTGGTTCTATCTCGATAAATTCTTATTCCAAGTATGTATGCTGCATTTCCCAAATCTTTCATAGCGAAACATTTTTCGAGCCAGACCTTTACATCTTGCAACATCGGAATATCGTTTCCTATGAGTAGTATGTCATCAACATACAAGACTAGAAATACAACATTACTCCCACTAGCCTTAACATATACGCAGGACTCATCTTCGCTTCAAGAAAATCCAAACTCCTTGACCTTTTCATGAAAACAAAGATTTCAGCTACGAGACGCTTGTTTAAGTCCTTAAATGGATCTTTCAAGCTTACACACCTTATCTGTATACTCGATATGTACAAAACCTTCAGGTTGTCCCATATACACATCCTCATCAAGTTTCCCATTGAGGAAAGCGGTTTTTACATCCATTTGCCATATTTCATAGTCATGAAATGCAGCTATGGCAAGTAATATCCTGATAGACTTAATCTTTGCTACTGGTGAGAAGGTTTCATCATAATCAATCCCTTGAGTTTGAGTGTAACCTTTCGCAACCAGTCTAGCCTTGAATGTGTGCACATTCCCATCCATGTCGGTCTTCTTTTTGAAGATCCACTTACACCCAACTGTCTTGCGACCTGGTGCATGATCAACCAATTTCCAAACTTGGTTATCGTACATAGATTGAATCTCGCTCTCCATGGCCTCTTTCCACTTGGCAGCCTCAGGGCCTGCCATCGCTTCCTTGTAGTTGGATGGCTCATCCGCACTATCAAATGTTTTATCATTGACTAGTGTATCTCCTTCCTTTGTAATATGAAAACCATAATAAAAATCAGGAGATTGATTAGCTCTACTATCTCTACTAGTTCTGCGAAGAGGTGGTGGAGGTATGTCAGTTTCCTCAACAGGTGGTTCAACCTCATGTTGAGGGCTAGTGTCAACTATAGGTTCATCATTGGTTGTTTCTTGAATTTCTTCAAGATCAATACTGCTCCCACTATCCTCTTTGAAAATGAGCTCCCTTTCTTGGAAGATTCCCCTTCTAGCTACAAACACTTTGTTCTCAGAAGGTTTGTAAAATATATATCCAAAGGATTTGTAGGGATAACCAATGAACCGACACTTCTCTGCTCTAGGTTCTAGCTTGTCGTTAGTTTCGCGCCGAACGAAGACTTCACAACCCCAGACCTTTATATGTGCTAACGAGGGACGAGTCCTAGTCCACACTTCAGAGGTGTCTTTCCAACCTTCTTAGTTGGAACGAGGTTTAAGATATGAGCTGCAGTTTCTAAGGCATAGCCCCAGAACGATATTGGAAGTGTAGCATGACTCATCATGGACCGAACCATATCAAGTAGCGTTCGATTTCTTCTCTCAGCAACACCATTGAGTTATGGTGTTCTGGGAGGAGATAATTGCGGAACTATTCCACAATCCCTTAGATAGTCGTAGAATTCATGACTCAAGTATTCTCCACCCCTGTCGGACCGGAGCATCTTGATCTTCTTGCCCAGTTGGTTTTCTACTTCGTTTTTGAATCCTTTGAACACTTCAAAGGTGTCCGACTTGTTTTTCATCAAATAGATAAATCCATATCTACTGAAATCGTCAGTAAAGGTAACAAAGTATCTCTCACCGTTTCTCGTGGCAGATCTGAACGGTCCACATACATCTGTGTGGATTAGATCCAACATATCCTTGCCCCTTTCCATTTTTCCTTTGAAATGTGCTTTTGTCATCTTGCCAAGTAAGCAAGACTCGCATTCTCCATCCGACTTTAAGCCAAATGGTTCCAAGATCCCATCCGATTGGAGCTTGGCGATGCGTTTCTTGTTTATGTGGCCAAGACGATGATGCCATAACAACGATTTATCCAATTCACTATTGGAGGAACCAACATTTAGAGTTAAGTTATTATTATTTCTACCAACACAAATCACACTTTCATACATACCATTACAAGGAGAGACTTTAAAATAAAAACAACCATGTTTATAAACCAAAATGAAACCATTATTATTATCAAATTGAAATTCAAAACCATCCTTGTACAATGCATGAAAAGAAATAATGTTTCGAGCCATTTCTGGCCAGTAGCAACAATCTAATAACTTTATTGAAAAACCAGTACCAAGCACGAGCTCAAAATCTCCAATCTTGGTAATAGCGGCAGTCATCCTGTTTCCCATGATCAGATTCAGCTCCCCATGCTTCAACGTTCTACTTCCCTTTAGTCCCTGGAAATTAAAGCAAATGTGAGTACCACATCCCGTATCAAGGACCCAAGAGTTAGAAATCGAAGTACTATGGAGTTCAATTGTAAAAATACCTGAGGTGCCACACCCTTTGACCTTGTTTATTTTCAAGTCCTCCAGATATTTTGGGCAGCTTCTCTTCCAATGGCCCCTTTCTTGACAGTAAAAGCATATGGCCTCTTTAGGGTCACTTATGGGTGGTATGTCAGAAGAATCAGCTTTTCTCTTAAGGCCTTGGTTGCGAGGAACAACTTTAGCCTTTCCCTTCCCTTTGGGATGAGAAACTTTCTTCTTCTTACAGCCACCTTCCCTAATGGCCAGGACGGGAGCAGTTGAGTGAGCACTTTGGGTCTTACCCATACTTGCTTCAGCAGATCTCAACATGCCATGGAGCTCCATCAAGGTCTTGTCCATATTGTTCATATTGAAGTTCACTATGAACTGTTTATATGCCCCACTAAGAGAGTTTAGCACCATGTCAATGGCAAGCTCTCTTGGGAAATCGACACCTAGATTGCCTAACCTGTCAATGTACGCTTTCATCTTTTGCACATGCGCACATACAGGGGCACCGTCCTGTTGCTTACATTCCATAAGCGATTTTACGACTTGGAACCTTTCTTGCCTCGCCTGCTCCTGAAACATTTCACGAAGCTGCTCATTTAGTTCAAACGCCCCCATGTTCTCGAAACTCTTTTGAAGTTCCGGGGACATGGACGCCAACATGAGACACGCGACTTTTGTGGATTCCGCGAATTGCTTATTGTATTCAGTTACTGCTTCAGGGCTTGCATCATCATTAAGTATAGGAAGATCCTCGTCGAGCAAATACTCTTTGTCTTCGTACCTCAAGGCAATTCTCAAGGCACGAATCCAATCCAAGTAATTTGGCCCAGTCAGCTTATCTTTACTTAGGATAGAGAGTAACGTAAGGTTGGATGTTGAGTGAGTAGGAGGAGGAGGAGGAATATTTTCAGCCATCTGTAGAGATAGTTTTATTTTAGTTAGTTTGAAATTTAACCTTTAAAAACAATTATCCAAAATTATTTAACAAGGCTAGGATCCATATTTTACTCTATGATGTGAAAAGGGATGCCATAATCACATCATAAAGTTATTTAGGTAAACAAATGCTATTTGTTAATTTCATTCACTATGAAACTCCTAGTTCTTTTGAGATTCACCGACTTATGTCAATGGCATGTTAATCTCGACTATGCTTATCTTCTATTTGTGACTGGGATGCCGAGGATCACAAACTAGATGGTGAATCGACCATGCAAGAACACATGGACCCCTCGGCTCAAGTACGCTTGAGAATCACGAACGCCACATCATTTTCGACTATAGTTTCACATTAACGTACCGGCAAACCGCACACGCTCCATTAACAAACTACAAGAATATGTGTGTTCTTTTCATGGGTAGCATAAGACTTTCACATTTCTTAGTATATCTAAACGGGATTTTGTTTTTATACTTCATAGTTAATACTTTTAACTTGTCACATTGACCTATCAAACCTTTTCGGTAATTCCAGTAGTCCACACAAGAGGCGGTGAGCATGGTAACGCATGGCGTTTTAAAAACCATTGACTCATTCGGCAACCATATTATAGATAACCTCCTTAAACCCCCTTAGAGTGCTTATAGTGAGTACGTCTAGTCTCGGTTTGACTATCAATGTATAATTTAATTTTATATATATAATTAAGGTCTAATATATATATAAATAAATTGAATGAAATTTTAAACAATTTAAAATTATGATTATCTAATTAATTCTAATTAACCATGTGAGGGCACATTTAATAATTAATATAATCGTTTTCATATAAATCAATCGAATGGAATTTTAAACAATTTAAAATTATGATTATCTAATTAATTCTGATTAATCATGTGAGGGCACATTTAATAATTAATATAATCGTTTCCATAATTATTTCCAATTAAACATGTGAGAACACATGTTAATAATTAATGTAAATATTTGACATACAATTTATATTCACTATATATAAATAATGTTAATGTTTATCTTACAATATTATTCAACTTAAATATATTTATATAAGATAAGATTGAATGGAATTTTAAACAATTTAAAATTATGATTATCTAATTAATTCCAATTAACCATGTGAGGGCACATTTAATAATTAATATAATCGTTTCCATAATTAATTCCAATTAAACATGTGAGGACACATGCTAATAATTAATGTAAATATTTGACATACAATTTATATTCACTATATAAATAATGTTAATATTTATCTTACAATCTTATTCAACCTAAATATATTTATATAAGTTAAGATAATATGTAAGATTATCTATTCAATATTTGCCAAAATTGTTTATTGTTGTGTTTTAGGCAAGTTAGGAAACTAGTCAAAACCAATTAGGGTATAACATTGCATAAAAAAAACGACTACCCTATACCCTTTAGGGATTTCGATAAAACCTAATCGCTAATAATACAAACTTTTTATGCAAGTAAAAATTAGTTTCCAAAAATTATGTTTTGAGGTTATGACCATGAAAACCTAACTTAGGGATTAAGCAATCCAATGGCCACAAAAATTTGAAATCGATTTTGTAGCCTTAAAACCCTAAATTTCGAAAACTCTAATTCAACATAAACAGTTTTGCAAATCAAATTGAAACACTTTTGAGATAATATCTAAGAAGAATGGCTCTGATACCACTGTAAGGTTTTGAGTAAACATACAACCACATGATATAGGCAACATAAGCATATTTTAATTTTTATCATCAATGGTTATACAAACTATCAACCTATATGAATACATGCGTTCTAGATAATTAACTACAAAAGATTGAATCAAGAACACTTACTTGTTTATTGCGATTGTCGAAAACCACAATGATGAATCAAACCTTTGATCTCGCTTCTTGGATGTCAAGGACCAATAGTATGAATCCCTCTAGTGGCTCACACTTAAGAACACCAAAATACCAACAACAGGAAGATGCTTAATCACTAAACCCTAAATTAGGGTTTACGATTTTGGGAGAGGGAGAAGGGAGATCGACGGCTCCAAGAGAGATAGAAAAAAACTCATTAGGGTTTAACCCCTAGCAGTTTATTTATAACCCTCTATTTTACACTTAGCCCCCTTAAACCGATAAGCTTGTTAAAACTATTTTAACCAATCAGTCCCTGCACTTTATATAATTAATCTAATTAATTATATTGCAGCTTATCATCAATTGAACTAATTGCTTTAACTCCTTTTTATTCTTCTGATTGTTTATTTTGGGTCTTAAAGGCAACCCAAAAGGACTCTGCTATTATTAGAAATATTACCAATAGTTAATGACTCTGGACACTATATCCAACAGTTATTTCATATTTGGACTTTGGTTTGGTACTTTGGTTTGCTTGCACATCTTTTGGTTTGGTTTGCTAATTACGTACTTATTCGGTTTTGTAAACTTTTAAACTTTGGTATTTAAACTTTTAGTTGGTTAATTTTAGTTGGTTAATTTATATATATTGTAGACTTGTAGTTTGGTATTTAAACTTTGGTAGTTGCCGAAAAACAACACCGAAAAATAGGACCGAAAATTGGGAAATTTGTGCTAAAAAAATGGGCCAGAATTCAGGCCCAAATCCGCGGTACCCGAACCGGGCCCCGATATACCTGATATCCGATATCCGATATCCGAAAGGTATATCGGACGGATTTCGGGTGGGAGAAATATACCCCGATCCCCGATCGGGTGGCGGGTTTTGGGCCCCGATCCACCCGACCCGTCGATTGCACAGCCCTACAAATAACCCTAAGTGATGCTATCATTTTTTTACCATAAGAATAATACATACATAGTGAGAGAATAAAACGTTGTTTATATTACAAAATCCTGCCAAAGAAATGGTGTTTTTGGAAACAAATATGGTTAGATATTTAAAAAAAAACAAGGAATCTTTAAATGAGAAGGACAAAATCGTCCAACATGTAAGAATAAATGATCTATATGTACTTTATTAGTAAAATTAAAAAAGAAGTCATTTAAAAATACACATGTAAATTTATATTTAATTACCTACCTCTTTATATATGAAGATTTATATGTTAATCAATGTTTTTTTTTTCAATAATCATCAATACATATATAAAAACAAAAACCAAGGCCCCTTACGTGGCACCTCCTCATGCTAGAATTCACTCTTTTCTTTTTTCTCCTTTGCCCACTCTCTCTCTCTCTCTCTCTCTCTCTCAATTCATTCATTCCTCTCCTAACCCGTTCGTCTCCTCCTTCTCCAAAAAACCGACTAGGGATATCTCTTCATTTTCCACAAGACGCCCAATAATCTTTGGTCTCCTTTTGGTGAACGTCAACAATGGAGAATGCAGAGAAGACAGATTGCGCCAGCATCTTTGGGTCCTCCGACCAACCGACTAGGTTATCTTCTCATTTTCCATATCCGATCAATGGAGAAAACCGGTAGAGGTGACGTGTCTTCTCGTGGAAATTTAGAATCTCTAATTTCTTATCAGGTATTGATTATTCCACCAGCCCCTTTCGTCTTCCCCATAGCCGGATTGACTCCATCTCCCAATCGCATCCTCTCTGTTTCCTAATCGCTTTTGCTTCTTTCCGCACTACCCCCAATCTCCGACATTCGCTCCACCATTTCTCAATCTCCCCCCTTTGCTTCATCCCCAAAGCTGCCAGGAAGAGGAAATGTCAAGAAGGATGAATGGTTTCCAAGGTAAATAGTTGTTGATGCATTTAGGTAAATGACATTATGTTATATACCTTCGAGGATCAACAATCTTACTGTGAAAAGAAACTATCATGTATTGATTTTGCTTTGTCATACGGTTCCAATTGCATAAATATTTGCCCTAGGTTTTCTTTACTCAAGTTTGATTTTTTGGGTGTATGTGCTTGCAATTTAACTTTTTGGGTTGTTGATGCATTTAGGTAAATGACATTATGTTATATACCTTCGAGGATCAACAATCTTACTGTGAAAAGAAACTATCATGTATTGATTTTGCTTTGTCATACGATTCCAATTGCATAAATATTTGCCATAGGTTTTCTTTACTCAAGTTTGATTTTTTGGGTGTATGTGCTTGCAATTTAACTTTCTATACTAATACCCTTTCACTCCACATTGCAGGTAACCATAGTGTTCTAAATCAGAATCAGAAAGGGTCATAAAGAGCTTGAATCTTTCATCAATAGCTTTCTGGACTCTCAAGTAAGTATATCATCATAAGGTTAATCATTAGCGGGTGATTATTGAAGAATTGATGCTATTTTTGCAATTTAGGATATCATGAGTACATATTTTTTTCAATTTTGGTGTTCCTTTCATGTTTTTGCAGCAAGCAGGAGCTCACCTTCATGACACTAAGCCTGTTGCTGTTGCATTTGCACCATTGGCGATGAAGAAAACAAAACAAACTAATTAAGGTGTCTGATTACGAATTGTTGGTCAAGACGGCAAATGGTTCTCAAGGAAAAAGGTCTTATATAGCTTTGATGATCTAATATTTTACTTGCTCTAATTTGTTATGGACTGTGTGGTAGGAATATTTGACATCAAGATCTGTGAATTTTTTGACACTATTTATTTTCTCAAGTTATCGATTTTGGTAGCGAATAGAAATCGAAGTTTTACTCTCCAAATTCTTCAAACCAATAAGGAATTCTAGGAAGATATGCGATCTTTATATATATGTTTTTTTATCATTTATTTAATCTTTAGGTAAAGGTTTGATAAATGTTTCAATAAAAGGGAAAGTAGACTTTGCATAATGATAAATGTTTCAATGGCGGAACAATGGCTAAGTTTCAAATTTAAAAGGGAAAATAGACTTTTGCATGGATGTTTATTAATATTTTTGATTGTACACCAAAGATGATAATCCTAATAAGTTTGTGCCATATTTATAATAGCAGTCACAATGTTAATAATTTCAGTGGCAATAATGTGTGTTAGTGTATCTTTCAGTAAGTGGGAAGATTTTAGATTTCATGTACTTTCAGTTTTCATATTACGTTTGGTAGTATCAAAAGAAAACAATAACCAACAATCTTGGTTGTGATTAAATTACATCGAAAACTTGAACTTGGTCAATTTGCAGTTAATTTTGGGAGTTAGGAATAGGACTATATGCTCGATGATTGGATTGCTGTTGGTGATGTGGTTATTGGTTGTTGATGATTGGATTGCTAAAGCTATATAGATGTACAAGTATTATTTTCAGGCTTCATTAGTACTACAACTGCCACATATAACATGCGAGCGTTTTCTCTCTTTTATATTTTTTGCGTCTATTTTAGAAATTTCGGTTTTACACTAAATTCCCAAAAGCATGTGAGTTGATCCATGTTCTTCATCTATATTTTATTATATAAATACTTAATCCAAGAATTATTGTTGAAATGTGCATACCAACAATGATATTTGATCTACTAATTTTTTAATATTAAGATTATTACATAAGTTTTAGTTGCTACTATACTCGGAGTCTAGATTAGCATTAAACTATCAAGGATTCTACTGATAACTTTCATAATTTAATCCAGCAACTAACTAAATTAACAATATCAAAATGAAATGGAGATTAGTAGTTCAAAGTGTTACCTTGATAAGATTATAGCTCTAAACTACTTCCATCCTAACCAATTTTTATTCTTAGTTAAGCCTTACCGTTTTTCTCTCTAGTTTGTAATGTTACTTTCCATTCTCATGACTTTGATTTATCCTGTGAGGTTTGCAGGCACACAAGAATAGTACAACCTTTTTTTTCCTTTTTGACTTGCCATAATGGAATATTTCTTGCTTCTCTTACTATCCTTGAACAATTACCAAAATATCCCACAAGTTCTGATTTCCGATTCCTCACCGGCTCTTAAGTTTACAACAAAACACTAGAGTTCTAAATCAGAAAGAGATTAAATCTTTCATCAATAGCTTTCTCGGCTCTCAAGTAAATATAACCTTATTTTGGGATGAAGGTTATGTATGTGGATACTGAATGAAGATCATAAGGTTGTTAACCATTGGCCATTAATTATTGAAGATTTGATATAATATATGCAATTTAGGATGTGATGTGCACATACCCTTTTAATATGGTGCTCCTTTCATATATTTTGCAGCGAGCAAACCCTCACCTTCGTGACACCGAGTCAATTACTTATGCATTTGGATTACTGGATGAAGAAACGAAAACAAACTAAAGGTGCCAAATTACGAATCCCTGGTCAAAAAGGTTGATGGTTCCAAGGTAAATGGCCTTATATAGATATAATTATATATTAATGGTACATATATATATATATATATATATTTCATTTATTTGTTTAACTAATTTTTAGGGTTGGCCAAAATGAACCAACTCAATGAGTTCGGAGGGTCAGTCAAAATGAGCCAACAAAAAACTTAATTTTTTCAGGATGGAAAAGAGAATCATAAGGATATGAAAAATTTCATGGCGCCAACGATCTCAACTGCTTCGAATTTCACTCTGTCACCGAGAAAGTAAGTTTTGGGTGACAATAATGTGTCACAAGCACTTCCGTCCAGTTCTTGGACAAAGATTCATAATCAAAATCTAAAGCAACGCTTTCGGATCAAACCACCAAGATTAAGGAGGGCTCATGGGATTCGATAAACTTTGAACAAAAGTTCTTGAAACTCATGTTCTTAAGGTAACTTTAAGTTCGATTAATGAGGCAACAAAAATGTTATATGATGTTTCTAAGAATTCTGAGATGGTTAATGTTGTTGAGTCGTGTTCCAGGATTCGGCTTTTCTATTGCTCTCCATAAACTTCACCAATCATCGCCGTTCTTGATCACCTCTCTCTTCCTCCATACGACCCCAAAACGAATTTTCTTTTGCCTATACCCAAGTTTTTTGTTACCAACCAAACCCACGAATCAAATTCTTGCAAAATAAAGTATATGGGAATGATGATTATGGACTATGGAGAAGATGGTGGTACTAAACTTGAAGACAACTTTAATCGGTCGAGAATTCATCAGATGTCGAAGAAGAACAAGAATAACAAGTAGACAATGAAGTTTAATTAGGAAATTAGCTTCCCAAAGATTTATCATGAATCTTTGAAGTTTGTTGTATTTGCAAAAGACTTTTTAGATGATTATGTTGAAAATTTTAAGCAGTGGTCAACCCACAAGATTACTCTTATGCAATTCTTTAACTTAGACCATTTCTACCATGTAAGAATTTATGCTCAATAGGCATATTTGAACATATTATATGAATGGTAATATACTAAAAGAAATTCAAGAATTGGTGGAAGTAATGGAGGGTTTTTCCCAATTTATGTTCATGTGTGTTGGGAATCTAGAGGAGCTTATTGACGAGAACCATACCACCGTGTCATCTTCTGTGGCACCGGAGTATTATGTTGGAATTTTATATTCCATCCTTCAGTGGTTGATTAGATGTTCTATTTAGGACACAATAATTTCAAAATTTTGGGGTTAACTTGATGCTTATTGAAATCACTAACTTGGGTAAAAAATACTCAACTTCTTTGAAGTTCAAGTTGTGATTCAATGTGTTATTGTATAGTTAGAATTGTGAGGATTCTCCATAAGAATTGATTTGATGATTAAGGTGTGTAACAACTAACAACTCATAATTTAAAATTACTAAAAAACATGGTTTTGAGTCGTTGTAGGCATTACAGTTAGACCTTTCTGCAACTTTAAATGTTTCTTTTAACTATTAGTCCTAACGAATATGATAATTGTTTTTTTTTTCATATTAGCATGACTTTATTTTGGTTCTTGGTTGTGACATGAAGGTTGTTTCAGTCACATTTGTTTAGTTGTTTGGATTAGTCCATTCGCCAACACTTTGGGTTGTCTCATTTGAAAGGTGAACATGCTTTTGGGCGATGTTCTATTTTCTAAAAATTCATGCAAATTAACCGGTCATACAAATAAAATGTGTTAAATCATTTTATTTCACTTTACTACTTTATTCCTTAACAAAATTATATATATATATATATATACATATATATATATATATATTGAAGTTCACTTATTAAGTTATATTTTTTGCGAATCTTACGAATATAGTTCACGATTTTATGTACCAACTAATTTTTATTTATATAAGCAATCTACAAATTACGATCCAAATTACTCACACTACCGCGCAACGCGCGGGTGTCACACTAGTCTATATATATATATATATATAAAACAAAAATCAAGGGTCTGACGTGGCACCCTCTCAAGCGAGAACTCCCCCCTTTCTGATCTCTCCTTCGTCCGGGTTTTTTACCCTCTTCCGCCCCGCCCTAAATCCCCCTCGACCCGCTCCAAATCCCCCCCACTTCACCAGGGTTCTTTACCCAAAATCGACGCCCTAAATCCCCCCTTCACCCACCAGCGACCACCAATCGAAATCCCTCTCTGTTCAAATCGCCTCCACCCACCAGCGAACACCAGGCACCGCCGACAACCGCCCTTCTGCCTCCACCCACCGGCGACCTCCAATCGAACTCCCTCTCTGTTCAAATCGCCTCCACCCACCAGCAAACACCAGGCACCGCCCAACACCGCCGACAACCGCCCTTCTGCCTCCACCCACCAGCGACCACCAGGCACCGCCCAACACCGCCGACAACCTCCCTTCTGCCTCCACCCACCACCGACCTCCTTCTTCTGCACTAGGTTCATAATTATTCTTTTCTCTTCTTCAGTTGGTTAGATTTATGTTTTTTGTTTTGTTTTCATTTATCATTAAGGTGTGTTAAATAACCAACAAATAGATGTTGTATTTTCATTCAAGGTGCTGATGTATTTACATTTGAACCTTTGATTTTGCACAAAATTAACCAACAAATAGATGTTCAAATTTTTACAAATGCCTGCAAGATTATGATCGTTGGAAATGTTTGGTTTTTGACAGAATCTGATTTTGGACAGATTTAAGTTTTACACAGGTTTAACGTTTGCATAAGTTTGAGTTTGGGACCAATTTGGACAGATTTCGTGTTCTTATCACAGATTTGAGTTTTTGACATATTTAGTTTAAACCAATTTAACATATTTGAGTCCTGGACAAATTTAAATTTTGGATAACTTTGGTTTTAAACCAATTTGACAGATTTGGTTTTGGACAAATTTAAGTTTTGCACATGTATTAGCATTGGACAAATTTGGTGTTCTTAGAATTATCACAGATTTGAGTTTTTGGGCAGATTTAGTTTCCGGACGAATTTCAGTTTTTTACAGATTAGAGTTTGGCTTAGGTTTGTTTTTTGGACCAATTTAGGCAGATTTCATTACTCTAATGACGTGAATCTTTTGTAGAGAATGTGTTGGTTTGTGATTTATTTATAAGGCCACTTTTCATGAGAGGCCAAATAAAAGGGACCCAATCCGAAACAAAAGGGAAACTAGAAGCCAGAGAATGCAACTTCGGAGAATCAAGTTAAGCAAGGTGAAGCTTCTCCTTTTAATTAAGTGTCGTTAAACACCCCTTATTACAAATTTGGTTCTTTTGCACAAGTTTGAGTTTGGGACCAATTTGGACAGATTTCGTGTTCTTATCCCAGATTTGAGTTTTTGACATATTTAGTTTAAACCAATTTAACATATTTGAGTCCTGGACAAATTTAAAATTTGGATAACTTTGGTTTTAAACCAATTTGACATATTTGGTTTTTGACATATTTAAGTTTTGCACATGTATGAGCATTGGACAAATTTGGTGTTCTTAGAATTATCACAGATTTGAGTTTTGGGCAGATTTAGTTTCTGGACGAATTTCAGTTTTTTACAGATTAGAGTTTGGCTTAGGTTTGTTTTTTGGACCAATTTGGGCAGATTTCATTACTCTAATGACGTGAATCTTTTGTAGAGAATGTGTTGGTTCGTGATTTATTTATATGGCCACTTTTCATGAGAGGCCAAATAAAAGGGACCCAATCCAAAACAAAAGGGAAACCGAAAGCCAGAGAATGCAACTTCGGAGAATCAAGTTAAGCAAGGTGAAGCTTCTCCCTTTAATTAAGTGTCGTTAAACACCCCTTATTACAAATTTGGTGTTCTTAGAATTATCACAGATTTGAATTTTGGGCAGATTTAGTTTCTGGACGAATTTCAGTTTTTTACAGATTAGAGTTTGGCTTAGGTTTGTTTTTTGGACCAATTTGGGCAGATTTCATTACTCTAATGACGTGAATCTTTTGTAGAGAATGTGTTGGTTCGTGATTTATTTATATGGCCACTTTTCATGAGAGGCCAAATAAAAGGGACCCAATCCAAAACAAAAGGGAAACCGAAAGCCAGAGAATGCAACTTCGGAGAATCAAGTTAAGCAAGGTGAAGCTTCTCCCTTTAATTAAGTGTCGTTAAACACCCCTTATTACAAATTTGGTGTTCTTAGAATTATCACAGATTTGAATTTTGGGCAGATTTAGTTTCTGGACGAATTTCAGTTTTTGACAGATTAGAGTTTGGCTTAGGTTTGATTTTTGGACCAATTTAGGCAATTTCATTACTCTAATGACGTGAATCTTTTGTAGAGAATGTGTTGGTTCGTGATTTATTTATATGGCCACTTTTCATGAGAGGCCAAATAAAAGGGACCCAATCCGAAACAAAAGGAAACCAGAAGCCAGAGAATGCAACTTCGGAGAATCAAGTTAAGCAAGGTGAAGCTTCTCCCTTTAATTAAGTGTCGTTAAACACCCCTTATTACAAATTTGGTGTTCTTAGAGTTATCACAGATTTGAATTTTGGGCAGATTTAGTTTCTGGACGAATTTCAGTTTTTGACAGATTAGAGTTTGGCTTAGGTTTGATTTTTGGACCAATTTAGGCAATTTCATTACTCTAATGACGTGAATCTTTTGTAGAGAATGTGTTGGTTCGTGATTTATTTATATGGCCACTTTTCATGAGAGGCCAAATAAAAGGGACCCAATCCGAAACAAAAGGGAAACCACAAGCCATAGAATGCAACTTCGGAGAATTCAGTTAAGCAAGGTGAAGCTTCTCCCTTTAATTAAGTGTCGTTGGCCTACACCTCCCAAAGCAGGTACACTCCTCGATTTTCTTATGTTAACATATTTAAATATGTACTTATATTCACATATAATTGCAAAATATTCCATTTTATAGGTTTTCACACATGGACAACTATATGTGGCTGTTTCACGAGTAACGTCGCATGAAGGATTAACCGTAATAAATGCTGATGAAGAAATGGAAGACCGTACACTCATAAAAAATATTGTCTACTATGAAGTGTTCAATAACATCCATCCATCCACCGGATAGACAAGGTAATATTTTACCAAGTGTTTATATTCATATATACTCTAAAATCCTACTTATATTATTTCTTCCCATATTTTTATGATTATCACTAATACCTACAATATTTAATGCAATTTTGTTCCACATCGTATACAAGAAAATCGTCATCAAAAACCTTCATCTGAGGATCAGAGTATATTGTAGATAGAGATGGATGATGGGCGATTGACTAAACGCGGAATAAGAGGTTTCGAGTATTCGCCAAGCTGAAACTTATGTATAGAAATCAACAAACTTTATTTTTGTTTATCTTAGTTGTTTCTTTACGTATTACGATGACTTTATTTTGGTTATGTTTTGTGGTATGATGGTTGTTTGAACCACTTTTTTTACATGTTTGGATTAATATTTATATATTACTACCCAAATAACATAGTCTACCGCGCAACGCGCGGTTCTCATACTAGTTCTATATGAACTTTATCCATACGTTTTCAGGTGTTTTGTTTATCTTATTTACACCGTAGTTGTAAAAAACCCGCTTCGAGTGAATCGGACGGCTTTCGATGACAATGGACTGTATTCACAGTGGTGGATCCGAGATTTCTTTATGGTGGGGGCATCAATAAGGTAGTTTAAATGCTCGTAAAGTTGTCTGTGTATTTTTAGCCTAAATCCAACGTTTCAAGAGCTTTTAAAAAAAATTGTTGATTTTAAGGGATTTTGATTTTTGGTTGACTTTGAGACACTTTTTGGGTGATATGTCCCAGACGAAAAGTTACTAAGGAAACATTCAAAAAAAATCCAAGTTTTTATCCTAAAATTTTGACCCATAACATTCAAGTGCATCCGCCCCTGCGTATTCAAGGGTTTCGGCTACTGGACTAAAGGGGTGTTTAATTCGGGATTGTTTATTTAAAATAAATTATAGTTTTCTGTAAAAGTGTTTATCAATTTATGTGGTGTTAAATCGGAATTTTATAGAAAGTGTTTGGATTAGCTTATTACGATACCAAAACGAAATAAGTTGATAAGTTATTTTTTTGGAGGTGTTTAGGATTGCTTATACATCTAAAATAACCAAAACCCTGATAAATTATTTCAAATAAGTTAATAACTTATCAAAAACTCTTTATACCAGTATCAAATCGATATAAACATTTATTTATTTTTTCCATTCAAAACTAGTCAAATAAATTAATAAGCATTTTAAATCGTTTTTCCAAAAAAAAATAAGCAATTTAAACAAACAATCCCAAACAAACGGTAAAAATAAAAAACAAAAAGGTAGAGAAAAGGTCAAATAAACCTATAAGAGCATATGCACGCGTGTTGCAGGAGCTTTTGCAACATGACATGACATGCCATGTGTCTTGTAAGGCCTTGCAAAACTTCCAACATCTTGCACAATTAGCAAGATCTTGCAACAAATTTAATATAGTAAACAAACCATTTTTTAATTTAATTAGTTTGTTTGTTTGTTTAAATATTAGTTATTATTAATATGTTTATTAAATTTAATTCATTTATTAGTTTATTTGAACATTATTTTTTAAATATTTTTATTAAAAATTTTTACTCACGCTTTATTTTAAAAAAAATGATACTTTTATGCAATGTTTTTTTATTTAAACTGCTAAATTAAAAGTACATTAATATAAAAATTACGAAAATACAAATAGTAATAGATAAACGTATGTTTTTTTTATTTAATAACCGTAAATATATACCGACCGCATCCCTCCATTTTCGTGAACACACACATAGCATTAGCAATACAAAACAACACAACCGCATTCAATCATCTGGTCGTTCAATTCTCCTTTGCCTTCCTCTTCTCCTTCCTTGTTTATCTTCATTAAAATTTTTGATTTCATCTATCTATCTATCTATCTCCATCTGCAGGTGGTCGATCATGGCTCAGCTTCCATCCGCCAACCAAGTCAACCTCTTAAAAGACATTTTCACCCGCTTCGATCTCGACTCCGATGGCAGCCTTACCCAGCTCGAGCTCGCCGCCCTTTTCCGATCCGTTGGCCTCAAACCCGGCGACGAAATCGAGGCCGTGTTAGCCAAAATGGACGCCAATGGAAACGGATCCATTGAGTTTGAGGAATTGGTGGATGCCATTTTGCCCGATTTCGATGAGGAGGTTTTCGTGAACCAAGATCAACTCATGAAGGTGTTTCAGCTGTTTGACAAAGATGGTGATGGGTCCATCACGCCGGCGGAACTCGCGGGCCAGATGGCCAAAATGGGCCTGCCTTTGACCTACCGTGAACTCAATGACCTCATGAATGAGATAGACACCAATGGCGATGGCATCATCAGTTTCCATGAATTTACGGCCATTCTAGGGATGCAGGCATCCGAATTTCTTGGAATAAAGATCTCGTAGCACCACCCATTATTAACAAACTATTCTTGAGGATTGATGATGATGAACATGCATATATGGATGAGTAATGAGTTTACATGATCTCAACAAGATCGATCGATGATGACCTTTTTATCCTTTAATTAATTAATTAATTAATTAATTATCTTTTTGTATAGCTATTTTTTAATTATAAGGTTAATTATACATATAGGATCTTTGATGTGTATCATTGAAGGAGAAGAAGAAATGCAAGGAGAATTACAATCTTATATAAATTCGATCTTTTACATATGTCTTTCGGTTTAATCGGAAAACACTTGATAAATAGATGTCGTATTTTCAAGTTCATAAATAAACTTTCATCGTTTTCATAAATATCGGATTATGGACGGGTAATGCCATCCCGACCTTCTTCAGGTATGAAAATAAATACACATTATCCGTCAACTCGGGAATCCACACCACTACCACTGCACGTTAGGGTTGGGTAAAATTTCCATCTCTACCTGTAACAATAGGTGTAAAAACAGATGATGATTCTTCTCTTCAATCTATACATACATAACTTTTCTAATTTACAACAAAACTTCACAAAGTATCTTATCTTGTTAACAATTAAAGAATAAAAATTTCTACCAAAATCTTTTACTTTTACTTTTACTTTTACTCTTACTGTACAACAACCACAATACAACAACACTTGTGCGATCATCATCTAGCCGGCGCTTGTCGCTCCAAGTTCAAGTGAGACAAGTTGTTGTCTCTTGCTATCGACCGAGCCGTGAACCCCACCGTTGTAGTCCGTATGGACCGTTGTCGCACCATGTTTACGTACTCCGGATCATCCGTGTTACCTTCGTATCTGATCCATTGTATCATTCCATGGTAAGCCGGGAAGAATCTCATCTGAACCGCTTTATAACAGTAGTACGGAATCAATGCAGCAATCACCACAAAAATGGTCACGAACCAGTACGACGCTGAAGGTGCGAGCGTTTCTAAGAACACTTTGTAGGCGGTTGTTGAAAAGCTTATGGGCAATGCACCGTATGCCAAGAGAAAGATGTACCAAAGGACGATTCCGCCCCAGATGAAGATGTGCTGGATTAAGGTGAAGTAGCTGACCGCAAGTGCCATTTGGCAGTTGACCACCCACACGACACATGTGTAGATTGTGGCCCCCACCACTTCCATCCCTGCGGTTTTTCCGTTCTTTCGGTATGACTCGGGGTCTAACGCTCTTATGCAGAGGAAAAAGATGACCACGCCGCTGGCTAGCCCGTTCAGCATCCAGCCAAATATCCGACGCCATCTGAAGAGGGTGTTTTGAACACCTTCTTGGTATAGTAAAGGGAACTGTCATAAAAAAGCAGCATATTAGCATCCAAGCGTTCGAATGGGTGTGAAATTACAGTAATGCCCTTCTTGTTGATAAGTGATAGTATCATAGGCAATGAAATTAAATGAAAATTTGTGCAGATACAATGACCAGAAGGGCGTTTTGGGCATACCTTGAGACAAAATCGTGCAGATACGTCCTGGTCGAAAACGCCCAATGCAATGGCTGGAAGTGATGTGAAGAACACGTTGTAAAGCGACAAATACCAATCGTTGTATGCAGGCTGACCCGAGAACGATGCATATGCTTCATATAAGAACACCGTAGTTCCAAATGCAATATTCTTATAGAAAAAGTAGCATATCTACAAACATGGCAAAAAAGGGTGTTATTCGATCATGCTATGCTAACGAGCAATTCCATGTGCTAAAACACGTAAAAAAAGCGCCTTACCATTGAAGAAATTCTTCGGTAACACCAATGCCCATGCACCAATAGCAAGCGTTCCAGAAACCGAAACTGAGCAATTGCAATATCGCTTGACATAACCGCCTGTTTACCAAATACAAACTGTTTAGAAAACATTCATAGATCAAAAAAGAAAAAAGAAAAAAACAAAGGGTAATTTTGATCAAATGAACTATGTTTTGGCAAAGTAGCTGATAAGTTAGATGACAATGTAAACATAAAAGTACGCGTTCAAAAATTAATTGGGAAAATATAAGGGGCGTAATACGATCATTATAGAACAGAGTAAATATATGGTAGGTACCTGCATTCCCTCAACGCCGCTAATTCCGATGCCGATATCAGCTTCTTGAAGCATTCCGACATCGTTTGCCCCGTCACCGATTGCTAAAGTCGTTTTTCCAGTTCCCTCTTTAACAAGTCTCGTAACCTGTGTTCCATTTACACTTTAGTTTCTAGTTTGATCTTTATCTTGGAAAAACGAGCAAAAATAAAATGAACGAAAAACTAACCAGTGCTTTCTGTTTTGGCGAAGAACGACAGCAAATAACGGAGGCACAGCCAACTGCGAGCTCCAAAAACGTGTTCTTAATGTCATCATGTAAAGCGTACGCCAAAGATTTTCCATCGATGATCAAAGCATATGGATCCGAAGACGAAGCATCAAGCTGAGCCTTCCCTGCTAATATCTGCTTCTTAACATTGTCTTTCGAAACCTGCAAGGGCAAAATTGTCATTTCCAGTAAAAACTCGGTCATGCAATTACAACAGAAACAGAACAAACCAACGCATGCTCACCTTCGCAATTACATTTTTCTCCCCGGATTTTTCCGCTGCTATGATTTCTGGTGACTCTAAGGTGACTATAATCTGTTTCATTCCTTGTCTTAGCAAACTACACGCGAAGCTGCAAATCGTTTGATGTTGAACGTTAGATACAACAAGACACATACATATAACTCGACTCAAAAGAAGAACGAATGGGATTAGTGAACAACAATTAAAAAAGGTAAATGCTATGATTTGCAAACTAACTGATAAACTAGTTGTTAGCTGATAAACTAGTTATGTTCGGTGAAAAGCAATATAAAGTGGGAATAACCCCTTGGGGTTTATTGAAATGCTACTTGAAGTATTTTTTTTCTTTCAAAAAACTAGCTTAGGGCGAACCAAACAAGATATTTTCAATAAGCTCAAAAAATAAGTTAGGTTATTATCGTCAAACATGGCAAAAACTTACCCAACATTGATTGCGGTTTCCATCTTATCACCGGTGAGAACCCATATCTTGATTCCTGCTTGAGCAAGTTTGTCGATGCATTCTGGTACCTGCAAAAACGAAAAGAATACAAAATCGCGTTAAAAACCACTCAGGAAGCCGAAAATGATTCAACATCAAAACCCGAATATGAAGTTCTTGAATTAAGAAAAAAAAACTCACCCCTTTTTGGAGTTTGTCCTCAACAGCAGTGGCACCAAGAAGTATCAAATCTTTTTCGATTTCTTCTGTTGTTTCATCAATCAAATCATCTCGGTCTGCACTTACCGAGTTCTTGGCTTCTGTGAATTTTTCGTTGAACTCTTTGTATTCATCCTCGGCAAGTTCACGATACGCAAGTATTAAGGTCCGTAAACCTGCATCAGCATAATCATGCACGTGTTCTTTCGTAGCCTCTTCAAACTGCCTTCCATTTTTGGCAAGTCTATCAAACATAACACTGAACACGACCCAAAAGATAGCGTTGGAAACGAACAGCGAAGCCTATTAATAGAAATAAAGATTGATTTATAGCGTATTTTGCTAACCTGTCAGCCCCTTTACAGAGCAAAAGTAGCTTGCCATCCGCGTCCCTGACGATAACAGACATTCGCTTTCGAGCACTGTTAAACTCTAAAACGTTCAAAAGTTCAAATGTCCTGCAAACAAACCGTAAAAAAGGTTATTTAACCAAAACCCAATTCAGATTTACTACTAAAAGTAACCCGAAACAAGAAAAAGGTGAAAAAGTTTTTACCTTTCGACTTTTCTCTTGAAAATGGGATCAAACTCCATAAAAGAGACTGTTGTTTGCGTCCTTTTGTAGAATTCGAACCCGAGTTCTCTTGCTGCAATCACGAAAGCAGCCTCATCTGGCGATTCAGCTTCGTATGTAACCTTTCCCGTTTCTTCATCTACATCGGGTATGGCCGTATGACAGATTGCTAATAAACGGAAAAACTTCTGAATCACATCTGAATGTGGTTCGTGAATCCAATACCCATTTGTGATTCTTTCATCTACGAAATTGTAGCCTTTGACAGCTAAGGTCGAATCACTATCATTAGCATCATCAAGAAGTTGATCTCTACCATTTACAATCAACGGTGATCCTGTTCGTTTAGCCATCGCTCTCTCAACTTCCGTAACACCACGCCCATAAGCGGTCCCTGCCACTGAACACTTGATAAACTCCATTGAGTTGCAAGTTAAAGTCCCGGTTTTGTCTGATAAAATGGTGTCGATTTGACCAAGTTCTTCGGTCAAATTTGAGGTCCGAGCATGGGCTGGTTTGTCGGCTACTTCATAGTACATATGAATGTCGTTGTTAATGAAAATCGTCTGCAAAACTTTCACGATTTCTATTGAAACATACAAGGAAATCGGTATCAAGTAGCTATACAACATCAAAGCCGTGAGGAAATGATATATGGCTGCAATCGGAGCTCTTTTCGGATCAAAAAAGATATCTGATCTATCTGGGCCCAAATACCATCTTTTCATTCTGTCACCATCTAAATCATCTTTCGTTACGATCCCAAAATAGATTGATCCCAGAAAAGCAATCAGAAACAAGATCAAGAACAAGAAATAGATAATGCTATCCATTCTCCTCTCGATTCCACTTCTTTTCGAAGGTGCGTCTGTGGAGTTCTGAATCACTTTTGTGTCATGACCCGTGAAGATAACAGCGCCATAGATGTAATCTGTGTTTCTGAGCTTTGAATCTCGTAAAAGAAGCTGTTGAGGAGAAAGTGCATATTGTTGTTCTTGAAACTCCATAGTTCCAACAAAAGTATACAAACTAGCATTCGGATCTTCACATTTAACGGTAGCTTTGAAGTTGTTAAAGTTTGAATCATCGTTAATTGAAGAAGTTGCATCCAACGATTGTTTTAGCTTCAAATTTGTTTCCCCATCTAAGTTCATCGTTTCAACATAACAAACAGCATCCTCATAGCTCGATGACAATAAGAGAAGATCAGCGGGGAAGAATTGGTCCTTTTCTACCTTCACCACGTCACCTACTCGTAGTTTTTTCCATTCTCTAGATTCAAAAACTCCTCTTCCACCGTGAACTTTGACCTTTCGGTTATTTACCTCGTGGTCCTGAAAAGATGTTCGATATGCCAGATCAGAAAACCGAAGCTAACTAATTGCTAATAGCCAAAGATAACATGATTTCATAACTATTTCAAGAACAGATTTTTAGGCTGATAATTTGCATAAAAGTTTTCAAATTAAATAAAATAATTTGCATAAACAGGTGTAAGATCTATCAAAGTTTTCAATAACCAACAAGAAATCTAAACTCATAACTCCCATCAGAAATCCCCAAAACTCCAAAAGATGAATCAAAAGCCACCAAGAACTAAAAGTTTTCCCAAAACTTGAAAAGATGATGAATCAAAACCTACCAACAACTAAAGATAAAGATTCAAACTTGAAAAGATGAATCAAAACCCACCAACAACTAAAGATTCAAACTTGAAAATGAAATGGATCTAAGATAACTTTTCAAGAAAATTAAGAGCATGATGAAGAATATACCTGCTGCTGTCTTTGCCAATCTTCAATACCTTCTTTGACCATGGTGGCACCAATGACAATGATAAGAGGAAGGATAGCACTACCAGCAGAGTAAGGTGCAAGGCGTGTAAAAGCCATGATACCAGTAACAAGAAAATAAAAATTGGCAACTCTTCTAAACTGTTCAAACAATGATTTTGGTAAGAAAGTCATTGGTGTATACTTGGTTGACCTCACATAATTATCTGCATAACTTTGAGTTGCAGCCTCTGACACACCAGTTTCATTGCAATAAACCACTCTTGAGAAACCAGGCCCTCCAATCTGTGAATGGTCATCATCAAATGTATTTTTACCACACTTGAATGAGTAGATCTTGCTAAAATGCAACCTCCTTTTCCTCCCTGTCCCCATTCTGTTCTATGATAAAATTTCTGAAATCAACTATGAATTCTTTCAAGAATACTTGTTTTTACACATACCCAGATGAGGATTCCCCCAAAAAACAAGAGATTGGCGCTTTGCACACCTCCCAATTGAATAAATTAAATGGGTTCAAGCAGAAAAGCCCAAAACCCCAGTAATTAAATATGAAAATCAGTAGAACCCAGAAAAGGGAATTTATCAAAAGTGTACAACAAATTGAAAACAAATTGAAAAGTAGAACCCACAAAACTATTTATCTAAAATCCTGCAAATTTCTTGTAAATCTACAATCTTTTGTATCAGAAACAGAGAAAAAGAAAGAAAAGAATGAAGTTTTTAACAATGGAAAGCTGAATAGAAAGTGTATATATATGAGGGTTTACATGAAGAAGAAGAAGAAGAAGAAGAAGAAAGGGAAAATGTGAGGAAGATGGTGGTTCTATAATTTGATTTTTCTGAGAGCTCGAAAGGTTTGAACGAAGACTCAAATGATGGATCTCTTTCTGTGTCCCTTTCATGTTTTGACTTTAATAAGGCGCATATGTTGATTAAACAAATTAACAATTTCCCAACTAACACAGAATAAAAAAACCCAAGAACAAATAATACAATACAATTTCGAATCAATTGGATTATCATTTACAAAAACAAAAAAGGGAGAAGAAGCTTCCAAAGAACCGAAAATAAAAAGGAAAATACAGACTGTTCGAAGAGGGTTTTCTCGTTATATATTTTCCGTTAATCCCAACAATTCACACACACATAGATATATATATATATATATATATATATATATATATATAAATAATCGGAAATTGTTTTCCATCAAGAATTTATATCTATGGCGTGAGAACTGTCTCCTCTCCCCTCCCCTCCCCTCCCCTCCTCCCTCTTTGTGTGTTGTAAGAAGCTTCAAAGAAGAACAGACAAATGGATGTTTTGATTATGGACAAATGTTTTGCAAAACCAAAATTTTGTTAGATTATATTAATTGTAATCTATGCATCAAAATTTGTATGTAATTACAAAAAAAGAAATCTTTTTAATTATATAAAAAGTTCAAAAAAGCACCCAATTTGTTAAAAATTCGATTGGAGGTTGCAAAAATAAAATCAAATTATAAGTGGGGTTTTAATATTATTGTAAAAGAATACCTTTTCTTGTTTACAGTTTTTACATTAATATAATATTTTATTTAGCATAATAAGTAATAAAAATATTTAAATAATAAATCTAATATATTAAATGCATTTTTGATTACCGTGAATTTAAAATAAAATCGTGATAAAATAAAATTAAAGCAAAAGGATTGCATTTATTTCTTGTAGAATAAAAACACCATATTTAATTGGATAAATAAATACGTTGCATTTATTTTAAATATTAAAACGTGGCCATTTCTTTTAAGTTTTCGTTAAAGTTATTTACTTGTGTTTAATTTATAAGTTTATAACCTTCGCAATTAGATTTAACTGTTATTATAATAATCGTGGGTTCAAATAAAAACTCATTTTTCATTGTGCATGCGAAAACAAATCACAACCATTGATCAAAATTTAGAAAATGAATCAATGGTTAAAACAAAATAAGATTAATTGATAAGTAATTAAGAACAAAATTGAAAAATTGAATCATCGTCTACTTTATTTTACTTTTTATTTTATTTTTTAATTAAAAACGTTTATCTCCTTAAAGTTTAAAGTAAATTTTCTTAAAAATTACTAATAGTTTAATCAAACAAATTACATCAAAAAAACAAGAATTTCGTGCTCTTCGATATGACATTCATATTGATATAGTTTTTTTTAACTGTTTTTTTACGTGAAATGCCATATATGTGTTATATTCATTATGAATATTTATGCACGTCATCGGGTGTCCACATTCAGTATTAATAACAAAGATGAACATTCATTAACTATTCATGATGCATAATATAATATTCGGGATTAATAATAAAGTATTCAGGATAAACAATACACGAATTCATGATTCATGTATTATTCATCATGAATCGTGCATTATTCACCCTAAATGATGTATTATTCATTTTGAATGATGCATTATTCATGATGAACAATAAATGAATGACCCGTGAAGGTGTGGGCACATGGCGCGCTCCCGATTCACAATTGAAACTTGGTTTTATTCATTATGAATATGTATGCACATCACAGGGTGTCCACTTTAAGTATGAATAACAAAAGTGAACGTTCATTCACTATTCATGATGAATAATACAGTATTTAGAATGAATAATACAGTATTCAGAATGAATAATACAACATTCGGGATAAATAAAACACGAATTCATGAATCGTGTATTATTCACCTTGAATGTTGTACTATTCATCCTGAATGATACATTCATGATGAATAATACATGAATAACTCGTGAAGGTGTGGAGACGTGACGCGCTCTCTTTTGTTCCTCGGTTCACAGCCGAAACTCGATGGGTTCTCGATCGTCTTGATGGGTGTTGGGTTACGGTGATGAATAATGCGATGTCTTACGACGTTGAAGAAAGTGTTGAAAAAAATGATGTTGAGTTACGGACTCACGGTGTCGAGTTGTTGTACACACTTGAACTACATTAATATTCATAATGAATAACACATATAACGTAAAAACAGTTAAAAAAAACTATATCGAGATAAATGTCATGTCGAAGAGCACGAAATTCTCGTTTTTTATGTAATTTGTTTGATTAAAATATTAATAATTTAAGATAATTTATTTTAAACTTTAAGGAGGTAAAAGTTTTTAATTAAAAAATAAAATAAAAGTCAAATATAATAGGCGTGAGATTGAGATTATCTTCCTTTTTACTCATAATCACCTTAATTAATATTTTTTATTAAAAACTCTATTTAATATGAGTTGTTGGATCAATAGAGATGGAGCAGCTGAGATCCGTTAAGTTTTATTTGAACTTTCCTCTAGAAGAAAATATCTCTGGAAATGGTTCAACCAAAAACATATATAATTTGGGAGAATTTGGGAGAATTCTTGTAAGTATTGTTATTAGATGCATGCGGGGTAAAATGAAAAAAAAAACTACAAATCACTTAATGAACAAACATTATTGTGTCATTATCACAGCAAAATCACATCATAAAAAATCGTTGATTTATTTTTAAGCATTATCACATTATTATTATTATAGTATTATCATATTATTATCGACAACGGACGTATCTATATAAGAAGTTTTCAATGATACTAGGATACTAGCAACATTAAGGGATAAACACAAATCAATATATATATATATATATATATATATATATATAACAAAATGTAGGGGGAAGAGTTAAGTAGAGTTTAAAGATAATAGAAAATTGTTGATAAATACTAATTTAATTTCATAGTATTCTATATTTTATTATAGGTTAAATTTTGGAGACCTAGAGTTATTCTCGCATTTTCGTAAAATATGAATGTTCATTTGAACCCCCATTTGTCTTATTAAATGGTTGAGGTTTGTTTCAACAGAATTTTAAACTAGATAAAAAATAAAAATCTTTAAAAAAAATTACATTTGATCCGGGTTTTCTAAGTATTTAAATAATATAATCAAAATATTCATCATATTAATTTTTCTATAATATTCAATACAAAATAATTTTATAATTGAAACCTTTAGTGTTTTCTCCTCCAAATTAAATTGAAAAATAGTTAATGCTTTTTGTTTCTTCTCCAAAATTAAATTTTGGAGATTTCTATCCTCTTCTCCAAAATGTCACTCAAAAAAAAATCTCAATCTCTTTCCTTTTTTTACTGTTTGGAAAAGAAAAAAAAACTCCAAAATCGATGGTTACTATATTTTGAAGATGGTTTTACGGATTTCAAATTTCCCAAGCAATTCACAATTACGTTGCTAAATTAATGAGCACTCTTAATTCAGATAATCAAACAATGATACAACCAATTCAAACAATATTTGCATAAATAAAAATCAAATGATATAAAAGATCCAACAAGATATAATCTCAATTGAATACAATTAGTCCCTCCACTTCTTAATTACCAATTAGTCCCTCCACTTCTTCTTTTATTTAAAACTCATCCCAACACTTAAATCATTTCGAATAAGGTACGGGTCGTTACAACACTCCCCCCTCAAAAGAATTCTGTCCCCGGAATTCCATTATCGAAGAGGTGAGGGTACCTGGACTTCATATCGGATTCTACTTCCCATGTTGCTTCTCGTCCCTTGTGATACTTCCATTGAACTTTCACCAAGCGGACTTCCTTGTTTCGCGTTCTTCGTACCTTACTGTCTACGATCTCGATTGGCTCTTCCTCGAACATCAACTTCTCATCTATATTGACGTCTTCCAACGGAATAGCCACATCGGTCTCGGCCAAGCACTTCTTCAAGTTTGACACATGAAAGGTCGGATGAATCCTCTTCAACTCTTCCGGTAATTCAAACTTGTATGCTACCGCACCAACTCGCTCAATGATAACAAAAGGCCCAACGTACCTCGGCCTTAACTTTCCTTTCTTTCCAAAACGTACCACTCCTTTCCAAGGCGAGACCTTTAGCATTACCTTGTCTCCCACTTGAAATTCAATAGGCTTCCTCCTCCTATTCGCATACTTCCTTTGACGATCTTGCGCGATTCTCATCCTTTCGCGGATCACTTCAATCTTATCCGCCGTTAGTTGCACAATTTCCGGACCGGTCAACTGCCTTTCTCCTACTTCGTTCCAGCACAACGGCGTACGACACTTTATCCCATACAAGGCTTCGAAAGGTGCCGCTTGGATGCATGCGTGGTAACTATTATTGTTGGAGAACTCTATCAACGGAAGATGCACCTCCCATGACCCCTTAAAGTCGATAACGCACGCCCGAAGCATATCTTCTAACGTCTGAATGGTTGTCTCACTTTGACCATCCGTTTGAGGATGATAGGCCGTGCTTAACTTCAATCGCGACCCCAACTCCCGTTGTAAACTTCTCCAAATGCTGATGTGAACCGACTATCACGGTCAGACACTGTGGAATGCGGCACTCCGTGCCTAGACACTATCTCCTTAATGTATAAACGGGCTAACTTCTCCAAGGAATCTGACTCCTTAATAGGTAAGAAATGCGCGGATTTGGTGAGTACATCTACAATCACCCAAATTGCATCATTACCCTTCGGGGTCCTTGGTAACTTCGTGACGAAATCCATGGTGATATTATCCCACTTCCACACTGGTATTACTGAGGACTGGAGTTCCCCATGAGGTCGCTGGTGTTCTGCCTTAACCTTTAAACATGTCATACACCGCTCCCCGAAATGGGCGATATCCTTCTTCATTCCCGGACACCAATAAGACTGTCTCAAGTCTCGGTACATCTTATTTGTTCCCGGGTGTATGGAATACCGCGACTGGTGCGCTTCTTCTAGGAGGCTTGCTCTCAGATTGCCCAGTTTAGGTACCCACACTCGGTCTTTCATACACCTCAGCCCACCATTGTTGACCTCGAACAACGATGCAACACCGACTACTCTTTCGTTCTTTATGTTCTCTTCCAACAACGCTTCTCCTTGAAATATCTTAACTCCCTCGAGGAGGTTCGAGCTTGTCTCGATTCTGAAAGCCACGATTTCGATCTATTCTCTCCGCTATTTCCGACTCAGAGCGTCGGCCACTACGTTAGCCTTACCTGGATGGTACAAAATCTCACAGTCATAGTCGTTCAACAGTTCCATCCATCTCCTCTGTCTTATGTTTAACTCTCTCTGGTCAAACAGGTGTTTCAGGCTTTTGTGATCGGTGTAAATCTGACACTTTACTCCATATAAGTAATGTCGCCAGATTTTCAACGCGAACACCATCGCCGCTAACTCCATGTCATGAGTGGGGTAGTTCTTTTCATGATCTTTCAACTGTCGAGAAACGTAGGCAATTACCTTTCCGTTCTGCATCAGCACGCACCCCAGCCCAAGCTTAGAAGCGTCACTGTAAATCACAAAACCCTCTGATCCGTTAGGCAACGACAAGATCGGAGCACTGCTTAAACGTTCTTTCAGCTTCTCGAACGCCGATTCTTGTGCTTCAGCCCACACGAATTTGACGTTCTTCCTCGTCAACGAGGTCAGCGGCGAAGCTATCCGAGAGAAGTCCTGGATAAACTTCCGATAATAACCTGCTAAACCGAGGAAACTTCTCACCTCCGATGGGGTTCTTGGCGTTTCCCAATCTTTAATGGCTTCAATCTTAGCAGGATCTACCTTGATGCCGTCCGCCGACACTACATGACCCAAAAACTGAACTACCCTTAACCAAAACTCGCACTTTGAGAATTTCGCATATAACTTCTCACGCTTAAGCAATTCCAGCGCTGCTTGAAGGTGCCTCTCGTGGTCCTCTCGGGTACGAGAATAGATTAAGATATAGTCAATGAAGACGATCCACGCACTTATCCAGCAACGAGCTACACACCCGATTCATCAAGTCTATGAACACCGCGGGCGCATTACTCAACCCAAAGGGCATGACTAGGAACTCATAATGTCCATATCTCGTACGGAAAGCCGTCTTCGGCACATCGTCCTCCTTCACCTTCAACTGATGATAACCCGACCTCAAGTCTATCTTTGAGAAGTAACTCGCACCTTGTAGTTGGTCGAAAAGGTCATCGATCCTCGGAAGCGGGTACTTGTTCTTCACAGTTACCTTATTGAGTTCACGGTAATCTATGCACATTCGCATAGATCCGTCCTTCTTCTTAACGAAAAGTACTAGTGCTCCCCAAGGCGATGAGCTCGGACGAATAAAGCCTTTGTCGAGTAACTCTCGTAACTGGTTCATCATTTTCTTCATCTCCGCTGGTGCTAAGCGGTAGGGCGCACGGGCAATCGGTGCCGCCCCAGGTAACAGTTCTATTCTGAACTCTACTTGACGATCTGGAGGCAGACTCGTCAAGTCACCCGGAAACACCTCCGGATACCCATTCACTATCGGCACGTCTCCTACACTCTTCTTCTCTTTCTTAGCATCTAGCACGTAGGCTAAATACCCCAAACACCCATTTCCCAAACATCGCCTAGCTTTCATCATTGATAATAAACACGACTTTCTACTTCGCTGATCTCCGTTAATTATTACTTCTTTCTTATCGGGTAAGGCGATCTGAATTAACTTCTTATTACACACTATACTAGCATCATTCTCCGCTAACCAGTCCATCCCTAGGACTACATCAAACTCCCCCATTTTCATCGGGTACAATCTCAGAGGAAACGAGTGGCCATCTACATCTATGCTACATCCTTCATAGACCTCTTTCACCCACACTAGGCTATCATCCGCTACTTCCACCTCAAACCCAAAGTTCAACCTTTTGGGTTTCACTTGCAATTTTTGGATAAAATTGGGCGACATAAACGAACGATTGGCCCCCGAATCAACAACACTTTAGCAAAAGTTGAGTCTATAGGAAAGGTACCTGTCACCACATCAGGCGTGTTCACCGCCTCTTCAGCCGTCATGTGGAAGGCCCTCGCCCTAGCGCGAGTCGGCTCCCCCTTCCTTTCTCAACCCTTTCCTCCGCTACCACCGCCTTCGCCCCCAGCATAACCCTTCTTCAATTGTGGGCGGTCCCACTTGACATGGTCTGGCGTACCACATTGGAAACATGATTTGGAACCGCGGCAATCCCGAGCCATATGCCCTGATTTTCCGCACTTATAACACCCATCTTTATCAGCCAAACACTCTCCTTTATGCATTCGGTTGCACTTACCACAAGGCTTCTCTCCCGATCTAGGCCCCACCCGCAGCTCGGGTCTGGGCGCAATTGGCCTCTTTCCATCTCTGCTAGGTCCTCCCCACTTTCTTTTATCTCCGATTCTCTCAGTCATCTGCCTATTCTTCTCTTTCTCAGTAAGTTCTGCTTTATCTATTGCTGCCTGAAAGGTAACTGGATCTTTCGCATGCACTAACTCCCTTATACTGCTCTTCAGTCCATAAATGTACCTCTCAACCCTCCTCTCTTCAGTAGGCACATACAACTCGGCAAATCTGGCCTTCTCAATGAATTTCGACGTGTATTCTTGAACCGACATTGACCCTTGCTCCAATCCCAGAAACTCCTCCTCCAACTTCTTAACTGCCGCCAAAGGACAAAACTGTGCTCGGAACCTCTTGACAAAAGATTCCCACGACATCCTCTTTGCTACCTCCGACCCCTTTCCTCCGGTCTCAACATCCCACCAGAAGATGGCTTCAAACTTCATCATTGACATTGCAAAAAGTAATCTATCTCCCTCTAAGCATTTGCTAGTATCGAATGCTAGCTCCATCTCGCGAACCCATTTCAGTGCCAGAACAGGGTTGCGCTCCCCGTTGAACGTTGGTGGCTTGCACGAAAGAAATGTCTTAAACGAACATCCTTTTTCTGACTTTGGTTCAGGAGTAGCAATCGGAGTTGTCATCGAGTTGTTGCCTATTTCAGTTCGTGGTTCACTACTTTCCTCGGTCTTCTTCCCAGTACTGTTTTTGGTTCTTTCCCCAGACGTAGTCTTATTCTAATTTTCTAATACTGCTTGCAAGGTCTTTTGTAGCTTATTCATTTCTGCTGTGAACTTATCCACTGTCACGAAAGCCGGTGCAGTCTCAGGTTTACTCCCTTTCTTAGCTTTCACCTTCTTTGTCGGTGCTGAACTTTCTTGTTCGGATATTACTTGCACTTCCGGCTCCTCCACACTCTTAGCCTTACGCCTAGTCGGCGCCTTCTTTTTCTTACTTTTCCCTTTAGAAGTTGCCGCACCCACCTCAGTGACGGCCTTTCTCGGTCTTCCACGACCCCTACCCCTTCCACGAGTAGCCGCCGCTCTTGGAGGAACCACTGGTCCATCCTCCCTCAACTCCTCAGACCTAACAGCTTCCATTTGCGGTGAAGCACTCTTAGTCTGCGCTTCCTCCACTAGCGGAATTGACCTACTTCTCAGAGTTCTCGCAGACATTCTGATAATCCCAACAAAAGACTCATATTAATACCACGGACTCAAAAGTACTACAACAACGGAGTAGTAAGGCGATTCAAGCACGCACATGTACCTGTAAGTTCACAATTACACTGGCCAGGTGTAACTCCAAACTTACCTTACATGACCGTCCTCGGTACCCTAATAGCTTCAAAAAAAACTAAGTTAATGTCCTCCTAACGCATTCCTGATTCTCAGTTGTGATTTCTACTTTTCCAAGTTTAAGTCTAGGCCCGTCCGGTCACCTAAATCCCTTAAACTATGGCTCTGATACCAATTGTAACAACCCAGACAAAAATAAAGCATGCAAAACATATTAACTGAAACAATCCCATAAACGGGCCCAAAATTTCTTACATAAGTCTCAAAATTCAGGTTGGCGGAATCAACCTATTACACAACTGAGAAATACTATAATTAAGTGCAATAGTGTCAAAGCTTCTACTGTCTCTATTCTCTAACTGCTCCGTTCACCTGCTAGAGCCCTTTGCTACCTGTTTTCCTGAAAAGGGGTTTTAATTTGAAAAGAAGCGAGGGTTAGACCATGAGGTCTAGTGAGTCCCTCCTGACAGTTCTCAAAATCGTTTTAGAACTTTTCATCACTTTCAGATATATAAATAATCTTTCAATAAATAAACTTTCACATGACTGAACAGTAAAATCTTACACGGATAAATCCGTTCTCGTAAATGGCACCCTGAAGTCACCCGAGGGTGACAACGAGTCAGTATCACGCTGCCTTGCTGGGACTTACTTCCCATGGCATAAACGGAACCTCCCCCCGACGTGAGTACTGGCGAAACGTCCCCCCGACTTAGCCAATTTACGTCTACACTATGTATGCATACATCTCACATATAACTTTAAACAACTTTCATGCAATAAAAGCATAGTAACAAGACATGGCATTTCTCATCATGTATTCACTTTAGAAAAACACGTTAAAAAGGCGCGTATTTTAGTTAGAAAACTCACCTGATACGTTTGCTTGCTTTTCCCTACTCTGCTCTTTACTTCCAAATTGCCTACCTGAACGAGGGATAAAATTAAAAGCTGGCTAGAACTATCCGGACACTTCTCGCTTGCCACCCTACTTTTCCGGACAGGTTACCGGGTAACCCCACTTTTCCGGATACCGCTTAGTACCCGGACAACAACTTTTATCCGGACGACACAGATTCTCCGGACGGCTAAACTTATCCGGACGGCACAATCTTTCCGGACGACTAAACTTATCCGGACACCTTCTACAACACGACCAAGAAGTTTCCCGGACACTCACCCGGACACCTTCATACTTGAAGGTTTCCAGACGACCGCTGGGTGAACTTAATGGTTCGAATTCTTGCTAACCACTTCAAAACAGTGGGATAATGCAACAATTCACTTATTTAAACATCTTTAAACAATTCCCATAAACTTTATTGAATAAACCCGATTTAAAGGGTGTTTAAATCTCCTTTAAGGGTCTTAACATTAACTTTAGCCATATAAACCATCCAATGACCCAACAATCAGCAAATTAACTTAATTAGGATTGTAGATTCGACGTTACCTGATAGTTCCTTGCAGAAATCGAATCCCCAACACACCCTTTCTTCTAAATTTGCTACTTGGGAACCTTCTTCTTCCCCTTGATCTTGAACTCCAAAGAAAACTTCCTCTTTCTCTCTATTACAAATTCTCAGCCGCCAAACACAGCAACAATCAGGGATTAGAAGGTTCACCTAGGGTTTTGTGCCTTTATATACTCCACCTCTTAATTAACAATTAGTCCATCCACTTCTTCTTTTATTTAAAACTCAACCCAACACTTAAAACATTTCGAATAAGGTACGGGTCGTTACATGCACATCTCTCCAGATTGGCGAAGCTATAAATCTTTGAGATCTACTTAGTAAGATTGACATATCGAAAGTTAGCATTTGTGGATACTTTATGACAGAACCATAACCATAACTTACATAACGTAGCTTATATAGAAGGAAATCGTGTGGGATATATTATGATCGTTTTCTCAATCATTTAAGTTATTATTATACTCTCAGGGAAGACTTACACACATACCTTCTTTTTATTACTTGTCATTTTAAATCACTAATATTCTTTCAAAAACCCACTAATTTTTTTTATAAAATCCAACTTAGCACTAGAAGTTCGTGGAAACCTTAGATTCTTAGTAAGACCAGTCCATCTGGATACAATTTTTGGTATCTTACCATTATATTACTTGTAAGCAAATTCAATAGTTGGTGTGCACTTGCACCATTATTGTGCCATATTTACATGTGAGTATTTTTTCTACCAATAGCAAACTTAGGCAGCTCATAAAAGTCATACATCAACATAAAGCATGTGATTTTGACTATAACTATGGGTTCAAATATATGTTGATCACTCTCCTCCACTTCGTTTATTACAAATTTGTCTTTCAATGATGTACTTAATTTCCTCTGACTTTCGTTAAAATGCAACGTGTGTCTTTTGATTATTTGTAGGTTTCCCCCTCGTTGGAAAAATTCTACATCATGTGAACCCCACACCACCCCTTAGCCCTCTCCTCCACCCTTCAAATTCCAAGGACTCCCCTCTTTGCGACTCATTTCCTCATGTGAAACCCATCTGGAAACCATAAGTGTTATCAACTAGGTTTTCTACATGGTCGCTAGAGTAAACCTCTCAAAGGTAATTTACACCCAACTGCAAACTTGCATCATATCCTACGATTGAATCCATTGTTGATTTGGATTTCATAGCCTATTTTGCCCCTTGTTGAAGTTTCTATTGTATATCATGTTGTTGTGTGTGAGTATGATGCTTATTTTCGATTGTCTAATTGGAGTTAGAATAACATCGTGAATCTTTTTTATCTTCGAATCCATTTGTTGTATCTGTGTTCGTTGAGGCAACTATTTCATTGTGACTGTCCAAATGCAAATGGCTTAGCTTGCTAATCTCCATATTTATTCATGTGTGTTCATCTTTCGTGGCTAGCATTCTGCCACCAAAGCTATAGATACCCTAAAAGAATCACGGTTTCGAGAATTAGTGCTTTCATATACGTTTTGATGGTTGTAGGTGACAGTGCTTAGAATACAATCTATAGACGTGTGCTAATTAAACCTCAAAGCAAGTATACAATGAGATCTAATATCGTCTTTCAAGTAATAAAGTGGTAAAATACCAGATATCGTCCCACAGAGATTGGAGTAAAAGTTAAATAAAAAGTAGAAGAAGGAAATGATTTCAGATGGCGAATTGGAAGAGATTGATTTGTTTTGTTTGGATTGTCACTTTGATGTTGTTAACAGAGAATAAAGCAAGCACGAGTGTAAAACTTTAAGGTGGGACTTAAACACAAATTCCAGCGGGTCATGCTGCAGCATGCAGTTTTGTCATAACTAGATCCACCATCTATTTTGAGAGTATTCCTCTCGGACTTCAGTATTCCCACTACTGTTTAGATTCAACTAGACACATCTCTGTGTAGTCTCCAGCTATTTATAGTGGGGGATAAAGTTCTCAAAATATATGGACGACCAAATCTCTTTGTATCAAAAACCGCTCTCTCTAGCCGATTCCCATATCATTCAAGTTGGTGTGTTCCAAGTGGCTTATCTCTAAGTCCACTACACTTTAACACTTTAGATTAGTGACCACTTGTCGAGAATAAATCAGTTTAGAAAAACATGGATGATAACTGTCACTTTATCAGTAACTCTCTCAAGTCTACTTCCCATATCATTCAAACTGACGTGCATTCAGTGGCTTATCTTTAAGTCCACGACACTTTAACACTTTAGCAAGTGATCAATTCGTCAAGAAGTGTCATTGGTTTTTATAAAACTTGAATGAAATGATGGAACATTGTTATTGCGAAACAATGTCCACCTTTCTTTGGTTTAAAATCCCACCTTTCCGTTTCACACCCGAACTAATAAAATTAGCTACTCATAACGGAAAGTAAAGAAAGCGGTAAATGGCGATAATTAAATTGCATAAATGTAAATTACTGAAATGTAAATGACAAGAATAATAAATGACTTGGAATGTAAATTGCAAGAATAGTAAATGACTTATAATGTAAATAACAAGAATTAAAAGATGGAGGTTAAATGAACAAGAATTCTAAACAAAAGCACTTGGATTATAATACTTAATGATGCAAGACTTCAAGAGCAAAAATCTTTAAAGACTTGGAATCACTAAGAATAATAACAAGGATGGATTTAAAGACTAACCCAACCTCTCCTTATATAGGAAGGAAGAGGAGGGGCATAAAGGTAAAATTACACTACTTGTTCCCAAAGTAACAAAAAGAACTAAAGTAAACTAAAAGTCTTGAAAAGTACAAAACGAGTTTATAAATAACTTAGATTAATTAATTCCAGCCTGTTTCTTGATTCAGGAAACATCTTGATTCAACACCAAACATCTATTTTGTCTTCAAAAGTTCAGCTCCACGCCCAAAAAGTAATCTGCCCAGGAAAGTCATGTTGCAGAGATGCTGCAGCATGGGTCTGCACTATGAAATCTGTCAAAATGAACAACAATCAGTCATTTCCAATCATAAAACAGATCATTCACTATTTTAGCTCCAATAAACAATAAAGTGGAAAATAAGTAAATAAAATGACTCAAATTTAGAGATCTTATTGATAAAATGACTCAAAATGAAAAGAAAAAGACTTGATATGCATTAATATTTAATGCATATCAGTAGGCTTAAAAAAGGGACTTTGTTCACTAAGGCCTTCCGCAGCGCCCGCGGGCTAGGCCACGGGTTCGCTGCGGGCTCCATCGGGTAACGGTGGGGTGGCTCGGGCTCGGAGGTCGGGCTTTCAAACCCGATGAACCCGAGATCTCCAACGGCTATTTTTTTTTTAATCTTCAAAATAAATTCTCCCAAACGGCTACTTTTATAAAAAAAAAATTCAATTTAATCCCACTATATATATTAACCCTCAACCTCTTATTTTTTCACACCAACAATCTCTCAAACTCTCTCATTCTCTTCCAAATTCTCTCAAACTCTCTCAAATTTCATCATGAATCCAAACAATACACCTACATCCCGTCGTAACCGACCAGATACACCGCAACCGCAAGAAGACCCGGAGCTTGGTTTCCAAGCGTTTACACAACAAGGTTATCGTCCGCAATTTTTGCAACAATATCCGCCACAATTTTCGCAACAATATCCGCCGCAATTTTCGCAACAAAATCCGCCACAATATTTTTACAACTCATTAGGCCATCCGCAACAAATTCCTTACCAACTTACACGTTCCGGTTTGATTGAACAAGGTTTTACTCCGGCCAACTTCAATCCTCCTTCACCCTTCATCAATCTCGCCGACGACATTGTTCCGGAAACCCAACATTCTAGCCTGCACACACCACAATCCATCTACACTCAACCATCAAACCCCCAACCATCGAGAAAAGGAAAAAACAAACAATATGAAAATAGAGCCCCCAAACAGATGTGGACTAACGAGGAGGAACTCGCGTTAGTGTCGGCGTGGGTTGACGTTTCGGAGGACTCCGTTATCGGTAACGCACAAACCCATGGTAATATTTTTATTGTTATTATTATTATTATTGTTATTATTAATATTATTATTATTAATATTATTATTATTCTTGTTAATATTCTTATACTTGAATTTACATAAATGTAGAAAGTTTTTGGACCCGAATCGGGGAATTGTTCTTTAGTGTGATGGGTCGCGGAATTTATAGAACAACTCATCAGCTCAACACCAAGTTCTCCGACCTCAATAAAAAAATTGCTCTTTTTGGCGGCATCTACAACAACTTGGTCAATAATAGATCAAGCGGAATGAGTGATGCCGACATTTCACGAACGGCACACGAACGGTACCAAGCACAACAAGGGTTTGCTTTCTCTAAAGAACAAGCTTGGGAAGTCCTAAAAAAATGTCCAAAATGGGGAGCCGTTCCAACGATGACGACAACTTCATCGCGGGGTTCAAAACGTACCAACCCTTCCAATGATGACGATGACGAGCAAATTCAACGACCCGTCGGGAGAAACAAGGCAAAAAAACATCAACGAGTAATACGTCCGGGACGAATACGAACGAAAGTGTTACTCAGTTGTTGACGACGTTCAACGACAAGATTGATGATCAAATGGAATACAAAATGAAAAAACTCGATCTCGAACTTAAAAAGTTGGAACACGAACGAGAAATCGAACGAGCACAACGATTTGAGAAAGACTTCGAGTTTTTCATGACCCCGCATGATCACCTTACGGGAAACGCTTTGAGGGCTACGGTAGCGAGAAAAGAGCAAATTAAAAAATTTCATGATTGGTAGTGTTTTGTATTTTGTAATTTTTATTTTTAATGAATGGTATGAATTTTTATTTTTATTATTTATCTTATTTTTATTTATTAAAAAATATATAAATATTTTTATTTTGTTAAATAATTAAATGTATAAATAAAAGAATTAAAAAAATGAGGTGGCAAGAGGGCTTTTAGTTATGCGCTGAGGGTGTTGAGGGCTTAACTGATGTGGCGCTGATGTGGCATTCAGGGCTTGAGGACTTGCGCTGAGGATGGCCTAAGAAGAAAGAAAATAGTTGTTTACTTTACTTTGATTTGATTAACAGATTCGGTATGTTTACATATGGAGATAAAGAGAAAGATGATGTAAAAACGACATTTTCGATAGGTTTTTACCCATGTTTGCTTCATTCAAGGGCTTGCAATAAAAAAAATACTAAAATACCCCGACATAAGGGGCATGTGAATACGCCTAACAACCTACAATTGGACAACATTAATGTTAAGAATGGATTACGTAACAAAAATAATGACTCGAAGACAAACTTGTAACCAGTGACGGATCCAGGATTTTATCTTAATGGGGTTACCTTTAAGGTAGTTTAAATGCCCGTGAAGTTGTCCGATGTATTTTTTAGACTAAATCCAACGTTTTGAGTATTTTAAAGTTTTTTTGGTTGATTTTAAGAGATTTTTATGTTTTTTTGTCGATTTCAAGAGATTTTTTTGGTTTTTTTGTCGATTTCGAGAGTTAATTTTGGTTTTTTGGTTGATTTCAAGACACTTTTTTGGTTGATGGGGTCCCGGATGAGAAGTTACTGCGGGACACTAAAGTGCTGTTCGGTTCATTTTCTGTTAAGACCTGTATGGATATAGCTGTCTGATTGGATATGGTTGTCTGGGTGTTAACAGATAAGTTGGTGTTCGATTGTTGGGCTGAATAAACAGTCTAAATGTCATAAATGACTATATTACCACCCGTCTATATTATTCACTGATTAAAATACTTGTTTGATAAATATATTGACTTGTTCACTTTGAATGCTAAAACTATGAATTTAAATGTTTTTATAATAAAATCATACATACATATATATTTTTTGAAGAGAATCATATATATATATATATATATATATATAAATTACTTCATCCCTGTTTAATCTTTAAAAAAGAAGTATGAAACTTCTTTTCCTTCCTGCCTCCCAAACAGAAAACCCACTGAAAAATCTTGAGTTCAACCTTTTCTTTCTCAAGCCTCCTTCTGGGTTTCACGAATTGGGGCAACATCAATTACCCCGTGTAATACACTTTAAATATATAAATATATTTAATATGTTTATATATTAAATATATAAATATATATTGCATTTTTTTCTTGGAATGGAAGCCAATCTGTGGCATTTTTCCTTTGAACGGAAGCCATTGATGTAGAAATAAGGGAGAAGGAGAAAGATCAACACACCTGTGAAAGAGTTTTTTTAGTTGGGGAGAAGGGTAGTTGGGGGAAATTCAATGGCCGAGTGTAAAGGAGTGGTGATTCCTAGCTGAGCGATTTAGCCATCAACTGAGCGAATAAGCTTCTACCGAACAGTTAGCTATGGCTGAGCGAATAAGCTATATGGGCTATACAGCCCATTAAGCCACAACCGAACAGCCCCTAAGATATATAGCTAAAAAATCAAGGTGTTTAGCCTAAAATTTTCAATTTTTTTTCATTTTCATGGGGGTCCATCCCCCACTAATTGCAATGTAGATCCGCCCCTGTTGTAACGAACGAAATGGAAGGACGAGAAACAAACATAAAAAAAGAAATCCTAAAACCATATGGACAAAATTGTAATTCACCTTTTTTTTACTTTAAACATGTATGGTTATTTTATGAAGGATGTGTATAGAGGCATGGCATGGCATGGCATGGCAGCTCACTTCAATTATTTATATATTTTTATATTTATTGCAAATCTGGTCCTATAGTTATAAATATGATATTGATTAGCCGCCCACACGGAGGTTGGAGAGTGAATGGAAACAAATATAAATAAAACCTCAATCTCATAAATAAACAAATAATTAAAAAGTATTTATTTTTACAATCAATTTATCTTTGATTATAAAAAAGAGTAAATTATATATTTCGTTCTTGGGTTATTGAAAATTTTGGATTAGATCCACAAAATAAAATAATTATCGGAAAAGTCATTATGGTTTCAACTTTGTTAGGAATTGGGTCCCTTTATCCTAACTTCATTAAGGGGTTGTTCGGTTGTGGCTTAATGGGTTGTATAACTCATATAGCTTATTCGCTCAGCCATAAGTAGTTGTTCGGTTATAGCTTAATCTGAAAATCGGTGACTTATTCGCTCAGCCAACCCTTTTCCCTTATTACCCTTGTAAAATACGAGTTTCTTTTTTTCCTTGAATTCATTCGTCCAGCAGCATCATCCTCCTCCTCCAGTCATCTTCATAGATCTGTTGCTCTATCCTCCTCCTACTGCCCTCACCATCATCGTCTCTCTCCTACTGCCCTCGATCTATTATATGTTTCCAAACCTCTCCTAAAATCGATCTGTTGTAGAAATGCAATGGATCAAATCGATCCCTGAAATCGATCTGCTGCATAGCTTCTGTTCTTCATATCTGAAATCATGATTTCTCTCTGCTCTTCATCTCTGAAATCGTGATTTCTTTCTGCTCTTCATCTCTAGTACGAAAACGAGAACCAAAAAATCAATCTGACTACAATCCGAAGGTTAGAATTTAATGACTGAGGGTAAAATGGTCAATTTTCTGACTGTTTATTCAGCACAACAACCGAACAACAACTTATCTAGCTAACACCCAGACAACTATATCTACACAACGGGTTGTATCTATACAGGTCTTAACAGAAAACAAACCGAACATCACCTAAGCATTGTTTAGTTAAGGGAAGGGTAATATTGTCTTTTACTCTTTTTCTTTAAAGAAAATTAAATATATATTGTATATAGTAGATGTTGTATATATTGTATGTCTCATTAGAACTGTTTGTGGCTCCCTCCCCTCTAGAAATTCCCGGCCGACGCCTTACATCTTCTCTGGCAACCACACCTACATTAACCTCCCCCCTCCCTTCCCCTTTTGGAATACAAAACTAAAAATATGATGCAAACATATCAAATGCCATTTCAGTTTTATCATATTCATACCCACTTTAATTATAACTTCAAGGTTCACAGGAGATCCGCCATAGTTATACTTACAGTCTTCCCCAACAAAGCAGTAGAGTCTACTTTTAAATGTGTAATAATGATGGGGTTTTGATGATTTGTTTAATGCCTAATACTTTTATGTTCCCACTGTTGATGAGTTCATGTAAGAAAACTACTAACTTCATCGGAGAAGATGATCATATCGAGAGACAGAGAGGGGGAAGGTGAGGTATGGGTGGTATCTGTGAGTTAAGGGCTGTTTGTTTACCTCTTAATGGTGCCATTAAGAGGCAACCTCTAAATTGTTCAGAGATGAATTTTGTTTGACAAAAAAAAAAGTTTGTCTCTTAATGGTTTCAAAACCCTCTTAATGATTTAGCATCTTGGGTCACCCTTAACCATTCAGCATCTTAATTTTATTCTAAACAAATAACAAACAACCATATTTCATTTTACACTATATTATAAAAGCCTCTTAACCATTCTGACCTCTTAATCATTCTGCACCAAACCATTCAGCAACCGCCAAACAACCCCTTAGGTGAGACAGTAATTTAGAAGGAAATAAAATATTATAATAGGTTTTATTTGAGGTCTAAAAAGATTAATTATGTTTAATTTTAAAGATAAAAAATAACTCAAAAAGACAAAAAATAAATAAAAAGTTAAAAAGACTTTATTAACCCTAGTTTAACATAGCTAAAGTTAATAAAAATGAAACTACAATAAAAATATATGTAATTATTTTTTTGAGGGACCTGATCCATAATTTTATATAACCACAAGGACTAAATCTGTAATTTACTCAATATAAAACGACACAAGACTTCGTTACCATTGGAATGATCGATGCTCATTTTGTTTGAAAACATGGGACATTTTTATTTTTTTAATAAAACACGACCATTTTATTGTATTAAATATATTAACAATTATTATAAGAAATTAATGACATTAATTGACATGGTTAATAAAATTTTCCCCACGATACATAAATACAGGATACAAACTCAAGGACTGGGTTTTGGTGAGAGTGCTAAATATGGTGAGAAGTGGTTATCAATCGTTGGATGAAAAATGTACGAACATTAAAATTAGATACACCGAGATAAGATGCACCAGATCAATTCCCTTTTAAGTGACAATTCATGAGACGGTATATGATTAAAAACGATTTAATGGTTTAAAAGTACTTCATGTACTTCTTACCAAAAATAACACTTTTCACATGATCCGATGCCACAAACTCAAACACTTATAAAGTTATTGTGAAGTGTGAAAAAGTTTCAATAATTTGCATTTTTGGTCTATGTCATTTGTTGAAAATTCTTATTTTTGTTCATGTGTTTTTACAATTCTTTTTTTTTGAAAGGGTGTTTTCAGACTATGTTCCGACTAATTACGAGAAATTATGATCGTAAAAAATCAGTCATGATAAACTCAATAACTGCAACTGTTGTATACGTCTGGATTTGAATCCTGAATAGATGTGATATTTCACAACATCTCGGGGCCCCAACAATTATACCACAACCTTTGTGGTTAACAATTCATTGGTTTTTCATCCATGTGATTTATAGTTCATTATTATTCTTGTCCCTTGTATTTAAAGGTAAATCATTGACGAAGTTAGCTTCAACTAAATTGATTTTGTGATAATTTTCGTAAACAAGAAGTATGCTATGAGATATTTGAGAAAATTAATCCCACAACAATGACCGAACCATAATGGAGATTGTACGAACGTCAACTTCGGGAACTTCCAAACAAACAATTATGTAAATTAATAATTTAATTAATAGATAAAAAGTATATCAATATTAATTAACGATCAAACTATTAATATTTTTTATAACAAAAAATAAAATTATTCACACATTTTCTATAATATTCTACAAAACATCACAAACCATGATGTGACATAAAATAATTCTAATTTAGAAATTATACCTTAGGCCATCCGTAGCGCAACCCTCAAGCCCTCAAGCGTCACATCAGCGCCACATCAGCTTTTCTCCTAACCCTATCCTCAAACCCTCAAGCCCTAAAGTGGCGTAGCGGGAACCCTCAAGTCCTCTTGCCATATCATTTTTTTAATTCTTTTATTTATACATTTAATTATTTAACAAAATAAAAATATTTATATATTTTTTAATAAATAAAAATAAGATAAATAATAAAAATAAAAATTCATATCATTCATTAAAAATAAAAATTCATATCATCCACTCTATTTTCATATTTTTTGTTTTTTTCCTTTTCTCGTTGGTGTCGGGTTTGATGGTTCCGGGATAGATTGTTGTGTGGAGATGAATTGTGGTGTGTGCGGGCTAGAATGTTGGGTTTCCGGAACAATGTCGTCGTCGAGATCGATTGCGGGTGAAGAAAGATTGTAGTTGGCCGGAGTAAAACCTTGTTGAATCAAACCGGGACGTGTAAATTGGTAAGGAAATTGTTGGGGAAATTGTTGGAAAAATTGTTGCGAAAATTGTGGCGGAAATTGTTGCGAAAATTGCGGATGATAATCTTGTTGTGAAAACGCTTGGAAACCAAGCTCCGGGTCTTCTTGCGGTTGCGGTGTATCCGGTCGGTTACGACAGAATGTAAGTGTTTTGTTTGGATTCATGATGAAATTTGAGAGAATTTGAGAGAGTTTGAGAAAATTTGAGAGATTTTGGTGTGAAAAAATAAGAGGTTTGGATTAATATATATAGTGTGATTAAATTGAAAAAAAAAATTAAATTTTTTTTTAAAGGAGCCGTTGCCAACGACTTTATTTTCAAATTATTTATAAAAAAATTAAAAAAAAAACAAATAAAGCCTCGGGTTTCTCGGGTTTTCAAACCCGCTACCCCCAAGCCCGCCCCAAGCCCGCTACCCCCGTACCACAACCCGCTGGAACCCTCCCTACCCCAGCCCGAGCCCGCATGCGATACTGATGGCCTTATAATTTTTTATACTATTCACAACAAAAAATACTAATGTGACATTAATAATTACCAAAAATCAATTTTTATTAAAAAATCATACTACAAGTCACAACCACCACAATTTCTAAACTCTAAAAATCCTACGTGACAGAGTTACAATTGCTTTGCAATTCATTTGCAGTTACCATAGTAGATGATCTTATAAATCATATTGATGAAATCTCTAATTTCAAAAGCATAGAAATGAGAGTTGGGCCTTTTAACAAATCATAGAAACAAATATTAGATTAAAACTACTTACTCGTAGTATTTATTTGTTATATCTATGAATCAAACAAAATATACTTATGAATATGCCTAACTTCATCCATTTGTTTGTCAACTTCAGTGGCGGCTTTTGGGGTTGTGCCACATTGTCAAAATCGTTAGATGGGGATTTGGTGTTGTACCCAACTTTTTTTTTTATTATTATTAGATAATCAAAGTTTATTTTAATTGTTAATTTCATAGTTTAATGATATTAATCAAGTTATATATGACAACCGTCTGATATAATTTTAATAATAAAAAGTTGTATTAACAATTCAATATTTAAAATATTTTCAGTAAAAAAAAACTTATAGAACATAATCAATATCACAGGTAAGGTTAGATTCACGTGAGACCAACTTGTTTTCGTGAGACCGTTGAGACCAAGTTTCAAAATAGATACGAACCTTCACAGTAAAAACACTGAGAAAGTTACCTTCACAGTATTTTGCTGTGAAGTTTCAAGTATAAAAACTTGGTCTCAAAAAAAATATGTTAATCTCACATGATCCCAAGTCATCATAGGTATTTTTATATTAAAAAAATTGTACTCTAAAAGCAAATCTTAAGTAAAAAGCTATTGACGAGGAGAAACTAATATCGAAATTTAAAGGGAATTTAATTAAAATACCCAAAGTTTGACTTTGACTTACCAAAATACCCAAAATCTCGGACAGTTTATCAAAATACCCATTTTTTCCGCAGTGGGCCCCGCGATCGCGGGCTAGGGCCCACGTGGCACCCGTGTTTGGCCAAAGTGTCTCGCGGAGCCCTTCAACTATGGTCGCGGTGACACTTTTGGTCCCTGTCCCGCGGAGGTTGGCCGCGATGGGTCCAAAAAAGTTACATTTTTGGTCCTTTTTGTTTTTGTGTGTCTTTGGTTGCAAACACAGTTTAGTTTAAAAAAACAAAAAGGACCAAAAAATGTAATTTTTTTGGGCCCATCGCGGCAACATCCGCGGGACAGGGACCAAAAGTGTCACCGCGACCATAGTTGGGGGCTCCGCGGGACACTTTGGCCAAACACGGGTGCCACGTGGGCCCTAGCCCGCGATAGCGAGGCCCACCGCGGAAAAAATGGGTATTTTGGTAACTGTCCGAGATTTTGGGTATTTTGGTAAGTCAAAGTCAAACTTTGGGTATTTTAATTAAATTCTCAAATTTAAAATATGGATTATTGAATAGTAATTAAAAAATAGAGTAAATTACATTTTTAGTCCCTGTGGTTTGTTGAAAATTTCTATTTACATCCTTATGCTTTTAAAATTTTGATTTTCATCCCTATGGTTTATAATTCATCACTTTTTTGTCTTTACGGTTTAAATTCTATTGCTATTTTCATCTCTATGGTTTGTAATACTTTTCTATTCTAGTCCTTCCTACTTAAAAGTAGTATTTTGGACTTGGGAACGAAAATAGAAATGAATTGCAAACCATAGAGACGAAAAGCGAAATTTTGAAACCATAGGTATGAAATCCACAATTTTTAGCAAACCACAGGGACGAAAAACGTAATTTACTCTAAAAAAATATCCATGGCTACCTTTTTAATGTGATACGTTAAATTTTGATTATTCACCTTGGTAATGGATTTCAATATAATTTTTATCAAGTAATTGTACTTTTGGGATTAATCAAAGATTTATACGATATGTTTTTAGTTGAATTTACTGTTTTGAAGGATTTTTTTAGGTTGTATGATTGATTTTTAGAAATGTTTTTCGGTTTTTTGGTTGATATTGTAACAACCCAAAATCTTATAACATAATAAAAGCCAAAAGCCCAAAAAGGGTCCCAATTACATCATAAACTCCAATGTAAAATACATTGATTAAGGTCCACAAGCAAATACAACCGAGATGTTAACTAAACAAAAACTGAGACTTGACGGTCTTTAACCTCGCACCTTCACCTCAAGCCTTCTCTTTGCCCTTAGACGAAGTACCTAAGCCACCCTTTCCTGAAAATGGTTTTAAAGTTTTGAAAGCGAGGGTTAGACCATAAGGTCTAGTGAATTCCCTCCTAAAGCGTAGCCGCAAAACATTTAAAGAAAAACACTTTTCCATGCAAATAACACTTAACAAGTTTGAGCTCAAACAAGGGTATACACAGTGGTACGGACCAATAACACCTTACAAAGCCAGGCACGGCAACTCATCACCTTACAAAGCCAGGGACGGCAACTCATCACCTTACAAAGCCAGGGACGGCAACTCATCACCTTACAAAGCCAGGGACGGCAACTCATCACCTTACAAAGCCAGGGACGGCAACTCGGGGGTCCTCCACTGTGTAACCCGACTCTATCACAAGCATAAACATTTAGAACATGCTTTAAACTTACTCGAGGAATAACCTCCTTCCACATTACAAACTAACACTTTTCATGCATGAGAAAACATAAGATTCATGATAAACAAGTAACTCATTTTCAGACATATCAATTCTTCGCATTTCATTTTAAAAGGTAGAAATAATGCATAAGGGAACTCACCTGGTACTCGGCTAAAAGACACCCTACTCGAAGCTCACTTAATCGCCAAACGATCACCTGAATTGGGTTTAACAAATGAGGTATTAGACTCCCCATTCTGTTCTAAAACATTCCCCAAACTGTCCTAAGACAATCTCCTAAACCAAGCCTCGAACCCAAGCCCAAACGACCAACGAAGCAAAAATGCAAAATAATGAAACAGAGCCTGGCGCCGATTGGTTGGCGCCGGTCCATCGGCGCGGGCCTCTGGACTGATTTACTTTCCTGCACGAAAATTCTTCCTAAAACTCAAAGATTTCCCCAAAACTTAAATCCAACAATTCCTCATTCAAATCATCAAGTAAAACTCTGTTGAAACACAAATCCCCTTTTAAAAAAATGAACCAAACTTAAGAATCTCCATTGGAATGGGTGGAATATCACCATGGGTGCATACACCTCTAGGGATTCATCCAACACCCTTCCAATTGATTTTACCTCCAAAACACTTAAAGAAGAAAGAGGTTGCAACAGGTTCCTACATCAAAACCCCATTTTAGACACAAAACAAAGAAAGGAAGGTGGTGTTATACCTTAGCAGCAACTTCTCCAATCCCTAGCTGATCCCACCTTCTTCAAACCTTCAATGAGGGATTTCTGAGCTTCCTCTCTCCCTCTAGAACCCTCCAGCCAAAATTACAATGAAATGGGTAGGGTTTTGGAGAGGTTTATCTTATAAAACTTCTCCCTTTCACTATTCAGCCACACAACTTTCAGTTCTTAACAAAAGCACCCCAAAGTTTCCTTATTTCAGCACTAAAGCCACCAAGTATGGGGTATTACATCACCTCCCCCTTAACAGGATTCCGTCCCCGGAATCTCATCATTGAAAAGGTGTGGGTATCTTGCTCTCATATCCGCCTAAGATTCCCAAGTCGCCTCCTTCCCCTTGTGGAAACGCCACAACACTTTCACTAGGCTAATCTCCTTGTTCCTTGTTCTCCGAACCTTACGGTCGGTGATAGCTTCGGGCTCCTCCACAAAGTTTAATTTCTCATCAATCTGGACTTCGTGCAGAGGTATTGCCATTTCGGCTTCCGCCAAGCATTTTCTCAGATTCGACACGTGAAAGGTATTATGAATTCTTTGCAATTCTACTGGCAATTCCAACTTATAAGATACTTCTCCGATGCGCTCAATGATCTTGAACGGTCCTAAGTAGCGGGGGCTCAACTTTCCCCTCTTCCCGAATCTGATTACTCCTTTCCAAGGGGATACTTTTAGCATCACCTTGTCCCCAACTTGGAACTCGATATCCTTACGTCTCTTGTCGGCATAACTCTTTTGTCGGTCGCGAGCAACTTTTAGCCTTTCCCTCACTTGGTCGATCTTGTCGGCAGTCAACTGTACTATCTCGGGTCCAGCCAGTTGTTTCTCTCCGACCTCGTTCCAACAAAGAGGTGTCCGACACTTTCTACCGTAGAGTATCTCGTAAGGAGCGGCTTTTATGCTTGCGTGGTAACTATTGTTATACGCAAACTCGATCAACGGCAGGTGGTTCTCCCACGAACCCTGGAAATATAACGCGCACGCTCTCAACATGTCTTCCAGTGTCTGGATGGTTCGCTCGCTCTGACCATCCGTCTGAGGATGGTATGCGGTGCTCATCTTAATTCGAGATCCCATTTCTCGCTGGAAGCTCCTCCAAAAATTCGACGTGAATCGACTATCGCGATCCGAGACTATTGACGACGGCACCCCATGACGGGTCACTATCTCGTCGATGTACAACTTTGCCAATTTCTCCATCGGGTATGATTCCTTTATTGGAAGGAAATGCGCCGACTTGGTGAGTCGATCTACAATTACCCAGATGGCATCGAAGCCCTTTGGAGTTCTAGGCAACTTTGTCACGAAATCCATCGCAATTTGATCCCACTTCCATACCGGAATATCCAAGGGTTGGAGTTTTCCGTACGGTCGTTGGTGTTCTACTTTCACCCTTAGACAAGTGTCACACCTTTCCACGAAGTAAGCTATATCCTTCTTCATTCCCGGCCACCAATAGTCTTGCCGTAAATCACCAAACATCTTGTTCGTCCCTGGATGGATGGAGTACTTTGACTTGTGGGCCTCCTCTAGTATCAACTTCCTCACGTTCCCCAACTTCGGAACCCATACTCTACCGTTGAGGCATTTCAGTCCTCGGCTATCTTCTACTAGGGAGTTCACGTTCCCCACCATCCGCTCTTTCTTGAGGTTCTCAACCGCAGAAGCTTCCCCTTGCCATTTCTTTATTTCACCCAGCAGATTAAATGTGACCTCAGCCCTTAAGGCTATGATCTTTGAGGCTTCTCCTCTTTCTTTACGGCTCAAGGCGTCCGCCACTACATTAGCTTTTCCGGGATGGTACTCAATCTCGCAATCGTAGTCTGACAACAATTCCATCCACCGGCGTTGCCTCATGTTTATCTCTTTCTGATCGAAGATGTGACGAAGGCTTTTGTGATCGGTGAAGATCTTACACCTCGTCCCATACAAATAGTGTCTCCAAATCTTTAAGGCGAAAACAACGGCCGCCAGTTCTAAGTCATGGGTGGGGTATCGCTTCTCATGCTCCTTCAATTGACGGGACGCATAAGCGATCACTTTACCACGTTGCATCAAGACACACCCCAAGCCCAATTTAGAGGCGTCGCTGTACACCACAAAGTCTTCCGTTCCTTCGGGTAAGGTTAGAATCGGAGCCTCACTCAACATTTCTTTTAACCTTTGGAAGGCTTCTTCTTGCCCTTCGGTCCAATTGAACTTGGTGTTCTTCTTGGTCAAAGAAGTCAACGGAGTAGCAATTTTCGAGAAGTCCTTGATGAACTTCCGATAATACCCCGCTAACCCAAGGAAACTACGGACTTCGGACGGCGTTATGGGCGGTTCCCAGTTCTTGATAGCTTCTACCTTTGCCGGGTCCACCTTGATTCCACTCTGGGTCACCACATGTCCCAAAAACTGCACCTCTCGAAGCCAAAATTCGCACTTCGAAAATTTGGCATAGAGTTTCTCCCGCTTCAACAATTCTAGTACAGCTCTCAAATGCTCCCTATGCTCTTTCTCCGACTTCGAGTAGACGAGAATATCATCTATGAAGACGATCACGAATTTATCTAAATAGGGTTGACACACCCTATTCATCAAATCCATGAACGCGGCGGGGGCATTCGTTAATCCGAATGGCATCACCAAGAACTCGTAATGACCGTATCGGGTTCGAAAAGCCGTCTTTGGAATATCTTCTCCTCGTACCTTGAGTTGGTGGTACCCCGATCTCAGATCTATCTTTGAAAAGTAGCTAGCCCCCTGCAACTGATCGAACAGGTCGTCAATCCTGGGGAGCGGATACTTGTTCTTGACAGTGACTTTGTTGAGTTCGCGGTAATCGATACACATCCTCATAGTCCCGTCCTTCTTCTTCACAAAAAGCACCGGCGCGCCCCACGGCGAGGTACTCGGTCTCACGAACCCTTTGTCTAGCAACTCTTGGAGTTGAGTCATCATCTCCTTCATCTCGGAAGGTGCCAATCGATAAGGTGTACGAGCTATTGGTGTGGCTCCTGGCACCAGGTCGATTCGGAACTCGATTTGACGGTCCGGTGGTAGTTCGCACAAATCGTCCGGAAACACCTCCGGGTATTCACCCACTATCGGCACATCTCCTACCTCGCGCTTCTCTTTCTTTGCATCCACCACATAAGCTAGGTAACTCTGACATCCCTTCCTTAGACATTTGGTAGCCTTAATCAAAGAGATAAGATTAGACTTCCTATCTCGACGGTTCCCATAAATCACTACCATTCCCTTACCCGGCAATTGCACACGAATCAACTTTTTGTTGCAAACGATGGTAGCATTATTTTTAGCCAGCCAATCCATTCCCAACACTACATCAAACCCTCCCATCGGCATAGGGTACAAACTTATCGATATCAAACTCCCTTCTATGTCTATACAACACCCTTCCACCACACTACTAACTAGTACCACGTTGTCATCGGCGGTCTCCACTTCTATGGCACTACCCAAACGCTTAGGCCTCACCCCCAAACGTTTCATGAAAGCAGGAGATACAAAGGAGCGATTCGCCCCCGAATCAAATAACACATTGGCACATAAAGAGTTCACCAAAAAGGTACCTGTCACGACATCCGGAGTTTCCTCCGCCTCATCCGCTGTCATACGAAATGCACGACCCTTCGCGCGTGCCGGTTCTTCCCTCTTCTCCACCCCTTGCACCCCCTGGCGATCCCCAAACTGATCTGATCCTCCTCTCCTAAGCTTGGGACAGTTATACCGTTTATGATCCTTTGACCCACACTGGAAACAACCCGGTTTCTGCGGGCAATCCCTTGACATGTGACCCGGCAGTCCACAATGAAAACACGACCCCGAGTCCGCCCTACACTCTCCTTTATGCATCCGATTACACTTGCCACATGGCTTGCTACCAAAACTCCGATTCCCACGCGGCTCCGGCCTAGAAACTTTCCCTTTCCGAGCATCATTTCCCGGTCCATCCCATTTCATGGTCTTGGCCACCGACGATCCCAAACCCCCGGTTTCGGCATCCCACCAAAAGATGGCCTCCGACTTCAACATAGACAGGGCGTAGATCACCTTGTCCTCTTCGGCACACTTACAAATGTCAAAGACCAACTCCATTTCTCGAACCCACTTTATGGCTAGTACCGGGTCGCATTCTCCCTGAAAGGTAGGAGGTTTGCAAGATGAGAATGCTTTGTGACTACATCCTCTAGCTGCCGACTCGTTCACTACTAGCGTCGTGGATTGTTTGTGGCTACCAACTTCCGTAGGAGGCGGACTAGACAATTCGGTGCCTGCCTTACTCTCACTGTTCTCTTTACTTCCCGCTGCCGAAACATCATGATGATTCATCCACCGGTCTAACTTTTCCTGTAGCTTCAACATTTCGGTGGCGAAGGCCTCTTGAGTCACAAAGGCGCGATTCTCCGCTGCCGAGCCCTCTCGATGAGACTTCTCCCGATCGGACGGTGCCTCAACACTCTTAGTTCGACGAGCAGCCGGAGTTTTCTTCTTTGGGCGAGTACCCTCCACATTGGTAGTAGCTCTACGTGGAATGGTCTCACGCCCCCTTCCACGACCTCTTCCTCTACCCCGGGCAGCCGGCGCCCTCGGGGGAACCACGGGTTCGTCCACTTGAACCTCCTCCGATGGAACCATTCTTACACTCGGCACAGACCTGCTCCTTGTCGATCTTCCAGTCATGAAGAAACTGATACAAAACACATAAAACAAACACTTAATACCAGTATCACTCTCTTGAGGTAATTCAAGTATCCCCACGTGCCTGTAAATTCGAAATTATATTGGCCAGGTATAATTCCCAATTTACCTCACATGATGATCCTCGACACCCCATTCCACTTAAACCGCTTATGTCTCCTCCTATGGTCATCCTATATCTCGGTTGTGTCCCTACTCCAAAGTTTAAGTCTAGGCCCAATCGGTCACCTAAATCCCTTAAACTACGGCTCTGATACCATTTGTAACAACCCAAAATCTTATAACATAATAAAAGCCAAAAGCCCAAAAAGGGTCCCAATTACATCATAAACTCCAATGTAAAATACATTGATTAAGGTCCACAAGCAAATACAACCGAGATGTTAACTAAACAAAAACTGAGACTTGACGGTCTTTAACCTCGCACCTTCACCTCAAGCCTTCTCTTTGCCCTTAGACGAAGTACCTAAGCCACCCTTTCCTGAAAATGGTTTTAAAGTTTTGAAAGCGAGGGTTAGACCATAAGGTCTAGTGAATTCCCTCCTAAAGCGTAGCCGCAAAACATTTAAAGAAAAACACTTTTCCATGCAAATAACACTTAACAAGTTTGAGCTCAAACAAGGGTATACACAGTGGTACGGACCAATAACACCTTACAAAGCCAGGCACGGCAACTCATCACCTTACAAAGCCAGGGACGGCAACTCATCACCTTACAAAGCCAGGGACGGCAACTCATCACCTTACAAAGCCAGGGACGGCAACTCGGGGGTCCTCCACTGTGTAACCCGACTCTATCACAAGCATAAACATTTAGAACATGCTTTAAACTTACTCGAGGAATAACCTCCTTCCACATTACAAACTAACACTTTTCATGCATGAGAAAACATAAGATTCATGATAAACAAGTAACTCATTTTCAGACATATCAATTCTTCGCATTTCATTTTAAAAGGTAGAAATAATGCATAAGGGAACTCACCTGGTACTCGGCTAAAAGACACCCTACTCGAAGCTCACTTAATCGCCAAACGATCACCTGAATTGGGTTTAACAAATGAGGTATTAGACTCCCCATTCTGTTCTAAAACATTCCCCAAACTGTCCTAAGACAATCTCCTAAACCAAGCCTCGAACCCAAGCCCAAACGACCAACGAAGCAAAAATGCAAAATAATGAAACAGAGCCTGGCGCCGATTGGTTGGCGCCGGTCCATCGGCGCGGGCCTCTGGACTGATTTACTTTCCTGCACGAAAATTCTTCCTAAAACTCAAAGATTTCCCCAAAACTTAAATCCAACAATTCCTCATTCAAATCATCAAGTAAAACTCTGTTGAAACACAAATCCCCTTTTAAAAAAATGAACCAAACTTAAGAATCTCCATTGGAATGGGTGGAATATCACCATGGGTGCATACACCTCTAGGGATTCATCCAACACCCTTCCAATTGATTTTACCTCCAAAACACTTAAAGAAGAAAGAGGTTGCAACAGGTTCCTACATCAAAACCCCATTTTAGACACAAAACAAAGAAAGGAAGGTGGTGTTATACCTTAGCAGCAACTTCTCCAATCCCTAGCTGATCCCACCTTCTTCAAACCTTCAATGAGGGATTTCTGAGCTTCCTCTCTCCCTCTAGAACCCTCCAGCCGAAATTACAATGAAATGGGTAGGGTTTTGGAGAGGTTTATCTTATAAAACTTCTCCCTTTCACTATTCAGCCACACAACTTTCAGTTCTTAACAAAAGCACCCCAAAGTTTCCTTATTTCAGCACTAAAGCCACCAAGTATGGAATATGGGGTATTACAGATATCTACTATCGGTTGATCCTTAGACCGGCCCCCTCTTCTTCCGTAGCTTCCCCATCCTTGTCCAGTAACATGTTTGGGGTATGTAAAACTTTTTTTTTATCCGAACATAGTTCACGTCTACCTTTTTATGGAACTGCTGCCACCAAGAATGTGTCCTCTGGCGTTGGGGACCCCATCCTCGGCTTGGGCAATATTCCTTATATTTTCTAATATCATAGAACATCATTCAAAGTCTAGTGGGTGCACATTTCATACCCCAGAAAATTCTATTTATGAAAATAGGTTGAATGGGTGCCCGGGACTTCATAGGCCCCCTTGAACATAACAATTTCCTGCTAGATAAATATACCTAAATGGTACAAACGTATTGTTTTATTGGATGTCCTTAAATATTATTTAAAGTTAAAACCGTCAACCAATAGATCTTTATTAATTTTATGAAAATTTTCTATATAGTTTTTTTATTATCAAATTATCACGACTTAAAATTTTATAGGTACGCCTCGGCCTTTTTAATATCCAAAACTGATAACTATCATCTTTTTATATCCTCGGTTAATTAAAAAAAATATGTATTTTTTCAATTTAGAATTAATCAAAAGTTATAACTGAAAATACATAACTTAACTTTTAACAATACGTCTTTTATTAGTTAACATTAAATATGATTTTTTAAAAATTCAAAGAAAGTTCGTACCATTAGTAATTCACCACACAATTCGTTTAATTGTCAACGAAGCTAAACCTATATTATCTATATATCTGATGTCTCCATCCGGTTTATAATTATATCGTTAATTACAATTAATAAATATTTTAAACTTGAATTATTGAGAAAATATAGGATTAGGTGTTGGTGACAATGAAGTTGGAGGTAGGTTTTCCTAATTGGAAAGTGACACTTGTCATGCTAACCTCCGGCTGCAGCAGCCATGGCAAAAGGTACAGGTGTCCATGGTTCGATTTGGTCCCAAATAATCAGTCTCTCACTTCAAAATGGCAACTAAACAAACCACACATCACATGTGCAAATATAAATGGTTTATAGAAATAAATATATTTTTTACTTTTTCCAAATTTACATCGAAAAATGTTATTTTATGTATAAAATTATTAAATATTATTGTTTACTTGAGTGGATTATACATTGAGATAGAAATAGAATAAAATCGCTTAAGAATTATAAATAAATTTAACTCAACGAACTATCTGATTTTAAATGGTTAAATCCTTAAACTCTTTTTTTGAAAATGAAAAAACCCTTAAGTTTTCTAAAACCGATTAAATACATCCTTATGACCTGTAAAAACAGGTTAATGCTCTACAAATTTAGGAAAAGTCCAAAAAAAACCCAACAAATTATCTGATTTTTAATGATTAAGTCCCTTGATTTTTTTAACAAATTAATTTCTAATTTTTTTACCAAATATATTCTTGAATTTTTTTAAACAAATAAATTCCAAACTTTTTTGAAGAAACAACCACCACTACCGGCAAACTCCACACGGCACCACCATCGGCTACCTACCATTGTCCATCACCACCTCTACCTCTACAACATCGATCTCTACCACCTTTATTTCCTCCACGTCCACCTTCATATCCAAGACTTTACCGTTTGATCAATCGTCTCTTCCGTACTAAAATATGTAACTGTTGCTTAATTGATTACGGATAAAAATTGGTAGGAAATAGAAAGATTTCAAAGTTGTTACACTAATTAAAAAAGAATCACCACTATATCAAATAAAAAGTAAAACCTAGACAAAATTTGTTGCATTTTGATTTATTTTATTTTCCATGCCATTAACACGTCACTTAAACCATTAGTTTCCACAACAATATTTTTGTTGTCTATTTGAGCATTTCTTTTTACAAATGAAGTGAGAGGCCATATCCCCTAGAAAAAGTAGGGGTGTGACCATATAGAAAGAAAATGTCAATAAATAAGTCTCTTTAAATTCAACCATTTCTATTAAGGCATTGTTTGGCAACAAAAAAAAGCTAGCTTATTTTTAGGGTAAATGTTTGAATAACTATAAGCTAGCTTTTTGAAAAGCTACTTGGAGTAGCTTATGAGTAGCTTTTTGTAAATATTCCAATTATGCCCTCATCAATATTAATTGTTATTTATTAACTATTTTTTAATATGTATTTTTTGGTCTTTTAAATGCTTATAAGCTACTTTTTGTCAAACGTGACTTTTTCATCAGCTAGCTTATCAGTTACCAGCTAGCTTATCAGCTACCAGCTAGCTTATAAGTCATAAGCTAGCTTATCAGCTAGTTTGCCAAACATAGCCTAAAAGTTCGAAAACAACTAATAATACCAAAGAGACGGCAACAAATAACTTTTTATCGGATTTGTTTTATAACACAGTGGTTTCATACTTTTTCTTATCTTTAAGAAAAGTAACTATAAAACGATAAATAAAGAAAAGGTCGATCCAATGAATTAAAGCCGTCGACACGTCCACAATTTTTATAGCTATTTGATCTTTTCAAACATGGTTTTTTTACGGCTTAGTTGTTAATGATATATACAATTTTATACCTAAATTGCTTCGAAATAAAGGGCCTAGGTCGTTATTGCCAATGAAATTGTCTATTGAACGTAATTTTATTTCCTAAATGGATTTTAAATACATAAATGATCCTACTTTACCATACTTATGTTTGTTATCAATACACGATAATACTAAAATCCATTATCACCTATAAGTCCATTACTTAGAGGATATGTTATATAACTATTGTCGATATTCACATTAATTACTCAAACCTAATTTCCGATTTTCCTAAAACTTAAGGATCCTTTTCGTATAATAGTTTCATGTTGAAAAAACGTCCTTGGAACGACAAGTTACGCCAAACAATTTAATGTCACACCAATAGGCGTACGACCATGGACCACCCGTATTGGACAATATCCTTACTTAGGAAGATTTCTTTTCAAATATCCACATTTTCTTTGTAGAACCAAAAATTTTAATTTTCTTTAGTATATTAATTATTTTAACACCAAGATACTTCTCATGGAAATTGATTTGGTATGTCTTGGTACATCTCATTACCGTTGATCTTCAATTAATATTGATCTAAAGGTCCAGATCCATTATTACATTATTAAATACAGAGAATGTGATTCCTTTTGAACATGGATACATGAGTGATTGACCCCACTCCCCAACGTCATACCTGACGATTTTTCCTTTTTCTCTTTTGTGTTTAATATTACAAAGTATATATATCTTCCTCAACAACTTCATTGAAAATACGAAAAATCCCATCCTCGTGCTTCGTTATAATCTCCTTTCGTGGAATAAAAAGAGCTGAATTTATTGTTTTTTTCTTAAACATTTGCTTTTAAAAGAGCTATATTTATTATTTTATTATTTATTGAGTTACTTTCCAAGTTAAAAGTTGGTATTTTTTTTTCTTTCAAAAGAACAAATATGTTAGATCTTGTCTTTGCCGTTTGGAATCTAGTCGATTTGAAACCCAAAGAGTATGAAAGCATTTGACAGTATGATTTGTGTTAGTTAAAATAATATAAATCAGTTTAGTTAAAAAAAAATACTATTTTATATACAAGAATAAAATAAAATAAAATAAAATAATGAAGGTAATTAAATATGTAAATTAATTTTGGATTAAATTAAACATATTGCAACTTTCAACCCAAGCGAAAGCATACTCGAAACAGGAAATATTTGGGTTGAATTTCAATTTTAAAATATTAAAACTGATCTCCATATAATAATTACCAAAAAAAAAGGAATATTGGTTATATAAATTCTAGAGACGCATCCCTTATGAAGATTCAAAGTCACTCTATGTTTGTAGCTTTTGAAAATTGTTCTAGATGGTCCATTCCTTTAAATTTTCGATTAACCACCATTCATCGTTGACCAAAAAACAAATGCCCCTTCTTTGACCAGTGATGACACTAGTTGATCCAGAATTTTTTCCGGGTGGCGGCACCTTTAAGGTAGCTTAAATGTCCGTAAAGTTGTCCGGTGTATTTTTAGCCTAAATATAACATTTCGAGGGCTTTTAAAACTTTTTGGTTGATTTTAAGGGATTTTTAAGTTTTTTGTCGATTTCGAAAGACTTATTTTACTTTTTAGTCGATTTCAAGATTTAATTTTGGTTTTTTGGTTGATTTCAATACAATTTTTTTGGTTTATGAGGTCCCGGAAGAAAAATTACTGGGAGACATTAAGGTATAAAACTAAAAAAATTTACAACTTTTACACTAAAAATTTCATTTTTTTCCTTTTTCATGGGGACCCTTCCCCCACTAAGAATCAATTAGATCCGCCCTTGAGTGATGAATATAAAATATGTCGTGATTATTGATACATATCAGACATTAAGGACAAGGTTAGATCTTTTTAAACTTTGTGAAGATTGAATTCGTTGGGGGTAGTTCCCGACCCTCACATTAGAGCATAAATCTGTTGTTAGGCTCGATGATCTTTCTACTTTGGACACGGCTTTGATTCCTTCGGCATGGGGATGAGCCGCCTTGCTTGATTAGGTTTCAAACATCTTTAAAAATTAGTAGATTTTTTTGGTTTAAAAAGTCGGCATAGAGACATCTTTTAGCATTCGGGCATAAGGCGTCACAAACCTTAGAACTACCCCATTGAAAATATCTTTTTTTTTTAATTTAAATATGTAATTTTAGTAACAAAAAGACAATAGTATATATTTTTTTTGAAACCAAATCAGGTAATATCATTAACGAGGAAGGTTACAAACGGTGTTAACATGGTCATACATAAAATTCGGATAAGTTACCAAGGTAGTATGACTAGATAAGTTATGAGCGTTCCTAGCGAGGGTGTGAGCCGAACCATTTGCGTGTCTACGAACAAAGTTCAAGGTGAAATCGCTCGAGTGGGAGAGGAGAGATCTGCATCGTTCGACAATAGACCCAAACTCCGAAAGATCTCCCATGTCATTTTTAACTGCATCAACCACCACTTTGGCATCAGTTTCGAAGACGACCTTTTGGTAACCAAGATTAAGGGCCCATCTAATCGCATACTCAAGGGCCATAGCCTCACATTCTTTGACGGTGGGGCTGCCCATATCGATGGTGGAATGGCACATGATAAAAGTGCCCGCGTGGTTGCGGATGATCGCCCCGGAGCCCCATTTGTTGAGGGAGGAGAAAATCGCAGCATCGACGTTACACTTTAGGTACCCGGGCGAAGGGGCGTGCCAAAGGATGCAGCCAACGTGGGGGCTTGGGGTGGTAGTTTTTTGCTGGCGGTTATTGGCCGAAAGCCAATCCTCACGGGTAGCGATAGCGATTCGGTTTGCCCAACTCGGGATCTTGACGGCGTTTTTTATCCACGCATCATTTCTAAGTTTCCAAATGCTCCACATAACCATTAAAATGTTATCGCGAGAGGAATCGGCGTTGTCATGAATGCATGCCGTGAAGAAGGGGGGGAAATCCTCTGCCGTGTTAGCAACCGAGTCCATGTGATCCCAAAGAGAGGCCTCCTTCCAGACTTTGACGGAAACTGGGCAGCCAATAAAAAGGTGCCAGTTATTTTCCGGGTTTGACCCACAAAGAGCGCACTGCCACGGGACATCAATACCACGTTTTTGGAGGTTCTCGCGGTGTGGGAGGACCTCATTTCCCAATCTCCAAGCGAAATTTCTGACTTTGTGTGGAATGGAGGTTGTCCAGATATGATTCCAATTGGGCTCAATGGGAGAAAGGGGGTGGTTTCGAGTGCCATTCATCAAGAACTTGTATCCGCTTTTGACGAAGAAGATGCCGCTGTTATTAAAGTGCCAAATCAAACGATCACGCCCACCGCCCGAATGGGGGATCGCTAGGATTTCCCTTTGATCGCGGTTAGAGAAGGTATGGTTAAGCCTAGGGGTGCTCACGGGTTGGGTTGGCCGGGTTGAAGGCACTTTGACAACCCAACCCAGTCATTGCGGTTTGAAAAATCTCAACCCAACCCAACCCAATCAAAAGTGCAACCCAACCCAACCCAACCCAAACCGTTCAGGTTGGGTTGGGTTGGGTTGGTTAGGTTGGTCGGGTTGAAACTTTTATCAATCATTTCATTAGTTTACTAAGTTATCATGTCTAAACAAATTACTAAATGTTTCTAAATATTTAAATGTTCAACCGATTTCTAAATCGTCTAATAAAAGATTTCTTATAAATATTATGTTTATAAATGCGACATCAAGAATCAATAACAAGATTACTAAAGTAACGAGTGACCAACAATTGTCTGTTTATAAATTTTCAATATAACAATATTGCTTTGACAGTAACAAAAATGACGGTAACAAGAATTCAAAATTAGATTTAAATGTTTTCACGGGTTTGCGGGTTGGGTCAGTTTGGTTTGGGGCTAACCCGTTATCAACCAAATATATGCGGGTTGGTGAAAAATAGTATCGATTATACATCGGGTTGGATCGGTTTGAGTTTTCTTGCCTCGGGTTGGGTTGGGTTGGCCGGGTTGGTCGGAAATTTGAGCACCCTAGTTAAGCCGATCAAGGTCCCAACCGTCTGAGCTATGTGAGAGCAATTGGCAGACACGGAGATCATCGGTACCGGGACTTGGGGAACTTTCCACCCAAAAATTGTTCTCATCACGGAGCCACGGGTCTTTCCAAACGGAGATAGACTCTCCATTCCCGACTTTCCATCTATAGTCGTTTTTAACGAAGTGTGGGCCTTCCAAATGCTCCGCCAAACGAAGCTTGGGGAGGGCCTAACTTTGCATCGAAAAAGGTCCCATTGGGGTAGTATTTTGCTTTGAAAACTCGACCAACCAAAGAATCCGGGTGTTGGATAAGTCTCCAACCTTGTTTGCCTAATAAAGCCAAATTGAAGGTCGAGAAGTTACGAAAGCCAAGACCACCAAGCTTTTGGGGGGCACAAAGCTTTTCCCAAGCAAGCCAATTTATAGCGCGAGAACCATCCTTTTTAAAACTCCACCAAAAAGTGTTTAGGAGGCGATGTATATCTCTCAAAAGAGATTTTGGAAGCAAAAAAACACTCATAAAAAATACCGGGATGGCTTGGGCCGCCGCCTTAATAAGAGTGAGCCGCCCCGCACTCGAAATCGGTCTATGTCTCCAAATGGCAAGTCGTTGCCATAATTTGTCCTTGATGTGGCGGAAGATGGATTTTTTATTTCGACCAATCAAGGACGGGAGACCCAAATACTTTCCGGTATTTAGCGCGTTTGATACCCCTAAGATATTACAAATAATATCTTTGGAAGTAGAGTCAATATTGCTACTACACATAATTATATTTATGTACCTAAATATGTCCTATCGAACAAGAAACTTGAAGTGGACGTGCGTTACAATCACCTTTTACCGTATATATTTGAAGAGGCCAAAAGCATATGGTTTCAGGATCCTTTGCATTCCCCACTACCACAACAAAAACTACTCAATCACTTTTTGATATAAATGTATCATTTTCAAAATTAAAAACGTGTCGCCAACGGCGTGTAGCTCAGTTGGTAATGGGTGGAGACATCTTTGTACAAAAAGCAGAAGGTCTCGGGTTCGAACCCAAGACATCCCCATAGCCACAACTGCTGAGTGAGTCAGGTATGCCCCCACATTATGGATAGGCAGCCGATTGTGGGTCGGTTGGGGTTGTCGGTGTTAATGTCAAAAATCGTCCAGAAGGATAACGTAAGGTTGATTGTGGAGCTTAACAACTAAAGAAAGGAATCGTTCGACAAAACAGTGCGTTAAAGACAAAGAATGTAAAAGAGACAGAGATTTTGGTGACGCGGGAAAAACCTCAACGAGGAAAAAACCCGCGGACGACTGTGGAAGTCGTCGCTGCACTATGATCGCCAAACAGGGGCGATGTCCTTTGTTTCAGATGTCGGGGATACAGTGATTACAATACAAATGATTTGAAATGTAAAAATAACAAGTGTGTCGTGTGCTAAGACTGCTGGTCGAGAGTATAAGTCGTGCGTCGAGAGCGATCACTTGAGAGAGAGAGAGTTCTTTGCTTCGGATGTTCTTGAGTACGCAGTGTGATTCCAGAATTCGATGATGTACCAATGATGACTTTGACTTCATATTTATAGTCTTCGAATGCATTTAATGACTCCATGAATTCCTCTTGTAACGGTCGCACCGGTCTCTGTTGTTTAATGTTCATAACTGCTCCGTCGGTTTCGTCTGTGGGTCATAAATGTCGTTTGACCTGCATTAAATGAGGAAAACATAACAGAAGAGTCGTACGTTAGTTGGTCGAGGTCGTGTGATTCTACACGACGGTCGAGGTCGAGAGGTACCCTTGACTTCGGCTTTGGTCAAAGGACAAAGAGTTTACGATTTGACTTTGTTTATAAGTAAAGTAAATGTCCTTAGAGTTTTGGTCGTGGTCGAGGCTGGTGAAATTTTACCCAAACAGTTTGCCCCCAAAATTTGAAAAAGTGGAGTGGCAAATTCAAATTTCAAAAGTTTTTTAAATTTTGCTAGTCGGACGTTCAGGGTCGTGACACGTGTAAAAAACCTTTTCAGTTGCCTTGGAACTGGATCGGTCTAATTCTAACTGAATGGGAAGTCGAAAAGGGGATAAGGTCGTGACGTCATGCTGACGCGCGATCGTGCATAACAGCTGTGTTTGCCAGGTGTCGACAATCTATCGAGCTTTCGAAAAGGCGAGGATACGTGTCGAATATCGAGAGGCTCGACCTGACACGACTATTTGCATAAATAGAGACCTTCGACGGATCTTTTCCTTTTACGATTTCAGAGAGATTTTAAGAGATATTTTTTTGATTTTCTTGCTGTTCTTCGCCAAATCTTTTCCAAACTTGCGAGAGATCTTCGACTTGTTAGAGATTCGAGGTTTAGAGCGCTTTATTTAAGGTATGATTTCTTGGTTTTTCAGCCTATTGCTAAAAAACTCCGAGAAATGTATCAATTAAGTCTGTAGGTTTCTACTAAAGATCTTGGTGACCTTAAAAATCTAGTATTCCACTCGTCTTTAGCTGAGGTGTTTCTGCTCGAGTTTTAACATCGGCCCAGTTAATGCCCCGATTTTGGAGATTCTTGTAACATCCCTTATCCCATATACACGACATATCACACAATATAACACAATTAGATATAACAAACAAACTTCACTTTACATGTACGGTCCGGTAGTCTTTTACAAATAGAACGAAAACATTTGAAATACAATCCTTGTGCTATTTGCATCCATAACACTTAACATTCCATTACAACTACTAAATAAGTCAAAAGCTTCGTCTTATAGTCTTCCTTACTAGCCATCCATCTCATACTCTACTTACTTGCCCTTACTTGATCCGCCACCTGGAATACATATTTTTAAAACAAAATGAGGGTTAGACCTGTTGGTCTAAGTGAGAAACCCCTGTTAGTTTAAAAGCCATTTATATAAACTTCATTCATATAAATCACGCCACATAATTACATATATCCAATTAAGCTCACACATCGTGTACCTTTCCTTCTCATTTCCTCCTGGCCATATTAGTGGTAGCAAGCCAACTAATAATATACAACGCTGTACAACATCTACAGCCAAACAACGCTATACAAGTTCTATAGCCAATCACACCGGTCTTAAACCCGACCAACGTATTATAACACATTTATAATACACATGTAAATATAATACCTCACTATATTATAATTCACATATAAACACATAGTCATCAACTATTTCATTCCCAATCCACACATATACGTATTCCAGTTAAAAACGTTTTTAAAGTAAAACTCACCTGTTTGACTTATCAAAATGTCCACCAAGCTTTTCTCAAACAATTCAGCTTCACTTCAATTTCACAGAATCTGAAACAATCATATACAAGTATTGTCTTACTACTTTGATCACACAAGTCTTACCAAGATTAAGAACTCTAAAACACTCTAGTCCCTAAATGTTACCCCCAAACCCGAACTTAAGTCGAGTCCACAGTACATTCGATCCTAGATCATTCCCTATCCATGAATTAACAATACTCAGGCTACTGGACACTTAAAAGCATCTAAACTCATCAATTTGATCAATCAGCCAAGGTATCCGGAAACCAAAGTTTATCCGGACAACACTACTTTTCCGGACAGCACAGCTTTTCCGGACAGCACAGCTTTTCCGGACAGCACAACTAATCCGGTTAACATCCGGACACTAAAGAAATCCGGATACTATCCGGTAGCCCATTTTTAACCGGAACTTAATGAAAAGAAGACTTACCCGGATAAATAACTCGTCCGGAAATCTGCAGAACACTATCCGGACACCACCAACAAGTTACCCGGACACTCCCAACAAAACCACCCGGACACATTCATAGTGTCCGGACACCTCTGACTGTTTGCCCTATTTCTACCCAGAATCCGACTGTGATTTATACCAGATCGATTTTGATGATTTTAATCCGACAGAAACTTCCTATTAACATTTACAAACATAAATTGTAAAGGAAACATACCTGTAATCTCTTCCAAGTACACCAAATGATCTCTTAAGCTAGCTTTTCTTCCTTTCTTCTTTTCTTCCAAAACACACACACCCTTTGATATTTTTGCTGAATAATTAAGATTTCCTGGACATTCTAAGGATAATATCTATCCACATTTACCCTTTTAGCCCTTACACTAATCAATAATAGCCTAAACACCCTAAACTTACAATTTAACCAAATTTTTACCCTAAATATATTATTATAAACTTATTCAATTTAACGATAAGAGGGTTTAAATAACGACCTTACCCGGGGTATTACAATTCTGGCCTCTTTTGTTTTTGTATTCATTGCATAATGTTTCTCTTTAATACGTTTTTCAGGGGAATCGTAGACGAAGGTGCCAACTAATTCTGCTAAGAGAGCGACACAACTTGAGTTTGCTCGAAAAAGTAAAGACAAGGGATAAAAGACCTCGACTGCTGTGTCTGGGTCTTTACCAAAGGCGAGTATGACGATTCTGAGAGAAACGTATTTGAAGGTTGATGACTTGTCGAAAGTCATTGTGTCTGAGAAGGTGAAGGCACCGATTGCGATTGACGCGATATTCGTGGACCATGCGCATCTGGCGACGATGTCCCCTGCAGCCACGTTGATCCCTTCGCCAGCCGACAAGGGCGAGGGTGTAAAGACGGGAGAGGGTGAGAAGGAAGTCACGACGATTAACTTTACGTTGACGTCGGACCTCTTAGGTGACAATGTCCTTGACGGGACGAAATTGTTTCCGCATCTGGGGAAATATCAGCTCTCATCTTTCGGGGAGCGTTTTCGAGGGGTCTCCGTCGAAGAGACGGGATCGCATGTAGCCGGACTGGCATTCTTGGTATGTTTCTTTTTCAAAGCTTATGTTTCGATGTTTTTTGTTAACATATTTCTTTGTATTTTTCAGGTATTTCAATCTTTTCTCGCCCGATGTGCGAAGATAGAGAAGACTAAAGGTTTAGTGTTTTTCGCCCATGAGAGGGGGAACACCACGTTGGATCGTAAGTCGATTGTCGAGAGCTACAAAAAATATCGTATTCCTTCCTCCAACCTTAACATTAATCTTAAGACCCGCATTCTCAAAATACTGCGGACTCTTCTTCATAACATGTCGTGGCGCATGGTATTGGGAAACAACTCCAGCTTTGTCTCACATACTTGTTTGATCCTGGCATAAGTTCTTCAACGCTTTCTAGGACCGGAGGCTCCATCAACATTCAAGGGGGATCTGGTCGAGCACGATCTGATATCTGTTAGGCAAGGATTCTCTTAGCTTCGCCGTCGAACGAACTTGCCTTAGGTTGTGGCTTCGGGTAAAGATGCGACCGATGTTATTCCTTAGCCTTAGGATAGATTTGTTATTTATGCTCGATCGTTGGTGATCGAATTATCTAATGTAATAGTTGATCCGATGAATGGGATTTTTATTTTGCATACCTCTTTGTTTTACATGTCCTATAAGTTAACATAACGTTTAATTGCGAATTTCGATCGTGGAAGAAAACATGCGACTTGAACATCCATTGTAGTATAATGTTTGAGACATAAGTCATACATTTGAATCGTATTGATAAACACAAATATATGCAATCGATGTGTTTATTCAGAACATACAAATTTTTCCAAGTCTGGAAACTTAGATCGAACGGTAGTATAGAACTTACGATCATACAGGTAAATCGTACGACGTCCTTAGTTCGTGCGTCCCTGCGATAGAGTAGACAAGTTATTGACCTGATTATTTATGTCTTGCGATTTTGCGAGATTAAAGTCGTATAGACTTTACGATGTCATGCGATCTGTGATAAAACAATGTCAGAGGTTGGTCGTTGGCTTGCCAACGACCCTCCGATGCTTAAGTTAGTAATCGTCATGGTAAAAAATCATGTGAGAAAAGGAAAAAGACTTAAAAGAAATACCTTTTTAAGTGTGTTGCATTCCAGCTACGTGGGATATCTTGATTGACGAGGGTTTGGAGCCGATAGACACCTTTACCCACGACTTCTGAGATACGATAAGGACCTTCCCATTTAGTGGAAAGTTTACCGGCATTAAGCTCCTGAGTGCTTGGAACACTCGTCGGAGGACGTAGTCGCCTACTTGAAAGATTTTAATCTTGACATTTTTGTTGAAGTGTCGTTCGACCACTTGCTTTTGTGATGCCATCTTGATCAATGTCAATTCTCTGAACTCTTCAAACGGTGCCGCTTGTATGCTGGAATGATAACTGTTGTTGTAAGCGAATTCGATTAACGGCAAATGCTTATCCCACGATCCCCCAAAATCAACAATACAAGCCCGTAGCATATCTTCTAAGGTCTGAATTGTTCGTTCACTCTGTCCATCTGTTTGAGGATGATACGCCGTACTTAACTTTATCTGAGTCCCCATTTCCCTTTGAAAGCTTCTCCAAAATCTTGAAGTAAAACGACTATCACGATCAGAAATGATCGAGATTGGAACTCCATGTCGAGTTACTATTTCATTAATGTACAATTTAGCGAATCGCTCCAATGAATCGGTTTCCTTTATTGGTAGGAAGTGTGCAGACTTTGACAACCTGTCGACGATCACCCAAATAGAATCGAATCCCTTCGGAGTTCTTGGTAGCTTTGTGATAAAGTCCGTGGTAATCTGCTCCCACTTCCACATAGGTATTTCTAGCCGTTGCAGTTGACCAAATGGCTTTTGGTGTTCGATCTTTACCTTCTTACAAGTATCACACCTTTCCACATACTGAGCAATCCCTCTTTTTATCCCCGGCCACCAATAGAATTGCTTTAGATCTTTATACATCTTGTTTGTACCTGAGTGAATAGAGAAACGGGATTGATGAGCTTCCTGTAAAACACGATCACGTAACCCACCCAAACGAGGTACCCACACTCTGTTTCCCAGACACAATAACCCCCGATCATCTTTTACTAGCAATGCTGACGTCCCCGCTAACCATTCTGATTTCAGATGTTCATCCTGATAAGCCTCCACTTGACACTTCTGTAATTCGTCAAATATGTTGGGTAGGAGTTCAGTTCGTATCGAAATAACTTTTATTGTTCCACTCCTTTCTTGACGACTGAGCGCATCTGCCACTACATTCGCCTTTCCCGGGTGATAAAGGATTTCACAGTCGTAGTCATTCAGCAATTCCAACCATCTCCTTTGTCTCATATTTAGTTCCTTCTGATCAAAGAGATGTTGAAGACTCTTGTGGTCAGTATAAATCTGACATTTGGAACCATACAGATAATGTCTCCAAATTTTTAACGCGAAAACGACTGCAGCAAGCTCCATATCGTGCGTAGGATACTGCCGTTCATGATCCTTCAGTTGGCGAGAAGCATAAGCTATAACTTTTCCACGCTGCATAAGCACACAACCCAATCCCAATTTAGACGCATCACTGTAAACGACAAAGTCTTCAGAACCTTCAGGTAGTGATAGAATTGGCGCGCTGCATAGTTTCTCTTTCAATATTCTGAATGCCTCGTCCTGTCCCGCTTTCCATTCAAACTTCAAATTCTTTCGGGTCAGCTTAGTCAAAGGCGTTGCGATACGAGAGAAGTCCTTTATGAATTTCCGATAGTAACCGGCTAAACCCAGAAAACTGCGTACCTCGGTTGCTGTCTTGGGCTGTTCCCACTTTTCAACTGCTTCTACTTTCATCGGATCGACTTGTATACCTTTCTCAGAAACCACGTGCCCCAGAAATTGTACTTTCCGTAACCAGAACTCACATTTTGAAAATTTTGCATACAACCTTTCCTTCTTCAGCAGCTCTAGAATCAAACGAAGATGTTGCGCGTGCTCTTCCTTGGATCGAGAATAGATAAGAATATCATCGATAAAAACAATTACAAATTTATCGAGATACGGCTTACATACCCGATTCATCAAATCCATAAAGGCAGCTGGAGCGTTCGTCAATCCAAATGGCATTACTAAAAATTCATGATGGCCATACCTCGTTCGAAAAGCAGTCTTTAAAACGTCTTCTTCTTTAACCTTCAGTTGGTGATAACCGGACCTTAGATCAATATTGGAGAAATAGCAAGCTCCAACTAAATGATCAAAGAGATCATCAATTCGGGGTAGCGGATACTTGTTCTTTATCGTGCGCTTATTCAATTCTCGGTAGTCAATACACATTCTCATCGACCCATCTTTCTTTTTCACAAATAACACTGGTGCTCCCCACGGTGAAGAACTAGGTCTGATGAAGCCCTTATCGGATAGGTCTTGCAGTTGTGCCATCATCTCTTTCATCTCTGGAGGTGCCAAACGGTACGGTGCACGGGCTACAGGAGTGGCTCCAGGAATTAAGTCTATACCGAACTCGACTTGTCTAACTGGCGGAAGACTGTTCAAGTCTTCAGGGAATACTTCAGGGAATTCACTAACGATAGGAATATCTTCCATCCTAATCTTTTCCGGCTTAACATCTATCACGTAAGCCAAGTAACTCTGACAACCCTTATTCACACACTTACGTGCCTTTACTAGTGATATAAGACAAGACTGATGATTCCTACGATCACCATAAATCACTACCGGTCCTCTCTCAGGCAATACAACATTTATTATCTTCTTATCACACACTATATTAGCCTGATTCTCAGCCAACCAGTCCATTCCCACTACTACATCAAATTCTATCAAAGTTATAGGAAACAATTGTATAGGCACTCCACACCCCTCTATATTAATCACACAACCATCAAATACTTCACTAACCGGCACTTGGTTATCATTTGCAGTATCCACTAATAGAGCATGTTCTAACAATTTAGGTTTCAAACACAGACAAGCAGCAAATGCAGGAGACACAAACGATCGGTTTGCACCGGAATCAAATAACACCTTAGCACGTGTAGAGTTTATCAAAAATGTACCTGTGACCACATCTGGAGTTTCCTCCGCTTCTTTCTCAGTCATCTGAAATGCGCGACCTCTGGTTACTGGCGGTTCCAGTCTTGGCACTACTGGTTTAACATTTACTGGCCTGCCTGATGACCCACCTTGCTGCATCCTCCCTCGCGGACAGTTTGACTGGAAATGATCCGGAGAATTACATAAGAAACATAGCCGCGTTACCTTACAATCCTTAATGACGTGCCCAGTCTTCCCACACTTATAACATGCTCGCAAATCACCTTGGCAGTTTCCTTGATGGACACGGTTGCACTTCGGACATGGTCTTTCCGCTGGTCGAAACGGCGGACGGTTATCATACCTCTGAAATCGGGACCTCTTCGGATCATATTGTGGTCCTTCCCACTTTCTCTTTCCGATACTCTTATCTCCCGTATCCCTTCTCATATCTCGTTCAACATTTTCCGCTGCATCAACTGCAGCTGAAAAGGTATCGGGTCCCTTTGCAGTCACTAACCTTCTAATCTCTGAGTTCAACCCAAAGATAAACCTTTCTATCTTCATCGCTTCTGTAGCGACATAGTATTCTGCAAATCGAGATTTTTCCAGAAAGCTAGCAGTATAATCTCGAACGGATAAGCTTCCTTGTTGCAAATTCATGAATTCTCCTTCCAGTTGTTTGACGGCTGCTTGGGGACAAAATGCGTTCATGTAGACTATCACAAATTCTTCCCAAGAGAGGGTAGAATAAACATCGGGTCCTTTTGAATGAATAAACGATTCCCACCAATACAACGCATCTCCTTTCAACATGGCTGCCCCGTACAATACTCTATCTTCGTCCGCACACTTACTCGTTTTAAAAATGGCTTCAATTTCCTTCATCCACCTCATTGCTTTCACCGGATCCCGATCCCCTGAGAATGTCGGAGGCTTGCAGCTAAGAAACATTTTGTAATCACATTTTCTCATTACCGGTAAGACCGTTGGGGTAATTGGCATCTCCTCTTCAAGAGTAGGGTCTGGTCTTTCTGTTTCAGTATTATGAGCTTGGTTGAGCATAGCTTGAATATTGTCTTGTAATCTCCCCATTTCTGTCATTAAATCAGCTCTGGTAATGAAATCCGTACTATTTTTTGAGCTCTACCTCCGGTTCTACCTCCAGCTCCACCTCGAAGTCTACCTCCAGTTCTACCCCCTGTTCTGCCTCCCCTGTCCCCTGTTCCTACTGGCGGATTAGTTCGGTTTGGATTTCTTCCTCCTCCTCGATTCGAATTTCTTGTACCACTTGCCATTCTGTAGATTTAAACAAGATTAATATACACATAAGCACATACCCCATATAACAAGGTATTCCAGTTCAAACATGTACCTGTAAGATCACGATTACACTGGCCAGGTGTAATATGAAATTACCTTACATGATGTTCCTTCTACCTTTTATACTTCATCATCCCAAGGTTCTATAATGATAGGGACATCCTACTTCACATGCAGTTTAAGTCTAGGTACAGATACAAATACCTAAATCCCTTAAACTAAGGCTCTGATACCATTTGTAACATCCCTTATCCCATATACACGACATATCACACAATATAACACAATTAGATATAACAAACAAACTTCACTTTACATGTACGGTCCGGTAGTCTTTTACAAATAGAACGAAAACATTTGAAATACAATCCTTGTGCTATTTGCATCCATAACACTTAACATTCCATTACAACTACTAAATAAGTCAAAAGCTTCGTCTTATAGTCTTCCTTACTAGCCATCCATCTCATACTCTACTTACTTGCCCTTACTTGATCCGCCACCTGGAATACATATTTTTAAAACAAAATGAGGGTTAGACCTGTTGGTCTAAGTGAGAAACCCCTGTTAGTTTAAAAGCCATTTATATAAACTTCATTCATATAAATCACGCCACATAATTACATATATCCAATTAAGCTCACACATCGTGTACCTTTCCTTCTCATTTCCTCCTGGCCATATTAGTGGTAGCAAGCCAACTAATAATATACAACGCTGTACAACATCTACAGCCAAACAACGCTATACAAGTTCTATAGCCAATCACACCGGTCTTAAACCCGGCCAACGTATTATAACACATTTATAATACACATGTAAATATAATACCTCACTATATTATAATTCACATATAAACACATAGTCATCAACTATTTCATTCCCAATCTACACATATACGTATTCCAGTTAAAAACGTTTTTAAAGTAAAACTCACCTGTTTGACTTATCAAAATGTCCACCAAGCTTTTCTCAAACAATTCAGCTTCACTTCAATTTCACAGAATCTGAAACAATCATATACAAGTATTGTCTTACTACTTTGATCACACAAGTCTTACCAAGATTAAGAACTCTAAAACACTCTAGTCCCTAAATGTTACCCCCAAACCCGAACTTAAGTCGAGTCCACAGTACATTCGATCCTAGATCATTCCCTATCCATGAATTAACAATACTCAGGCTACTGGACACTTAAAAGCATCTAAACTCATCAATTTGATCAATCAGCCAAGGTATCCGGAAACCAAAGTTTATCCGGACAACACTACTTTTCCGGACAGCACAGCTTTTCCGGACAGCACAGCTTTTTCGGACAGCACAACTAATCCGGTTAACATCCGGACACTAAAGAAATCCGGATACTATCCGGTAACCCATTTTTAACCGGAACTTAATGAAAAGAAGACTTACCCGGATAAATAACTCGTCCGGAAATCTGCAGAACACTATCCGGACACCACCAACAAGTTACCCGGACACTCCCAACAAAACCACCCGGACACATTCATAGTGTCCGGACACCTCTGACTGTTTGCCCTATTTCTACCCAGAATCCGACTGTGATTTATACCAGATCGATTTTGATGATTTTAATCCGACAGAAACTTCCTATTAACATTTACAAACATAAATTGTAAAGGAAACATACCTGTAATCTCTTCCAAGTACACCAAATGATCTCTTAAGCTAGCTTTTCTTCCTTTCTTCTTTTCTTCCAAAACACACACACACCCTTTGATATTTTTGCTGAATAATTAAGATTTCCTGGACATTCTAAGGATAATATCTATCCACATTTACCCTTTTAGCCCTTACACTAATCAATAATAGCCTAAACACCCTAAACTTACAATTTAACCAAATTTTTACCCTAAATATATTATTATAAACTTATTCAATTTAACGATAAGAGGGTTTAAATAACGACCTTACCCGGGGTATTACAACTCTGGCCTCTTTTGTTTTTGTATTCATTGCATAATGTTTCTCTTTAATACGTTTTTCAGGGGAATCGTAGACGAAGGTGCCAACTAATTCTACTAAGAGAGCGACACAACTTGAGTTTGCTCGAAAAAGTAAAGACAAGGGATAAAAGACCTCGACTGCTGTGTCTGGGTCTTTACCAAAGGCGAGTATGACGATTCTGAGAGAAACGTATTTGAAGGTTGATGACTTGTCGAAAGTCATTGTGTCTGAGAAGGTGAAGGCACCGATTGCGATTGACGCGATATTCGTGGACCATGCGCATCTGGCGACGATGTCCCCTGCAGCCACGTTGATCCCTTCGTCAGCCGACAAGGGCGAGGGTGTAAAGACGGGAGAGGGTGAGAAGGAAGTCACGACGATTAACTTTACGTTGACGTCGGACCTCTTAGGTGACAATGTCCTTGACGGGACGAAATTGTTTCCGCATCTGGGGAAATATCAGCTCTCATCTTTCGGGGAGCGTTTTCGAGGGGTCTCCGTCGAAGAGACGGGATCGCATGTAGCCGGACTGGCGTTCTTGGTATGTTTCTTTTTCAAAGCTTATGTTTCGATGTTTTTTGTTAACATATTTCTTTGTATTTTTCAGGTATTTCAATCTTTTCTCGCCCGATATGCGAAGATAGAGAAGACTAAAGGTTTAGTGTTTTTCGCCCATGAGAGGGGGAACACCACGTTGGATCGTAAGTCGATTGTCGAGAGCTACAAAAAATATCGTATTCCTTCCTCCAACCTTAACATTAATCTTAAGACCCGCATTCTCAAAATACTGCGGACTCTTCTTCATAACATGTCGTGGCGCATGGTATTGGGAAACAACTCCAGCTTTGTCTCACATACTTGTTTGATCCTGGCATAAGTTCTTCAACGCTTTCTAGGACCGGAGGCTCCATCAACATTCAAGGGGGATCTGGTCGAGCACGATCTGATATCTGTTAGGCAAGGATTCGCTTAGCTTCGCCGTCGAACGAACTTGCCTTAGGTTGTGGCTTCGGGTAAAGATGCGACCGATGCTATTCCTTAGCCTTAGGATAGATTTGTTATTTATGCTCGATCGTTGGTGATCGAATTATCTAATGTAATAGTTGATTCGATGCATGGGATTTTTATTTTGCATACCTCTTTGTTTTACATGTCCTATAAGTTAACATAACGTTTAATTGCGAATTTCGATCGTGGAAGAAAACATGCGACTTGAACATCCATTGTAGTATAATGATTGAGACATAAGTCATACATTTGAATCGTATTGATAAACACAAATATATGCAATCGATGTGTTTATTCAGAACATACAAATTTTTCCAAGTCTGGAAACTTAGATCGAACGGTAGTTTAGAACTTACGATCATACAGGTAAATCGTACGACGTCCTTAGTTCGTGCGTCCCTGCGATAGAGTAGACAGGTTATTGACCTGATTATTTATGTCTTGCGATTTTGCGAGATTAAAGTCGTATAGACTTTACGATGTCATGCGATCTGTGATAAAACAATGTCAGAGGTTGGTCGTTGGCTTGCCAACGACCCTCCGATGCTTAAGTTAGTAATCGTCATGGTAAAAAATCATGTGAGAAAAGGAAAAAGACTTAAAAGAAATACCTTTTTAAGTGTGTTTCATTCCAGCTACGTGGGATATCTTGATTGTCGAGGGTTTGGAGCCGATATACACCTTTGCCCACGACTTCTGAGATACGATAAGGACCTTCCCATTTAGTGGAAAGTTTACCGGCATTAAGCTCCTGAGTGCTTGGAACACTCGTCGGAGGACGTAGTCGCCTACTTGAAAGATTTTAATCTTGACATTTTTGTTGAAGTGTCGTTCGACCACTTGCTTTTGTGATGCCATCTTGATCAATGTCAATTCTCTGAACTCTTCGAGGGCGTCTAGGTCATAACTTAGGTCGACCAGATTGTGGTCGACGGAGGTATGTCTTGAGGTCGGGAGTTGAGCCTCGACCGGCAAAACTGCTTCACAACCATAGACCAAAGAGAAAGGGGTTTGTCCTGTGGGTGTACGAGGCGTCGTGCGATTTGCCCACATGACTAAAGGAAGTTCTTCGACCCACCTTCCTTTTGCGGCTTGAAACCTTTTCTTAATTGAAGCAACTATGGTCTTATTGCTCGATTCAGCAAGTCCATTTGCCTGGGGATATCTGGGCGTCGAGGTCGTTAGCTTGATGATGCGGTCCTCACAAAACCGTCGACTCCTGTCGCTTATGAATTGGGATCCATTGTCGCAGACAATTTCGGATGGAATCCCAACCCTGCATATAATGTTAGTCTGGATAAAAGACACGACTTCCTTGTCCCGAATTTGGGAGAAGGCAACTGCTTCTACCCATTTGGAGAAATAATTTGTAAGTACGAGGAGAAATACCTTTTGCCCAGGGGCAGGTGGCAACTTGCCGACAATATACATCCCCCACCTCATGAAGGGCCATGGGATCAGTGTCGAATGTAAGGGTTCAGATGGCTTATGAGACGTACCTGACGGCGTCTTGTCGTAGCGTCGGCCAAAAGTAGCCTTGCCGAGAGATACGATTAGCTAGACTACGACCTCCGGAGTGATTGCCACACTCCCCATCGTGCATTTCTTGGAGGATCTTCTGAATTTGATTCTTATTAACGTCGCATCTCAGGTTTAAGCCTGTCGATGATCGTCGATAAAGTCTATCTCCGATCATGACATACCTGGATGCCTTGAATCTGATCTTTCGAGCTTTCATCTTGTCTTCCGGGAGTTGGTCGTACACAAGAAAATTTCGAATGTCGCACGACCAATCATCTTCTTGCTCTTCGATCTGGACGACATCGTCACTTTCGATGGACGATGTTGCTAGGTGGATCAGAGGAATACTGTCGAATACTGGTTCGACTAGAGCGAATCCAAGGTTTGCTAGAGCGTCGGCCTGAGTATTCTGATCCCTCGGGATCTGTTCAATAGAAAATGATTTGAATTTTTCTGATTTTCCTTTTGTTATCTTCAGGTACGATGTCATCTTTGAATCCTTGGCTGCGAATTCTCCATTCATCTGGTTCACGACCAAAAGAGAATCGCTTCTGACATGCAGCGAAGTTGCCCCCGAGTCGTAAGCCATATCCATTCCCACGATCAGGGCTTCGTACTCAGCTTCGTTGTTGGTGGCTTTGAAATCGCATCGTACGGAGTACACCATCTTGCCCCCCTGTGGCGACTTTAAGATGACGCCAAGTCCCGAACCCCTAACGTTGGATGACCCATCGACGTGTAAGGTCCAAGGCATGTCGTCGTGAGTCGCCACAGTAGACACTTCGAGCTCTTCTTCTTTCCCCAATTCGGGACTAAAGTCGACGATAAAATCCGCCAAGGCTTGTGATTTGATAGCGGTCCTGGGCTTAAAAGTGATGTCGTAACTGCTGAGATATATGCTCCATTTTGCTAGGCGTCCTGTCAACTCAGGTTTTCTCAAGACAGTCTTAAGAGGAAAGTTAGTTACGGCAGTAATCGGATGTGATTCGAAATAATGTCGCAATTTCTTTGCGACCGTAACAAGCTACAAGAGTAGTTTTCCATTGAGGAATACCTGGTTTCGGCGTCCAAGAGGGATTTACTTACATAATAGATTGGCAGTTGTTGCTTTTCATCTTCTCGTGTCAGGATGGCACTTACGGCATTAGGACTTACGGCCAAATATAGCTGCAAGACCTCATGATCACGGGCTTTGACAACAAAGGAGGCGACGTCATGTACTCCTTTAATTTTTGCAACGCTTGCTCATGGTCGTTGGTCCAGTCGGAGCCTTTTTTTAGGACGTTATAGAATAAATGACACCTATCTGAGGATCGAGAGATAAACCTGTTTGTAACATCTCGAATTTTAGTTATATTATGTTCTAATATAAATGAAGTTGATTTGTTTTTAGTTGTAAGTTTGTGCTATTTTGCAAGTTATAACTCATAAAGGGGTTAAAAGTATGAAAAAAAATCAAAGTTGGAGTTAATCTTGAGGTTATGAAATTTAGAGGGTGTGTTTGGTCAAGTATTGAAAGTGTGTGTATGGATAAAATGACTGAGTTTGAGAAATATCTCAGCTACTTTTGGCTGAGGTCGGTTTAAGGAAAATCAGAGAGAAAGAAGAAAAGGAAGAAGAAAACAAGCTTTGGTCTTCAAAATTTGGTAAGAGATTCACCATGGATTCAGACAAACTTGTGGTAAATGCTTAGTTGTAAGCAGATTCATTTTGTTGTTTAGGTTCCAGAATCATTGACAGCAGATTGGAGCAATTGATTGTGCATAAAGTGGGTTTATCCTCTTTAAAGGTGAGTTCATTCTATTTGATTGTATAAACTATGAAATTGGATGATTTTGGTGTTGTTTTAGTATCTATATGCTTTACAACTGTTAGAATGATATGGGTCGAACTAAGAATGGAATTATTGGGACTGATTGTTGGTAAAACTGAAGAACAGTCGTAGTTTTCGGATAAAATGAAGTATCCGGAAACCCCTGTGCGAAGGTATCCGGACGAGGCAAAATATCCGATAAGTTTAGTTTATGCAGTAGTTTCCGGATGACATAGATACCGGATGGTATCCGGATTACCTTGGTTTCCGGATGTTGTCCGGATTGTTTATGTTGTCCGGTAAGTTATGTTGTCCGGTAAGTGATGACGTCCGGATAGCTATGGTGTCCGGAAACTTCTGATGTCTGGATGCAGTTTTCGGTTGTGTTATCTAGTTAAGTTTTCTAATGTGAAACCCCCGTGCTAAGTCGCCGAAGGGGGGCAATTGAGAATGAGGATACGATAGGTTATCTAGTATTCTTAGAGTTGAGAATATGATATGAGATGTGACGTGATATGTTGTTAGGCATATACGCTAGTAAATGTAGTGGATTCTTAGGCACTGTGATGTATTGTAACGAGGAATAGGCATAAAGCAATTTGTAATTCCCGTTGACCTGAAATGAGGAATAGGCATAAAGTAATTTGTAGTTCCCATTTCGTAAAGGTGTTATGAAATGAGAAATAGGCATAAAGGAAATTGTAATTTCTATTTCATAGTGTAGAAATTGAGGAATATGCATTAAGTAATTTTTAATTCCTGATTTCTAGGGGAAGACCAGAGATAGGCATAAAGTAACTTGTAATCTCTACTTCCGGGCCAAGAAATAGGTGTTGGTCCCAGCTATTGAGTAGCAATGGTAAACAAGTATTGTAGAAGGGGGGGGGGGTTGAATACAATACACAAATTTTTTCACTTAATTTAATTCTTTTATTGAAAACTTCAAATAAGAATTACACACAGAAACTATTGATTGTTGCGGAACAGAACAGATAAATCAGTTCAAACAATCTTACACACAGACACACAGAGAATGAAGAGCAATTGTAAAACACTTAGTATAAACAATGAACTTCTTTGAGAGAGAAGAGAGAATGCCAGCACTTATGAGCTTGAAGATCTTGTAAACTGGTTAGGTTGCAAGGAAGGAGAAGACATCTTTATATAGTGCCTCATGCATTAAATGCATGGACAATTGTCAAGCAGGATGGAAGCAGCTCTTCTGAAAAGTACTGGGATGTACTTTTGTCTTTGTATGTTTGTCTTGAAGCGTTGACCTGTTGTTGAAGCTGAACTTTCTTGAAAGAGATAACAAATCCAAAGACCCCTTTTTCTGATCCTCGGATTATATCTATGTCATTGCAAGATATCCTAAATAAATTTTGCAGATAAAGTGGAATATACCTGTTGTAAACTGTTGTCCTATGTTCTCTTTGAAGATATCTCCAAGAATTCTTTCTTAAGGAATTCTTTGCCGATCATATCTTCAACATCTTCAAGAGATCCTGCAGATCAAGTCTTTAACATCTTCAAGAGATCCTGGAGATCAAGTCTTTAACATCTTCAGGAGACCCTGCCGATCATGTCTTCAACATCTTCAAGAGATCCTGCCGATCAAGTCTTTAAGAATATCCTTGCTCTTCAAGTGTACTGGCCTAAGACCTTAGGAGGTCTCAAGTAGCAGCTTAATCTTTGGTTTAGAAGTCTATCTTCAATCCGCTTTGAAGATATACTTCTACTTTGTTTCTTCGGTTGATCTTCGACTTCACCGAACATTTTTATACAATTAAACTGCTTGTAAAGAACCTAAAAATCATTCTAAGTATGAACTGTAAAAATGAAATACTGAGGTCATCTTCATATCTTAAGTGACCCAACAATAGGCATAAAGCAACTTGCAATTTCTTGGATAAGAGCATCAATCTAGGATCTGAAATGATTCGTAGTGGGCTCTGGTTTGTAATAATATGACTTACTGAAGGTTAGTCATATTCATGGAATCGAGTATGTTTCCGTCGTTTAGATGAGCACGTGTACGGTAAGAATGGTGGAGAACAGGTTTGTTTATATGTATTGGATATTTCCAAATTGTTAACGTTTAAATTGAATTTGGATGTTCTCACTAGGAGTAAGCCTAATTGTTCAAATTAATTTTCTTACCAGGTACAGGCTCAGGGAAGTAAATGGGATGTGTGCCGAGAGCTTTTAAATATCCAACTTAAGAGATAAGCGGAGGAGTTAGCTAATGCATTGAGGCTTTTTGATGGATTGCTTAGATAACTTAGTTAATCTAATTATAGTGGACATGATTAGATTAATAAGTTATTGTGAGAATTCCATGTTTGTAATTATGAAACCTCATAGTTAATTTTCTTCTTATATAAAAGTTTGGATGTTGATTTGTCATAACTTGTTACAATTGAGGTTTAAATTAGCCCTGATTTTTAGGGTGTTACACTGTTTAGGGCAGCCACCCGACCAGTGAGCATTTGGACCTCTTTGAAATTTCTAGGAGATTTAATCTCGATGATAGCCTTGATCTGGTCGGGGTTGGCTTTGATTCCCCGTCGAGTGACCATGTAACCCAAGAATTTTCCGACACTGACACTGAAGGAACATTTCGTCGGATTGAGTTTCATGCTATATTTTCGGAGGGTATCGAACAACTGCCTTAAATGGCCGACGTGATCGACTGCTTGCTTCGACTTAACGAGCATGTCGTCGATATAAACTTCCATTGTGTCGCCGAGGTGATCTTTGAACATTTTGTTCACCAGACGTTGGTAGGTAGAACCTGCATTTTTTAGTCCGAAAGGCATAACCTTATAACAATAAATACCTCGATCTGTCATGAACGCAGTTTTCTCCTGGTCCTCGATGTGCATCAAGATCTGATTGTATCCAGAATACGCATCCACGAACGTTAATAGTTCATGCCCAACTGTCGCGTCGACCATGGCATCGATATGTGGCAATGGGAAAGGGTCTTTAGGACAGGCTTTGTTGAGATCTGTAAAATCGATACAGACCCTCCATTTGCCATTTTTCTTCGCCACGACCACGACATTAGCAAGCCAGTCTGGGTACTTTACTTCTCGAATTTTCCCTGTCTTGAGGAGGTTGTCGACCTCGTCATTTATTACCTTATTCCTCTCACGAGCGAATTTTCGCCGCTTCTGCTTGATAGGTTTGAATGACGGGTCGACATTGAGCTTATGAGAAATGACGTTAGGATCGATACCGACCATGTCTTCATGCGACCAGGCAAAACAGTCGGCATACTCCTGCAAGAAAGATATTAGCTTGTCTTTAATGCAGGGATCGAGGGACGATCCTATAAAGACTTTTTAATCAGGTTTGCTCTGATCCAGGATGACTTCCTCCAGACGATAGTCGTCAACTATCGTAGGGGAGTCTTGTGCATTCTCAAGCTCCTCGTGCATTTGGGTAGTGATTTGTTCTGGGTTTCCATCACCTGCCATTTTCCTGAAACAGAAAACAGAGGAAACTACAAGAAACTGTTAGTAAAACGCACGTTTGTCGAAGATTTTCTCTAGATGGGGTCCCACGGATGGCGCCAAACTGTTAATGCCAAAAATCGTCCAGAAGGATAACTTAAGGTTGATTGTGGAGCTTAACAACTAAAGAAATGAATCGTTCAACAAAACAGTGCGTTAAAGACAAAAAATGTAAAAGAGACAGAGATTTTGGTGACGCGGGAAAAACCTCAATGAGGAAAAAACCTGGGGACGACTGTGGAAGTCGTCGCTGCACTATGATCGCCAAACAGGGGCGATGTCCTTTGTTTCAGATGTCGGGGATACAGTGATTACAATACAAATGACTTGAAATGTAAAAATAACAAGTGTATCGAATGTAAAACTAGTGTGTCGTGTGCTAAGACTGCTGGTCGAGAGTATAAGTCGTGCGTCGAGAGCGATCACTTGAGAGAGAGTTCTTTGCTTCAGATGTTCTTGAGTACGCAGTGTGATTCCAGAATTCGATGATGTGCCAATGATGACTTTGCCTTCATATTTATAGTCTTCGAATGCATTTAATGACTCCATGAATTCCTCTTATAACGGTCGCACCGGTCTCTGTTGTTTAATGTTCATAACTGCTCTGTCGGTTTTGTTCGTGGGTCATAAATGTCGTTTGACCTGCATTAAATGAGGAAAACATAACAGAAGAGTCGTACGTTAGTTGGTCGAGGTCGTGTGATTCTACACGACGGTCGAGGTCGAGAGGTACCCTTGACTTCGGCTTTGGTCAAAGGACAAAGGGTTTACGATTTGACTTTGTTTATAAGTAAAGTAAATGTCCTTAGAGTTTTGGTCGTGGTCGAGGCTGGTGAAATTTTACCCAAACCGACAAACAGTCGGTATCAACCTTTTGTAAAAATAAATAAAAAACGTGTATCAATTATTATGTTAAAAAAATAAGAGGAAACTAACTTAATTTCGTTTTCATTTTAAGGAACCAGATTACAAAACTTTTAAAATGGAGATTTTGAAAATTTATCCAAGTTTAGGAACACAAATTTTGTTCAATATTTATACAATTTGTGATGAAAAGTTATGACACGATTCGTACAAGCTTTATTTAGGGGTCTTTTACCAAGCTTTTACTAGGTAAGTGTTTATCGAGTGTCACTTACGTTACCGTTAATTAACATGACAAAAACTAATATTTTTATCCGGTAAGAGATATTATTAAAGACCAAGAATTTACCTTAGATGGTCGAGAATGTTATCCAATAAATTAAGTGATGGTAATCACTATGCCGATAAGCACTTGCTTTGTAAGCATTTGATAAACGGTCATTTAGTTTTCTTTTTTCGAAAAAAAAGTTTTATTGAAGCTTTATATTTGTCATACATTTTGTATTGGTTCTTTATGCCCTTCTTATCAAGATTTTAGATGGTGTGTGTTGTGGCTTACAGCGATATTAAGCCTCAAGGTTTAGGAGGCATGACGAATTCATGAGTTTTTCAAGACGTCCTTAAGTTAAGAACTATTAGGTATTTTGTATTGAAGAATAAATTATAAAATTAAATTATCAAAAAAATACATGATTTAATCATCAAATTTATTAAGAATTAGGAAACAAAAAATTATCAAAAATTTGAATTAGGAAACAAAAATCATTACATAATTTAATTATCTGATATTTAAATTAATAAGGAATTAAGAGACGAAAAAGTCATCAAAAATTTAGGAAACATCAAATTATAACTACGAAATTTAAAAATTCCATCACAAGATTCGAACATGGGTTTTCAAGCCCTCTTTTAACTTTTTGCCTCGTTGCCTCTTAACCAAACACAACCGAAATAAGTTATTTCAAATAAAAAAGTAGTTAACTACTAACACACTTACAGATACATGCATTCTTTGGAAATTGATTAATGTATGGATGTGCATTATAGTTTTTGCCCATGAAAGAATTGTGTCCACGAGTAGTCTTGTTAACAACAGGTTCACGAACCCATGTTTTTTATGCACTTGCTATCTCTTTTATCTTCCTCGAAAAATTGAACTTACCGAAATCATAGCTAGCTTTATAGGTTATAGGTGTCTTACAATATATTTTCCCTACAAAAAATAATATGTAATTCTCATGTTATTTAACTTCTTATTTCAATTGATCTCATGTAGAGAGATTATCAAACAAAAGCATGGTCAAATAAAAAACATAAAAACAATGAAATCATATGTGATTTTATACTGAAATCATATGTGATTTTATACTAAAACCCTCTGAATGATTTAGCATCCCGGACCTACCTTAACCATTTAACATCATAATTTCATTCTAAACAATTACCAAACAACCATATTTCATTTTATACTATATCATAAAAGTCTTTTAATCATTCTGCACAAAATCATTCAACAACTGCTAAACAACCCCTAGCCATGCCATGAGAGACATATTTTGTAATAAAATAACATTAGAGCATATTTTTTTGTAACGATGATAACATCTGACCTTATTTTATTTCAAAAAAAAATATCTGACCTTATTATAAAAAATAAATACAATGGTATAATTTATAAAAAGAATATAAATATATATATATATATATATATATATAAAACAAAAAAGAATAACTATATATATATATATATATATTTCTATATTTCTAATATATATATATATAACAAAAAAATTACAATATATATATATAAGTAATATATATATTATATATATAAAAACAAAAAAAAGTGAAATGAAAGATGATGGATGATTTATTAAAAATGATTGGCACAAAAAAAATTGCATTCAACACCTTGACTTTTTGGTGCAAATAGCACCCCCATTTTTAAAACACGGAGGCCCCCTACAATTAAAGGTGTTGTGTGGCAGCACCATCGGCCAATCGGCCACCAACACATCTCCAGTGCTGGCCTTGGACCCGAGTTTTTCAAAGGTTAAAATGTTCAAATTTCACTAGAAGAAAGATAAAAAAAATGTATATGAGTACTTTTCATATATAAATATCATTATATTTCTTAAAAACAAAAGAAAGTTTAAATTTACATAAAATAAAAAAAAACTAATATATTGATGTATGGAATTTACATAGTGTATAAAAAACCTTAAAGTTAAAAAGAAAAAAGGCAAAAGCAAAAAGAAAAATGCCCTGCAATGGTGAGGCTACACTTTAAACAAATGCAAGTGTTTTTTTTTCAAATCGAACGTGTAAAATATATAATTCTTTTTGTTTTTTTAACCGTAGGGTTTACGGGTCAACTTACATGCACTAACTAATCTTCAAACGACTATGAATGACCTGAACTCATTGAAGGCGAACCTCCATGGCCACAAAGACTTTGACAGCGTCTAGATTTGAACCCTGAATAGATAAAATCTTTCACTACATCTCTAGAGGGTTAACCGGTGTGCCACAACCCAAGTGGTTAATTTTATTAGATGTATACTAATAAAATTCAAACAAATTCGTAATTTTTTTATTATAAAAAAAACTGGGAATTGATCCAAATAGTCATTCTAACAACTTAAATTGATCTTTTAGTCATTTATCTCCTAATTTTAAACAAATGTCACTATTTTTACAATATTTAGGTCCTAATTTGCGGACTTGCTAAACGATAATTTTTTTACCTGGGTCCGCAATTGCAGATTTGGGTCCATAATTTTTTTTAAAGTAAAATTTGACCAGATTTATTTTGCCGTTTAACCAAGTCCGCAAGTTATGTATCTGAATATTGTGGATGTAATGATATTTGGGTCTATCGGGAAAAGAAAAAAAAAACTAAGACCAATTCAAATGTATAAATCTCGAAATTTTCCAAAAAAATAACAACTAAAAATGGTTCCAGACGATGTCAATTTTAGTTTGATACTTTTGGTCAAATTTAGTAATGCTATTTGTTTGTTTCCAGAAAAGATTGGTATCAATCCGTGGTTTACAAGTAATTCAATTATGTTGACTTTTTCTTGTTGACTTGACTCTCTCAACCCATATTCCTATTTATTTTCTTGACGTACACACCATTTTGATTGAAATCATAGCGTACACAAAATTCATGCCATTTTATTTTTCTACTTAAATACCTCGTTTCCATCGTCACAACGGGTTTACTAGTAATATTCATTATGTAAATAATAAATATATATATATATTTTTGTTTAAAAAAATACATTTTTTAATAACTATAAGTATTTTCTCATTATTTCTGGGCCATAGCATAGGAACACAATTTCTGAAAGCCTTCACAAGGAAGGGATATTCTACAAGGATGTGATGATCACCGAGGCATGCTAAGATTCAATGTTTGACGAGGCCTAAAATAACGGGTCTGGTCTAATCAAGACTCGGTACTCAGCAATTATATATCAACAAGGACCTTGTAAAACTTCTTTAAATCAAAGCTTTGTTGAATTGGCCATCAGATTTAGTTTGCTTTCCATCGGTCACCAGTTCAAGTGTTTCTTCTAAAATGGAGAAAGTATAAGACAGAGCATAAAAATATCCAAGTTTAGATCTTTATCCAAATTTATAGATTTATTTAAAAATTATTACTTATGAGAGATAAATGATTTTTTTTTCATTCTACCAATGAAATTGTTTGTAGTTAAATGTTTAGAAGAGATAAATAATGTTTTATGATTCGTTTTAAATATTTTGATGATATAATTAATTGTATAATTTATAAAATAGATAATGTAATTTTTTTGAGCAGTTTGACTTTTTTACTTCTCTATTTTGAAACTTTATAATTTTTTTTAAAATATAACATTTAAAGTCAAAAGTATTTAAAAACAAATTACACTCAACTCCAACAAATGTATATTATTTTGGAGATTCCAACGTTAACTATATGATTAAAATATATTCAATACGTGTAACAAATATTAATTTTGTTTAGTAATCGTTTAAATTCAATATCTACCACTGATAGAAAAATGTTAAAACACTATTTCTCTTGTAAATGTCGAGTTAAAAAGACTTCTTCGTGATTTCTACTGTCTCTTTTATCATCTTTATTTTAGCATACATTAACATAGATGTCTTACTAAAAATATTTCAAAATCTATATTCTATCACGACCGTTAAAAGATGGTGTTGTCTATTTTACAATGAATAATGTAATATGCATCATTTTTATGTCGAATTTAGATTAAATCATGTATAGTAAATATATGAGAAAGAAATTAATAGGTACAAATATACGTAAGAGTATCTTCAACAGATTCTTTATAATTTTTCTTAAATAGAGGAGTAAAGTTCACATTTGGTCCTTAACGTTTGTTAATTCTAACATTTTTCGTCCCTGAACTTCAATAAGGTGCATATGGTCCCTGACGTACGTATTTTCACATATATTTTTTTGGTCCCTCTCTTTGACGGTTGTTGTCTTTTTCCGTTATATTTTTTTGGTCCCTCTCTTTACCATTTCTTAAACCACATGGACCAAATCTGTAATTTACTCTAAACCATATTTATATTTGGGAAATTAATTAAAATACCCTAACTTTGACCCTGACTTACCAAAATGCCATAAATCTCTTTTGGTTTACCAAAATGCCACAAAAATCCGCGATGGGGCCCGCGATCGCGGGCTAGGCCTACGTGGCACCCCGTGTTTGGCCAAAGTGTCCCGCGGAGCCCCTCAACTATGGTCGCGGTGACACTTTTGGTCCCTCCCCGCGGTGGAAGCCCGCGATAGGCCAAAAAAAATTTACATTTTTGGTCCCTGTTTTTGTGTGGAGTCTTTGTTCAGTAAAAAAAATATACAAACTGCCCAAAAGAAATTTTAGCAAAACCGAGCTGCGTGAGCACGAAATTTTGGAGCTGCATTCGTGTCCGCAGGTCGCGCTCGCACACAAGTTCGACGATTTTAGCTTATGAAATCGTCAATCGGCACCCCCCCCCCCTGCGCGCGGGTAGGAGTTGGAGTAAAATCATGCAAGGAGCTTGTCAACTCCTCTCACTTCTTTGGTTATAAACCAAAGAAAGTTTACTCTCTCTTCCTATGTGGGACACCTTCCCACACCCAGCTTGGTTTTTGTTAATTTCATCCAATTACTCAACTTTGAGCATCGATATCTCATTCACACATTCTCCGTTTTGAACGCATTATATATCGTTTCGAAGCTCTCATATAGGAGAACATAAACCCACTAAGAGTTAATTATATAACACACACACACACACACATATATATATATATATATTTAAACGTGTCCAAAGTTCCCTAAAAACCATATATATGGTATATGAATGTTAACTCTGAGTACACATGTCTGTTTAAACATTTATGCAAGAAAAAGATTAGTAGCAAGAATGGAAGCAGGTTTCTAGCTTTATATATATATATATATATATATATATATATATATATGAAGAAGAAGAAGACTTAAAAATGGAGACCTTTATCTGTAAGATCTGGAAATGATCATTTCTTGACATTTTTGTGGGTAAAGCTAAAGCAGAGAGAAGGGACGGAGGTTTTTCCAGTGGTTTTGTTGATGGTGGTGTTGTGTTGTTTCTATTTTGAGGAAGTTGTGACTACATTATTATTCCTTAGCATTACCCGTTGAAGTAGAAGTAGAAGGTTGTGTTCAAATCATAAAAGAACAGACATTTTAATGTAGTACATACACATACAATGTGAATACTCCAAAGTTCCCTAAAAACCATATATATACCATATATATGGTTTTTAGGGAACTTTGGACACATTTAAATATATATATATATATATATATATATGTGTTATATATAATTAACTCTTAGTGGGTTTATGTTCTCCTATATGAGAGCTTCGAAACGATATATAATGCGTTCAAAACGGAGTATGTGTGAATGAGATATCGATGCTCAAAGTTGAGTAATTAGATGAAATTAGCAAAAACCAAGTTGGGTGTGGAAAGGTGTCCCACATAGGAAGAGAGAGTAAAAATTCAATGGTTTATAAGCAAAGAAGTGTGAGGAGTTGACAAGCTCCTTGCATGGTTTTACTCCAACACCTACCCGCGCGTAGGGCTGTAAACGAACCGAACGAACACGAACAAGGACTTGTTCATGTTCGTTCGTTTAACTTAACCGAACGAACGAACACGAACAATAAACGAACAAATATTTTGGTGTTCGTGTTCGTTCATTTAAAAATTGGTTTGTTCGTGTTCGTTTATGTTCGTTCGTTTAAGTCTTAAACGAACATAAACGAACGAACATAACCGAACATAAACAAACGAACATTTTGGTGTTCTTGTTCGTTCATTTAATTTTTTTTTACTTAAGACTCGAGCACAAAGGCTCAAGGGAAAGGGCCAACTACAGTGCACCCATTTTCATAGGTACTCCACTTAATTTTTTTTACTAAGACTCGAACAAAAAAGCTCAAGCCAAAAGGCTAAGCCACTATAGAATGAGAGAGTAGTGAAAGAGAGGAAGCATATTTATAGTTGATGTCAAGACCTTTAGAAGGTTTATCCCACCAATGTGGGACGAAACCTTAAGCAAAATGAATAGTTTAAGTCTCTTGGGGTGCTCAGGTTCAAGCCAATAAGGCTTAGACCATAGGGTTCAAGCTGGAACACTCGAACCACAAGGAACCAAAACAAAAAAAATCGTTATGAACCCAAAGCCACAAGGCAAGGCTCAAGCCAAAGGGCTTGAACCACCATTGTTGGCTCAAGGGTTGAAGTGTAAAAAAATGAAAGGGGTGATGATCCTATTTATAATAGAGGATTGGGCATAGTGTTGATGTTTACCACCGATGTGGGATCACTTTCATTGGGTAGAAGCATGAAAACTGAGGAAACAAAACTCACTATGTATCCCAGTTCCCACATCGATATTATTGTGCAAAAATGGGTGTATGTGTTGTATATAAGATACTCACTCTCTCTAATGCTTACTTTCTCCAATATGCATCGCAATTTACTTTCAGTTTTGTACAAGTGTTTCAAAACTTAATGCTATTTGTTTTTATTATCATATAAAATTATAATAAAATTATAATTACAATTACTAAATAGATTACATATATATATATATATAATAGTTCAACTATTGAATTTCTTAAATATTTAATTGTTAAAAGAACATAAACGAACATAAATAAACGAACGTTAACGAACATAAACGAACGTTAACATAAATAAACGAACGTTAACGAACATAAATGAACGAACGTTCACGAACGTAAATGAACGAACGAGACCTTTGTTCATGTTCGTTCGTTTAACTAAACGAACAAAAAAAATTGTTCATGTTCGTTCATTTAATAAATGAACGAACATAAACGAACTTCCCGCCGAACGGTTCATGAACGGTTCGCTGAACGTTCGGTTCGTTTACAGCGGCCGCGCGCAGGGGGGGTGTCGATTGACGATTTCGTAAGCTAAAATCGTCGAACTTGTATGCGAGCGCGACCTGCGGACACGAATGCAGCTCGGTTTTGCTAAAATTTCTTTTGGGCAGTTTGTATTTTTTTTACTGAACAAACACACAAAGACTCCACACAAAAACAGGGACCAAAATTGTAATTTTTTTGGCCTATCGCGGGCTTCCACCGCGGGGAGGGACCAAAAGTGTCACCTCGGCCATAGTTGATGGGCTCCGCGGGACACTTTGGCCAAACACGGGGTGCCACGTAGGCCTAGCCCGCGATCGCGGGTCCCATCGCGGATTTTTGTGGCATTTTGGTAAACCGAAAGAGAGTTATGGCATTTTGGTAAGTCAGGGTCAAAGTTAGGGTATTTTAATTAATTTCCCTTTATATTTACATTTACATTTTATGTAGAGTAAAGTTTACTTTTGGTCCTTACTCTTTTATTAGTTTTATGTATTATATACTTATATTTTTTGTATTTGTATTTTATAAATTATATTATATTTGTATTTTATAAATTATATTATATATTTATATTTTTATATTTGTATTTATAAAACATATTTATACTTACAATTTTTTCATATATTATATATTTTTATATTTATAATTAACATATAAATATATATTTACAATTTTTTACATATTATATGTTTATATTTATAACTAACATATACATTTATTTTTTTAGTATTTTTTATATTTTTTATATTTTTTATATTTATAAGTTATACTATATTTATCTTTTATAAAATTTATTTTGTATTTAGATTTATACTTTATGTATTTGAACATTTCATTTATGCAATTTATATATTGATTTGGTTTAACGTTTGTATTTGAACATTCCATCTATTTATTTTTTATGAAATTTTTTATGTATTTATATTTACATTTTATGTATTTGAACGTTCCATCTATTCAATTTGTATATTGATTTGATTTGGCGTTTGTATATTAATTTGTATACAAATTGCATAGATGGAATGTTCAAATACATAGAGTATAAATCTAAATGCAAAATAAATTTTATAAAAGATAAATATAGTATAATTATAAATTAATAAAATTTAAAAAATACTAAAAAAATAAATGTATTTTTTAATTTTAATTATAAAAATATATAATAGATAAAAAAATTGTAAATATAAATGTATATGTTAATTACAAATATAAAAATATATAATATATGAAAATAATGTAAATATAAATGTATATGTATATGTTAATTATAAATACAAATATATAAAATACAAATATAAATATATAATATAATTTATAAAATACAAATACAAATACAAAAAGTATAAGTATATAATACATAAAAGAGTAAGGACCAAAAGTAAACTTTACTCTACATAAAATGTAAATATAAATATGGTTTAGAGTAAATTACAGATTTGGTCCATGTGGTTTAAGAAATGGTAAAAAAAAGATTTGCAAAAAGGTCAGATTTAACGGAAAAAGATAACACCCGTTAAAGGGTGGGACCAAAAAAATGCGAGAATGCGTACGTCAGGGACCATATGCACCTTATTGAAGTCCAGGGACAAAAAATGTTAGAATTGACGAACGTTAAGGACCAAAAGTGAACTTTACTCTAAATAGAGACTCAAAAGTTAAAATCTCTAAAAAAAATTATATTTAACTCCAACAGATTCTCTATTTTAGAGATTTTCAACATCTATTATATTATTAAAATATTACTTATATACGTCTTTTAAAAAGAATTTGTAAAAAATAATAATAACTTTACCCTATTGGTAGAAATGAATAAAAGAAATTCTCTCTATCTACTAGGTTTTAGAAAATTCTCTAAACTTTGAGTTTTTCCTATTTTTCTCTATTTTAGAGAACATTAAAAAGAAGTTGTTAGAGCAATTTAGAGAACAAAATATCAATTTTCTCTATTTTAAAAAAGTCGTTGGAGATGCACCCTTAGTCATTGTTTGGCAAAAAAAAAAACAAGCTAGCATTGTTTGAAACGCTACTTGAAGTAGTTTTTTGTGAATATTCTAATATTACCCCTCATAATTATTAATTAACTATTATTATAAATAAATATTAGTTTTTTAAATTTAATTATTAGTGATTAATAAATATTAATTGAAAATTATTAAATTAACTTTTAATTATACATTGACATTAATTTTTAATTATTTAGAGTTATTGTTGAATGTTGATCATATAAATTATTTTTATATATTTTTTAATATTAATCAATATATTTTAATTATCAATTACTATTATCTTTTTAATTATTATTTGGTTTTTTTATATTATATGTGACAGTTATTTAAAATCATAAGTTAATATATATATTTTTTCTAAAACTTGTTTTAACAAATTCAAAATTTATAGTATATATATGTAATAATAAAATTTAAATTATTTTAATTAACATGTTATATTATTTAATTTTTCTTTACTACATTGGTTGTATTAATTAACATATTATATTGCTATATATTAGTTTTAATTATATAATTAAATATTATAGTTGATAATTTTTTGAAGATGTCATTTTCGATTATTTTACATGTTAGTTTGTCAAACGTGACTTTTTCATCAGCTAACTTATCAACTACCAACTAGCTTATGAGTCAACAGCTAACTTAGAGCATCTTCAATGGAGGTTCTTACAAGAACTCCCTTTTTGCACTTTTTGGTGTCACTTCTATTACGACTTGAGACTTAGAGAGAAATTGAAAGAGTCGTGGAACTGAGATCTACATTACTTGAGAAAACAAAGAGATTACAATGAATTTATACAACAAATCAATCAGGCTACTCAACAGTCAGCTCTAGTTAATTTACAAAACTACCCTTGCTGTAATATTCCCCCCTCAAGATGAACTTGGAGAATAGATATTCTTCAAGGACATCTTGGCCATCAACGGTAATAGTGTAGAACAAGGCAACGGCTTCGTAAAAATGTCTGCTAACTGGAAAGCAGACTGAATAGGCATCAAGCGAAGAGTTTTATCATTGACTTTCTCTCTAACATAATGATAATCGATATCAATATGTTTTGTCCGTTCATGAAAAGACGGATTAGAGGCAATCTGTTGAGCAGATTTGTTATCACAGAATAGCAAAGCAGGATGCCGCTGATAGACTCCTAAATCCTTCAGCAGTTGAATTATCCATACCACTTCACAAGTTGTAACAGCCATAGCCCTGTATTCAGCCTTGGTAGAAGATCTAGACAATGTGGGCTGTTTCTTCGATTTCCATGATATAAGAGAATTGCCGAGAAAAATGCAGTAACCAGACACTGATCTTCTTGTATCTGAGCATCTGCCCCAATCAGAATTGTTGTAGGCCTGAAGTTTGTAATTGGAATTGGCTGAGAAAAACACACCTTGTCCGGGATGTTGTTTCAGATAACACAACAGGTGACGAGCTGCCCTCATATGAGTATTCCTTGGCATAGCCATAAATTGAGATAAACGATGTACAACGAATGTGACATCGGGTCTCGTAATTGTGAGATACAACAGCCGTCCAATTAAACGTCTATATTGCGAGGGATCTTCAAGAACATCTCCATCCCTTTCATTCAAAACAACATTAGGATCCATAGGTGTATTGGTAGGCTTAGCTGCCAACAAGCCTGCATCCTCTAGTAATTGCAAGACGTAGTGTCGTTGAGATATCAAAATACCAGCCTTTGATCTTGCCACTTACATACCCAGAAAGTACTTCAAAGACCCGAGATCTTTAAGCTTGAAGGTTGTGCTTAGCTGCTGTTTAAAAACCTGTAATTGTGAAGAAGAGGCACCGGTCAATATTATGTCGTCTACGTATACCAAGAGGGCAATAAAATTATGCCCATGTCCTCTAAAAAACAACGTGTAATCTGCCTTAGATTGCTTAAAACCAGCACGTAACATAAACTCTGTGAATTTCGCATTCCATTGGCGCGAGGCCTGTTTCAGACCATTAATGGATTTATGAAGCTTGCATACGAGCCTTGTATTCTGAGCTCGACATTCTCCTTTATAATCATAACCAAGAGGTAACTCCATGTACACGTCTTCATTCAAGTTGTCATTTAAGAAGGCATTATTAGCATCCAATTGGATGAGATCCCAAGATTCAACCGCTGCGATGGCTAATAAAGTTTTGACAGTCACCATTTTAGCTACCGATGAAAAGGTATCGATATAGTCCAAACCTTCTTGTTGATGAAATCCCTTCGCAACCAATCTCGCCTTGTGCCGTTCAACATTCCCATCAGCACCATATTTGGTTTTATAAACCTAACGGCAACCAACTGCATTCTTTCCTTCCGGTAAAGAGACTACGGTCCAAGTTCTATTTTCCTCCATAGCTTGAAGCTCAGCTTTCATGGCAGCGACCCATTCATGATGTTTGACCGCTTGTGAATATGTTTTGGGCTCGAAATTTGTTGAAACAACCATGGTGAATGATCTAAACCTCGGGGATAACGAGTGATATCCCACATATTGCTCTAAGGGATATTTAACAATTTTCTTTGCATCATTGCAAGTAGCCATATTGATATGGTAATCCCTTAGATATGAAGGTGGTTTGCTAATACGGGTGGTTCTCCTAAGAGTACCATGTTGCTCATTATTAGTCACAGGTGGTTGAGGATCATTACTAGTCACATGTGGTTGAGGATCAGTCAGCTCTTCCTGTTGAGGATCAGTCATTGAAATATTATCATCGGATGATGACACATTAGCCGGAGGATAATCATCCAATGATTCATTCATAACAACTGGAATGATAGAATCTGGAAATACATCTTGCTGTAATCTACCAGATTGGGGATTATGGAAGGGAAATACTTCCTCATGAAACACCACATCCCTTGAATTCAAAAACTGTTTTGATTCTAGATCATAGAACCTGTAAGCCTTCATTCCAACAGGATACCCAACAAAAACACATGGTTTGGCACGACAACTGAATTTGTTCCTTGAGGTAAGAAGAGTAGATACAAATGCAAGACAACCAAACGTTTGTAGAGAAGAGAAATCTGGATGTTTTCCAAATAATAGTTCATAGGAAGTTTTGTTTTTCAGAAATTCAGATGGGGTACGGTTGATAACATGAACAGCAGCAGAAACACATTCTGCCCAAAAGGTTAGAGGAACTTTGGATTGAAACATCATTGCTCTAGCTACATTAAGTAGATGTTGGTGCTTCCGTTCGACCACCGAGTTCTGTTGAGGACGAGCTACACAAGAACGTTGATGAATAATTCCCTTCTCTTTAAAAAACTCTGTGAAATCAAGTTCTCTTGCATTGTCGGTGCGAAACATCTTTATTTTCTTCTCAAATTGAGTATTCACCATTGCATAAAATTGCGGAACAACAGTCAAGATATCAGACTTGTGTTTGAGAAGATATATCCACGTGAATCTACTGTAATCATCAACTAAAGTGGCAAAAAATTGATGCCCTTGTGGTGAAGGAACATTAAATGGCCCCCAAATGTCACAGTGTATTAAAGCAAAAGATTCATCACATCTATTATTAAAAGAGACAAAAGGAATTCTTTTCTGTTTTGCCAAAGGACAAACTGAACACATCTTATTGTCATGAACATTTTGAAGGTTCAACAAAGATTTGATGACTAACAATCTTTTGTTTGAAGGATGACCAAATCTATTATGCCACATTTCCAACGAAGTTTGACAATCTGTTATCAATGGAATTTTCTTGGGTAATCTCTCAGCAGCAAGAACATATAAACCTTGAACTTTAATGGACTTGCCAATCATCCTCCTGCTTTTCGTCTCCTGAATTTCACCATGTCCATCACGAAACAGAACCGTAAGCTTTCGATCAGATGTCAGGGCACTAACAAACATCAAGTTTAATCGAAATTCAGGAACAAACAAAACAACTTTCAGTAATAAACCATCACATATATGTATATCCCCAACCATTGTAACAGGTAACTTATTGCCATTTGGTAGAACCACTGTAAACCCATATACCTTCTTGACACATTTGAAAACAGTAAAATCACGACATATGTGCCTCGATACACCTGAATCGATAACCCAATCATGTAGCATCATATCTTTTGTGGAAAAATAAAAACAAATACCTTGAGTGTCTTGTGATGCAGTATTGTCTTGTTCAACCACGTTAACGGAGGTCATGTGGTTCGAGAGTGCAACCATCAAATGTTGACATTGAGATGAAGAGAAACCTTTGATCACATTGTTTAAGTCTCCGGTAGGATTGACATAATACTCATCGGTCGATACATTGTTGATCCTCTGCCTTTGTTTATATCCAATCGGATAACCATGAAGTTTGTAACATCTCTCCATTGTGTGCCCCTGTATTTTGCAATGAGTACAAAAAGGTCGATCCCTACCATGGGATCTGAAATTGTTACTATTAGAAGGAACATTATTAGCGAAATTGGAAGAAGACTTCTTATACCCAGATTTCACATTGAAAGCCATCGACTGTTGCCCAGCTTCATTTACCGACATTCGTCCGGTTCTTGTGATACTCCTCTGACGTTCTTCCTGCACCACTAACGAAAACACCCGATTAATTTGAGGAATTGGATCCATAAGCAGAATCTGACCTCGGATATGTGAGAAAGACTCATGTAACCCCATTAGAAAACTCATCACGTTTCTGTCTGAAGGTACTTCTCGGTCTCCTTTACACCACCACAGTTGCACTTTCCACATGAGAAATGTGGACGAAAATGTGCAAGTTCTTCCCATAATGTTTTTAGTTTCGTGAAATACACCCCTACAGAGTCCTGTTGTTGAGTTAGATTCATGATATCCCTTCGAATTTGAAAAATTCTAGGACCATTACTTTGCTGGAATCGATCTTTCAAATCATTCCAAATATCCAGGGCTGTTTCAGCAAACATGATACTAGAGGCAATCTCCTTCGAGACGGAGTTCAGAATCCACGAGATAACAATATTGTTATTTCGCATCCAAGCGTTGAAGAGAGTTAGGTCAGATTCTTCTGGTTTGACGAGAGAACCATCAATGAATCCTGTTTTGTTTTTAACGTTGAGAGCAATCATCATTGCCCTGCTCCAAGCGACATAGTTGTCTCCAGTGAGGAGTTGAGAAACCAAAACAATTCCCGGACTATCAGAATGATGCAAAAAATACGGATGAGATCTATCATCCATAACAGATGTTGAAGACGGAGAGTTAACCTCACTCGAAGACGGATTCGACATCGAATGAAACTGAAAGACTGAGATTGACAAACCAAATATGATCTAATCGAACAATGATTAGAATGAAATAGCAATGGTTGAACAAGATCTGATTGACTAAAGATCAAATCAGAGTTTAGGAGAAAACCCTAGCGGAGGTTCTCGCTCTGATACCATATTACGACTTGAGACTTAGAGAGAAATTGAAAGAGTCGTGGAATTGAGATCTACATTACTTGAGAAAACAAAGAGATTACAATGAATTTATACAACAAATCAATCAGGCTACTCAACAGTCAGCTCTAGTTAATTTACAAAACTACCCTTGCTGTAATAACTTCATTTCCAACTTATTAAGTTGAAATTTTATATAAAAATCCACAATGATAGTTCTTATTACAAGAACCTTATTTTTGTGGGTCCCATATATTTATCAACATAAAAATTTATTATATATTTATAAATAAATATCAAGTATTTAAATTAAATACCAATAGAAATAAAGAATATGTCACTTCACACCAAAAATAAGGTTTAAGAACCTTGAAGAGGTTGGGTTCTAATAAGAACTCTTCACAATGATAGTTCTTACAAGTCACTACACTTTTTGCTTGTAATAATCTTGTATTGGAGATGCTCTTATCGGCTACCAACTAACGAGATAGTTTGCCAAACATACCAGGTGCATTTAAACCAACTTTTGCTGAATATTGTCGGTCAAAGTTAGAAATTGGTGACATTGTAATCAGTAAACTGGTTCCAAGATTCCCAACTACTAGACTTTACAATCTTTAAACTCAGGTGTTCAAGTGGACATGGTGGCATGCTATCACTCTCATCTCTTCCATCTTCTATACTTGCACCATTCCAAATCCAAATACATTCTTCAAAAATGTCCATTCTAACATCAAGGTAAACAACCTTCCCACATCACCACATTACAACAACCCAACCAAAAAATGCACAATATTTGTATATCTTCGTCATTCAATGATTCCTCCCACTTGTTTCATCATACATTTCAAAGAAACCCACTATCAAATTCAACATCATCATCACCAAAATGTTGTATTTGCTGTTGCTGTGCTACTGATTGTTCATTGTGTAATAGATTGACCACAATAAACCCTAGGTTTTTATGTAAAGGGTTAAGGCAATCAACCTTGATTCAGTGGTCATTTTGTAAAAGATTGATCTATTTTCATGGTAAAAGTAGACCATCTCATGGTAATACTTCTGGGTTTTCATCTTTTACTAATCTTGATAGAAATTATTACTACGAAAAGCTTTCTTCTTTCAAGGAGAAACCGAAAAAGAAAAGGCAGTTTTTAAGTAATGTGAGTAATGATAATGTTGATGATGTTGAAGTTATGCTTAGTTTATTAACAGATGAAGTGGGTTTGGAGTATAATGGTGTTTGTGATAGTAAGAAAAAGAAAAATGTAGCTTCTGGGGTTGCAAAAAGGGATTTCAAGTGTGATGAAGTAGTAAAAGTTAGGTCTATGGAGGAAAGAAGGGAGAAAAAGATGCAAAAGTTACAGAAAACTGCAAATCTTGATTCAGGTAGTTCTATGGAGGAAAAAAAGATGCAAAATTTACAGAAAACTGCAAATCTTGATTCAGGTAGGTCTATGGAGGAAAGAAGGGAGAAAAAGATGCAAAGTTTACAGAAAACTGCAAATCTTGATTCGAGTAAAGAAGGGTCGAATCGTTCTATAGAGAGTGGTAAAGATTTTGAGGTCAAAAGTGAAGGTTTTATTGATGCAGTCGTTGGAAATGTTGACACGCGACAAGAATGTGATAAGGAACAAGGGAAAATATTAGAGAAGAAGGATACTGTAAAAGGGTATTATGGAGAATCGATTGGTGTAAGCCAAGATTGGAGAAAGAAATCAGAAAAGAAGCTGAATCAAGAGTTTAGCCAACACCAATCAAATGTTTCTGTGAATATTGACAATTCATCTAGGCAAGAACATAGTTTTGAGGCTGATAGATATATTGATGAATCTGGATCAAGAATGAAGTATAAAAGATTCAAAGAAACATCAGGAAAAGATTACCGTGTCACCGAATCAACTTCCAGCTCCCAGAAGCAATATAACGGCACAGAGACTTCAGAAGCCAAAGTTTCAGAAACAGACTTAAGAAAATCTAATGAAGCTAAATTAGTTAACGAAGAAGGTGAGCAAGATGAACTAAAGACTTTAGACCATGGTTCAGAAAGCTCTGATCAAAAGAATAATGGCGCAAGACACTCGTCTCAAGGGTCTGGACCAAAAGGGCCGTCTGATGAGATGTGGCACGTAACTGATACATCTACGCAAGAGCCCTCAGAGCCAGATGCACCAGAAAACACTTGTTATTCTAATGAAACTGATGAAGCCATCAAGACTAGTGGCAGGTCATTGTGGACCATCATTGGAGATGTGGTTCGATTGCGTTGGCCATCTCCACGCTCTGGAAAGGGTTCATCATATCCGTCTGCTAGTAGTGAAGCATGGTTTTCAGGTCAAGAACCAGATGATTCTAATGATGACAATATGAAAAATTCACCATTACCCGGAAACACTTCTTTACCCATAATTGAAGAATCATGTTTTCCATCGTCTGAAATCCGAATGAGAAGATCTCCTGCAATCAAGAAAACTTCAGAGGCTGGTAAAACTGATAAATCTGTCATGGTTTTGACTGAAATATCGCAAGCTGATGAATCTAACAGTGGCAAAATGGTAAATTCCAAGATAGAAGAGTTAGAAAGAAGGAAACTTGTACCTATAGAACGAGTCGGATGGGAAGAGGCATATACCCTTGAAGCAAAGCAACGAAAAAAAGATGAAAAGTTTATGATGGAAGCATTGTTGGAAGCTAAAAAGGCTGCTGATATCTGGGAGGTACCTGTTGGAGCTGTTCTTGTGCAGGGTGATAAAATCATAGCTCGCGGACATAATCTGTAAGTTTATGTCTGTTGGAGTTAATTTTTTGTCCATAGGTACGTGTTTTTGTATGATAATGGCGTGTTTTTAGGGTAGAAGAATTACATGACTCAACTGCCCATGCCGAGATGATTTGTATACGTGAGGCCTCAACCAACCTACGCTCGTGGAGACTTTTGGTAATCCTTACTCTTTCTCTACCAACACTATGACAAAATCGGCTTTATAGAACGTCAAATATGTCTAAATGTTCTAATTAACTGTTTTACAGAATTGTGTGTCGTATATAAAGGTGTTACAGTAAGTTGAGAGGATGTTTTTGGATGTCCTAACAAGCTTTTTGGTACATTTTTGAAGTGAAGTGTCTTATTAGTTTTTTTAAGGGACACTCTTCTTTTTAGAGGATACTTGTTTTATAAGACATTTTTTCAAATAATGTCATAAAAGAATACTACTAGGACATTTCATTTCAAAAGTGTCCTATCAGTTTAAGTCCTATAAATCAATCTATTAGGGATTTAGACATATTTGACGTCCCATTAACCTGATTTTGTTGTTGCACATGAATGTTTAATTTCCAAGGTTTATGCACCCACGAAATCTTTTGGGAAACTTGGCAACGACCATCACGTAAGCATCAAATCTTGAGATTACGAGCATTTTGATACCAAGATATTGGTTTTTTCACAGTAATCTTTGCATTAGTTTCCGTTGATAAGATTGAATCTAACCGTTCTATTCTTGATGGTCTTTTCGCATACCCAATCACTAAAATAACTAATCTTGGAAGAATCTTTGATTTAAATTATCTTGCTTGTTCATATAAAATGGCATATGAAACAATCCACTTACCATTTTTACTCTGATTGCACCTTATGTAATTACTGGTTTTGCTTTGCTTTGCTTGCAGGATACTACTCTTTACGTAACACTTGAACCGTGTCCAATGTGTGCCGGAGCCATCCTTCAAGCCAGAATTGATACGATCGTATGGGGAGCTCCGAATAAACATCTAGGAGCTGATGGCAGCTGGATTAGGTATGCAAATATTTTCAAAGAAATCAAGTTTAATTATTATGGTTTGTTTACCTCTTAATAGTTCCATTAAGAGGCAACCTCTGAATTGTTGTTTGGTAAAAAAAGAGTCTGCCTCTTAATGGTTCTAAAACCCTCTGAATGATTTTGTATCTTGGGTCTCCCTTAACCATTCAGCAGCTTAGTTTCCTCTTGAACAATTACCAAACAACCATATTTCATTTTGCACTATATCATAAGAGCCTCTTAATCATTCTGACCACTTAATCATCCTGCACTAAACCATTCAGCAACTCCCAAACAACCCCTAGTCAGCATCAAGACATTGCTTTTGTCCTTTGCATTTAATTAATGTCAAACTTGCATTCATCTAAGCTATAGTTTTGATAAATTTAATACTTGGTACATATATAACTATACTTTAAAGTATGTTTTGGAGATGGGTTTCAAGATTATAGAGTTGGACAATTATGTAGTTGAAGTCTTGATTACCCATCAATGGTGGTTGTGGTGATGATCAAGAACAGTAACTAATGATATATGATGTTTTTGATATTGCAGACTATTTGGTGATGGGGATGGTGGAAATGGGTCCATGCCGACAGATAAGCCGCCAGCTCCTGCGCATCCGTTCCACCCAAACATGGCGGTAAGAAGAGGGGTGTTGGCGGCAGAGTGCGGCGAAGTTATGCAGCACTTTTTCGGATTAAGGAGAAAGAAGAAAACAGAACCAGAACCACCAGCTCCACCTTCATCTCATAATCGGCATCATTCAAACTTCTTCTCTAAGATGCATCATGCCTTCAACATCATCTTCTGTTTATAGATCAAATCTTGTTCTTAATTTTTGCACTTATTTGCATTGGATGGCATTTATGTTTTTTTTCTATATGAATTATTTGCCTAAAAGTACTTGGAACTTTTGGCCCACAACTTCAATTGCAGATGTGGACTGAATTTGAGATCTCAACCCTCGAGTGGCTTTTCGTATCATGTGACCATGACATTGTATCAAAGAATATTTTAGGTAGTTGGTTAACATCTTATTGAATATGATTGAAGCATTATGTCAAAATATGTAGAAATTATCTTTTAAAAAGACATTTGAAGAGATAAAAGAGAGGTTCCAATATATACCGAGAAATAGGGGTGTCAAAAATAACCGAAATCGAACAGAATAAATTTTGGGTTAAATGGTTTTAGGTAATTCTGTTTTTTTGGTTAAACGGTTCGGTTAATTGAATAGGAATTCTTGTTCAGTTTGATTTTCGGTTAATTTTTTTTCTAATTCGGTTAAACCGAATAACACATTATACTAATATTTTATATATCTCATGTTTATAAAAAAAATCCAAATACACGTTATACTATTATTATTTTTACATATTTTATTGCTATATAATGTTTTTTTAATTAATAGCAGATAAGATTTTTATTAGATTACGTTTTTTCTTTGATTTACAACGTTGCATTAAAAAATAATAATGTCATTCAGTAAATATTGGTTGATAGATGATGTTTTTTACTTGATATAAATGAATTGTTGAGTATATTCTATATTGTAGTATAATGCAATTATATATTAAAAACAACGAACAATTAATTTTAGAAAATTATTTGGGCAAGTGTCCAATTAAAAAATACAAAGCATTATTCATTTTAACTAGCTACCGAACCGAATAACCAGAAAACCGAATAAACATAAACTTATTTGAGTTGATGGTGAAATATGACCAATGGTTCGATGGTTGGATCTGAAATGTGTACCAAAATCATAAACATGATCCCTTAACTGCCAAGATTGGGCTTCATGGAGACCAAATCAAGAAATTAGGGAAGATGTACCACCCACATGAAGGTCATGTAGCACCAACCTATTGATTGCTGATATATCTTATAAACTTCCAATTTTTCCATCCAAACAAAACCAACCATCCACCACCAAAATGTTGTGGATTACCAGTATTCTGGCTTGCCTCTGCCTTCTGCTAGTCATTTCCAATGGACAAGGGCCTGCAGCTTCACCATCAAATACACCCACCACCGTACCACCACCTTCCACCACCCCGGTTGCACCAACACAACCACCACCAGCCACCCCGATTGCACCCACACAGCCACCACCAGCCACCCCTCTACCCTCCCCATCCCCTAAAACTCCTCCAGTTTCTAGTCCATCTGTCCCACCACCTCAAATTCCACCAGTGAGTCCTCCTGTCGCTACTCCATCTACTCCACCACCGCCATTGCCAGCCCCAACACCGCCACCGGTTGTTTCACCACCTGCATTACCGCCTGCTGTGCCTCCACCAAAGGTGTCCCCTGCACCTGCACTAGCACCAGCAACCCCACCACCAGCACCAGCACCAACTCCACCACCACCATCACCATCACCCGCTCCAGCACCGGTTACCCCAACACCAGACATGAGTCCCTCGCCTGCGCCAGCTCCTAGACACCACAAAAGAAGGAAGCATAAGCACAAGAAGCATCATGCACCGGCACCAGCACCAGTGGCTAAGAGCCCACCAGCACCACCAACTGCTACGGACTCCGATGACACAACACCAGCACCAGCCCCAGCACTCGATCTGGTAATTTCCCACAGATTTTCTAATAAATAAATAAAAAAAGTCAGTTTATAACTCTCTAAGATTGCTGCAATCACTGACCTTTGCTTTCTTTGATCACAGAGTAATGGAAGAACCCTGTTTCAACAGGGAGGAAGATTTGGAACACAGGTTGGCACCGGATTTATTATCGCTGTTCTACTGGTTCTCATGAGTTAACTTCTTTAGATCTTCCTTAATGAACATTGGAGATTGTTACTATCCACATTTTTCCTTATATTGATTCTCCTATTATATACAATAC